>CM066576.1:23118636-24476761 GCA_033816785.1 Picus viridis
ATTTTGTGTGTGTCTAGGACATAACAGCTTGGTGAAAATCTCTGCTTTGGATAAACTAGCATTCTCCAAGGAGAAAAATTATTAACATGAAATTAAAATGATGCAAATATAACATATCCTTCACTATTGCACTAGTTTAACACAGCCTTTTCCCTACAACACAGAAGTGAGAGAAAAATAACACACAAAAAAATTGCAGGTTGAGATAAAGATTTGAGGTAAGAGTTTACTGAATAAATGAGATTATAATAATACAATGCAGAATTACCTTAGCCTGTTTGCAGAGAAAAGTACAGCAGAAAGCAGCAGCAAGCCGAAGCAAGCAAGCAGGGTAAAATACTCAAGTCAGAGAGCACTCCCCCATCCCTTCTTGTCCCACTGCCATTTCAGCGGAAGAGAGCCAAAAGCCAAACCCCCACAACCCAAAAGCAGCAACCAGAACAGGAAGCCTCCCATGTTACAATCTGAATTTCAAGCCCCATAATACTTTGCTCCATCCAGCACTTTCATTTTGAAGCTGGCATGGGGCAGGGTGGTATTGTATAACAGAAGCAACCTGTGACAACTGTACTCACATAAGTATGCAATAACACCATAAATATTGGAACAACAGTACAGTTTAACCATTCTTAGCACATTTGGGACTTTTTGGATTTCCATTGGATAAAAGGAGCCTTGATAGTTGCATTAAGTATTACTCAAAAGAAAGTTAGTGAATTATATCTTTAAGTTTGCAGAACACAGGAGAACGAGAAAATGAAGTTCCCTTAATTTCCCTGTTTCATGTTCATGAGTGGTTCCTATAAATTGTAGGGCTCTCAAAGTCAGGACTTTGGACCAGCTGCATAAGTGCTTTGATACCATGTAGCTGGCATGGGAAAGAAAAAAAAAAAAAAAAAAAAAAGATAAAGCTAAGGAGATGTAAAATATGCAGATTTGATATATTTCTTTTGGTATGTTGGCAGACAATTCATATCTTAGCAGCAGTTGCTATTACGTATCTTCTGCAAAACAATTGACACTATTTTTGATGAAGAGTAAGTAAAGAACACAGTTTTTCATCTATCCAGTGATGCAAAAATGTTCTTTTCAGATGACAGCACGAAACAGAGCTCTTCCATATTTTCTTCAGCACAGAGTAAGATAAAACATGATTTTCAATTTGCTAGCAATATTTTTTCTCCATTGACATAGATGGAATATACAGATCTTGCTACTTTCTTTTGCAAAATGACAGGAAATTAGTTTTGTTTGTTAAAAAAGAAAAGTCAATGCTAAAATGTTGCCTTTTCTTTCTTTTTTTTTTCTTCCCTCCCCGCCCCGAATTGTATCTTTAAGTGTATTAAAACAGTTTTGAAATGGTGATTATGTTACTATTCTATCCATGTTTTGATGCACAGAAATGTAAAAGATTTTATTTTAAGAATGTAAAATAATGTTTTTTTGAGGAGAAGTGCATTAACTTTCCCAAGTAAAATTAAGGCAGCATTTGCACCACTGCTTTGATAAAAGCAGCAGATGGATAGTACAACAGTCTATTTACTTTCCACTGGAAATATGTATCCACCTTTGTGGGACAGGTATTCTAGAAAGAACATAAACACTTTCTAGAGCAGCAGGGTGCTGGTTTTAACCTCAGTAACAGAGTCAACATATTACCTGCCTTTTGCAAACAGTGTCTGGTCCCTTCCAGCTGCAGAGTAGCTCCTAAGAGTTTCTTGGGACAGTGCTGGTCAGTCTGGGCTAGGGCATCTGGGCAGTTCAACAGTAATATATAAATAATGATGGTGACTGAGCATGTTCATCTCCTCAGGACAGACACAGCCTGGGAATCTCACCTGAAATGAAGAAATAAATTTTAAGACAAAACTGAAAGATTTTACAATAGATTTTATATCCCATACAAAGTCCTTTTTCTGAATGGATGTTTAGATAGGAGAGGATAAATGCAAACCCTGTGAAAAAGTGGCAGTTCTGAAACAACTTGGTGTTAATGAATTAAGAAGGAATCACTATTTCCTATATACAATCCTATTATATAGATCCTTCCTCTTAAAGAAAAACAATAATGGAAAATATATATACATTTTCTAGAAGTTTTGACATTTTAAAGTGTGTTTTTTTTTCTGTTGTGGAGGCAAACAGTAAAAGTTGGCTTATAAGAAGCACTAAGAAAATTTTCCTGTGAAATGAGATGTCTTGCCATTCAGAATGTGAAAATCCCAATTTCATTAGGTTGTACAATATTTCTCTGTTTCAACCCACCACATTCACCCAAATGTTTTCTCCTGTTATGGTTAATATAAGCTCCAACAATCTGTAAAACAAATAGCTGAAGGTCAGAGGCTAAAACATTTATCATAATTCAAATTAGCTTCCTCTTGGTCTTTTCTTTTTTTGAAATATATCCTCTGTTCCTAGATTGTTATTTCTGTTGTTGTTGCCTTCTCTTTCATAATCTGCTAGCTGAATTCATTATGTGTAATTTAAGAGCAATTAATTTTCATTAAAGTATAATTATAGTAATAATTTTCTTCCTTCTACTGCAATATTTGTAAAACTAGACCGAATAAATAAATATGTACAAAATAAACAAGCTAATGAAGAATAATATTTGTTTTACCAAATGTGACAGCATCCAAAGTCAAGAACAGAGACACTTGGTGCCACTACTAAGTTGGATACCTGCACCCCTGCTGATAGAGAGAATTATCTCACTATTTGTTTGCTTTCTTAAAAAAATAATGAAATCCCTTCTTTGATCTTGGAAAGCTTCCCTGCTGAGCTAGGATTGATTTTTAAGAAGTACTGGTTTTAACTCTTTGCAGCTTTGTACCCGTGTATGTACTGAAGAAAGGGACTGGGCAGGCCATTTATTGCACTTGCATAGATATCTCTGGGCAGACTTAGCTAAGAGCTTGAGGTTTTCAGGATCAAAATTAAGCTGCACAAAAGCTTACTGTTTCTCTGCCCTTCTGCATTGCTTGCATTGCTCTATCATTTGTTCATCACTGTTCCCAAAACAGGAACATCCTGGAAATGGATTTCTTTTGGCACTGAATCACTTACATTTTCTGACTAATAAGTCTAGGTTGTCTTTTAATTTTGGACCTACATTTACTGGTGACCAGTTTATATCTAGTGATTTTGTACCAGCTGTGGGTTTTGGTTTTTTTTTTCAATCCCTCTTTTTACTGATTTCCTCTTCATAGTCTCTCTATCCAACTAAAACATCAAATTCTCATTGAGATTTTAATACTTGGCCTCTGCTGTGAAGGACAACAAAAAGTCCTTCTATAAATACATCAATAGCAAGAAGAAGGGCAAGGACAACCTCCACTCCTTGGTTGACACAGAGGGGAACGTTGTAACAAAGGATGAGGAAAAGGCAGAGGTACTTAACACCTTCTTTGCCTCAGTCTTCACTAGCAGGGCAGAACGTCTTCCAGACAGCTGGCCTGCAGAGCTGGCAGAAGGAGCCAGAGAGCTGCATAGTTTCCCACTGCTCCAAGAGGAAATTAGAGATCTACTGAGCCGCTTGGACCCCCACAAGGCCATGGGACCGGATGGGATCCATCCTAGGGTGCTGAGATTGCTGAGAGATGAGCTGTCCAAGCCACTTTCCATCATTTTTCAGCAGTCCTGGCTCACTGGAGAGGTCCCAGAAGACTGGAAGCTGGCCAACGTGGTGCCCATCCACAAGAAGGGCCGGTTGGATGAGCCAGGGAATTATAGGCCTGTCAGCCTGACCTCAGTGCCAGGCAAGATTATGGAACGGGTCATCTCGAGTGCGATCACACAGCACTTACAGGATGACCAGGGGCTCAGGCCTAGCCAGCATGGATTTAGGAGGGGCAGGTCCTGCCTGACCAACCTGATCTCCTTCTATGATCAGGTGACCCGCCTGGTGGATGTGGGGAGGCCTGTGGATGTGGTCTACCTGGACCTCAGCAAGGCCTTTGACACCGTCCCCCACAGCAAACTCCTGGCCAAGCTGGCAGCCCGTGGCTTGGACAGGAGCACACTGCGTTGGGTTAGGAACTGGCTGGAGGGCCGAGCCCAGAGAGTAATGGTGAATGGTGCCACATCCAGCTGGCGGCCTGTCACTAGTGGTGTGCCCCAAGGATCAGTGCTGGGCCCCATGCTCTTCAACATCTTTATTGATGATCTGGATGAGGGCATTGAGTCCATCATCAGTAAATTTGCAGATGACACCAAGCTGGGGGCAGCAGTTGATTTGCTGGAGGGCAGAGAGGCTTTGCAGAGGGACCTCGACAGGCTGGACAGATGGGCAGAGTCCAATGGCATGAGATTTAACACATCCAAGTGCCGGGTTCTGCACATTGGCCACAACAACCCCATGCAGCGCTACAGGCTGGGGTCAGAGTGGCTGGAGAGCGGCCAGGCAGAGAGGGACCTGGGGGTACTGGTTGATTGTAGGCTGAACATGAGCCTGCAGTGTGCCCAGGCAGCCAGGAAGGCCAGTGGCATCCTGGCTTGCATCAGGAACAGTGTGGCCAGCAGGAGCAGGGAGGTCATTGTGCCCCTGTACACTGCACTGGTTAGGCCACACCTTGAGTACTGTGTCCAGTTCTGGGCCCCTCAGTTTAGGAGGGATGTTGACTTGCTGGAACGTGTCCAGAGAAGGGCAACAAAGCTGGTGAGGGGTTTGGAACACAAGCCCTATGAGGAAAGGCTGAGGGAGCTGGGGTTGCTTAGCCTGGAGAAGAGGAGACTGAGGGGTGACCTTATTGCTCTCTACAACTACCTGAAGGGAGGTTGTAGCCAGGCAGAGGTTGGCCTCTTCTCCCAGGCAGCCAGCACCAGAACAAGAGGACACAGTCTCAGGCTGCGCCAGGGCAGGTTTAGGCTGGATGTTAGGAAGAAGTTCTACACGGAGAGAGTGATTGGCCATTGGAATCGGCTGCCCATGGAGGTGGTGGAGTCACCTTCACTGGAGGTGTTCAGGAGAAGACTTGATGGGGTGCTTGGCTGTATGGTCTAGTTGTTGGGTGGGTTGGATTGTTTGATGGGTTGGACGCGATGATCTTGAAGGTCTCTTCCAACCTGGTGTATTGTATTGTATTGTATTGTATTGTATTGTATTGTATTGTATTGTATTGTATAAATAATGCTACAGCAGGCTATTGGTGCAAGCTAGAATACAGGAAGTTCTACCTCAACATGAGGAGCAATTTCTTTGCTGTGAGGATCATGGAGCACTGGAATTGAGCCTGCCCAGAGAGGTTGTGAAGTCTCTGGAGACTTTCAAAATCCATCTGGATGTGTTCCTGTGCAGCCTGCCCTAGATGATCCTGCTTTGACAGAGGGGTTGGACTCCCATGATCTCTAGAGGTCTTTTCCAACTACTAATATTCTATGATGGTATTATGCATACTTTGAGGAGGAGATTGAACTAGGTGACCTCCAGATGTTCAGCTGTAGTCCACATTTCTGTGCTTTTTGCCCAGAAATAAAGACTGAATTTGTGTTAGGCTAAGGAGCCTGTTGACTTCTATCTTGCTTGCTAAAATGAAATGAAAGGTGGTATCTAAAGTGGGGAAAAGGGCAAATTTCTCTTAGGTTTAGCTATCACAAATGAATTGTATGAATCCTGTACTTGACCTCTTACTAATCAATACCAGATGTAGAAGATAAAAACTTTATTAAAATAAAGTTTCTCCTTTAAACATTGATGAAAACCAGAATGTTGTCTTGATTTCAAATGCATGATGAGAAAAGTTCCAAACCTGTTATTCCTGGGTAAAAATAAGAGAGCTCATAACCCTTTATTTTGAGATTGCAGTGTACTTTAGTAATGTAACTAGTTGAAACTGTTGGTAAAAAGATCAACACTAAACTCTTAGTGAAAAGTTTATTTTTTTGGAAAATATTTAAAAGCTGGGGGAACACTTGTGCCAGTATCCTCCCTCATACTGAATGAAAAAAGGCATGGCAGAGCTAAGCCCCTCAGGTAAGAGGAAATGTAAAGATTGGAAGAATCCTGCACTTAAAAATCCCAATTGTGACGCAGCAAATTTTACCTTTGTGGTTGCCAAGCAGGCTTATTTAAACTCCCAGGACTCTTGTGGTGGTTTGGGCTGGGTGCCCTCTGCTATGTGGTGTGCCCAGTGGGTGGACGCAGGAAACCAGGTATCTCCTACCATAATCCTCTGCACCGCTATAAAATCCAGCGCGGGGTCTAGCACTTCCTCTTTATGCCCCTCGCCAGCACCTGGTAACTGGGGGAGACATCTCCCAGCCTTGGGCCTGGCTAGGCCCAAGGCCAGGGGATGGGCGGTCTCAGGTCTGGCCAGCTGAGACTAGCCTAGCAGTTGTCGGGGTGGGGGGAGAAGGAGCCCTGGGGGTCTTGGGTGCACCCTCAGGTGGGGATGGGATGTTTCTGGGTCTGCTTTGGGGTTTCTTTTGTCACTGTGCTTCTGGTTCTCTGTCCACATTCACTGCTTCCTATTTAAACTTTCCATCACTTTTGCAATCCGTTTGTCAGAGTTGTTATTTCTGCCCATGGTGGGAGACTTGCTCTCCCAAACCATGACAACTCTTTATTATTCATGGTTTTAATCATTGCAGAACTGTTTCCCAAAATGGAAACAGAAAAATCACAGAATCGTGGAATCACAGAAATGTTCAGGTTGGAAAGGACCCTCAAGATCACCATGTCCAACCTATAACCCTACTCTACAAAGTTTACCCCTGAACCATATCCCCAAGGATCACATCCAAATGCCCTTTAAACACAGCCAGGGCTGGTGACTCAACCACCTCCCTGGGCAGCCTGTTCCAATGCCTGACTACTTCTTCCTCAGAACTTTTCAGAATTTTTCAAGAAGTATCTCTAGAGATTATAAGTAAGTCATTAGCAAATGTTAAACTTATGATTAAAGCTTATTTGTACCCAGGGTTTATAGACTAGTTGAATAGAAGTTTGGAATTGTACTTGGAACAGATGTGCATTAGAACATTTTGTGCGCTAGTAAACTTTTAGTAGCATGCTACAGTTCAGAAAGGGTTAGAAAATGAAGTTACTTTAGTTATCTTGCTGAAATTACTTAAATTTTCCTGCATAAAACTTACATTTTTCAAAACTAGAAGCTACAACTGCCCTGACAGTGATATGAAAGCCTGAGAGACAATACATAAAGAGCCAGGCCATTCTAGAAGCTGGTAAAGGTCAGCTTGCCACCTCCCAGTCAAATAGATGCTTTGTTCTGAGGCTCTTGCCCTGCTTTTGTGTGGTTGTGTAGGCTTGGCCCTCCAACTAATTAGAACTGACCACTGAGCACCCTCAACTTAGGGTATAAATGGAGTCCTGCTAGAAAGACATTTTGAATTAGTTCCCCCAGTATAAGGTTTTGCTTGACTTTTTTGTCCACTGTTTCTACTCATCTGTAATGTTTCTGTAGCCCTCATAGATGTCACCTTATTTTTTCTTTTATTTTCTTTTTTTGTTGGGTTTTTTTTTTCTTTCCTTCCCACCACTGAATGACCTTTTATATGGCTCAGAATAGTCTGGGGAAAGTGGCAAAGAACCAGCATTTTCTGAAACATCAAAGGGCATTTCATTCTTCAATGTAAATTCAGCAAAATTTTTGTCATAATGCAATCCTATTTTATAAATAGATTCCTTTGAATCCTTTGTTACCATTTACCAGGCTTGCAGAATTCTTCTTATCCAAGTAACTGTTTTCATACAGATATAACTTGCTTTCCATCTTGTGCTTGCTTTTATTAGAATGCTGCAGCTGAATTTTGCTCCTCAGGCAACATGCTTAAAGTCTGCAGGATCACTTTTATGAGTCTTTTAAAACTAAGTCTCTGCATTTTAGTTTATATTGTTATTTAGATTGGTTGTGAAATGCCTGTTAATCTTGTATAAGACTCAGGTGTTTGTATTTACTATTGTGAAGGATAAACCCAGGATTTGGAGGGAAATGTAAACAAAACTTGAGTGTGCTCTTGGTGCGATTATAAACCTTGGTCTTGGAAAGCTTGTAAAACCACTCATATGCCTTAAGTTTAATGTCCACTTTGCAAAGTCAGGGCAGGAATGCAAAATTAACCACACTATTGTGAGAAATTGGTTTGAATATTTGGCTTTCGCAAGGGGAATTACTGGGGACCTGGGCCTCTATTGTTGGGCTGATTGGTTGGTTATGGTCTGTATTGTGAGAGAAAGGTGAGGCACCAACATGTCTAAAGACTGGCCAGGTCAAAAGTGCAGGTTTTGTCTCAGTCCTGATGGAGAGGGGTGGGAGCGTGCTGGGGAATATATGAATATGTACGTTTTAATCTATGAATATGTATGTTTGCCATCTATATAAGTTCAACTCGTGTTGTTACGGTGCGCCTCTAGCAAATTCGCTATGCGCCCAGCGCTGTGTTGCCTTTATTTTATAATAAACTGGTTATATAAATTTCAGCAGTGAGCTCGTTTCTCACAATTTGGTGACCCCGACGTGATTACCCTGTCTAAGGGCTTTCGGGACCCTTCAGAAGGGGCGCCCCCGCCGATTTCGGCGGCCCGGAAGGAGGACCCTGGAAGCCTCTCGGAACACTGGTAAACGATCCAGCCAACATTATAAGATAAAGGCAAGGGAAGGAGCTCCCGGTTGCTGCAGCTGCCTGTAATTCTTGTGCACAAAGTCCCGGGCAAGAAAAGGGCTGTAAGTATTGTCCGGTTGGGCGGGAATTGAGGTCAGTGTGAGTGCGTGCATGAGACGTGGGCTGGTCAGTCCGGATCCACGAAGCGAGTGCGGAGTCCTTCTAACTGCGTTTCCAGTATCCCGCGAGGGATTTGGCCAGTGAAGGGACGAAGCGATTGGTGATAGAAAGCGTGGACCTCGGGAAATGGGGCAAGGGTCAGGTGTAGACCAGCCCCGGGAAACATGGGAGCAACAAGGGTACCCAGGGATATACCCCCGGACAGTCCTCTGGGGTTACAGTTAGCGTATTGGAGGCACAATACGCTGGATAAGGATAAGGCAAAAAGGATAATGGAGGAAGGGCATAGGGAGAAAAGTAGATTGTGGGAGAGATCTTAAGGTTTTTTTATAATGGAGGAAGGGCCTAGAGATAAAAGTAGATTGCGGGAGAGATCTTAAGAGTTGTGTTTTTTTTTTTTTTTTAAGCTTAAGGAAAGAGAGTGAAACCACTTTATAAAAGTGGGACCCCAAGAAGAAATGTTAAAATGTTCAGTAGGTCCAGGAGCTGAACGTAGGGTCAGCTGCGGGACGCCCTGGCCACCAGCTGGCAGCAGGGCTGGCCCGGGACAAGGCAGACCTGAGCCACAGCCTGGCACAGCTGGAGGAGGAACCGGGAGTGCAGCCGCAGCCGTGGCCGCACCCGGCATTTGCTACGGGAGTTGGATCGGCTCCGGGCGGGCCTGGAGCGGGGCCACGGCTGCGACGCTGTGGAGGGCAGGCAGGGGCTGCGCGTAGAGCAGCCGGGGCTGCGAGGCCACTATCAGTGTTAGCACCAGCACCTGCAGTAGTGCGGCGGGCGAGGCGCTGGCACAGACGCGGGTGAAGCAGGAGCTGTTGCGGGGAGAGCTACAGTGGCTGAGCCGTGCCCACCAGGGACTGGCGAAAGATCAGGCCCAGGAGGTGGCCAGGCTCAGGTCGGAGAAGGAGTGTTACTCGTGTTACCAAGGTTCCTAGAGGGAGTGTGGAGAGCGAGTTTTAGGGGCAAAGTCCCGGTAGCTAAGGATGTTAAATTGGAGCTGAGGCTAGAATTGGAGTAGGGTAGAGTTAGTTCAATTGGACATAAGGGTAGTTCGAGGAAAACATTAAGGATGAGGCAGAGATTAACCCAGAAGACTGGGCTAGTGAAGAAAATAGAGGGGGTTAGGTGTAGATAACCTGTTGGTCTCGGGAGAAAGGGCAATTGGGGTTGGAAGGAGGGGGATTGTGTCTCTTCAAGCCCCAAGGCGAGGATTGTTGGGATATTGTGCATTGTGGATAGTTGTTTGTTTTTTTTTCTGAAGTATTGGTGGGGGTGATGTATGGAGTCATCATTCCTGTCAGTCAGGTGATGCATAGGACCCAGGCCGTTCGGCGGGTTTTGCCTGGGTAGGGGTCCTGGCTACGGGGTCCCGGAATTTCCCTGTGCGTGGGGGTTCCAGGATTCTGGGTGGTAGCCAGGTGGTCTTCACAGCCCTGGAGAATTCGGGCTGTGAAGGGGCAGCGTTGTTTCTGCGGTCTGGGGGCTGCGGAGACTGGTCGTCCGTAGGGATCGGGCGACCCGCGCTGCATCCCGGTTTCGGGTGCTCTGGCGGTGGGGACCTGGTTCGGGAGTTTTTCGTATCCTGCGGTCGGTTCTTTGTGGGGCTTGAACTGCGGGGGCCCGTGGCGCGGTTACGCTCGCGGGTTTGACGTCCCGGTTTCTAGGGGGACCTCGGTTTGAGGGACCTGGTTCGGGAAGGTTTTTTCTGTGGTTTCAGGCTTCCGCAGGAGGGCAGGGACCTGGGCTGCGGCATGTGAGGGTTTTTTTTTGAGGTTTGACTTTGCAAGGGATTGGCACAGTGAAGGGGGGGTCGGTCATTCGCAGGGAGCGGCACCGGCGCTGCGAAAGAACGTAGCATTTGTATTGTGGTAGCCAGGAGATCCTGGTGGTTTGGTGTCTAGTGGCTCGGAGCCTGCGCTTCCAACTGCCGCCGCTCGGTTTTGATCCCGGTCAGTGATTAGTGATCAGGAGAATGGGACAAAAGAAAAGCAAGTCATCAGAACTCCCTCCCATTCCCATCCCAGAGAGCGCGTTAGGGATCATATTACAGTATTGGGATGATGAGTTGAGAAAAGGAAAAGCAAAGGAAAATAAAAAGGGTTTATTGGATTTGCCAATATTTGAACCATCATGTGAATTGTAAAAAGTGTTTTAGTAAGGAAGAAGATGAATATGCTGCTGTCTGGATTAGGGCTTCACGCCCTACCCCTGTTCCCATATTTACATTAACAACTGAGGATAAGGACAAAGACAAGGAAAAGGAACTTCGGGATAACTCACCACCACCTTACCAGAACCTGAACGGTGGTCCTCTGCAACCGACAGCCCCCTCCCTGCTCAATCACCACCTCAAGGAAGCAGTGTTAGGAATGAGGGAAGTGCCCATGAGGGGGCATCGGGGAGGAATAGGATTTGTCACTGTCCCTCTTAATGCATCAGATGTCTGCAGTTTCAAGAAAGAGATGGGCACCCTGTTAGATGATCCCCTAGGTGCAGCTGAAAGGCTGGACCAACTTTTGGGTCCCAATATAGATACCTGGAAAGAGATGCAGTCTATTTTGAGTATCCTATTCATTGCAGAGGAAAGAAACATGATCAGACAGGCGGGCATGAGAATATGGGAGAGGCACAATAAGGGGGGCCACCAGGAGACCAGAAATGGCCTAATCAAGATCCCCAGTGGGACCATCAGCAGCCCCTAGGGAGACAGAATATGGGTGACCTGAGGACTATAATAATACAAGGAATTAAAGAAGCTGTGCCCAGAAATTTTGATAAAGCCTCTAGCGAGCATTGGAGGAAGCCTCCTATGGAGTGGATGGTAAGATTAAAGAGAAGCTTACAGGTATATTCTGGAATAGATCCCAATTCTGCAGCTGGGGTGATACTTCTCAGGACGCAGTTTGTGGCAAAATCATGGGCAGATATTAGAAAGAAATTGGAAAAGATCAAGGATTGGCAAGACAGAGGTTTAGAGGAATTACTCCATGAAGCTCAGAAGGTGTTTGTAAGGAGGGATGAAGAGAAGCAGAAGGCAAAAGCTAGAATGTTGGTAACTGCTGTGAGGGAAAGCCAGAAATAAGGCAGTTGCTCGGATTTCTGGGGTACTGTTGATTATGGATAGAGGGGTAAGAAAAGGTACACGAGGAATTAGCCTTCAATAATAATAATATAAAATGGAGTCCAGATGAGTGATTGGATAAAATCAAAAGAATGTTGATTGATGCCCTGTTTTAAATTTGCCTGACAAACCATTTGATTTTTTTGTAAGTACGTCTAACCAAACAGCATATGGGGTGTTGACCCAGGACTGGACTGGAAGTAAAAATCCTGTTGGGTATTGTTCCAAGTTATTAAATCCTGCAACTAGGTGATTTGCTCATAAGCTCTAGTAGCAGCGGCCTTATTAGTAGAGGAGGCCAGAAAGCAACTTCTTATTTTGTTCTTGTCTCAGATCCCACCTTGGGGATTCCCGATCTATGAAATTAAAGCTGGGGGTAAAGTGTTAAAAACTTGGAAAGGAGAGTCACTAATTTCCCTCTGGGAAGGATCTTTTCTTGGTTTTGCTAACAACAGATACAGCTGTCCATACTGCAGAACAAGGGTGGACACATGTTTCGTGAGTAAAAGGAGCACTTCAGGAGTGTGCCTGTGAGCCTGACTGACTGCACAGAAAAAGCAAAACTTGCTTCAGTGTGAATTATGTAACACCTGGAACACCTCAGTCTGAAGGCTCTGGAGCTCGTGTGACATCGAATTTCATTGCAAGAAAGCATCAAGGAAAGCCCCCATTGCATTCTGTGTATAAAACATCCTGGGACTTGATGTCATTGGGGATGGGTAAAGTGTAAATATTGTAAATGGTATTTGTTATAATCGAGGAGTATTTTATCCTGACTGAACTGGAAGACCATGTCCCCAGGTGTGGATAAATTCTCCTCCAACACTACTAATGGTAAACAGGTTGAATTGGTAATTAAGCCTACTAAAACTTAGAAAAGTGATGGTAAATTTTTCTGCTGCACTGTGATTTTCTGCTATGCATTTTTGCTAGATTATAAAGAGTGTAAGCATAGGTGCGACAAAAGCTTGACAACTATTCACTCAACATGAGTTAGCTATAGATTTCTGATGTGCTGAGAGTGTGTGTGGTTATGAATGTATGCTATTGTAGTTATGGAATTAGGTTTCCTGTGGGTTCAAAAACTAACTTCTTGATTATCTATGCCAATTTCTGTAACTGTTGTTTGGTATTAATAAGTTGCAACTAGATGGTTATAATTTGAAGTGATTAGGACAGAGGAAAGCACCAAAAACTGTGTTCAGCTAGTGGGACCACAGAGACTGCCTTTACAGACGGCTGAAAGGACCGGTGAATCCACCCACTGACTGGACTGTGGTACCCCAAATGCAGGATATAAAGATGGTCATGAGATTAGTTCCAGTATCAGAATAGGAATGGTAATGGTCCTTGCCTGAAAACATCACAAACTGGAAACAGGTCGGGGTTCGAAATTGGTACAGCCTCCCTGGACAAGGGAAGGGGACATGGTCTGAGCAGAGCATTGGTGGGGATTGAAGGAGGCAAGACCGGGTAGACCTCTGTAATTGCCACGAAGAAGATCTAGAACCATGGCTGTGGGCAGCAACCCCATAGGCCGTGTGAGTGGAGTTGCAAGTCAAACCGGACTCCTAATTCCCAGGATTAACCACTCAGAAGGAGAGAGTTGTCACCCAGACATTGGTATATATGCCATACCCACTCCCTGTGTATGGTACCTAGTAAAGTAAAAGAGGAAATGTTTTCAGGCAAGGAACATTAGTTGTTATCCCATTCCTTTTACCAGGAAGTTGGAATTGGAATCCTTTTGCTTGTTATAGAATTGTTGCCAAGTTAGGTTATTCTGGCTCAAGCCAAATGTAGTAAAAAGAAGGGGAGGGATTGTGAGAAATTGGTTTGAATATTTGGCTTTCGCAAGGGGAATTACTGGGGACCTGGGCCTCTATTGTTGGGCCGATTGGTTGGTTATGGTCTGTATTGTGAGAGAAAGGTGAGGCACCAACATGTCTAAAGACTGGCCAGGTCAAAAGTGCAGGTTTTGTCTCAGTCCTGATGGAGAGGGGTGGGAGTGTGCTGGGGAATATATGAATATGTACGTTTTAATCTATGAATATGTATGTTTGCCATCTATATAAGTTCAACTCGTGTTGTTACGGTGCGCCTCTAGCAAATTCGCTCTGCGCCCAGCACTGTGTTGCCTTTATTTTATAATAAACTGGTTATATAAATTTCAGCAGTGAGCTCGTTTCTCACACTAGTAAACAAAAAAGTTATAAGAATTGTTACATCTATCACATAATAATGGCAAAGAAAATAGTAATAAAAGTGATAAATATAATCCCTAATAAGAATGCTTGTATCTGAAATCAAATATCAAAAGGCTTCCATGTTAATCTGTGCATGAATATGTTCTTACATAGTCATATATTAGAAATTAGTCTTTGCCCAGCCAAACATACTAATCAGTCATCACTTTCTTTTCAGAGAAATGACTTCTGACTTGGAGAACTGAAAACTCTCACTCATTTACGTAAGTTAGTGCATTATGTATTTTAAGTTTTGTTTTCCAGGGCCTTGCTGAGAATGTATCATATCTCCCAAAAGAGATAGTTTGACTTTCCTTTGCAAAGCATAGTGACAAGCATTCCAAACATCTCCCAAAGCAGTCAATGCTATTTCAATGATATCTGAAAGGAGCAACATCACTGTTTCAAAAGGAAACAGAGATTGAGCAGCATTTAGGTTTAAACAGACTCTTGCTATCAAATGCAAATCAACCCAGAGTATGGTAATGTTGTTTTAAATGGTAAACAACAGGAGGCAAGAGGACTCATGTGGAGCCCTCTAAAAGGAAGTTTTTTGGGTGATTTTGTCTATTGTTTTGTGTATTTAATAACTTCAGACAATAGTGTCCAACTACATAATTTCAATTCATGCATCTAGTTCAGTGTTAATAAGAAGTACCTGATTTGAGAGTACAACATGTCAGTACAGCAAATCCCAGTTGTCCTGAAGATGGGTGAAATGCTTGTTAGTCTCAAGGGGAATCAGAATTTAGATCAAGGTACTCAAAGGAAAAGAGTAATGAAACCTCCCAAACTGATCTATGTGCATTTATGTATTTTCCAACTTTTCCAGGTCACAAATATTTGATTACGAAAAAGAACCACAAAGTTGTCAATGTCCATATTTCTGGAGGTTTGTCACTATAATCTTTCTGTTTTAAATCACCACTAAATACAAATATACCAATCATTTTTAAAGAGAACAGACTGAGCTTTAATCCTGCAGCAATTGGAGTACTCTTTCTACAGTTGATGGAAAGGGTCTCCTCCAGAGGCTGTCCCAGAGGCTGTCCCAACAGGGTGCCTGCAAAATTAGTGATCTGCATTTCAGGTGTGACTGGTAACAGAAGGCAGTGGGTAATATCCTTAGTTTAGTTACCCGGGTAAAGCCAAATAATTTTTGTAAATCCATCTACTTCATTGATTTGTGATGGAGAGTATAGATCAGGTGTAATTTATTATGATTTAGTTGATTTTGATATAATTTCTTTAGATCAACACAAGTGCTAGTCACAAGCAAGCACCTTCTTCTGACAAAAAGAACCTGAAGCTCCAAAGGCATTAATTTAACTTCATGACCTGACTGCAGGTTCAACCATTGTAGGGGACTTTATTACTTTTATAGGATTTCTGTATGTTTTGATATCAAAAGAAAGGTCAACATCATCAGCCATTTGCTGATTCTTCCAAACCCATGTGAATTAGTGCTAGGAAGAAATAAACAGGTTTGCTTATCAAGAGGGCTAATTCACGCTGACAAAGCAACACATTCATCAAAAACAAGTGCCTGCTCCTGAACCACTTATTAATGGATTTAACCACATCATTGGAATCCCTTTCTAAGGAGGTGTTCAGGACAGCATTTTAATTGTTTGATGGGTTGGACCTTATTCTTCCAACCTGGTGTAATTGTATTGAAAAGGTCCTATGCAAAGTGAATGTGCTAGGAAGAAATAGCTTATCAAGAGGGCTTAAGTAGTGCCTGAACCACTTAAATGGATTTAACCACATCACCCTTTCTAAAACAGCATTTTAATCCCAAATGTTTTAATCAAAACTAGGCAGTAATCTTTAGCAGAAGACTGGAAGCCCAAATTGTGAAGGCTTAGTCCTGTGCCAGTTTCACTTGTAAGTGTAGTGCTTGATACTAGAATGCGGCAAGCCAACTCTTTTTGCAGTCTACTACTGGTAGTCTACCGAAGTCTGTGGTATAATTTAGTTGTTGGGTATCACCATTCTTTTCCTCCCTGTGTACAGGCTTAAAATTTATATCTCCACTGCTTCTTTTTTAATTCCCCTGTTCTCTCTTCTCACTTATATAAAGCGATACTCTTAGCTTAGTTTTCATTCTTTCCAGTCACTGCTCCAATTTCATCCTATTTTTCATTATTAATTTTGCTTTCCATTATCCAATCTGTTCCTGCAAATGAAAGGAATGTCTACATAAAATAAAAGCTCCATAACACTCAATTCTGAACCTTGGTGACTTTTGAATTATCACAGGCAAAGTGAAGATGTCTGTCCTTAGTTGTAACTCATTATTCTCCCAGGCATGTGGGGCAAGATATTAAATGCAATCATTTCAATGGATCAACCTGTTTCCCTTTTTTATATGGCAAATCATTCCCAGAATAAGAAGGAAGGACTAATACCAGCCACTACTCAACTACAAGCTCATTGATACTTTCATTGATGTGAATTAATACCATAAATCTGAAAAACAGTAGCCACTGAGTTTGAAATAAAAGTCAATATCATTGCTAAGTGTGAAACTGAAGCTGAAGAATGCAGTACTGTGGTGGAGTAGGAAGGTTCCCCCCAACACACAAAAGAATTCCACAGCTAACTCAGCCGGAGAAGCAGGTGAAAGCTATATTTTACAAGCAGATATGGAATGCAATGAATATGTACAAAAACATACAATATTTACAATATATACAGAAATATACAGGAATGTATGTAATACAGGAAACCTTTCCCCAACCCCCTGCGGCCAGGGGGTTCAGCCAGCCCCTCCCTTCTCCCTCCCTACCTCCCCTTTTTCCCAAAAGGGTTAGAGAGAAAGAGAAAGGAAGGTAATTAAAAGGGGAAAACTTTGTTAAAGCTCAAAGCGAATGCAAAAGTTAGTTTTCTCTTATCTGGTTAGCAAGAGTCGTTCCTGCGTAGCAAGCTGTTGCTTCAGAGAGAAAGGCAGGCCAGCTCACAGTACAGGGGGAAGAAGAAGACTGACTGCCCCCCCGCCCCGACTGAAAGACCAAGCTAGAACCTACAGCCGGGTTCCACCAATGAAATTGGATTAGCATATCTCTTGTTTTCATTCATATACCAAAACATTCGGCCAGAGTGTTTAGAAAGTGTCCTTCTTTTAAAGGCACAGCCTAAACCGGTCACAAGTACCTGACTGGATTCAGAACTACAAAAATGCATTGAGTAGCATCTGAAGTAATTTCTGAAAAAGAGTACATGTTTTAATACAGTATTTATTGTTATATTGATACTTTATGCATTATACATACTCTAAGTGTATTCAAATTTAATGTTTGTAGCAGCCATGATGGGTGGTTAGAATATATAGTAGCCTCTGGCAGTTGGACTAAATAATCATTGTAGGTCCATTCCATCTGAAATAATTCTATTCTGTTCCAAGATTTTGGGGGTGCAAACACTGTAATCCATATGGAGGGTTTTACATTTCATCTGTGAGGGCAGAATCACACCTTGAGGTCCTGCAAACCAAGGAAATGGAAATATGGCACATCTTGTTCTTATGGACTCTACTCATGTGAGTGAGGAACTGCTGAGACCATTGAGCCTGCTGGTTAAAGGTTTGTGGTGGCTGCTCCTCTGCAATTTGTAGAGGTCTGTCAGCATTTCTATGACAAACAGGGATTCTGGTATTAGGCTTAAGCAGTTTTTGGCTTTTAAGTTCTTCCTGACTGAGAAAAGAAAAAAGACCACCACAAAAGAAAGGATGTGCAATTCCAATAATATGTATATTAGCTCAATAATATGTGTATTAACTCACATGGTACTGCCATCTTTTCCTCCATGAACAATGTTGAACAGATGACAATGCCTCTGTGCTTTCTGAGTTTTGTCCCATTTCTGAATGAAATTACATTACTTTAAACAATGTTTTTCTCTAACTTACTGGCACTAGCAGTCCTAGGTGTTCTGCTGTCCTCTTCACATTGAGCTTTTCTAATTATTCTTTCTCCAAAGATTTAGCAGCATGGACAGGCTTGAGAACTGCTCAAAACATTGAGAAGAGATGTTGGCAATATGCCTGTGTTAAACTATAAAGTCCTGTCACCTTGAATTAGAGTGGTCTCCAAGAAAGCTGCTAACAAGCATTTTGTAATAAAAGAAAGAAAGAAAGAAAGAAAGAAAGAAAGAAAGAAAGAAAGAAAGAAAGAAAGAAAGAAAGAAAGAAAGAAAGAAAGAAAGAAAGAAAGAAAGAAAGAAAGAAAGAAGGAAAGAAAGAAGGAAAGAAAGAAGGAAAGAAAGAAAGAAAGAAAGAAAGAAAGAAAGAAAGAAAGAAAGAAAGAAAGAAAGAAAGAAAGAAAGAAAGAAAGAAAGAAAGAAAGAAAGAAAGAAAGAAAGAAAGAAAGAAAGAGAGAAAGAGAGAAAGAAAGAAAGAAAGAAAGAGAGAGGATGTGGAATTTACTGAGTTTCATGCAAATAAATTCTGAAAATACCTCACAATTGTCTGTTTAATTTTATTGTACAGAAACATTTAAATCCAGGACTCCTGGTTTCAAAACATAATTTTCAGTGTTCCTACTGTTTAAGATGATAAGGCTAAGAGAGACTCTGTAGGTTCTGAGGTTCTGTAGGTTCAGGCTTATTAGGCAGCTCAACACTTGGGCAGGTGACACACAAGGACTGATACTGCAGCACAGCATGGCATCCCTGGCATCAGCAACATTTCTGCAATGCTGAATTACAGTTTTAAGAAGTTATCTGGTCTTTTTGATGACTGAGTAAAACCAGTCTGAAGCAGCTTGCCAAAACTACAGAGATGTTTATCTTCTCTGAAGGTCCCGAAGGTACAGAGGGAAGCTGTGAGTTTTACTATTTATGTGAAATAAAATTTGAATATTTGGAATTTTACCTGTGTTCATGTATTTTATAGTACGTTCTAAGTCCCCTGTGGCAGAAGTGTCACTTTTTGTTCTCACATTTTTTTCACATTTGAAACATCCAGTTTATTAGTATGGAAACGTGCAGTGAACATGCACTGAAATTATTAAACATGTAAGCGTTGCACATATTCTCCCAAGTAAAGTCACAGAAGTTACTGGCCTAAGGCAATTCTATTATATCTGAATTGTATTCTTTCACCGTGTTATCCTTTTTAAACATCCTTTATTGCTAATTCCTTGCAGAATTCCTATTTATTATTTAAAGTTACATTAGATGAGCTGTCATAATTTTCCTCAATGAGGCAACTATTTTCATTCAAATAAAATTTCTATGCTGCAAATACTTGTTTTTATCAGCATATTATAGTTTGAGGTTTTAAGGGACAAATTATTGTCACTTGAAAACTAACTTAAGGTGCACAGCAAAATCTTTTTACATTATTTACAATTATGTATGCATGCCCACATTAACATTATAACATATTAAAAGTTGATAAATGTGGTGCTGTTATGAGATACCACACAAAAATATATTTAATGACCTTTCCATGCAGCAGACAGTTCCTTTAGCTCATTATATTTTAGAATATGCTGAGTATATTCACTGTGGCTATTATGGGGTTTAATACCTTATGTTGCAAGTTTTAAAGTCTATCAGAATTTCCTGTACACAATAGAGCTCCTACAGTATGTCAAGTAAATAAAATATATTTTGAAAACTCCCTAAACACCTACTTTTCAGCACTGGTTAGTAAGGTTATTTATGGATATATCCTTAGCATGTGGAATTCATAGCCACAGGAAGTCTTGGAAAAAAGTATCAGAGCTGTATTTAAAAAGTAGCTGGCTCATTTTATGACTAGAGTGATGATTGTGGGTGGTACATCCCCCTAACATGGCAAGCCTGCACAGGGACAAGTGGAAGAGCAGATTCATTGCACTGAAGAAGAGAGGAACTTAAAATATGTCTTGTCATTCTTTACTGAATGTTATCTCATTTTTCAATACTCTTTTTGAAATGTGGCTGCCAGAGATTGACAGAGTAATCCACGGACTCATTTTTACTGCTTGTTAGTGTTCTTTGGATTTATTCCAGATCCATGCTCCTGTTTGGATAGCCTGACTCATGCCTTGGCTGTGTTAGCTCTCAATGCAAATGTATCATACTGAGAGGGCATGGTCTGTTTGCCCCCTCTTCACTTAAGTAACTTTTTAGAGAAAAGACTGTGTATGACTCAGTTGCTGTGAAGATTTTACTTCCTAATATGCAAATAGTTATATATCATCTTAGATCCATATAAGTGACTTATGTCTAGTCAATGATTTTTTGTCATAGTCTGATTTTATTATCAGTAGTTTTCTTGTAGATCATTGCTAAAGATACCAAACACTATTAAGCCAAAACTGGAGCCTACAAGAAACATGACTCCCCACTTCCAGTTACTTTGAGAAGTCTATTTGTCACCCAGATTCTTCTCCATTAGTATTGGTTTTATTTATTTCATATAGTGTAATATACAGTGGTAAGATAAATTTAAAAAAACCCAAACCAACACAAACCCCCAAATGTCTCAGATTATACCACTACTTTACACAGTTCCCTTCACCAGCTAGATTTGTAGACTCATAAAGCCAATGACAAGTGCAGAGTATTAAACGCATATGGCTAGATATAGATAGATATGGTTACAGGTTGGACTCGATGATCTTCAAGGTCTCTTCCAACCTTGGTAATTCTATTCTATTCTATTCTAGGTACAACATGCTCAACACACTGAGTTTTCACTTACACACTTGCACACCCCCCCCTGCACATGTATTTATTCAAAAGTCTAAGTCATGGATAGAGATAAAATATTAATCTTAATAGACTGTTGATCTGATCTACTACACTGATATAATATTATATAAGAAAAGAAAATGCCTATTCTACATTTTCTTTAGATCGACAAGGAAATAAAAGATCTAATGTATGGACTGTAAGTGTCCTGCCACTTGTTGAAAATTGCAAACCCCAAATACAATAAGATCAGCCTGGCATTCCTCCAAGATGCAGCACATACTGAAATACTAGCAGCTCACACACCAGCCTATAACTCAAACCACCATACTCTTTGAAGGTTACATGAAGCAGATGGACCTTCCTACATAAACCCAGAAATATAAGTTTTTAATGATGTCTCTCCAAGACTCACAGTATGGGACTGAATCCTGATGTTTTAAAAATAATTATTGCTTGCTGGAGATCTACACTTTAATAATATCTCTAAGGCAACAAAAGACAAATAAAAATAAGTGAATGGGAAAACAAAGGTCACAAAAGCCAACAAATTAATTAGTACTTTAGGTATGTTTTCCTTGTTATGCTAATACCTGACTGAGAGCCTGAGACTCTCCTTGGGAGCCTCCTGCGTGGGCAGCTAGCCCCAGAACAATGCGTAGGAGGTATCATCCAGACATGCTCCATGCTGCAGTAGCTTAGTGCTCCAAACTGCACTGGCTAGATGTATTCTCCAAGGGTTTTGTGAAAAAGCTGGAAAACATTTGTGTCCTCAGGGAACATGAAAGACACAGAAAACCAAAAGTGCTACTTATCTCCAGTTTACAGCTGGCCTGTTCCCTGGAGTCAAAACTCCATTTTCCACTGCTAGCTGAACAGATCTATATACTGTAGATATCCAACCCATGCTCTTTTGAGGGGTCATGTGTACCTGGCCAAAGCTCTTTCTTACTAAAGTACCAGTGATTAGAGCATTTAGACATAAAATTGGACAGCAGTCATAACAAATGTATCTATTCCAGTTCCCAGAATAACTGCCTAGCCAGTTGTTTGGAGAGTACCTGGGGGACAGTCCACACTGATCTGGGGCTGTGCCAGAACAAGAAGAAGAAATGAGGAACTGCATCACTCTGTCATGGAAGCAGGGAAAGAAGGGCTCCTCTTTTTTTTTTTTAGGACCTATGGTTGTTTCTGGTGACTAGGACCCATGTAATGTGAAAATACTGATAATCCTTTCTTTGAAAAATGACTGTCATAATCAGGACACTAGCCAGTGAGACAGTAGTTTCTGCTGGGTTTATTGCTTTTGGCATGCCCAGTCAGCACAATTATTTAGTGAAATGGGTAGAGTTTAGGTATCACTGTATTAGCATATCATACCTATAATATCTTTCATGGTGCTTGTGCCAAGTGCAAAAGGAATGTCTGTGATTCAAACCATAGTTAATGAATAATACAGATAGTGCAGGACTGGCTGACTACAGCTCGAGATTGCTGGTGTTCTGAATAATCTTCCTGAAAATAAATGATTCATTCTTTTAAGCACCTAAATGGGCTCTCTGGATCTTGTTCATAGGTATAATTTGCAAGCCAGAATGATTAAATGCAACTCCTTTCACCTAAACTGGTATTTAGACAGGTTAATTAGAACTGGAATTGTTCCTCCCAGTGTCTCTGCAGCTTTAATTTGGAGTGGAACAGCAGCTTTGCTCTTCAAAAAGATGGAAAACTAATTATAGCAGATATATGATGGTGCTGTAAGCGTGGCATCCATTCTGACTATGAAGCCCAGATGTTAATGTTTTATTTTAGGCTGTAGGATTCAGTCTTAAAACACTCTAAGACATGCGCAAGCCTGTGTACTTCCCAGTTACACTTACATCTCTTGCAGTCACACTTGTTTGCAGCCTGCATGAATGAACAAGGGGCTCCTGGGTGAACTGAAACTAAAAAAGGAAGCCTACAGAAGGTGGAAGCAGAGATAGATAACCTGGGAGGAATATGAAGAAACTGTCTGAGCATCTAGGGATAAGGTTAGGAGAGCTGAAGACCTCACAGAATCAAGTCTGGCAAGGGATGTCAAGGGCAACAGCAAAAGCTGCTATAGGTATCTTGGTAATAAAAGGAAGACTAGGGTAGTTTTCATGTCAGTGAAAGACTAAGCTGCACTAAGCATTGAATAGAAATGAGCAAAAGAAACTAGATATATATTCAGTTCATTTGTTTTCACCTTCTATGTAGTTCTCTCACCCTGTATATAGTTGTCAGGAATACAAGTTTCAGTGTCAGCAGATGTGGCTCTTTACACAGATTAATCCAAGGTCATTGACTAATAATGTTAATAACATTTATGATTTTGTTAACAGTGGGGCCACTGACTTGCATGAATAATGAAGACTCTACAGGATTTAGAATGGATTACTCAAGAGTCTCAGAAGGCAAAGATGGGGACTAGCAGAATGAAAAACCTCCTACTGTGTGAGAAAATCTTGTTTCAGTCTGTATGAGAAACCTGAAGATGCACAGGTCTATGGGACCTCAAGAGATGTCCTGAGAGAGCTGGTGGATGAAGTGGCTAAACCACTATGCATGATGTTTGAGAAGTCATGGCAGTCTGCTGAAGTTTCTGCTGGGTGGAAAAGGGGAAAAACAATCCTCATTTTCAAAAGGGGGAAAAAAAAAAAGACGACCTGGGGAAGTATAAGCCAGTCAGTTTCACCTCTGTGTCCAACAAGATCATGGAACAGATCCTCCTGGAAACTGTGCTAGGACACATAGGAAATAAATAGGTCATTGATGACAGCCAATGTGCCTTCACTAAGATCAAATTGTGCCTGACAAATTTGGTAGCCTTCTCCAACGGGGCTATGGTGTTGGTGAAAAGCGAAGCAATTGAGGTCATCTACCTGGACTTGTGCAAAGCATTTGATGCTGTCCCACACAACATCCTTGTCTCTAAATTGGAGAGACATGGATTTGAGGGATGGATCCCTTGATGTATAAAGAATTGACTGGGTGGTCACACTCAAAGAATTGTGGTCAACAGCACAGTGTCTGAGTGGAGATCAAAGATAATAGCTGAAACACAGGACCATACAGGTGGAGAATAGAATGTGTTCTCTTGAGTTGATATACCTCTCAGGGCAGTTCTTTCACAGCTGAAACACAGGCCTGTACAGAAGAGGAGACAATTACCTTTCATTTCTGGGGCCTGCTAGTCATTTCATCCAGCATTTATCCTTGGCCATCTTCCAAAGCCAGAGATAAAGACTAAATGACCAGCCCTAGCTCTTTTTCTGGAGATGACCTCAATTTATCCTCATCCTTTGCTAGATGAGCTGCTTTCCTTGTATGTTTCTTTTTCTGTACAGGGCCAGCTGGCACAGGCTGGCTCTCTGGTGCCGTTGACATGCTTGCTGTTGGGGTCTGAGTAGCTACAGTACCTGCTGGTTGGCCTGTGGGTCCAGAGACCTTCTCTTGCCCCTGAGCATTCTGAACAGTGATGAGCAGGGCTCAATAGGCCCCAACACATCTCAGTGACTTCTGTCTCTTGGGAACTTGGGGGCTGGCAACAGACATTTTCCAAATATTTTATCAATTTGCCATGATTTTGCACTTGCTCAGGGGTGAATTTCCAAAACTCTGGAGGTGACCACCATCCTAGGCACTCACCCATACTATCCCCCACACCTTGTCACTCATAATTATCTAGCCTCAGCAGATCTCCAGGTGGTATTCTCGGGAAGGACCTGCATCACTGTGGACTAAACCTGGCCGATGAATTGGGTGAGGTTACATCTAAACCAAGTGGTCAGTGGAATAGCCATATAATAACATGCCAGTAAGCAGCGCAGCAGCAATGTGGCTTTAAGCCATTTCCCTGAGATGAGCACCACTACGCAGTGCATATAGAATACAAGTATACACTGGCCCCAGCCACCCCTGGAAAGTAAATGCATCAGCACAGAAAACACACCATGGGAAAAAAGGCTATATAAAACTCCGTTTACAAGCCAGCCTTAACTGAATCCTCTCATTATCTAGCTTCTTGTTATGTGAACCCTTTAATCTCCTGCCAAAATAGACTGTCTTGGTTAAGACAGCAGGCTTTTTGAAATCCATGTTGGGCACCCAAAAATGGACTTTCTTGGGTTAACACAGCCTGCTCTCACAAACTATACCCTCACGCACAGATGGGAGGGAAAGTAACACACACAAAAAAACCCTCTGCATTGAGATAAGGAGTTTAATGAGGTGATACGATGCAAAAGCAGAAGTAGCAGCAGAGGCCAGCAATAAAACAGTTCCTTCCACCCAAGCATGCAGCAGTCAGCCCAGAAGAAAAGACCAACACCCCAAACCTGGAAACAGGAAGCAGCAACTAGAACTGAAATCCTCTCATATTGCAATCTGAACTTCAAGCCATAGCATAGCATAGCATAGCATAGCATAGCATAGCATAGCATAGCATAGCATAGCATAGCATAGCATAGAATAGAATAGAATAGAATAGAATAGAATAGAATAGAATAGAATAGAATAGAATAGAATAGAATTGACCAGAAAAAAGACCTCCAAGATCATCAAGTCCAACCCACCACCCAACACCATCTAATCAACTAAACCATGGCACCAAGTGCCTCATCCAGTCTTTTCTTAAACACCTCCAGTGATGGTGACTCTACCACTTCCCTGGGCAGACCATTCCAATGGCAAATCACTCTTTCTGTGAAAAACTTCTTCCTAACATCCAGCCTAAACCTCCCCTGGTGCAGCTTGAGACTGTGTCCTCTTGTTCTATTGGTGGTTGCCTGGGAGAAGAGACCATCCCCCACCTGGCTACAACCTCCCTTCAGGTAGTTGTAGACAACAATAAGGTCTCCTATGAGTCTCCTCTTCTCCAAGCTAAGCAACCCCAGCTCCCTCAGCCTCTCCTCATAGGGCTTGTGCTCCAGGCATCTCTTTCATTTTGAATCTGTTGTGACTTCAGTATGGTATTGAATACACATCAGCAGATTTAATTCAACCAATGACAGGCATCTAGTATACCCTTGTGCTTTATTCAAGAGTACAGTAACTGGGTGCTTTTGGCTTTGTCATTATCTTGGGACAGGTCACGAGAACAAGTCCATCTCCTAAACACCATAAGCAAGGCTCGTTGCTATTATCAAAGTGTCTGAAAACTTGCACAATAAATTCACCACTACTGTTTGAGAACATTTATAGTTGTACAGAACATTTGACCACTGTGGATCATGCAATTTAAAGTGATCAGTTGATGGAGCACAGGCAGAGGGGTTAGGCCAGCAATACTGCATTATTCAAATGGCTATTTCTCATAATAAATTACTTTTTCTCTCCATCCAGTACAACACTATGCCAGCAATAGAGGTAATTCTAAGTGAACTAGTTTGTCTGCACTGCAGAGTAGCAAAGATATAGGTTGGACTCGACGACGTCGAAGGTCTTTTCCAACTTGGTTAATTCTGTATTCTGTATTCTGATCTTGGCTCATGGGAAAAATACACCTGCATGACTGTTGTGTTGACTGCCCAATGAATATGGCTGTGATTAGCCCCTGGAGAGGAGGATTAATCCAGGCACTGTAGCTATATGGCTTACAGTTCTGAACCTCTCATTCAGAGCCAGCCTGGGGATCTTCATGAGGACATATTCAAGGTGTGCCATTATAGCATGCACGTTTGTCTGAAACACAGCTAATAATAGCTATGACTGTCAAGGAGAGTATAACCTTTATGCTTCAAGATATCCTTTGACACAGTGATCTATATCTGTGTGAGTTCAAGATAAAATTGCTATAATACACTCTGTGTGGGTCTATAGGCCAAAATAGAAATGGGAGTGACGACAAAATACAGTTACCCCATATAAGTAGTACTTTGTGTTTGTGCAGCTTTGATCTCTGGTGACTGCTGGTTTTTTTTTCTGGATGGAGAACAACTATAAAGCTATGTGAAACTATAAGGCTATGTGAAATCCAAGTGCTCCTCTCCGTCATTGTGACATGTTGAACAGTTATGATCAGCTAATGCTGTCATTACTGAGAGGACAGTGCTGCCAGAAGTTCCTGTCCTCATGTCCTTCATGACAAATTCTGGGATTTAAAATTAGTATTTTCTTCTAGGAGTATGCTCTAGTGGCTTTTCAAATTGCAAAGCTAATCTTTTCACCTCCACATTTAGGTCACAGAAACATAGACATTTGTAAAAATCCTGTTGTTTGATACATGAAATATTGTATGGTTTAGACCTATTTTTCAGTGGGCAGGACAGTGTTTGAAATGAATGGTGACAACAATTACATACAGGTGGCTCAAGATTGTCATGGATACTAATTTACATTTTCAAACTGAAAAAGCTAATATAATAACCAAATGCAAATCACCTGAAAGGGGCTTTCACTATTCTAAGTATGTCCATTCTTCTAGATCAAATGCTCATTGTATTCTAAGGTCATGATTAGTCATGATAAGATGGTGCCTATAACATCCTTATACTGCATTTTTGTAGATGATTTATCTACGTGTACACAGGCAAATATTCACTTAGGTTTGTGAATTTCTCCCTCAGAAGGTGTATTTATTCAGTCTTTGTCAAGCTTTTTCTAATCAGCCATCCTAGTTTCTTTGTCAAGTTTTTCTTTTCCATTGCAAAATTCTTGGGTCATGATGATTTGGGGAGTAAACAGCAGCAATTACCAGCTATATGGGAACATTTAAAAATTCTAATGGATACGTCAGAGTACCATATCCGGCACAGTTTTATCAGCTTTTGAAGAAGCTTGTATGTACGTATGAGCAACAGAGGAATTAATTGAAAAGAAGTGACAAATTCCCTTCCACATGTAGCTTGCCACGTCATAGGATTGAGGCTTTGAAATGTCAGATAGTGCACTAAACTTGGCAGTTTGTTAGTCATTTAAAATAAGCAGCTAAGAGTGTAAGCTATATGCTATTTGGTCTAAGATTACTGATGCAGGATGAGCTTTGAAGAAAGGAGGAGAATGTGTTATGAAATCTGTGATTATGCATTGTTCTAAAAATGTTTATAATTCTCTTATTTGACCACATATTGTATCAGGAAAAAAAAAAAAATTAACAATTGAAACAGATCAGAAATACTACAATTTATTATGCATGTCCCTCCTTTTATTTTACAAATAGATGCAATAGAATAGTATTTTATTCCCTTTATTTATTGTCTATGGTCTATCTTAACTGCCCTAAACTTCTTTATGCTGAAGTGTTTCATTGTAGTAGGACCTGAGTCTGCTTCCATATATATCAGAAGCTGTTTAATAGGTATATAATTCAATTGCCTTTCAATGTATAATTTGGTATGTTAGGATATTTAATATTTCCTGATTTCAATAAATGTTTTATTCCTTCATTAACAGCAAAAGCAAATAAGTATTGCAGTTAACTTGCTCATTGTCACTGAGTGCTGAGT
Source organism: Picus viridis (assembly GCA_033816785.1). Classification (NCBI taxonomy): domain Eukaryota; kingdom Metazoa; phylum Chordata; class Aves; order Piciformes; family Picidae; genus Picus; species Picus viridis. The sequence goes on from CM066576.1 coordinate 23,146,899, forward strand.
AAACTGTTAGTGGAACTACCTAATTGCACATGACAAGTATACAAAATTAACTTGAATAATAAAGTACATTCCTGGACAACTTAAAATGCTTAGGCCAAATATGTGAAGTATTAAGGTTTGCTAATTGGAAACTCTATTTACTTAATTAAAATACAGTGCTTGTGTGCTAATATAAATGAGAACAGTCAATATGTAGCTAGCAGGCATAAACAAAAGGGGATTACCTGTCTGAAAAACACATTTACTTTAATTACAGCACTCAAGTTTTGTGAGTCTGTTCCTAATGAAAATGACAGGGCATTATAAAATGAATTGAGGTTAGCATATTATTAATGAGATACCTTTAAAAATTATGCTACTAGTACAGTGATTTTATACTTTCTTTGCCATATTTTCAATGTAAGAAACGTTATTCAGGAAGTGTTATTAGTATTTTATTGTATTTAAGCTTTAACTTTGATCTAATTTGCTTTTATAATTCCCTTTGTGACTCCCAGGGGACACGAAAGATTGTCCTGTAATTTGTACTAACGGAGCCGATAACAGAAAGATCAGTGTTCTAAAAAAGACACACTCCTCCAAATATAGCCATCTGCAGCTTGGCAATCAGCAGGAAACACCATGACATGCACATCTAAAGAAAGCGATAGTGAGATCTGTTAAGTTGAATGTCACTTTCAGGAACACCACCTTAGGAAGTAAAGTGTCTTGGCAGCAGCATGTAGCTGTTTTTGACAATGAAATGTTTTTCCAAAGGTGTTTTGGTTTTTTTTTTCATGAAAAGCTGTTTCTTCTGAAAGTGACCATGAACTCTGTCACAGACATGATAGCTCTCCCACTGTGAACAAATATTGGATCTGGGAACAAGCTGCCCTGCAGTATTTGTGATACAGCTTGCCTTCTTATCTAGTTGAAAGAGCGTGTCAAATCTTAGGACTACATGTGTTGTCATTCTCTCCTCCTTCTAATTAAACATATTCAACAGTGGTCTAAGTACCAATGAATTGCTATGAAAGAAGAAATTAGTAATACATCTGCTGCATGTCATAAGGTTTGAGGATTGGCACGTGATCATCCATGTTGTTTGCTTGTTAACGTGCTCCCTGACAGTTTTGGCCTGAGCCAAACAATAAAGAAAGTACGGCTTGGAGACAGCATAGGTTGATCAGCAGTAAGGACAAGACAAGCTTTGAAGGAGGATGGAGAGGTTTCAGCTTTCTAAGCATGAGCTGTGCGTAGCACTTGCCCTCATGGTTATGGGGCAGATACACTCAACATAGAAGCAGACCTGAACTCAATGAGTAAGTGGCCAGACTCCCTGGGATGCTCTGCATCTTCCCTGGAAATCTGAGCTTTTCTGGGAACTTGGGTTACATACCGTGTCCTTCACTTGACTAAAAGGAAAGTTTAAAGAAATCCCCTAGCTTAAGGCACTTAAGCTAGAATAGGTGTTCTGAGAGTTCTTTCCCGTCTACATTCTACTCACATTTTTACAAGGCCGAACTACAGGTCACTTGAATGTCTATGGTTACTTGAATATCTACAGATTACTTAAATATCACCATCCTTGGAGATATTCTCAACTATTGTGTGATTGTGTGATACTTAGCCTAATAATGTTAGGGTGTGTAGAAGGAGAGAGTGTCTGCTCACTTAAGGTCATGTGTTCAAGGACCTCATCAAATTAGATGGTAAGGAAAAGGGAAAACTGAAAAACCAGCTACTGAGAGGGACTAGCATGAATAAGGAGAGTGAAGAGTCAGTACCAATAGCTGGAGTGTGACTGGGAATCATAGCTGATGTGCCTGGTGCCAGCTGCTGAGGGTGGTGAGTGTTGGTATCTGCCCCAATCCTGCTGTGCATGGGATGTGTAAGTGCCATTCGCCAGTAAACTCCAAACTGAACCTGTCAGCAAATAGGAGGCCCTATTTAGGTCTAGATAGGAGTATCATGTGGGTGGAGAATCTCTGTGGGTATTTGGAGAGACCCGTGGTTACGTGGTGTCAGTGAGATGAGTGTGTATGAGTGTGTCTGTACCAGCATGGAGCTGTACCAGCTCATGAGTTGGGATCCTGTAGGGAAGAAGAGTGTCATGTGTGTGCCTTCATGAATGACAGCCTGTCTCTGCCAGCCCAAGAGGAGGAGTGGACATGATGTCTGTGCTTACCTCTTCAGTCAGTCCTGTATACGGGTGCAGCTCAAGGCAGTGCCCTTTCTGTGTATCTGGCAGTGTCTGTGTCCCCTGTGTGTCTCTGTGTGTATGTCTCTGGGACATATGCTCAGCTTCCCTGCCAGATGAATCTGAAAATGTGAAAGCAGCAGCAGTGTTCCTCAGACCAGGAAGAGACCCCAGGTCCCTGGGCACCTAGATGGTTGCACAGAGGGAGTTCTGGGGCAGGGCTGCTGGAGGTGATGGCTGCTCCTAACATCCCTTAACAAATAATTTATAATACACCTTGTTCAAACCTGGAATTTGGAGCCTATGTGTGTGATTTACATTGAAGAAATAAGAGTCATATAAAATGTAATAGATTCTTATAATTTTTCTGTTCTTCAGAAATATTTAAGAATTATGTTAATCCCTATTTCTAGGGGAAAAGAATGAAACATCATACTCAATCCCATTTTTTCAGTCCATGCTAAACATGGAGCTGATAAAAACCTGGAGGTTTTCTGCGTGATTCTAAATGACAATGATTAGCTACAAAATTTTCCTGCAGAGTTTGCAAATTGACATTCCCTGTTGTCTTTGAGAGATGTATTGAAAATCATTACAAGTTCTCTGCCATTGCTCAATAGTTTTCTCAAGTTACTAAAATATACTTCACCCGTTAGCTTCTTACTGCTTACTGTCTTCTACTCCCAATGCTATCAAAACCCATACACCTTCGCAAACATTCATGGCAGTGCTCTGCCTTTCTGGGGTTTGTGTCTATCATGGTAAATTATATTCTAATCCTCTGCCCTTAGTCTTATATTAAATCAGTTTAGCAAAGCTATTTTACTTCCAAATATTTTGTCCCCTGAATACTAAAACTAGGGCTTATCAGATGATCTTGCTAATTAGAAATGAAACCCATAGTAGAAGGACCATTAGTGTCTCATTTGGATTGCTATGTCAGATGATGAGTTAAAATTACAGCAAAATAGCTAATTTGCAGTGCATAAACATGAAACCCAAAACCTAAATTTGATGCATTTTAAGTTCCTTTTGTTTACAGAAAGAAAGCCTCTGCTAGAGGTATTGAGATGGCTCTTGGCGTAAACTCTCAGTTTTCTTGATGATTGTGAATCCCTTAATCCCTTGAATTCTTTGTAAATGATTTTGCAGTACACATTCACTTTCTTCCCATTAGATGAGCTGTTTACACAATCTCTTGATATGGATATACTTTTAAATTTATTTTTAAGCAAGTTATTTTTGTTTTGATTAGTCAGAGCCAGACCAGAACTGCATAACTTCAACAAATTAAATTAGGATTTATTTACTATAGAGTACACTTCTTCCTTGGAAGTCTTTAGGAATACTCAGCACTTCTTAATGTTTGGAAACTAGTTTAAGCACATAATTCACTGCTTTCTCTCATACAAGTGGAGGAGAATATAAAAATTTTCAGTGAGGCAATCTTGTCCTCTTAGAAGTCCAAAGAAGTTGTAATTGTACAGTACTGCAGCTGTGCATGCAGGTCATATAACAGACAAGGTGTGTCTGACAACTACATTACAAAAATACAAATGCCTCGGTATTTTGAAATACATATAAGAGATGGATGGTAGAGAAATGAACAAAAGCTACAATTGAATTCATCTTACTCATTCCAGTGTCTACCTCTTCTTGAGCCACATTTTTGGACCCACCCAGGTCCACTGGTGAAAACATCTGAGGCAAGGCTTGGAAGGATTACTGCAGAGCTGGTGATCCAGCATAAGTCTGGGAGCATGTAGACCTCTGAGTTGTGGAGGTGAGACAGAGTCTGCTTGCTTCCTCCTATAGGTAGGTTCTGGACACAGTGAATGGTATCAGGGGACAACGAGGAGGAAGGAGCACTCTGTCTGCTATCTCACAGTAGATGGAAACCCCCTCATGATAGGGTAAGTAGTGAAAATCCATATAATTACAGACCAAATGGAAAGTCCTTGATAACTAGAGCTTTCCCACTGTACAGTTTGGGAATTGAAAAGTGAGCAGCTTCACAAGTGGATATTAGATTTCAGTTTTGATCTTGAAGGAACAGTACCCAAACATCAAAGGGTGTCTTGATGCCCCAGGTATCTCTTAAAGTCTTGAAACATAATAATGTCATCCTACAAGAGGTGTTCTCCAAGCTATTTGCTGGAGCACTGCTTACAAAGAACATGGAGAGCACTGCAGTGCCCTGGGCATTTGCAAAGCCCTACTTGTGTACTCTATTTTCCTTTAAAGTTTTTGTTTGTTTGTTTGTTTTTCCACAGGGAGACCCTTGTGTTTAGTTGCTGGTCTCAGAGAATCATCTTAGAGCACCTTTGGAACTGGTGGGAGATATCTCAAATGAAATCCAGAAATTCAAGGTCTTTTTTAAATCCTTGTGTTTTCAGGATAAGGCTACCAAATTCCCATTGCAGGAAAAAGCAATGGCTGTCAGAAGGCTTACTGTCAATATGATGGCCCCCAGGAGAGACTGCAGAGCAAATTAAGGAAAATAAAGCTACCCCAGCCATTGTCAACCAGAATGCTATGTACTGTAGTATAAATTAGTGTGGAGGTTACACAAAAGGTTCTTAGATAAAAGTTATGGAATGTTGCATGACAGGGCTTAAAAAGTATAACCATGAACCAGTCTGTATCACTTAGTGCATGGACCTAGATAGTATCATCATCATAGTATCAGTCAGGGTTGGAAGGGACCACAAGGATCATCTAGTTCCAACCCCTGTGATAGACCTAGATGTGGATGAGAAAGACAAGTATGCTGTACCTAGCTGGATAGAAAGCACACACTATGTGGTTTTATTTTAAAAGTACACCCTTTTATTGAAACAAATGGACCCATGCTTTGGAAGTAAAAGAAAAAAGAGAAATGTAAGGTGTGGGGAATTGTAGCTTTACAGCATTCTAGCAATACGCAATTGGGACTGCTGATTTAAGGCATTTTATACAGTAGATTCAACAGGACTTGGCTCTGTGTGACTACTGATCACATTCCTGATGAGTTGGTTTTACCCTCCAAAATCATGCATAAAACAGAAGCCGCTCTGATAATGTGAAACTTGATTTATGATTTAAAGAGAAAATGTTTTGACCTTGCAGGGGCAGAGGGGGATGGTGATGATGCGGAGATGGGGAACAAGCCAAATCAAAGCTTTTAAGCAGTTCAAGACAGGAAAAGAAAAATATAAAATGAAGGCAAATAAGCAAAAATGAAAATTCTATGAAAGGAAACTACATGAAGGAGAAGGGTTGTCAGAGCAAAGATGTGGTCACCACAGAAATGCATACTTAGGCATATAGAAAGAGAGTACAGAAATACTTTGTAATAGTGAACTATGCAAAGAAATTTGTGACTTTCTGTTTACTCAATCCATCAGTTTTATTATACTGGTCTTGAATTACAGCCATAGAATACTCATCTTGGTGACCTGGGGGTTCTGAATGAGAATCTGAAGAAGTTAAATTATTTGTGGTTGTTAAATACTACTTTTGTACAGCAAAAATCTGGGGTTTTATTGCCCATAAATACTATTTAGAGAGAACCCTGAATCATAAGCAGACTGGAAGAAGTGGAGTGAGATTATTTGTCATTGCAGTGTTGGTCATTTCAGCAGAGGCAGATGAAATACATCTCTGACTCTTGACTCTCAGGGATTGCTACACAGAAAATGAGTTGTCTTCTCTGAATGTTCTGGATTGCTTTTGATATGATGAACATCAGAAGACAAAAAGAGACATAAAAGAGTAATTTGAGGATGGCTGTTGCTTAGTGTGAAATCAGTTTTCTGCACAGAATAACAGCATGAGTTAGGAGAACTGAGAGAACATTGACACAGAGGTCATAATGGCAGTGTGTTATCATACAAGAGGTTGCTGTCAAATATATTAATGGCTTAGAGGTTCTCTTTATATGACAGGATGTCATCTTTGAAATATCTCTGTTGCGTTTCATTTTTTGGCATAGTTTGTTTTAAGAGATTGTTTCTGTGGAAAATACAAATATATGAATATTCTATGACCCGCACAGGATTAATGTCAATGCTTGTTTTGCTTTTTATCCAGGTCACAGCACTGTAATTGCCTCAAGATCAGTTTAAATCTTGATTTTTCAAAAATGCTATTTTATTTTTATTCTCACATGGTTTTTTTCTCCTGTCCAATGCAATTATGTTTCTAACATGTCATTCAATATGCCTAATAGGACTAAATATGAGAAGACAAACAGCAACATTATTATCCACACTAAGCCCATTTAGAAATGTTAATTTTGCTTACTGATTCTTTGAAGCAATCCATATTATGATTTATAAGGCTGGCAGAGTCCACAGTTTTAGGTGTTTATCAGTCACAGCAGTCCTTCTTATGCCAATAGGCTGTTTCTTTGATCATTTGCTAGAAGTTTCAAAATATCAGGGAAAACAACCCAGAGGTATTTTGCTTGACTCACAATGCAGATTTAAAATTATCTCAGGTCCTTGATTATTGGCGGCACTTTACTTCAAGTAAGGCATTCAAAAATGTTTTTGCTGGTAAAGACAGACATAAAAGTTACATCTCTGTTTTACTTACACTGAAATGAAGAGAAGATTTCTATCATTTCACATAATTCAATGCTTTAACTTTTAGCACAGGGGCTGCAGAGGTGCAGTGGTGTCACTAAAAGATCTATGTTTTAAAAATCTTAGACATTTCTCAGTGAGCAACATCATCTTTTCATTAACTGGCTTCTTCTAATAGCACAGATGCTGGTTTTTTCTACTGTTGCTTTGCTATAAATGTACAATGTGCTTTTTACAGCACTATTAGTGGTAAGGATTCAGCCCTTACTAAGAAAGCTATGGTGCAGACCAGCTGTGAAGGAAAACATCCAAGTGTCAAAAAGTCTACTGAAAGGAGAAAGGTTTTTCAGTAGAAAACTGAGCAGCTAGTTTGAGCAGTGTGCTCTGGCATCCAAGAGGGCAAACCACATCCTGGGGTACAGCATAGCCAGCCAGTCGAAAGAGATGATTGTATTCAGCATTTATGCAGCTTCAACTTGCATCTTGTGTGCAGTTCTGGGCCCCGCAATTGAAGAAGGATGTGAAGGTCCTTGAATTCATCCAGAGGAGGGCAAAAATGCTGGGTAAAGGACCGGAAGGCATGTTGCATGAGGAGCAGCTAAGAACCTTAGGCTTGTCTAGTTTGGAGAAAAGGAGACTGAGAGGTGACCTCATTGATCTCTGCAGCTTCTTGAGGAGGGGAAGTGGAGAGAGAGGTGCTGAGCTCTCCTTTCTGTTACCTAGTGATGGGACATGTGGGCATGGTTCAAACCTGTACCTCGGGAGGCTTAGACTAGTCAATAGAACTAGTCCCCTCCCCTCCGTCTCCTCATTATACAATCTGGAAAATAAGTATCCAATAATCAGTACCGAAACTTATTTTCACAAATTATTAGTCACTGTTAAAATGGAGTGTATAACTACTGCTATCATTAATGTTAACACTTCCTGTGTGCAGTGACTTTATCTACATTCAAGAACGGTCAGAAGAATATGCAATATTCAATTCTTGATGGGAAAAAGCAATCTACAGATAAGATCATATTACAAATTATAAGGACAAAATACAGTGTATGACTCTGATGTAATTATTTTTCACTGTCTAAATTGATGTAAACAATTCTTACAAAGAATTTGTCTCTTATCTCTTTATATGAGTGCTCTCCACCAAACATACGACAGCACGGCAACTTGTAACCTGTATAGCTGAAGTCCAGGAAACTAATTCTTTCCACACTGGTTTAGAGGCCACATCAGGCAAGATTTTCAGAAACAATTCTTGTGTAAATGTTTTCCCTTCCTACATGTATAATATTTGAGAAAGCAACTGGGGACTTTACAATGCTAATTACTTAATAGAGATTATCATTTGACATGTATATTTAAAATCCTCCCATCAGATATACGTTCTTTAAAGTGCTGATTATATATTTCTTTCTGTTGCTTATACTTGTAAAAAGAACAATTGCTGATCAGACATTGAAGCATCAGTAAAGTAAATGTAATCTGAGATATGACAGTATCATAACAACAATGACCATTCTTTCTACAAAAAAAAGTAATCAAAAATAAAAAATCAGGAACAGTGTGGCCAGCAGGAGCAGGGAGGTCATTGTGCCCCTGTACACTGCACTGGTTAGGCCACACCTTGAGTACTGTGTCCAGTTCTGGGCCCCTCAGTTTAGGAAGGATGTTGACTTGCTGGAACATGTCCAGAGAAGGGCAACAAGGTTTGTGAGGGGTTTGGAACACAAGCCCTATGAAGAGAGGCTGAGGGAGCTGGGGTTGCTTAGCCTGGAGGAGACTGAGGGGCGACCTTATTGCTCTTTACAACTACCTGAAGGGAGGTTGTAGACAGGAGGGGGTTGGTCTCTTCTCCCAGGCAGCCAGCACCAGAACTAGAGGACACAGTCTCAGGCTGCACCAGGGCAGGTTTAGGCTGGATGTTAGGAAGAAGTTCTCTACAGAGAGAGTGATTGCCCATTGGAATGGTCTGCCCAGGGAAGTGGTGGAGTCACCATCATTGGAGGTGTTCAGGAGGAGACTTGATGGGGTGCTTGGTTCCATGATCTAGTTGTTTAGGTGGGTTGGATTGTTTGATGGGTTGGACGCGATGATCTTGAAGGTCTCTTCCAACCTGGTTTATTGTATTATAAAACCATTTGGCTCCAGAACTGTGCCTAAAACTTATTTTTCCAGGTACATTTTACAGACTACTCAGGAGGGAGCTCAATTAAAGACCTGTAAACAGACGTGAGTCTGTATAAACCATTATAAATCACTTTATAACAAAATATTTGCTTTGATTTTCCTTGAGGATTTTCTATGCATTTTCATGCAAAAACTTGTGCCAATATAACAACATTCTGTGAGATTATTTTCCCTGTTTCACTTAATTACACGAGATTTTCCCACATTGTAACTATGCTTGTGGCACTTAATTTTAGTCTTGTTTTACAATATATAAAAATATTAACTACTGTGACAAAGTGGGTGGGTTTTGTTTGGTGTTTTTGTGTGTGTGTGTGTAGTTTGGTATTGTTTTGGTTTGTTTGGTTTTGTTTGCTTGTGGCTGTTTGCGGTTTTGTTTTTGATTTTTTTTTTCAGTTGCAGGAAGTATCAGTCTGGGTCAAGTATATTTTATTAGTCATTGCTCTTCCTGATGCATTATCATTTTTGCTCCCAAAAGACTGGGCTTGAATTCAGTGAGTATTCCAAAACATGATTATAAAATTATGGTTTCCACTCTAAACATTCGTTTTATGAATTCAATTTAATTCCATATTGGGGCAAAAATTCTAAGTCTGCTGCAGATGAAAGCTGAATGTTTGGATTGTGATGGAATGAATACTATTTTTTTCCCCCTCTCAGTAGAGAATAATCTAATTTTGCTCTTCCTAAATGTTGATAAGATCCCCAACTGGCAAAGATAAAGATAGTTCCTGTCATGCTCTAAGGGGCATTTTCATTTTTATATCTGCTTTCCCCAGAGCAAGCCAGAATAGTCCTAGTGTCCTTGAAATGTTTGACTCTACGCTGAGCATGAGAATGACAACATAAAGTGATTTCATATATAGAAAGATTTTAGTGTAATCCTGAGAAAGATAATCAGGCATACTGCAGTATAATGCTGCATTTTAACAGATGAGGCAGTTTCCAGCTTGTGCAGCTCCAGTCAGTTCCCACAGATGCCTGAAAGCATCAGAGTACCCCATTGCCTCAAGATTTCCCTTACCCCTAAAATTTAAAAACTCTTCAGTCAATATCCTTGCATGTTTGTGTTATTTATATTTTACTTTGTGTGCTACGAATTCAGTTGCACTGGTATAGCAACTTCAAGAAATTAGCAATGCAGGGACAAACTTTCAGGGGGCCAGGGAAGGAGAGCTGGCAGGGATCATGCTTCAAGTGTGATACTCCCAGATGCACACAGAGGAGTCCTCACAGTATCCTATGGCTTATGATATCTGTATGCATCTCATATCTGTGATGTGAATAAAATTTAGGGAAGCTATAGTCAAAATGCAGTCTCAACAAATAAAGGGCTTTGTAAACATGACATATGAACACAGGGAAACAGGTAAGATGTCTAGATAAATGCCAGAAGCCTAGAAATAAGGAGAATCAGAAAAATAAAGAGAATCAGAAATTTAATGGGAGAAACATACTGAAGAGAAGCCCATAAAAGCAAGGCAAAATTGATTTACAAATAACAGAGGGGGAAAGACTGATGAAAGGATGAAATAGTCATTGCTAAACAAGTGCTGTTAAACAAACTGGCTTTGTGGGATCCTTTCTAAGAGCCCCTGGGACTGTGATGACAGTGGCTTCAAATCTAACCTTTTTCTAGAACCTCTGCAAGAATTTAAGCCTCACAAATGGTAATGAGGGATCCTGTTAAAAGGAAATTAAAGGAGCAGCTGGGATGGAGATTTACCAGTGAAATACAATGGTGTACTATGCTGGGACCTGTGCTATTCAGTGTACTCAATTTTCTGGAAAAGAAGATATACAGTGAAGTGACAGGTTTCCTAATACCTTAACATTTTTCTGGGTATTAGAATTCAAAGCCAGCTGAAGAGAGTTAAGGAAGGGTCTCATGATACTGAGTAGCTGGGTGATAAAGTGGTGGATGAAATCCAGTGTTGATAAATGCAAAGTAATGCACCTGCAGAAAAACAGGCCTAAGTATGTATACACAGTGATAGCTTCTAAATTAGCTATTACCACTCAGAGGAGAAATTGTTGCTATGGATAATTATATCAGAACAACAACATAGTGTTCTGTACCAGACAAATAAGCAAGGTAGGAATTATTAATAAAGGATAGAGAACAAATCAGGAAACATCATTATGTTGCTGTGAACATTTATAGTGCATCCGAGTCCTGAGTACTGTATGCAGATCACTACCTTTTCAAAACACATATAATAAAGCTAAATAAAGGTTCAGAGTAGGGACAGAGCATTTTTCAAAGCTATTGAGTGGAGCAGTATTTGTCAATTTTGAGCTGAATGAGAAGTAGGAAATGGGGAAAAAAAAATCCATCAAGGAAATTATAAATGGCATTAAGAATATGAATATGGAACAATTAATTACAGTTTCTTAGAGTACAAAAGGGACCTTAAATAAGTTGGTGGGCAATGGACTGCAAACAAGCTACTTGAGGAGCCTTTAATGCTATTGTCACAAGATATTCTTGATGGTCTTAACAGGCATAAACCAATTAGTCTAATTCAGGGAAAAAAGGTTATTAAATATAAAATGGAAACACAATTGCTGGCTCAGGATGCCCTGTGGGGTTTCTAGAGATAGAGAGTGTCTATCATGCTTTATTTTCTTGTTATTTCATGTATCACAGATTCAATCAGAATAGAAGGAACCTTAGGAGGTCTCTCACTCAATCTTCTGCTCGAATCAGGGCCAACAAATGAGATCAAACCAAGCTGCTCAGCACTTCGAAAAACCTCCAAGGATAAGAGCTAGTACAGCCTGTCTGGGCAACTTGTTCCACTGCTGAGCTGCTCTTATAATGAGTTTTATTTCCTATATGGTCTGAACCTCTCCTGTTTTGATTTATGACCTTGGCCTCTTCTCCTACCGCCGTGCACCCATGTGAAGAACTTGCTTTCATCTCCTCAACACCTTTCCTATAGCACTGGGGGCTTCAGTTAGGTGCTTCTGAAGCTATCTCTTTTCCTGACTGAGCAAGTCCAGCTCCCTCAGCCTCTCCACACAGGGCAAGTGATCCATCTCAAACTATCATTTCAGGCTGAACCTGACCCAGTGTAACCAGGTTTTTTTCCTGAAACTCTTAAACCCTTTTGCTAAGCACAGATGCTTCTGAAACATTGATGACAATTAAGACAAAAATGCCATTGAGGACCTTTGTCAGAGTCCAGTATTATCTGACCAAATTAATTAAGCTATGCTACATCATAAAGAATGAATATCTAATAACAAATTATTTTACTTATATAAGTTACATGGGATTTAGTAGAATGATGCAGCAATGTACTGAAACTGCAGTACTCTAGACTTGCAATATACGCTTGGATAACAATGCACATGTGATTCTCATTGTCAGTCTCTATATGTGCATCATTACAACACTGGTTGCCCCTCACTGCCAGGAAAGAATGTGCTGGCTTCAGTCAGCACAGATCTGTTACTCTGATTGCTGTCCAGTGTTTATAGTGTCTTGAACTGAGCCATTTTCCCCTCTCTGAGCTGGTTAACTTGGCAAGATGTTCACACTCTTAATTAACTCTGGGTAACTCTCAACATTGGGAAAACGATTTAGACAAACTGATGATCTACTCAAGTGATATAATAATTTATTTAAAACAAGGTCTGGCCCCCTAAGTTTTGAGATAAGTTAAACAATCTTTGCAACACCAGGCATCTCTCTCTACTCTTCCTTGAGCTCCATGTGCACATCATCTGTACTTGTCTCTTTGAACAATTCATCCTGTGAAGGTGTTTGTTGATTGGTCAGAAATTTATTTGTGTCTGCAGTCACTAAAGTCACCTATCCCCTTCATCAATGGGCCCAAATCATCATTGTTCCACATTATCATATTCAGAATTTCATCCATCAACACTAAGTCCTTCTCCTTGAGGCTGCTATCAGCTCATCACCCAGCCTTGGGTGGCTCTTACCACATGCAGAACCTTGCGCTTGACCCTGTTGAACTTCATTAGATTTGAATGGGTCCACATCTCAAGTTTCTCAAGGTCCCTCTGGTTAGTATCCCTTGCCTCCAACATGTTCATTGCATGACAAACTTGCTGAGAGTGCACTCAATCCCACTGTCCAGGTGACCAACAAAGATGCTAAACAGCATAAAACCCAATATTGACCCTTGAAGAATGTCACCCATCACTGGTCTGCGTGAGATTTGTCCACCTTCTCGTGTGAATTGTGTTGTCTGTAGCATAGTCTCATCATGAGGTCACCTTCACTGTCCTCTGATTCTGACCCAGAAGCTTTTGCTCAGCCTGTCACCTGTCCTGTACAAGGGCTGTCCTGTACATCTGAGCTGCTGCTTCGCATAGAGTCATACTCCCTTTTTTCCCTGAAAGCTATGCCATCACATCTCAGTTATTCCTTAATGTCATAGTTTTGTGGCAATATGCAGTGTTTCAGTTCCTCTTTTCTGATTCACCAAGCTCTGTGCATTTGTGTACACATGCTTGAGGTAGCTGTCTCTTCACCTTACTTTATCTTGTCCTGTCACTCTGAAACTTTTGCATTTGAGGCAAATAACAATTCTACTGATTTATCCAAAGACAGAATATGAACTAGAGAGATCATTCATATGTTTCAGGAAGTCAGTTGCTGTATTTACCATGATCTCTGTGAGACCATATCCCCTGCTCTGATTCCCTTCTCCCTGATTGATGGCCCCAAATATGTGCTCACATCAGAATGTATAATGAGCATGAAAATGATCCTTATTTATTTAATAAATTCAGATATAGGAAAAAGGCTTTCTAGCTCTCCTTTCCTCCCACCCCCCCGAAAACCCCCCACAAAATCACAAAAACCCCAAAACAACACATATGGTACATTATATAAATGTTTAATATTTAGTCATAGATCCACTTATGTTTTATGGTCACAGTGAGTAAAATATTGATCTACATAATTGTGCAGACAATATTATAAACCAGATTAAATACGTAATTACTGCATTAAACGAAACAACAATTCCCCTGAAATAATAATCTGTCTCCGGGTGAGGTTTGGGAGGAAATTGGGTTGTCTATAGTGCATTCAAGCATAAATTAGCTGGCAACTGGAATTACAACTACCTCATTGGAGTAGTTGTACACAAAAACTGTACTATGTTCTAGTAAAGGTAAACAGAAACATATGATCTGTACAGTATTGACAGGTGATTATTGAAAATGTGGTTCTTTTTCCTTACTACAGAGGAACTGCACTATTTTCAAAATGTCATGCAAAAGAGAAGTCTCAGCAAAATATATTTTATCTCTATTTTTCTCTTCTGTGAATACTACTAAGAATGCACTTTGCATCTCATGGTACGTCTGTTCAAATAATTTGTCAGTCTGCCTTTGTGCAAGAAAAGGAAATCAGTTAATGGTGATTAATAAAAAAGACTCAGTATTGGTGCATAAGGTTGTATTCTGCAGCTCAGAGAGGCTATTTTATATTATATATATATATATATTTATATGTGTGAGCTTAATGGTGATGAAAGTTGCTGTCTTAGAAAAGGAAGGGAGTACAGGTATTGCATGACCAACTGCTCAGCCCATGTCCCAGATTTAGCTGTGTCCAGAGATGACATCTCTGGATACCAACAGGTAAGGTAAGTTAGTCATGTAGTCACACAATCTTTGTTACCCTCTGGGCAAAGTTGTTATTTGACTTATGTACTGTCCTGGTTAAGGGGGAACTTCATAAATCTATGCAGTGCATTCATGTCTGCTCTATACTCTGTGAATGTGTATGAGGATCTGGGGGACCATGCTTTAGTCAGATGTTGTGCCACCTTGTAGGTGAAATAAGAATGCTTCTTATCACACTAGTCAGCAACCTGGGTCATCATGGTCAGTGCTGCAATTTGTATCACTCACTGTGTATACTACATTAATATTATTGTTCTCCCTGATTGCTCTTATTTCGTTGTGCTGTTATATTAAACTGTCCTAATCTCAGCCCATGGAGTGTTACCTTTTTCTGCTGCTTTTCCTTCCCATCCCACCTGGAGGTGGTGGGGGCCACTGTGTGAGTGACTCTGTGGGGCTCAGCTGCAGTCTAGCCTGACCCATAACAGTGGCCCTGGTACTCTGATGAATTTCCATATGCTCTGAATGTGCTGCCTGTATGCATTGTTCCAGTTTCATGATTGCTTATCTCAAAAAGAATCCTGAGAACAATTAAGAACTTAGTAATCTCATAGACACATTAAAATTTGGAGATATTAAGAAAGCAGATTTTTAGTCTGGTTGGATACTCTGGCATTTCAGAATTCCAGGCTGTTTCCAAAGAGGACAGAAAGTCTATGTTTTCAGGAATGGAAATCCTATCCACTTAGATTTTGGAATCAGATCAGATATTGTTAAAACATTTTCCTTCAATTTTGAAAATCTATTTAATGGTACTAAAAAAAAATAAAATATGAAACATGAATACAATACAGGATGAATATTATCATATGAAAGCAAAACATGGCACTTTAAAGGAGTAATTAATTTTAACTCTGCTTTGATTTAATTATTTCCACTAAATTTGAGTGAAACTGATTAAATCCCATGAGATTTTCAGTTGTTTACATGGTACTCTCCTGAGGAAATAGCTCTGTTTAAAACTTTTAGCCAGCTTTAATTACTGACACTTACCTTTCTTTCTGCATTACAACCTAGGAAAATGACCTTATTTTTCTTTTTCTATTGACATCCCTCAAACAGCTGACAGTAGAAATGACAGAAAAGTTTTTTTTTCCCTTTTCATTTTGATGTAATGGATTGATGTCCATTCTACTAGCAGCCTCCAAATCATAGATCACACAGAATGTGAATTCCAAGCCGACAGGAGACATTTACAGGTTAGCAAAAGTGTTCATTTCCCCCTCTGGCAATTCAGAGGGGATTCCAGCCATCTGATTCAGAGAAGCACATATGGTAAATACTTAATGGAATAAATAAATCTTGAGAACACATCTTGAAATTAAATGAGATTTTCAATAGGACTCACATTCCTGTTCTACAAAAGTACTTTTGAGAATTATATCTACTGTAAACCTCTGACAGGTATTTATGATCTGGGGCATATATACTCAAATGTTTAACCTATTCCATCTGTGTATCCTTTAGTTTTATATCAGTATACCAATGTTAACTGTTCACTGACCTATAGAAATAATTAAATTGCCCTTATTCTTCATAGATTTTATTACATGACCTTATGATAGACACCAGAATATGCATGAAGATGTCTTTTTATTTTTTTCTGCAAATTCATTGTCTGTTTAAAAAGCATTTTAAAAGGTCCTATCATATATTTACATTCTTGTTAATGCCACGGGGGCCCAAGGGATTAATTATGGGAAATATTTTTTGTGGGGTTACTTCAGCCGTAGAACATGCCTCAGTTTTTACATTTCCTTAATATAGTCTAAAAATACATTCGTCTCCAGGGTGTCTGAAAGTTTTAAGATTGGAAACTGCCAAAAGGCCTTTTGATCTTACAGGTTTGAATTACTTCAGTCAGTGGAACTGCTCAGACTGAAATGGTTAAAAAAAGAGATTCCAGACCAGTGGAGGCTAACAGAAGAGTGAAGATGGTTTTCCTTTTTCATATCATCGTTGCATGAAATAGGAGAAAAACTTCATTCAGCTGTAATCTCTTTTAGCTAGCTTACCTTCTGAGACTTGTCAGAACTCTGGAGGGCACAAAGCCCAGTCTTTCAGGCAGCAGCTCCTCAGATGATGGTGCTGGATGAAGTAATTGCTGATCCTTTGCTACTGTCGTTTACTTGGAAGTTGCTGCCCCCACAATTTAACAGCAGCGTGGTTATCATGAAGGCTTCCTAATATAAATCTGGCAAACCCAGTTGTGTTAGCTGAACTTCTTGTTATGGTTCTGAACATTTTTTTGGTATTAAATTATACCAGAGATGTGTGCTTTTTAATACAGACATCAATAATGGAAAATGTTAGAAATTATGCTTTCTTTCAAGAACTAAGAAAGAGCAAGAAATCTTTCAACAATACAAAATCACTCTACTGTATTTAATGAGTGTGCATTAGAAACCATCTCCTCATAGGTCATTAAGTGACTATATCACTGTATGTGGCATTTGTATGTCTGGGGATAACCTGGCATGTATTTAAAGGAAAACATTAATGTTTTTTACAGCTTTTGAAGGTTATTTTCATGATAGACTGAGACAGAAATAAAGGAGATATGTTACTATTCAGGACACTGACATTTCTGTAGGTATGTGCAAAGGCTAGCAGGGTAAAGACCTGAATCCATGTCTCTTCTCTGATCAAGGATTTTTCCTATTTATCACCCTGCATTTAGATGAGCAGGATCTCAGAATGTATGTTGCCAGCATTATCAGTTCAGTATCTGATGTTCCTGAGCACTGAAGGCTCTATGATTCTATGATTAGACCTCCATATTTTTTAACCAGCTGCAATAAGAGAATCACACCTGGCAAAACATATGAAGAGAACTTGATGCCAGAAACCAAGGAAAGTCATTATGAAGAATTAAGACAGACATACAATTTTCAACCTATTTGTTTATTCTTGCTCTGCACCTTTAGCAGGCTACTGGCTACTGAGAAACATGCACCTTTAGATCTTGTTTTCCTGTATCCTTCTTGTTTGTTGGATAAACAATTAAGTTCTGTGCCTGAAATAAATGCAAACTTCCCTTGTTAGTTGCACACAAGAAAAATAAGCTCATCCAGGTTTTTTTTTTTTCAATGCTTCCTTTTTTCTTTACTCCTTTTTCTTTTTTTTTCCTTGATGATTAAACTAAATATAAATTAATACATGTTCTCTGGCCTGGAGCAAA
The DNA here is from genome assembly GCA_033816785.1 of Picus viridis. Classification (NCBI taxonomy): domain Eukaryota; kingdom Metazoa; phylum Chordata; class Aves; order Piciformes; family Picidae; genus Picus; species Picus viridis. The sequence goes on from CM066576.1 coordinate 23,164,687, forward strand.
TGGATTCCTAGCATGGTTGTCAGGTATTCCTATGGGTTGATGAAATACAGGTTCAAATCAAAGAAAACAAAACAGTAATGAGTTGCGAGTAATATCTAAGTGATATTATTAGTCAGGGCTGTTTTGAGGGATATCTGTGCCTTTTATCTACAGAGTTATATTTTCAGACATATTCCCTAATAAAAAATTTCTTGCTACTTTCCTCCAGAAAGTCAAATTGGATAAATTACTATCTGTATTAAAAACAAAGCACTGAACAATTCCCAGAAAAATATATCTCTAATTACAAAATTGAGACAAAATAAGTATTCCATGTTTATAATAGCAATGTTTCTTTACCAACTGAGTGACATATTTTAATGAGAAATTACCTTTCCCCCCACTATCTTAACTGAAAGATTTAAAAATCTTACTGGTATATTTCTTCTCTCTGTATCTTTTTCAGTTATGCAAATACACACTGTTTCAAATTACTGTGTCCTTAACTTCTCCTTCACTCCTGTGGGAGGGTCACTTTTAAATGCAGAAGTACTAGCATCATATCAGGACAACAGAAATAACACACATTGTCTACGTACCTATATCAACTGCCTACCTACCTGTATCAACTGCCTATATTTAACTTTTGATGCCCCATTTGCTTTACTGAAGCGGTAATATAATGCTTCAGCTTGTCCTTCTGATCATAGTTGCTGGTGTTCGCAGCTCCACCGAGGCTTTGTGTTTCTTTTAGTGTCCAACTTGAAAAAGTCAGCAAAATTGCTTCTAATTAACTCAATTGCCTTATTTAATAAGTTGCCTTGATTAGTTTCCAAGACCTTTCTAATCTTTCTGTCCAGCAATTCATCATTTTTGGGGTAATTTTCTTGAAGAATAATTTCTAAATTAAATTGAATTTTTAGTTTTAAAAAACATTTCTTCTTTCTTGTCAACTTTCTTGTAGTTCATGTTTGGTTTAGAATAGAATAGAATAGAATAGAATAGAATAGAATAGAATAGAATAGAATAGAATAGAATAGAATAGAATAGAATAGAATAGACCAGGTTGGAAGAGACCTTCAGGATCATCACGTCCAACCTATCAACCAATCCAACCCACCTAAACAACTAAACCATGGCACCAAGCACCCCATCAAGTCTCCTCCTGAACACCTCCAATGATGGTGACGTGAATTAGCTTTTAATAAAACTGAACTGTCTTTTCAAATAGAGAATGATAACCACAGTATTTCTTCAGATTCATGTGAAAATATATTCTTAGCTTCACTGTCACATTTTCACACTGAGTTTCAGGTGGAAAAAATCTTAAAAATGAAATGTCTAATATGACAATTTTACCACAACACCCCTGCTGGTTTTAATTTAATAACTATTTGTAACATATCATTTTTAGTTTGTTGGTTTTTTTTTTTTTTTTTCAGATTCATAGCTTCTGAAGAGTTGTTTACTGTGTCACACTTTGCTTGATCAATTCTTGATGCTTTAAGAGCACAGTTTGTAATAATTCATTCTCTTCTTTGGATGACTTTTATGTATTTCTTGACAGCATAAATTATAATTTTGTAGGAACTTCTTCTTTATTAGTTTTATCCTTTAACACTACTGGTTTACTTTTTGCTGCATAAATATTCATCAGGATTTTTTTTTTTTTTTTTTCACTTCACATACACCGTGGAGAGTTTCAAAAAGGTATGAGTTTATAAAGCTTTCACATAATATATACAGATGAAACTTAGAGGGAAAGTTGGAAGAGGATAGGAAATTAATTAATAAATATGGCTCAAACACAGATTCAACTTTATTAACCATAGGAAAATAGATATAGGGAACAGATCTGTGCAATTTAAAAATAAACATCAACACATCTGATATAAATTGTAGGGATGATAACATCAGTGCATAAAGTTTTAGCGAGACAAAAGAAAGCATTTACTATTTCAAGTCTGGAGCCCTATCACATAGGCTGTGGTGTTTTGAGCCTTAACTGGGACTTTAGAGCTCAGATGGGGGCAAGACTGAGAACCCCTTTCCTGCTCCCCCTCCTCTTTCCCAATAGAGAGGAAAAAGAAAGGGAAGGAGCAAATCCACCAAGAAATAATTTGGAGTTGGCTTGGAAGTAGAGAGGTAAAGAATTTTCTTTAAACAATATACATATATGTAACAATAACAGGTAGGGTTCACAAAGGGTAAGGAACAAGGATGGATGGGAGAACAAAATAAGAATACAAAACCAGTCTCTTTGAAGAGGTGTGGAGGTATCAGGGAGAAGCATCAGGCCTGACCATATGGCAGAGAAGCAGGGAGCCACCAGCAGTCCTCATCCAAGCAAAGGCAGGGCCCAAGAGAGCTAATGGCTGCAGTATCCTCCTTTTTATAGCCTTGCTGGGCAGGGAGCGGGAGTGGAACAGACTAATTTAGTTTCCCAGGGGGGAAAACCCTTGCAGGGAGGGCAATGCTCTCACAAGCCCTCCCCCCACTGCTTCCAGGATGGGCGTTAACCCATCACATAGGCAGAGACAGTCAAATGGCTTATAGTCTTCTACTGCAACACAAGCTCTAAAATAGAGATCTGTTGGAACATCAGGGAAAATCTATGACTAATTACTCAGTTACACATAAGAAAACAATTTGACTTTGCTTATATTTATGCCCTTTTATAGTTGCATTTTGAGGGAAATAAAATATTAAAAGAGATATTGTTTAGATCCTGTGCAAGTAGTTTTCCTTCCTTTAATGAAATTTAGTTTTATAGGAGTATCTATGCCACAAATGGTATTAGAGGGGTGCATCATAAAATTTCTGACTAATCATAAATAATTAAACAGCTGAAAGAGTGAAGATAAGTAATCCATGTATGAAGAAAACTGTACCCAGTCAATCCAGAATCAAGAAAGTCTGCAAAAGAGAATTTGAAGAAATTATGATCTATTTGTGGATACTCAGGGACAAAGGGAAGAGAGACCTCCTCAGATAAATTATTCATGATCAACTATTTGCTCAGCTTCACTCTGAGTACATCGTGTGATAAAATTAGATTTTAATCACATATTTCTTTAAATCCCAAATGAGGCATTCAGCATTCAGAGATAGTAAAAATTTTTGGCTTCTCAGTGGTTAGGGGCTGATTCTGAGGCACTGAGGTCACTGGAACTATTTAAAACTGATTTCAATTAGACAAGGGTCAAACTACTGGGACTTCATGGTTCTTTGTGTTCCACTACGTTTACATCAGTATAACTTTTCTTTTTCCTCCAGTTCCTTTTCTTATGATTTAATGAACAGAGTATGCAAGCAACTAGAGTACTGAAGCTATAATGGCAAAAACTTTCGTTTTGTTTGTTAGCAAATGTGGAATGTGGAAGAAGGTTTTGTTGGCTGCACTGCTTATGGGTCAACTGGTTTATAACATGAAGAGTATGGGTTAATTGTTTGGCTTCTGTAAGTTAATATCACACCTTTGACTACTCTGAGGTGATGGCAATTTTCATAAGTTCATGTTTGATATCAGCTGCTTGGGTTTTTTTGTTTGCTTTATTTTGTTGTCATTTTTCACTTGTTTGTTTATTTTCCTATGTTTTGTCTTTTCAATGTAACGGTGGAGGAAGTCAAGTTAGTCAGTGCAATCTTGTGATTGTTTCTTCCTAAATTCATAGAATAGTAGACAATTACAATAGTTGTGGTGAACTTTAATTCGAATGTTGCCTCTTTCAAGTTCTTCACGATGAATAGTAAAGCTGGGAGGCCTAATTCAAGTATGGGTTTATGCCTGGTCAGTGTGTACACTTGTGTACATATCAGTTGCTCTATTCCAGTGCAGGCAGTTATTTAGCTTCTATCAAACTTCCACACAGTTTGGCAAAAACACAACATGATTTGTTGTTTTGACAAAAAATTGTTTTGAAGTTATAGATAGCTCATTAAATAGGAATTTACCAAACATCTCTGCAATTGCTTCATGAAAAACCTGTTGCCCTTTGAAGATAATATTGCCTTTTAGATGAATGTTGCACCTTAAAACTTCTTGTATGACTGTGATTGTTCTGTTTCCATGGCTCTTTACTGAATGCATCTCACTGTGCTATTTATTTGGTGCATACTTAGGCACCACAAGGGAGTGAATAACATTAATATCTGTACAGATAGAAAACATATGACCAATTAACAACAGAAATATCAAATTCTAAATCTACTACAGATCTAAAATTGCTTTGAATTTTATTTTCTTTTATGAAATACTTATATCAACTTTTAATACAGCAATCACTTCTGTGCTTATTTTCTAATCATAGATGCTTGATATTTTTTTTGCTATAGGTTTAACAAAGGTATGTGAAACCATATTTTAATTTAGATATTCTAGCTGCCAGGAAGTTATAGCTAATGCCAGACATGATTTATCATTCACCTTTACCATGTCACCTTCCTGCAGTACACTAAATCATCTCCACTGACTTAAGCTAACCTTCCAAACCTCAGCACAGCTTCAAATGTAAATGTACATGCATACATACTTTTATATATATACACATGTATATATACATATATATTTATATAAAAATATACACAGACTTTGACTATCTATGTGCAAATGTGTAATTTAATACACCAAATTAATATTTAACTTTTATTAAGATTACCAGATGAAGTAAGGAAAAGTAAATAGATTCAAATTTAGGTAGAACTGCAACTAAGCTTTTGCCTTAAAATTATCTCCTTTAAGATTCTGATTGCTCTGTTTTTTGCCCAAAGGAGAACTATCTCATCTGGTATGCTCCATGCTCTCAGTGAGCCCCCTCAGGGCCTGTTACTACACAATATTAAAATTGTGCTCTAACAATAGTTACTAATTTGTTCAGGAGCCATTCTGTGACACACATTATTAGATTGCTCAGTCATCAGTTACTGATTTTCACAAAATATCTCCATAGTAAAAGACTGGAATTATCCCATTTCAGAAGTACTGAAGCATGATGATATTGATCCTAATGACTATTCACTAATTTTAGCAGTTCCACTTTGTAGAACCATAGAACCATAGAATTTTTTTTTGGTTGGAAAAGACCTCTGTTATGTCTTTTCCCGCTTTCCAGAGTCCTGAGTATGCTGTGACGTTTCTCCTGCCCAGACTGTACTCAGAACTTCAATAAATAAGGATCCATATCTGAAGTTGAAAAAAACTGAGAAAAAAAAGTGGCTGTAAATTAATTTAAATGTAGCTATTTGATACAGTTTCTTCCTCCACTTAGCAGTGACAGGCAGCTCAAGAGAGTCAGTACCTCCATCAGTGTCACATCTACACAGTATCACATCTACACAGACATGATGAATCCACCATTTCTCTTGGCAGCTTTCTACAGTTGTGTAACTGAATGAGTGGATGCAGGGAGAGCATCACTTACTGTGAAAGTGAAGGAGCACTGGAACAGGCTGCCCAGAGAGGTTGTGGAGTCTTCTTCTCTGGAGATCTTCAAAATCTTCCTGTGCACATTTCTGTTGGACCTGCCCACAGTGGTCTTGCTTTGCAGGGGAGTTGGATTTGATGATCTCGGGAGGTTCCTTCCAACCCCTAGCACTGTGAAAGTTCATCACAACAATAATGTATATTTTCTTGGAATTCTGCAGTAGGAGCTCCATAGTGCAACGAAAAGGACTTTCTTAATTTCTCAGAAAGATCAGCTTGCCTCTAGGAAAGGCTTTATAGTATCATAGTATCATAATATCAGTCAGGGTTGGAAGGGACCACAAGGATCATCTAGTTCCAAACCCCCTGCCATGGGCAGGGACACCCCACACTAGATCAGGCTGGCCAGAGCCTCATCCAGCCTGGGCTTAAACACCTCCAGGGATGGGGCCTCAACCACCTCCCCGGAAAGCCCATTCCAGGGCTTTACCACTCTCATGGTGAAGAACTTCCTCCTCACATCCAGCCTGAATCTCCCCACTTACATCAGTCTATTAAAATATGACATTTTAAACATAGAAGAGCATTCAGATAATTTGGAGGTTTATTCATTTTCCTCCATGCTGTTATCCTGTGTATGTTCAGATACATGGTAAGCAAGGCTTTAAAAGTAGAAGGACAGAAAATACTATCAGCAATGACATTTTTAAAAGTGCGCTCTCTTTTTGGGTGTGCTTGTTTGTTTGTTTGTTTGTTTGTTTTTAACCTCTGCGGAGCATGCCATTTCAGAAGAGTGCAGAATGATAAACAGTTTCATGAGGTCATCATGGCCTTCTCCATTTACAGGGTGTAATGAAGCCACTGAATTCATATCTGCAGATATTTTCAGCCATGTTTTCCTAGTTAATATGTACATATTTAATTTTATTACTAATATAATTAAAAATAAATAAGAGATACACTGTAATTTTTGGTCTCATAGCAATAAAATATAGATCTTGGGACACAGTCTCAAGCTGCACCAGGGGAAGTTTAGGCTGGAGGTGAGGAGAAAGTTCTTCACCGAGAGAGTGATTCGTCATTGGAATGCGCTGCCCGGGGAGGTGGTGGAGTCTCCGTCCCTGGAGGCGTTCAGGAGGGGACTGGATGTGGCACTTGGTGCCATGGTCTAGTTGTGAGGTTATGGTTACAGGTTGGACTCGATGATCTTCAAGGTCTCTTCCAACCTTGGTAATTCTATTCTAATTCTATTCTATTCTATTCTATTCTATTCTATCTTGTATTTTGAAATTACTTTATCCTAGCTACTTGAAACAAATCAATTTCCATGACTTCTTAAGCTGAACTGTACAGTGAGCTTTGAATGCTTATATCTCTGAAAAACACGTGGCAGCTGGAGAAGTATTCACAAAGATTTTGAAAACTACTGCCTGAGAAAAGAGTTTTACAAATCTTCTTGAACTTTACAGAGACATTATAGCCTTGGAACATGAAATGAATAAATACTCAAAGGCAGATAAAGCAAATTTTGGTTTCCTGCATCCTGCTACGTCAGAGTGGGTGAGCAGTCGTAACTGTGATAGGCCCATTCCCTTGTGAGGACTGACACATTTGCTTGGACAGAGGTAGAAGAAAGAGGAAAAAATCTTATGTGTAGAAGCTGATTAACAGATATACAGTTACTACAATTTCTGTTCCATCCTAATGTTCTTCTAGGAGCAGAGATAAAAGAAGATGACATTCAAAAACACGAGGATTCGAATGTGATAAGGAAAAATGTTCTTCTTAATTTCATTTCTGAGGCACAGGCCATCTCCTGTCTTACTCCTCCACAGGTCATTGCAATTTGAGATTTCTTTTTGTAAAAATAAATGTAGTCAAAAGCCCTTGACAGTGAAAGAGACTGCTGTTGACTCTTGAGAGACTCCTTTTGGTTCGACTAGCACAGTGAGAGAGGAGTATTAACCCTGTCTCAGGGTTTTCTCTCAGCAGTAAAAACACCTGGAGTCTGCCAGGAATCTCTCTCTTCAAAGTAGAAATAAATATATACTTATATTACTGAAATGCAATGATCAAGAAAAAATGCACAGAGTAAAGAAGCAATAACATGCTTTATCCATTTGCAACCTTCAACAAGAAATGTTGGAAATGTTGCTGACACTGATTTGACTTCACAGTGGCGTCTGTATCGCCTCTATTCAGTAATTTTTTTCAAAGGTTTATATGACCCCTCCACAATCTACTCAAATAGTGCAAACAAAGACATATGCACCAAAGTCTGTGATAATGGAAGAAAAGAAGGCCCATCTTAACCCAAGACTTCTGCCAAAGAAATGTTTCTGTCTTTGAGATCCTTTTCACTGTAAAAGAACTTGTTCATAGAATCAGAATGTACATTTTCCTCACAGCAAGGTAAACAAGATTTGCATCAGTTTATGAACCCATGTATATAAGCATTTTATGACACAAAGCTTTGCAACTATTCCTTATGATAACTTAGCAAATAAAACACACTGCTTGGAGCTTGTGATTAGTTCTTAATAAGTAGAGGGATGGTGGCATACAAACATACTGGGGTTGATAACATTGTGAGATGGTTTGCTGGGGTTAAGAAGCAGCAAGCAGTAAACTATCTGTGTGAAATAAGAATTAAAAAAATGTTTAGCCAAAACCAGAAAGAAATTAAAATTTTTAAAAAAACCCAAATAACAAACCCCCAAAACCCACAACAAAACTGGATAAATCAGGAAAGAATTTTCTGTTCATTGCCAAAGCATTTTCCCGCTGAATCCTAAGTTTTTCTGGTATTTTCCTCATACGACTTTAGTACTTATTTGTTGTCCAAAGGGAGTTTTTTAAGATAAGGCTGCTTTGTTGAGAAAATCCTTGCATCAATGCTCAGATGAGTGAATTAGAAATCTGGTATTTCAAATATATCAGTAGAATTTCTGTTTGTAAGTGCAGAGCCTACAAAAAAGAGCTTGTAGGGTATCATAGGTATCCAGGACACAAGTGTAAGAACTATTTTTTTTTTCACTTTACTCACCCGTTGTTGGCAAGCCTCATGATTTTATTCTGTGTTTACTAACTATTGCGCATTTTCAAAAGCCTCAAACTCAGGAGTCTTGCTGTCTGCAAATCCTCAGCTTTTCTGAAGTAAATTTTTCTGAAGTAAAAAGTAGAAATTCTACTCATCAGAACAGCAGGGGCAAAAAAAGAACAACAAACTCAAAAAAAACTGCCTGAGAAAAGTTACAGCATTCAGTAAACAACATGGTAAATGGAGTGTTCCCAAAGTACTTGTGGTTTTATTTCATGGATTTATGCTCATACTAAGACCTTGTTAAGATGGTGTTAGAGATATCAAAGGTTTGCTTGATTGATAATAAAGATAGAGAGATTGCAATTATTTGTGTAATTTAGAGAAATCTTGGCATAAGGCCATCATATACACACTGACTGTGGGACTACTGGGATGAGAATTTTTTCATTTCTCATCAAACCTTTTTTCTCTGTAGGGAAAGATTAAGAAAATTAATTAGTTTACATTGCCATTCTTTTGCTACAATTGGGAGCTCAGAGTAGGGTGGAATCACTCCCACATCAGTCTGAGCTAGACAAAAAAGGTCTTCTTCAGAAGTGTCCAAGCCTCCCTTTTTATTCTGTCTATAAACCTTGCTTCTCTTGTCTCTATCTTTATGATTTTGTCTTTATAGCTGTTTGCTCTACATTCTCCTCTCCCCAGAGACTGTGCTTTAATTCAATCATAGTGATCACTGCATGTAGGCATCAAGATTTTTTTGTCACTTTCTAAACTTTACCACAAAATGATTTTCTGTTAGAAAAGCAAAGTTTCTGCTTCCCAGGCAATTGGAGCCAAAGTCAGAACATTGCTTGAGGCAGAAACTGGATATAAAACAGTTCCTGCTCTTTTGTCCTTGCAATACTTAGAGGACAAACTGACACAATAACAATGAATGCCCTACCTGTTCATCTGTATGACAGGAGTTTGGCTTAGATAACAGATAAATGCTCTGCTCTCAGTCTCAAGTGAACATTGTCAAATTAACAGGAGTCACTATATCAGTTGTCAGCTTAGTCTTTGTTCCAGCAAATGACAGATATGAGCAACTACTCATATTTTTTTCACACCCCAATAGCATGTGATGACATGGTGTTCATACACAATGAGATGCGATGTACCACTGGGAATAGTTTCCTCTGTGCAAAACCTGTCACAGCCATAAGAAGTCATTACTGATGTGGCGACACAGTTGTATGAACAGAATATGCGTGCCTTGGGAGATGAGCACAGCTTGAGAGAAACCCACGTGAGAAAAAGGTACTGCTCTGTTTTTCTCATTGTGACACTTAATACACCTTGCTTGCAAGAATACACTTTGGATAGTTCAGAAAATTGAAGTCCTGACCACCACAGTCATTAAAGAATGTATGATATACATTAGAAAATGAATTCACAAAGAAAATTAATTCGTGGCCTTGTATTCAGGGAAAATCCATTGGAAAAAAAAAAATAATAAAAATTATCCTCCCTAGCAAACTTACTGTGGTTTTAGTTACCCATAATATCCTGCTTTATTTCTACTATTCTATTTATTCATTCTGTGTTGCTCTTGAACACTGTTAACCTCCATACTCCTGTCCAGAAATATAAGTATTTGACTGGTGGATGAAGTGATTGCCATATATATATGTTAAGAGAATTTATTATGTCTTTCTCCAGTAGACTAAATAATCCATTAAAACTGAACATTTCCCCCTGGGAAGATATTTACAAACTGTAATTTAGTCACATTTCAGTGTTGGATTGTTTCGTTTGTTTTGTTGTTGGTGTTGTTATACAGGCTACACTGATGCCTTTAACTTTCTTGGTAAGGCCTTTTCTTCAGCTCTTGAATAATTGTAACACCTTTGTTTTTCCTGTATGCTTTCATATTTAGTGTTGTTTGTGTTTTTTTTTTTTTTTAAAGTAAGAAATAGCACAGAACTCTGTATGTGTTTTATGAAGTCTATCTCAGCAGTCACAACAGAACCATCTACACAGTTTTCTCAAATTAGTCTCAGCAGTACATCATACATGATAAAGTAATTTCTCAAATCCTAGTCCAAATTTGAGCTTTTTCTGCCACTGTGTTCCATGGAAGTTCATGTGCAGGTACTATTTTGTAGAGACTCAAAGTTTCTACAAGTCTTCTCTTCCAGATGACAATGTCTTACTCAGTAAGCACAGCCAGCATTATTGATTCTGCAGTACTATCAAGGGTTATGGCTGGGCTGTCCCTGGCAGATAGTTTCTATGAACCCCTCCTAAAGGAGAAGAAAAAAGGAATAAGGGGAAGACACTTATGGATTGAAACAGTAAATTGAAACAGCTTCAATGAAAATAATAATAAAATGAAATATATAGGAATATATAGAAATCCATTATCAAACCCAACCTCCCTGATGGCAATTACTTCACTGTCACCACTGATGCTGAGGGCAGGCACTGGGAATGTCCCAGACTGGACTCAGTGGCAGAGAGGAACTGGGATCCAGGAGCTGGATCCTAGAACTAGATTCAGAAATGCATAGATTGGGACTGAAAACATAATGGACAAAGTCCTCCTTGCATGCTGGCCATTGAAAAAAGAGAGATTGACTTCTGTCATCCCTCAGCTTTATCTTGAATATGACATACATGGAATGGAACACCTATTGGTCAGTTTAGGTTCACCTGAATGGTCCACTTCTCTCTGCAGGAGCAGCCTTTTAATTTCTGCACCTTCAACGTGGTTATGCAAGATTTAGCAGTGCCCGTGGTTTCTACAGGAGCAAGTATAAGCGAGAGCCTTTCAGCGCACCAATCATTGGTAGCAGCTATAAACACTGAGTGTTATCTCTTCCAGAAGCAGACACTGTCTGCAAAAATATACTGCTATATCCAGAAAGTGCAATTACTTAGAAGAGACGGAGCTGAAGAGTAAAATCACTGAAAAGTAAAATCGATGAACAGAATTAGTTCTGTTCTAGCTCAGACCAGGACAAGCACATATTTTGCATTCACCTTTAGCATGAGGCGCCTGGCTTGTTGAGAAGCTCCGATTCCTCTGCATAAGTGATTTGTCCACATTAGTTTGCCACTCTGCATCTGTGTGTCAGCCACATATGTTGTGAACTGTAGTTTTACAACTCCTTACAGGTGAAAATGTTTGTTCTTTGTATCAATTAATGTGTACCTCCACTAGGATTATCTCTGTTTCATAGTGATTGTTCATCCAGAAATTCTATATGAAATATGTCAGCAAACAATTTTTTAATTCACTTAGCATGTTCCAGGATGATATTGCATAGTTCTCACTTTTTATTAAAAATCTCCTGAAGTTACATAAAAAATACCTTACACAAGTCTAAATCTATTGCATCTAAACAATTCTTTTAGTATCCAAACTTTAATTTTGGTAGTTTAACCAAAGAAGGAAGTTGAATTTGTCTGATATTAAAGCCACATTAAAAAAGACTAATGATAATACAAATATTAGTATGACAAAAATATATTTCAAAGTATATCAATAAAAAGCCTTAGTCAACATAAACTGCACAACTCTCAGTACCAGTTCTATGTCATCAAGCTCCAAATAATGATTACCAGCAAACAAAGACTGAACACAAAGGTAAATCTACCCTTGAGGAAACTTCAATTCTGACAGGATGAAATGAGATTAAAGACAGACAGAAGGAGCCAGATTGACAAGACTGAATTAAGCTCTTTTCTTGAATCACCAAAGGGTTTGTAAACTTCAGGTGCCAGTAGCATTTATAAGACCTTAGCCAGCCAGTGCATAAGCCTGTAAAATTCAGTATCTACTAGAAAGCTGATCCTCAAAGGGATTTATCCTGCTGGCTTTTAATTAACTGAGAGTAGTAGACATGGTGAGTGTTTCAGATTCATGACCTTTAAAACCTCTCTGAGTCTTGGTCCAAATGCTTAGGTTTCCACTGCTATATCTCTACATCACTAAATAAATGGGACACTGTTGAGTATCTCAGGGGTTGTCTCATTCCTGCATGTAAGCCAAACTCGTGTAATGAACAAGTGAGGCATTTTTTAAGGCATCTCATTGGAAATTCAGGACCCTAGTCTCCCAAAACAACGAGAAGAAACTGGTGGTGCAATGCAGCAGTACAGAGACAGATTTAAATAATTCTGACTTCAGAGTGTTCAGCTTTCAAAACAAATTTAAGTGGAGATTACAATCTGGTTTTGAACACGAGTCTCCTAAATGAGTGCCAAAATACAGACAATAAGGACTTTCTCAACCTGTTCTCTTGCTCTGTTTCTACCAAAATTTAATTATATTGCATATTAGAAGCACTTCAACAGGGATGAGTGAAGAACCGTCTTGAAAAGCAAGAGGCCTTTCCACAGAGGCCAGGACTTTCTACATTTGTATAGAATAAAAGAAAAAGAGTAGGTCAGATGCTCAACTATAGGAGAGAGCTTCTAGCCGCAGATCCAAAGCAGAGGGAAGCATATCCTTCTCTACTGGAACTGCGCATATAAAAGTCAATTTCTTTGACATTCCTGCAGATGAGCTTAGGCTGCTCCCTTCTGCATAATGGATTCCCCTTTTTTTTTTGTTCATCCTTTTATGGGGCTGTACAATATCCTAATCTGTGAGTGTGTTTCCAGTCACTTGCAAGGCACCTAATTTTTAGGCTTCATTATATTTTCACTCTCTCCCTTATGAAGCTAGTCTTAGCCACAACAGCAAATCATCAATCTTAAACAAAGTATCTCAGATGGGGATCTAAAAAAGTTTTCTGATAGACTTTCAGTGACTTTGTTGACCTGGAAGTAATTTTTGACAATTTTCAACTGTAATAAATCTGGTGTACTGCCTATCCTGACTCCTCACATTTTGCTAGAAAAACAGTGTATTCGAGCAGAGAACAGCTCTGAGACTCCAAGTCCCTATTCATTTCCAGAAAACTGAGAAAAACTGTTCAAAGCACAAGAGAGATAGTAGTGGTAGTATAGCAATAACATGACCAATAACACTCTTCATTGTTAAATAATAACTGATTGTTGTTGATTCTCTTGGGATTCTTATTGTTAGACATGCCTTTATTAAGTGCTTTGTAATAGTGTCTTGTAGTTCCCAGCCAGGAAATAAAAAAGACTGCATGTTATAGAAAGATATCCTTTAAACAGCTAGAATAAACAAAAAATGGGACAACAGGCATACACAATGACAAACATGGGAAAGCCCAAAGCAACAGTGAAACAGGTGTAATTAGTGTAATAAGCAAAACCCACTGCATACAGCCTGCTCCATTTTTGTCAACAGTTCCACCAGTACTCTAGCATTCATAGGTTTTAAGTAGCTATTAAATGGAAGTTAACATTGTGATCTTGTAGAAGGAGAATTTTCTCACATTTTACCCCAGAGACAATTAACCCAAGCACAACTATGACACGGATGAACTCTTTGTCAGAGTAAGAAATTCAGTTTGAAGAGCTCCCAGACTCTCACAATAGTTTGAATAGCAAGGGCTGATAATGGTCAGCTACATTAACTCGACATGTCACAACCAGTTAGTCTCCTGTCAGTATGTGTATATATATTCAGATTCATGGGAATTCTGCATCAAGAAATTCTGTGTGTACTATTTATGGACAGGTTTCTCTAAGGCTAATGTGAAGGTAATGCTGGTGGAAGCAAAGAATGACTCAGGTAGTAGTTCAGGTAAATTGCATGCCAACTTCCAAATAAAAAACCCTTTGTGCTATAGGCAGAATATAGGCATAATTCCCTGTAAATAACTCAGGGCACAAAATTTCTCCTATATTATAAAATATCCTATTCTGTGGCTTCTTCTTTTGAATGATGGTAAAAAGAAATTCCTTTTCCCTTTCCTTCCTGACACACTGAGATGATCCTGCTCAGTACCCTCCCTTGAGAGAAGAGCTTTACTTGCATCTTAAGTGTGGAGGCATCTGCTCAGAAATGAACGTTCTATTTAGGAAAAACAATTGATGTAAAAAAATATCTGAGTTTTCTCCATAAAATTCAATGTATAAAACATTTTTGTGAACTCTGAGAAAAGGGAAAGAAAAGAGAAAATGGTAAGGGATAATTATGCATATGGCCAGGGATTTACCCTGGGGTAGGGAGGCACTTCTGTGCCTACTTTGAGGAATGTTATATGCCTTGAAAATTCTGTTTGACTTCCTGAAAATGAGCTTAGAAAATATTATATGAAAGACTAGAGTCTGTGTATTAGAAATGTAATAGGCTGGAACAAAATAACTAAGATGCCAAGGGAAATTTATACACAAGTGGAGGGAAGAGAGTGTGTGTATAAAGTTTAGGTTAACAGTGAGTCTAACATTAAAACAGCAGAGAGATTCTGTGAAACATAAGACAGTCTAAGCATTGTGTAAAGATGATAAATGTTCTAGTGGATCACACAGATTCTAAACTTCCATTAATCCAGGTAATGCTTACCGAAACACAGAAAACCAAGAATGCATTATTTTGTCTGTCTCTCTCCATGTTGCACATTGATAAATAAAAGCTGTGTGTTTTTTTTTTCCAAGGGACATATGATCCCAGATACACTTTTTTTCTCTTTCTGAGTTTCTGATGGACATTTTGGGTATACTAAAACCTTAACTCAGAGCTGAGTCATGGGTCATTAATCATCCTAAATTATGAACATCCTCCAAAGACATTCTTCCAATACACAGTTTCTCTGATATTGTCCCTTTCTTTACTGAAATTTATCAGCTCCTCAGATGATTCAACTTCTACGGTAAGTTTGGTCTAGTTAGAGTTGGTTATGCCCATGAGTTTCTTAGCTCCTACATCCTGTAAGACCACTGTACCCAAATCCTAATTAGGTCATGTCAAGGACAAAGATTTATTCCATTTGACATGTAGGCAGAAGTCTGCTTTAATGTGCCGACCAGCACAATTATTGGGAAAAGGAAGAATTCGGTTTTGGACAGGGTTTTTCCCAGATCCACTCAAAATAATTTTCAGACTTCTTCAAGTTATGTCTCAACTTTTTTAAAATTTATTATTATTTTCAGGAGAATAAAACATCCAGGCTTTTGCCTCAGGAAAAAAAAACCAGCATCTGCTGAGGCTGGGTAAGAAACGTGTATATTTCTCTGATAGATAGCATGCCAAAAAAGCCAACATAAATAGCTAACGGCTGATCGGATTGCTGTATTACCCTTTGAGGAAGTGCTTTTCCTGGCTACTGAAGGATGGTAGCTACCCATGTAGATAAATCAATGACATAATTGATTTGGCAAGTCTCATTTTCCAGTCAGTCAATGCTTTGTGATGTTTTGTCCTAACTTCTGAGAATCTCTCTGACTTCAAAATACTGAAATGATTTCACTAAAAAGCCACTGAAATGCATGCTTTAATGAAATACTGGGATTGATAATTAGCTTGACTGTCTTTAGAGAAGATACTCTAAAATTGTGTCTTAAAGAAGATAAACTAAATGTGGATTTGATCTTCCTTTTCACACAGATACACCTTCCATATTGAAAGCACAGCACATACAGAAATGCACAGACAATAGCTGGGTTAAAATGCAGTCTTCTGTTTTTTCTGTATCTGTGGCTTGTTCATATAATTTGGAAAAGTCTCAATCCCAGGAGTAAGCCTGAAGGCAAGATCCAGCCATTGACAACTGGTGGAGAACAGAGAGAGGGGAAATCTAAAGGTCCTGAGAACTTCAGATAGACAGACATCCATCCCTCTGAGGGAATGGATGTGCTGCCAGCATACACTGGCACACACATAGAGATCTCTGCAGCAACATGTATCATCTGCATGCATATAAGCTAACACTTTGGGTCATTATGGCTTGGAAAAGACTGTGCTGTAAAGTTGGTATCAAAGCAACATTTTTATTCCTGGTTCACAATGGATGGACAAGAAAGCTGTGGACAGTATTGTTAGGATGAGAAGTCTGTCAAGTCTCCGAGTCAGGAATCCCAAACAAAAGCTTCCTCACTGCAGAGCTTGTTGTGAAAGGTAGCCAGAATAGTGAAGAGAGGAGAGGGTTCATGCCTCCATATGTCTTAAAACAGCAATCAAAAGCAAGGGGGCAAAAACTACAGCTGTGGAGGCTGAGGTCCCCAAAACAGCAGCTTTGGACAGGAAGTCTGGTGCTCCTCACTCTGCGGTGCTTCAGATCATGCTGCTAATAGTGTCCCAGGAAACTGCACTTTGGAACAAGGATAGATGATTATGCCAAACAGTTGGATTTCTCTGAAGTTGGGCAACAGTCAGTGGTGAATAGCCCAGGAAAGATAAAGGCACTATGCCAACCTTCTGACAGCTGTAGCAAGAGGACAGACTGATAATGAATAAGGCCCAGGAGTGACAATGTTCCTCTCTTTAATTTTTTATGTTTTCCAAATTGCCTTAATATGTTTCTCTTGTCCTTCCTGAATCCACAAAATGCTAAATCTTCACCTCCCTTATATGAAGACATGGCCTCACCTGGGGAAAACCTGTTTGTTTTGGAGTGCTCAGGTGACATGATATATTTTCCCAGGCTCCTGAGGGAGATACCAGTTGGTGGCATTTAGCTACTTTCCAGCAGGAGTACAGGAGAGTTGATCCATGCCCTTTTTCATGCCTGGCAGAAAGGTCATAATATATCATTTTAAATTCTCATGGAAAATATATCGTGCAAAGAAAAACTTCAACATGCAGGAGAGGACTTTCTTTTCATCCAAGCACTTGGCTTCCATGGAATGCAAAATCTGACTCAATAAGATCAGTGGTGAGCTTACTAAAATTAAAAGTGTAGATTTATTAGCGAGATTATACCAAAGTCATATAATAGCATAGAGAAGTTCACAAGAATAAGATGAACATTAACAGCAATCAGTCAAGCTCCAAGCCATGTACTAAGATCAAATGGTAATGCTCAGTAATGTTCTGCTCTATGCCAGGAAAAGGGTAGCAGCCCAATGTGTTGCATTTAAGAAATATATTTTTGTGTAACACAGAATGACATCAAATTACACCTGTCAGGAGACAGATTCTGATATAACTTAAATCATGATTTCCAAATGGCCAAGTTCTGAGCTGCAAGGAACACCTGCCAACATAACTAATAGTGAGGACAAAAAGCCTTCTGTATCAAGTCCCTTGAGGAAGAGATAATAATATACATGCCCTATTCAATAAGCTCTTAGCCTGAGGTATTTCCAATATGCAAAGAAAAGAAAGCTTGCTTTTACTTTTTTATGCTGTCCTGCTTTATCTTGATACATTTGTTCGATTTACCTTAAAGAGGTTCTCAATTAGTTTAACAGAAGTTTTCTGTTTTAAAACCAAATCTGGTTCTCTGTGGAAGCCTTTGATGGAAGTTTTCATATGAAGAGAGATTAAAGAAGTGAGGGCTAGTTATTATGGAAAGAATAAGCATGAGCAGATATAGCAAAACCAGCACACATAATAGTTCCTATCGTGGAGAAGGTCAGTCAGGTTCTCTTTAATTATCCTTTATCAAAGCAAAAGAAGAAAACACTCCGTAGATTAAAAATCAACAAATTCATATATATATATATATATATATATATATATATATATATATATATATATATACATCCTTTTTACAGTAGAAATCTCACTTTATGAAATGCATGGCTACAAGAATTTACTTACACAGTAAGGAAAGTTTGTTGTGGAAAAGAAATAGCATCAGGGCAGTATGTCCTAGATGGACTTGTTTCCAAAATGTCAATCTTGTAAACAGGAGGGCCAACAAGCAAAGGTAAGCACTTGCAGAGCTGCAGAGAGCAGCCAGGTCCACAGCCCTTTCCTTTCTTCTTTGTGCCCTCTATTCCAAATATTATCCATCATTGATGTATTTTTAATGACATAAAATCCAAATTGAATACAGTGATGGGGTCACAGCAAACTCCAGCTAGACTAGCAGCCTTTCACAGGATATTGCTGCTATTTCAAATCATTAGGGCTGTTTCTAGGGCTAAGCTAAATCCGATCATGTTCTTTGTATGTAGTTAAAGCATTTGTGCCATTGCCCAGATTGGACAGACCAATGAGAATCTATCAAAATGCTGACAGATGCCGCAGCTTCTCATCATGTGATGGAAAGTGCACAAGCATTGAATGCACACCTCTTTGCATACAGCAGTGTAGGACATAAAGCATCAGACACAATCAAAAGATAGGGGTCCTTTCATAACTGTTAGGTTTATATCCAACTAGAAGGTGAAGATGTACAAGTGATATTTGCAATCTCTTTAAGAAACTTGAAGTGTCATGTAGAGGAATGTTTTATTCTCATACTTAGAAGGATATACTAGGTCACAGGGAAGGAAATAAGTTATAAATGTCTTTCCTAAGAGAAAGTTATGGAATAGCCATTAAAGGACTAGGAACAGGCCAAACAAACAAATTCAGTGGGGAATTGTAACTGACCTTCCTGTGCAGCAAGAAAGCAGATACTTTGCAGAGATGCTTTCAAGGCCAGAAGGCCACCTCTGTATTAAAGTGCCTATCAGTCCATCATTTTAGAATAGATATGTTGTGGATCCTCAGGTCTTGGCTGAACTGATGATATGGGGATCAAAATAACTTTCATATGTGCAGGGCATGCTGTGCTAAAAATGCAATACACATAAACCCTTCACCTGTCTGAAACCCAGGAGAGAAAGTTCACTTGGTACAACGAGCATAACGTTGAGTAAAGATCATAGAAATTCCTTGGTATAGCAACAGTGGCAAAATTACACTATTATAGACCTGCTATTGTAGCTTTCTTTGAAGACTCTACACCAGAAGGCTGTTGCAATATTATTGCTCTACTGTAACTGTAGCTATGGATATACCTTCTAACTCCTTCTGGTTGCATCTCAATAAAGGTAACATCATGGTGACTGATGGCACAGGAGTTACACAATGAACTTATTGATGGATTTAACCCAGTAGTTTAAAAGTTGCTATTGCTTCATGCTGTGTAGCTACTCCTTACTCAGTGTTGCTTTGGGATGGGGCATCTGCAATACCTCTGTTGTCTTTTGGCAGACAAAGTAAATACATCTGTAAATTTTTGCTACACAGTTATAAAGGTAATATCTGAGTCAAAAAATTATCAAACATTACCATGACATCAAAAAATGAATTATATATACAATCCTTAGACTTCAGAATTCATGCTAAAGAAATAATTACCATCCCATCAAGTGGAGGTGTTGTTATACTTGCTGTGTAACTGGTACAGGGAATGCTCAATAGGCAGGCACAAATAGCAGCCAGCTCATAGGACAAAGGCATTTTAGCTGTGGATATATGTAAAGGAGAAAATAGTAGATGCAGGTAGACATTACTAATCTGCATCTGCTGTATGCATTGTAGGTGCTGATGCAGGTAGAAGGATGAGGCTGTGTACTGCTGTGTCCTGGTGATAACTTCACAAAACAAGAAAAATTAGAGAATAATAATGCCATTAAATCTGGAGTTTATGTGAGAAGAATGTTATGAATGCTGCTGAAATAAATCTTTGTTCTGCAGACCAAAATGCATTCTTGCCGAATATTTCTGTAATTGTTACAGAATCTTATTCTTCCAGTGTTCTAAAATCTTACACATTTATTATAAAACACAGGTTATACTGAGTCACAGCTAGGTTTTATGCATTTTTTCTTGTGCCAGCATTGCCCTTTACCATAAAATGTTATGTTGCTCATTTTAGGCAGTAGGTTTTTTTAGCTTGAACTCCTCTCTGTTTTTTCCCTGATGTATTTATAGAAAGCAATGATATCCTCACTCAGCCTTGCTTTTGCTATTTTACCCTGCTAAGATGAAAAGTTGGTTTGGTTTTATTTTTTTTAAACACTCAAGTTCTACATCATACTGGTCACTTTAATGCACCTTTTATTATCTCTTCTGAATAAACTTTATTGCCCTTTGGTGACTACCTGCAGGGTTACAGAGTCTCACCAATATTAATAGAATTCCTACTTCCATATTTGACCACAGTTTCTGTCAGCAGGCAAGGGGTCGAGTGGTGTGATTTGAACCTTATTGCTGTGAGAATGCCTACATTGGCAGGGCTGATGGCTTTGATGCTAACCACCAACAAAAGACACTGCAGTCTCTCTAACACCTTTTGTTACCATGGCTTTAACAAATTTCCTTATGTAACTGTGAACATTAGATCTTTAATTAACCATTTTTGTTCTCTTCAGATACGTATATACTAATGAATTTTGTGAGTAAGCAGTGCATAGTTACTAGTCTAGATTTATCAGGCAGAAAAGGCTGTTCCGTTTGCTCACTGCATCCTAATAAGAAATTTCTCTATGATTTCCCCCTTATCTATTCTTCGTGATAAAGGAATTCCTTCTTCTCCCCACTGTCTACTAAGTACACTTCTGCTGTATTTCATTTTCCCTTGTCTTACTTTTCTACCATTTGAGTAAAAGTGGAACAAAAGAAGAGGAGATGAGAAGACTGGACAGTGGGTGATGTGCCCAGCAACAGGGATAGGGAAGAAAACAAAATAATTTGGGTAAGAAAGGATGATGAAAGCAAGAACATACTTTTTCCTCTTTTCTTCCTATGAAATGAGATCATAGAATCATAGAATTGTTTTGGTTGGAAAAGACCTCTAACATCATCAGGTCCAACCATCAACCTAACACCACCATGGCTATTAAACCATGTCTAAGTTCCACGTCTACATGTTTTTTAGCACCTCCAGGGACAGTAAATCCACCACCTCCCTGGGCAACCTATTCTTAGACTTTTGTGGTGTCTGTCTTTGCTGAGGACCCAGTGTTTCTTCTAACACTTGGATAGAGTTGACATAGGTGTCCTGAAATGACAGAACATCAATGTGGAACAGCAACAGCAGCTGCTGTAATTATTATCAAGGTTAGTTAATTAGGATATATTAATTAGTACAGTAGAGCTATAGCCCACTGATGATTTTTTTTTAATTGCATGCAGCATGGTATGTTTCTGGTCTGTGGCTATCACTCAACATTCTGCATTTTCTCTCTCCTTTTCTCCTTGTATACAGTACCTTTTCTCATGCATTGAATTTTGCTGCACCACTGCAGTTAAAACAGCCTCTTGTTGCCAGGTGATTTATCCCAGATGATTCAGCTGACTTTCATCAGTGCACTGTCTCCCTGTTCTTGACCACGGACTGTGTAGCCCAAGCAGTTCACAGAGTGTAAGCACTTTCCAGCAGGCATCCTAAACTTGTCCAAGCTCTGTGAAAAGCATCATTCCCAGAATCTTGCCAATTTAACTGTAGTTATATCACGTAGAGGATATACAGGATTTTTTCCCATCCCTTTTCTACCACATTCGGAGCGACTGTAAATACGCTTAAAAGAACAGCTCCGCACAGTGTTTTTTGGTGCTAGCAGAATCCCTCAGATTTATGGTAGCCAAATCATATGCAGGTTTTTTTAATTTTTCCCTCCTTCCCTAATGATCATCAGCACTCCAGGACTGCTAAGAGATAAAATGCCTCTTGAGAATGCCACTCTAATAGTTTGCTTCCTTGTTTTCTGCTCTTCCCCTCCAGGTATCTCTTTGCAGTCACAATTCAAGCTCTAGGAATAATTTTCCCTACAAGAAGAGCACAGGGAAATATATTTTCAGGCATGACACTACACTGTAATGCTTTCAGTAGGAAAGGAAACTTAAAAAGAATTTCCAGTAATTAAACATGGGGCCTGGAGTAAAACAGAGCTTTGAACAATAGTCATATCTCTGATCCAGGAGAGGCTTTTTTCCAGAATGGCTAGTAGTTATAAATTTCTTTTCTTGACATTACACAATATCATACAGTGTATTTGGTTTTGAATAGTACCTTTATTGTATAATATTTTCAGTAGATTACTAGAGTTTGTCTAATTTAGAACTCTTATTTCTTTCATAGTCCAGTCATACTCTCAAATTCATTGTTTCATGGATAATTCAGCATTCTGAGCTACTTCTAGACCCCTAAATATAAAGAGAATGCATCCCTACCACACCTCACATATTATTTTCATGTTACAGATGCAAGTATAAAACATAATATTATCAGGTGGCTTGTCAAAGGTCATATGGTTAGTTTGCAGCAGAGCCAGATCCCTTGAATGATAATCCAGTGGTTTTACCTGAAGAAACATACTTCCTCCGAGCAGTTCAGGTACAGCCTGTTACTGGCAGGAAGATGAAGAACTGAGAAATATTGACTGTGGACATCAAGGAATTAGCTCTTTGTTTAATTAGACAAAATAATTTAGCTATGATTATTAATGTAAAAGTTCCTTGATGAAATGAAGTAGTATTGCAGCTTAACCATGGTACAGAAAAACTGGTTTTATTTCAGTGAAACAACATTAACAATTTATAAGGACATAATTATTGGATATGGGAGATTAGTCACATTTTCCACAATAAAGTCAATTTTAGATGCTGAGACTGAAAAAAATGCAATTCAGGAGGAGTTATTTCAGAAAAAGAGTGTAATAAGAGTGTAATAGCTTCAGCAAATTGAACTATGCAGTTGCTACTGGTGACTTCAATAACTACATGCTGTATCACTCTTGAATCTGCCGTAAGAAGGTTGTTTACTTGACATCCCAATTTTCCTGTAGTTACGGTTCTCAAAAGATATAAAATATAATGTAACATTTTTCTTTTTGAGGGTAACATCCAAATGAAAAGGTCACTAGATAGTTTGAAGAGAGATAGGCTGACCACTTCATCATTTTCTTTATTTATAGTTCTTTTGTTTCAAACTAGATCTGTTTCTATTTGTCTGGTTATGTGATTAGATTTAAGAGTGGATTAATGGAGCTAACTCTGCTAATAAAAAGTTATTCTGCTGAAAGCCACAAAGAATTTTGCTTCTGCTATTACTCCCTAATTTCCATTAAGCTGAGACCTTTAGGATGCAGAGCTTTGTGTAGCCCAGCTTCACTGAAGTTCAAAGAAGAGTAATGAAGTCTTGTAGCTAGAAGAAACATATATGCTGACTTTCAATGACCATACTTCCCAAACTGTACACAAGACTCTACTAAATATTTGCCTTCTCTTTTACAACCATTTGAATTTCTATAGGTTATGTGAGATTCATGAAAGTTAGTAGAAGCCATGTATATATTCTATTAGGGTTGCAGCCAGAGTTCAGTGGGGCAAAAGAACAGCAGACAAGAGTAACATGTTTTTTACCT
The DNA here is from genome assembly GCA_033816785.1 of Picus viridis. NCBI lineage: Eukaryota > Metazoa > Chordata > Aves > Piciformes > Picidae > Picus > Picus viridis. The sequence continues at coordinate 23,188,341 of CM066576.1, forward strand.
TCATGCTATAAAATCACTTGATTCTTTTGAACTTAAATGAAAGGAGTCATCAGAGAGTAGAGATCCTCCTTATTAGAAAAGACATTATAATTCTCATTGTCTGGACACAAAAGGCAGAGTAGTACAAACTATGGAAATGGTCTATTTATTTAGAAATTAAGATAATTAATCACTAAAATGAATTACTTTAAAACAGATAAGTTATGGTAGATTCTTCCTTGACAGAAGAACTTGCATTGAGCCTGGCTCTATTTCAAAAGTTGTACTCTCCAACACTACCAGAGATTACTTTCTTGGTTCAGAAACTAGAGAATAGAATGATACATTCTTGTCACACAACCAGCAAGCTGAAATAATCTGCCCCTCAAACTATGCATCTGTTCAGTTTTAGGATCGACTCAGTGTGGAAGAAGGACCTCATGGCACTATGGCAGATGCAGCCATCCTGCCTCAGACCTGAAAATGAACAGGGCTTGCTAAAGAAGCAGTAAAGATTGGGGTCTCACAGCCATTAAAACTGGGTTATTTTGTTTCAGGCCTTTAGCCTGCCTCGTTGTGCACTTGCTCCCAACTGATTAGAGCAGCCACAGTTCCACAGTTAGACTTGGCCAGGGTATAAATGTATCCCTGCTGGAGAGCAGGTTTGAATCCTCTTTCTGGGAGGTTTTTGCACACATTTTGGTTCATCTTTCTAAGAGAAATATTCCCAAAGTGTAGGAATTAATTATGTGGCAGTATATTCCTGCCTGAGAGACAAACTTGTGATTTACTTTGGTCTGTCAGAGTGCTGGGCTATTTTTGGTTGTAATAAATCCACATTTTGGGTAGCTACTGCTGTTTTGTGGCTGCCTTCATGTACCTGTTGTAGAATACAGTGTGGAGGGGAGGCATTTGTTAAGCTGTAAAGTTCTGGTATAGCAAACAACATTTCAGTGTGGTAGAAGCAGTGTACTTGTGCCAGGACAGAGCATCACTCAAAGCTATTCAACTCCTGCAAACAAGGTCATCCAGATCTACTGCAGCTGCATAGTTATGACTACGGTTCATTCAGTACCCTAGAGTTCTGAACTTAGGCAGAATGCTTTCTGATGGGCATATTTTATGATTGGAAAAATCTACCTTACACTTAAAGATCTTTCCTTATACAAGTACTTGAATATATAATTTACTCCTCTTCAAATAAAGTAAAATATTCCTTGTTACTAGGTATGCTATAAAACTTTTAATGTCACACACATATACACAGAAAAAGGGCAAGGAATATCTGGTTTTATGCAGTTCTTTGAACAGTGTTGTTTTGGGTTGTTTTTTTTTTTGTGGGGGTAAATAGGGCAGCTTGCTTGGAGCTGAGATATTACTTCACCTCAGACAAAACTAGGTGGGCAAACATCCTGCATTTAACTGTGTCATCTTGCACTACATCTGGAAATCCTGCATTATGAATTAGTAGCAAAAGCTGGTCTGCATCACTTCAAATGTTTAGTGATTAGTCAAAGCTTTGTCACATGGGTAATCCCTGTGCTAATGTCATATAACTTTACAGTTAAATATGGGGGCCCTGACAAATTAGTCAAACAGTAAATCTTTCCTTCAGCAGTGCCTACAAATTTGTGTAGGGAATTTGGTGTCAAATTACACAAAGGATCAGTAGAGGTGACATCATGGTCATAGTGAAAAATATTCAGGTTATGTATTTTTCATAAATCTGATTAAAATTTACTACACTGTAGAGTTGCAAAGATACTTCCAAGTGAAGGCTCCAGAAAAAAATAGCTGGTTTACAACGTGTAACAGAGATCTTCCCCAGTGGCCCTTGTAGATTTAACATTTCACTTTTGGACACTTTTGGATCACTCTGTCTACTACAATCTATCCATTTTTCATTTGATCCAAATTTCTGAAAGTATATCAGTGTATAACCAGCAAAGTGCTGATGCAACCATTTTAACTTCTTTGCTAAACATGCCTATTTTTCTTAAAATGCTAATGAAAGAAATGAAATATTTAACTGATGATGTAATGTAGGTATTCCTAAAATACTTGTTTGACTCATTGTATAAAAGCTTAGCTTGGACAGAAGTTTTTCACTCTTACTTCTTAGAGAATGAAATGCGTGTTGGCTACATTTCCAACACCAGCATCACATGGAAGAGTGGGACAAAAATTATTGTCGCATTGCTTTGCCAAGGGCAAATCCTGTCTGACAAACCTGGTGGCCTTCTATGAACAGGTGATGATGTCATTTACCTGGACCTGAGCAAAGCCTCCGACACTGTCCCGCACCACATCCTGGTCTCCAAGCTGGTGACATGTGGGTTTGATGGGTAGAACCACTAGATGGATAAAGAACTGGCTTGATGGCCACACCCAAAGAGTGGCTGTCAATGGGTCCATGTCCCAGTGGAGGCCAGTGACAAGCAGAGTCCCTCAGGGATCAGTCCTGGGACCAGTCTTGTTCAACATCTTTGAGGGTGACATGGACAGTGGCATCGAGTGCACCCTCAGCAAGTTTGCTGATGACACCAAGCTGTGTGGTACAGCGGACACACTGGAGGAAAGGGATGCCATCCAGAGGGACCTTGACAGGCTGGAGAGGTGGGCCCATGACAACCTCATGAGGTTCAACAAGACCAAGTGCAGGGTCCTGCATCTGGGTTGAGGCAATCCCAGGCACAAATCCAGGCTGGGCAGTGACTGGCTGGAGAGCAGCCCTGAGGAGAGAGACTTGGGGGTGCTGGTGGACGAGAAGCTCAACAGGAGCTCTCAATGTGCGCTTGCAGCCCGGAAAGCCAATCAGATCCTGGGCTGCATCAGGAGAAGTGTGGCCAGCAAGTCAAGGGAGGTGATTCTCCCCCTCTACTCAGCTCTGGTGAGACCCCACCTGGAGTACTGCATCCAGTTCTGGAGCCCCTATTACAGGAGGGATGTGGACATGCTGGAACATGTCCAGAGAAGGGCCACGAGGATGATCAGAGGGCTGGAGCACCTCTCCTATGAGGACAGACTGAAGGAGTTGGGGCTGAGAAGAGAAGGCTCCGAGGTGACCTCATTGTGGCCTTCCAGTATCTGAAGGGGGCCTACAAGAAGGCTGGGGAGAGACTTCTCAGGCTATCAGGTAGTGATAGGACTAGGGGGAATGGAATGAAGCTGGAGGTGGGGAGATTCAGGCTAGATGTGAGGAAGAAGTTCTTCCATGAGAGTGGTGAAGTCCTGGAATGGGTTGTCCAGGGAGGTGGTGGAAGCCCCATCCCTGGAGGTGTTTAAGACCAGGCTGGATGAGGCTCTGGCCAGCCTGATCTAGTGTAGGGTGTCCCTGCCCATGGCAGGGGGGTTGGAACTAGATGATCCTTCCAAACCTGACTGATACTGTGATACTACGATCCTCCTTCAGGATAAGCCCGTTCTTTAGGGAAACCTTTTAGAAGTTAAAAAGGGTGATTTATGGCTAGTAACTGCCAATTTTATTCATAGTCTTCTGATCTGGACCCCTTAGGAACCGGACAGATGTGCAGTTTGTCTCATAAATCTAGATATTGCACTGTAGATCCTTTAAGTGCCCATATTCGGGTGATGTTGGCATTGGTCCTGAGGACTCAGGGTATTTGAGCTTTGAGATCTTGTTTGTGATAAGGCAGAAGCCAGAAAAAGTGTCCTAAGGAAGTACGACAGAACTGGTGTGTCATCTATTTAATTGAGGTCTAATAATAACCAGGGGAAATAAAAGGCTACATAAATGTAGTATAATGGCACTCACAGTCAATTCACAGACTGGTGAGCTGCTAATAGTGACCTTTACTAGGAGTTGATTAATCCCCTAAGGTGGCTAAGGTAAAAAAAACACAAAAAACAAAACCCAAAACCAACAAACAACCAGAACCAACAAGGTTATATTATTAGACATTATATTGCTTAAAGGGATTTTAAAACTTCTGCATGACCCACAATTTTCTGCCTTGATTAGACTATGGAAAAGTCTAGATCTGAAAGATTTCCATATTTAAAGTTAGATAGGGAGGATGACAGGTTAAGCAGACATCCCCAAAGACCAACATACAAGTGAGGTTTAACAATGGCCTAATTAACTAAATGAATTCTTGATTTGGCCTTCTGTCCCAAGATGCCCTATGTATTATACATCAGTTGCCTAAAATAGTACATTTTGCTATTAATTATGGCTATTGATGGTCCTTCCATGTTCAGTAATTTGCCTGTAGATACCTGCCAGAAAGGAAAAAAAGCAACATGAAATTGTATAAAACTAGTTTATGTTCAGAAGATATCTGCAACCTTTCATTTTCCTATACACATTACAAATAAAACAGCAGGATGTGGCTTGTCTCCCATGCCTTCAAGGCTAGACTTTTATCTGGAAAGCTTTTCTCCATTTAAGTATCACACATCAGGTGCTTCTCTGGCTCCATACTGAAATTGCTGACTTTTCTGAAGGTTCCTGTGCTGCTTCTAGTACACAAACTTGTCTTGGTTTGAGGCCAGGCAGATCTTCTCTTGCCAGTGAAAGGGGCAAAAGAATGACACTCACACAAATGGATTGCAAAAGTGATGGAAGGGTTAAATGGAAAAGCAGTAAGTGCTTTACAGAATGGAATGGAATGGAATGGAATGGAATGGAATGGAATAGAATAGAATAGAATAGAATAGAATAGAATAGAATAGAATAGAATAGAATAGAATAGAATAGAATGGACCAGACCAGACCAGGTTGGAAGAGACCTTCGAGATTATCGTGTCCAACCTATCATCCAGCACCATCTAATCAGCTAAATCATGGCACCAAGCAACCCATCAAGTCTCCTTCTAAACACCTCCAGTGAGCTACAGGCATAGTGACAAAATAATCCCAAAACATACAGAGTCCCCTATAGCACACTCCAAAGCCTCCCAGCATGTCCCTTTTCTCCACCTGTGGGTGTATCCAAATCCCCCAGGGCTCTTTCTTCCCCCCACTGCTAGGCTAGTCCCAGGCTGGTGAGGTCTGAGACTGACCCTCACCCATCTCCTCCTGGCATTAGGCATAGCCAGGCCTAAGAGGTCTTGAGATACCCTCCCACCCCCAACACCATTACCTGATAGGGAGCATCTCCCATGGGAGCAGAGAGGGAATAAAGAGGAAAAGAAAGACTTTGTAGATGGATTTATAGGGCACAGGGTATTATGGGTATGAAATATGATATTTCCTGTGTCTGCCTGCTGGGCTGGACCCTCTGGACAACGGAGGTGTAGCTTATAGGGCAGTAACAGGAGGCACCCAGCCTAAACTGCCACAGAACTCTAAAATCTCCACCAAGAAAATAGACAATAAATCCCTTTCAATCAGCATGGTTTCTGATTAGCTGTATATGCAGACTGCATTTCTGAGAACAGCTTTAGTAAGTAATATGTGTGAACAAGTGACCAGTCCCAAGTATAATGGCACCTGTGTGTCAGCTTGGCCCATCTTTTCAGCAGTGTCTGGTACAGTGACTGTCATTTTAGGCCATCTAGAGCACAAAGCAAAAAGAAAAGAAACAAATTACAGAATACATACGGTACACATCAAGCTTTCATAACACACTTTCTTCTGACAGGACATTTTTACATTTCCAGCAATTGATTTGATGAATTCCCTAGCTTCTTTGATTTTTTTTGCTTTTGTCATTGATTTTCTTTCTCTCCTCTTGCCCTAGGTGTTTTTTGTTTCTGTGAAATCTGAGCTAGTCAGAGACTGTTGTTTGCATTCAACTGGAGATCCTCCTTACTGCTGCAGCCTTTCCATGCTCAGCTGCCACAGTTAAATCCCTGATCTCTTCTCCTGCTTTTTCCTTCAGTAGTCTTCAGGAATTTGGCTTATTTTTGCACCTAGCTGTGTTCTACATATCATACATTTTGTTTGCATCAGTACCACATAAAGCCCCACTGAAGCCCTTTCCACCTCAGGATTCTGATTTATTTCTGATTTATTTCCATGATTGTGAAATTTTAAAATATTTTCCACATAATCTTGTATAATTTGTAACGGCAGTTGCTCTCAACTTCCTTCTGACAAAGGCACATGAGTTTTCAATTTTGGATTGCAGTATTTCTGTAAAATCCTTTGTTCCTCTTCAACAACTCCATAGAAAGAGGTTTCCTGGGGTCCTTGTCTCGCACTGACATATGAAGAGTGCCAGGATGACATTCTGTGCTCTCTCATTGGTTGCTTTTCCAGAAGCTGTCAGAGAGAATGCGATACGCTGATCCTAATGCCTTTGATACAGTTCTAAAACGATGGCCAGCTGAGCCCTTCAAATCTAATTGAATTTTGCATCCATCTCACTGTACCACTGATGCTCAGGGCAGGAGCAAATTATGTAGATTCCCAGAATCTTTCAGGCCAGCTGAAATATTTTGGGTCAGAATTTCCCACTTCACTCATCTCACTAGAGATGTCAAAAATTCATTCAGTCATTTCAGAGCTGGATGGAAAATAGTAGGTGAACTTGGTGAAAAAAGTGACATTGTTAGAGTTTGTTCATTTCCCAAATGGGGATGAAAATTTAAAAAGGGAAAAAAAAAACAACACACAAAAAAAAAAAAAAAAAAAAAAAAAAAAAAAAAAAAACAACAGGGGAAAGATAGATGTGACTTGAGGACTTAGTGCTTTCCAGAAGAATGTGAGCCAGAGAGGATTTTTCTGGCTTTCTAGTTGCCCTTCTGGGAGATTTTTGATAACTGATAGAAATTAACATTGGCTGAAGCGTGCCAGCACAGCTGCAAAAAGAGAGGTGCCTGGCCAAACAGCTCTCTGTGCTCTAGATCTGGGAACCATTCAGCATCTCTAAACCCAGGAGAATAATGACACAATTGCACTGTGGAGTGAGCTACAGAGAAGTCCAAGCTTTGGTGCCATCAAGCCCTGTCACAGGATTGCTATATGAGCTCAGTGCAGGGCTGTGTCTACAGCACCATGTCCACCTACACTGTGGTACCCCATTGCTTACAGATTAACCATGTGCCATTGTAATCTCAGCATAAGGATTCATTCCTCAATGTAGACAAGACCAATAAATGAAGGTATAGAAGGCTCAAAAGTTTTTGTCAAGTTTATTGGCAGAAATTTCAAGCAAAGCCATTTCTGTTGATGATAATAGACCGTGCTTGGTAAGGATGTGTGTGTCTATACTAATATGTTTTTGAATGGGTAACTGGTATCTAGGCTCCTGAGTACCAAAAGCATAATTTTCTGAAATCACCGTCCCATTGGTAAGCAAGGAAAAGCAGAGCAATAAACATGTTTACATGCTGACATCAAGATCATCATCAAGACATCTAGACATTGCTAGTGTCATATATAAATTTGAATTTATTTGCAAAGCTCTGCAATTAAATCCAATAAAGAGAAAGGAAAACTGATGATGTATTCAATGAAAACTTTGATTTTAACATTGGCTTTTTGAAATTGGGAAAAAATTTTGAAATACTGTATTTTGCAATAGAGACATTGAGAACCTTTTTTCTTACTGTTTAGAAAAATATCTCAAACCCCATAATATAAGTGGTTATAACTCTGGCATTATTTTTTTCCTAACTCTTAAGCCAGTTACATTAACATCTTATAGTCTGGATGTCTAAACACATTAAACAGGGAATATTAAGAGAAGTATTAAACAGGGAATTCTAAGAGAAGTATTAAACAGGGAATTCTAAGAGAAGTGAATTCCCTCAGCTTCTTGGGGAATGAAATCCACTGATTTAGGAGGAATAATGTAAGATCTCAGAATGGTAAAATAAAACATCATAATTCGACAATGCTGGCCTAATCACTATTGTATCTCATTTTATCTATCTGTTGATATTCATCTATGAATGAAAAATATTTAGTATCTCTAAGTCACTTTTGAACCAGTTTTACATATCATTATACAAATGCAAATTATTATTAACATCTATATTCATAGAATCACAGAGTCACCCTGGTTGGAAGGGGCCTCTAAAGGTCATCTGGTTCAACCCCTCTGCAGTAAGAAGGGGCATCTTCAACTAAATCGGCTTGCTCAGAACATCTTTGAGCCTGACCTTGAATATCTCCATGGACATGGCCTCAGCCGCCTCTCTGGGCAACTTGTTCCAGTGCTCAACCACCCTCATTGTAAAAAATTTTTTCCTAACATCCAATCTAAATTTACTCTCCTCTAATTTAAAACCATTGCCCCTCATCCTACATTTTTGAAATACACTATTTAAATACACTAGTGCTAGCCAATGTTCATGTGATACAAAGGAAAATGTCAAGTATATTATTCAATAGGTATTCATTCTGTATCAGAGACAATAATTAGTGTTATTATCAGGTGGAAAATAGCTCCAATGCAGAAGTCACTAATATAGTATGATGAACTCCCTCAGAAAGTTATTGCACTCAAGTCAAAATCGCTTTGCTAGTAGCTGCCAAATAGTGTCTTTGGTAGTGTATTGTAAATGAATACTCTCCAAAGTACCCTTCAGTGGATAGTGAAAAAACTGAAACAACGATTCTCTCATTGAGTAATGATTGCTTTGGATAGTATAGTACAAACACTCAACTATAGTATTTATTTATAGACCCTTGGTTACAATAGCTCTCTGGCTATCCAGTGATTTGGGGGCTACATAACATGTTTCTTTAATTGATAGTTACTGCCAAAAGAGAGTGAAAGCCATCTTCTAATACAAATCTGGACAGATTTCTGTTACATTATAATAATGTAATAATTAATAATGTTTCTTCTCTCAAGGTAAGTATCTTGTGGAGAAGACTGGAACAAAAGGTTGTTATACAGGTCCCATTGAGAAATGTCTAAGGTTGCAAAGGACACTTCCAGTGTTCTTGGTTGCTCAGGGAATGTATTTAACCCAATATCATGAAATAGCAGTTGCAGAGATTATCTGCAGCATTAAAAAAAAACCCAAACACCAAGATCTCTGGCAAATTACAGATACAGCATGTTATAACATTCATCAGACTCATCAGGGAACTGATAGGAACCAGCAACAAACAGCAGATTAACTTCTAGCTGCTCTGTCTCCTATAGTGTGTTAGTGTTAAAAAAAACCCCAACCAACAACAAGCTTAGATGTCCCCTTATTATTTTTTATTTTTTACATTACATAGTGTAGATTCAGACTTATTGCACTGACTCTGTACTGTGTCATAAATATGCTCCATGATGTAACAATCTCTCCCTGATAAACTTAAATGAATTTGGATTAATTTAAAAATCCCTCTTAAAATACATTTTTAAACCATATTTGCTAATGGTCTTGATAAAATATCACCAAAAAGTTCATTTCCACTCTTGAAGGGAGAGTGGCTTTCCCACTTCATTTTTTTTTGCAAAGTAGTTTTTCATTTTCCAACCTTCTTAACACGTCACAGCATTGCAAAGTTTGGAAGTACTCAGAATTACACAGGACCTGGCACCTGACAGAGCAACATCGCAGCAGCATTCTGCAAACGTAAAATGAGAGTTCTTGCTCCTCCATAAACACACAGGGACCTGTTACCACACCTCCCTCCAGAGTCTATTAGAGAGTGTGCTTTTCATCAGAAGCAGATGTCCACATGCACAAAGCAGCTTGAATGCTTTTTATTTTTTACTCCTATTACCTTCTCTTTACTATGTCGAAGCTCTAAAAGTCACCCCAATGCAATGTAAAATATGTAGGAACTTATTCTCACTTCTGCTGATCCTCTCTGGGATTTATAGTGCATTTTGCATTTTTCTTCTGTTACTGACTTTTTTTGGTTTTAGTAATTATGCTATATCTGTATGTATCACAGTGTCACAGTATCGCTAAGGTTGGAAGAGACCTCGAAGATCATCGAGTCCAACCTGTCACCACAGACCCCACGACTAGACCATGGCACCAAGTCCCATGTCCAGTCCCCTCTTGAACACCTCCAGGGACGGTGACTCCACCACCTCCCCGGGCAGCCCATTCCAGTGACGAATCACTCTCTCGGTGAAGAACTTTCTCCTCACCTCGAGCCTAAACTTCCCCTGTTGCAGCTTGAGACTGTGTCCCCTTGTTCTGGTGCTGGTTGCTAGGGAGAAGAAGCCAACCCCTTCCTGGCCACAACCACCTCTCAGGTAGTTGTAGAGAGCAATGTGTATGTTGTTCAGCTTTTATACATTTACAGTCATGTGCTGCACCCCCAGGAAGAATCCCAAAGAGCCCTCTATGTGCTGCCTGATAAAGTGAAGAATTTTTACATAAAAAATGCAAGAGACATAAGGGAAAAAGAGTGTTTGCTGTAGAATCAAAGCAGACAGCATTAGTATAGCAGTGGCATTAAAAAAAAAAAAAAAAAAAAAAAAAAAAAGGGCCCAAACTGTACATTTTAATGAGTAGCATGTATTATGGAAAGAAAAGTCTTTACTTTTTATTTGTAGATGTTAGCTTGCATGGAGACTTCATTCTGCAATGTAAAACTGACTAAAGGACTCTTCTGCAATGAGAAATCTAAATCTGTTCTCTTTTAAGGAGTTTTCTTTTATGTATGGACCACCAAGAAAGAAACTTCCAAATAAGGCTTGTCTGCTCCTGCAGAGGTTTGAATTGAAATCTCTCCTCACATTTCCTGAACTGCAGGTGAAATATCAGCCTCTCACTCTGCTGGCCTTAGAGATCAGCATGGAACTGGCTTAAGGTGGCTTGATATAGATTTGCTGTTTGCAAATTAAAATCCTTCATCTCTGAAAAGAATCCAAAATAGAATTCAGTTCTTTATTAACTGTGCTCATAAATTTTTTCAATGACTCTTACCTCAGAGGGTCTTTCAGGAGTTATCTTTTCAGACCTATTATACAGTCCTAATGATTTTAATTATTGAACATATGTGTGAAACTATAAGGGTAGTTCATGCAACTTGGGGTTTTTAGACTAAGAATTTTTACGACCAGAAATATCAGAGATATAAGGCCTGTCATGAGATTTTTCCTTTCCTTTCCTTTTAGAAGCAATAGCTTGAGGAATCTTATTTTACCATCATTAGATTAAGAATGATAGACTAAATTGTGTACAATTTTTGTAAGACATTTTGTGTTATACTATTTGTAGCCCAAATACATTCATCTGCCCCTGACCCATACAAATATGTCAGTACGCAGGTGTCAAAACTTTCCCCAATATCTGTCCCAGGAAGCAGTTAGAAAACCTAGTAGTCTATTAGGATTTCTTCATATTTTTTTACTCCTGATATTCCAAGCCTGATTCTTTTATTCCTTTTAGAATTTTCATTCATCATTTACAGAATCACAGAAACATTCAGGTTGGAAAAGACTCTTGGGATCACCATGTCCAAACGATAACCCCACTCTACAAGGTTCACCCCTAAACCATATCCCCAAGCACCACATCCAAATGACCTTTAAACACATCCAGGGTTGGTGACACAGCCACCTCCCTGGGCAGCCTATGTACTATTGTAGCACATGAATTGTCCATCTCATATCTATACTGCATGGCAGGTGGTTAAGCAAAATTCTTGTTGATTGTTACCATGAAAGCCCAATCTCTTTGAAGTGTCTTTCTTGAACTCCTGCTTTCCCAGCTAAAGTCTGGAGGTCAGTATCATTCATCTGTAGGCTTTAAACTTTAAAAAATGACAGACAGTGATTAGACAGGGGCTGTTCTCTGTTTCCAGTGGGTGATTCTTTCTGACAGTGCATTCCCCTGACGGTGAAATCCTGCTAGAACATTTCAGAACAAAATGACTTCTAATATCTTAAAATTGTGTGGAATTTAAAAATAGCTATAATCATTTAGAACAACGATCTGCTGTTGATTGTCATAGTGAAGAATACCCTAGAAGACAACATGTTGGTACTACAGCATAATCCTACTGAGAATAAGATACTAGCCCTTCAGGAGGTAGTTGAACTAGAATTCAAACAAGATGAAGGAAGCATATGAAAGAGAACCAGCTTTCATGCTTCTTGCTATAATTCTTGATGCAATAATTAGGAAAGAATTTGGATCCTGTGTGTAAGTACTTTAAATATTTCAGATTTTCCAAAGCTGGGGTAAGCCTGTAAGGCTAAAAGGACTGTACTTTGACCTGGGCCATGACTAGAAAATTCTTGTATATTTAAAAATATACCTCAGTGAGCATGTCTTGTACAATTTAAACTGGTGAAGCTTGAGTTCACATTTTTTTACCCTAAGGAAATGGAGTTGTTTTATAGCCCGTGCTAAACAGAGCAGATGTTCAGAGGACATTTGGGGGCTTTTACTTATAACTGAAATGGCCTACTTTGCAGTCTTCTCTTTCTGTGAGACTGAAGGAGCAAGTCTCATTCAGTCTCTGTGATGCTCCATATATTATGGAGGATATGCACTGGGATGTTGCTCTCCCACTGACATCTAAGACATAATTTCATTAGGCAGATGAACCAAAGAGAAAAAGCCTTCTATTGGCCACAGATTGAAGAATGAAGGATCATGAGAAGAATCAGGGGCAGCTTGGAGGGATCTGCTGTTCTTCCTTGCTTTTAAATGAGGGCAGTTCCATGAGAAAAGGAGGCATATAACACATTAGATATTTCAGTATCATGAGAATTTAGAGTCTTTGCTCTAAAAAGGAAAGCAGAAGAGGCTGCTTAAGGAGCTGATAGTAAAAGTTTAGGTCTGTGTATAATGCATGTTGTAGATAACAAAAGTAAGAGACAGTAGAGGTTATTAGCAAAGCAGCGTGTGAGGAGAAGCAGATGCAGGCAGAAGAGGCGCTATCAGGACACCAACACCATGGAAGCAGCCACAACCTAAGCACAGAACCATCAAGAAAGATCTGAGACTTTTTTTTTTTGAAGATGAGCTATATTTTCTATCAGGATCACTCCTGGAAGGAGTCAATCAGTCTGTGATTCTACAAAAGGCAATATGTCTGCCATGCTTTAAGGTCTGCTCTGGACATCTGTGTGGAACACAGAATAACTGCACTTGCTAGCCTGTCAAAGCTAAGATGCATCACCATCATGCTCCTCAGATACTATGGGTATGCTATTATTCTTTGTGAATATTTTCCTACTTGAGAATCTTTTGAAAATTATTATGGAAGTGCAGATTATAATATGGTAAGTTGAAAAGGTCTCTGTCTACATTTGTAGGTGTTATCTCCTTCTTTTCACATCATTGAAATGGCGTGGGAGAAAAGCCAGCACTGCACACTCCTTGGTTGCATGCCAAGGTGGTAAAGTAGCAAAATCAGGCCCCACTATTAGTGATGCCAGTCTGTAACACAGGAAAAATTTTCTATTGAATACCTGATTGAATTATTCGTGAACTGTTGCTCTGCTGAGAAAATGATACTGGAGGTTGGCAGACGGTCAACATTTTTATTTGCCAGTGGGTATTATCTGAATTTGCTGTCGGGTGCTTGTCTGGTTAGTCCCTTCCCACTATAAATTAGTGTGTATTTCAAAATGTGAGAAATAATAGTAATAAAATTTATAACAGAAAAAAAAATCTTGCTGCTACAAGGAATAGATCTTAACCCAGGCATTTATCTACTGCTTAGAAAAAAAATGGGCTGATCAGATGATAATGTATTCTAGTGGTCTGCAAAATAAAAACAAGGGGGAATCACTGTTTGATCCCCCTGCCTCGTCTTTATAGGTTGGACCTTATGATCTCTGACATCTTTTCCAACCTGGTTGATTCTATGATTCTTGTAGCATATCCTTGCATTTAATCAGTATTTAATTTCTTTACACTCTGAGATTTGATAATTTGAACAGCCCTTGCAGTGATATCATTTTGTTCAGTGAGCTTTATGTTGCAAAATGGTGCATTTTTATGTAATTGAGATGATTTTGCCTGGTAGCTTGTGGAAAATGTCACAAAAATTTGTGTGTGTCGGTCAACTAATTTACTGTGGTATCAATTTTGAGCTGATCAGCATTTTTTCCTGGTACTCCATTGCTGTGCTGCAAATCAAAGTTTTGTACTTTGTTTCTAATGGTAAAATAATGAACAACATTATGCTTCCCAAGGCAGAAATACGTTAATTTTCCCTTTGGCAAATGAGAATGTAGCCATTAGGAACAGTGCTTTCCCAGCTGCTCCTTGGAGGGAAGGGCCAGTATACTGGTAACAGATACGTGAATTCATTCAGATCGCAGAAAACTTATGTCACACAGCATTTGAGTGTGTGCCTCTTTGTGCTTGAGTGCATCCTCTCATGTCACTGCTTGAACTGGATTGAAAGAGTTAAGTAAATTGCTTGTGGGGGATACTATACCCGTGACAGATTCTTTTCAAAATAGGTAAAATATCTTTCACAATGATCCTATTTGTCCTTTTGGTTACAAGGGAGCTTTTGACAACAAATACTAGATCTCTTTTTACAGAGACAGCCACTGAGCACCAAAGTGTAAAGTTCAACAGCTGGAAGTAGGGACTAACACCTTGTTTTATATGTGATCTGTTGTCAGGAACAGTAAATACAAGGCACTTGCAGAGGTTCAGTGGCTTAGATCATTGGTTCAAATCCAGCTCAGATCTGAACCACTAATTCAGAGGCTTGCATGGCTGCTGCCAGCAGTGTACCTGTTTAACCTGCAAAGAGGGCTTCACCCTCCAGGAGTGTCACTTCATCAGGCTGGTTCAGACAAGAAACAAAACCTGCAGCTGCAGGAGTGCCCCTTGGGTTTTCAAGTGCAATGTGCTATAACTCTTCCATATGCATGAGGCTCCACCTTAGGGAGGCTGAGAGGAGCAAAGAAAGCACTGAGAGCAGCAGAGAGACTTCTGGTGTGATAAACACCTGTCTGCTAAGCTGAAACTCAGCACTGCTGGGATATTTCAGGTAGGGGACTTACTTAATCATGAATCAAGGGTATTAGATCAGATCAGGCTGGTGATGTGAAGCACATGCCATGAGAAGCACTGCCAACAAACTCAGGCTGGAAGCTACTGGATTATTGTCTTGTTGGTAGTAACAAAAGATATGGTGTGTCCCTAACCTTGTGCCCTTGGAGTGGCACAAGAAAGACTAAGATGCTCTTACTTTAGGCATCCTCGGTCTGGAAGGGGCAATTCCTTTCCAAGGAGAAAACTCTCAAACCCAAACCAGCGGCCTTTAGATGGTGTCAGAGTATGTGGGAGTAATCAGAGAAAGAATGATAAACCGCTCAATTTTTCTCATATTTGTTCTTTCTAGAACATCTGGTAAAGTTATGGCCAGATTAACTTCAGCAATAGCTTTTCAAGTTCTCATGGCAGAGCTAATAAAATATATTTGACTGTAAGGCTGGGTGTGAAATGGAAAACATTTCCCAAACGCTGCCATCCTTGCAAAGCCTAAGTGAGAAACCAAGGTGAAAGAGAATCCGCTAATTGAGACATGATATTCCCTCTCCTGGTCTACACAAAACTAACTGAAGACAAAGGGGTTGCATGTCTGACAGCATTGTTGCTGTGGTGGTATCTATAACATGACAAAGAATAGCTGAGTTAAAATATATTTTTTGTTTGGTTGTGTTGTTTTGTTTTTCAGCAGAGAGAGTTCACAGGAACTGCTTTTGTTGAGTGCATGTGCTTTTTAACTTGCCTTAGCCATTTTCTGAAGATATTCCTTAAAATAACATTTGGAATATGTGAAAATAGGGAGCATCATACTGCAAATGCATGATTTCCATGGGGCATTAAATCTGAATTTCACAGAACTCTGATTTGAAGCCAGTTCTGATGGTCTCATTACTCTAATTCAGAATAAAATATCATAAATAATTTCATGACAAGTGTAGAAATAGCAGTTATGCTAAATACACTCTGTAGAGCCTGCCCATTGTGGGCTTTTTTAAAAACCAATACTGCATTATTATAAAAAGAAATGCATTAAAAAACTTGTAGTGACTCTTGTACATGGGATAGTTTCTTGACACCCTGTGCCCAAACACTATTTTGTGTTAGCACTGATCTATAAGAAAGGGGAAGCAAGTAAATATCTTACATGTGTTCCCAAAATGTGCTCCGTGAGACTAATCTGAATTAAGCAATATCTAGGCCACAGAAACTTTTATTTATTTATTTAAAAATTGATGATAAATGTGCATGGCAGTTGTGAAGAAAATTGGAGCATTGATCTGTGTATCCAAAAAATCTTGATGTCTTGAGGTTAGAATAAATTCTTTACTAAGAATACTATAGCAAGTTTTAAATAAGAAGGCAGATGTTTAACATCCATTCAAGTATTTAACATTATGGGCCAATGAAATTGGTATTTAACTTATATGGTACTGAGTGTGGTAGCTACCACTTACTGCCTTTATTGGGATGAATTTTATCAATGTAGAGAAGGTACTTGCACCTTCACGTACTTGCACCTTCACTAGATGTAGCTTTTGATAAGCACTCTTTACAATGTTTGAACTCCTTGGAAAATCAAGCCATGATACTTAATACCTGTTAAGTAATATCACAGAATCACCCAGGTTGGAAGAGACCTCAAAGATCAAGTCCAACCTGTCACCACAGACCTCATGACTAAACCATGGCACCAAGTGCCATGTCCAATCCCCTCTTGAACACCTCCTGGGATGGTGACTCCACCACCTCCCTGGGCAGCCCACTCCAATGGCTAACAACTCTCTCAGTGAAGAACTTTCTCCTCACCTCGAGCCTAAACTTCCCCTGGCTCAGCTTGAGACTGTCCTCTTGTTGTGGTGCTGGTTGCCTGGGAGAAGAGACCAACCTCCTCCTGGCTACAACCTCCCTTCAGGTAGTTGTAGAGAGCAATGAGGTCTCCCCTGAGCCTCCTCTTCTCCAGGCTAAACAATCCCAGCTCCAAATATATTAGTATAAATATTAGGGAAAAAACCCTCAACCTTGCTGATGAACAGGTACATAAATCTATTTAAATATGGTATAAAGGAAGCCATTAATACAGAAAAATATTCCTGCTGAAAACATTTACAGTCTAATAGGCATCCCTGTGCTTCTGAAAGTATGTTGAAAATAGTGACAAACGGCAAGAATGTGAAGTGCATAATAGTAACACCAAAAAAAATTTTAAAAAAGTAAAATAATTAATCTTCTCATTATAAAAAGAGCACCAACCAGTCTGAGTTGGTCTAAATATCCTGGAGTGGTAAGTAATCTGTCAAATTCAAGCACTCAGCTTTCACTTATACACCCCTAAAGGCATCAATTAAGCAGATAATGTCTGTCTGCTTAGGTGCCTGAACTGACATAGGCAGGTTTTTCCACTGGAAGCTTTCAGAAGCACCTTTCACCGTTGCCTAAAAAGGACCTCAGGAGCACACTAGAAATCTCATGAGACATACCCGACACATGCAAAACTACTTCATACTGTAACCGTAGGATTTTTATTTTTATTTTCAAAATGTAGCTTCTGAACAAGTGCCAGTGCAAGGAGAGGTGTAAGTGGATTCTAAGTATGTTCATGAATGCAGTCTGGGTGAATAATTAACATGTTAACTCTATCCAATCTTTCATGTATTAGGTTCCTCAGTTTTCTTTTACAGATGTTGTATGCTGCTGCAATCTCCCACCAGAAATTGGCATCCCTCAGCTGCTCCTGCCAACTGTTAAGGTGACCAATCTCTCAGGCTTATGTGACTCTCCAAATTTTGCAACTAAGAATTCCAACATGAGAAAGTAAAGTGCATTTTCAAAATACCTTTTTGAAGCACAGTTAGGTAGATAGTTAAATTGGTGTAACCAATAGGCAAGTAAGGTCTGGTAGAGGAAGGAAAGATGGTCTGGACAGAGTATCTTAGGCTAGATCAGCTACTGACAGAACTAGTAATCTGGAATGACAGCTCAGAAGATTTGTCTAAAGCCAGGCAGAAGATTCGTATCACATCAGCAAACCAACTATGCATTTCAAACTCTAAAGGGCTCCCCAAGCAGTAACCAACTTTCCTCTTGACTCAGATTAGCAGTATGGTGCCGATTTCTGGCAGATGTACCTGTTTATGTATGCAAATATACTGATGGCTTTTCTCTGTGTTAGTGGACTGGCTGGAGCTGACAATGCTTTGGTAATGGAGCTGTGCTACCGTGGGAGAGAACTAAGGTTCTACTCTCCATTGCATGACATTTCTGTTCATTGGAAATTAACAGCTTGGGCATAAAGATTCCTGATTCTCAGATGAACAAATCTTTGCTGATTTGGAGGACTGCAAAACATGTAAGCACAGGAAAATTTTATTCACAGACTTCCTGCTGGTAAGGGCAAATGAATCTCACTCTCAGCCTTTGTGCTGTCAATGCTTATTTATCCAAAATAGCAGCTTATTACGATATGACACGTTTGAGAGACCCACAGGGAAGGATTTTGACAGGCATTCAGGATTCAACAGGATAAATAAGAAAAGAGTCGATGTCATCTCCAAAAACAACCTCCCAGTAGAACCTGCAGATATCGTAGCTACCTGTTTTAAATTATAATTCCATCCTTTCTAAAAGGAGAAGAGAAGTTTCATGTTGATTTGACATTTTCTCAACTGACTTAACTGGAACTTACAGAACTAGATCTTTGCTGAGATCCAGGAAAGAGTTGTGTTATATGTGGGTCCTTGAATTGTTATGATTTTGGACAGAGCATTTCTACTTTCATTAATTAAATATTAATACAAAAGCTAGAGCATTTGTGGGCCCCATGATTGCTTTCTGGCAGAATTATCTGGAGAATGCAAAAATGCTGGTTTTATGCAAAATGACTTGTAATACAGAGCATGGTCATACTCAAACTCTAAAAATCATATTAGAGGTCTGTGGCTCTTTAGTGAGTTATTTTTAAAAAGAAAAAAAAGTTTCTTGCTTTTGTTCTACTAATTGTTATGCTGAGGTACAGGGAGAAGTGGACTACCACATAGTCATGCATTAATTTGCTTTGCTTTCTATCCATCCTATCAAGTAATCAAGGAATTTCAGGTCCACACTCTTCTTTGATTCTGCACTACTTTCACCTTGCAACCCTACAAGCACATCTGATGTGTGTGTGTGGTCTCATTTGAATATATGGGACGCCCAGTCGCTGTTACATGCATTTCAGGACACGCAGACATTTTTTCTGTGCCAGATACTTCTCAAATGAGTAGTGCTTTGGCTCCACTGAGCTCTGTGATTAATACCTTTTTTGCATTCTTCCGCTCTCCCTTGAGTAAGTTACAACAGTTTTACATTCTTGTCTGGATACTCCATAAACCCTGTCCCCTTGGACACAAGTGTTTGTAGCTATACAGTAGAATTTATGGATATGGAAGTTTGTTTTGCTACCATAAGGAGGCCAGGTAATGGAAAACTTACCACCTTCCCTGATAAGCTATATTGGTGTTTTATGGCTCTCATCTGTAAGAGTCGTATTTTAAGTCTATACTGTGCAGATTTCACTTTTGAAGTATCTGGTGACTTTTTCATAATTAAATCTCACATAAGCTTGTAATGTAAGGCTTACCTGGCATCTAAAGAGAATTTTGGTCTTAGGCAAGCCTACTGCTTAGGGTTATACTTCATCCTATAAAATCATTCATTTAGCTTTGCTGCTAGTCAATTAACTGTCAGTGTAAATTGGTACTTCACTGCCTTCTGAACTATATTCTTAATGAAATCATGGGGATGACTCCTCCAAGCATTATCAGTCATTATAAAGAAATTAGGTCTTCTTTTGCTAGCTCAGTGGAAGAGACAGCTGACATACTATCAAACAAATAATACTGCTGCCAATTATTTCTGTCAAGGAAATGTGTTAAATAAACATATATGAAGACATTGAATGATTTAAAATCAAAAACCCCAGGCTTCTAGCCTGTTGATGATTTTGTTAAAAGACCAGTTAATTATCCTGTTAACTTTAAGAATGGGTGAAAATTGTGGTTTTATGATTAAAGAGTCGAGAAAAATAATGATTTATAGTTTAATAATTTTAGATGAGTGTCAATATCAATGTGACAGAGAAGCCTTTCAACATTAAACCAAAAGGAATGAAAAGACTCAGAGCAGGACTTATTTGTCACGCTCTTAGTAAATATTTTGCATCTAGATCTACCTATGTGTATTTATGCAGGGTGTTCAGTCAGATATTTCTTTGCAGAGGTAGTTCTTATTTTCTGTTTCAATTTTACTTGAATTTTTTTTTCAGGTGTCTTTTTACTTCATAGGTAGTTAAAAAAAAAGAAAGATAAAAATAGCATTATTTTGCAGGTGAAAGAAGATACTGCAATACAATAATACAATACAATACAATACACCAGGTTGGAAGAGACCTCCAACATCATTGCGTCCAACCCATCAACCAATCCAACCCACCCAACAACTAAACCATGCAGCCAAGCACCCCATCAAGTCTTCTCCTGAACACCTCCAATGAAGGTGACTCCACCACCTCCACGGGTAGCCGATTCCAATGGGCAATCACTCTCTCTGTATAGAACTTCTTCCTAACATCCAGCCTAAACCTGCCCTGGCGCAGCCTGAGACTGTGTCTTCTTGTTCTGGTGCTGGCTGCCTGGGAGAAGAGGCCAACCTCTGCCTGGCTACAACCTCCCTTCAGGTAGTTGTAGAGAGCAATAAGGTCACCCCTGAGTCTCCTCTTCTCCAGGCTAAGCAACCCCAGCTCCCTCAGCCTTTCCTCATAGGGCTTGTGTTCTGTCATTATATATTCTAATTCTAAGTCATTATTGTAGAGATAAATTTAGTACACATTAATCTCTGTCCTTGAGCCTTTAGACTGTATTGATCAGCTGGGTCCTCAAGCTTCAAAATTCTACTTTCTGTTTTCAAATTTAATACAGTAATGTACTTCACAATTTAGCCTCTGGGATGGGTAAAATACTAAGACTACAGCATGTTGCATTACATAACTTAAAAGGCATCTTTTCCAAGATACACTTCTGTTTATTAACCACAGATCTGTACCTAAACTGATGAGTTTAGTGAACCAGAATAATGGTACGTAGCTTATACTGCAAGCTTTCCAGTACTTGGGAGTGTGATGCTGCAAAGCCAGTCAAATATTTCATAAATGATCACACTTAAATAGCTATTGGTTCATCATGAAAAGAGACCATAGACAGGCAGTTAGCAAAAGCAGGCCTCAGAAGGTAATTGAAAAAAAGAAAGAAATCTAATACATGGCCAGTTGAGTAAGAGGTCGATAGCTGTCTGTACCTAGTCAGGTGAATCCTACACGTTTTGAGAGGTGGGCCCACATGAACATTGTGAAGTTCAGCAAAACTAAATGCAAAGTCCTGTATATGGGTCAGGGCAATCCCAAGCACAAATACAGGCTGGGTGATGAGTGGATTCAGATCAGCCCTGAGGAGAAGGACTTGGGAGCATTGATTGAAGAGTTCAACATGACCCACAAATGTGCACTTGCAACCATGAAAGCCAGCTGTATCCAGCAGGTCAAGGAAGGTGATTCTCTCCTCTGCTCTCATGAGATCCTACCTAGAGTATTGCATTCAGTTCTAGGGTCCCCAACACAAGAAGGACATGGAACTGTTGGAGTGAGTCCAAAGGAGAGCAACAAAGAGGATCAGAAGGCTAAAGTACTTCTCCTATGAGAACAATCTGGGAGACCTAGAGTTTTCAGCCTGGAGAAGGTATCCGGGAAATCTTATAGCCTTCCAGTACCTATATGGGGGCTCATAAGAAAGGGCATGAAGTGGAAGAAAAAGGGGTTAATGGCTTTAAACTGAAGTAGGATAGATTTAGATTAGATGTAAGGAAGGACTTCATTGTGAGGGTGGTGAGGCACTGGAACAAGAAGTCCAGAGAGGTTACAGGTGCCCCATCCCTAGAAGTGTTCAAGGCTAGGCTGGATGGGTCTTTGAGCAACCTGTTCTAGTGGAAGGTGTCCCTGCCACAGGCAGGGGGCATTAGAACTAGATCATCTTTAAGGTCCCTTTCAATTCAAACCATTCTTTGATTCTGTGCTTCTCTGATACAAAAGTTTGAGTTAGAGTTTAATAACTCCAAGGAAAAATAGGCTAATTGGGAATGGAAGATGAAATTAGGAATGTCCCAAGAAATAAATTGAGTCAGTGAAGCAAATGTAGAGTTGTTAGTCCCACTTCAAAGTTTTTCAGGAAAACATCTGTACAATAAAAGCAGAGCTCTAGGGACGCTCAATGAAAATAAGAGATTTAACAAGTAAAAATAAGATGAGAAACTGCTCTGAGAAGTTTGATTAATACTTCTTCCTTCCAAAAAATGTATTCAGAAGACAAAATACATTATTATGGAACCTTCTCCTAGATCAGGAGAAGAAGAACAACAAAATCCAACCACGTACTCCTGTTTTTGAAGAGTTTATTTTGATTTTCATTTAACATTTAAAGGCAGTGTCTAATGTTGTCAGTATTGTCATGGTAGTTTATTACATACATATTTACAGATATCAGATACCCTTTTTTTTCCATTAGCTGGTATTACATAACATTTTAAGAGAAGATTAGTAGAAATACAGTTGAAAACCAGGATTCATGGGGTTTTTGAGTGACTGTGCAAATATATATCCACAATTTTGTTTAAAACAGAAAATGATGCTTTATCATCTCACTCAATTTAGTAGCTAGATGCAGAAGACGCACAGTTGAAAGATTGTCTCAATAAAACAGTGAGGGGGAATCTGGAGTCCTATTATCAATAAAAACATGTAAAACAAACAGGAAATGTTCTGTTGTGATACTGAATATGGGCTAAATTAAGCATGTCTGTGCAGGACCATAATGAGACATTTTGGCATCTGGGATGCTGCCTCAGCTGGGTCTCTGTTTCCTGCCAGCTGCTGCAGCTACTTCCTCTGAATGTGCTCAGTCTAGAACTGAGGAGCTACAACAGCACCAGTGATCAGAGCACCTCAACGTTTGCTGTGTTGGTGAGCTGTTTTCTAGGTGAGCTGTTTGCTATGGATCTGTGGCTATGTTGGTGGTTGTGAAAATGTCTTGAAGCTCAGGCTATTTGCTGTGGTCTACTTGAATAAGCACCTGTTGCATATTGGTAATTGTGTGAGATGTTTTACATGTTTACATAATTAGCAAAGGAAGCAGTGGATGTATTCAGTATATTTTGGCAGAGTTTCTCTATGATTCATGAGAGAAATGAGAAGGATGAGAGCTGCTAGGCTTAAAAGATCTAATATCACTAAGGCTCAGGAGACTAAAGCACACTGAGAGGCACACAGAATGATTCCAGGGTCAGCCAGATCATCTGGAAGCCTTGACCTTTGGGATTTGTTATCTTAGCTTTCCATTTACTAATGAAGTTTACATGTAGTGAACATGGACTTCTCCTTCATTAATTTTTTATGTAACAATTTTATGTTTGAAAATACAGTTTTATATTTTTACTTTTCTGACTTCAAAACTTTGGTTTCTCTTTTATCTCACAGATGGTGCAATGGCCATGAAATATTAATGCTAACACTAATATAAATAATGAATTAAACAGTGAAAGCTTCAGCTTAAGAAGCCTAACTCTTACATGAGTAGAGACTTAAAAGCGTGCAAGAAGACAGGAATGCATTATTTCTTCCAAGTAAAGAATTGCCTGTTTGTAAATCAGACATAATCTTTTTACTCTGTTTCTACTTGGGGAATGAATGGTAGCCACTTAACAAGGTGAACTCCCTGTCTAGTCTCTCCCAATATTTGTTATTCTAATTTAACTTAACAGAGAGAACATAAATTCCCTGAGTGGGTGAGCTAAGCCCTGGTTTTGCTGCAGGCTTCTGATCTTGCATTCTCTGTGTCACTCCTAATGCCTTCAGAGAGTGTGCAAAGGAAGTGACTCAGACCCCGTTAACTCTGTATCTGAAGAAAGGCAATTTAATATTTTTCAGCTTCACTTACCAGTTCCTGTTCTGATGACAGTCCTGCTGCACATCTAGTAGCTTTAACAATCTTTCCTTTCTTTCTGTTGTTGCTTAGGTATAAAATGATGATGTTAGTTTTCCATAACATGCTGTTTCCTTGCAATATTCTCACTCAGCAGGGTGGCTCTCTATTGATTATTTATTTTTGGAAGGACCTTAGCAGAGCCCTATACTGTGAGGTCTCTTCTTTTGAGAGATTATTTTATAAAGTCTGTGAGCCTTCTTGAAAGAGTACAACACCTGAAAGTAGAATTACATTTTGAATTGTGGTGTGCCTATAGAGCCTTATGTTATGGAGTGGAAAATCTTCTTTTTAATCATTACTTATGTTTAGCCCATGTCCAGGACTAAGCTAATCAGTTTTTTTTTATCACCAAATGACTGTTCCCCAAGCAAGAAGGGGCATCAGGAAAAGAGACCTATGGAATGAAATAAGAACTGATTTAATGAAACAGCAAAATTAATATCAATAATAATGATGGTATAAAGTACAGAAAAACAATACTCAGTCGATGTACTGTAGTCACAATAAGCAGCAAAGCAGTCTTTGGAAACATAAAGAAAAATGAATCCTCCAGAGATAACACTTCACAGGAATTAGAATCACTATCTTCTGCAAACCTCTCTCTTTTTATAATGAGTGTGCTATGAAATTTACAGTATGAGATGCCCCTGTTAGCCAGTTCAGGTCAGCCACCCTGGCTTTTTTTCCTTCCAGCTTAAATTCCTAGCTGACTTGAAACTCCCAATAGCTTGTATACCATGGCTGGCATGATTCTATCCCAGTGAAACCAGAACATGTGTACTGTTTTTTTCAGGTTAGAGTTGCCTGAAAGTGATTGTCCACTTTCTAAGCTTTGCTGTAAAGACAGCTGGAAAATTGAAGTCTATTTCTCTGGAAGCCTCCTGTGATAAACATCCATGATGGCAAGTTTAGGCAAATTCCTTACAGATCCACAGTGGATGTGCCTGGACTTGAGAGAAACAAGCTCTTATTAGAAAATTTATTTTCTCAGCTGACTGATTAACTTAGTTGAGTTGAACAGGAAAAATGCAAACACTGATCCTCATCTCTAAGGTTTTGTTTAGCTTTCCTAGTGAGAGCCCTGTGCTTAATGGTCATTAAGTAAGTCTGGATTTAAAATTTTGGCATCATTAAGAGTGACCAGTTCTAGTCTACATCAGCAAGGACAAACATGAAGTGACTGATGCTCATCAAGTTAATTTTCTTCCCTTAGTCACAAAGCTACCATTGGCTTGAAGAACAATCCTTTACTGAAAGGAAAAAAAGAGAGTGATTAATACTGCCTCTTTTCTATAGTTTAGATAACAATTTGTAATTTTCCTTTTTAGGTCCTTGGTTAGATGACTGTTAGGGCATCTGACTGTTTCTCAGATTCTGCAGTAGCACCTTCTTTCTAATTTTATTGTCAAGTTCCATGGGTTGTGTTTATCCTGCAAGGCAGAGAAATGTCTCTCCAGGCAGAGCTGCTCTGCAACATCAGCTGCCTTGCCAGCCCTTCCCACTTGTTGCTCACAGGCATTCCCAGTGCCCACCACATCTTTGCTAAATACAGAGACATTCATATTAGAGATTCTGCTGGCATTTGGGGAAGAATGCAGACAGTGTGTGTCAGCTATGCAGCTTCTCAATGATCATCAAAGTGAACTTCCAAGTCATTGTGCCTTACACTAGAATGAGATTACATGTTTTTACAATACATTATATAGAAATATAATACTATATGTAATTAATGTATATGTGAGTAAGAAACTCAAGAGAAAAGGGGCTTAGGGTCCCTTTTAGGACTGTTATCAAACTTACTGGATTGGCAAAGTAAAAAGTGTCCCACACCTCTTAAGATCTTATTCTTCCATTAAGGAATGTCTGACAGGTGAGAAGATGAATTTAGAAATAGCTAACATAGTAACCAAAGCACAGTCCTACCCAGCAGCAATAAAGAGAGGAAATTATCGTTGTGAAGTCAACAAGACTGATCCATTTGACTTACTGGTATTTCTACATTCAGGGACATTGCAAATTCTGGAAGAACTTTTTCAAGTGAGAATGATGACTTTTGTGTGATTACATAAGTCACTGGGGTAGACTAGGAAAGCTGTAACAGCTCTTCTTGAAGATATATTAATGTATTTGTCTTTGATCCTATACTTGTGAGAGAGCAGGTGAGTGTCCAGATCTGTGTGAGAGCATTTATCAGCAAACCATTATACCATATTCACCTCATTGCTGTCTGAGTACAAGTGAATGCCAGGTTACTTTGAGAAATACTGCAGAAGACGAAGAGTTACTATTCTCTAAGACAATATATCTATATGTCTTGCAAAATTCATCTATTCTCTTTCAATATTTGCATTCAGGGAGGCTGATATAGAATCATAGAGTCATTTTGATTGGAAAAGTCCTTTAAGATCATCAAATCTAACCATTATCTACCTCTACCAAGTCTGGTGCTAGTCCCTTAGCACCACATCTGTGCATCTTATATACATTTTTAGGGAGGTGTTTACTTACCTGGGAATCTTATTCCAGTGTTTAATAACTCTTTCAATGAAGAAGTTTCTTCTAACACCTAATTCAAACCTCCCCTGGTGCCACTTGATGCCATTTTCTCTCTTCCTACCACTTGTTTCTAGGGATATATATATATGTATATGTATATATGTGTGTGTATATATATATGTGTGTATATGTATATATATATATAAAACACAACCAACACTGAGTTACCATCTCAAATTGAGAAAAAGAAGAGTGTAACAGATCGCTTTTTGTATGAGCAGAGACTGCACTATGAGTTTTTAGAGCTTCATCTTAAGGTAGAGAGCATCTATATTCTACGGAGCTACAGGAAGAAGATAGTCTGAATATTTATTCTTTTTCATATTCTTAAAACAAAATAATTATTGTTCATGCAAATGGGAGCATTTATCAACCCTGGATTTTTTTATTGCTGGAATGAGAACTGACTGATTGCTGGCAGATGTAAACTTATTTCATATTTTTCGTCATGACTTGAACTCCTTTGTTTTAGTGAAATAATGATACTTAGTGAAAACCTGTACTCCTTTAAATCAGCTGAAAATTCCTACTGATTTATTAGAGCCAGACCTTCACACTCAGATTTTAAAATGCACACTTTCATTTTGTATGTTGTCTCTACAAAATTACACTGATTATCTAGCAATGCTTTTATTTCAATAATGAGGTCTCTTCTCAGACGTCATATGATAATATATTTGCATTTTAAATTGAATTGTGACTGAGATATCTGAGAAAATTGTACTTACTGAAGCACTTAAGGAATATAAAGAGATCCATACAAATCTTGAATGAAATACAATTACAATTATCAGAAAGTTTATAACTTGAACCTTTTCAATAGTTTGCATGTTAATTCCTTTCAATTTAGTCCAAATACTAGGTCCTCAGCAACAGACGTTTTCTCTGATCATTTGTCAAGACTGCAGGTAGCTTCTGCAATGCCAAATACATGATGCATAACATGTAGATTTCTCTCTGGGCCTCCGTTTTTTATGGATTGCAGTCTGAAGGAAGCCCAAGTGAAACATACACATCCCAACTCTGCTTAAGGAATCTGCTGTAGGAGATGTAGAAGCTTCCATTTTCTGTTTCCTTCTTTACTTACAAACTGAAGTTTGTCAAACAGGCCAACACCTTTTCCTTTCCAAAGCATAGGACATCCTTCTATAGAAGTTCTGGGTGAAAGGAGTGCATCTTTTATCTTCAATACTACATAAATCACTGTCAGAGTCTGGGAGGAATGCGAGATTTTTGAGGGAACTTTCAGGAATGGATAGAAAAGATGGATACTGGGAAGGTGTGACCATGACAGAAAAGCATGGCCACAAAATGAGAACGTTATGATTTGATGGTATCTCTAACTCACTAACTTTGCCTTTTTGTTTCTTTTCTGTTCTCATTCCTGTCCATCATAGTCTACAACTACCTTTTTTCTGTAGCAAGCCAGACAGAACTGATAATCTATAGCAACCTGTCAGACTTCTACGGAGATCATTTTCACTACATGCCAATGGTAAGTAGTTCTGCTTGATATATTTGACAGTGATAGATAGTTTCAATGCAACAAAGTTATGCCTTTTCCAAATTATTCTTATAGTCTTTGATTTTTTTATACACAAGCAGCTGCTATTCCCAATGGGAGAATTTATGCCCACCTCCTCCACACACACATTCAACTCTGTGTTGTTTTTTTTAATGGTAGCTGAAACATACACAGTATGAAGCTGGCTTTGCAGATGTGATCCTGAATCTCTTGCTGAATCTCCACTGGAGTACTGTTGAGCTGTGTGGATCTGCTTTGTGGAACATGGGTAAAGACTGAGATCTGAAAGACTTATTGCTATAAGAGAATGTGCCTTCCATGGAACTCAGAAAATGCCAAGCACCTCAAAAGGAATAAGGGAGTTTGATGCTTTTGTGGGTATATTGTTAGTTCCAGGGCAAGGATTAGTGGGATTTGTTGAAGTACTAGTTCAGTATAATGTTTTTGAACTATAAAATTGTATACAATTTACAAGCTATATATTGAACTGTCAAGCTGTGCACACTGTTAGCCTACTTAATGGCAAGATTGCTTGTAATCTTGTCCTTTCTCTCTTATTGCCTCCCAGTGTCTGTAATGCATTTGTTGTGTCTTGTCCTTAATTATCCTCCAATTCTATACGAGCTGTGAAGCCCTATGCCCCTTTTGAACGATACTGATTTCAGTTTAGCTCTCCATTGTACAATAGTTTGCCTGTAGGGAGGAGGGTGAAGGACAATAACCCTTTAAGGGGAAAGACCTTATTTATCTCTGCATCCTGTGAATACAAAATCCCTCCAAGATACTCTCTACCAGACAGTTTATGACGGGTTTTTAGAGTAAGCAGTCTCAGCTACAGGATGACTGCTATTTTTCTGCAATGATTGCTTGTAATCAAACTGTGTTTGGGACCTGAGGTGGGTGCCCATGTTTTCTCTACAGCACAGTGATGAGAGTCAGTGTTTTTGATAACCTTGAGGAGGAGATCCTGGCTATCAAAGTTTATGCACCATGGACCAACCAGGAAGTATGGTATTCTTTTTAGTAGTACTAATCTGCCAAAGGGCTGTATGAGCCTACAGCCAAGGCAAAAGCTTTGCTTATTGGCCTGTGATCAGAGGAGAAAAATTTTATGCAAATGCTACCCTTGCAGTGCCTCCACAGGCAGAGAAGCTTTAGGAATATTTGTGGCTTTTACTGGAATAGAGTGAGACAAGGCTATTTAAGCTTGACTCAACCTCACTGCTCATAAAATTCAAAACCACTGCAGTCTACCATGAAGATCACTCTGTTTTCCCTTTTCCCCCAACCCTGTTCTCTCACAGCTCAGAGTAGCAGCTGCCATTCAAGATTTCACATGTTTTAAATTTGCTGACTTCAAAATCACTTTATGCTTGATCTTGGTGCCTCTGAGCTGCCAGTGAAACCTTGAGTCTTTACCTACCTATTAACTCCATGACCTTTTCATCAGTTGTATGTAGGTAAACACTATGTTCTAAGGGAATAACCTGGCTTGCTATCAACAATGCCCTCCAGAGTATGGTTGTGTTGCATATAAATGAAATGTGGCAGCAGAAACTAGGCCAGACAACGGTCAATAGCCCCATTGCTTTATACAATATTGATAGGTTGGCACTGCAGAACCTACAAAGAAATTTAGAATGAACTTTTTTAGCAAGTTCCAGGTAGAAAGAACTCCAAATGGCACCAGCAGCTTCATCTTAGGAGCTCCGTTTCTGTACATGGGGACAAGAAACAATCAGATTACTTATGGAACATAGTAAACTTTTGAAAGGGAGAACTCACTTCATTTGAGCAAATATGTTAATACATAAGAAGCACCACCACTTTAATTACCGACAAGCTAATTTCCAATGTCTCTTACTGGAATGAAGGGAATTTTGAAGTTGCTACAATTGTCTCAGAGAACATACTAAACTGAAATGGTGAATGGAGCAGAAGAATCCGGATAGATGAGAGGAGTGTGCGGGGCAGGCAATCATTTACTTTTTTCATACAAGTTGTTTCTCTTTCCAGTACAGGCTAAGCTTTACATCTTCAAGATACAATTTCTACCTGAAAATAAATTAGTGAAAGATAAACATTTCTCAGAAATGACTCCCTCTTCCCATCCCCATGATTTCTCCTGACTCAAGATGCCACTTCTGCTTTACACTGTGCTGCAAGGTACAGTACAGAGTGGCAGAAATTTTGGGTGCTCATCTTTCATTCAAGCCAGTGTAAATGAAACTGTCAGCAATGAGAAAGGAGATATTTGCTGGAAATTAAATAAGAAAGCCTATGCTAAAATGCACTGATCTCACTATTTCATGGTTTGTAATGTTATTCACACATTTATCTTTCTACACCACAACCTCAAACTCTTATTAAAAAAATGTCAAAAGCATGTAGGGCTACTGTCACTGTACAGAAATTGAGAAAGGCTCTTCAACAGTCAGTGTTGTCTGAGCTCTCGATATTTAATGTGCACTGAACTTAAACTATGCCTTCTTTTTCTGTGTCCTTAATAGCTTTATTATGCCTTGGCTGTAATGTTTCTGAAAGGAGCCTTTGCCTCTACTGCTCCCTAGGTGAGTTCACACAGCCGTCTGGTGCAAATTCTGTTCACTTTCACTCCACCTTCATTTTGTACCATAAGTGTTCTCACCTTGAAAATGTGCAATTCACATATCAGTCTAGTGCTTCAGGCAATGACAGATTCTGCAACCGGGGAACAGTACAAATTCCTGGGTCTGCATGCTTCATCCATACATGTGTCTTTCTTCTATTCTTTCTGAAACTTTTTTTGGGGGGTGGGGGTCCCTTTCTCCCAAATCCTTACTTTATTCTGTCTAATACCAACTCTGGCTATCTGATACTGAACTTTTTGCTGAAAAATATATTTTATAGAACAGCTATACATTTTATATAGCTACACAGGCTTAAGAAAAACCAAAACAATAACCAACACACAAGGAAACTAATAATTTTTGTACAAAAATATCAAATACTTCAAGGTCCTGCTTTACAAACTGTGAAGAATTCTACATGGCTTTACACAAAAAGCTGGGATTACTTCTGTATTTACTTTAAATGTTTTGCCTTTCAAATACATTTGTATGGCAAATAATAATATAAATACACCATTTGGGATTAGAAGCACGCTGCCCCATGTGCATATCGGTATTATGAGAGGGTCTTTCTTCTACATGCTCTGGATCAAGAGAGTCATACAAGGTACATAATAGAGGAAGAGGATCTCTATTTAGCAAAATTATAGGGACATCAGAGGTAGCTGTGGTCCTGGTGGTTGTTGGTGGTAGTGTCTGACTTTGCTGAGGTGCTGAGAGGATATATGTTAGTCACACATTTCTTTCAGTAGAAACGAGTAAATAGTTACAAAATCTCTTTTTTGTAATGACAAGAGATCAAAGCTCAGAGCATAGAGAAGCTTGTCAAAGACATAAACAGGCTGTCTGAAAACACAGTAGTCAGAGGCATTGATCTGAGCGCAGATTTCTAAGAATGTTTGTAAGGAACCTGATGTCTGAATGCCAAGAGAGAAGTACAGGGCTTGGCATTGGAAAAAGCACTCATTTTGGAGTAAATGAAAAAGTGGGGTTGCTTTGCAAAGCAGTTGCACTCTTTTTCTTATTGTTGGTTTCAGGGGAATGGGAGTTTCAGTACATTTATTTCAGAAGAAACAAGGATGAAGTAAAGAAATACTGGACTGAATTTAAAAATTAACTCAGTAAAGCTGGATGCAGTACTTGTCCTTGAGAAAACAAGGACAAATTAGTGCAGACAGACTAGAGCCTCTATGTCTGAAATGCAAACTTGTACCTCAAAACCAAAGTAAGACAGAAAGAGCTAAGACAGAAGGCAAAAAAGCAAAGCTAAAACCTGCCACTTTGGTTCCTTATGCTTACTCTCCCTAGTAATGAGGCAAAGGACACACTTTCTCTAAAA
The DNA here is from genome assembly GCA_033816785.1 of Picus viridis. Classification (NCBI taxonomy): domain Eukaryota; kingdom Metazoa; phylum Chordata; class Aves; order Piciformes; family Picidae; genus Picus; species Picus viridis. The sequence goes on from CM066576.1 coordinate 23,220,258, forward strand.
CCTAGTCAGGCAGAATAAAGGATTAGTTATCAGCTGTCAAAAAAAGTTCCTGACTACATTTTACCCTTTTGTTTTAGTATAAAAAATCTAGGTTGTAGCATCATGTTGCTACTAACATTTGTTGAACTTCAGAATATTTTTAAGATAAAGCATGTCCGAGTTATGCTTCCTGAGAGAATTGCAGGTATAAAAATCTTGGCACCAGTGTTACAGAAGAAAGAGCTTTGACAGGGCAAAGAGATAAATATTTAGAAATCAAGAAGAGGGAACAATTATGTAAGGAAGGTTTGTGACAAGGTTTGTACTTTGTCCTGAAATAACTGTATGAAAGGCCTACTTCACCCTGAAGTTATTCAGCACCAATATGTAGGTGAAGGACATTTCTCTGGATAGAGCATCTGTCACTCCAATGAATGGCTTAAGTATACCAGGAAAAAAGGCAATTTTTTTGCTGGTTGCAGCCATGTTTCCATTAGAAGAATTTCCCAGTGTACTTCTACCTGAATAGTCCTGCTTACTGAAACAACTCTAATACTGGAAACCAGCCCTGTGGAAGATTCTGTTTTTTCACCCTGATAATATGCAGTTAGTTGTATTTCCTTCTCAAAAGCCCCTGAACTTTAAAGGCTTGCCATAAGGCTTAGGAATCATTATTTCAATATAAAAAGCAACAGCTAGAAATAAATATAACATTATTTGAGAAAACACAAAAGGCTAAACTTTATTCTTTCAGCATCAATTGTTGATGCATAGTTGAGCTTGCTATCTATAAATGTTATACATTATGTTTTAATTTTTGTTACATTTTTCCATACTATAGAATTGTAACATGCTGGTAGTAAGGAATAGAATAGAATAGAATAGAATAGAATAGAATAGAATAGAATAGAATAGAATAGAATAGAATAGAACAGAACAGAATTAACCAGGTTGGAAAAGACCTTTGTGATCATCGAGTCCAAGCTATCATCCAACACTATGTCTGAAGAGTTGTTTCTACAGTAGCCCTTGATCTGTAAACAGAACATGTTCTTTAAGATACTTACTTCAAAGTCAATGAAAATACCAATGTGAGTATAAGATACTTACTTTAGAGTCAATGAAAATACCCATGTGAGTATAGAATGTAAAGAATGAACCACTGATTAATAATGAAAATATATGTCTCTGCTATATGTGCTGAAAAAAACCAACCCACAACCCAAAGCACAATGTATTTCTCAAGGTTAAGATTCTCAGAAACATCTAAGAAAATTAGGATAAATCTCAGTGACTATCAATAAAACCCAGGCTCCTAAATCCTCCCCAAAATCAATCAATTCTATTTATACTGTGAGCTACTTTTGTTAGGCAAAGAGGAAGCAGAAGGACTCTGATTTTTCTTACACCAATCATAGTCCCCTGTGTTTTCTGTGGTTCCCGTAAGTACATTTTCAGCACTTTAATTACTGTTTTCCTGTTTCTAGTAAAAAGTTGGGGAAAGCTATTTCACTGCAGTTACTGGAGTCTGATTGCTTTATTGGTTTCCATTTGCCACAAGGTGAGAGTTAATTTTAAAGCAGCAGTACAAGGAGATTTTTGGGAAAAAATGAAGTGCACACTGGAAACTGAGGGAGCTTATTTTCCTTTTAACCAGACAACCTTTGAAAGATGAATGAAAGTGAGAGCATGAGATTTTATTTTATTTTTCCTTTCTTAAAACCACTGGAGAAATATTCTTGGTTTTCCAGAAGACAGAATTTTCTTAATACTCATGACCTGAATTAGGTTTATTGCCTGTTTGAGCAAAGTATGAATCATTAACTTTACTATATTAAAGCTGAATAGCTAGTAAATGCCCAATGCCCTGTATTACAAACATGAGCTCACTGTCAGAAGGAGAAAGTGTTTTGGTGATTTCTAACAAATACACACAGATTTATCAAAAAAGATGACGAGAAATTTTAGGTATTATGAAGCAGTGTTTTATAGATGGTGATCTACACGGAAGGATCAGCATCAACTCACAAAATTGGATCTGAAAATAAGAATCTAAGGGTTTTTCAGGCAGACATCACTGCCTGGCATTATACACAACCGGGACCCTGAGGCATAGTTTTGTCTAATGGGCAAAATGTTTCCAAGAACTCCAGCTTTTTGTTTCAATTCTGCCTCATTCCTTCAATACACACAGATAATTCTAACTACATATTTGTGTTATCCTTCACATCCATGGACACAACCACAACAGTCTCAAAAGGTCTTCAAAGGAGAGGTGCTCCAGCCTTTTGATCATTCCTGTGGCCCTCTTCTGGACCTACTACATCAGGTCTGTGCTTTGTACTGTGGACCCCAGAGCTGGATGCAGTACTAAAGGTTGAGCATTATGAGAGCAAAGAGGGAAAATCACCTTCTTTGTTCATTTGGCCATGTTTCATTTCATGTAGTCCAAGATACAATTGGCTTTCTGGGCTACAAGTGCTCAGTGTCATCTCATTTCCAACATTTCATCCACTAGCACCACCAAATCCTTCTTAGCAGGTCTTATCTCAACCAGTTCATGCCCCTGTCTGTGCAGAAATTTGGGATATTGTGTGTATTGGGGATCGTCCCCACCCACATGCAGGACCTTGCATCTGGCTTTGCTGAATTAACAAGGTTTGCACAGGCCCACCTCTCAAGCCTGTCAAGGTCTCTCTGGATGGCATTCCTTCCTTCCAGCATATTGACCACACCATGGAGCTTGGTGCTAAAGGTCCACTCAATCCCACTGCCTATATCATTGATGTGAATATTAAATATTGTTGGTCCTAGCACAGACCCTTGAGAAATATCACCTGGTGATGTCCACTTGGACTGTGAGCTCTTGACTGCAACTCTTTAGAAGAGGGCATGCAGTCAATTCCTTATCCATCTAGCAGTCCATTCAGCAAGTCTATAACCCACCAATTTAGAGGTAAAAATGTTGTTGGAGACTATATCCAAGGTCTTACAGAAGTCTAGGTAAACCATGTTCTGTGTTCTGTGGCAAAGTCACATTGAAGTGTTTGGCTATTTAAAGTGAAAGTAGGACTTTCTGTGTGTTTCTGATATAGAATCATAGAATCAGTCAGGGTTGGAAGGGACCACAAGGATCATCTAGTTCCAAACCCCCTGCCATGGGCAGGGACACCCTACACTAGATCAGGCTGGCCAGAGCCTTGTCCAGCCTGGTCTTAAACACCTCCAGGGATGGGGCTTCCACCACCTCCCTGGACAACCCATTCCAGGGCTTTACCACTCTCATGGTGAAGAACTTCCTCCTCACATCCAGCCTGAATCTCTCCACCTCCAGTTCATTCCATTCCCCCTAGTCCTATCACTACCTGATAGCCTGAGAAGTCCCTCCCCAGCCTTCTTGTAGGCCCCCTTCAGATACTGGAAGGCCACAATGAGGTCACCTTGGAGCCTTCTCTTCTCCAGACTGAACAGCCCCAACTCCTTCAGTCTGTCCTCATAGGAGAGGTGCTCCAGCCCTCTGATCATCCTCATGGCCCTTCTCTGGACACGCTCCAGCACGTCCACATCCCTCCTGTAATAGGGGCTCCAGAACTGGACGCATGTACCTGTAGCATGAAGATCACAAAAATGCCAGAAGCCAGGAGCAGACAGTGGTAGACTTTGTATTTATTAGCCCTATCCAATGCATGAGTTTCAAAAACTGAGTTAATTTCTGAAAATATCACTCTTTCACCCTCTTCTCCCCATATATTCATTGATGCAAATATGACACACAGAATATCTCAAAATTATTTGTAATGGATTAAGGGAAATCCCATTCCCAGTCCTGCCATATAATATAAATGACCACTATGTATGAACTCAGCTGACTAATGCTGAAATTAGACATATAGAGGCAAAGACCCTTAATAAAAGATCAGCGACTTAGTCTAAGCACATAGGTTGCTTACAAAAATGAACTTAGTAGAGCACAGTGAAATAATAAGGTAAGACAATTCGATACTTCATGAGTATGACTAAGATGTGCAGTCACATCAGCTAAATGTAAACACTAATGCATAGGGGCAAAACATTGCCTATGAACTTTGTCCCCTGGCTTCAAATGTATTCTTGGTCTAGGTTCATGGTACATTTGATTTAATTATTCAGACGGGATCCCTGACAGGATAATTCCCAGCTCTGTGAGACATTTGAAAATGGTACAAAGTAAACAGTTTTTTAGTAGAGTTCCAGGTATAACAGAAGGGAATTTAAGCATGTGAGTTTCCTTCTTTACTTGCAGAGGTATCACTCGATAGGCACCTGCTGCACATTAGGTAGCTCTCTCTCTCTTTTGCTCTTTTTAAAAATACTCCTAAGTTTTGTCAGCTCACAGCAAATAAGCAGATGATCTTGTCCATGTTTGCTTTAGTTAAAAAACAACCTGCCATCTTCTAATTTCAAATAAACAAGCACTCTAAATACTCCCCTCCCCTCCCCTCGCCTCGCGTCTCCTCTCCTCGGGTCTCCTCTCTTCGAGTCTCCTCTCCCTGAGTCTCCTCTCCTCTCCTTGAGCCTCCTTCTCCTCGAGCCTCCTCTCCTCGTTATACAATCATTTATGAATAGACTGGTGCAGTTATTGTTAAAATGATTTCTTAGGAATGACACACAGAATAACCTACAATAGAAATATTTACCCCTATCCCAAAGGAGGCAAGCAGAGCAGATGCCACAGGGATCTCTCCAGTAGCTGATTAAGTGTTGCTATTGCACATCAGAAAATGCAAATCACCTCCAGGAAGGGCAGCTCAGCCTAATCATATAAGTGAAAAAGTATACTAGTTTATGCAATGTGGAAAGAAATATTATTTTTAAAGAGGTAGAATAGAATATGTATAAGCTTAATTCATGAGGTGAGTCTGAGGAAAGGAATCAGTATTTTCAGATCTTTAGTGCTGGAGGTCTCTACAGCTTCTGAACATTTAAAATTCAGGTGCTTTCACAAAGACTTCAGTAAATAAATCATTATATTGTCCTTTATTGATTCCACTTCAGTTACTGGTGACTGGAGTAATACAGAAGCCCAGCTAAATGATACTTGAATTCCAAGCTGAAAACTGTAGTTTCCAACTAACCCCTAATTGCAGTGGCTTGCTGCTAAAAAATAAAAATTACCTCTCCTCCCAAATTCCAGTCACCACAAAATATACATATTCCAGTTCTTTGTACCTTCCCCATGTTCTCCTTGGACTACAAATGTAATTTAATTAGTATAAGCCTTCAAGTTTTCCAGCAAATTTACATTTACAAATAGCACATTTTCTATGTGCTCAGCACTCGTCTTACAGACTTCCCTCTTCCTAAAAGACAGTTGAAAGCTTGCCACTATTGCTGACAGCACTGCAGAAAAGGAAAGTTCTCATTGGCTATCTGCAAGGCAGAACTTCTGTGATCTACTTACCAAGCTAAGCACATGAGCTCAGACTGTAAGATAATTTTTTCCACTTTTTGAACTCTGCTGATCTGAGACTCTTGGTAAGTGCCATTCTTTCTCTTCATTGCACTGTGAGACTCAGGAAAGTGAAGAAAACCAGAACGCCTAGAGGTGAGGCTAGAGAGACACTCAGAGCAGGTTGGCTGGGAGTACTTCTGCATAACAGGAAAATCCCCATTACAGGTGAGACGGAAAGAACTTTCCTGTGTGCTTGAAGAGTAACATTTCTGTACTTTGCATAGTGAGTCTTAGCTACAGCTTGCCAAATCCTGAAGAAATAATGTAATGTAACATGTGGGCATTTCAGCATTGTTTTTATTCCACAGAGCTTGGCATGGAACATTGTTTTAATTTAACATTCAAATTTAATAAAATTCCATATTCATGCTTTATTATTTTATACATCCAACATCCCCACACACCCTGTCTTGCTATTGAAAGTAGTTAAGTGCATCCTAACTCTTTTTGTTACTCATTTTTTCCCTAAAAATCCAAAGACAAGTATCCACTGTGGGATTTTGGCACATTTGCTGCTTGTCACCTTTCCCAAACCACATATTGAAAAACCAGGGAAAACTGAGCATCTCATAGGAGATGTATGTAGAACACTAAGATGACATTTGTATGTGTAATCCGAATAGCGTCAGTCTGTATCCTCTGACAAACCTTATCCATGTCCCAGCTATCAAACTTTCCATCCATCAGGGTGATATGGGAATGCCTGCTGGCAGAGTACTAGCTGGTACACATTATGAGCACCTCAGAGAGTACTGGAATAGTATAACAGCATAAGGAATTCAACCTCAGAGCCCATGTCTGTGCCCTGACCACATTTAATTTACAGGTATAAATCCTTCTTGTTTAAGGAGGAATAAGCCCTTACAGGCATGTCATAACTATATGTGATTAGCCTGTAATTTACTTTTTCTTTATGGTTGAAAAGTCTACAGTTGACAATGCAGTCATAAAAAACTGGGCCACAGCTAAAATCCTGTGCTTCTTTAAGGTATTCCAATGTGAAAACTATACAGATTTCACTCTGCACTTTACCTAGTGTCCTACACTGTGGAAAAATATTCTAGTCTCTCTTCTTACCAATTTCTAGCTCTTGCCTCATGTGATTTCATTTACTGTTCATGGGTAAAAAAATGCATATCTCGATGAGCACTTGCTTTGAGGAAAAAGTTATTTCAGAATAACTGGGCCTCTGTCACATGTTTACAGAATCACAAAGAATCACAGAATCACCCATGTTGGAAGACCTCAAAGATCATCACAAAGACTTATTTTACATAGAATTTTAAGGTATAAAATTTATTTGAAGTCATAGACTCATCTGTACACACCTTGTTTGTCATGGAATTGGATAAATTTTTGCAGGTCTGTTGATCTGAAACCAGAATATAATCCATGCATCACCTTGTAGTATCAATGAAAAGGTGAAAGAAGTTGCAGTAGCCTGGAAAATAATGACCTTTTCCTTTTCAGAAATTCATCCTTGCTGAGGAAAGCCGTTGTCAGCATAGCTTGGGCTGTGGGAACTTAGCAGCTGAGATAAAGACAGTTTGTCCTTTAAGACTATTTTTTATTGGATACCTGCATAGCTAGGTAAAATTAAGCTGAGATGTATGATTTCATTAAGAAGTCCTAATCAATCTGTTGTTTGGATGTCCCAGTTGTCTTAGGAACCTGGAGATGATTCAGCTTATCTTTGTTCCAAGTATTCACAGATTATCTGTTCTTATGCCCTCTAAATTTTACCAGCTTTCTGTTGGATTCAACAGTACATCTGCTTACTCCAGTGGCTGTTTTCCTTCTCAATTACTGTCTTCCCTCTTTCAGCCTTGGGTATCCTTCATTCAGAATTTACTAGAGACTATGGATAGATATAGAAAGAGGACAAATATGTCTGACACTTGCAGACTGTCAGCAGGAAAAGTAGCTGCAGAAAGGATTTAGACAGAGGGAATTAATAATTATTAGAAAGACACAAAGTAAAGGGAAGAAAGAGGGAGGGATCTGCCACAATAGTATTGGATTGCATGAAAGCATTCAAGCAGTTCCGTAGAATAGAATAGAATAGAATAGAATAGAATAGAATAGAATAGAATAGAATAGAATAGAATAGAATAGAATAGACCAGGTTGGAAGAGACCTTCAAGATCATCATGTCCAACCCATCAACCAATCCAACCCACCTAAACAACTAAACCATGAGGCCAAGCACCCCATCAAGTCTCCTCCTGAACACTTCCAATGATGGTGACTCCACCACCTCCCCAGGCAGCCCATTCCAATGGGCATTCACTCTCTCTGTATAGAATTTCTTCCTAACATCCACCCTAAACCTCCCCTGGTGCAGCCTGAGACTGTGTCCTCTTGTCAAGGTAAAGGATATATCCAGAAAATGGAAGTATTTTTTAATTAGAGAGAAAAAGAAAATAAAAATTTGTTTTTCTTTATAAATGAGTGGAGAAGCTATGGCAGACAGATTATTCCAAGCAAGGAACTGAAAGGCCTAATGTTTCCATCACATGAAGATCTCAGGGATCACATGTTAGAATTCTGTGAGCAAAGATGATCAAGGCTCATATGCCATGACAGGAGTGAGTAGATCAAGAGGGTCAACTTAAATTCAAGCTGAAAGTAGTAGTGATGTTTAGCAGCAGCCTCAATACAATGTGTCAGATGGGAAGCCAGGTGGTTTAATTACAACACTTTACCTGTTCCCAGTCTAAACTGATTTTGCTTCATTTGTTATCTCCTCTGCCTCTGCAGGCCTGTTTTGCAACAATGACATTGTGGATTTTTTTTTCCTGCCAGTTGAACATGTGAAGTGATTTTTATATAACATTCGTGACTAAGGCTCAATTTCCAAATTCCATCTTCAAATATATGGATGTGCTTGTCTCTTTGATAGAAATCTTGCTCTCTAAATGCCTAGCTTTATAGCTATAACTATTTCAGCCTCTCAAAGAAAGGAAAAAAACACCTTGTCTTTCTGGTTTTGAAAATGAGAACTGATCTGTCATTAGGTGATGTGGATTCCGCATGCAGTTCAAAGCATTTTGTCACCCCCACTCACCGGAGCCCTGACTTCTTGTTATCTAGCATCCTGTATAGCCTTTCTCTGTTTCAGTGGCTTTTAGTCAAGTTTCATTATTCTCAGAAGTGTATTCAGTCAGATCATCCACACCTCTCTTTATTCATCCCCTGAACTTTCTGCAAGATGTAGGTTTTGAAAAGAAAGATATTTTATTATTAAATACATACAAACAGGGGCAGTCCCTCCTGCAGAATTTGTATTCTAGTGAATTTTGCACCATATGCACCACTGCAACTTGAAAAATCTCCTTCAGTCAGGTCTCATCAGTGCAGTTAGTTTATTCAGCTGGATCACTCAAGTACATCACTCAGTTTCAGCGGCTTTGAAAGCTGCATGGATTAAAAGAACGCTCTATTATTATATAGAGCTACACTGGGAGATTTTGCTTTCAGCAGCTGTTTTAATATACTAAATTTAATCATGATTAGATTTTTTTTGTCATTCTGTGTTTTATACCTGTTAAAAAATGCAATTATTTTATAGTCCTATACTCTTAAACAAAATTATCTAAGAATGTCTCATTCCAACATAAAGTTCAGTGTAAATAGGTTCAACTTTATAAATATAAATAAATATATATATATATATTAAAAAAATCAATTAATTCTCCCCAGTCTCCTTTCCCAGCAAAATTAGATTTGGTGTTCTCCAGGTGACCAAAAAATAAGTATAAAAGTACTATGGAAAAAACCAAACCAAACTAACAAATCTAGGTTTATGCAGTTCTGCTCACCATAATCAAACATATTCACGACAAATCTCATCTGACTAAAGGAAGCAAAAAATAAGTGGACATCTTCCCATTATATGCTTCAGAAGCAACAGAAGGGCAAAGAACTGGACCTAAAGAAACCTCTTTTAAAAAATGATAATATGCCACCAGATTACTTAGTTTATTACTTTTCATAGTACAGCTCTAGAAATCATATAATTAGGGACAAAATGTATCTTCTTTTTAGGTGAAGAGAAATATGGATATGTGTACGTATGATGCATATATAAGTTGTATACATAGGTAATTATTTAGGATTTTATAATCCAGTAAAATGCATTAGCTACAAAGGAGAGAAATATTACTAGAGGTTTCTGCATTTGTATAGATAGCTTCCTGCAAGATTGGTAAGAGAGGAACTATCAGGAATTGTGTTATTAACATTTGAAATCCCCACAGAGAGATTAGATAAAACATTTTACTGATAATGTCTGTAATCATGAGAATTAGTATTATCTTAGATATGATTTTGACATTTTTAATTCATGGAAGATGTGGAATTATAGATTTCCTTAGATCCTTCAGATTCCTTTATATCAAAAATATAGGGACATTAGAGGGACACAGAGAAGTACTTCATGCAGAGAAGTATGCTGTCTCCCCAGAGCCCAGGTTAAAGACATCACTAGGAAAATTCCTAGTTTGGTACAGTCCTCAGATTACAACCTATTGTTGATCTTCCACATAGGTGGAAAACAAGCTGAGACTAGTAGTCTAAGAACAATCCAAAGAGACTTAGGGTCCTGGGAGAGGTGGTGAGGGGTTCAGGAACACAGGTCTTTTCCTCTCTTCTTCCAGTTGTAAGCAGCAACACTGGGACGAACAGACAAATACAGACTCTTAACACATGGCTCTGTAGCTGTTTGACAATGGGGTATCCTGTAGAGCACCAGGCTTGCTGGCATCTCATTGGAGAGACATTTCTCAAAAGGGGAAAAGAGTCTTTGCACAATAGGTTGCAGGGCTGATTGTCGGAGCTTTAAACTAGTTTTGAATGGGGAAGGGGATGTAAATAGACTTGCTAGTAAGCCCTCTGGGTCTAGTAGCCCAGCACTTACAGAGCAGCATGGTAACATTTTTGAGAATCAGAAAGCCTACCACCTCTCTAGGGCAAAACCTACATGCTCAACTACCTCTCTGGAATGGCAGCGGTGTGCCTAAAAAGAAAAGGATGTGTTCAAAGTTAAGGCCAGGATGATAAAATAACTATAGTCTGGTAATGTCTAAATTTATTCCAGCTATTCAGATAAAGTTTACAGGCACAGGAAGAATGAGAATCAACAAAGGAGGTTTCAGATAATATCTATGAATTTCAATAAGAATTATTTTATTATTTTTAATTTGTTTTCCACTAAAACTCAGAGTGAAATTTAGTTTGTCTGCTCATAGAGACCCAAACTGAAAAGATAACTGCTAAAGCAAATTTCTGCATTGTGCTCTAACAGGATACAAGCACAAGAAAGTAGAAAAAGGATAGGACAACTTTTCTGCCTGGAATGGAAGCAAATAGCCCATTTTTTGATGTGAAATTACATTTACAGCAGCCATGGGCAATCTGGAGGTTGAGGTGGGATACAAGTTTTATGCAGAGCTGTCTTGCTATTAAGTTTTTCTGTAGGAGTAAGGAGGAATTCAAGAACATTCTGTAGCCATTGCTATTACTAGGGAATTTTTCAGTTACATATATTCTGTTGATGATGAAGCCATTTCCCCCCAAATTACTGTTTATAGAAATTGAACATTCGTAACCCAGTAAGAAAAAATGTCAAATGGGCAGGAAAGAGACAAAATCTTGGTTTTGTAGGGAAATATTACTAAAGACATAACTGGATTACTTGGGGACCAATTAAAATTATATATATTCCTTGTTCCAGAAGCTAAACTTACCAATGCTTGGGTGAGTTCCCTGACCTATTGACTAGGATATCGGCTGCTGTAAGATATCTAAATATCTTACAGAGATATGTTTCCATTTGTGTAAAAAATTGCCAAATAGGCAAAGATTTAGACTGGAATTCCCAGACCTCAAATGTTTGATAAATCCTGTCTTAGAAGTTTAGGTTAAACACTTTTTCCCATTTGTAAAGTATCAGGTTTATACAGAAGGAGCACAAGGAAGCCTTTTCAATTCTAAGATTTATTTTTTTTTAATGTGTTTTTTGCTAATTCCTTCTGGAAGCTCTAATGAAGAGCTCAACTGATAAATCATAAAGCACAAATAAAAATCTCACTCCTTGATTCCTCATAAAACCTTTTATGCTTCAAACATTTGCTGGCAGACTTGCAAGACACCTGGCGTGCTGGTGTGTCATTGATGAACATCTGATATATCATTTATATTGAGCAGATGATTAACAGTTTAGAGTGAGAAGTCAACAGGTTGAAAAGACTGTTGGTAAGTATTCACATAGCCCAAGGTTGGATACATAACCTACCTGACCAGTTTTCCTGTATAATCAATACAGGAAAACATAGCTCTACCTTTGCAGATTTATTCAGAGCAGGGCCTTTGTGTTTCAGGGGGAACACTGCTCTAGTGATACTGATTATCCTGCAGCAGATGAGTGTCTGGTTGCTGAAATTCATATGTAAATGCCCACTGCAGTATTTTAGTTTTGACAAATCAGTGTTTTCCATCAAAATTAATCTGCTGAAAAATTCCCCATCACTGCCAGTTGGCTTGTGTTTACAGCTAGAGTGAGTCAGTCACACACATTGTCCACTGGCACACATATCTGTTATTCAGACTGACACTATGATGTGATGAGTATTTGGCAGGTTAGTCCTAGTGCAGCAGCAAAGAGATGCCTCTGTCATCTGTTCCTCAAGCAACCATGGCAGCCCCATAAAAGTTACAAGTTCTCTGCATATATCAGCTACTCTGTGGATGCAAATGCCTGTTGGAAGAACCTGGAAGAAATGTGAGGGGTTTTGACAGGAGGATGGCAACCTCCTGGTTAACACAGTCTAACTAATTTACTTTTTCATGAAAGAATGAACAAAACTAACTGAAAAAATATTTAATCTATGATGAACACTTTGTTTACTTCAACTCAAAATTTTTGTCAAAAGAAAAAATTCATTTTTTTCAAAAACAAAATCTGACTTTTTTCCTGTTTTCTATTTTTCTTCAGTTTGAACTACTTGCATATTTTATCTAAATTAATGAATATAATAGCTCACTATATACCAGTCCTCTTCTCCGTCAGATAACGCTTGTGGACAGTTGTAATCAAACTGAGAAGCAGCCTCACTCAGAAAACAAATGTAAATAAATAAATAAATAAATAAATAAAATTCTGTGGTACTTTGGTTCCATAGAATCATGTTTATGGAGCCACTGACTTCTGTAACACATGAGCAATGTATGGTTATGTGTTGAGCCTTTTTGGAGCCCTTTTACTTTGCAGGATATAACTCTAGCACTTCTCTCTGTGATACAAGAATATTTCACACAGTAAAAATCTTCCCATTTCTTCCACTTGCCTCAGGCAATGTTCTACTTAAATAACAACTAACTACTTTTTTTCCACACAGCTGTACCTTCCACCTTAGTGTTAGCTCAATATGAGATGTCCTGAGTTGTCTTTTCTTACCAGAATACACATTCTGAAAAGAAACCCCACTGTTACAGTCTCCACCCCAATCACTACTAGTGTCTGTGCTGGTGTTCCTCAGTTGGTTGAATGTGGCTTTTATAGTTCTCCAAATTCTCTCCTTAGTTTTACTATGACATTTTTCATAATGGTACCTTCTAACCCATTGAGGTTAAGTTTTCCATTGTTTTTCTAACTTTCTTTCCCAGTTTGTAAGGCATTCTCCTTACAGTACATTTAGCAAGATCTTTTCCACTTGCTTTTCCCTTTCCTTTCCCCAATTACGCTTTCTTAGACCATAATGCATCTGACTCTATGTTTGACTAGCTGTGTTGCTACTTCACAGATAAATAGTAGAATCCATGATATTGCTGTTAAGTCTATCTTCTGTGACTGACAACGAGTAATTAAAACTATTTTCCAAATGTCATGCAATACACTTTGTATTCTTTGATGATAAATGCAATCAACCTGAAGGAATTAAGCTGTTTGGATGTTCTAAACTGTTTGATCTTGTTGAAAGGAGTGATTATAGGAAGACTTATCACAGTTAGGAACCAAGTACCCTCACAGAGTACTAAAGACAGCCTATTATAACAGAGTTCTTCAAAGAGGGCAAGTGTGAGCTGCATCATTTCAGAGCCACCCTTAGTTTAGTTCATTTTCGATAAACTGGAATGAACTTCCTTTGAGAGGATCAACTGCCATTTCAGTTTGTAAATTGCTTGTGAGGAATGTATGATGTCTGATCTAGTTAATTGAAGGGCATGCCAATCATAAGGCTAATCCAAAAATATTTTTTAAAAAAGGAAAAACATAGCAATCCCAGTTAAACTATGAAGCATCTGCAGTATGCATAATTGTTACTGTTTGAAAATTGATCCATCTTCTTTTTTGAAGCAACATTTTTGTTCTAAGTTAAGGATTGTCATACTAGTTAATATTCTTTCTCATTGACTAAAACAGAAACATGCGGTCGTATTTGATCTTTGGCATACTGCTATGAGATGGGACTGGGTTTGAGATACATGAGAGCCAGAGCAGACCAAAGAGAACTGCAGGCTAATTACATCTGTACTAAGGCTAAGGCAATTTTACATTTGACTTCACTTAGAACAGATATATTAGAGTTCAGACTAAATTACTATCTGAACATAGTCGGAGGTCTTGCATAGTAAATTGCTGCTGTATCTCGCCTGGGTAACACTTCTGAAATACAGCAACAGGAATTAAAACCTGAATTGACACGTTGTTTTTGTAGCATAAATAGGAGCTATTAAGAATAAAAATTTTCATTTATTTTTCAGTAGAAGTGCTGTATCTCAAAGTGTAGGACAACTTCTTAGACTGGTTAGTAAGAGTCACTGTGTAAAGCCTGCTCAGTCTTCTCTTTTCATGTTCCTTGGATGGAGAGACTATTTCTGATTTTCTGTATGCATAACTTTGTCCATGGTTATCTTGTGGGGCCCCTATGTGTACTGTGAACACTAGAAATGATTATGAGTATTTCAATAGCAAAGTTCTTATGATACATTTGATATCTATCAGGTCATCTTGTCCACCTCATAGCTAATGGAAAATAATTTCCCCACTGCTTTTTCAATTACTTTGACCAAGCTACATTTAAATAATTGAAACAAAATATACTTTTTCACACTGGGAGGCTTTAATTATTCCACATTACATTAATGTATGTGATGTTTATTACAACAAAAGTCTGCCTTTTCACCATCGCAATGCGCATGATTTTGGTTTTATTGCTCAATTATTCATTTTTATACAGTATTTAAATTCATAAGAAGATAATAAACTCGAGTGGTCTTTTTCTTCAGTATTAACAGCAAGATACCAAACTCCCCTCTTTTCAGAAGGAAAACACGCCTTGATATTCACAGGCTACTGGGACCAGGTTCAGAATTTGGTAACAATGCAACGGATGTTTCAAAACTCATTAAACAAGTCTGTAAATACCAAGCAAACTTTGCTTTTAATCTTACAGAGGTAAAGCATTGAATGAAATTTGTTAATATTGATCCAAGAGCAGAACATTAAAAGAGATATTATTTAAAATGAATGGAAGTCAATAGTCGAGAGCCTGCGATCTTCTGTAGGTCTTTAAACAGAGAACAGGAGAAAACGCATAGTGTTTATTCACCTGCTAGTTGTCTGGAGCTGGCTAGGGTTGTATGTGCTGTATCAGACAGACAACAGTGAAGTGGAACATTGGCTTGTATTGCTGAAATATGTTTCCCTATACATGCTCTGTAAAGCAGTAAAAGGTATGGAACCTATGCATATTGGAAGCCTACAGCAGGGCTGAAGATCTGTGCTTACAGCAGGAGAATCACAGAGGGAAGAGACTCAGCTCTTCCTGTTGCTTGTGTTGTGCTTAAGGCAGAGCCCTTTGTTACCAAAAACTTAAGAACAATTCACTTGTTTCTTCAGTGGAGTTGGCAAGGGAAAGGGTGGGAAACAAGCAAAAAAACCCCCCAAAAAAACCCTAAACCAAACACCACCACTCCCCCCCCAAAAAAAAACCCCACCAACAAAACAAAACAAAACAAAACAAAACAAAACAAAACAAAACAAAACAAAAAACCACCAAAAAAACCCCCACTAAAAAGTCCAGAAGACTATGCAAGAAGTTCTACATGTTGAATCTTGTGGAGATTGTCCAAGTTAAGGGGTAATACTATTCAAAGGATGAAGAGTTGTGGCCTATACTCTTTGGTTAGATTCTAAATTAAAATCAGGTAAAACTCTAGGTAGATGTTGAAATGTACTTCTCAGTGCCAATAAATTTCTAATAAGATGCATATCAAACTATATAGATAAAAAATGTAGCCTTTCTCTGCGACAGCACAAAACAAAGACTGAATATAGTTTTTAGCATAGTCTTAAGGAAGAGATTGTTCTTTGTAAGCTCAGTTAGTTGGCTTGTTATGCATGAATTAAGTATTCCAGCAGACCGGTTCTCACAACTTGAATCCGTATCCAATCAAGTGTCAGAGTGAAACAATCTTGCACCTCACGCTTACAGAGATTTCCAACGCAACTGGCATTTGTTATTTTAAAATAATTTCACAGTAGCCAAAGGCTCAGAGGCAACATGGGTTTAGAAAATAGTGGAAAGGTGACATTTATTTGCGTTCTGCTCAAAGGCAATGCTGTAAACTCAAGAAAGGAGACAGCACTACAATTCCTGCCTGGCCACATTTTGTGTCCAAATATTTACCACTGAACTCAGGAATCCCATGGCAGGGTGTGCTGTCTCTGCATTGTTTTGCTGCTTCAAACAGGAAAGAAGGCATCCTACTCTTTGCTTTTGGTCATCAAGGAGATCTCATCTCTGCACTCCTACGCATGGCTGTACTGAGACATGTATAACCCAAAAAGCAAGACAGTTATGAAGAGATGCCCTTTTCAAGGGCCAGCAGAGAAAGAAAGAACATCTACAGCATTATCAGGGATAATGTTCAGGCCCACTAGGCTAAGGCGATATTGCAGGTAAGGGATTAACCTAGAAAAGGATATTATATCTTTAAAAATGGAGAAAGCAAAAGCTAATTAAAGTTGGAAAGGACTGCCTTAAGTCTGGAAAGCATTAGCAGTCAGAAATATCATTGCCAAAAGGTAAGTTCCTTAACTAAAAATAATCTGTTCAATTAACAAAAATGTCTTTAAATGAGAGAATTTACCTTATGAAAATTATTAGACTTTCTGATTTTCCCTCTTTTCTGATGGTGAAATTAATCCTTTCATTCCCCTCTCTATCATCATGCCTTTGACACACAGCATAATTAAAATATCAGTTCTCACTGAGAGAAACAACTCTGTTTGGTGAATGGAAAAAACAGAGTGACAGCATGTCTAAGAACTTCATTAAATTGTTTTGTCCTCTGTGTGCATAATCAGTTGGCTACAGGCACACATGCATATGTTGATGTTTATCTAGAAAATACAGAGGTTAGCCCTGTAAACCCATTTTTAAAATCACAGAAACTTTATTTTCTGCATTATTCCCCTTATCATTAGACTGTCTATAGCATAGTCACATCCAACAATCAAAACTAATTTCAAAGGACTCAGTTGTGCTGCTTTGATACAGACCAGCATTAGAGGCTGTGCAGCTGCAGCAGCAGCAGCAGCTATCCTCCCCTACTGTAAAACTGGTGGCCCTCTGACTTCTTGCAACAATGAAATAAATAGGCAGCAGCACATCATGCACAAGGTCTGTCAGAGAACAGGAGCTGCAAATGCCAGGAGGAGGAATTTCTTTTTTCAACAGCACGATTAGCATCTTGCATTTCTCAAAAGGTTCATTAAGACATGCATGGGCTTTCCCAGCTGACAGACCCCAATATGCCTTTCTTATTCCTGGCACTTACACCCCAGGCTCTGCACTAGGATAACCTAGCTATAAGGAAGATTTCCTCTAGCAGAGGAATAGACAGAAAACTGGGAAATCACTTGTCAAAGTCTGTTTCAGTTACATCCACTTTATCATTGTTCACATTATGTTGCACTTCCCCCACAAGCTGCATCCAGTGCAGTATTTTCTAGATTATGTTCTTGAATTCTGAATTAGACATAGGTAAACACTGGCTGATATTTTAGTTAACTTCTTGTCCTTTCTTACATACTTCATTTTATGCACGTGAAAAACTAAGCAGAATCTGTAGAACATGGTCAAGAAGAGCAGCTTTCAGGAGATCATATTAAGCCATGCTGCATTAAGCCATGCTGCATTAAGCCATGCTATTTGTCTGCTGGAAATACAATACAACAGGAAGAAAACAGTCTTGGAGGTTCCTGGAGTGTGTGTAGGATAATTTCCTGACACAACTGGTGAGGGAGCCAACCAGGGAAGGTGCTCTCCTGGTCTTGCTTTTAGTAAGCAGGGAAGAACTTGTGGTGGAAGTAAAGGCTGGAGACCGTCTAGGGCTCAGTGATTGTTTCTGTGGTTCTGTGTGTGATTCTGCGACTGTTCAGTACAAAAGGGACTTTAAACTTACATAAAAATTAGAACTGTGGCATGAACTGTTATATTAGGGAAGAATATGCAGTAGTTCTATAGTTAAATATGGCAGACCTGAGGATGATACTACTAGACATTACCTTTCTTTTAAATTGAAATACGTAGACAGGGGGTCAGAAAAATGTGTAATACCATTCATGTTCCTATTTGTTGATATACTCCTAAGAGGTACTTGAACTTGTCACATAGGGCTTCATTTGATGCTCTTTGAAGCTAATGGAAATCACTGAGTTGACTTAAGGACATAGTTCAGGTCTTTAATTGATCTAAATGAAGTACTAATAAGGTATGTATATTAATATCTCTACTTTGCCTTGTCTGGGTGCTGGCACTACCACTTTACTGCATCTTGACCTAAGCAAAATCCATAGACCTCTGGGAGAAATTGCTACTCCCTTTGACAACAGAGCTTTCTAGAAAATGGAGAAGTGGAACATGAAATTTGGGAAAACGGTCAAAGACAGTTTCAAATAACTGACATTTGGTGAGCTGTTTTATGAGTTTGAGAACAAGAGTAATCAAAAGTTAAAAAAAAAAAAAAAATTGATTATGCAAACCATAAAGCTATAAACAAGGAGTTCTGGAGTCCTCAAAATATTGGGTTTTTTGACCTGTCAAGCAGCAGAGACAAATAATATGAAACTGAATATCTGCACACTACCAAATCCAGTTTTACTGAAAATTATATTTGAATATTTCTGAATGTTGTGAGCTTCTCAGGTGAAAAACTGTGAGGCAGAGTACTTAATTTAATATACCAGCATGTTTTTCTGTCAAGACTTCGTAAAAATGCCAAAGAAACTGAGATCTGAATATAACTAATAGGCTGACATGCCGTTGTTCAGAATTAAATTTTCTTGCTTCAACTAACATTTTTGGAAAGGAGATATAAAATGTAAAATTTTAGATTTCTACACAGATTGTCTCCACTAAATCCTGAACCAGTTTCATATATATTCTCACTAATTTACAAAAAAGTCAGCAGTTGTATAGTATCAAGCATCCTGTGAGAAGCATATGATCAGGACTGCCAGTTTTAGCGACAACAGGGCTTGTTTTAGGAAAAGAGAGGCTTGGCACATCAGTAGCCTCATGATATGCTTGGATCTATTGCTCAGGTACAGGAAATCTGTCTTTTCCCAGAAGAGCAGTCCCTTTGTACATATGCAGCACATGGGGCACATCCACTGGACCTGTGCATCTGAGTAGATGCTTTGCCACCAACCTGCTTCCTGACTGGAAGAAGGGCATGCCAGAAAAATGGCATCTGGTGCAGGATAGCTGGCTGATACTTTAAAGTGTCTTTTAAAATCTAGGTATGGCTAGGCAAAAAAGGCACATGGCAGAAGATCTGCAAGAGAAGATGGAGTTCTTCATAAAAATTGTTAACTACTTTCTCCCTTTTGTATGGCATGGGTTTTAATTGAAAGATAATCCTGATATAATGCAGCCATAATTTCCCAGCAATTTATCTCTCTTTCAAATTAAAAGGACCTTAAAAAGAAAACCAATATCTTTGCCAAGTTTACTGTCATAGCCTTATCAACCAAAGCTTTCAGGATTACAGAATGTCTGAAAGGAAAATATAAATAGACACAAATCTAATATGTATTTTTAAAAAATAAAGTGGAAAACAATACAGCTAATTAGTTAATGAATGATCCAAGTCTTGCATGGCTGCCTTATGAGCATCTGTTGTACTTGTCTAATATAGTCTGGTTTTTAGTTGCCATCTGTCTATCTATTGGTAAGACTTGAAAAATCTTGAAGGTCTTCACTTGTCCCAGCCCACGTTTCACCAGTGACTGGATGTGCAGCTTAAATCACAGTGACAGAGCATTGAGAATATTAAGGTACAACCAGGGTTCTGATTTAGCAGGCTTTTCTACATGGGTGGATATGCTCAATGTTACTGCAGTGGTGTGATGGTTTAATCCACCCGCACCCACATAAAGCACAGCTAAACTCATCCGGAGAAGTGAATGGAAAGCTGTATTTTACAAGCAAAACTACACTCTACAATGGAATGCAATGAATATGTACAAAATATACAGTATTTAAAATATTATACAAGAATTTACAGGGAATGACACAAACACAGATCCTCCTGAGGAGAATCCCCCACCGGGGGTTCACCCCAAACCTCTCTCCCCCTCCTCCCCTTTCCCCTAGCAGTTAATTAGGTGAAAAAGGAGAATGAGAGAGAAAAAAGGATATTTAGGGAAATTTTGTAAGCTCAAAGCAGTTGTTAAGAAAATTAGTTATTCTTATTTTATCAGTTTGCAGTTCAGGGTTGACATGCAGGCAGTCTGGCCAAGAACGAAAGTCAGAACAGACTGAAGCTGAAGTGAGAGAACGAATGCTAGAGATATTTGCTATGGTGCATCTCACATCTGACCAATGAAATTCATTTGGAATTAATCTTTGTTTTCCTTTTTACACCTAAACATTCAACTAGAGAATTCTGCAGCTATCCTTTTCTTAAAGGCACAGCCTAACCTGTCACAGTTATGGAGCCTGATGTAGTTTGCATCACTGTGTAAAATATCCAGATTTATTAAAAGATGTATTTTCTCACATTTATGTGAGGAAATGGTAAGAGACACTATAAGGACATTTTTCTGACCCTCAAACATTGGTAATAGAAACTAATTAATTAATGGGCTTGATGGAGCAGATCCAGAGGAGGGGCACAAAAATGATCAG
Source organism: Picus viridis (assembly GCA_033816785.1). NCBI lineage: Eukaryota > Metazoa > Chordata > Aves > Piciformes > Picidae > Picus > Picus viridis. The sequence goes on from CM066576.1 coordinate 23,240,928, forward strand.
GGAACTGGAACACCTCTCCAATGAGGATAGGCTGAGGGTGCTGGGGTTGTTCAGCCTGGAGAAGAGAAGGCATGAGGCATTGCAGTACCTGAAGGGGGCCTACAAGAAAGCTGGAGAGGGACCGTTTACAAAGGCCTGTAGTGATAAAATTAAGGGCAATGGTTTTAAATTAGGGAAGAGTCAATTTACACTGCATGTTAGGAACAAGTTCTTTACCATGAGGGTGGTGGTACACTGAAGAGGTTGCCCAGTGAGTTAGTTGAGGCGTCATCCCTGGAGATATTCAAAGTCAGACTTGACCATTCTCTGAGCAACCTGATCTAGTGGAGGATGTCTCTGCTCACTACGGGAGCATTGAAATAGATGACCTTTAGTGATCCCTTCCAACCCAGACCATACTGTAATTCTATGATTTTATGGAATAATTTCTATGATTTCATGGAATCATTTAGGTTGAAAAAGATCTTTAACATCATCAAGTCCAACCATAAACCTAACAGTGCCAAATCTGCCACTAAACTACAGAATCATGGAACAGTGTGTGTTGAAGGCACTTTTAAAGTTGTCCTCCTCAGGGTCATAGAATCATAGAGCTGTCAGGGTTGGAAGGGACCTCAAGAATCATCTAGTTCCAACCCCTGCCATGGGCAGGGACATCTCACACTAGATCAGGTTGCTTGGAGCCACATCCAGCCTGGCCTTAAAAGCCTCTAGGAATGGGGCTTCTACCACCTCCCTGGGCAACCTGTTCCAGCATCACACCACCCTCATGGGGAAGAACTTCTTCCTAACATCCAATCTGGAGCTACCTCTTTCTAGTTTTGCGCCATTCCCCCTAGTCCAGTCACTACCTGACACCCTAAAAAGTCCCTCACCAGCTTTCTTGTAGGCCCCCTTAAGTTACTGGCAGGCCACAATAGGTCTCCTCAGAGCCTTCCTTCTGGCTTCAGACTGAACAGCGCCAGCCCTCTCTGTCTGTGTCCACAGGAGAGGTGCTCCAGCTCTCTGATCATCCTTGTGGCCCTTCTCTGGACACGTTCCAGCACATCCATATCTTTCTTGTAATAGGCGCTCCAGAAGTGGATTTAGTACTCAAAGGTGGGGTCCACCAGAGTGGAGCAGAGAGGATCACCTCCATCAACCTGCTGGCTACACTTGTATTGATGCAGCCCAGGATGTGATTGGCTTTTTGGGCTGTAGGTGGCGATCTTTAACTGGACATCTTTAACTGGATCTGGTTACTCATGTTCCTAAGTGTCACATCTACACAGGGATGATGGATCCACCACTTCCTGAGCAGCCTGTTCCAATGCTTCATGACCTTTTCTGTGATGATTTTTTTTCTAATATCTAACTTAAACATCCCCTGGCATAACTTGAGGCCATTTTTTCTTGTCCTATTTCTTGTAACTTGGGAGAAGAGACTGACACCCACCTCATTACAATCTTGTTTCAGGTAGTTGTGGAGAGCAAGGAGGTCTCCCCTCAGCCTCCTTTTCTACAGGGTAAACAATTTCAGTCTCCTTGTCGGCTCTTCGTAAGATTTGTTCTCTACAACCTTCACCAGCTTAGTTGCCCTTCTCTGAACATGTTCCAGCACTTAACTGTCTTTTTTCTTTAGTGAGAGTCCCAAAACAGAACAGAGTAATCAAGATGTGTCCTCACCAAGGCCAAATACCACTTGTCCTGTCACCACTTGTCCTCCTGGCCATGCTATTCCTGATACAAGACAGGATGCTCTTGGTCTTCTTGGTCACCTGAGCACACTGGCTCATGTTTAGACAGCTGTCAACCAGTACCTGCAGGTCATTTTTCATCAGGCAGCTTTGCAGACAGTCTTCCCCAAGTGTAGCATTGCATGGGGATGTTGTGACTCAAGTGCAGGACCCAGCACTTGGCTTTGTTAAACCTCTGTAATGGTTTAGCGCAAGGGACAACCTGCTTGCTCTCCACACACAAAAGTGGGGGGAAAAGTAACACACAAAACTCAGGGTTAAGATAAAGAGATAAGAGTTTAATATAACCTAAGATATCATAATCACAATGCATAATTACCCTAGCTAATTAATCTAATAATACAATGCATGATTACCTTATCTTAGCCTATTCACAGAAGCAGCACAGTCAAATAAAGGAGAAAAAATACCAGCATAAACTAGAGAACCAAACCCAGCAGCTACCCCACTCCCACACGTCTCGCTGCCTTCCCTGTGGAAAAGAGCCAACACGCAAGTACCCGGAACTCAGAAGCAGCAAGTGGAACAATAAACCTCCTATGCTGCAATCTGAACTTCAAGCCCTATAATACTCTGCTCCAGTTAGCACTTTTATTTATGAAGCTGGCGTGACTGCAGCTTGGTATGAGTAACAGCAGCAGATTCAACTCAGTCTGTGACAACTTCATACAACTGGCCTTGGCCTATTGATGCAGTCTGTCCAGATCCCCCTCTATTGGCTCCCTAGCCTCAAGCAGAGCAACACTCCTACCTAATTTGGCATCATCTGCAAACTTACTGAAAGTGCCCTTGATCACAGATCACTGATAAAGATTAAAGAGGACTGTGCCCAATACTGATCCCTGGGGAACACAGCTTGTGACCAGCTGGATTTAACTCTGTTCATCATCACTCTTTGGACCAGGACATCCAGCCAGTTTTTAAACCAGTGAAGAGTACATTCACCCAAGCCAAGAGCAGTCATTTTTTCCAGAAGGAGGATGTGGGAAATGACATCAAAGGCTTTACTGAAGTGCAGGTTAACAACCTTTGCAGTATTCCCCTTGATTTTTTTAGTAAGGACATGCTTTCTGCCTCTGTTGTAAAAATAGCCAAACTGGATACAAAACCATAAAGCAATGGAGAGAGAATCAACACCTTTGAGTCATATACCTTTCAGGAACAGACACAGTATTATTACAGTCATGGTTATCTAACAATATTTCATTTGGGAATAGAAAACAACTATTATTGGGTAGATGGTGCCAAAATTCAGTTCACTTCAATTTAAATTTCTCAAATGCATGTGGATTCAGAGAATACAGAGGAAGAATGAATCTAATATTATCCTCAAATTGGCATTTAATCATGTATCCTAAATTGAATTGACAATAAACTGATAGCTTAGTCATTCTCTTGCTCTATGGGATTCAAATCTTGAACTGCAAATAGTCGGAAGAGGGACTTGAATCTTGTGTTTACACAACCAAGAGGAATAATTTTCTGGAATGCAGTGGGTTGGAAGGGACCTCTAAAGGTCAATGTAGTCCAGCTGCCTGCTGTAAGCACAAACATTCCCATCTAGATCAGGTTGCTCAGAGCCCCACCAAGCCTGACCTTGAGTGTGTCCAAGGACAGGGGCCTCCACCACCTTTCTCAGCAACTTTTACCAGAGTTTCACTACCCACATAGTAAAGAACTTCTTCCTAATGTCCAATCTAAATCTACCCTTCTCTAGTTTAAAAGCATTACCCCTTGTCCTAGTGCTACATGCTGTTGTAAGCAGCTCCCCAGGCTTTCTTGTAGGACTCCTGTAGGTATTGGAAGGCACCTCCACAGCCTTCTTTTTTTCCAGAAATAACTACCCCAACTCTCTCAGTCTATATTTCTAGGAGTGGTGCTCCATCAGGTCCACATCCTTCTTGAGTTGTGGGTGTCCAGAGTTGGACACAGTACTCCATATGAGGTCTCTCCAGAGAAGAGTGGCAGAATCACCACTCTTGATCTACTGGCTACGCTTCTTTTGATGCAGCCCAGAACGTGACTGACCTTTTGGGCTGCAAATGCATATTGTGTATTCATGTCCAGCTTTTCATCACAAGGTTTTTTTTGTAATTTTGTTTGTGGATGTTTTGGTATCACAGTACAGTATCACAGTATCACCAAGGCTGGAAGAGACCTCAAAGATCATCAAGTCCAACCTGTCACCACAGACCTCATGACTAGACCATGGCACCAAGTGCCATGTCCAATCCCCTCTACAGTGGTGGTGTTTTTTACAGCTGTGTTTCACAGCTTCCAAGATCATGAGAATGTGTAATAGAGGAAGAGGTAGTGCTGAGAAAAAAGGAGTTTCCTCATCAGTCATTAGAGAGACACAAAATACTTTCATCAAAGGCTACTGTTGCAGTGAATAATTTTTCTTATTCATCCTTTGGGGATGTCTGGTAAAGGCACATCAGTGTATAGACATCAGTGTCTAGGGTCTTGTAATTATACTGCATTTAGTTTTGCCTTTTAATATTTAACTTTGCAAATTGACATAATATTAGGGCATTATCTTTCTCTAAATTCCTTAATCTTGGGAATCCCAAAAAAGATGAATCTGGGATTTTCCCTCTTTGCACTTCTCCTGGCAAATTAGCAACTGATGACTTGCCTGTTGTTTGCTATTACAATAACAATCACGACCGTAGTTTTAATAATGTAGTAAGATTAGATAAAATTTATACAATCTAATAGTAAGACTTCTGATGTAGTGGGCCTCAAAAATAATGATATGAGTATGTGTGGAGATGGGGAGTGCAGAAAAGAAGCAGCAAATTTTTTAACGTCTAAAGCAAACATCAAATTTGTTACATACATTGATTCCAGAGGAAAGGAGAGACCATAAAAGTAATTTAAAATATTCTAAGAATATGAGAACTTGATGTTTTAATATTTGTTGGTGAGGCTTAAAATTGTTTGTCTTCCACACAGAGGAAAAATTGCTTGGGGTCTTGGAATACATATTCACTCAGTGCAGGAAAACAATCTCTTTAAATTGCAACATTTTTTTTAGAAGAAAAGTATTTGTTTCCCAAGTTAATATAAATCCTGCCTCGTATACAAATAAAGTCCAATATTCCTATGGTGTTCTTCCTTCACAATAATTTTATTTTTCAAGAAAACATTCAGCTGCTGGAATTCCACTTAAGATATTCCCATTTCCTGAGCAGGCTGCCTCTTGGGGATTATGCAGCATGGCCTTGAAGAAACTATTCTGTTTTCTGCAGTGGCCTTCCTATTGAAGAAAAGGTTAAAAGTGCACACAGTGGTAGTGAAAGTTTTCCTCATAATAAACCTGAAACCTAAACAGCATAAGCCATGAGGATAGTTCATTGCCCACATCTGATTCAGTGCTGGACCTCTGCTTTAGGAGCGTGGCCAAAGGTAGATGAAAGTGCCAGCTGCGCAGAGGTTTTGGTTTGTCCACAGTTTGGAGATACCTGTCGCCTGGTAACTGGGGCTGCCAGGCTAATTTCATAGGCAAATGAGCTACTATTAGAAGATCATTCCAAGATGTTTTGGTTTACAATGGAGAAATTAAGTTACCTGAAAGTGAATAATATATGCAGAAACAAGTTAGAGAAATATTTTTATTAAGTTTTCTATCCTGGGGTATTTTTCTCTTTATTACTTTCAGAAAAGTCAGATTTGTTCACACACATATATCATGTCTCCCCCTCCCCCCCAAAAAAAAAAAAAAAAAAAAACAAGAAAGAAAAGGGGAAAGTACACCTGGGATCAGTCACAATGCCTGCTGCAGAGATCCTAATAATTTCAACACATATAGTCGATAGGATAACTGACACCTTTTACTCTAGAGCTGAGTAGCAAAACAAAACAAAACAAGAAGTAAAAGGACTAGAAACTCAAATATAGAATAGTTGAAAGCACTAGGACAGAAAAACATGAAGGACCTTTCACAGCTATAAAAAAGCCTTTCTTGTTTATTATTTGGAGACTTGAAGTGCATGTTTCCCTAAGTCATTTTATACCCTAAACCTTGTTTAAATTACAGACCTATGATCTCTATCATACGTTTGTCCCTTTATCCTTTTTTAATTTTATGAATAGATTTTCCAACTGCTTAAATACAGTCTATTATCTCTGAATTGCTATTTCCCCTTCATCTACCCAGAATAAGACATTCAAAACATTCACTCTTTGCTCAGAACAGTCATTTTGACCCCACAGTAATAACTTTCACATCTGCTCATAAAGCCCACCTGCAGCTTTTTAAAATATAGGTTTAGATTTACTCCCAACTGTTACTGTGGCTCCTGTGTTCTTGCTTGTTGACTTCTTCATCTGAAGTTAAAGATCTAAACACCCACACTTACTGAGCAATCCACAAAAGTGAGTATCTCTTTGCAAGTGGTGATTCACTTTTGCTATTATTACTTCATTTGTGCTCTGTAGGAAATGACAGTTTAATGCCCACAGAGCTGGGCATTAAATCTTCCATCCAGCTTCAGCAAAGGCTATGGGATTCTTGGAGAGACAAGCCAGTGTACAATACTAATATTCAAAGCCAACATTTTGTTGAGTGTTAAATTTAGTGAATCTTTGCCTTACCATACACTGTCTCAGAAGCAAGAGTGAAGACCTTAATAATTCATCCAAATGCTCACTTGCCTAATTTTTCTGAATTCTCATGTAAATCTCAGACCTCTTATGCTTTAAGGAAAAGTGTTACCCAAGAAAATAATTTGCCCAGCACTTAAGCGTTTCTTTTGCACCTGGCATAGTGAAGAAGCCATTTACAGCACTGTGCCACAACATGTGCTAGCTGGCAAAATACAGCTTAGAGGGCTGGGAGCTTCAATCCACTTTGGATGATAAGAAATCAATGTTTTCGTTTGTCATCCCAAACATCTATGCCTTTGTCCAGGAACAACATGCAAATCAATGTGCAGAACAATTTCAAAACATACAGGTTTCTTTCTACCATGGTTTTCCACTACTTCAACCTAAACCAGGCAAGGCTAGGAAGAACTTAAAGTTCCCAAACATGGACTCCATTAGACCAGACAAATAATATATATCAGAAAGCTGATAATTTCTCATCAGAAACATGATTCTTGAAGTGAAAGGATAAACCTTTTCTCTTTTACATTGAGTGTGTCAGCTTAGTTCCACTGCTATAGTCTTATAGATGAAGACTGTTGATTTTTAATGTGATTAGTAGGAAATCTTTAAATTCCCAAAGGAGTAAACTGGCCTCCAGACATTGCATAAATTTATCCTGGTGATGGAAAACTAATGGCATTAAAAAATAACAATATCTTCATGCTACACATGTATGGTAAAACCTGCATATAGCAACCATCAATGCCTGGGTGAATACTGCTGCATATTCATTATTTTTAATGCTCCTTACTTATTATTGCTGGATGGTAGGCTAAAGCTGCATGTTAACCATTAGGTTGTCATCATTTTTAAGATATGAAGGCTGCTTTTGTGTCTTCTACACAGTACTTGACAAAGCTAGCTCTAACCAATAGTCCTTTTTCTCCTAGACACAAAGTTAGATGCTCAAAATCTCTGGGAAGAATGAATGGATGATGGCATAGATTGGAATGTTCTGACATACTGATATCGCAGCTGCCTATACTCATGAACCTTGATGCTGGTAACGTGTACCTTTCTAAATAACAAAGCTTTATTGCTAGAAGACTGATCAGGTAGTACTATGGATCTAGATGAAATTTTTCAGAACCAAAGGAGTTTAATCATGCAGGTGTGACTTCATTCCCACTAGAGTTTTTCCAGTGGTTTATTAATCGTTGCATATCTTATCCTTGGCACCCTGTACCAAACACTTTTTAAGTCAAATAATCCAGGAAATTTCATCAGTTACCACTCATCTGTCCTCAAAAGGTAAGTGTTGTTACATGATGCAAACCCCATTTGAAAGACTGTCAAATTTAAGGAGTTTATTTAGAAAATATTCTCTACCACTTCTCCAGGTAGCAGTTATTTCTTATTTCTAACCAGGCAAATGAAATATATATCTGACTCATAGAATCTACCCCTAGAGCACTCAGACTTTACCAGGTGACACTGGCTGGAACTTAAGAAAAAACTGGATGTAAGCCCTGGGCAGAACTCTGCTGCCATGGAAATATCTGATTCCATCCAAATCTGAATATTCATATCCAAAAAATAAACTGAAATTTCTTCTCAGCCTATGTTAATTCATTCTTTTCTGACTATCTGGCATAGCCTTTGTGATATCCAGGAAAAGGTGTTCTATAGCTCTAGCATTCTGAAAAACAAAATTCCACAGTAAGCTGAAAATAGACCATAAATTTACAATAGTATAGTCTTTATTCACAGTTACAGATGTCACTGCATACAATTACAAATTATTGTTGGATTTTTCCAATATACAACCACATTTTCAAGAAATGTGAACTTAACAAATATTTACTAATTAATTAATATTGTAATTAAGTGAGGAAATATACAAGAAGCAAAATAAATTATTTTAATTAAAACTTCTCAAATATCTCTCTAAAAGCTTTTGTCACTATCCTGACCTTAAAAAAGAAGATAATTAGGAACATTTAAACTTAATTTACTGGTAAGGAAAGCAGATTTCCTGTTTCCTTGAGGTTGATCTATTTGGTGTCTGAAAAAATGTAAGGCTTGATTGAAGCTTCTATTTTGCATCTTTCATAGCATTTCTCCTGGGTGAAATGTAATGCACCTAATTTGTGTTCCCAGTTTAGGCTTTCCTTCATTGAAAAAATAAGATTATGAGGCAAGGAGTGAGGGGAATTCATGCAGTGTAAACATCTACATTTCTTGTATTGATAAGAGAAAGAACAGAATCCCCTGAGACATCTTCCATGGGAGACAATCTACCTAAATTATGTGCCTCCTTCAACAGTCAAGGCTTGCACAGGACAAGACAAGGATTTTCCTTATGGAAACCCTTAAAGTCGATGACTGGGGAGACAGATAAATTTCCTTAACACTCAGTTGCTTCACACTCATTACTCCTCTCCTCTGCTGCTCCTGAGTCTTAGAATAATTAGTTCAAATTACTGCTTAAAATAATTTTATTCTCCTGAGACAACAATATCTAAAAAAAAATAAAATTGAATCATGGGCTGGGAATGGTGACCAATAATTTCATTTTACTGACACAATGAATTTTCTACAGTTAAAAAAGTTTATCTCCTGAAGAAAGATGCATTCTGTTAGATTACAGAATGAACTTTCTCCAGAGATTAATGACAGTATCATACCTGATTATTTTCTGCTATGATTGTCAGGTATATTCCTTTGACAGTCATTTTTGATACAAATTCATAACAGCATTTTCATTTTTGTTATTAAAAAACCCCAAACAGCAAAACCAGACAAAAAGTAGGAATCAATAGTCTCTGAAACAAAACCTGCACACAGGGAGCAGAAAATGATCAAAGCCCAACTGAGATGTTATTCATGCAGCTAGTACATATTGGAAGTCATTCAGAGAGTTTGATGATGTACTTGGTGTAAGAATGGGTGTCTAGAATGTAAAGTAAGATCACATGTTGCTGTATTTATTAGCATCAGACAGGAATTTTCTTTCATGAACTCAAGGAGGTACAGAATTATTTGATTAAGATTCTCAGCAAAACACCTGAACAATACTGATGAACTTGTGGCCATTTCAATAAGCACAGGAACTACCAGATCTACCATATATTAACTATGAGAAAGGCCAACAGAAGGGAGGTTTTGAAATCTACTGAGAAAACTAGTCCACAAAGGAAGAGCTGGGTATGGTTGTAGATCAACAAAATCAGCAAAACACGAAAAATGAGTCTGAGAGTGACTGCCTAGCAGCATAATGGAAGTCTTTGGATGCCCTAGGGTACTGGTTGAGGCAAGTTTGCAGATTACACCAAGCTGGGGGCAGGTGTCAATCTGTTAGAGGATAGAAGGGCTCTGCAGAGGGACCTTGACAGGCTGGACAGATGGGCAGAGTCCAAGGGCATGAGATTTAACGCATCTAAGTGCCAGCTTCTACACATTGGCCACAGCAACCCCATGCAGTGCTACAGGCTGGGGTCAGAGTGGCTGGAGAGCAGCCAGGCAGAAAGGGACCTGGGGGTACTGGTTGATAGTAGGCTGAACATGAGCCAGCAGTGTGCCCAGGTAGCCAAGATGACCAATGGCATCCTGGTCTGTATCAGGAGTAGTGTGAGTAGCAGGAGCAGGGAAGTCATTGTGCCCCTGTGCTCAGCACTGGTTAGGCAACACCTTGAGTCCTGTGTCCTGTTATGGGCCCCTCAGTTTAGGAAAGATGTTGACTTGCTGGAACATGTCCAGAGAAGGGCAACCAAGCTGATGAGGGATCTGGAGCACAAACCCTATGAGGAGAGGCTGGGGGAGCTGGGGTTGTTTAGCCTGAAGAAGACGAGGCTCAGGGGAGACCTTATTGTTGTCTATGACTACCTGAAGGGTGGTTGTTGTCAGGTAGAGATTGGGCTCTTCTCCTGGGTAACCATCACCAGACCAGGAGGACACAGTCTCAAGCTGCACCAAGGGAAGTTTAGGTTTAAACTTTGGGGGGGGGGGGGGGGGAGTTCTCCACAAAAGAGTAATTGCCCATCAGAAGGGGCTGCCCAGTGAGGTGGTGGGATCGATGTTCCTGGAGGTGTTTGAGAAAAGGCAGGTGATCAGTTGGACATTATGATCATGGAGGTCTCTTCCAACATTGTTGATTCTGTAATTCTGTAAAATTTCCTTTGATTATAAAGGAAGGTTAGCTACATAGTTGTTCTTTAGATAACTATACAAAAGCACCTATATTTAGCTGCCTTAATCTCATGAGGAAAAGATAATTGTCCCTTTCCATGGATTTTCCTCTACAAAATAAGAAAGGAGGGAAAACATGGCACACATTAGTATACCAGTCTCCAAATAACTGACAATGTTCCCTGGCCTTAATCTTGGTACCATAACATTATGCAAATCATGGGCTAAAGCTTCTGGAAAGCTAATGATACCATTTGAAGCTTTTACCTTCCAACAGAAGCTTATACTATATCTGTGCATATGCTCTGAGGCTATTGAACTCAAGTAATAGCATAACATTTCAGTTGTATTGAGAACATTTACCCAAAATCTCAAGCAACAGAAAATAGTAGTTCCCTTTTTAGGTTAAAACCCCAGGGCTTTCTAATAATACAGTTAGAATGAATGGAAAATGCAACTACCATCACTGGAACTGCATAGATTTTTTTGTCAGAGTATATATATAAAAAAATCCTATGGTAAAAATAGGATCTTCATGTTTTCCTGGGTGACACAAAACCTCTGAAAGCCCCTGATGACCCAAAATGACAGGCTCAGCATCACAACATACCTTATTAAATCACTACAAAATATCTGAAACTCAAACAATTCCTCAGAAGGGTCTAGTTTGCAGTTCTCTGATGACATCCTACTCAGTGGTATTAAATTACCTGGTATGCTAAATATGTACTACTTTTATGTTTGGCTTGGACTTTTGAAAACTATGAAAGACATCTGCACCATGAACTCCAAAACTGTTAGTCAATCTGCCAGTTTCCCAGCTCACAGGCAGATCCCATTACTAGGAAGGACATTGCAATAGAACTCAGGTAAATATGGAAAAATATTTTTATTTCTTCTCAGTTTACACAGGTCACTCTTTAAACAGAACTGAAATTACATATGCTCAAAAAAAAAATCATAGATCTCAATTTATTCGTATTCTTGGATTATACCAAACATGCAGTTTTGGTCATATTCTTCTGCTTTACAGATAAATACATACAGCGTCATGCAGATAGCATAGTATCATTAACAGTATATTATAGTATCATATACACAGTACCATTACACACAGTGCCATTAGAGGTGACATGTATTGTACCACACAGGTATCCTCATATAGAGGATGTACATAGCATGCTACTTTTTGTTTTGGAAAATCACTTCAAGTAGTTTTAAGATTATAATTCCAACCACAACAAGATTCTGTCTGATGGAGATCAGGTAACATCAGCCTCACATCTGCTATTTCCCTCCATGTTTGTGGACAGCTTTCCGTTATTCATAGAACTGCTCAAGCATTCATCATATGTGGTAGAGTTCCAGTGACTTAGAACCATCTGCTTCAGGTTTTATTGTGACAAGCTGTTCTTCTCCTGAAGTTCTCACAGGATTGTTGAAGCTTTTACCAAAGGACTACTTAAAGCCTCTTACCACACTTGTAAACTACCTTTTGTGCATGTTTGTTTTTATTTCTTAAGAAAGTTCACCCTAGTTAATATGACCATGTGATGGAAAAAGCCCAAACACATGCAAACCAACCAACCCAACCCCAAAGAGAGTCAAACTGATATTCTTTAACTGCTTGCCAGGTGTAATTTAGTTTAATGAGTGTTATACCTTAATTTATTTTTCAAAGAGTTGGTATAATAGCATTTTATCTTGTACAACACTGCACCCTTTAGTATTTAATTTGACTTACTAGTTTCACTACATTTTTAATAAATGTGCTTTTTATCACTGTTGAAGTTTTTATTTGCCTGTTTTTCAACTTGTTTTCATTAATTTATCTACTTGTATGGTGAGGATATGTATACTGATTTATTTCAAGGGCTCTTCGTGCTGATTTACACTGAAATGATACTGATATTGCTAGCCAAGTACTACCCAGGCAAAGCTTACTGAACCTGTCAGGTCAGATTGTGTCATTTACAGGAGCCTTCTTTGTGGTGTTCTAGAGTTATTTTCAAGCAGAAGTACCCACCTGTGAAGTTGTGTCTTCCCCAGCCCTCTTCAGTCACCTCAGCTGCATTTTCTATCATCTATCCCAGGATACTCTTGGTACTCATAACATTAGCAACTGAATAAGCAGGTGATTTTCCTTGCCATACCAACCCTGGGTACTCTTTAGCCCGATGGGGGAGTTTGCCACATTGTTTCAGTCACTCTTACCCAGTGCAAGGGTGAAAAATTGTTGCCATTTCAAAATGCCATGACAGGACTAAATTCTGGCAGGTTATTCCTTGTTTTTATTTGTTAAGTGAGAAGCACTGGAAAACAGAGTCATAGTCTCTATGTGCAGCCCACTATAATTGTTTGGTCTATTATGGACAGAATTCTCTCAGATGCTGAGTCAAAGCATGTTTTGCAGAAAGATACATAGTCTCATTTTACAGACTCAGAGCCAGAATGCATCTATTACTTCTCCTGATAAATTGTTAATTACATTTACTGTCTCTGTTTCAAGGTTGAATATATGCATCTTGTCATGCTCCTGACTGGAAGACTGACATTTTCCTTCCCACCCCCCATGAGCAGATTTCATTTCCAAGTACAAGCAAGTATTTCTATATGGCAATTACACCACCTTTTTACCTCCACTTGGATTAGCTGAATAAATTGAGTCCCTAAGCAGTCTGTTTATAAGGATTGTTTTTCAGCTACACTTTGTTGCCTTTTTTTCCTCTAGCATACTCTAAATGCAGTCAATAAGCATGGTGCAAACAGCTATGCCTGCAGTGGTATATTCCTACTCTACTATCCCTTTTTTGTGCATTTAAGAGTTGTATTAGGGTATTAAGACACTCATACACTACGGCTGCAGTTTACCTTCTGAATGTTTTCCAAAATAGTGTTCCCATCTTTTACCTAGAACATTAATTTATTACATTCCTAATGTAAGAAAAGCACAGACCTTCTCAAGCAGGTCCAGAAGGCAGCCACAAAGATGATCACAGGGCTGGAGAATCTCACCTGTGAGGAGAGGCTTAGAGAGCTGAAGTTGTTCAGCCTAGAGAAAATTCTAGGGAGACCTCATACTGGCCTTAGAGTACTTCAAAGGGGTCTACTGGAAAGATGGAAAGGAACTCTATCAGGCAGTATAGTGATAGGATGATGGATAATGGCTTTAAATTGCAAGAGGATAAATTCAGTTTAGATGTAGGAAGAAATTCTTCTACTGCCTCACCAACCTCACAGTGAACAGGTTGCCATATTTTGGACACCCCTTCCATGAAAGTGTTTGAGGACATCTTGGATGGGACTTTGAGCAGCCTTGTCTAGTGTAAGGTATCCCTGCCCACAGCAGGAAGATAGGATTTAAATGATCTTTAAGGTCCCTTCCAAGCCATACCTTTCTGTGACTCTACGGTTGGAAAACCTGACTTAACTCCAAGGAAAGAGTGGTTAATTGGGGGTGGCAGGTACAATTAGGTAACAAGGGTCAGTGAAATGAATCCTGAGTTTATCCTACTTCAGAGGAAGTTTATTTCTGGAAAATCTCTGTACAGTAAAACAGTAAAAGCTATGTCAGTTGGGAGACTGATACTGGGACAAAGTTAAGTAGCCAGTGTCTATGTTTTAAAAGACTGCATAAAGCTTAAAAAACTTCATGAAGTGTATGTAATAAAAATGAAATGTTGTAAGATAGTGGGACTCGGTAAAAATGAACCAAGTAGGTTGAGAAGTTGCTATTTTGTAGCATTTGCATTTCAAAGAGCCTACAGCCTTTTGTAGTCTTAACTTTCCTCTATTGTTCTGTCTGTTTTCCCATCTCCAGATATCTCAGAATCAAAAATGGACTACTAGAAGATAAAGAAGGACCAAATAAGTTTCTAATGTTGACACTCAGATTTTGTACATGCTAGCTCTAAAGCCGCTCAATATCTTCCCTGGATTTAGGTTTAAAACCAGTGTCTTTATGCTGCTACAACTAGAATCACTGATTTGTTTCTAGTTCATTGAGAGGTCGTGCTCTGTTATACAGGAAGTCAGTTACAACAATGCTATAATCAGTTAATCTCCTGAACTGAGATTGATTGCTCCTGAAATCTCCTAAAACAATTTTTTTGTATGGAGGCAATCTCATAAACCAATGCATTAAATGGTAAATGTGAGAAGTACATCAATAACTTCACATTTCCCTTTTATGTCTACTCAAAGCAGTCTCACAGATTAAATAAAGGTATGCACAGGTTCTAAATAAATTATTTTCCCGTCCATATGCTTGTGCTTATTACAGTAATAATTTTGTTTTCAAAGTGCTTCTGACAATCTTTTTATACTTTTTAGCCACCTCCTTTTAACACATTATAGACATATAAAACTCTAATCACCCAATTTAGTTTGCCATAAGGTTACATCCCATTGAAGGGGTACTAACTCCTTAAATCTAATTAACTGGTTGAGCATATTTCTGTGATTGTGCCTTGGCCTTTTCCTTCAAAAATTGTCCTGCTCCCAAGTAAGTCCCTTAAACCCCCACCATTTTCATCAGTAAAGAAATTACTGTAACTGCACTGGCAAAATCAAGACTCTTTTTTTAATTCACAGGTGCAGATGGATAGAAACTCATCTTCCTACACTGAGCTGGCCAGACCTTTGCCAGATGCGATGACTAAAGTTACATGTGAGATTTTTTTTTTCCCCCTGAGCTCTATGTCTACCTGAAGGGAGGTTGTAGACAGGCAGGGGCTGGTCTCTTCTCCCAGGCAACCAGCACCAGAACAAGAGGACACAGTCTCAGGCTGCACCAGGGGAGGTTCAGACTGAATGTTAGGAAGAAATTCTTCACAGTGAGAGTGATTACTCATTGGAATGTGCTGCCCGGGGAGGTGGTGGAGTCACCATCATAGGAGGTGTTTAGGAGGAGACTAGATAGGGTGCTAGGTTGCGTGGTTTAGTTGATTAGGTGGTGTTGGATGATGGGTTGGACGCAATGATTTTTAAGGTCTCTTCCAACCTGGTTTATTCTATTCTATACATGAGCATATTTTACAACTTACTGGAATTTTATGGTCACAGATAATTTATATTAACACAAATGTTTGCATGAATTGTGAGGCTTTAGTTTCCAGATATGAACTAGAAACCAAATGCTGTTAATAAGGATGCAATCAGATTACTCTTGAAGGTAAAAATTATCAGGTTGCCTTTTCTTAATAGCCATTGGCCTGTAACAGTTTTTTGGTGGTTTTGAATGCACTATAATGTAAAAGAAAAAAGGGAAAGAAATAAAGTGAAGAGAGATGCAAAAATAACAAGGATGGATATGTTCAAGTATAGGGGTGCTGGAGAATTTGTAACCCCTTTTCCTAAAGGTCTGAAACATGAAATTACAGTCCCAAAAGCAAGTATTTTGAATAAATTTAGGAAGATAAATCTAACACGCTATTTGAGAATATCATATTAGCACCTATATTTAAAGAAAGAGAAGGAAGTGATATAAGTCACTACAGGCTGGTTAATCTAATATTCATTATACAGAAGAATTAATATTTCATTAAAAAAATGAAGGAAGAATTGTAAGTGAAATTTAGAATCACATGCAAAGCTTTGTTAGGAAAACCAGGTCATGCGGGACACCCTATTGAGAGGGATTACATAGTCAAATGAAAGGATGGTAGCACTAATATATATGGATTTCAACCAAAGTATTTAATATGGAGCCAAGGGAAAAAAGCAAGCAAGCATTTAGTAGAAAGTGAACAGCAGCAGTGTTCATGATGTACATTTGAATTGATAAACAGGGAAAATCCTTAGCAAAACAAACTATTAGTTCCCAAATCATCCATCACCAAGCTGTACAGGAAGCGTAGATAAAATGTCTGAAACAAAAAAGAGAGTAGCTTGGGCCCTACAAGGAGACTTGTAGCTAAAAACCTCAGCTGTCACTTCAAAGAGATGATGGAATACAAACCACAACCCTTCCAGGTGTGTACAAACTCTCAACTGCAGCTGCAGAAAGCCCTCAGACACAAATTTGTAGTAATAGAATATTTCTTATTATATCACAAGGCATGTTTCATTTTGACCTCACTGAGAAGAGCTGCTAGAAAGGAAGTAAATTAAGTAATTGCCCCTTTTTCACATTTACTTTTATTTCTTACAGAAGCACAGCAGAATTCCAACAAGTTGTTCACTTAGTAAGGCACTTACTGTTCTTCTAGCTCAGAAGCCAAACTTGATTTTTGAGGTACTGTGAAGGCTTGTAAAGGAAATCTGTTTAAATATAAGACTCAAAACTTTGAGGTAAGTTGATGAAACAATCACCTTTAACATATTTCGGGGGGGGAGGGGGGGGAGAAAAGAAACAAACATCAGTAGACACAAGATTACTTATTGCCATATATTTCAATGCATTTGGAAGCAAAGCTAGCTATTAACTAATGCCTGTCACAGGATCAGGGGAGTGGTAGGGGTTGGAAAAGGACCTCTGAAGATCATCTAGCCCAACTCTCCTAGAGTATCCTTCCTACCCTTCTTCTGAATCAATGTTTATTGAGTCAGGCTGCAAAATTAGGCATGGATGATGGAATTTTCTATCTAGGATGATGTAATTTAATATATTGGGAAGACAACTTGTCTTTGAGTTATGACTTTACTTCAGTGTTTCCACTACCTACTCTTCAGACAACGATTAACTTTTACTGAGCAATAGTGCTGAAATAGCCAAACCCTTTCCACAAATTCAGTGGGATTTTAAATGGCTCTTAAGCCAATAATTTTTATTCACTCTTGAACTTCATGTAATCATTTCATTTCTTATGTCAATACACAGAAGACCTTATTTTCAAGCTAAGGTAGTTTCGAATCTAAAAAGCCATCAGTTCAGTGCTACCATATTATGTTTTGATTTCCATGTACAATAGGGTCCTACCTAACCGGGGGCCACCAGGCCCCCCGGCCTTTGTTGTCACCACCACCATCACCCAGTGCGCACCATGAGGACTCACCAGTGATGAGAGGAGGATCCCTCAGCCCCAATGGGCTCAGCTTAGGGCTGCTGCCTGCCTGGGCGGGGATTAAATAGAGAAGTGGGCAGGGAGGGCAAAGTGGCCACACTTGGGGTGGGAGGAGACTCCAACAGAGTCCAGGTGCTCTGGGCTTTGAGGGAGGAAAAAAGGGGAAAATGGGGTGGGTGGGGTAGAAAAAGGGTAGATACAGTGGAAAAAGGGAGGTGATAGTAAAAGGTGGTTCTTGAATATCTCCAGAGAGGGAGACTTTCCAAACTCCCCTGGGCAGCCCATTCCAGTTTTCTGTCCCACTCACTGTGAAATAATTCTTCCTCCTGTTTCCATGGAACTTCCTATGCCTCAACTTCCAGCTATTGCCTCTTGTCCTGTGACTGGCACCACTGAGAATAGCCTGGCTCCATGTTCTTGGCATTTACTGGACACAGTATTCCAGATGTGGCCTCACCAGGGCAGAACAGAGAGGGAGGAGAACCTCTCTCAGCCTACTGACCACAACCATTCTCATACAACACAGGATACCCTTGGCCTTCTTGGCCATAAGAGCACACTGCTGGCTTGTGGCCAACCTTCCATGCACTAGGATCCCCAGGTTCTTTTCCCCTTCAATGCTTTCCAGCAGCTCAGTCCCCAGCCTATACTGGGGTTGTTCTTTCCTAGGTGCAAGACTTGCCCTTGTTGAACTCTGTTAAATTTCTCCTTGTCCAGCTCTCCAGCCTGTCTAAGTACTGATGAATGGCAGCACAACCCTCTGGTGTATCAGCTACTCCACCCAGTTTGGTGTCATGAATTCCTTAGAAAGCACCAGCTCAATCTTTTGATGTTTTTTTCAGTCGTAGTAGTACAGATATTCCTAATGGGAGCACTTAGCTGTTCTTAGCAAATTCAAGAATGTGCATGTGCTCCTCTTTTAGAGATTAATGATAACAAGATAGGCATTTAATCTATTCACAAGTTCCATACCACCTACAGCTTACATATCTTCTTCTGTAGTCTAACAGATGACCTCTTCTGGAAGTCTAAAGATGGTAGCAAAAGTAGGTTATGACTTTGTAAAGTTAAGTATTCTCTTGAATAATCCTGCAGGATCAGCCTCTTGGTCACAATTTGAGAGATCAAGATGAGTTTTTAATAAAAAAAAAAAGAAAATTACATTTTAGTCCATTTTTGCTTTGTTTTTAATAGTACTATCAAGATCTGAGATGCATAGATTAGATTCTGGATGCTTAATTAGATTCAGAAAAGGGATCTAATTTGAACAACATACTTTTTTCAGACTTTTCATGAGAAAATATGTAATTTTTGACTTATTGAACAAGTGACTGGTAAATTCTTCTGCCACAGAATTTCAAGTAGAAACTACATGAAAAAAATAACACTCTGCCTTTCCACATTTTTACACTTCAATACTTCAGTACTCTATACAATATTTTGTCTGATTATTTGTGACATTCATTACTTGAACTCAGAATCACATGATATACTTAGTATTTTGAGTTTGGACTCGCTTTTATTACAAAAGTCACATTGTCTGCTATGACAGACACCCATTAAGGAGGGGTTTATGTTCTACCATTGGAATGACAATCTCTAGGGAAGCTTGCTTGGCCCTTCTGAGGGAACACGACCTGGGTGAAAAATTGTGTTAAGGCAGTAACGTGAGTACAACAGTGTCTGTAGCTAAAATACCCAAAATTGCCTGAATGGCATTTTTCCCAGACCAGCAAAGCTACGAATTTTAGTTTATTTGCAATAGGACTTCTGGGAAAAAAAAAAACCAAGAAAATGAAAAAACCCCAAACAACAACAACAACCAAACCAAAACAAACAAAGACTCCAAACCACCAAACAACCTCCCCCCCCAAAAACCCCAAAAAAACCCTTGAATTTTTTAATTAAAATTATGTATTTTTAATTATTATTATTTTATAGCAGTAGGAAGGAACAATGAAGGAAAGAGAGACTGAAAGAATAAAAAGTAAAAGTCTCATTTTGTCCTTCCAAAAATCACCCCATGGCGTCACCACCCTGCCCAGTCCACGCTGGGCATCCTGCCCTGGGATGTCATGAGGAACCTGCACCTGGCTAAAAAAAGGCAGAGGCAGCTATCAAGCAGAGGCCCCCTGGCATTTGTGCAACCTGGGGGTGCAGTGAACAGCATGGACATTTGTGCAGCTGGAACATCCACGTCTCCCACAGAAGGGGGATGCAAGCAAGAATTGCAAACTGCAAAGAGGATGTGTGTGCCCAAAACTCACGCAGTCTGTGAGGGATACGAATGTCTGCATGTAAATACAATTCTGTGCATGTAAATACATTCTGGTTGGATGCAATTAAAGAGATATTCAACTTAGTTACAGCAAAAAGTTTATAAATTTCTAGACAGGTGTTTAATAATTTTGACAGTGACTATTATTGCAGTTACTCTATTGCTTTGTCAATACTGATCCTGAATGTATAGTTTAGTGAATGCTGACTATTTATGTGCTATTAATAATTAAGTTGCTTTGATCGTAGTTTGGTTCAAATCCATTGAACTGAACAAGTTTTCCCTTTGGCAGAAATCAAGTTTTCATTTCAGGTAGCAGCTTGAAAATATGCACAGGAACTTTTTATTACGTGATTCCTGAGGACATGTTAAGTAGCAACATTGTTTAAATGCTAAAATAATTACAAGCACAGTTTAGTCTTTAAAATTATTTAAAAACAGAATACAAGTTACCAAGGCTGAAGATACCTAACTGACCTAAAGGCAAAAAACATGTCAGAGCTACTAAGCTAGAGCTAACAATGTCATGGTGCTATTTGAACTAAAAAGTCATTCTAAGCTTTCTCTTTCTGGGAACTGATCCCTATCACTTTCTATCAGATTTGTGTTATGATAAGACTACACAAAGAATAACCCAGGAATAATAGGCTTTAAGCATTTGCACCCTTTATCAAGAGTATTGATCACAGTGACATGCTCCTTAACCAACCAGTGAAAGGGAGGAGGAAAAGGCTTTCTATTTTCTAATCTCTTTTGCATTTTGTCATTCTTGCTTTAACTCATTTGTCCAAAAGAATATCTCTGTGATAGGGAGTGCCAGATGATGATAATATATAAGCAGAAACCACTGACTAAATAACAAATCATGTACACTCATCAGTCCAGGCCGCTTTTATTTTTTATATTTTTAAATTTTTTTGCCAATTATTTTTTATATTTTTTAATTTTTTTGCCAATTATTTCAATCTACTGCAAGAAAAGACATCAGATATGTGGCCGTACAGCTGTGATTGCTTCCATTAAATATGCAAATGGATTATTATCATATGTCATAAACCCCACATCACCTTCAATGCAAATAAGAATATGGTACTGCAAGAGATTTCATAGATTAATTCAGTCTCTGCTTTTACAAGCTATTATGCTACACATCCCATTTCATAAACTAATAGAACTTTAAATTTAATTAAACTTTTTGCTCCTCTCCTATTGGACACTTTCCCAGCCTCCTGCTTCTCAGGAACCTTCTTTAAATTTCCAACATACATTGTATTCAGTTCTGGTTTATTTCCCTTTATCTTTGCCCCAAGTAGTCTTTCTTCTCTTGAATGTTTATCATCACTGATGTATTTACACAAAGCTATCATAATGCCTACTTAGCCATCGTTTTAAAAGACTAACAAGCCAAACTGTTTCAGTTTCTTTCCCAAGCGAAGCTTTTAGTGGTGAAAAATTTATTCCTAACACCCAATCTGAATCTACCCATTTCTAGTTTTGCTCCATTCCCCGTAGTCCTATCTCTACCTGACACCCTAAAAAGTCCGTCTCCAGATTTCTTGTAGCCCCTTTTCAGATACTAGAAGGCCACAATAAATCTCCTCAGAGCCTTCTCTTCTCCAGACTAAATGGCCCCAACTCCTTCAGCCTGTCTCCATAGGAGAGGAGCTCCAGAACTCTGATCATCCTTGTAGCTCTTTTCTGGACATGTTCCAGCACATCCAGATCTTTCCTGTAGTAGGGGCCCCAGAACTGGATGCAGTACTGTAGGTGGGGTCTCACCAGAGCAGAGTTGAGGGGGAGAATCACTTCCCTTGACCTGCTGGCCACACTACCCTTGATATGATTTATTACCAAGAAAAACATGTGCGCAAGCTCTTAAAACAGAAAAACAGGGCCAGCAGTGCATCAGAGACTCAGGAGAGAGAAACTGTCTCATTTGTTTCTGAATGGGATGGTCACATGAGGGAAGAGAGGATTGCATGTGGAAGGGTGAAGGGGAATTGGATGAGCTTGTGGAAGATTCAAAAGGCTTGGTCATTAGCTCAGTTATCCTTTTGGTTTCACTGCAGAAAAATGTGTTGACACCTTGTTGGAATTGTTCTGTCATGCCTCCTGCTCTTTCCGGAAGTGCACTTCTGTAACACGTTAGTCTCTGAAAGACAAAGTGAGGAAGCAAGGTTCGTGCTAACGCAACCTTAGCTCTTCCTCATGGGATGGGCTGTAATCATAGGATTATAGGTTGTTAAGGGTTGGAAGAGAACCTCAAAGATCATTGAATCCAACACCCCTGCTGGAGCAGGGCCACAGAATCTAGCACAGGCGACAGAGCAACACATCCAGATGAGTCTTGAAAGTCTCCAGAGAAGGAGACTCTGCAATCTCTCTGGGGAGCCTGCTCCAGTGCTCTATAGCCCACACAGTGAAGAAAATCATTCTCCTGTGCTGTAGTTTCTAACCATTACCCTTGTCTTATCACAGGGTGCAACTGAGCAGAGGCTGTCCCCTCCCTCATGACACCCAGCCCTCAGATATTTATAAACATTTATTAAATCCCCTCTCAGTCTTCTCTTCTCCAGACTAAAGAGCTGCCGGCATTTTAGCTTCTCCTTATAGGGCATATGCTGCTGTCCCTTCATCATCCTGGTGTTTTCTGCTGGTATCCAGGCAGAAAATTCACTCTTGGATATTTTTTTTTAAACTTGTTATTTTGACCTGAAAAGCACAGATTTTCCTACCAAGCAAAATTATATTAATGGAAAGATTTCGTTGTAATATCTAACATTGTGCTTTCTTTTATGAAGCATTGATGGGTGCATCCTTTTTGCATGGAGGCAAAGCAAACCATGAACTGCAGTTGTGCATTATGGAAGATCTATGGAAAATAAAAGTATTTTAAAATCCACCTCCCCTTTTCCACTGTATCTGCCCTTTTTCCACCCCACCCACCCCATTTTCCCTTTTTCCTCCCACAAAGCCCAGAGCACCTGGACTCTGTTGGAGTCTCCTCCCACCCCAAGTGTGGCCACTTTGCCCTCCCTGCCCACTTCTCTATTTAATCCCCGCCCAGGCAGGCAGCAGCCCTAAGCTGAGCCCATTTGGGCTGAGGGATCCTCCTCTCATCACTGGTGAGTCCTCATGGTGCGCACTGGGTGATGGTGGTGGTGACAACAAAGGCCGGGGGGCCTGGTGGCCCCCGGTTAGGTAGGACCCTATTGTACATGGAAATCAAAGCATAATATGGTAGCACTGAACTGATGGCTTTTTAGATTCGAAACTACCTTAGCTTGAAAATAAGGTCTTCTGTGTATTGACATAAGAAATGAAATGATTACATGAAGTTCAAGAGTGAATAAAAATTATTGGCTTAAGAGCCATTTAAAATTCCACTGAATTTGTGGAAAGGGTTTGGCTATTTCAGCACTATTGCTCAGTAAAAGTTAATCGTTGTCTGAAGAGTAGGTAGTGGAAACACTGAAGTAAAGTCATAACTCAAAGACAAGTTGTCTTCCCAATATATTAAATTACATCATCCTAGATAGAAAATTCCATCATCCATGCCTAATTTTGCAGCCTGACTCAATAAACATTGATTCAGAAGAAGGGTAGGAAGGATACTCTAGGAGAGTTGGGCTAGATGATCTTCAGAGGTCCTTTTCCAACCCCTAACACTCCCCTGATCCTGTGACAGGCATTAGTTAATAGCTAGCTTTGCTTCCAAATGCATTGAAATATATGGCAATAAGTAATCTTGTGTCTACTGATGGTTTTGTCTTTTTTTCCTTCCCCCCCCCCCCCCGAAATATGTTAAAGGTGATTGTTTCATCAACTTACCTCAAAGTTTTCTGAGTCTTAAACAGATTTCCTTTACAAGCCTTCACAGTACCTCAAAAATCAAGTTTGGCTTCTGAGCTAGAAGAACAGTAAGTGCCTTACTAAGTGAACAACTTGTTGGAATTCTGCTGTGCCTCTGTAAGAAATAAGTAATTGGCCTTTTTCACATAGTTACCTTTAATTTGCTTCCTTAGGAGCTCTTCTCAGTGAGGTCAAAATGAAACATGCCTTGTGATATAATAAGAAATATTCTATTACTACAAATTTGTGTCTGAGGGCTTTCTGCAGCTGCAGTTGAGAGTTTGTACACACCTGGAAGGGTTGTGGTTTGTATTTCATAATCTTTTTGAAGTGACAGCTGAGGTTTTCAGCCACAAGTCTCCTTGTAGAGCCAAGCTGCTCTCTTTTTTCTGTTTCAGACATTTTATCTACGCTTCCTGAACAGCTTGGAGATGGATAATTTGGGACAGAATAGTTGGAGTTATAGATATATGGACTACAGGACAGGAAGCTCCATCTCCACATGAGGAGGAACCTTTTCACTGTCAGCATCAGGGAGCACTGGAACAGGCTCTGCAGAGAGGTCTTGGAGCATCCTTCTCTGGACACTCCCAAAGACCCCTCTGAGTGAATTATGTGTGACCTGCACCAGACTTCATGACCCTGCTCTGGCAGGGGCACTGGACCAAATGATCTCAAGAGGTCCCTTCCAACCCCTGTGATCCTCCAATCTGAATCTACCCAGTTTAGTTTTGCTCCATTCCCCCTAATCCTATCTCTACCTGACACCCTAAACAGTCCCTTCCCAGATTTCTTGTGGCCCCCCTTCAGAAACTGAAAGGCTACAATAAGCTCCCCTCAGAGCCTTCTCCTCTCCAGACTGAACAGCCCTAACTCTGTCAGTCTGTCCTCATAGCAGAGGAGCTCCAGCCCTCTGATCATCCTCATGGCCCTTGTGTGGACACCTTCCAGCACCTCCAGATCCTTCTTGTAAAAGCAGCTGCAGAACTGGGTGCAATACTCCAGTTGGGGTCTCACCAGAGTGGAGTAAAGGAGGAGAATCACCTCCCTCAAACTGCTGGCTGTGCTTCTCCTGATGTAGCCCAGGCTCTGGTTGGCTTTCTGGGCTGTAATGAAATCCTTAAATGCCACTGGCAACTTGGTTTTGCTCAATATTTTCCCTGTTTATTACAATTCAAATGTACATCATCAACGCTGCTGTTCTTCACTTTCTACTAAACATTTGTTTAGGTTTTTTCCCCCTGGCTCCATATTAAATACTTTGGTTGAAATCCATATATATTAGTGCTACCATCCTTTCATTTGACTATGTAATCCCTCTCAATAGGGTATTCTGCATGATCTGGTTTTGCAAATAAAGCTTTGTGCATGATTTTACATTTCACTTATGATCCTTCCTTCATGTTTTGTTTATTTAAAGAAATAAAAATCCATCTGTATAATGAATATTAGATTAACCAGCCTGCAGTGGTTTGTAGTGGCTTAGATCACTTCCTTCTCCTCTTTCTTTAAATATGGGTGCTAATATGATATTCTCAAATAGGGTGTTAGACTTATCTTCCTAAATTTACTCAAAATACTTGCTCTTGGGACTATACTTTCATGTTTCAGGCCTTTAGGAAAAGGGGTTACAAATTCTCCAGCACCCCTATACTTGAACATGTCCATCCCTGCTATTTTTGCATCTCTCTTCACTTTATTTCTTTCCCCATTTTCTTTTACATTATAGTGCATTCAAAACACCAAAAAACTGTTACAGGCCAATGGCTATTAAGAAAAGGCAACCCGATAATTTTTAACTTCGAGTAATCCGATTGCATCCTTATTAACAGCATTTGGTTTCTAGTTCATATCTGGAAACTAAAGCCTCACAATGCATGCAGACATTTGTGTATATAAATTATCTGTGGCCATAAAATACCAGTAAGTTGTAAAATACATGAACTTAGGAAAAAAATCTCATATATAACTTTAGACGTCATGTCTGGCCAGCTCAGTGTATGAAGAATTTGGCATGTCTTCAGTGACTGGTTTGCAATAAGGATTTTGCTTGTTACTTGACATTATTTCATAAGGTGATGGAATATTCTAGTCTAATATTTGCTATTCCTAAAACACCAAATTGAAATCAGGAGTTCATTTTGTTCACTATTTTTATGTTTTATGGTATTTGTCTTTTTACTTCATTTCTGCAAAAAAACTGCTTAAATTCACACCCACCACTAAGCTGCTTGTACATAGCTGCTGTCTGATTTAGCCTGATGCTTCCTTGTTTAGTTATTGCCTGCCTGTTCAGAACTAAGGACACAACTCAGTTCAATGCTTACTACATTTCTCTTCTAACCTGGGGTTAAGTTTGAGGGTTTTTTTTTCCCCCTTCACATATTTACTGAATCTTCTATCAGCACCATGTACTTATGCTGCTGATTGGTTTGCCCAGCCAATGTCAGTGGCATAACTTCAGTCACTGAAAAATACTTTAATGATGAAGAAAAAGGAAAAACAAACAAAAAACCACCAAACGCAAAACCACCTCCCTATCCTTTTGAGTGACTGGTTACTGTTTCAAATGCCTATGTTACCTTGAAACAGCATGATAACTCTGAAGGAATACATTAAGCTATGTAGTCTAGACTCTGAAACATGAATGCTGCTGCTTCTAATATTAAAGTGAGCTATGAAACTGTTGTCAGGAGAAGGTCTTTTTCAGAAGCTCACTTTTTTTATAATTCTGGTGGGTCAGAGAATTCTCACACCCTCCATCTCCACTGTGTATGTATTTTTTATAATGAAGTAACAAATCCCATTCATTCAGACATAAATCAATACTGGATATTTATACCAGGAAAACACTGTGTAACCCTTCTAAAGCTGCTGTTCTTACTAGTGAAAAAAAACTAGTAAGAGGCAGCTAAAGCTATCAAGAACTAAGGGGAAAAAAAAAATCTAATTGGCTTCCAGTTTAGCAACGAACAAACAACAAAACCATCTTGCTTAAATCACAGTTCAGTTTACTTAAGTTAATAGAGTGAATATTTCCAGCTAAATACATCTTTTTATGGAAAAATAGTAGCAATAATGATTAATATGCTAAACTATACAATGCAATGACCTGTTCCATTTTCAACAGTGTTTTTTTTTCTCTCAAAACACACAGAAAATTAAATTAATATTCTTCATGACAAATTTCTGGGCAAGATTTACTCTTCCTCAAAACCCACATTATCATGCAAGGACTCCACAAATTTCACCTTCCCCAGAGGGGGTCTGGGGCTGAATCTGCTCCTGGCATCCAGGGAGATCCTGGCTCCTGCTGTGCTGTGATATTTCTTTCATTAGATCTAAATCTCCTTCTGCTGAAACTCACTGAAAGGAACCCTTCTGCTGTTCATGCATTTACACCCTGAAGCTTTCCCTTTCCTCTGACCTTATCTGGCCCCTTTGCTCTTACTTCATTGCTGCCTTATGATCCATCCAAATTTGCAATCCTCAACCACTGACAGCTCCACTTCCAAAACGGAGTTAGTTAAATGCTTGGCACTTAAAATTTAAGTGCTAATTGCCTAGAAATTAAACCTTTAATCATCAGGTGATTAAAATTTTAATCATTAAAAGGCCTGTGGAAATCCACTACCTAGTACTGAAGATTAATTTCTATTTTTTTTAACATGTGCTTCCAGTGAACATTGCCTTATGTTGTAGAGACGAACACAGTAAGTAAAATGTACAGTTTTTCATTAACTCCTGTGCTAAGAAGGTTGCAAGGAATGGAGAGATACAGCTGTAAATGTAAAATATATTTTGGCTTAGATGAATTATCTTAAGAAGGGAATTTTTGTTTTAATCTTTTCACTTCCAAGTCACTTGGAAAAAATATATTCTTGCATTAACCACCTAGCAACTAAACACAGATTCATGAAACCTGCTTTTCCAATCAAATTGTTGAGGAGAGGTGAAAACCCAGTTTTCAAAGATAGCTAGAGGAAAGCTTAACTGTATTTCCACACTGAATAAGAAGTAGTAGCTGTTGTGCGCACAATCAAGTCTTTTCCTTATAAAATTTTGCAATGAAGTTTAGCACATGGATTCCAAATTAACTTGCTAGACAGTAATGACAGTATTAGTTCAATGAGCCACAACTGAAGAAGGATTTACCAGACAAGAACAAGCCATCTGCTACAGTCTACAGTATCTACTGAAAAAAAAAAAAAATCTATCTTTGAAGAATAACAGAGGTATTTTAGCAGCACAGAATCATGGAATTGTGGGATTGGAAGGGACCTCTGAAGAACAGCCCTCCCGCTGAAACAGGTTCACTTTGAGCTGGTTGCACAAGAGCAATCCAGGCAGGTTTTGAATATTTACGGAGTAGCAGACTCCATGAACTCTCTGAGCAAATATTATGACATAAATACAAAAGGTTGAGCAACACCTGACAAATGGTGGAGGCCTGCTAGAGGCTGATAAAGATCAGCTTCGCACTTCTTAGATATTAACTGGTGCCTCTGTGCCCAGGCTCTTATCCTGCTTTTGTGTGGATGTGTGGGCTTGGCCCTTCAACTGATTAGAACTGACTGCAGAGCACTTTTGATTTAGGGTATAGATGGAGTCCTGCTACAGAGACATTTTGAGTTGGTTCCTCTCAAAGCAAGCTGCCTTGCAGATGGATCTTCTCCCCTTAGGCTGGGGGTTTTTGGACACTTCTAAGGATTGAGTGAATCCTCACCCCACCTTTAGTGAGTGTATACTTTGAGTAACCCTGAGTGGGAGTTTCCCCCTTGATGAATGAGTGCTCACACATTTTGGTTCATTTTTCTTAAAAGAATATTCCTTAAAACTTGAGGTTAAAGCTTAATTGGTTGAGCAGTGGTGTATTCCTGACTGACATCTGAACTTGTAATTTGATTGTGTTGGAAGGGTGGACAATTACTATTGGTTACAATAAATCTGCATTTTAGGTAGCTGTTCATGTCTGTTTTGTGCATGTTTTGGTGACACCCACAAAGTAAATAAGTTTTCCCTCATGTTCCGGTAGAATTTTCTGTGTTCCAGTTTGTGCCCTTTGTCCTGTCGCTGGACAGCACTGAAAAGATTCTGGCCCCATCCTCTTGACACCTGCATGGGTAAGATTCCCTCTCAATCTTCTCCAGATCTTTCAGGCTTTCCTCATCACAGAGATGCTCTAGACCCCTTACTAACTTTGTAGCCCTCTTCTGGACTCTCTCCAGTAGTTTCTTGTCTTTCATGAACTGGGGAGCCCAGAACTGGACACAGCACTTGAGACATGGCTTTACCCAGACAGAGAAGAGGGGAAG
This sequence comes from Picus viridis, assembly GCA_033816785.1. Lineage (NCBI taxonomy): Eukaryota > Metazoa > Chordata > Aves > Piciformes > Picidae > Picus > Picus viridis. Next base: position 23,269,894 of record CM066576.1, read on the forward strand.
ATGACCTGATGGCCCTGCTCTTCTTAACGCGTTGTTTAAAGCATTTTTGTTCTCTCAGATGAAGAGCATGATGATAATACTTTATCTCTGTGATACTACAGAAATATCAGGAAATAGGAATGAAGTGATGGAGATTAAAAGAATTGTTTGATACGGTTAGCGGGCAACTTTGTAGAGACAGATATTCAAGACCTACAAACCACAGCCTAACACAGCCACAAAACCAAATATATAGATTTGTCTTAAACTAAATTTGCAAAGCAATTAAAAATGCATACTTTTCATCCATGAGAAAGAATAGATTTAAAACTAAAGGGAATAACTGATAAAATTAGTTACATGTGCATTTACACTAGTGTAGTGTACTCTAGCCAAAAAAAAAGAGATGGATCCTGCAACATCAGGCTTTAAAGGGGAAGTGGGGAAACTCTCAAATACAAGTGAACAATTTTATTTTCTTTTTTTCATTTGCAACAGCCTTGTTTTCAAGGTGATATATGTACTGCTGTCTAATCTACAACTTTTATATTTACCTACACATTATCTTCATGTCATTATTGGTTTATTGGTGATTTGAGACAGGTCCGGAATAACAGACATTATATAAACTAAACTCCCTTCTATTCTGGTCCATTTGTAAAGGTCAGGTTAGCAATGAATCAATGCAGTACTAGAAGGGGGCAGTTCTCATGAGACTGGAGATATCAAAAGGGCTGACAAACTGGTGTTTTGAAAAAAAAAATCACTACAAGAGACATGTTATGCCAAATCCAGGCCTCCTACACTAAGCTGCTCGTATTGCAATGGTATCAAGGGAGTTGAACCTGCTTACATCAGGGTTGAATTAGGCTCCACACAACAGTTGTCTGGGATACAAATTCCTTCAAATCAATGGAGTTACACCAAGGATCAGTCTGACCACGTTGCTTAGAATTTCAGGTTACTTGCCTGGGTGTTTGTGTCATGACTGCTAAGAGTCATGGGGTGCAACATAATAGTATCTCATTCTTTGTCAGTCTGGTGGTAAAATTTTCACCTCCAGGATCTCATTTGTTTTATTCTATAGAAATCCTCAGAGCCAAGTTCCTTGAAGATCAGGCCAGCATTTTAAATCCTCATCTCCCTTATGGTCTGTTTACTTCTGCTAGATCAAATAGAAAGCAAGAGCCTGACAGATCAAGGCAAATATCTCCTTTGCTGAGAAATACCTATTTATAAAGATACTATTACATGATCATTCTATAAAGCAATAACTGTTGGGAGTAAAGGGCTCATTGAGATACAGAGTTTGGCATTTAGTTCCTTGAAACACAAGGAACTGATATGTGAGGCTGAGGCCTTTGTAAGTAACTTTACTTTTGCTTTTTCTTTATTAAGTTTCTTCATTTTGCTTGTGAGGCTAAATTCCACACTGTTTTTACTGCAGAGCTAACATTCTAGTTCCTCTTCTTTATTTTGTATTAGATTTTCTAAATAACTTTTCTTCATTCATATGTCTCAGTATGAATGCTATGAAAACACAAATGACCTGCTGTCTCTGAATCATTGAAAAATACTACATGTGGATTTCTTTATCATGAGAATAACTCCCTTCATCCTCTAGAATCACCTCTCTAAAGAATTTTTTTACTGTATTTCATATTGTAATCTCATTTTGTAATGGTCTAGCTGCATACTTGGCTGATTTCTGGCTTTGCTTATATTGATTGGATTTGTATTTGGTATGTCTGGCTCTTTTAGTTTCAGATTTTCACTTTACATCCCAAAGATTCTTTCTGATTTTTGTCTGCTTTAGCCTGGCCTTGAACCTTTTTACCACTCTTGTGTGGTGCTTTGACCTAAATTCTGCTTAAGCCCTTCTTTATTTGAGAAAACAGAGTGATTTGTAGATTCTTTTTTTCATCTCATGGCTGTCATAGATTTATCTAGAAGCCTGTGTATATTGATGTTTGTGAAGTAATTTCATTTGTTCATGAAATCTGAATTTAAATGTATCATCCTGGGTTTTTTTGCTGAAATCATGGCAATCTTTTCTCCTTCATCTGTTTTGTTTCCCTCACTCTTCACAGTGCTTTAAGTTGTCCCTTTTGAGGCTCTTGTTTACTAGTTCCTGCTGTGTTATCTTGATTTTAATCACATTGCACTTACCTAGTAGTTCCTGATTTCTGACTGAACCAGCAGCTTCTGTCAGTGATTTCATTCCTCTCCCTGGATGCATACTTCCTTCTGCTTACGGGGACTGACAAAATGCTGGGCAATCAGACCTTTTACCAGCCAGACTTCAAACTGCAAATACCTAATCTAACTTTAATAGTCGAAGTGAGTGTAGGGGGAAATGAAATTACTTTGTTTTTCCAATCCATCACTACCTTAGTTACCCAGTAAGGCTCTTAAAGCACTACCATACTGTCATCTAGGGAGAAGCTAGGCCACTACTCAGTTTTACAAAACATGCTACATGAGAATATTTACATTAAGTATTTCGTGATTTCCAGAGAAAAATGAGTCAAAAGAGGGGGTGGGGGGAAAGGCCCATTATCCTGCAGGTACAAATGAACACCAGTAACAATTAGGGATTCCATCAGAACTGACATTTTGTCAAAAAATCAAATCCTTATTTCTTGATCATTCCTGACACATATGAGCAAAACCAAAATACGCAAGTCAGAAAAATGTCTTTGATTACCAATATGAATTTAGTAGCAGCTAATTGTAATTAATAAACCCCAAATCTTTCTGCAAATCACTTCCAATTTCATTCCCAACTGAATACTTACACTTGAACATGTGTTTAGATAATTGAAAGGATCTGTTGCTTTTGTGCTTGATACTACCATTCTGAAGTGACATAGACCAGAACAATCAGACAGACATAAGAGAGTGGCTAAAATTCCCTGCTTGTTTCCCCATTTCTTTGAATAAGCTGCTCTTCTTCACAGTAGTCAGTTTTTGCAATGGCAATCATCAAATATAAATGCAAATAAGATGTCATAGTTATATGCTTTTGTAAGTATAGGAAATAATATAGAAATGTTGAGCTTTCACAACTGCTACTGTCTAGCTTTTTACCTGACATATTATAATGTATCAAAGGTTGTTTTCTTATTAAAAATTACCATTAATTTCTGCATATTATGTATTTATCAATCAAGGAAGCAATTCTGGATTAGGAAATTGAATGTATTAAGAACTAAAAAACTCCAAACAAAACAGCAAGCCCCAAAACCAAACCAACCAACCCTAAACAACAATAAAATTCCATGTCTTTAAAAGGAAAGAAGCTTTCACATGTAGGGAATAGTTTCCTTTTTTCTTTCTTTCTTTTTTTTTTTTTTTCTTCCCTGAGGGAAGAGGTAACATATTCACCTCTGATCTTAATTATAATTGTAAAGGCAGAAAAGGAAACAGTAATTTCTGTAATGAAATATATGCTATTTGGAAGCAGGGGCAGAGCAATCTGGTGGTGATCTGCAGATGTGGTGGGAGCTTTTGGCCCTCCGAGCATATGTCCAGCTGTTTATGCAAATTATCAGGAATTTTTCTCATACCTAGGGGTATCCTCCCTTATGATCCATCTGTACCAAGTAAAACCATATTCTCCAGGTACCCTAACACACACACACACTCTGCACAACACATATGCTTCTATTATCAGAGTTCACAGGGAAATTTTAATGCATATGTATTAACTGTCCACTGCTAATTCAGGTGCAAGTGAGAATAGAATAAAAATTAATTAGACTTGGGGGAAGAGTTTATTTGATCTGAGTCCAATATGAATCTGAAATAATTCAGCTGAAGCCAGCAGTCAGCCTTGTACTTAGTGTGAGATCAGGTCCAGGTCTGTGGTGTCTGTGATAAAAGGCTTCACTTTTGCCCAGTTGAGTTTACCAAAGCACAGGATGTTCTTGGTTTCCATGCATGGAGAACACGGATTTCATCACTTGAAAGCTGAAACTGTGAAGATTTTAATAGCTATCATACTGGACATTTGTAGAAACACAAGATTGTCCTCTTTACTGTAACTTAGCTACTGATTAATGCATATCCAAAGGGAGCTCCAAACGGGGATTTCCTGTACCAGTAGATGTGCTGAAGTCAGTGCAATTACACTTGCAGAAATCAAAGCCTTTCTTAATATATTTATATAACTCTGGTTTTTTTCTTCCTTCTTTTTTTGTTTGTGGTTTGGTTTTTTTAGAATTTTCCCAGTACTAGGACAAAGAGCCTACATAGCCAATCACCTCTGTAACTACCTTTTTTAGGGGACTTTAATGTTGGCTGTCTATCCACAGATATGTATGAAACATGCACAGAAGTGTATAATGCATGGTACTAGATTGCATGAGATTTTTGTGTCCTGTGGTTTCTCTTTTGAGTTCAGCTACAGGGCATTGTGGGTGTAATATAGCACAATCCCTTCAGCTCCCCTTTGCCAATCTGCAGACCCTGTACCTTTTGAATTTGTAGTCAGAAGTGGAATTTGGTCATCTGATTTTAGCACGTGTCGAGGTTTTACTGCGTGGTTACCACCAGGTGGTAGCATTTTAAAACGTTCCTCTTGCTTTAGAACAGCTACCTGGACTTATTTGGCAAATTTTCTGTGGCTTCTTGCAGAGGTTCGTGTTAAGGAGGTTGGCATGGTAACCTACTTAGAGTGGATCAAGTTGTCATGTGGCAAGTTCAAGCATGAATTAAGATAGAGACATGGTAAGGCTTCCATCCAAGGAGAGACTGAAAAGACTGGGATTGTAGAATGTCCCAGTTTGCACCCTCAGTATATTCAAGAGAATATTTCAGCATTAGAAAATTGCAGCAGAAGAAACTCAGTCAAAAAGAAAAATTTGTCTTGCTTTTAGTATGATAGTAACTGACAGAAGTGATTTTATTAAACTCAGTAAAAACCAAACCAATTTTTAACATTATGGAGAATACCTTTCCAGTATATAAAATACATTTTAAGACATATACTTTGAGTTTTCAAGACATAAGTCTAACTATTAAATGCTTTCATAACTTTGCAAAATTCATTTCACCTGCCGTTGAAATGGTTTTTTGTACATTGATTGGTAGAAGATAGTGGATTTGATGGATCACTAACAAAATTTGTTTACATCCACTGGAAGGGTTTTGCATTGGTGGCTGATGAGAAGAGACACAGAGCTATTTTCAACCACTGCACTGCTGACTGCTTTGCTTAGGTTTTAGGTTTTGTTTGTTGCTTTTTCCTCTTGCCTACACTGTGATGCCAGATAATGATAAAAATGTAGTAATGAAAGAATAATGAACCAGAACTGTGACTAGAAATTTTGCTACTTGGAACACCTTTCTTATTTCCAGTCAGCTCTTCCTTGCTTTACTCTCTATGTTTTTTAGCAGTTCTGGCCCTCTGAACCCTTTTTTGATGCTGCTTAAGTACACTTTCCTTCTGGTTTGTGCTCTTCTTAACATATTCCCTTCATGAACTACAATTCTGAGTCCAGTCAAAGTCATCTGCTGGATGCTTTGCCACTTATTCAGTGGTTTACCTTGGTAAGCCATTGTCGAACCTTTGCTTTGGGACACAAGAAACAGCTTATAATCAGTAAATGCAATCTGTCTGAGCCTAAATTTGACTGATACAGCTTACAGGGGAGACAGATAATAACTGAGGGATGATGTGAGTTCACCAATGGTTACAGTTCCTAGCCCACAGCAATAGGACAGTTGTTCAATAGGGATGATAAGAGCCCAGTTTCTGGTACTCAAACTAAAGAAGAAATATCAACTGCATTATTCTGATACGCTTTATCTTTTAATTTTGTATTTCTCTTCTTGCTTTTACTTTGGAAATGATGAAATATGCATCAGTTTACTTAACATTTAGCCATGCTGAGACAGAAGTCATTTAGATAATAAAAGGTAAAATATAGGCCTAAAGTAAGGAAGTAAAATTCTAAGAGTAATAGAAAACCAAAATATATAATTTACATAGTATGTGCATAGAATATGCTGTAGGTGGTAGCTGTGCAGGATAATTACAGACTCTACAGGCTTGGAGAGTGGAAGACTATGTTGTAAATTGCAGGAACATTTCAGATGAGTGCCTTGCACCTTGGATAATGATTACTTTTAGTGGTAGACAGAGTGGTATTCTTATCTGAGTGGATTTACTCAAACACAAATAAATCTAACATTTACATAAATCTAGATTAAATCTATCGAACACTGCTGCTTTTGGCAATGAAAATTTACAGGTGGAAAACTCATGTTCTTTGACTTTTTTTTTTTTTTTTTTTTTTCTGCTGGGATAATTTCCTTCACTTTTGAAGAACACTATATACTTATTTGTGTGAATGAGTTGGGGAAGAAAAAATGCTGGTGAAAGAGAAGCGACTATATTTCCCAAGAACTCAGTTCCATCAGAGCTGCAGGGCATTGCTGCTATAAAAGCTTTCCCCCAGGTTTGAACTCTTCCATATGGGAGCAAGTATTTTGCTCCCATACCAGATTTTTTCTCTTCCTGAAAATAAAACACAGATTTTTACATATATTACTAAGTGTTTTGTTTTCCTTTCTCCCCCTTATTAAGGCAATTAATTTAAGTGTATCAAATTTAAAATTAATTTTGTACATTAATCAGTGAGCAGTTTAGTTCTTGCTCTACATTAGGATAAAATGGGTTTTTTCCTCTTTTGCTGTATTTTTTTTATCTTGTAGCTAGTGCAGTTAAAGTTCCTGTCTCCTGTGTTGGTGGTCCTGGCTCAAGGGAGAAAGCAAAAATAATATTTTTGAGTTGAATAAGACTGTCTCTGAAGCTCTTCCAAATTTGTGGAATCCTTAGCCTTTCCTACAAAGGATCAAAAATTGGAGACAGAAGTGCATTCAGTGTACATCTACACTAAGCATAATTAACTTTTGAACAGCAGCAGAAACAATATCAACTCAACTTTGATTTTAATGTTTTATGGTTTCTTGATAGTCCTACTTGAAGCAAGAGAAAGATCCCTTACACCTTTAGCCTGGTAACTTGCTGTCTATCATCACCTTTACCTATTACTGGACTTTATTGTGAATTGTTTGTTAGATATTGAATGATAGTGAAGGATGTGGGAAAACTTTAATTTCTAACTGATATTTGTAGAATCATAGAAGAGTTAGAGTTGGAAAGAATCTTAAAGATCATCTGGTTCCAAACTCCTGTCATGTGCAGAGACGTCTTCCACTAAGTCAGATTGCTCAAATCACTGTTCAACGTGGCCTAGAGCCTTATCCACAACCTCTCTGGGCAACATGTTCCAGTGTCTCACCACTCTCACAATGAAGAACATCTTGCTTAGATCTAATCTAAATCTACCCCTTTTCAGTTTGAAACCATTACCCCTTGCCCTTCCACTACATGCCCTCATATTAATACTCCCTCCCTATTTTGACTTTAGGCTCCCTTTGAGGCTGCTGTAAGATCTCCTCAGTTTTCTTTTCTCAAGGCTGAACAATCTCAACTCTCTCAGCCTGTCTTCACAGGAGAGATGCTCCAGCCTTCTGACCATTCATGTGTCTGTCTCTTGGAGTCACTCCAACATATTCAGATCCTTTGTACTTCAGGTGGGGTCATGAAAGCAGATAATTGGGAGAGAATCATCTTCCTTGACCTGATGGTCATGCTTTTAATGCAGCCCAGGATGTGATGGGCTTTCTGGGCTGAAGGCACACACTGCTGCTCTCAAGTCCTTCTCAATCCGCTTAATACCAGCCTGTATTTATGCTTGGGATGCCCCTGATGCAGGTGCAGGACCTTGTACTTGGCCTTTTTGAACTCGATGAGGTTTACATAGGCTCACCTCTAAAGTCTGTCAAGGTCCCTCTGGATGGTATCCCTCTTCCTGAGTATGTCAAATGCTCCAGACAGCTTGGAGTTATCAGTAAACTTGCTGAGATCACTCTCAATCCCATGGTCCATGTTGCCAACAGACATTAACCATCACCAGTTGTCTCCTTATGTACCAGATGGCACTTTAAAAATAATTTAGGACAAAAATTGAGATTCAGCCCCAAAAGTGCTTATCAGTCATATATGTATTCTTTTCTTTTGTGGTAAGTAAAGATATTTTATTATGCAAATTAGCCATCAAAGCTGTACTGACATTTTCTTTTCTTTTTGCAATGACTGTGTTAGAGGTAGGTGGCCCTGGTAATTTGCAATATTGGTGTTATAAAAGGCATATTTACTTACTGATATTCACTTTGAGAAATTATTCAGAGATGTTTTGTTGATGTTTTCATGGTTTTTAACTTGCTTTTTGAAAACTAATTAATCAAGTATAATCATCTGGTTGTGTGAAATATTTATAAACTGTAATTTCTATTGCAGGAAATGTTCTTCAGCATCTCAGTATTGTCTCTTAATGACAAGAATAAGGAGAGAGAGTGGGAGGGAAGCATATGTATAGGAATCATTTATCCTTCTCCTCAAACCAATGAATTTTTGCCATGAGTATTATATTTCTACAGAGAATACTTCTGAGATTTGAAAATTATACCACATTTGGCCTAAATATGTTGCTTATGCAGCTTGCTTCCCCCCTCCTTCCCTCCCCCTCCCCCCCCCCCCCCCGACATTTTGGCAGGTATACAGGAGACTGCAAACTCCACAGGAAACATCAACTCCAGGAAGTTTTTGATTGAAATTGACAATAAAAGAAAGCTCTAATTCTTGCTGCTTAATATGAGTTCTCAAGATTGTGTTGATGGTGTTCAAAAACATTATAAAGTGACAGATTAGAGGTTCCCACTTAGTTTCTTACAGTGTCTGCCTGGTCATTGAGAATAACTGGAATAACTCTGGGAGTAAGAATACTTTTGCCCTCAGAAATTGTTTTAGAAAGAAACTCAAATTTGTGGAAGTGTAAAAAAAAAAGTGTTAGAGGTAAAAGGCTTTGTTTTGAAAACACAGTCAGTGTGAATGAATTTTAGATAAGCAGAGTGCAGGGTCCAGTACTGTTCAACATCTTCATCAATGACATTGATGAGGGGACAGAGTGTCTGCTCAGGAAGTTTGCTGATGATACCAAACTGGGAGGCTTGGCTGATACAGCTGAAGGCTTGGCTGGACAGACTGAAGAGCTCGGAAGAGAAGAACCTAACAAGGTTCAACAAGGATAAGTGTGGAGTCCTGCATCTGGGAAGGAATAATAAACTGTACCAGTACAGGTTGGGAGGTGGTCTGCTGGAGAGCAGCCCTGTGGAGAAGGAGCTGGGAGTCCTGGTGGATAATGTTTTACATGGGACAGCAATGTGCCCTTCTGGCCAATAGGGCCAATGGGATCCTAGGGTGCATTGAGGAGTGTGTCCAGGAGATTGAGGGAGGTCCTCCTCCCCCTCTACTCTGCCCTGGTGAGACCTCACCTGGACTATTGCATCCAGTTTTGGGCTCCCCAGTTCAAGAGGGACAGGGATCTACTTGAGAGAGTAACAATGGAGGGCTATGAGGATGATTAAAGGACTAGAACATGTGTCTTATGAGAAGAGGCTGAGAGCCCTGGGGCTTTTTAGTCTGGATAAGCGAAGACTGAGAGGGGATTTAATAAATGTTTATAAATATCTGAGGGCCGAGTATCAAGAGGGAGGGGACCGCCTCTTCTCAGCTGCACGCTGTGATAGTACTAGGGGTAATGGATATAAACTACAGCACAGGAGGTTCCACCTCAACATGAGGAAGAACTTCTTCACTGTGAGGGTCACAGACAACTGGAACAGGCTCCCCAGAGAGGTTGTAGAGCCTCTTTCTCTGGAGACTTTCAAGACTCATGTGGATGCATTCCTGCATGACCTGTACTCAATTCTATGGTCCTGCTCTTGCAGCAGGGTTGGACTCGATGACCTTCATAGGTCCCTTCCAATCCCTAACATCCTGTAATCCTGTGAGTTACAACATTTCTGTAAACAGTAAACAATCTTGCTTTCCTTCATGAAGACTAAGACTCATTACAGACCTCTGGTCTGTAATGAAAAAATCAGAAAAACAAACATGAAAGTGGCAATAGAGAGTGAAGCCCTGTTCAGATCTACATTGTTTTCAAATGCATGTCACCACAGGCAAAGTGGTGATACCTGAGTTACAATACAGAGCATGTCCATCAACAGTGGGAAAGAGGGTTTTTCAGTGATGATTGCTTATTTATATTTACTAGATGCTCTGCTTTACCAGCTGATAAATGTCAAAATGTGTGTAAGAAATGTACTGCAGCAAATTATGATGCCTTAGAAACCTACGTGAAAGAGAACAATTCTAATAAGGTCAAATAATAACAAAATTGAAATGTCTTGGTTCTTCTGAGGAAAAAACAAGTAGTCAATACAGATGTGAGAAATTGTAAGTTTAGGATTACATTTACTCACCTCTAAATAGAAAAGTTTTGTTGTTACCAAAAGAAACAGCCTATGTACTAATAAAGAGTAAAACAAAGTAATCGATCAATGTATTAATTAATTTCCTTTAGTTTCCTAGGCTAAGCCACATATGTCAGTTACACTGCTGTGACTTTTTGACTCTTACTGGAAAGGAAAATGTAATAAATAAATTAAAGAAAGGCAAAAAGTCAAGGTTTTAGTGTTATTCCTAGTGCAGAATACTTTACTTAGTGCCAATATCTGACACTTTTTTATTCACTTTCAATCATCATGCTCAACTAATCATGATCACATGCAAATATATATGCAAGACAATTTAGTTAATTATGGCTTTCTTGTAGTAAGGATGAATTTTCAAACACAAGTAAGCCTAAACAATGCATTTTGTATAGATAATTAGGTAGCCCGTACCTCACATCAAATATGCTCTAAACCTGACTTTCTAAAGAGGTTCTCTCTTTTTTTTTCAAGACAGCATGGATAATTCAAGGTAGATTTAAAAAATTTACAGCACCCTTTAATCCTGCCACAAACTGGGTATAATATATTTCACTGGATGTACATGAATTAAGAGAGGTAGGAAAATGTTTCTTGGTGATTTAATATGAAAAGGAGTATCGACAGACCTGAATGACTTCAGAGCAAAATCTCAAAAGTAAATGAATGCCTGCATCAAATATGCCTTTTCAATAATTCCTTTCCTTCTATCTATATCTTTTATTTCTACCTATGCTGCTTTTCCATTGGACCTTAGTGCAGGTAATAAAAAAAGACAGTGATAAATCGTTTGCTAATCATTCATTAGATAAATCTCTTGCACTGACATTATCCTCTATATATATATACACTGCACAAATTTGAAATGTCATAGAAGTGTATCTCATGGTCTCATTTGTAATTTATTACTCCAGATATTTTTTGCCTAATGTTTAATTTCTACATTAAATGGGATGAGCCAGAGCAGTGAAAAAAAAAGCAGACTATGATCACGTAGTAAAGCAGTGGAGCAGAGCAGCTGTGTTTTGGGAAAAGGCCTTATCTTCAGGATATCTTAAGCACAAACTTGAAAGCTTTCAGAATCTTCAGGAAATAGAAAGAAAAACATATATATAAAAAGAAATTCTATTGTGTAGCATATCTATTTCAACAGGTCTGCTGGAGATAGGCTCTGAGTATAAAAAATACAGGAAAGAGGTGACTGGTATTATGCAATTTGTAGCTATATTTGGGTTATGTCAACAGTGCAGTATACAGTAGTACAATTTAACTGGGCTAAGGGCTTTTCCCTTCCTCAAACTACTACAAAAATTCTGAAAGGATTCTGTTGAAAAACATATTTGTGGAAGCAGGCAGGAGGGGAGAGTATGTTCACCTTGGCCTGGCAGCTGCATCCCTAGTCATATGGAAAATCTGAGATAGAAAGGGCTGGGATAGAATGTCTCACCCCAGGAACACCTCAACATATTCAAACAAGAGAAGCTCTAGGTGATCAGAGTAGAGCAGCAGAAGGAGAGGTGGCAAAAAGAAAGCTTCTGAGCATCAGACAGAGTGGCTCTGAAAAGAAGCAGAGGTGTTATTTTTGAGGGGAGCAAAGTCAAAGCCTGTTCTCAGAGGGGAGGGAAAGAAAGCAGCAATCCTACTAGTGTGAGGAACTGAGCTGATGTGTGTGCTGTGCAAGAGGCTGCAAGAAGTGCTGCATTGGAAAAAGATTTGATCTGCCTCTGACAAGAAGTCCTAGTCCTATTTTGAGTGCCAGAGCTCTGGTAAGGAGAGAGCAAGGGGAGCATTGGGATGCAGAAGCGGGCAGGAGAGAGGAAACCATTAGCTAAGGAAGACTCCTGCATCTGCTGTCATTAGCCCAAAATATGACATGGTAGTGTCACACAGACTAGACATGAAGTAGTGATTCTGAAGATTGTTTCCCTCTTCAGATGAAAAAAGGGAATTCTATCCAATCAGCTTTATGTATAAAAAACCTGAACAGACACAGGTGCCTAGTATGTAATTTCAGTTCAGTCCTCTAAGCTCCAGTGAGTGACACATCTCAAACTCTTGCTGTGTTTTGGAGCACCTCTCCTATGAATAGAGGCTGAGAGATTTGGGATTGTTCAGTCTGGAGAAGAGAAAGCTTATTGTGACCTTCCAGTGTCTGAAGGAGACCTACAAGAAAGCTAATGAGGGACTTTTTAGGGTGTCAGGTAGTGATAGGACTAGGGGGAATAGATTCAAGCTAGAGTAGGCTAGATTTAGATTAGACATTGGAAGAAGTTTTACACCATAAGGATAGTGAGATACTGGAACAGAGTGCCCAGGGACGTGATAGAAACCCCTTCCCTGGAGGTTTTTAAGGCCAGGCTGGATGTGACTCTGGGCAACCTGATCCAGTGGAGGGGGTCCCTGCCCATGGCAGAGTGGTTGGAACTACATGATTCTTGAAGTCCCTTCCAACCCTGACAATTCTGTGATTCTGTATGAATTTATTATCTTTCAGAGGCTACTCAGTCTCCCTGTTGACAGTACAGCCAGTCTATTTTTCCCTCTCACCATATCATTCTAGGTTGTTAATTTTCAAGGTGTTACCACAGGGAAGTCAGGTGAACCCAAATGGCTTTCAAATTTCATACCTTCTCCCTCTAAATCTTGATCAAAAAGAGAGAGCACTTCAGTTGATTTTTATAGGAAGAGATATGGTTTTCTCTCTAAATAAATTTATTGAGATCTTGAAGACACTCAGAATGGTCCTTTAGGATGCAAACATTCAGTAAGCTTTAAAGACAGTCATTGCTATGATTCAACATATACTTAAAATTTCAGTTACAAAAGAGAACTCCAGGACTGCTTCAGCTAGGTAAAGCCCTAAAGGGCTAAAATTTTGCCAGGAAATCACTGGAGCAGAGCAGTTTCCTGCCCAGGCCCTCTTTATCACAGCCAACATTTTTATTCTGAAAATGGGAAGATGATGGAGAAGCTGGTTCTGTTTGCTCTAGGCTGCTAGAGAAATTCCTATGCCTGAAGAGTTGCCAGCTGCCCAGGGGCTTTCTAGCCCCTTGCTCTGATGTGCCAACATGAAACCCTGTGACCATTTTCCCAGCTACAGCAAGCAGATAGAGGACATTACAAATTCTATTTCTGTACATTCTTTTCTCAGTTTTGATGTGACTTCAAAAATGTAGAATATGAGGTGTGAAGTGTTGAATTTAGAGAGACCATTCTAAACTTTCAGTAGCAGAATTTGGCTCAGGATTAAAAAGCTTAGAATTGGGGGTTGGTTTGTGTTGTTAGAAGAGATAACACTTGATGTTTATAGTTATTACCTAGGATGGATGTGCTGAAAGGTTCCTGCTCATACTTGCTCCAGTAAAAACCAAGGTAGCTGCTAAATCTTTAGTACCATGTTCAGGGTGCAGAAAGTAAATGGCTGCATCTGTGGGGAGGAATGGACAGGACAAGTGACCAACAAGGTATTCCATTCCATATACGTCACATTCATTATAAAACTGAAGGATCATGAGCATTAAGCCTTCTTCATTGTCTTCGTAGAATCACAGAATAGCCTGGGCTGGAAGGGACCTCCAGAAGTCATCTTGTCTAACTCTCCTGCAGTGAGCAGGAGCATCCTCCATTACATCAGGTTGCCCAAAGCCCTGTCAAGCCTGATCTTGAACATCTTTGAAGATGGAGCCTCAACTACCTCCCTGGGCAACTTGTTCCAGTGTTCCACTACCCTCATGGTAAAGAGCTTCCTCCTAACATCAAACCTAAATCTACTCTTCTCTAATTTAAAACTGCTGCCCTTTATCCTATCGTCACAAGGATATCACTAGAGAGATCCAGAGAGGAGTCTGTCTGTTCTGCCTTCAATCTCAATCCATGCATTCCTGAATCCAGTTCCAGAATCCAGCTCTTGAATTCAGTTCCTGTCTTCTGATGAGCCCAGTTTGGGACTTCCCCAGTGCCTGGTGCACCATGAGTATTGACCGTGATTTAAATGCCATCAGGAGGGTTAGGTTCAATGTTGGTTCTGCATATATTTTAATCTAGTTCATTCTATTTGTATTATTTTCGTTAAAGCTGTTTCAGCTTTCTTTTCCAGTCCATAAGGCTCTCCCTTATCCCCTGCCCTTTCCACTTTGGGAGGGTAGGTAAGTTAATAGAGAGCATGTGTCATTTGTCTAGAGGCCAGCCCAACCCTAACCCTTGATAAGAATATATGTGAGATTCAGTCCTTTCAAGAAAGGTAGAAAAAGCTTGCACAGAAAACCCTAGGTCATGTGAAGTCTCACCTGATAAACACAGTGATCTTCGTATCTCTCTAGTGGTAGATACCTATGCAGATACCAATTTGCAGACAGCTCAATTTGAGTTGAATATTTCCTCTTAGTTGACTCTCTTCATAGCATGAACATCAGCCTCATATTATTGGACTTGATGATCTTAAAAGGCTTTTCCTAAGGCCTAAATCATGCTATGATTGCACGACTCATAACTTTTCTCCCCACTGTTTTTTTTTTTTATTCTAGAACAAATAAAAACAGGTTCATGAACCTGTTTGAAAAATGAGAGGGCAACCCGTGAAGACTGTTTCTTTGAGATGGGGAACTTTGTGTCTATTTTCATGTTGTTTTTTTCAAGCAGAAATAGACTCAAAGACCGCATCCAAGTATCACGAAAGTCACATTTTAGCAGAAAAAGAAGCGATATGTAGTGTGTAAGCTCAATTTGTTGCATCACTATATCTGTTCTAAGCCAAATTGAAAACGTAAAGAGGTCTCTGCCCAGTTCCCACAGGTTAGATGTTACAGACAAATATTTGTTATCACAGAATCCACTGTCATTACTGTTTGCAATCCAGCTGAGACACAGAAACTGAGATAGCAGAGAATGAGCTATGGTGTCAAGGACAGGCTTGATAAAAATTGCATTACTGGTACAGTGTGAATAACCCTCTATGGTGGGTTTTCCATTGCTGCCCGCACTCTGTGAAACAGAGGCCATCAGTCTTTAGTATTGTTAGCTGAACCATTGCATCATAACTTGTAAATCATGGACTGGGTAAATTACATTTCTACTCGTCCTTCAGCAGTTCAAAAACATAAACAGACCATTAACAAGAGATTTTTATTGTTTGGGGTTTTTTTTTATTGGTGTCTTATGGCTGGTATTCAAATATGCATTTAAACAAGAGAGCAGAGGAAAACCTGCAAACAAGCTGGGGGAACGGAAAACACATTTGTGTGATCATTATTCTTTTTTAAAAATACATTCTGAAATCATCTCTTCCAAATTCTGATTTCAATAGGCCACATAATAACCTGCCAGAGAGGATGTCTTTGATTTCTTCAGAAAAATCTGTTTTGAACAGTTCTGTGTAAGGTATAAAAGAAAAGCTCATACAATCAGCCACCATTAACATAATGTAGCAATCTCATGCAGGAAGGCTATATTTTAATAGCCCTTTAAATATTCCCCCAATATATTAGTAATTAATTGGTAAGTCATGGCAGGATCCATCTGGCAATATCCCTTCATTATTGGTTGACTGAATACTGATTTCATTTGGCATTCAAATGCAAGATCACATGATGGTTTCTACTGAATATATAAAGCCATAAATGTCTATATAGTAACACATAAAACCAGGTTTACTGAGGCAAAGAACCATCCCTGCAACCAGCATAACAGCTGAAGATTTGCTTTCAATTCACTTAGAAAAATATATATATACCATTATATTCCAACAATTGATTGTATTCTTTATTACATATAATTTTAATTTTCAATAAAGGACATCACCTAATTTTAATTGAAATATTTGTTTTCTGCTATAGTACTACACTATACTATATATTCTACTATAAATCACAAATTATTGTTTTTGTAGCAAGGTGAACCTATTTTTCAGTAAATGGCAGTATTTCCAGGTAGTGAGAACTTACCTTGGATAATGAATTTCTGTTAATGATACATTTGCTAACTAGAGGGTGATTAATTGTGCATATCTCATCCAATATTCTAGGGAATTAGCTTCCAAATTCACTACCTGCCACAACACTGGCCAGCTTTTTGATAGTAGTGTTTTATGTCGATCCAGCATCTTTATTCTTATAAAATACTCTGATTGTATAAATTTTACAGTCATTAATTTGAATTGGAGGTGAATGGAAGTTTGATACATCTGTTGAATTATAAAGCATTCATGTTAAAAAAGACATGTATTAACTCCTTCTGAGTATAAGTTCCCACTGAAAATTTAAATACTTGAAGCTATACAGATTAATGTCTTGGAACACTCACGACATCTACAAAGCCTTTAGTTTCCTTTGAGCCTATGACTATCCTTTGGTCTTCATCCAGCAGCTTTATCTTACTTTCTTTTTGAGGAGTGAACCATTTAGCTTTCCATTTTACAGAATATCCATCTACCCCTGCAGTCTTAGCAATTAGCCAAAAAACCTTTTCCCTACTCTTTTTTAACTGAAGAATTAATAACTAGAAATAATCTTGCACTAATGGAAGAAGGCCTGGACAGCACGATTTTTATTTTCTCTATGTAATTTCTCTGTAGTTTCATACTTTTAGGTAAACAGTCAAATAGCATCAGAGCGGCATTAGGAAGTAATAATATCACAATTACCATTCACAAAAAATATTCCTGGAAATCACTGGAAATCAGCATAAATGCACCTGGGATTTTCAGTTTAATTGGCTGGCATGATGAAAAGCTAAAAAATCTTTCCCCAGCAAAACAAATTTGGTTGAAACCCAGTGACTTTTCCAAACTTACATGATGATTCACAAGTGTTTGCTCATTCAATTCTTCTTAGCAGGAGCAGAAGGAAAGAACTCTTCATAAATTCTGCAAATTTTACCTTTTCCTTAAGTCACTCATTTTGTCTTTCATTCTTAATTGAACCAGACTTTTCCCACAAGTTATTGCAAGCTCTTCCTGTGATGGTAAGAATGTCACTAAAGACAGAAAACCACAGCACCAGGACTTCTCCTATTGCTGAATGACTGAAGAATATTAACTTCTGATATTTTTTGGACATTAAAACACTGAATCTGTCATTTCTTCTCCACATGTAAAGCTAAATCTCTAAGCATTGGCACTACAAATACAATTTTCTCTCTTTCACCCGGTTCTGGTTTGATAACACTGAAGAAAATGACCAGAAGGTTGTTTAACTATGACAGGGAAAACCACAAATGCCTCTAGGATTTTCTTATCAGTTAAAACTTGTGTGAAGTAGACGTTAATGTTTAGATCTTGGAGCATTTGTGTCTGTATAATGAAGTCTGTAATAAAAGTGGCATAAAACCAATCAATAATAATAAAAAAAAGCCATTTTATTTCACTACAGATTAGTTTAATGTTTTTTGCTATTTAATTCTTCAGGAATATAGTTTCAAACTGCATAACTAAACATGGACTACAGATATGATGTTATAAACTAAGTAAAATTACATTCTGTCTTCTATCACTAGCCACTCTTTATAGTGTGTCACAATCCAGTTTATAAAGTACTAGATACTAAAATTCTTCTATGCATGTGTATACCTTCTACTTCACTGAATTGGTTAAAATATTTCTATTCAGCATCGTATTTTCAGAGACAAATATTTTTCAAAAGTAACAATCTAAATAGCTATGGAATTCTTTGAATACTTTGTGAGCTTTTTAATATTGGAAAAAAAACCCCCAACTTTCCATTTTCAATTATAGTCAGAAAAAGTAGACCCAGATTACAGTACCATAGAAAGCAATATATGCTGGCAATATTTACAAACTAAATTTCACAGTTAAGTCACAGATGAATAAGTAAATTTCCAAACACTGAACAAGTACAAATATGACTATTTAAAAACAACTCCTGGAATTGTTATTTTAGGTTACTTAGTCTGGCATTAGACCAAAGGAAAATATTGAAAATGTTGATTTAGGATTTAGTCAACTACGAATTAAATTATAAGAATATCATTAATGTCAATAAACATGGTTTTAGTGAAAGTAGGTCTTACAAAAACCTAGGTAAGGTATTTTGCAGTCATAGTAGTGATTATGATGGCACAGATGTAAATGGGTTTTGTTAGGAATTTAACTTGATACCTCATGATGTTACAACATTAAATTAACACTTCACAATTATAACAGAACATACATTAAATGGATTAAAGCAGATTCTCTGACAACTCCCACCAAATGGTATGCTTATACTTGGTGGTGTCTCACGAGTCAGAGCTAGGGAAAATGTTATTGAATATTTCTGTGAACGAGCTGGAAGTAAAAATAAAATTGCTGCTATCTAAAATTAAATGTATTTTAAAATAGAGTTGAGGGAATAAGACTTAATAAAGTGATATATCTGTATGGCAATGATGAAACAACCAAGATTTTTAATAATTGGAAGGCTATGATTCTGGGATTATATAAACTCATGCTTTATATGCTGTGAATAAAAGACTAAGAGCTTCTCTGATGATTATTTAAATATCTTCATAGGCAGAAGATTCTATATACCAAATGTATCTTTAATCTGACATACAAAGATAAAAGGAGACTCATGGTATAGAATTAAAATGAAAAATGACAGATTTTTTTAAATTGTTAAGGCTATCAGTAGGTACAAAGAACATAATGGAAAATGTTGTATCTTAAGCTTATTTGTATTTTCACAGCAGAAATGGATTTTCTTGAATTCACAGAATATTCATGCCTCAGTGAAATACCAGTTATTGGTTTCAAAGGGAAATACCTAAATGAAGCTCTTTAAAACACCCTAAGGGTGTCTTCAGCATTCACAGAACTAACAATTTTTTATTAAATAGATTGTAAATCAGTACATAAGAAGTAAAATGCCTTGGAACCCAACAATTAATGTTTGGAGTGCTATTCAGTTATACAGTGAACCTCGGGATTTCATACTGTATGCACCAGATAAGTCTGACATGGGAATAAAAAATTGAATAATCTCTACACAGAGATAACATAAGTGTTTTTGTGGGTAGGTCTGGTTTTACTGTCCATCAGTCTCCAACAGGTGTTTCAAAGCCTGTGACTTTGATACATGCTATAAAATTCTGTAATGATGGGCCAGATAGGAATGTGTTAGGAACTACCATAATGAATAAACATATCCAGACAGCAGCATTTTCACAGCGTTACCTTTTAACATTTTAGCTCTTTTCTATTTCAGGCTTATAATCAGTGTGGCTCCTGAGTATCTTTCTCATGAATTAACATGAAGTTTGTTTCCCTGAACATGTTTGCAAACAAAATTTCATTTTGACTTGTATTTGTGGATATCATCTAAGGGGGAAACATAATGTAAGTGATTCAGTATCTTTGGGAAATGTTTGAAGTTTTACTTGTTTGGCACATCTTGAAAGTTTTCTGTAGGAAACAGAATTTTTGTTTATAAACAGATAATGCTAACATGGCTTCTGAAGAAGCGTAACAAAATTTTATCATGCTACAGTTGCAAAACATACACTTTCTGAGACTGTAATCTTTGCCCATACTTAGAGTTATCTCTGTGAAATGCTATTATAAATAATGCAGTTACTATTTTTGCCCGTCCTAGGGAATGGCACCAATTAATTTAACCAGCAACCACATCCAAAAAAAGGAATTAAATTTATGTCAGAGTTTTCTAAAGTGTAATTATTAACCTCTGTACTAAATCAGCTGGCAAACCAATAGAGTATATGCTGCACTTCAAACTCTAATTTTCTTTGAACTGTTTAACCAAGTGCTGCCTTTGGGGCTGTGTTTAAAGTTACAAGGTTTTGGGTTAGTTCTCTTAATTAAAAGTATTCGATTAACCCAAATGAAGCTAACTCTGTGGCCTAACAGCATTTCTGAAAGCTGGTAAATGATTACTAAATACAGAAATATTAAGTTAAGAATAATTTATTTGTATTTTCCCATTGAAATCATAAGTGAAATACAATTTATTTATTTATTTTCTTATTAAGTGATTAGGTAATTAAGAAACCATTTAACTGCTGGAGCAACACTTAGTATTTAAATGGAACAAGACTGTAACCCCTTGTCCTGAAGGGACAAAAGCCTCAAAAAATTATCTGAATCAGACAATGGGGCAGGAGCCAGCAGGTCTGGTTCTTCAGGAGATTGCTCACGTTGCCCAGGCTTGTCTGAATGTATCCTGGGGTCCAAGTGGACCAGTTTTGTGTGCCTTTGGCCATGTTTTGAGAAAAGTGATTCTATAGGTTAAAGTATCAAGGTTTTATCTCTTAATCTTTGTTGTCACTGGCCATCATTGTCTCAGGAAATCTATAAATACTAACCTAAAAAGCTAGTGCCTTGCCTTGCCTTCCCTACGCTCTGGGAGAAGCCACAAACCTTGCTTGCCTTGCAATTTGGAATCCAAGCTGTGCTTCAGTTTATCCAGGAAGACTGCAAGGCCCCTCACTGTTGTAAAGCTCAGGAGAAGACAGACGTGTCTGGCTGGGCTGAGAGATGAACCTCACAGGAGCTAAGACCCTGGGACAGTTTCATTTTATTGGAAGAATCAACAAGGACTGCTGCAAAGATTGCAGCAGAAGAACCTCTCCAAAACAGGCAAAGCTACAAAGCTGATAAGCCCTGTAAGCCTCAGCAGCAACTTCTTTTCCTATAAAGCTTTTGGCTACAAAGCCTTCTGAGATAAACCCTGTATATGCTACAGCAACAAGCTGCAGAAGCCAACACAAAGTGAAATTGTATTCCTGCAGCTTTCAGGTGTTTGACTCCATTTTGGTTTTGTTTAAATCCCCACACATGCCACGTGGTACCATGATCTGTGGACTAAAATGCTGCAACTGAATGTACTGGACTGAAGTGATTTGCAGTGAGTAATCCATGAAAATTAATTTTTATAAGCATCTGTTAAAAGGTCTGGTGCCCTAGAGAATTCTAGAGTTCCCCTCCCCAGTTTCTGGCATGCTGACAATGTTCTTCTGAGGTATCTGTTCCACAACTGAGTATTTTGAACCAGCAGATGGGTTTTATTAATATTTTCTGTGTGATTTTTATAATTAATGACATTATTAATATTGTTATTAATCATTCCACCTATTAAATATTAATAATCGTCATACAGTCATAACACCCCTTTGAAAACTTTCTGAAAATTCTGTCATTTTAGGATGATTTGTTAAAGTGAAGCTTTGTTTGTAAGGTCTTGTATCTCTGAAAATTTTTGTACCACTGCAAGGTCAGGTAGTTTATTTACCAGTGGATAGTCTCACAAGACTACCTTCCTTAGACCACTGTGTCCTGCACTAAAATAGTACACTCTGCAGCACAGCCACTCTGTCTGAGTGCCTTTCAGCATCCATCCCTGCCAGATCCCAGGACGCTCTTAATCCCTTTTTCTCACCTTGAAGGCCCAGTTGCAAGGATCCTTGTCTCACTTTTCACCAGTTTCCCAATCCCTTGCAGCTGTCAGGCTGTCATGCATGTGTGTACATATCTGCATATAATGCTTGAGGAATTTGACCTGCTTCAGTAGGAAAGTTTAATATGATGAGGAGAAAACTTACTGGGAATTGTCCCTGTGAGGGAGGAACAGGTTCAATAGACTATAGGTACAAGATATGTCAGTAGGAGACAGTGAATCTTCCTCACATTCTTCCTCACCTCCTTGTTAGAGCTAGAAAGCTTTGTTTGGGAAATGCTTCCATGAGAGATGCTTATTCCTCCAAAATGCAGAAACACAGTTGGCAGATGACAGGGAAGGAAGGAATTCAGAAGGAAGGCATTCAGAAGAAAGGAAGGCATTCAGAAGGAAGGAAGTTAGGAAGGAAGAAAAGAGCAGAAGCAGACTTTTCCTCCTTTCTAAAGTCAAGTTTTCTTGGTCATAGTCTCACAGGATCTCGTTTTTCTGACTTGAGCTTTAATTGTCCAACAGTCCAATGCAGTTGATGACACATGGCTGTCCTGGAGTGAGAAATTAGATGATGGTTTGGGGAACTGTTGTAGGCTAATCCTTGCATGAAGAGAACTGAATAGGGAACTGATTGAGGGGATTAATTGCATGACATGAATTATAACAAAGAGCCATGAATCCAAGAATATGTTGGGATGTGTATTGCTGTCTGAAGTTCAGGGTGTATGGGATGGCAGCAAATGAACAAAAGAAACTCTGTAATATAGGAAGGAAAAGAAAATAATTGAAAAACCATTTTCAGTTGTTCCTGTGAAAAAGGATAGTTTTCACATACAAAATATGTATTTAAAATTCCATGGCCCCCAAGAGACTTCTTGGGTTAAATTTATACTAATTTTTCCTTTTTAATGAGGATTGAGAAATTTGATTGCACTCAAAGTTCAGATCTCACTGCTGCACTACTGCTAAATCACAACTTCAAAAAAGTATACTTTTGATTTTCCCCAGATTTTTATTAAAAGAACTACTTAAGCTTTTAAGAAATGAGACAGACCCCCAAAGCTTAATTGACATCTGTATAGAAAGCTGGCACTTAGAATGCAGAAAGACACCAACTACACAAATATGAATAAATAATAATAAAGAAGAGTATGACAGTACTGGGATATTAGCTGACTAATTTGTGCCACTGCAAGCCAGTAAGGACCCTAATTTCCTTGATATAAATCCTTTCCCAGGGCAGTAGAAGTTGCAATGCGAATATACAGTGTTGAACTCATATCTTTTGTCTTAATGGTTTTTAAAGTTTACTTTCCAATTGCAACATGTTTACGGACAGCTGTCTGCAAAACAAATCACTTTTACTGTAACAGACTTTCTTCACAATTCTTCTGCTTCGAAGTACTGATTTACTGACTCTGTTTGGACTGATACACATTTTCTTGTACTTTAGTGCCTCAGTGCTTGAGGGATATCTTTTCAATAGGCCTCATGCTCTGAAGGGGTTCAAAAGAGACCTTATTAGTTCTGGTGTACTGGAAAGCTTTTTAGATTTTTCTGGATAAGTAATTTTATATCAACTGAATTGTGCCCTTAATATAATTATTTGTTAAAAGTTCTGCTTAATTTTGAGTAAGATCTTATAAAACATTGTGCAACTGAAAAGAAAAAAAAGGAAAAAAAAAGGATAGAAGAAATTATTTAGTAAGCCTGATTCTCTTCTGTACTTTGAAAAATCATACCCCTCAGTATACTGGGAATTCATCTTCCTGAAATCTGTATGCTGCTGAAAAGAACAGAATATATTTAGCTACCTTTTTGGATACAAACGGGTACATCTTCAGTAAAAGGAGGTCAAGAAGAGGTTGTAAGTTACAGCTTTGGGAGGTACTTTATGCTAATTCAGACATTAGCCTGGATTTAATTTTTTGTATAGCATAAAAGTGCTCTCTAATTCCTCAGCAATATAGAGCTATCCAGAGAGGGAGCCATCTTCTGCTTTCTTGTTAAAGATGTTTTCTTACAGGAAACAGAGGGCTGGTATTAAAGTCTTGGCATTATTGTAAAAATGCATGGAGCAAAATATAAACAGTCCACCTTGTACTATATGTATTTTTAACTCCTCCAAGAGAAATTGCTGCACACTTTGAAATCTCTGTCTTTGCACATTTGCAGCTCCCTGCCAGGTGCTGACAGTGACTCAAAGATTTCTGGTAAGCAAAATTGAACACTGTAGGAATCGTGGTAGAGTCTGAAATCAGGCTTACAATAAAAAATCAAGCAGCAGATGTGGGTTTAACCAGATTTCATTATGCTTCATTAAGTTTTCCTCTTCAATAATTTTTCATAGACCACTCTTCAGAAGAATATAAGCCTTAAATCCACAAGGCACTGGGGTGCAATTAGTACACTTAGAAGAAGGAACTACAGTAGACAAGATAATACCATGAGGCCTACAGGATTTTATTGATCCACCTAATGCCTTGTCTATTCCATAAATCTTTCAGTGGTGTCATTGAGCTTGCTATTACAGAACATGATTACTCATGCCAAAATTTAATTTCCCTATTACATTACAGTCATAGCAGTCGTAATAAAAATCTGTGCTGTTGTGCAATTCAGATTCCACTACCTTGAAGCACATACACATCTACTTTTTATTCTGTTTAGATGCAAATACTGATATAAAAAGTAGTCTTCTATGTTGTGTTTAACAAGTTAGAGCTTCATGACCTGAGGTATTTCTGAAATATGAATAATGTTTGTGCTTTTGTTAGAAGTATATATTTGTACTTACACATATGTGTATGCATATATACAATAAAATCACATATAGAGAACTTGATCTTGTAGTTTCAAGTTTGCTGAAAACATTGTCTATTATAGAGCCTTATATAAAAATGAGTTGATGCTTTAATGCACAATGCCACCCATTCCTTTCTCATGTTTAACAAAACCAGGCAGAATTCAAGTGCTAACAAATTCTTACACCATATTAATGTAAAATACCTTAAAATATACTGAGAATGGGAAGGTAGAAGGTGTATCACACTACTTTTGTCTGTTAAAGTTAGCTTGTTGTTTTTCATACATTACACATGGCACGATGCATCTTCTGGTATAAAGGAAAAAGCACAATCAAGCTGCAGATGTCATTGTTAAATGCACTGAATGCATTGAATTGTGATTCAATGTTTCTACTATCTTAACAATACCCTAAAAAGGTGAATTAACATTTAATTATTCAGAATATCATAGAAAAACAAGCAGTAATACTTCAAAGCAGCTGAAGTCTAATACATAAATCTATATTGAAAAGATGAGAAAAGGTTAACGGTAAAAGAAAATGAACAGATGCAGAATAATATTAGTGTTAGGTTTTACAGTGAAGAAACATTGTCTCATAGCAGGCAGAGGAAATACTCAAGGGACAAAAATATTGGTTTAATATGAGAACAAGAAGTAGAAAAGAGAATCTTAAAGGCAATTCAAGCTTGTAAGCTAACTGAATTTAGAAGGAAATAAGGAAGAAATAATATCTATTTCAGTTCCCTGCAACAGAAACTGGTTATAAAATGGAAAATGACATTGTCAGAACCCATTGTTTAAAAAATCAGATATAGCTGAAACAAATTGATGTCCCAGACTATAGCATGAGAACTCCAGGTATTAGCTTAAAAACGTCTGTCATTCTTCCCATGGTGTTTCAAATATCATTTAGAGAATAGTCAGACACAGGAGCTAAGTTGTATATGTGAATGTTCTAGAGGTCAATTCTTGCACAGTAATTGTGGAAAAGATCTTGTATCTATGTATTACATATGATAGTTTTCTTACCTTGATATGAATACTGGGGCAAATAGTTTTAAATAGTATTAATATGCTCACTCAAACCCCTAGTCAATTTAATTGTTCAACATCTAATACAATGAAAACTTAAAGCATTTTACTTCAGACAAATATTAAAACACTATTATGATTTAATTTCTGTATGTGTGTTTATTATACTGCTTTTAAAACTTCTGCCAAATTCGGAGTTCACTTGACAGCGCTACTGAAGAAATACCTATGTGTTGTGTGTGACAGGCTTCTATTTCAGCATAGGGGCTCTACTACACATACACACAGTTGTGATTATAAAACCATTTTTAAATAAGTCTCTTTGTATTTTAGCAGTGGTTGGCTTGTTTTCTCTTAAAATTCTTAGAGTTCTGAAAATGTTATTTAAAACAAATTTGCAGTGTTTTGCTCACTTGGAAACATCTTGACAGTGACCTGGGAGATGAACCAAATGCTGCAGGTCTGTGAATGGGACTGCTTGTACTAAATTTCTTATGTTTGGTGGATTGTTTCCATTTCATAAATTATTTTCCCCTTATATATCAGTTCATAACTGATGTCTCGGATGTTTCAGTTGTCTACCCTCTTGCCCTTGACTGAACCTTTAAGTAGATGGTTCAAACAGCTCAGAAAATGATGGATCAGTCTTGTGAGATCCTTGGCACAGTGCTGTGTGGCACCAACAACTACTTAGAAAGGAACCTGGTTTACTGGCTTGCCATAGGTTTCACAGGTTAATATGCAACCTGGCTTGCTCTCTTTATCATTTTGGCAGAATTGTACACACTTCAAGATCAGTCTTTTTACTGAATGTTATTATCCATCTCCTTCTTACATTGGCATTGTGCTGGAGACAGACCTTGAGCTGAACAGATCAGGAGAGAATAGATCTTGGAGTAGAGCATTTTCACTTCGCTGGGCTTGACAGAAGAGCATAAACCTTCTAAGCACTAGATGTGTAGTAGCTTGCACTGCCAAACTGTCATGGTCATTGTGGTCTAGGCACTACCACAGGTCTCAGAGAGATGACTGCAGATCTGTTTGGGCTCTAAACTTTTCTGTGGCCTTGGAGCAAGTTTCTTCCTTTCATAGTTTCTCTGCCTGTAATAATGAGACACGTTGGGAACCATGGAGCTTCATGGTTCAGTGGCCTACAGCTCTGGGGCAACAAGCTGCACAAAGCCACAGGCCTTGGTGCTAGATTTAGCACACTCAGTACCTTGTCTTGGATCCAGACCTGGCTGCCTGCTCTGTCACATGTGAAACCTGAAGCTCTGAATCTGTGGTGAAGGGCTCTCTGCCCTGGCACCAGAAATTCACACTGGTGCCCTCCCCTACCGAGTGCAGTACGCAGAGGAACTGGTCTAGAGCTGCGGGCACATAGCAATCACTGATTAAAATGTTAACTTTTCTCAATCTTACAAGAGGGGATAGTTGCTCTGATATAAGGAAGAGAAACATTTGATTTTGTAGCTAAAGAGATATAGGAGTTTAGCACATATTAGTCCAAAAAACCCCAAAACCCAAAAAACCCCATCAATCTATTTATTCTAAATTATTTTTTCTTAAAGAAAAATCATGGGTTTAATCAATTCAATATATTTTAAAAGGAATAATCTCTATTTATTCTCTGAATTAATTTGCTCGTCCTGACAACCTAATTTCTAGAAATGTAAGCTAGAGGCATTTATAAAACCATAGAAGTGATTTGGGTTGGAAGGGACCCTGAAGATCATCTGGTTCCAACCCATTTATACTTAATAACAAAGGAACAGTTTAATGCCCATCGTGACTATCTAGATGTTACTAGTGTTGACTATCAAGCCTGTTGTTCATGAATGCATGCAAATAATGCTCAGACAACTAGATTTTCTACTGAACAGGAAAATCTCCTAAAATGTATCAACGCATTCAGTAGACTCTTTCAGCTTGCAACTCTGAATATTTCCTGCTCTGCTTCATATGTGTCAATCACAAGTGAGAAAAAGTGAAATACATGAAGAGGGTCTCATCAGTATATGTCATGTTTCTATAAAAAATTCTGTAACATCTAAACTAATCAGCCTAGAAATAGACAGACCACCTGAACACACCAGATTGTCCCTACAATAGATTTTACCATATTCTGCAGAAAATGTTTCATATGAGCAGGAATCATCAAAAGTTTATTACTTGAACAGGGTCTAAGTGGATCTTCTGAGTTGTTTTTGTTGTATTGCTGCCAAAATTGTAACATATTACAAATATTTTATCTCATGTTCCTCTTGCTTCTAGAAGGCTGATTACTGCAAATCAGATGTCATGCTAACCTATGCAAGCAGCTAGCTCACTGTTTAGGATCTTGGTGACAAGCAGAAATTATGGACTATGTAATGTACCATTTTTCTGTTATTTTTGATAGTTTTAAAGTACTCATTTTTCTTAGTCCCAAATATATCATCATTTTTCACAGAACTGTAGAGCTTTTGATATAGCAAAATTGAATCTGTGTCTGTGTGCTGCAGTAGATGGAAGAACTTTCATAACAACAATCCCACAATTCTTCTCTTCTTATTAACTTTTTATTCATGGATTTATCCAGACAGGTTTTGATGCTCTAGTGTAGTGATCATGAAATACACAGCAACATGCCTGATCTTTTGTTCAAGAAGAATGTAGGCTGATTTGGATTATTTGGGGGTTTTAAAGTCTTAATATTAAAAATATGAACTGAAATGGTGAATTATGTTTATGAGCTAAAATTATGAATTAAATTGAGGAAAATTTTAGCCCAAAAAAAAAAAAAAAAAAAAGTCTGTTTCTTTTAATCTTTCATAGATTATCCCCTTGCTAAAAGATCTTTCCAATGCCTTCCAGGAAAACAGAAATTGAGCAAAATATGCTAATGTAGTTGCCTACATATTCCATATCTCCCACAAGTTCCAAACAGCAATCTCTTGGATGGGGTTCTGAAGTGACTGATCAAATTAAACATGCCCCTGTTCACTGCAGGGTGCCTTCCAACTCAAACCACTTCATAATTCTATGATTCAATGATCTTAAAATACAGAGTAATAATATAAATATGACTATATAGAACCAACTTAGAAAAACTCTTGAGTGAATTTTTAAAGTAAAATGAACTTCTAGTAATTTTTTTCATGTCAGAAGTAATTTCTGTTATTTGGTTTACTGATATCTGGCTTTTTAGTGCCTCATTTTTCATTGGAGGATACTAGAAAGCTGTAGAAATATTATCTATATTCTCATACAGAATAATCCTGTGAAGAATATGATGTTAGAAATAGGAATAATAAGGTGAAGGATGTGCCTGAATTCAAATTGTGTTTTTGAAGAAAAAGAAGGAACATTTTCCTGGAATTGTCATTCCTGTTCAACATGTTGTATATATAGTAAAAGAATACATATCAAAATGTGATATGACACTTTTTTTTTCCCCCCTGTGGTGTGTTTTATAAGTTTAAGTATTAATATGCTCCTGTGTAAGTCAGAGTACATGTGGAAACTTTAATGATTGCCTACAAAGGCTTAGGCATAAATAGATGATTCATTCTCACCTGTTTTCTTCAACCAAACCTCTGCAAGTTTCTTTTCATTCTCTTTTAAAGTAAGACATTCTTTGTTTTCTTCTCTCAATGGTTCTGCTTTTGTGAGTCTTTTCAGTCTTGGGGAGGTGTGTGTGCTAATTTCTTCATTTTGTGTATTGATTACTTAATGATAAATCAACCAGGCTTTAAAAAAAAATAAATCAACATCAAGAGATATTGTGGTTTTTACTGTGTGCCTTTGCACCGTTGCATCATGGAGCAATATATTCCTCTCCCTCCTCTGTGAACCTGAGTCAAATGCATTATTACAAAACTGACTAAAGTATTTGGAGTGTGGAAAGCACATCCTTACTCAGTGGATTCAGCAACTGACAAGAATGAAATACCTAGAATGGGAAGAAGGTTGTAAAGCTTTGCTTTTGATTATTGCTTTACCAATTACTTATTGATCCTGTCCTCTCTTGTATTTATTGTGTACTAATTGCTGATGACAATAAGGAAATATTTTCTTGAGTGAGATACAGAATTACTGGAGGTTTTATATTCTTTTTCTTTCTTCCACTAATACCTCTCAGTTTGGTATGGGATTATGAAGTTTAAAAAGCTGTTATGATTATGTGTTTGTTCAGCCCCCAGCTCTGTTGCAACTAGTCCAGATGGGTATTTGTTCAGACATAAATCAAACAGTAAAATCTGTTAATACTTCATGTAAATATGTTCATACATCTAATCTAGTTCACTAGCAATAATCTTTCCTCAGCTATGATACACATTTAATTGATGGTGTAAGAAGACGCTTATCAATTTCACCTGCCAGCACATCTTTCCTCTTCTTTTACACTTGGGTTGCAAACTCTCTGGGACGGAAGATGTATCTTTTTCCTGTATTTCTACTATGCTCAGCACAGCAGCACACTGGTTCACTTTTGGCATATTTTAATTGAAGGAAAAAAAAGTTTGGTCTTGAGAACAGAAAGCCAAGAAACATTGTGTAGATTCTTATTCCATGATCAGCTTTCTGCAAGCCAAGAAAGGGAGGTTAGCGTGACAAAATGAAAAACAATTTAAACTCTTTGATCCATAGCAAATACTTTGTGTTTTAAAGTTACAATGCTCAGCAGATAAGGAATTATATCTTACCCTGGTATTCAACAGTGTGAAAGTGTGAAAATGAAGTAGACTATAACTCAGACATGCATGACTAAAGTGGATTCTACAGTGTTCTATTAGCCACTTACAGTCTCTACACCTACAGTGAAGAGAATGGGATACACAGCCCCTGGTCTGTGGGAAGATGATGGCTTTTGTACAGTGACCATATAATTTAAAATGTAGAAATCCATTGTTGCCACTTTTTTTTTAGCTACTAGGGATTGACATGATAATTAGTAGGTTACAGAGTCAGCCAGAAAGGAACTGAACCCAGGTATCATACCTTGTAGGAAATTGCATGAACCTCTAATTTAATAAGAACACAGCAGAGATCAATGTCACCACTAAGGGAATGAAAACCTTTCTGAATGAAAACAGCAATGAATGCTGTTCTCATTCTTTGAGCAACTTGGGTCTGTTGCTGATTGTTATGCATGCTTCTGAGCCTGAATTCACCTAGTGGATTGACATCTTGGGGGAAAGCTTCTAAAGCATGAGAACAGGCCATCTGGTTTTTGAATCTTGAAAGACATTGGTGGTAATGTTAAGTGTGGGTAGCACTACTGCATTTCTGCCAGATTAGTGAATTGAATCATTGGTACATGGGAGAACTATTTTGTATGGAGTTCCATATTCTCTTTCTGTGGTTACATATCTGGCCTGAATCTGACTTTGGAAGGAAGCTGGAATATACATAGGCAGCTGTAACATATCTCACCATGTCATGAGCTATGGCAGGGTGCACTATGACATTGTAACTCCATGAAACATTGGCACAGACATATTCTGTTTGATAAGTGTTAAAGATTCTAAAGATTGGAATCCTATATAGCTCATTTCAGGAGCTCAGATATTTTTCTTAGTAAGCACCATGAAGCTTCAATGTTCTCTAGAATCAAAGATAATTGTTTCATAGAAACTTAAGCACAGAGAATAAAATATTGGTGTAGGTATGTGCTATAGCACCAGACAGCATGTATGCCAACATGCAATAGGTAGGCGTAAAATAGATTTTCAGTTTCATTTCAAATGTTTAATTTCAAGATTATCTAAATAATATTTCACCTTGAAAGAAGATGGATAATATCTCCAATTTTAAAAGCCGTATAAGTACAATTTTCTCTGCTCTTAGTAGTCCAGTCAAATAAAATCAGCATAACTGTTTAAATAGTCCAACAGTTTACTATAAGAATTGTTTCTTCACTACCTCATTAATCTCATGTTAGAAATTTCTGCAGGGAATTTCTTTAGCTGTTAACGCAAGAGAGAATAATTGTTGATATTGTCAGTATTAGCCTTTCCCAAAAGTTTTCATTTCTGAAAACTTACTGAAAGCACACGATAAATAAAAATCTAATAGAAACTATGACAGATCAAGAAACTAGTACCTCATACACAGAGAAGTATACAACACCTGCACAGTTAATCTGATATACAATAGATGCTTTTGGCAGCCCATCTTCTGTTTGTTGAGACTGATTGATACATCTGCAAACAGAAGTGCAAATGAAAAGCAACAACATAAACATGAAATATACCTAAGGCAAACTTCTAATACTAAAAGGTTATCTGTACAGACACTGAATTAGATATTTTACACAGTTTTTGTATTTAAGGTACATCATGCTCAGTTTATCCTCGTTTAAATTAAGATACAGAAAAAGGTAAAAAGACAACTTTCATTTTTTTTAAGTTATGAGGAGACTCAAGTATGTAGGCTAGATCCTGCAAAGACATCACAGAAAAACATTAGCAAGGCTTTAATTCCAGATTTAGCCACAGTTTAAACCTGAAAATTTAAATTCCTAAACCCTTTGTGCCTCTGGCTTCAAGAAGGCCTGAAGCCTTCTGCAGGCAGTGCTATTCTGTCACAGACCAAGAGTTGTCTCAGCACAAGGCATCTAGGATTCACCTCAGATCAGTCCTCATTTAATTTTGTTTGGTGTTCTGCTTTGCTCCCCAAAGATCCTAAACTGCATATGCTCTGAGCACAATTAGCAAACTGTGACAGGGATGAGTGCTTAAAACACATATGTTTGCTTGTGGCTTTTCTTTTTTTGAAATAGATCTGCTAGAGAAGTATCCTGATGACTACAGAATATGCTGAAGAAATTGAAAGACTAAGTTAAATTCCCACCACAAGCTTCCTGGTGATATCTGTACAGGTTAGACAGTAGGTTGTGTTTGGTTTATGTATGGCTGGGTTTTGGTATCAGAGGGCAGGGCTACTAGCATGGCTTCCTGTAAGAAGCTTCAAGAAGCTCCCCCAGCTCCAAGTGGGACTCCTGGGGTAATACATTCAAGAGGAGAAAACCTGTTAGGCAAGGTCTTCTGTTTTGGAGCCTTTTGTTTGAGAGGAGTGGAATTAGATAGACAACCATGAGGACACCAAGATCAGTGGCATGCCTGTGCAGCAATTCCCCTTCGGCCTATGGTGAGATGGGATGCTGAGCCCTTGCAGCCCCTTAGAGATCAATGGTGGGGCAGAATCCCGTCTGCAGCCCTCGGAGGACCCCATGCTAGAACAGAGGACTGCTCCCAGAGAAGTCCCTGACTGAGGGAAGCTTGTGCTGGAGTGGCTCATCACTGGGAACACTTAGTCTGTGGGAAGGACCCACAGGTAGGGGAAGTTGATGGAGGTCAACTTCTAATGGGAGAGAGAATTCATTGCTGCAGAGGAGGATTGTGAGGAGTTTCCTTCCTGAGGTGGAAGGAGAAGCAGAAGCAACAAGGAACAGATTAGGACTGACCACAGCATGCATTTTTTTCACAAGATAAGATGTAAAGAATGAAAAGTATGGAGTTTGCCAAGTGGACCTACCTGATTTCTAAATTTAACAACAGGAGAGGAGTGGAATTTCACACACATTGCAGAGCTCTCTGTTTCTTACTTAGAACACCAGAATACTTTGATCTAACTCTACTGAAAAAGGTGAACTTTCTGAAAATCACTGGCATGGAACTGCATGATTTCTTAGAATACTTAAAGCTGATGAAGTGGAAAACAAATAAATGACTTGTGTCTCTTGAAAAATCCATAGTATATTCTTGAAACGGGATTTTTAAAAGCAGATTCTTAAAAATCAATTGTAGAATTTCTAATTTAAACTTACAGATTTATTTAAAAGCCTGACAAAAAATCTACCAGAAAATTGTAATTTGTAGAAAAGAGTGAAATGTTTATTGATATGGTACTCATACACAATTAAGAATATGGATAGTTCTTCACACCCCAAGATATCCAGCTATAAGCAAATTTATCTGACAGCTAGAAATTGAGATAACTCTGCTTGCTGGGAGCCCAGGCTAAGCCTTCCCCAAGAGTAAATATATTATCTGAGGCTTTGTGTGTAACTTATACCAGGCAGGATGTAGCTTCTGGAACACAGTTGGCTCATCATGAAGGCAGAGAAAGATGGGGGGGGGGGGAGCCTTGCCTGAGACAGGTTTGTCACGCAACTACACTTTTAGTAGCTATATTACAATGCAACAAGTCGTCTTATATTCTGAGCATTTTATTTTGTAGTAACCTGCAAAGCAACAAACATGTATGAGTCACACAAATTACATAAATTCAACTCATTTTATTGAGTCTTGATTAATACAAGAGAACAGTAATTAGTCATGGTAAGGGAAAAATAGCTATTGAGTTACCTGCAAAATCTGCTATCAAGAGACAGTCTTTATCTGAACTCACTGTTTCTTCTCAGTGAAACAAAGCTCTTATCTTAAAATTTGATTTCTATTTCACAGAGAATACAATAAAACAATGACAAATTAGCCTTGATCTCACAGAAGCCAAAACAAGAGAAATAAACATCACAAACTCTGCAAGGTCTCCCTTAATGACAAATTTTGTCCATTGCAAATATTTTTTTCCCACTTTGCTAGTGTTTTCCTACTGCAGAGTCATCTGATACTGATTTTTTTTTTCTTGATTTATACAGCTTCAGCTTTACCTGAATTATTTGCCTTAATACATACATGTATTTCTAAGGGAAAAGGATATTCTGGATTTAACACTACTGCTGCACAGAATGCTCACTATTCTCCAGCCCTTTAAAAATGGAATGCTTGAGCTGTTAACAGTATATTTTCCTTAAATTACTTCCTGCTGTGACTATTACAATTTTGCTATATTCTGGACTTTTTCTCTATCTGATTAAAAATCAATGATGAGGGCATATCTTATTTGTGGAGAACTCTGACACCTTTTATGAAAAATCAAACTTAACTCAATCCTTGTGATGTCCTATAAAGGGCAAGACAATATCTGAAGAACTGAATATTCCTATTTCCACTGCTGGTATATGTCTGCCTGGTCTTGAAATACAAGGTGGTGAGATTGCATTTCTGTAAATTAAATCTGTGTGTCATCAATGTGCATGTCATGCTTTGCATGATGATCTTTCATCTGTAACAATTATGGGTATGCTATAAATATTTCATGAGTGCACAATCTCCAAACAAGAAAAAAAAGTCATTAGCACTTATCACAATAATGTTATTTAGTTTT
Source organism: Picus viridis (assembly GCA_033816785.1). Lineage (NCBI taxonomy): Eukaryota > Metazoa > Chordata > Aves > Piciformes > Picidae > Picus > Picus viridis. The sequence goes on from CM066576.1 coordinate 23,304,729, forward strand.
ACAATTTGTGGGAAGGAGGTGTTGCTATCAAAAAGAAATAATACAAGTCCTGTTAAGGTCCCCAGGGAGGGCACTTAGGAGAACTGACAGTTGCAGTAACAGCACAATTTAGCTTTTCAGAAAACACAGTCTTTCAGCCTGCATATTTGACTAAATATACATTGGAATGTTAAAAAAATAGTAATTTAAAAAATAAATTCCAGTCAGTGTTTCAATATAAACTAGTCTTGTTGAATCCTCTGACAAGGAAAAAAAAAGTCTCTTTGGTGTAATCTTATATCTAAGAGCCCTGCGGAAACTGTTGCTATCTCTCCGTCTCTCCTCCTGCAGTACCACTCACTGGAGTTAGAAATAGGTGCTCTCCAACTCTATGAGCTGAAACAAAGCGTCTCCCACTTGTGGCAAGGAAATCAGTAGCCAGTCAGCAAATGATCTACCAGGCAGGAGCATAAACTGTCTGGTCTCCCCTACTGGCTTATTACAGCAGGAAAGACCAGCAGCAGTGTCAAAAGTGGTATGTGTGCTGTCATTGATGCAGCACAGGAGACTCTTGTGCCCGGACAGCAAACCCTATGGGTGGATGGGATACAAGCTTCTCATGGAGGGAAGGGTAGTGTGAATCACTGAGCAGAGTTTGGTTATGATCAGCGATGACAACTCAAATAAATTCTCTGAAGTGGAAGACGAGGTTAATGAACACAGACAGAGTGTGAGAAAGGTTGAGAGGAGGATTTGTTCAGAACAGTAATAAAAAGCTGCTCCTCTTACAGCACTTGCTCAAAGTAGGACATGGGTGATGACCATCAGGCTCCTGAATCTTTCATAGTATGATCCCCGAACCCTGCTGCAAACAAATGATTAATTGCTTGATTACAGAATACAGAGCAGTAAAATCTGGAACTCGTTAATGCTCAAGTTTTAGGGGTGCGATTATGAGAATCACTGCAGTTTGCACATATTCATTTCACAGCTACAAAAGCAAACATGTTGTAAATACATAAAAAGATTGAACTTCATCCCTCTGCCATAGCTTCACATGAAAAAATTTACAAAGGATTGCTGTCCTCAGAAGATAATCCTGCCTCAGCAGTGAAACTTGCAGGATAAACTGAAGTTCATTTTAACTGCAGATATTTATGCAGTAATCTCTGTCAGAAACGCTGATCTGTCTTGAGGGAGGGATGCATATTTTTCAAAAAATCTGTGCTCTTCTCGGAATACTGATGAAAAGTAGTGGTCTTTCACTTGATACATAATTTGAATGTAGAATATTTTGCTGTAGGATGTTACTGACATCTCAAAGCTAGAGTTCAAGCATCTGTTGGAGATAACCGTATACCACAGTCAGCAAAATAGTGCATAGATTTAGTATTAGGTTCACAGACGAGCACACATGCTGGCATCACCAGTGAAGGTGAATTTGCATTAGATTACAACAGTTAGTAATCTTAGAACAGTATAGATACACATTCTTTCTGACAGCCCTGATACAGAAGCAGCAATACATGTCAGAGGTGATTCAAAGTCCATGTGAGAGTTTGCTTATACTAAGGACTACAAAATAATCCCTGTATTTGTGATTTAAGTGCATGTCTAAGTATTAGGAATTTGAATGAGATATTCGATGAGTAAGATTTTTATATCCCACTCAACTACTGTGAAGTCTGGACAGTGCCAGGGATGGAACAACTGACTAAATCAGATGTAGTCCTGATCCCTTAAAACACTTAGATTATTGACCCAATCATAGTGAAAGTAGTCAGAGTTCAGACCATTCTGCAAGCACACTACACTTTCATAGCCATTTTTCTTTCTGTTTTTCTTGTTATATTAATAACATCTGGTACAATACGTTTGCAGCTTGTAAATTAGACTTGAGACACAGCTTTAATGGGTGCTAAAGCTCTTGCAGTGCTGATAGAGCAGTGGTATCATATTTTCACAACACATTCAGGGGAAACGGCCTGATTTTCTACCTCTGCTGAATTTCTCTTTAACGCAAGCCGAACCATTCTGGTCTGACTGTGTGCATCTGCTGGGTTAAAGAAAGGTAATATTATTTTATGAAAACTCATGTAAATCAGCAGTACTTTTCAGTCTGATTTTAAACCCTTTGCAAAAAATAGAGACTTAAATTTGAGCCCGCAATGAAAAATATATACCTGCCTATTGTAATACCTGCATGTTTTTTCTAATAACATTTGCTTTTCTTGGTGAGACAGACACAGTGTTGGCTCAGAAGCACCACTGTGTGTCACGTGTGTAACAGGTTTTTACCATCTAACTGTGAAGCTGTAAATCCATTTAGATATAAATGTGGCATCTCAGTTAGGATTAAATCATCAATTAACTTCCATGCAGCAACTGTGAATTATATTTGGTTTCATGACAAAGAAGTTTAATATTTTGGATTGGGCATAGAAGGATGCAAGAATGTACCAGTGATCCTTTTCCCTGTGTGATGACATAAGCAAAGATTTTTATTACCAGTTTAAAATTTAATCCCTCAAATGTTTATTTTTCATTGTTTACTTTAAAAATTATTTTTAATTTTTATTTCATTTTTAATGGAAGGAACCAAATAGCACATTAATGCAAGATGAATAGGGAAGTGATGATTTTTTAAACTGTACAAACTTTTCTTGTTGAGCCCTCCCTGAAGGGTATTTCAACATCTTTCTAAAAGCAGTGTGTTAAAGATGACATTACTTCAGATGGAGTGTTATGACCTTATGAATTTGCTCCAAAAGAAATGTTACTATATTCATGCCAAAGTTAGGAGACATCTTCCATAGGTCAGTGGATTACTATGGAAATCAGAAGTATAAAGTTGAATTAATATTTATAATGTCTTCTTAAACTTTTAAAAATAGTAATTTATCCATTTTTCCCCCCTACAGCCTCAATTTGTTCTGCTAATGAGTGTTTCATTTTGTGGGACAAATAGGAGAACTTCTCTGCATACTGCATGTTGAGATTACTTTCATAGTAGGTAAATTGGGAAAGAGATAATCAGAATAATGATGCAGTAATGAATGCAAGAAAACCATTTCGTAAGGAGGATCAGGGACTGCTTTCTCCTGTAATGACTGCAGATAATGACCAGTATGAAAGAAAGTCTTTGTGAGCGAAGGTCATTTTACCCATAACAAGGTACAGAACTAAAACTACCCCAAATGGAAAACAAGAGGTTGGACTGCATTATCTAAATGTACACATCTTGACTTTGCAGGCAAACATAAGCAATACAAAAATGTTCCAGTTATGCAGCTGCTAAATTGTTCTTAATGTATTTTATTTATGAGTTGAAGTTCTGCCCTTCTCAGCATTGATAGCAGCAAAGGTCCTAAAATAGTGAGTCAGAATTTAAGGACCGGCTTAAAAACACAAGGATTTCCTTAAAATAGTATTTTGTTGGTTTGGTTTTGAGTATTCACATTAGGGACTTTATTCATAACATATGCAGGCTTTTTCTCTAAAATACCAGAAACTTCTCTTTCCAGTTCAGATATGTTTCTTTCTAATATTCCCATGCCTCCTGGACCTTGAGACTCAGTAGAAACATCAAACTTCAGGAGACTAAGCAGTGATAGCACTGTCATACACAAAACAACATGGAGGTGTTGCAGGTCATTAAAATTAATTTGCTGTTTCCCCTGCATTTCTCCATCAAAAAGAATCTTATTTAATAGAGCTATAAATTTCATGTCCTACATTACCAAAGCTCACTTCAAACAGTAAAACTAATCCAAGTATATTTTCTTTGTATGAAATCTGTTTGTGATGTACTGGCTTATGCCTAGTATATCTCAAATATACAATTGTTGGAATATGGGCTGATTCATACACTGCAGAGATGTTGCTATAGTTATAAAAGATGGATATCATGAAAAATCTCTGACCACTGAACAGAGAGGATATTTCCTATGTACTTTATGTTGTACAGTTGTCAGGTAGATTGTTAAGCAAAATAAAAAATGGAAAATTCAGCCAAGCCTGGAAGTCTTAGAGAAAAAACAAGCAGAGATACAAACTGTTATGCTCTAAATTAATTTTTCTCTTCCTTCTCCTTCAGTTTATTTTAAAGCTTATGTATATTGATCTTTGAGGGTAGTGTATTCTCTAAAGATGATAGAAACAAGAATAATTCAACAGTAAAAATTCCTTACTGCAAATGTAGGATGAAGTAGTTGGGTGAGGGTTTTTTGTTTGTATTTCATTTTTTACCACTTTTGCATATCCATTTTTGACTGCCACCTGCATTCCCTACTTCTCTGTACAGAGAGCTCTTTGCTGGGTCCAATTAGAGACAGAGGAATTTCTGAAGGAAAAAGAGACATTTACAATGTTGTCTTTTGTATGAATCAGTTCAGACAAATAGTAAAAATATACCAAAAAGTCTACCATCATGTGCCCAATGTGAGACCAGAAGGAAGTGAACAAAATGCAGCAAAAGAAGACAAGTAATTAAAAAAACCTCAGGTTTCCAATTTCTGTCCTCAAATCTCAATTCCTACTCTTCCAAATACTGATTCCATGTATGTCTCTCTCTCTCAAATTAACCATCAGTCCCTATATTCCTATTCCAAGTTTTCTGGAACAAGACCACTTCCTTCAACACATACACCTCTAGGAGACTGTCTGAATTGATATTATTCTGTCTGAATTTGTCAGACAGATTCTTCTTTCACGAGTCCTGGAGGAATCATTAGGAACGTTCAGTTCCCATTCATTTTAAGTACTCACCTATACATGGCCCATATCAGCCCAGAGTGTGCATTACAGGAAAAGTCCTTAGAGATGTAGGAAAAAGAACAAGGCACAGGACTCACAGGACTCTGTTGATAATGTAGCTAAACATTTCTAGCAAATCTTCACTGAGCCTGCGTGCAAAATTCTTCTTAGGGAGTCACAGACAGATCAGACTTTGCTGGATATTAATAGAATAGGCAAAAAAGTATCCTGCTGAAGACCCCTTTCCCTACTTTCCTGCTGCCAAAGCCCAATTTCAAACTAGAGCTTCTTGAAGAGAATGATTTTTGAAGGTGCTAACCTAGAGCAATGTTTCATTCATGAATGTGGCTGAAACTTCATAAAAATAGTTCAGGTGAGCTAACCATCCTCTATAGATAACTTCTGCATTGGCTTAGTGTTTGAAAATGTAACCAGATATGTTGAAACAATAAACAAAAAGTTAGATAAGAAGAAACCTGCTAGATGAGGTATAGAAAAAAATATGAAAATTGCAGTGGCCTCTGCAGGATATGTTGGTGACAAAAGAAAGCATTTTGTCTTGTAGTGACATTTAGGCTGTCAGCATACTTCCTTATTAACTGTATGACTTGGTCTTATTTAAATACTACTCTATATCTTCCCACATCATTTCCCCTCAAGCTGTGCCAGGGGAAGTTTAGGCTCGAGGTGAAGAGAAAGTTCTTCACTGAGAGAGTGATTTGCCATTGGAATGGGCTGCCCGGGGAGGTGGTGGAGTCACTGTCCCTGGAGGTGTTCAAGAGAGGATTGGACATGGCACTTGGTGCCATGGTCTAGTCATGGGGTCTGTGGTGACAGGTTGGACTCGATGATCTTCGAGGTCTCTTCCAACCTTAGTGATACTGTGATACTGTGATTTGTCTTTTAGAGACTTACACATCCAGAATTAATAACTTGCTTTTCCATTAAGCCTTCTCAAGTATTTTAAAACTCTGTGAAACAAACTCTCAAAGCCAGACATTCATTACATACAGTTAAAAGTGATGGAAGGCCTATAGCTTTATATAAAATAGAAAAAAAAAATAAAAAAAGAAATATGTGTTCATATTGAATTTATTTATGGATAATAAAAGCAATGGCTGCAAAGGTAGTCAAATGGATCTTGACATCTAGGCAGTATTGTTTACATTTATATCATTCTCATCAGATGTTTCTCTAATGTGTTCTCAAAGACCTCCAATACAGAAACCACTTCACTTTCCTCACTGCCAGAGCTGTTGTTAAAAGTTTCTCCTAAAATTTCATCTAAGCCTCTTTTACTCCAATTTAAGCCCATTTCTTCTTCTGTAATTCACCATCAATGTGCAGAAGAGGACAACACTGCCTTCCTCAGTGACATATTCTTTCATGTTCTTGAAGACTACAATGTTTCTCAAAGATCTTCTTTGGTCTATGTCATTTCCATTTATTCACTATTTCCTCACAGGCTTTGTTTCCTTGACCTCTGGTCATACTAAGTCCTCTGCTCAAAACTCTTTTCTGAAAGTCCAATTCCTTCTCAAAATACTTTTGCCAAAAACTGAAAATCCTATGCCAGCTGGAGATTTTCCATTTCTGAGTATAGCTGACTTCACAGGTCTGACAAGCCGCAGTTCTTTTTATGTAATCCTGCTTGATCTCTGTCTTTTTTTTTTCTTCTTTCTTTTTTTTTCTATTTTTTTCCCCCTGCAACAGTGGGAAATATTTTACAACAAGGCAATAGTTGAAACATTACTGTTTGTAGCCTGCCTCAGGAGAACCTGCTTTAACAGAGACTTGGACGAGATGATCCCCAAAGGTCCCTTCCAAACCCTACTATTCTGTGATTCTGCGGTTCATGGCATGCAGTACTCCATAGATCCAGCAAACACCCTCTTCCACACCTCTCTATGTTTGTGTCTGACAATTCTTTTCCTCATTCCTATAATACGACTCACTTATTCCTTAGACTGCGTCTCTTGGAGTATAACAGGGTATTAGAGGATCAGTACAAAAGACTCTTTCTGAATTCCTGTCAGGTTCCCTAAACATTTTCTCTCCCTGTGGTCCTAGCTTAGCATTTAAACCTATTTCATGTATGAGTCCAGAAACCTTGGAGAATTATTTGTTTTTCTTATTACAATTTGCTGATAACCATATCAAGAATTATCTTGGGTGCCTAAAATGAAATTTAAGAACATAAATTTCCTTGAGCAACACAAAAAACTGCTCGATTTTGTAAGCAACGGATGGTACACATACCATAATAATACAGTCTAACCAAACCTTCCCTCAACTGGGACAGAGTTACCTAGTAACTCCATAGCAATCCAGTCTACATGTTTTCCTAACACTTTACACAAAATTACTTAGGTGCCTCTTCAATTAATTGCAAACATTCTATGAGACTAAACTTAGTTACACATGCTTGTTCAGAAGTGCCTGCTCTGGAAGACCTCTCCTTGAGGTCCCTATTAATCCAGAATTAGGTGTACAGTCTTTAGCTTTTACAATGATCTCTGGAGAAGCCTGATTACTGTTAAGTGTAATCTTGCAGTCTGACTTTAAATTAGACTATCTCCTAAACATACTTAGGAATTAGTGACATTTTCTGTTTATAAGCTGATAAAAGTCTAATTAGTCTAATTAAAAAACATGTTTATTGCAAACAAAAGGCTCAAAAGACCAATATAGCACTACTGTATTGATGCCTTCAAACCATCTCTGCTGTTCTGGAACCCACTCACCCTCACAGTCTAATTTTCCAGTTAAAGACCTATATTTAGGAGAAAATTGAATCTTTAGAGACCTTTCATTGTCTCCTGAATAGAAACCGTAGGTCCTTACATTAATAGGAATGGATTACAGATAATTTTCACTGGCAAGAAATGCCTAAATTAAGTGGACTGAACTTCATCCTGAATCCACATCACTAAACTAAGCACAAAAATTCTGCTAGAATTAATGTCTACTGGAGATGTCATTTTTGCCCATGTAGATCATCTCAGGGCCTGGTTGACAAGAGTAGCCATAATGTAGAGCCTTTGTAGATTAGGACAAAGGATTCTAGTTGAATACAGATATTATTGATCCAACTAACGTACCTAAAGATTTCCTCATTTTCACATTTTTACAATCATGAGCTAACTCATATTTCACAGGACATGGAAACCCCAAGTGACAGACAACTGAAGATCCTGCAGTGAAAACTAGTTTAAAAGTATGCAGTTATACACACCAAATAAACTATAGTATTCTGACACATGTGGAAGGTGACTAGAAAAATAAAATGGAGAATTTCTGCCCACTCATGCCTGGACACATGAAAACATAGTGTTATTACTAATAATTGTGTCAACATAATGCAGCTTAAAACATAGAAATCGCTCTTTCTCTTGCAATAAATTCCTGATAATACCTTGAAATTACCAAGGGAAGGGCGGAATCTGTCCTGTTAGAAAGTATGAGTTTTCTTTTACTTACCAACACATCTCACAATGCTTAGGAAATTTCCCCTTCATGAACATGATGAAATGGATAATTACATTAATTAACTCTTGCCCCAAACAGGTGGACTTAACTGCCTGGGGGTTTTATATCAAAAGGCACTAAGTATGAAAAATATGTTTGTCTCTGCTGTGATTTGAAGTCTTCATTCGGAAACTACCTCAATCCTTCCCCCAGCCTTCATCTGGTACTTTTATAATAATGGTATTTGACACTAAGTAACAAGAAGTGAGCTGAAGAGAGGATATTGGTTCAGCCAATGTCATATCCAGGTACAAGTGAAATCTGATGCAGACAGGTGTAAAAGGAATGAAGGAATGGAAGCTTCATTTTCATGAATCGGATGGAAACAGAGACATTGATATGATTTGAGCTCCGCTTCAGGAGACCTAGTTCAGATTCTTACAAAACATTGATTAGGTTTTAGAGAAAGAAAAAAGCAAGCCTAAAAATCACTGCTGAGAATATTACATGTTCATTGTATCTAGATACACCTGTATCTCCTTTTTCTGCTAGAAAAGAATATTCTTAATCTGTTGTTTCCAGAGCTGCGTGGAAAATGTATTTAAATATTGATTGGAAATTTATTTGGCAATTGTAAATGCAATATTTAAAAAGAGGCTGAAAAAACACAGAGCAGCAAAATTAAAAGAACTATTAAAGAATAACTATTTGAACATTGGCTGTGAAGATCCTGACCATGAAAAGAAATGTACAAAGGGGAAAAATAGATATGGAGTGAAATATATTTTTTAAAGTGTCCTACTTTAGAGAAATTACTTTGAAATATTGAAGGGATTGCATTGTTTGTTTTCAGCTCCTTAGAAGGAATTGTCAAAGCAGTCATTTTAGAAAGTATTTATAAGTCAAGTTGATGTGCTGGTCTCAATTGTTTTGCACTATTCAACTTTTTTATTTTCTTTTTTTTTAATACTTTCTTCTTCTTGTTACCTTCACATAATATGTAGGAAAAAAAGCAGTTTCTGACCAACAAATACCTTAACAGAACAACAAAGTACAGACAACTATGCTGCATAGACAGCCCATAGAACTGGGGGTCATACAGGTACTAAGGAAGGGTATAAGAAACAACACAACATGCAGACAACAAGATTTCTTCACAAATTTCTCAACTTGTGGTTGCAACTTTATATAAAATGTCCTGTTACGGGTTTCACTTTCATGAATAAGTCCATTTGTCTATTATTTTTTGAACTCTGTAAAATGTTGCAATTTACAACTAATAGGAATTCATTCCAGAGTTCAGTAATGCATGCCATGGAGATGAACCTTGATCTGTTTTTTTTTAAATCTGCTATCTCATAATTTCATTTAATTTCCATTAATTCTCATAATATAAAAATCAAGAAATATTTGATTTCTATTTACTTTCTCAAGACTATTCTGTTTTCCTCAAGGCCCCTTTAACACTTTTTCCAGGCCAAAGAGACCTTGTCTATTTGTTTCTCATACAAAAATGTATGCATTCTTCTCTGCATTTCCTGAAGATCAAATATACCCTTTTTCAAGTTGCCTAACCAGAACAGTTATCAAGATATAAGCATGCTGTGAGTTGTAAAACGGTGTAATTATATTGTTATTCTGTCTTCCTGTGAGAAAAGCATCCAGAAAAAGCAGCTCCTTGGATAGTGTTGACTAAAGAGCCTTGGAATAACTGAGGGAAAAAAATATGCCATGAAGTACATCTTACTTTTTAATTGAGACTCTTTAGCTTAGAAAAGTGAAGGCTCAGAGGAGATCTTATAAATGTACACTGGTATCTGAAGGGAGAATACAAAGGAAACAGGCTTTTTTCAGTGGTTTTCAGTGATACAAAAAGAGGTCATGGGCACAAAGCAGAGCTGCCGTATGAGCATCAGGAAACACCTTTATACTGTGAGGGTGACAGAGTACTGGCACAGATTGCTAGAGTGGAGTCTCCCTCTCTTTAGAGACATTAAAAATCCATCTATAAAGGGTCATGGACTAACTGCCTCCAGGTGGCACTGCTTGAACAGGGAGGTTGGACCAGATGACCTCTAGAGGTCCCCTTCAACCTCAAACATCTTGTGATTTTTTAATTTTTACATTTCAAGCATTATGAAAAAGTATGGAGAAACATCTTCCTCTGTTCAGAGGCAAAAATCCTCTCTGGAAGTGAAGGAAAGCCCTTAGAATAAAGTCAATGGAGAGGCACAGCGTATCTGCCTTTGGGCACGCATCTGCATTTTGAGCAGATGCAACACCAGCCTCTGTCATGAGATGTAGATGGGGCAGAGGCACTGGTGACAGTCTCCCTGGTGGAAGATATTAATTTTTTCTTTCAGAGATTCAAAATTGTCAGTCACCATCTCCAGGCAAAAAAATCTGATAAAGATCTTGAGGATTTGTCTATTTCGTTCTTCACTGTTTGCCCACTCAATCTTCAGTCTTTCTTCTTCTTTATATTGTTTTCTTCTTTCTGGAACACATGAGCAACACCTAAAGAAGGGGTGGAGATTATCAGGTAGTGTTTTTCTTAAGATGAAAGTAAAGTAGGGGCTATGTTTCCATCCCTTCACACCAGAAGATACAATGAATCTGGAATTTCTTTCTCTTGAATGAGTGTTCTAATTATGGCCTAATTAAATTAATGGGAAGTTGCGGCACAAGCTTTCACCAGACTTATGTTGGTAGTAAGTAGATGTGGTCAGCATCTACAGTAGTGACATGCTATTGAGATATGCTTCAGAAAATCATTCCAAAGAAGCCTTCTAGGAAGACATAAGCAAATGAGTTCTGTCTAGCAAAGGTTAATATGTTTTAACGACTATTCTGAGGTAAAAATGATAAAAAGATAGTTTGGACATGTGTAGGGAAAATAGCCAGATTGCCTGGACAACTTAAATGTTTCATTCTGGTATTGTAATAAAATTTACTTTGTCTCAGACAAAGCCATAGAGAAAACTGATTTCAGTCTTAGTTGCTCTAAGAAATGGTTTGTTGTTCTTCTCTGGGCTCTATATGGCTGATTTTGTCAGCTTTATAATGGAAAAATAGATACATTTCTAAACCATCTATATATTTAAATCACAAAATTATTTTAATCCAATTACTTTTGAGTGGATAAAAATATCTCCCAAATCTTTATTTAATTTTCATTGGTTCCTTTTTTCAGTATTAGCCTACTTGCTTTACTTTAAAAGAGGCTGCTATTTGTTTCCAGTTTTGCATCAGTCATTTTTCCTTCTTTTTTTTTCAAACACTGTCAGGGTTTTCATCAGCAGAAAAAGTTTAGTTAGGCTTCTAAAATCCCATTGAAAATACAAAGTTTTTATCTCTGGTTTAATCATTAAGGTTCTTAGGACACTGCTTTGTCACAGGAACAATTTAAAGTCTTCAGAAACAAAAAAAAAGTATACATGTATAAAATAATCGTTTTGTTTTCTCAAAGAAGAGCTTAAGTTTCAGTAAAATCTGCAATAAATCTGTTTGCAATTTTATAATTTTATTCTCTTCTGTCAAAACAAACTTGTTTATACCAATGTGCAATAAAACAATTTCTGATAACAAATTATTTTTAGATCCTAAAAAACCCCAACAACCCTCTTGTTGCAATGTTACAGTAATAATTTGAAGTAAGCTTAGAATGAGTTATGAGCATTTACAGATGGTAGATTTGCAAAGTTTGTCTATATACATGGGCAATATGGAGTAATTCCACTGAAATCTAGATTTAAGAAGGACAGAAGATTAAACTGTATGTTTAATTTACTCCAGATGTAGCCAGTTAAAATAAACAGAGCTGAGACTTCCTGAACTGCATGTTAAACTTGGAAATGAAGCAACAGAAGCAATTGTGTAAATGGTGTAAGTGGTATCAGTCATCTATTTTCAACCACTTTCTTTTGAACAGGTTATAGTTTGGCTAAATTCCAAGTAAAGATTTGGCATTTCTTGTCATTTTTTTCCTATAATGTGTAAGGGAAAATGAAACTATAAAACTTCAACAGATACTGCTAGGCCAGAGCAGGACTACTTTCTTTCTATTATTTTGGCCAATGTTTTCACAACAGTACTTGCAAATAGATGCACTTCAAAGAGGCACAGCACCTCCTCCTGCTCATCTTACTAGCAATGTGCAGGCCACTGAGCTATTTTCATATCTAAAAGTTTGTTTTTGACAGCTATGTCTGTGGTGAATTAAGCCTCACTTGTAGCTGTTTAAATAAACACTTAGGTCACAGTATGATACCTGCACACCAAGAAATGGTGAGATGGGCTTCAGAGACAAAAGCAAATGCACTGTTAATCAATGTAGAAAACATGTGCAAGCTGGTGTGTCTGTGTACGCATCTCCACACCTTGTTTGTCAACATAAAAATGTAGCAGTTCAAAATATGTTTAATATGTAACTCATAGCTTGCAGTTATATTATCCTATAATATAGCCTACGTATTTTGAAACCAGATTTCTTCCTATACTTCACATAGTATCTCTAAGAACTATGCATTTTCAAACTGGATTTTACTTTCTCTGACTTCCTGATAAAGCAAGCAATGTGAAGGTTCTGATGCAGCAAATTATTTCATTATACACTTAACAGCTTAATCTCAGAAACATCAACAGAGAAGTCAGCCTTTCATTGAACTGGAACATACACAAGTAGAATATTTAACAATCAGCTTTATATTTTCTGAGGATTTCAACAGTGGTTAATATGTTGATCCAATAAACACAATATGAGTAGGATACATCTCACTTGTCTTCAACCTCCGAAAGGTTAAATATCTGTTATAAACTATGTACTAGTTTCTTCTGTGGACAGTACAGATGGCACTTACTGGGGCATTCACTGCACACATCTTCAAAACCTATTTTTGGATGGTTTGTGCTGTCCACTGACACAAGCTTATTTCTCTGCATTAACAGAGAGAATCCATTTGCTTATCTTAGCTCAAACACCTAAGAGATAGCTGACCGATGTTAGATGAGTATCTTCTCCCTGAACATGCAGTATACACATAGGAGGCTTACTGGAGTCTTTTTTGCTTAAACTCCCATAGCTGTCAATGTGTTAATTGATACCAATGCCTTAATTACTGTGCTTTTCTCATTAGCAGATTTTTTCCTAAATCTTTTCTACCTCTTTTGGAAGTATTTCAATACTGAAAGTTTTAAGATAAGTAGAGAATTGCAAAGAAATGTTGCAGTGGTGATGGCCTCTTACCAGGGCAGTTCTCATATTTCCTACTGCTCTTCCTTTTCTCCATCTTACTGATTTTTGAGATAGCTGGAGGGTGCCACTTGATATATTTTTCAATAACTATGACAAATGTAGTTCATCATGATATATTTATCATTATTAACAACAATACTTGTTTAATCCAATTAATATTTCAGTCTGATATGAGGTTTGTCCTTTATTGGCACAATCACAGTATCATAGTATCAGTCAGGGTTGGAAGGGACCACAAGGATCATCTAGTTCCAACCCCTGCCATGGGCAGGGACACCCCACACTAGATCAGGCTGGCCAGATCCTCATCCAGCCTGGTCTTAAACACCTCCAGGGATGGAGCCTCAACCACCTCCCTGGACAACCCATTCCAGGGCTTCAGCACTCTCATGGTGAAGAACTTCCTCCTCACATCCAGCCCGAATCTCCCTATTTCCAGCTTCATTCCATTCCCCCTAGTCCTATCAATAACAGAGGAATGGATACTATTCATGCTTGTAAAATGCACTCTCTAGCTCTGTGTGTCACTTTCCTTCCAAACATGTTTTTGAAGTTATTTTATCCCAGATTTAATATTTAATGTAATTTCATTCCTTTAATTTTCACCAAAACCCCCGCAAAAACCAAAATACAAAGCCCACCATTTTCAATTTAAAATATAAAGTTTATTTTATACTCTTTTTAGCCAAAAAAAAAATAATTAAAGGTTAAAGTGTCTCCCTTGTCTAAGTGGAGACAAGCAATGAGTGGTGTTTGTCAGGAGTCAGTACTGGGTCCAGTGTTGTTTAAGAGCTTTGTTGGCAGCATGGACAGTGGGTCAATGCACCTTCAGCAAGTTTAACGATGACACCACACTGCATGGTGTGATCAACAGGCTAGAGGAAGGAAGAAAAGCCATCCAGAGAGACGCTGGTAGGCTTGAGAGTTGGGCCAATGTCAACCTCATGAAGTTCAATAAAGTGAAATGCAAAGTCCTGTACCTGGGTCAGGGCACTCCCAATCACAAATAGAGGCTGAGTGGAGAATGGATAGAGAGCAATCCTGAGGAGAAGGACTTGGGGGTGCTGGCTGATAAGCCAGTTCAACATGAGCCAGCAATGTAGGTTTGCAGCCCAGAAAACAGCGAGCTGGTCAAGAGATGTGATTCTCCCCCTTTACTCTGCTCTTATGAGACCCCACCTGGCATACTGTGTCCAGGTCTGGAGCCCCCAACACAAGAATGACATTAGACTGTTAGAGCAGGTCCGAAGAGAAAATGATCAGAAGGCTGAAGCACCTCTCCTATGAAGACAGGCTGAGGGACTTTGAGTAGCTGAGCCTGGGGAAGAGAAGGCTGTTGCTTGAATACATAGCAGTATTTGAAGGGGATTTACAGGATAGATGGAGAGGAACATTTTACAAAGAAATATAGTGATAGGATGAGGGGTAGTGACTTCAAACTAGAAGAAGCTAGATTTAGATTAAACATTAAGAATAAATTCTTCATCAGAAGGATGACGAGGCACTGGAACAGGTTGCCCAGTGAAGTTGTGGAGGCTCCAACCATGGAAGTGTTCAAAGCCAGGTTTCATGGCAGCTTAAGCAACTTGGTCTAGTAGAAGGTGTCACTGCCCATGGAACTAGATCCTCCAAACCAAACCATTCTATATAATTCTAGTAAGGGCAAAACATAAAAACAGACATAATGTTTGCAATCCAGGAATAAACTGTTTAGAATCCTAGGGCTATATCTGTTCATACTTTATTTCAAGTTCTGGAAATACTACTACATAAAGGTCTGACACTTTTTGTTTGTTTGTTTTGTTTAGGTGGTTGGTTGTTTTATTTTTAATGTATTTGAAAAGGCAGAACTTCAGAAGACTTTTTGTGAAACTTTAACGCTAAACTACTCAAAGTAGATATCATATGTCTGATAAAGCAGATGTATTTGGCTTTTATTTTCTCCTTGTCAAGAGATAAAATATTTCTCATCAACATGAAACTTTGCAAGAGTTTTTTTTTCCTTAGAAAGTTTAATACAAGTTAAACATGATAGTGATTCTTATTGTTGCTGTTGTGAGCTTTAAAATCACTAGCATTTAATCTTATGGTTCAAACTATACTCATGATAACCAGCAACTCTATGATAATGGCCTTTTAAAATTAGGAATATTGTTAATTATTATGTATATATGAGCCCTATATTCAGAATATTCAGCTCCACTTAGGTTCCACTGAACAGAAATCTAAAGGAAGTTCTGTTGATGTGTCGTGAAGAAGTCATTCACCTTGCATATTTTATCTAGCAGTCTGCACTAAAATCATAACAGACCTATGGTTCTAGACAAGAGATTTTACTTTTCATATAGAAGGAATTCCCTATGTATCAGGATGAACCTTCCAGTAAGAAAGTTTAATAGGGCCACTTGTGATAACTTTTGCAGCTTAGTAGGCATCATGAAGAATGTGTATTACAGATTCCAGCTTTGTACATAGAATAGGACCAAGCTATATTTTGCTGCTCATTTAAAAAATCTAAGACTGACAGATGTCAAGGATTACTGTGATTAAATTAGGCTTAATATTAAACAAAATAACAAAGCCAAACTTTACTAGGAATGCTGTGTAAACTTGACATAAATCATTACACATTATGCAAATAAATGTTAAAATTATTGTCCTAAAACTACATAGTTCAACATTTGATTTTACATAAGAAAATGGATTGGCTGCTGCTGGCAATGGTAATGTAATTACCACTGGTTTAATTTGTAGCGTGATGAACTGCAAGTCTGTGTCTCACGATAGTTGCCATGTTGTTTTACCACTGTTAAATTGTAATTATAGTTTTGGAAAACCATATGTTTGGGGACATTAACAGTGACAGCAGAATCTTGTCAAAATGCTGGTTGCCTAGCTACAACTAGATGGAACAGACTACTGCTGGAACTCTAAAAACATTTGTTTTTCAAGGAATATATTCAAATGACAAAACTGTGTTGTGATTCTTAGTGCTGAATTTTTCTACAGTTACAAAAATACGGAGTCACCATCAGGGAAAACAGACATCCAACAAGTCCCTAACTTGGCTTTACAGAATACAGAATTAACCAGGTTGGAAAAGACCTTTGACATCATCGAGTCCAGCCTATCACCCAACGCCATCCAATCAACTAAACCATGGCACTAAGTGCTCCATCCAGTCTCTTTTTAAACACTTCCAGTCTAAGCTCTAATGGGCTTTTGCCTCTCTAATTTTTTTCCTACATGACCTAACAACATCCTTAAACATTTCATGGGTTACCTCTCCTTTCTTCCAAAGATGATACACCCTCTGTTTTTCCCTTAATTCGCTCAGAAGTTCGTTGCCCACCTTGGCTGGCCATCTACCCTGGCAGCTCATCTTCCAGCACATTGGCACAGCCTGTTCCTGCGCCTTCAAGATTTCTTTCTTAGAACCATAGAATCATAGAATCAGTCAGGGTTGGAAGGGACCACAAGGATCATCTAGTTCCAACCCCCTGCCATGGGCAGGGACACCCCACACTAGATCAGGCTGGCCAGAGCCTCGTCCAGCCTGGTCTTAAACACCTCCAGGGACGGGGAAGTAGGTCTTGAAGTAGGTCCAGCCCTCCTGGACCCCTTTGTTTTTAAGGGCTGTTTCTCAAGGTACCTTCTGAATTAGTTCCTTAAGTAAACTGAAGTCTGCCCTCCGGAACTCCAGAGTGGAGGTTTTGTTGATGCCCCTCTTAGTTTGACTGCACTTTGAAAACTCAATTATCTCATGGTTGCTGGACCCCAGACAGCCTCCAACCACCACATCTCCCACCAGCCCTTCTCTGTTTGTAAAAAGAAGGTCAAGCAAAGCTTTACCCCTGGTAGGCTCACACAGCAGCTGGGATAAGAAGCTGTACTCCATTCACTCTAAGAACCTTCCAGACTGCTGTGTTAAATTCCCAGCAGATATCTGGCAGGTTAAAATTACCCTTAAGAACAAGGTCTAGAAATCTTGAGACAGCCTCTACCTGCCTATAGAATAATTCATCAACCTCTTCATCCTGGTTGGGTGGTCTATAACAGACTCCAACCAGGATGTCAGCCTTGTTGGCCTTCCCTCTAATTCTCACCCACAGGCACTCAACTTGATCATCCTTAATCTCTAGTTCCACGGCATCTAGTGCCTCCCTGATGTACAGGGCCACCCCTCCATCCCTTCTCCCTTGCCTGTCTCTCCTGAAGAGCCTGTAGCCATCGATTACAGTGCTCCAGCCATGTGAGTCATCCCACCACATCTCTGTGATGGCAACTACATCATAACTTTCCTGCTGTAACAAGGCTTCCAGCTCCTCTTCTTACCTATACTGCTTGCATTAGTGTACAAGCACTTCAGCTGCACTGCTGGTTTCACACCTGACTCCAGTTTACCACCCTCAGACACCTGTCTGGGGGACTGGTTTCAGCCCCTTCCTCCTTCAAATCTAGTTTAAAGCCCTGTCAATGACTCCTGCCAACTCCATTCCTAAAACCCTTTATCCCGAGTGGGATAGGCTATTCTCGTGTGCTAGGATCTTTCCCCCGCTCTGGGATGGATATACTCCATCTGTTGCTAGTGGACCTGGTGCCACAGAAAGTTCCCCAAGATCAAAAAACCCCAAATGTTGTTGGTGGCACCAGCCTCTGAGCCACTTGTTAATTACAGCTGCTTTCCTGTTCCTTTCAGTATTCTTTCCTGCAACTAAGGGTATTGATGAAAAAATTACCTGTGCCCCCTGACCCCTCAACTAGTTTCTCCAGAGCCTTGAAGTCCTTTTTGATTGCCTTAGGACCTTTGGTTTCCACCTCAGCGCTCCCCACCTGCATAACTATCAAGGACTGTACAAGACTAGGCAGCCTTCTGGTAACATCTCTGACCCAAGCGCCAGGGAGGCAGCAGACTTCCATGTGGGAAGTATCTGGCCAACATATGGGGCCCTCTGTTCCCCTCAGAAAGGAATCACCAATAACGATTACCCTCCTCTTTTTCCTAAGGGAACAAGTCCTGATGCGGGGCAGGGGGTGTGTGTGTGTGGAGAGGGCTGTTTGGCTTTAGGTTTTGCTTCCCTGCTGCTTCTTGGGCCACCTCGCTCTGCTAGGGAGTCTGCTGAGCCTGGTTCCTCAAATCCAACTCCCTTTCATATTCCCTTACAGTCCTATGTCTAGCAACTTCTTCCTTTAGTTCAGCCACTAGATTAAGCAGATAATCGACCTGCTCACACCTAATGCAGGTGTTGTCTCCACTGCCCTCCATTTCAAGTGCCAGGCTCCAGCACTCTCTGCAGCCAGTTGCCTGGACACCTACTTGCTTAAGTTTCACCTCAGTCTGGGTCAGCACAGATCTTTTGAAAACAGCTTTGCAGTGAGTTGCAACCATCCCTGTTCCTGTCCACATGACCTAACGGGAGAACACTTCAGGAATGATCCCACGTGACTCAGCACCTCCCTCCTTCTGGTGAAAGCAGCTCCACTGCAGCAGTCTTCATCCACACCACGCTGGCGTCTCAGGGGAGAAAAGCTGGCTTAGGGGGATGGGGCATGACATGCCGCTTCGCAAGTGTGCTGCTCTAGTGCTACCTCAGTGCGCTGCAGTTGCAGACTTTGTGACAGTGGCTACTGGGATTTCTCTATTTTCCAGAGATTGAAATTCAAAGGTCTGCAGAAAAGGCAACCTTTTAATTTTTTTTCCTGATTAGAAAATGCAGATACTGTTATCACTTTACACCAAGGAATATTATAATAATTATTAAAATTAGGTGATCTTCTATTTGAAAATGTGAAGATTTTATTTTTTAATATTCAAAGACCCCCAAACCTGTAAAATTACCTAGATACTTTTTAATTAACTAAACCTCAGCAGAAAGACATTTTCCTGTCCTGTATGACTCACCTAATATTCAAAAAGTTTACCTAGCAAATAGAACTATAGTTTTAAGATTTGAAATTTCCTACAAATATATTTTTTTCATTTCAGGCCAACGCAAAAATGTGAAGTGTCACTGAATTACTTAGAGAGTCTGTAAGTTCTGATCCACACCTTTCTCTGTGGGAGCAACTTTGTAACCCACCCTTGATTTTAGCAGGTACAAGAAAACCAGACAACAAGGGTTTAGGAAAGGAAGGTCCTGCCTAACCATTCTAATCTGATTCTAGGCTGAGTGACCTGCCTGGTAGATGAGGGGAACTTTGTGGATGTGGTTTACCTAGACTTCAGCAAAGTCTCTGACAGTCTCTCACAGCACCCTCCTGAAAAAGCTGGCAGCCAATGGCTTGGACAGATGCAGCCTTTGCTGGGTTAAAAGCTGTCTGGATGACTGGGCATAGAGAGTGGTTGTGAATGGTGCCACATCCAGATGGTGTCCGGCGACCAGCAGTGTCCCCCAGGGATAAGTACTGGGCCCAGTTCTACTGAACATCTTTATCAATGACCTGGATGAGGGGATTGAGTCAACCGTTAGTAAATTTGCATATGACACCAAGTTGGGAGGGAGTGTGGATCTCCTGGAGGGTAGGAGGATGCCACAGAGGGACCTGGACAGGCTGAGTCAGTGGGCTGAGGCCAATGGTATGAGACAAAGCCCCATGCAGGGCCTTGCACTTTGGCTGCAATAACCCAATTAAGCGCTACAGACTAGGGGATGAGTGGCTGGAGAGCAGCCTGGCAGAGAAGGAGCTGGGAGTACTGGTTGAGAGTAGGCTAAACATGAGCCAGCAGTGTGCCCAGGTGGCATGGAAGGCCGGTGGCATCTTGGCTTGCATCAGGAATAGTGTGGCCAGAGGACTAGGGATGTAATTCTGCCCCTGTACTTGGCACTGGTGAGGCCTCACCTTGACTACTGTGTGCAGCTCTGGGCCCCTCACTTCAGGAATGATAATGAAGTGCTGGAGGAGGGCCAGAGGAGAGTAATGAGACTGATGATGGGGCTAGAGGGAAAATTGCATGAGGAAAGGCTGAGGGAGCTGGGGTTGTTTAGCCTGGAAAAGAGGAGACTTAGAGGTGACCTTCTCTCTCTCTACAACTACCTAAAATGAAGTTGCAGTCAGATGGGGTTTGGGCTCTTCTCCCAGGCATCTAGCGACCCGACAAGAGGGCATGGTATGAAGCTGTGCCAGGGGAGGTTTAGGCTGAATATTAGGAAGCATTTCCTCACAGAAAAGGTGATTAGGCACTGGAATGGCTTGCCCGGGAGGTGGTGGAGTTGTCATCACTGGAGGTCTTTAAGAAAAGATTGGATATGTCACTTGGTGGCATGGTTTAGCTGATGTCATGGTGTTAGGTCATAGGCTGGACTTGATGATTTCAGAGGTCTTTTGCACCCTCAATAATTCTACGATTCTATGACCAGTAAGTACTGAATTAGTGCAAGTTTGAACTGTTGCTTACAATTCTTTTAGCATAAATAATATGGAAATGTTTGATTAATCAGACTCTGCTGTTTCTGTTGTCAATGATTTGCTCAAGCCAAACACTGAATTTCAAATTTTAGTTTTTATGATCTCTTCTTTGTAATGTTATTATTAAACTGTGATGAAGATTAAACTGAAACAAGAAAATAATAAAATTAGGGAAATTAATAAATAAAACTTGATGTCTACCATTACAAAACCTTATATATCTTGCTTATAGATTGAATATTGTCATTTCCTTCCTTCTTAATGTATAGATGAGTGCTATTTTTTTTCATCAGACCAATTTCACTATATGGAAGCAAATTAATATGTTGGTGTCTTATTAAAACATTACACTGAAACTCTACAGCTGTACACGAGTGTAAATTTAGGAAATCAACATACAGGAGAATTCAAACATTTATCAGTGCAATAAAAATCCCATAAGCATATAATTTATTCTCTCTAGTCATTTAATTTTAAACACCCTTTATGAGCCAATTCTGGGAAGTGTAAATCTCCAAATATGGTTTGTCCCATCTCTTCTTCCCCATTTGTTGTACACGGTAGCCTAATATTAGGAATAGAATCACAGAATCACCAAGATTGGAAGAGACCTCAAAGATCATTAAGTCCAACCTGTCACCACAGACCTCATGACGAAACCATGGCACCAAGTGCCACGTCCAATCCCCTCTTGAACACCTCCAGGGATGGTGACTCCTCCACCTCCCTGAATTCCAAGTATTTCAATGTTTTCCCTTTAAGTAATTAATATAGCAGAGTATCACACAGTGTTCATTAGAAGGATCATGCACATTTTCCTGATATAATTCAGGAGATCTAGTTTTCAAGAAACTTTCCTCTGGGTCCAATAGCCCATATATAACTAATCTTTGCTTGTACTATATCCTGTCAGATTTTAATAAAGAAGCATGTCTCACATGAACAAATATTTCAATGTTAGGTAGTAAGATTGAATCTTGTCTGTATTTTGAATAGCATAGTACCTCCCGCCCCCCCCACATTAAACACATAAACAAAAGGAGGCATTGTTAAATTTTGACAGTTCTTCCCATGTGAATGTTCCTTCTGGCAATATTCTTCATTATTGATGAAATTTTATATGCCTTTTGTGATGTGAGTAGGAATGTTACGGAAAACTCTTTGATGTACAGAACTCTGTGGAAGAAAGAATAGCTGAACAGACCTGGTGATAGAAGGACTATTATTTCCAATTACAGCGTGACAGTTGTCCATCAGACAACTTTTTATCATTGATTGGTAAAGAGACTCAGTTTTCAAGGAACACAGGCAGCAGCTATAATGACAATTGATAGAAGTCTTTATAGTCTGAGCTTAATGATGACATTGATCAAAATGTTAATATATGTAGATTTATCAGGACATGATGATTATGGTGATAAGGCCTCATGATTGGAACTACCAGAGTAAATGTACTGAAATGATAAATGCATATTTCCCAGTCCAAGGAAATGGATTCAGTATTGAAGTTAATGTTTCATACAGCCCAACTTCATTAAGCACAACTCAACAAGTGACATCATGAATTTGTCTCAGTTTATCAAATTGCATTAATTAGGGAAATACATCAGAGGTTGATAGTGAATAAATTTGCTTTTCTCTGTAATAACCAAAAAAAAAAGGGTTAATTGGTTTAATTTGTCCCTTTTCCTATCCCACTTTTAACTTGGAGCATGATGACTTTCACAACTTTGTGGCATGAACTGCCTTGTGTTTAGCATGTTTCTCATTAGCCAGATTGATTTTAGGTTTTTACGAAGGAACGTTCAGGCTGGACCTATGCCAGTTCATTCTTTTCCGGTCATATTAAAGGCCATCTTTTTAGGGATACAGGCCTTTAAAAGAGGCCTGTGTTAGCATTATTCTTTATAATGTTAGGAGAAGCAATCAATAAGGTTTTGCAATGGTTCCTTAAATTACTCACACCTAATCCATTGTATCATACTACAATGTTTGCTGCAAAATTGTTGTCCTCACTAGTTCTGATTGTGATAATGGGGCTCTGCAGGTGTATTGGGTTTGTGTGGCAAGGTCTGGCAATGGAAGGGCCAACAGGGGTGGTTTCTGTGAGAAGCTACAAGAAGCTTCCTCTATGTCCAATAGAACCAATGCCAGGTTGAGCCCGACCACAGCAGTTGTAGTTCCTCTATGATAACATGAAGGGGGGAAAAGCCTAACCCACCAGCTGTAGCTCACGAGAAGACTGAGAAAGTGTGAGAGAAACAGCTCCATAGACATTAAGGTCAGTGAAGAAGAAGGGAGAAAAGGTGTTTCAGGTGCTGGAGCAAAGATTCCTCTCCAGCCCATGGTGAAGACCGTGATGAGGTAGGCTGCCCCACTGAAGCCCATGGACATTAATGATGGAGCAGATACCTCTGTCAGCCTGTGTCAGACCCTATACTGCAGCAAGCAGATGCTTGAAAGAGACTATGACCCCATGACAAACCCACACTGGAGCAGGCTCCTGTCAGGACTTGTGGACCCCCAGTGAGGTGTCCATGCTGGAGCAGGTTTGCTGGCAAGACTGGGTTTTATTTTCTCATTAACCTACTCTGATTTGGTTGATAATAAATTAATTTCCTCACTTTGAGTCTGTTTTGCCTGTGACAGTAATTACAGAGTGATCTCTTCCTGTCCTTATCTTGACCAAGGAGCATTTGGACATATTTTCTCTCCCCTGTATATTTGAGGAGGTGAGTGATAAAGCAGCATGTCGAGTACCTAACATCCAGCCAGGGGCAAACCACCACAGCAGGGTATCTACAATTCATGATGATGTTTCTGAGTTCTTAAAACCATTGTTCTGCTGTGATTAGTTGTTGGAATAAACTCTACAAGCAGTTAAAAATAACATAATTTGCATTTAATTATGAGTATTATGAAGACTGGAAAGGGCTAGGTGGCTTTAATTATGAAGAAAGACTAGATCTTTCTAGTTTAAACCTTCTGTTGTCCAGGATTCCTAGAAATTGTAAGTTTAAGTTCATATAAAGAAACAGCTTAAAATCATTCTGAGAAACAGCTGCTATTGTGTTTTTCTGTGTTCTGTGTCAAAGAAGCTCTCTTTTTAGGGGAATTACTGGCTGCAGATTAGTGGTAAAAATATTAGACTTAAGAGGGGGAAAAAAATCTTTACCTGGCTGAAATGTTGGTCCACATCTGCATTAGAAAACAAAGTTTTTCAATGGCATATTGTTCAGGTGAGTTTCCAAACAGGCATATAAAATCTGTTTACAGCACAGGTGTAAATGCAGGGCTGGTAATACTAACCAGAAGCAGCAGATACATGGTGCAGAGCTCCCTGAGCTGACAGGACGTGAATCAGCTTAGGTCTGACTGCAGGTTAAACATTGCATTCAAGCTAGTAGACATAGCTGTGAAGCAGAGCTTGTTAGGTTGGCCATAGAGCTGATCAGCACCACGTGGATTTATTGAGTTACATCTCTGCTAGCTCAGGGATCTATACAGTATACTCCATGTAAGGCAGAGACAGGCTGATAAATAAGCCATTATGTCTGTGGACTCTGGGTGAACATTCTTCAGCTGATGAGAGCAAACCCCATGGCAACTGTGAAAGCACCACTTACAACGAAAAGGACCTGCAGTGTCAATCTTTTCTGAGAATTTCTGGTGTTTCTGGAGCATTAGATAGGTCAGAGATTAAGCATTTGTTTCAAGGAAACTTTATACATGTCTAGGAAACTGTTTGTGCCTAGGAAGGTCTTAGAGCAACATGATGATACTTCCACCACTAAACTGACTGAACCAGTACAGATGAGTGGAGGCTCCTACCCTGAAACAAGTGAGTTTACCTTGTAATGTAGGAAGCTTTAGAAGTGGAGATGTATAGGTTTAGATTCACATGTTTGTGAATAATGTGTACAATACCTAAAATTCAGAGATTTCCTTTTCTTATAGTGTTGAAATCTGGAACGTCCAATTACTAGGAATAATGTTCATAAATGGCAAATTTCTTTCAGAATTTCGATAACTCCTTTAGAGATAAAATTAACAAACATTTCTACAAAATGTTTTTCCTTTAGTCAGAGCTAATCAATGGATAGTTTTATAACTGTTGAATAGTTTGCAAGTTATGAAGTTGTAGTAAACCATTAACAGTGCGAAAAACTTTCCAAGAGCCGGCCTTTCCTAAAGCGTTGACAGCATAAAAGGCTCCTGGTACACCATGATGTCAGCCTTTTTCTCCAGTCTGCTTTAAAGTGGAAAGGGGAGACCTAAGCTTTAGGGCATGATTATGAATGCATATATTGCCAGGGAATTTAGTGCTATTTGTATTTTTATTATTTTAATACATGTTATAGAAATTTCTATAACAACTGTAGGTGTATTTTCTGAAAGCCTCTGATTCTTTGTCCAAAATAGACAATACATAACCCAACTTGTCCATCACCTCAAGATTAACCATAGGTTAGTACCTACTACTCCTTTTAGCATATGTACTAATTTCTGGTTGAAATAAAGCATCTTTTCTAAATTGTCATTCTACTTATTGCATCTTCAAACAATTTGTTTTGGAGTTTGCTATCTTTACTATAAAAATGGGTATCTTATTTCCATTTTTGCTTCATATGGCTTCCATGAAATTTAATTAAACAAAGATGCTTAAATGTGGGCGCAATAATTTCTAGTCCTAGGGAAAACTATAGAAAGAAGAGCTTGTTATAGCTCTGTGGTCCAATTACCACTATGCCTAAACCACTAGGAATTTTTCATGAGAGTGAGGGCCATATGGGTTCTTAATTTCCAAACTCATTTTAGGAGAGAGGATGCTTCAGAAAGAAAGCCAGTTTTGGAAAAAAAATATTCTGTAAATACTACGGAGAAGAACAAGCTAGATGACAGAATAATTACAGTGGTCAGAAAAAAACACCAGCAGCAGCAAAAAAATCCATCCAACCAAGTAACCAAAAACCAAACCAACCAACTAAACAAAACCCCTCCCACAAACAGAACAGAAAAAATTAAATATATAAGGTCCAAAGCTTGCATAAATAAGAATAGCATAATTGTTACATCAAGTACCTCAGAGCTAATTTTGTTACTGTGTCATTCAAATGCTTCTGTGAAATATTATGAGAAATATGCTGAGAAGATCCATTATCCCTGAAACCATACCAGTCACCACACCACATGCGATTCCTATACTTCTTCATGTTAGAGACAATGTATGATTATGTTAAGATAAAGGGTTATATGTTATGATAAAGGGTTGTGTAATATAGGATTGTATGTGAAGTTAGGCAATTAATTGTGCACTTAGCCCTGCATAGCAGTGCCATCAGCTTTCACTGACTTCACCAATGTACTGAACAGCCATGCACAAAATATAATGAAAAACTATTTAACATTGTATTAAATTTTTCTCCTTTTTTTTTAAATTCTTTTTTTTTTCTTTCTTTGTAGGTATAGTCCCATTGAGCAAAGAGATTTTGTAAACTCTTCATCTTGACATCCAATATCCCAGTGTTGAATCAAACCTTTCTAAAGCAGCATCTTCAGGTAGAGATGCTTCTAGAAGTGTTGATTCACCTCTTTTCAAGATACAGTTTATTCAGCTTTCATAGGATAAGCATAAAATGGCAAAATAAAAATATATCCCCTGAATGTTCAGATGTTCTATTATTTATGTGAATGCAGACGACGATGTTAATAAGGCAACAATAAAGGGAAGGAGGGGGAAAATTCTTCTTAATGGTTTACAACCAGAAGTCTGAATCAGCTGCCATAGAACCCAGAACTCAGTCTTTTATTTGCTAGATTTCCAATAGTAAAATGCTCATGGTATCGGAAATGCTGTTGCTCAGTGATGCCACCAAAGTCCAGGCAGCCTTCAATCAGACAACATCTGTCTCACATAGCCTTTCACAGAACTGCAAACAGTTTTACCAACCTTTTGAGAAAATTCTTGGAATTTTGTTTCTTGCTTAGTCTCCATCCACAGTAGCACACCATGGCCAAAAAGAAAATGAGAGTTTAGAACTGATGTTGAATCCATCTCTATTAATTTCTTGATCTTAGTCCTTGGTTAATAAAGTTTTAGTACCTGGAACAAATTGTACTCATCCTTAAGTTAGAATGACTACAAACTGCAGAAGACAGTCAAATTCAAGTGAGTTGATGTTATTTTATTCTGTGCACTGGTGACAACCACATGATCTTTTTATTGTTCCAAATACTACTTATCTGTAGAAAGTGGAGCATCTTCCACTCAGGATTCTAAAAGGCACCTCTCACAAAAGGAATGGTAATTATATTGCACTCCTATGACAGATGAAAAGATCCACTTTCAGATTAAATCAGGCAAAGGAGGAACCCAGGTTTTTCACATTCTTGGTGAGTGATCTGGTCCTGGGGTAAATGATGCCTCAGTGGTACTAAGTGAAATGAATGATTTCTATCTTTCTCTTGTCTGCAGCTTGCATGAGAAAAGACTGCCCTCACCAAGCACCTACCAGTTGGCTATCCTGGGCTATAAGTACCAGGAAGATATTTTCTTGCTGCCTAGAGTACTTAACATTCACTTCTCTCCTTGTGACATTTTGATCTGTCTGCATTATAGAAAGCTCTCCAAGGTTTGCTAAGGTTGTGAATCCTAGCTCTGCCATATTTAGGGAACACTGATTGTCATCTCAGAACTGTTTGTTGTCCAAAAGAAATGCATTGTAATAAAAGCCTTCATCTCCTGGAAAATGTATCACAGTTAAGATATGGTTCGTAACAGGATTACTGCTGACTCTTCCAGCTAGTGAAGAACTTAGCAGAGAGTTTGTGTTATACCCCCTAAAAATGCACTTTTCCCGAAATCTCAATGAGATGTTGTCCTGGTTTGAGGCCAGGCAGATCCTCTCTTGCCCCTGAGAGGGGCAAAAAAATGACACTCATACAAATGGATTGCAGAAGTGATGGAAAGTTTAAATGGAAAAGAATCCCAAAGTGTACAGAATTCCCTATAGCACACTCAAAGCCTTCCAACACTTCCCTTCTCCCACTTGAGTGTATACCCAAGACCACCCAGGGCTCTTCCTTCTCCCCACCAGGGGAGATTAGCTCCCTAGGCTAATCTCAGGATGGCCAGGTCTGAGAATACCCCTCCCCCTTCTCCTCCTGACATTAGGCCTAGCCAGGCCTAAGAGGCCTTGAGATACTCCCCCACCATTACCCAATAGGGAGCATCTCCCATGGGAGCAGAGAGGGAAGAAAGAGGAAGAGAAACAGTTTGCAAATGGATTTATAGGGCATATGAAATATGCTATTTCCTGTGTCCACCTGCTGGGCTGGACCCTCTGGACACAGGAGGTTTAGCTTGTGTGGCAGGAACAGAAGGCGCCCAGCCTAAACTGCCACAGATATTTATGCAAATCGTGATTCAAATAATGATCTTGAAACATGTTTGTAATGTAGCTCTCAAACTGTAGGCAAACTGCCCTGGAGGACTTTTCCAGCCATTTTCCTTATATACCAGTGACTGCCTCTATTAGACAGCAGGGTTTATATGTTAAGAAACAAGTTTTGCAGTCCATGGCATTTGAGAAAGGGCATGCACTTCATAAACAGTTTGAGATATCCTAAAATAAGTGTGCAAAAGTCAGTTATCTCAGAGAAAAGAACAGTGTCTTCTGCTTGAGCAGCCTAGGGGCGGGGCTGAGTACCACTGTTCTCTCCAATAATTTTAATTGATTTTAATTTGGCAAATGAAACTAAGCAGCAATATATGGGGCATATATGAGCTCTTCCTGGACAGGGAAAAGGCTCCAACTGATCAGTGAGCAGACTAAAAGCTTGTTATTTTCTCTAAACTATACACACAGATCACACCAATAGCTGCACTTGAGCCTCAGATACCAGTTTTGGGCACCTCATGTCTCCTCCCACCATCCTTCATCTATAGCCAAAACCACATTTAGCTTTCTCATCTGTCTGAGCATTTCACACCGTATCACACATGTGAGAGAAAGTCAGCACCAAGATCCTTAAATGGAAGTACAGCTTACTCTCTAACAATGATTTGTATTCAAAACTCAAATGATTTAACTGTGAACAAGAAACAAATTTACCTCAATGTATCATATTATGGCCTTTATTCACAGACTTGAAAGTTATGAAACATCTTCTCCACAGTAAATAGTCATGTGTCTGAACTGCTGTTTCTCTATTTAATTCCCACTCTAAATACAAGGCGGTGTTTTATTAGCCAGTCTGGGAACCCTCCAATACCAGAGTTGTTGCAGTGCTTCTCTTTTGTCTGTGGAAGAGCTTCATGTAAAAAGTCTGCAAAGGTTCACTATGTAAAACATGGAAGTGCTTGTCACCCATAGGTGATCGCATTCAAGGATGCTACCTACTAAACTCTCAGATTAAGGCATCAATGGTTATGATTTTAAGCAGCTTTCAGTAAGCAATTATATTCTTGTTGGACTGGATTATTTTGCCATGGGTGCCTAAACATTTTTAGTAACATCAAAGGGCTGTTCCAGTGCAGCTAGTCAAATTGTGCCTCTCATTTTCATCACAAATGAGTATTTAAACCATAGTAGTAAGTTCTAGTAGACAATACTCACCCAGCTCCTAAATGTATGTGACAGGGGAAGAAAATCACTGATTATAAGTTTCATGCTCTGCCATGCAACAGGTACAGATTAATTATGCTATGTATTTCTACAATAGATGACTGATCACTTTCAAGGAAAAAAAAAAAAAGTTGATTTGCCATTTTATTATGATCAAATTTGAACTAATTTTAGGGGGGAACTGAAATGATGTTTCACTTACAGCTCCCCTCCGTTTTTCCAGCATTCTGTTGCCACCACCACATGCATCTTCCAAGGTTTGCAGTGAAAGTCTCAAATGTCTCTCGAGAAATCTTTTTAAATTAATTGTAAACATAACAGATTCAGGGATGTTCCATTTATTTCAGGAAAAAAATTAAATCCCACCAAAACATGGATATTTAAAATTTTTTTTTAAAGGGCTTTGAAGTGTACATTTCTCATTGTTCTTGATACACAGAAGAGTTTAAATTTAAATTGTTAGATAATTATGACTGATTAACTCTGCAGTTCTGTGAATCCTCAGTTTCCACTTTTTTTCCAAGTGTTTCTTGTCTCCTAAATAAAAGTAGGAAAGCACTCCTTGATCCTGTATATGTAGGCTTGTCACCAAGAGAATTAGGTCTCTTGTAATTTTGGAGAGGAATCTGCTTAAGATCTTGACAAGTATGATCATTGCCATGGTACTGTCTGAAACATTTGGTTGAACACCTTTTTGTCTTTGGAAAGAAGTGGGATAATGTATTCACATCTTTCAGAGAAAATGAAGTATGTTCTTATCTATTAGTAGTTTGAAAGAATGATTAACAGCAACTATTAAATAAGTTAAATGTTTTTAAGTCAAAGGACTGGATCATTGAGTTGAATTGGCTGTGAACTACTGATCTGGAAGCAGAGCTACTAACTGGCCTCATTCATTTGAAATGACACCAAATAAGAGGGAACTGGGTGTATTAGTGAATCACAGAATCTCTATGAGCCAGCAATCCAATGTGCCTTGGGAGGGAAAAGAAAGACAAAACCCTCCCAAACTTCAGCTCAGGTCATGTAACCCCAGTTAAGCTAGAAAGAACTCCAGAAAAAATACCATGCAGTAATGTATAGGAATTTTTAAATTTATTTATTTGAATACTTGGCTTCAAGAAAATAAAAATATTAAACATGTAAGTGGAAAGTTTAGAAAGAAACAATATTTAAACTAAAAATCAAAATGTCTACAGTTTCACAAGTTTGAAACTCTAGGGTATAAATTTTAGATATTATGCTGCTTTGCTAGCTGCTTTTGAAAGTTTCTTTGAATGGCTCTGGACATTTTAACACTGTGTACATACTAATACCTCAAATCTTGCTGCAGGATCTTTCAGCATAATTCTAAAACCTCTCTAAAACTGAAGCCATGCCTGATACCCTTACTGAGATATATAATCTGGCTTTGCAAATAATTACTATTTCTAAGAGAAACTCTTTACTGTTCAGCATAGCTTGTAGGCCCCACTGTTGGACCAAAGCCACTGCCAGTATCTGGGACTAGACATTTATTAGCCTAATGACAGCTAACTTTTTCTCATAATATGAAGTTTCTTGCATTTTCCTTGTAGTTCTCTCATGGGAGCATCTGTCTCGCAGTTTAATAACTTCTGCATATTTACGTTTGGAATTAATTCTAAATTGGTATAATATATAATACAAATGTAAGATAACAATGGCCAAATAAACTTGAGCACTAAATTTAATTAATTAATTAATGTGTATTTTTAAAATGGACTTTTCCATTTTTACCTCTGCCAAAGCATTGCAGTGTCCTCAATGTTCCACCACTGATCACGGTACAGGAATTCAATTATATGTCAGCAATGTGAAGGAAATGTATACTAGCAAAAGAATGCATTTATGTTTAATGTTAATTTAGTCTAAATATTTAATAATCACTTTACAAATCATCTTGCTAGCTGCACACTTACAAGCTCTTTGAGCCATTTTCATTTGAGTGACACAAGACTTTGCCAAGTGTTAAATCTCAGAGCTGCAGAGGATGACTACTCCTTCTTAGCCTACTTGACCCCAGTACATCTTTCACTCCATTTTGGACTGTCTCACAGAAGGAAATACATTTCCTAGCTTTTTTATTTCCCTGTTTGAATTGGCATCTCATACTGTGGAGAGTTGGTGTCCTCTCCTCTATCTCATTTTTACAGAGTGTTTCAGTTCTTTCATTCACTATTTTTCTGTTCTCATTACTTTGAATTGGTGCTTCAAGCACCAATTGCTTGTTGGTGGTTTCAAACTAAAATAACACTGTAAAGAATAATGAACTTACAGCTACCTCTTCCTCATTTCACCTGCTTGAGTCTTGTATCCTGTTTTCTTCTCTAGACTGCTGTCCATGCCATAAGTTATGCCCATGCTACAGCAATCTGTTTTCGGGTTTAAAACTCATGGTCTTTATTTCTGGTCCTTCCAGGCCTAAAAAATTAAGATTTTCATTTCCCACCAAGCACATTTATGTAATGTGGCTTGCACAACCACTGTCTTCAGAAATTCTCTTTATTTTTGAGTGTGCTGCTACTGAAACCTTTATTTATGTTTCAGTTATTCTCAGGGTATTTTAAAACTTAAGCTTCTAATTAAGTGTTTCTAGCTTCAATATATAAATCCAAAATTTCCAAACCATTTGTTACCATTTTCCATTTAGCAAAGAGAACAAAAATGAATATCTAATTGTAATCATTGCAGAGTGAAACAAAAAAACATAACTGAAAATGCAAGTAACATAATTACAGTCTGCTGTATCCCTATCTCGAGAACATAGAATGCTACAGCTTGCTACTCACTGAGGCACATAACTAGAACACTTGTACAAAACCTCCTTTGTTCTTTTGCTTCTCTGAGCTTGCTCCTTTTACACTGTATGATCTTCTCTGGGTAGTGATTGTATGGTATTGAGCATCTAAAAATGCTTCATACATTGCTGGCACTACCAGAAAAAAGACATATTTCCAAAGGATCTCAGAGACCTTCAGTGAAATAAGTTTAGTCATAAACAGAGCCAGGACATACACTGAAAATCTCAGTTGAACTCCAAATGCAGGACAGGAAGAATATCTACATCTTTACTAAGAAGCACATGGAAAAAAGGATTAAATATGTGTAGGGTAGTTTGAAAATATTAAGAATCATTAGAGGTTATATGGAAACAAAAATAGAATAATAGAGTTATATGGAAACAAAAAATAGAATAATAAAGTGTTTTAGGAAACACAGATAAGAAATTTGTTGTTGCATACATTCTGTGGTAGATGGCAGACTTAATTATTGATAAAACAGACTATAAACTAAGTATAAAATTAGAAGGGTTGGATTTAAAGATGAAAAATCTAGAGAAAGAATGATCATACTTAAAACTGCACAGAACACGTAATTAAAGCCTTGCTGAGATAACAAGGCTGTACAAACCTGTTCTGCAGATGAAATTATACTATTTCATCTTCACTTTTCAGTTCAGATGGTGTGTGGATTTTTTTGCTTGCTCACTGTCTCTGGCCATTTGCTAGTGATACCTCTCTGAAACACCTGCAGGAAAAAACCCCACAGTGTTACCAGAGATCTGGCTCAGGCTACCTGACCCAGCCTCACTGGGGCTCCCTAGGTAGTAGTGAGGGTCAGGGTGAAAGATTCATGACTGGCAGTGCAGAATGGCTGGAGACTTCAACTGCTCTTTCTGGTTGCTTTGGTATTTCTGTTTGTGGGGTAGGGTCATTGGCAAGTCCTTTAGTTGAGACCTGTTAGAATTGTCCTGGAAGCTGGAAGATGAGAGGCAGTTTACTGGAACAGTGATTTCTTCTGCAGATTTTGTGGGGTTTGTTTGTTGGTTGGTTTGATTTGTTTTGTTTAAATTTGTTTCCTATTTCCACATTACACATGAGACCATCATACAAATCCTTCTCTTTACAAAGGCTTTTGCTGCTCTAATGAATTTCTTTCTTCTCATGTTTTCCATCCCTCCTCCCTTCTGAAACTGGATCAAATAATAAGGGCAGGATTCCAACTTTGTTGTTCTATGTACTTTTAAAATAAAATGAAGCAAAAATAAAAAGCATAACTTCCTTGTTATGATACTGGTTGCTAAAATGATGTCTCTAAAGAAAAAAGAGGGGCAAAAAAAAGCTGTGTGATTTTATGATACTAATCAGCTGTGTGATAAATCCTCTCCTTCTCCAACATGCATTCCAAATCTTAGAAACACACCTGTTATTGTTATGTTAAAGAACTCAAAGATGAAGGATATAAAGTATCTCATTCACCAAGCAGGCTGCAGGATAATCCACTAATACAGATAGATGAAAGGAAATGCAGATTTTATGCCCTCTTGAGAGTGGCAGCCTCTCAAAAAATAGAATCTTCTGCTCAGCTTGCTAGAAAAAGACAGAGAAGAGAGGAGGAGAGAGAAAAAGTCCCTCTCAGACATTCAAACACATACACAGACACACTGAGAATGTCTGTGCTACAGCTGTATGTTAATATTCACTCCTGGTAGAAATCAATGCAAAAAATGTATTGATGGATGCCTCTCTTTCTTTTGTTATTTGAAAAAAAAAGTATATTTTAGGGAGAAAAAAATGTCATTATCTTTGCACTTTAAAATATGAAGACAAAAGAAGTCCTTTAAGACATCAAACAGATGGAAATCAGGAGTAATATTTTATTTTATGCAAAATGAAGGTTTTATTGCAATATGAATTAAAAATTACAATGCAGACTGCAATTGTTTTGGAAGAATCTAAAAATAGCTTATTCAAATAACAAGCATGGTCAATACACGTAATTTGCATGTCCCAGAGACTTAGTGAGTCAGGTTCTTCTCCCTTTATGCATGTCAAATGTTGCCTTTAATTGCAATTAGTATACTTGAATAGTATGAGGCTCAGTCAAAATACGGACTTGCATTTTATGATTTAATTCTCCCAAACCCCACACATACGTGAGAGTTCTTAATACTGAAGAAACTGACAATATTACTTTGAACACTGGAAAGCAAATTTGTGTGATCATTTCAGCTTCTTCAGCTCCCTTGTATTTAATCTATTTTTTATCTTTTATGTTCGCAGGGTGCAGAAGGTGAAGGTGGGGATGGAAAAGCATATCAGGCAAAATGCGGATAGAGTCAGCAGTAAAAGTAAAAAAATGCATGCTGTCATCTGCTGTGCAAAGCAAGCATAATCACTGACATGAAGCTTGCACTTCTGAGAGGAAAAAAAAATAGCCAACAAAAATTCTTTATCAACAGCAACCAAAAAAATCTGGAAAAAAAAATAGAATGCTTTATGTTTCATGGCACAAATTAGAGTTTACCTGGATTGTAGTCTTGCAGCCATAGTAACTTCATTGTGTTGGTCCTCATTTTGTGTTTTAAGCCGAGTACTGGATGTTCTCTGACATAATATTTCTCATGTTCACAAACAAATGATGTCATGTATTTAAACATATAATAATGTATTTCTTTAGTTCAACAGCATAAGTACTTTCAACAAAGATTTAGTAAGATATTGACATGTACAGCACTGTTATTATAGAATTCAATAGATGCAAATATGAAGTTTGCTATATATACCATATTTGCAAGATTTCTTTTCTTTTTCTGAAATACATTGCAAACCAGGCCATTCCACCTTCTGTGGGAGCTCTAATCTGCTGAGGAAGTGGGTTCTCAATCCACAACATGGATACTGTCTTTAGCAGCTGTGTGTGATCCTATAAATTAGCTTCACTGTGTATAAGAAAGCAAGAGGTATAGTAGGAACAGGAAAGCACTATTCTGCACTTAGGGAAGGGAATTAGTGTCACAGGAGGCACTCAGTGCACACGTTATAGCATGAGTAGAATCCAGGAGGTTTTACCTTACCGTTAAACCCTTCCTTGTGCTGCCTTGCCACAATATTGGTGTTCCTGAATTGTCAGAGAAGCACCACAGCTTCTTGCTATCCCCTTGTCCTGTATGCGGCTTAATTCACTTCTAGCTTCTGACACCCAAGGAAACATGGGACATGATCAGGTAAGGGTGTGCAGGGATGAACTTTGGGAAATTTGTGACCACAGCTGCAACACTTGCCTGCTGGTCACAGTGGGGCTGGTGTCCAATGGCTGCACTGTGCTGGACGAGGTGTGATGATCTGAAAACCCTCCAGGCAAAAATGTGTTTCTTTAAGTGCTATATTAGATGAGAAGATTTGATGCAATATGAAACACCCACTGTAAGATTAATTCTGACAGTCCCACGAAAACAGAGGTCACGCCGTACTTATTCCTTGGTAATTTCCATGGGGTTTTTAAGGCATTTCAGAAGAACAAAGTGTTACAAAGAGATTGCAAACAGAGCAGTGAGATGGCTTTTTGTATATTTATGAAGAGAAAAAAGCACAAAGTGGGGAAAGTATGAAGGCTCTACAGTCCCAGAGTATTAGCATTTGGTGTTAATATTCATCCTATTATGCAGAAATGCAAAATTAGACTTACCTCCTTAGTTAAGAATGCTCTGAAGCTTCTACAGAGATGGTGAAAGTAGAAATATTAAGATAAAATTTATACATAACTGCAACACATTTTAGTGATTATTTATTAAAATGGCAGTGCAAGGACAATAATAACTGAACCAGATATAATTTTATAAAATGCCAGTTATACCATCCATAATGCATATGGATTCAATGGCTTAATTTGGTTATCATGTACCTCACTGGCATCCCTCTTGCCAGTGAGGTAGGTAAAATGTTGCATTATAATATTCAGTTTCTCCTCATGCCTTCCTTGCCTTAAAATTGATAGTAATTATCAGGGGGGATAAAAATCTGAACAAACTCATTTTCATACAAACTATGCAAAGGTACAAACAGCACCTTTATATTGGTGTATTTACTTTAATATTCAAGCTACTGTGGAAAAAAAAATGCTCCTATCACATTGACAAGTCTGTCCAAAAAGCAATAGGTACACACAGCTGCAGAGGAGCTGGAATCACCCTCCTTTTTGGAAGGTATCTATAGAGGGTACTGAGGATACTTGGATTCTAATGCTTTTCTGCTAAGAAAATTTGACTCCACCCCCATTCTTCTAGGTTGAGCCATTAGATTATATTCTGTACCTGAATTTGGGAATACTCTTCTCTGTTACTGCCAGTGCTTTAGATTAAGTCTGAGAAGCCTAAACACCATTCATCCAGGTGTTCTGCACTGAGCTGCTCTCAACCTCTCACCGAAGATAATTCACCATGTGTAGTATTCTTAAATACTTACTGAGAGTAATTCTGTGGCCTCGTTACAATATTAGAACACAAACAAGAAATCAACCCAAACCAACAAAAAACCACAAAGCCCAACCTACTTTCTGTTTGATTTATATGAACTACAAATGTTCTTGTATAATGACCATTAAATTCACCATTCTCACCTAGGAAGCAAGTGTCCTTAAATCCATTTTCCATTCCAGTGCATGTTTAATTACACATGCAAAGTGAAATTACCCTGCTAAGCAAGAATTAAAACTTCTTCTCCTTGAAATAGTAGTATGGACTACTCTTTTAAAAAGAGGTCTACCAATTCAGGTTGGACAAAGCTGTGGACCATATCAAGATGCCCATCTTCTGGTTGGCTTTATCTCCTGCAGAATCAAAGGTGAATTTGCATAAGGATTTTTTTCTTACATCAGGAGTAATTTTTCAAGTGACTCACAGCCACCTCCAGTTCCTCTTCATTGGTTCCCACTGGGATCAGCCCAGGATCACACAAATTTGGCTCCTTTTGGATATCCATACATTGGCAGATGTGCTCCAGAGATACAAAGCCCATGATCCAGACACAAACAGGAAGTCAGTTCACAGGATCAGAACCACATTAGTCTTGAAGCAGCAACCACTGAAAGTCACATAATCATGAATGCAAAATCCCAAGTGCTGATTCTCTCTGCAGATCTGCAGCTACTGACTGAACTTCCTCCTAATGCAGACATAGCCCTAACCTCACCTTTCAGGCAACTGAATTTTATTTTTTTTTCAGTGACTTCACTCTGCATACATGAGCCATTTATGAGAGATCAAATCCACAATTTCCAGCATTTCCACCATTCAAAAGAATGAAAACACTATCTTTGTTTAAACTGTAACATGTAGGATTTTGTTCTCTCTGCTACATTTGCAGGTGTGATTTGACACATAAAAAGTTCACATGCATATTTGCAGCACCATTTGAGTTATAATTCTATTCACAAATACTTGCACCTGTGCTGTATTTTAGGAACAAAAATCATTAAACTACCTGGATGAATGCTCTAATTAATTTTCAGCATAGAGATGCCATAAAAGAGCACCATGTGCAGGACTGACCAGCTGTTTGTAATGGGGGGAGAGGAAAGCTGACAATACAGTTTTTAAACTTCTTTTGGAAATGCAAAGTCTTTGCTTTACCTTTCCTTAACAAATTCCTGGATATTATTGGTGGTTGAGTCGCCGTCCCTGGAGGTGTTCAAGAGGGGACTGGATGTGGCACTTGGTGCCATGGTCTAGTCGTGAGGTTTGTGGTTACAGGTTGGACTCGATGATCTTCGAGATCTCTTCCAACCTTGGTAATACTGTAATACTTCCAGGGTATGCTTAATGGTCGTGAGCTGTTGGCTAATCACAGGCTGTCAAAAATTTTGTTCAGGATTCTTTGTGCAATTCAGGTTCTCAGATAATTATCTTCTAATATGGAGGCACTTTCTGACTAGGTTATTGATAAGGAACACTAGCTGTTAGTTTTTCTATTACTAGGATTCCAACACACAATATTACTTTTATTAACTGCATCACGATTGCTATGTTCCAGTGTTGGAGCCATGGACTGCAGCCATCTGCAAAAGGATGTGAAACTAAGCAAGCAAAGAATGAGTGATTTACATCACCCACAAATGTACCATTCACATGAATGCTGCAAGCAGTTAATTTCAGAAGCTATTCTAATGAATGGCATTCATACTTCAAAAGTGAACTGGTGTGGAACCTGCCAGCTTCTTTCCAGAATTATGAGACAACACTGAACATGCAGAAACTTTGAACAAGCAAGATCAGGAAAGGACTGGGAATATTAGAAGTAGTTTGAAATATGAATGTTCAGATTTGTCATTATGGGAAATTTATGACTATTATTTCTGCATTTTTTGACTTAATTTCTTTTCCCTAAGATATTAACTATTATAATTTAAACTTCTTACTGAATTACAAACAGGAATCATTTTTGCTGGCTATTTATTACTGTCTCTCATTTGTAGCATAGGTAGTTTTACTTTATTTTAAGCAATCTTTTCATTTCTTCTAATCTCACACAGTACACTCTTCCTGCTGGACTTTGTTGGTGGTGTTGGTCCTCAAATGAAAATTAAAAAAGAGGAAAGACTAGACTAAAAGGTTTGCCAAATTACATTCTAGAGGCATAAACTTGATTAACAGAATGTATTTTCAATTTTCACTTTATTCCATTCACAATAGTGAAACTGTGAGGTATTCCCTGAAACTTTCTACTTGCCAAATAGTTTTCTATCACAGACTGATACATTAGCTGGCTGATTTTGATTATATAGATCACATTTTGAATGCACATTAAAAAACTTAATTTTTAGTAGCTTATGCATAAGACTGAATATAATCAGTGTTAACAATATGAGGATAGGTTTGGATTGTGTAAAATACAACTCTATGCTGCTGCGTGAAAGTACTGTGTAATCATTACAGATAAAGATCACACCTGTGTAAATTTAGGTGAGAGATTTCTTGTATCCTTTCTACTGATCCAGGAAACTGTTTCTGCATAATAACATTGAAGGAGCTCTACCGGTTTTCATGTGAAATAAGTGAGTGATTTTGAAGAAAGTAATACTCCATCACTCAAGTGTCAATGAAGGTGAAGTCATGGGTCATCATAACCAGGGAAACAGATTACAGACCCTTAAAATGATTTCTAGGAAAGAAAGGGTTAGAATCAAATA
Source organism: Picus viridis (assembly GCA_033816785.1). Taxonomy (NCBI): domain Eukaryota; kingdom Metazoa; phylum Chordata; class Aves; order Piciformes; family Picidae; genus Picus; species Picus viridis. The sequence goes on from CM066576.1 coordinate 23,344,206, forward strand.
CCTAATGGTGGGCATTCAGTATCTTGTAAAGGCTTCATTAGAAAAGAAAACCTAAAAAACAACAGAAAAACCCAAACAACCAGCAGCCAAATATTCAAAATTCTGAGATAAGCACATACAATTATGGCACAATTAAACTTGTCCCATATGAGTGAAATTCATCTGTTATCCTCTCCTCTACCTTGTATTTATTCCTTTTTTCACAAATACCTCTCTATGTTGCCATTATTAATTCATGGATTTATAAATCTTTGTATTTGGGCATGCTTGGAAGAAAGTTAATGCAAAATTCTTTTCTCAGAGAAGAGCAGGCAGAGAAGAGAGAATATTTGCCAGATTTCCCTGTTGATGCACCTGAAAACAGAGATTCTTCTGCTGGCAGCATCCCTGTTGTTTTGTGCAGAGATGAAACATTTCCAGAAGGTTGTTTTGCATTTCTGTTAGCAGTGAAAGGTATATTGGTTCTAAGAGCAATTTTAGTAACTATTCCAGATAAAGAAGTATACCTAAGCTGACCTGTCCTCAATATCCACTTGCGTGAAGAACAAATATAATCATGTGAGACAAAAATGAGATCTACAAAAAAAAAAAAACCCAGCAAACAAACAACAAAAATGACAGATAAAAATAATAATGCCTTCATTTTGTATGAAGTCTTACAACAGTTCAGATAATTATTTTAGTGGATTTCAAAATGTCCACATAAGATTGATCAAAGGCTATCAGATGGCAATGAAAATAAACAAGATTCAAAGGGTTCAGCATCAGAGAGCAAGGATGTACTACCCGTTGATAGCGATGTTGGCCTCAAGGGAAAAGTACATCAAGGACAGAAGGAATCTTAGACAGCGGTTGATGAAGATTATATTTTGCTGTCTTCCCTAAAGAGCTTTCCAGAGAATACCAGTAGATTTACTGGAATCAGGAACATAGCTTCCTGGTGGCTAATAGGGAGAAAGTTATTTTCAAAGAGATTCCACTTTTGTGTGAGAATGTAATATTGTGTCTGCAGCTAGCTAGACACATAGTGTTGCCTCAGAGTTTTCACTGTGAGTGAAAATCTGCATCTAAAAAAATTATGAATGCTTTTGAAAATCATTTCTTGTCTTTATGATTTCTCTCTATATGGGTTTTGCATTTCACAATGGTTTTCTTCAGGAGTAATGTGTCGCTACAGCTGTGCATCAGAGAGAAACAAGTTTACCTACAGTTTTCAAGGGATCTTACTATGTTATAGTCTGCAGTCTCCAGTCAGATGCTGGATTAACTTTAGCCATTTTAGGTGATATCCTTGAAATCAACAAGAATTTCTTAATCTTTGAACCATGCTGTCAAAATATCTTTTAAAACTTGGCAGCATGAGATCCAGGGACACGGGTTTTCTGAAAAAAAGTACTGAAAATTAGTACTGAAAATTAGTACTAAGGCAACACAGAAAATGTGAGAATGCAAAGCAATGATTAAAAAAGATCCTATTTTTTTGGTCTTGGTAGGTTCAATATAGGACATTAAGTGGCCAAAGATAATTATATGATATTTGTGTGATTAAGTTTGCAATTTTCATATTTGATCAAAAAGAAACATCTTTGTTTCTTCTTTAGGCTAACTTCCCTTTGAGGCTGTGTTTTGTCTGGTATTCATAAAAAATATGTTGAATGAAAGAAGCTTTTTTATCTAAGTCACATTTCTCCAAAATGTTTAGTTTCTAAATGTAATATTTTCTTTCAATATATGCTTTAAATATTAAATATTGTATTGAATATAGTATAGAATAGAATATGTCCTGTTATATAGTATAAAATCTTGTCTACACATACACAAAAGAACATGGAGATGATGGTAGCTGCTGGACAGACCAGGTGTCTGAGTTGTGGGCAACTGCATGTGTGTGTGTGTGTGTGTGCGTGCGTGCACGTATGTTCTCACCTACATGCGTAATCTCACCTATATGTGTGTTCTCACCTATATGTGTATTCTCACTTGTGAAGAGCCTCCATCTTCTGGTGCTGCTGCCTCTGTGCAGATGCTGAGTGTGTCTGATGGGAACAATGCGTATTGTATGCATGAGTTCTCATTTTGTGTGAGCAGACATTTGAGGTTTCCTCGATGTAACATCTCTGCTAGACAAGAGATGGATTTGATAAGCATGATGTCTTTTGCATCCCCAGCCATCGTCTGTTTAGGAAGAAACATTGAAATTATCAAAAAGATCTATGTGTCCTTTTTGTCAAAGAACCCCATTCTTACAGATTACTGTGGGAACAAATGCAAAACCACATAAAACAATGCAGCGATACCAAGTGCACAATGATAGCCATGGGATCACACACTATAACTAACAAACATATTTGACACAAAGATTGCCACAACCAATGAAATCAGTGCTGGCAGGATTCCCTAAGAATACTAGCTGCCCAAGGACTATTTAATTTAGTTTTGTATCCTAAAGATCTGATGCATTTTATAGCTTATTTTAATTCATTACTTAATTTTCCATTGCTTATTTTCAGTCTTGGGTCATTTTAAAAAACACTCAAATTTAAATTCATAACAAAAACTGGCCATGACTTTGCACTGGCATCTGAAATGTTCATTCCTACCTTGACATTAAATAAAGCATTGTCTAAATCTGCCTTTTCAAATTCTAATCATTCAGGCTAAATGGGCTGTCTTTGACAGATGATTGAAATATCTAAGTATTACTGGCTTTACTCAACACTGTTCTGAAAAGCAGTGTTAATAGATTTTTTTGTCCCTCTCCTAGTACATTTTCATGACAGCTTTGCAAAGCAAATGCAAATTAAAAGCCCAATATCAAATCACATCCACGAATCAATTCAATTAAGTGAAATAATAGAACAATAACTGTTATTCATCCAAAGAAACGTGTCATTCAGCAGCATAACCTTTTACTGTGTTATCATTAGCTAGCTGCAGTGATAATTGTGTTCATTTACACAACTTACACTATCTAAATTAATGTTTTAAGGCACATCAAATCACATGTCTAGTGAGCCCATCATTGATGATCTGATAATACATACTTCCTGTCCTTTAGGGAAACGTATGCTAATACGCATTTATCCCATTTTACAATTAAAGTAAATGACAAAACTTTATTTTCATTAGAAGGACAGCAAGTCTGATGTGTCACTTGAAAAATCAGTACAAAACTAAGTTAGAGACATGGTGCAATGCTTTTTGGTGGACAGAAATTTGTCTAGTATTTTTTATTTCTTAACTTCTAACTAGGTGGTACCACAAATTACTTCCTTGGATGCTTATGAGCGTCTTTCTTCTGTTGTCTGGCTTGCACATGCCTGCAGCTTTTACACAAAAGCAGACACTCTATCTTACATTCAGCTCCTTCCCTATTTAGACCTCTTGAAACCTCTTCATAACTTATGTGAAAGGCAAGGAAAGTCTTTCACAGTTAAGAAACTTCATAGCAGGATCTGTTACTTCATCTTTCTGTTCCATAAGGAAACTTTGCATTTTTTATTTAATACTTGCTGAAAGTAAGGACAATGTATGTTCTACTATCATCAGCTAACCATGAAAACCACCATATGTGAAAAAGATATTAGGATAGCAACAGCTGAAAAATTCAAACACCCACCCCCAAATTATGCTGTGCATAAGCACCTGTACCTTGCTGCAGTCCAAGAGAATGGCTAACATTTACACAAATTTAGTAGATTATTGAGCTCTACCGCTTTATCTTTTTATTACAAATAATAATAATAATAATTCTTAATGCCAAAGTGAGAATGCCATTGGGTATTTTCTCCCTATTTATAAGAAAATATGCATATGAGGCTCCTTCGACAAGCTTTTGACTTCTTCACTCTACAGAGATGCAATGTGTTAGTTACTTCTTTGCTCCCTGGAGGCTATTTGAAAACCATCTTGATGACTCTCCTCAGCATCACTTTTGGATTTCCAATCAGGTATATTGATTTCCTCACAGTGTGCAGTATTGCTGCCAGCACTGTGTCAATGAAACATTGCCTAAGTACTCTTTTTGCTATGTTTCTCACCACTGATCTTTCAAAACTGATGGTACAAGTATGGCAGATTTTTTTCACTAAAAGGTACTTTATTTTTTCTTTTCACATCATGCTGTCTTCATGGCCTGTTCACTGTAAAGCAGAAATAAGCATAATAGTGGAAACAGGCTCATGCATATAGAAAATAAGAGGTAGGTGAACTAGCAGCAGTACCAAAACTTTATGCAAATAACAAGCCCCTGTGGTGGGACAAAGGACATACTAAGACTGAATTAATCTACTTTTAAACCAAGTGTTTGGTAAAAAACTCAAATTATATGTGAACTGGTTGGGGTCCGAAGTTTAGGTGATTGTGAAATATTCTGTGAGGAGCATATTACTGTGGCTTGGTTTCCTTGCTTAGTGAAAGCATAGCATGGCACTTTGAGATTTTTTTTCCCCAGTTTGCACTAAGTTGCTCCTGCTGAAGAGAAAAGGATAAGAACAACCAGCAGAAGATGGCAAAGGCTTCCTTTAGACGGTCTTCCAACAAATGAGTTTTTTATTGAGAGTTATTGTTGTCACTAATGACTTATTAATCTCTAGGTCCTTCCTAGACATAACCGTTATCATAGTGCCCCAAGATCCAGAAAGCATCTGTAAGGAGGCATGAGTCAAACTGACATTCATGGCCTTTTGCACCAAGATGTTCCTAAATTGTCTCTGTTAAAAATGAAAAGTGTAAAATAATTTTGTTGAGAAAACAGAGATATTTAGCCAAGTGTCCATTTGCTGGCCTCTATTATCTGCAGCAGATTGTAATTGTTATTTCAATTCATAGAATCATAGAATCATAGAATCAATAAGGTTGGAAAAGACCTCAAAGACCATCATGTCCAACCTGTCACCCAAGACCTCATGACTACTAAACCATGGCACCAAGTGCCATGTCCAATCCCCTCTTGAACACCTCCAGGGATGGTGACTCCACCACCTCCCTGAGCAGCACATTCTAACGGCTAACAACTTCCTCTGTGAAATACTTTCTCCTCACCTCGAGCCTAAACTTCCCCTGGTGCAGCTTGAGATTGTGTCCTCTTATTCTGGTGCTGATTGCCTGGGAGAAGAGATCTACCCCCTCCTGCCTACAACCTCCCTTCAGCAATAAGGTCTCCCCTAAGCCTCCTCCTCTCCAGGCTAAACAATCCCAGCTCACTCTGCCTCTCCTCATAGGGCTTGTGCTTGAGGCCTCTCACCAGCCTCGTTGCCCTTCTCTGGACACGATCAAGAGTCTCAATGTCCTCAAGAGTCTCAACTGAGGGTCCCAGAACTGGACACAGGACTCAAGGTGTGGCCTAACCAGTGCTGAGTACAGGGGCACAATGACTTCCCAGTGTGCTGGCCACACTATACCTGATGCAGGCCAGAGAAGGCCTCATTCAGAAACATTCTAAGCTGTTTTTTTTTATAATATTTTTGTATTTTTTTTTAATATAACGGTTACCTAGGGATTTATAAAGTCTGTCAAATTGTCATACAATATGGGATATGGTAATTGTTATAGCATACAGCCCTAAGATAGGGTAAAAGCAGTTATGGTTGAGGGCAAAATATGGACAAATGTTTTAGGAAAAAAGTGTTATCAAGATTCTTTAAAAATAAATCAAACGATAAACAAGAAATTCGCTGCAGCAAATTTTAGGAAGTGGTTTCTACAGAAACAGAACACACAAGAAAAACAACTGTTCATCTGGGGTTGTTCACTTATCCTCCCAGGCTGGGTTCATCAGTAGAATTATTGAAGCAGACCATAAAATCCCTCAAATCTATTATCAGATAACAAGCCTCCCAGAAGCTCGTGAACAATCTTCACTGTCTTTGTGAGATTACATAAACCAGCTGGGACTCACTAAAATGGTTCATAGTATACAATACTGCTAGTAGATATTTTCCATTAGCAATAGTTTGCCACAAAACTGCTCTGTACTCTTTTTAAGAGGTCCTAAATGTCACAGACATTATATTTTTATGAATCCAATAAACAGTGTTTATATAATACCCATGTGTGCAAAAACACGGACATCTTAGCCTATGCCAAAAAAATGTTGGCAATCAAATCCATTTGTCAGCATAACATTTTGAATTTCAAATTTGTGCAGTAATTTTACTGGTGGTTAACAGAGTACTACAAGCTTGTTTGCTTTCCTTTGTGTGCAAACTTCCAATATTCTCTGTTAGAAAAAGATTAGGTCATTCATCTGCAGCAAAAATATTTTGAACACACTCATATTTCTGAGCATGTAGCATCAAGGCTACATCAAGGCTGGATGTTAGGAAGAAGTTCTATACAGAGAGAGTGATTGCCCATTGGAATCGGCTACCCGTGGAGGTGGTGGAGTCACCTTCATTGGAGGTGTTCAGAAGGAGACTTGATGGGGTGCTTGGCTGCATGGTTTAGTTGTTTAGGTGGGTTGGATAGGTTGATGGGTTGGACACGATGACCTTGAAGGTCTCTTTCAACCTGGTGTATTGTATTGTATTTTATTGTATTGTATTGTATTGTATTGTATTGTATTGTATTGTAAGGTATTCAGCTGAATTCAGAACAAGAAGACACCATCTCAAGCTGTGCCAGGGAAGTTTAGGCTCGCGGTGAGGAGAAAGTTCTTCACTGAGAGAGTTGTTAGCCATTGGAATGGGCTGCCCAGGGAGGTGGTGGAGTCACCATCCCTGGAGGTGTTCAAGAGGGGATTGGACGTGGCACTTGGTGCTATGGTTTAGTCATGAGGTCTGTGGTGACAGGTCGGACTTGATGATCTTTGAGGTCTCTTCCAACCTTGGTGATTCTGTGAATGTACATATGTCTTAAGCATGCATTTTCCAACTGCATGCTTAGGTGCTTATGCTGAATCAGGACATGAATACACAGGGCACTACAAACCCTGAAATAAACATTAAAAGTACTTAGCTATTGTGTGGAATTGTTGTCTTTCAGTATGATTGGTTATGTATTACTAGTTGATTTTAGAATTGAATAGTTTCTGCTTCAGATTTCATGACTTCATTGAGCCATATACTCTGATTTTCTTTAGATTACCCTGTCACAAAAGGATCTGAGTGTCTATAAGACATGTGGTGGAAGAGTCACCCTCCTTGGAGGTATTTAAAAGATACGCGGTGCTTAGTGACATGGTTTAGTGGTGGATTTGGCAGTGCAAGGTTAATTGTTAGATGATTTTAATGGTCCTTTCCAGCCTAAATGATTCTATGATTCTGTGGTAGCTAAAGAATTCTTTTAAAAGAATCATTCTTGAAATGCAATTCTTCACGGCACAAAAAGTGTAACAGTATACATTTTCTCCTTTAATTAGTATTCTCACAGACCTCTGACATTCAGTAAACAAGGGCATTAGAATCATCAATACAACTGTATAGATACTAATGTCAAACTGAAGCCATCATATGATGGTTTTCTGATATGAATTCCATCTTACATTTTTTAAAGCTAAATGGAAAATTAAAAAAAAATATATTTGCAACACTTTCAGTTCTTAATATCAGGTCAGTTACATATATACCACTATTCAGTAAGGAAATAGTGCAGATATTGTAGAATATTAGATGCATTAATTCAAATTCTGAAGTTGGAGATCGAAATTTCCTGCCCATAAAAATATTTTTCACATCCAGCTCTTTTCCACTAAAATTTTTACTCACAAACACAATCCTCCAGCAGCTTGCATGTAGAAGATATTCTTTATATATATACAGAATGTGTCCAGAGAATGGCAACGAGGCTGGTAAGAAGCTTTCAGCACAAGCCCTATGAGGAGAGGCTGAGGGAGCTGGGATTGTTTAGCCTGGAGAGGAGGAGGGTCAGGGGAGACCTTATTGCTGTCTACAACTACTTGAAAGGAGGTTGTAGCCAGGTGGGGGTTGGTGTCTTCTCCCAGGCAACCAGCACCAGAACAAGAGGACACAGTCTCAAGCTGTGCCAGGGGAAGTTTTCTTCACAGAGAGAGTTGTTAGCCATTGGAATGGGCTGCCCAGGGAAGTGATGGAGTCACCATCCTTGGAGGTGTTCAAAAAAGGACTGGACGTGGCACTTGAAGCTATGGTTTAGTAGTCATGAGGTGTTGGAAGACAGGTTGGACTTGATGATCTCTGAGGTCTTTTCCAACCTTATTGAGTCTATGAAAAAAAAAGTTTGGTTGTGCAAATAACATGATAATTTGTCTAGAAGGGACTGTGACTGGTGGAATTTGAAGCTTCTTGGAAGTTTATTCCACAGTCCTGCCAACCAGCTTAAAATTCAGTTTCCTGCGCAAATAATCTTTCTCACTGTAAAAATTTCCACTGTACCAGAGAAATGGTGTTAGGGATTTTACTTGCAGTGTTAGATAGCCTTGTCGTGGGTCATAGGGAGATTTTATGATAAGAACAAAGATGTTGAATTGATTTCTTAATGTGTGAGAAGGCAAAATGAGGTAGAAAGGATAAACTTGATAATGTTTGTGATTGCTTGCACTGTGAAGAAAAGGTACAGGAGTATTTTACACTAGTTGGAACATCCTAAGTGCCAAGGATGCTATGCCCACCTAAATGGAGCTACAGATGAAGAATGACAGACATGAATCACTGAAGTCAGGTTATTTTTTTTAACAAGATATATCACAATAATTAAGCTAAAGGTAGTACTGCACCCATAAGATAATATAACTGTGGGATTGCTGAATGTCCTGGGTTATCTAATTTAGGATTAACTATAAATGTTGTGGTGTGTTCATTTTGGCTGGTAGCCAGGTGCCAATCAGACTGCTCTATCACTCTTCCTTCTCAGCAGGACACGGGTAGAAGATTATGATGGAAAGGTGTGGGTCAAGATAAGGACAGAGAGATCACTCAACAGTATTTTCACAAGCAAAAAAGGCTCATCTTGGGGAAATTAATAATTGATTACTAATTAATATCAGAAATGGCCAATGAGAAATAACAAATCTGTAAACACCTTCTGCCCACCCCTCCTTTTTTTCCAGTCCTTAACTTCAATCCTGACTTTTCTACCTCCTTCCCTTGAGTTGTGCAGGAGGATGAGGAACAGAGGTTTCAGTCACTTCATAACTCCACCTCTGCTGTTCCTTCCCCATATTCCACTTTGGGGTCCCACCCATGGGAGACAGTGATTCACAGACTTCTCCAACGTTAATCCCTCCCTTAAATGCAGTTCTTCAAGAACTGCTCCAGCATGGGTCCTTCAAACATGTCCAGAGAAGGGCAACAAAGCTGGTGAGTGATCTGGAACATAAGCCCTATGAGGAGCAGCTGACGGAGTTGGGGTTGTTTAGCCTGGAGAAGAGGAGGCTCAGGGAGACCTTATTGCTATCTACAGCTACCTGAAGGGTGGTTGCAGCCAGGTGGGGGTTGATCTCTTCTCCCAGGCAGCCAGCACCAGAACAAGAGGACACATTCTCAAGCTGTGCAGGGGGAAGTTTAGGCGTGATCTTAGAAAGAAATTCTTCACAGAAAAAGTGATTGCCCATGGTGGGGTCAGTGTCCCTGAAGGTGTTTAAGAAAAGACTGGATGAGGACTTAGTGTAAGGGTTGGGTGATCAGTTGGACTTCATGATCTTGAAAGTCTGTTCCAAAATGGTTGATTCTGTGCAATTCTGTGTGTATGATTACTTCAGGAACAGACTGCTCCAGCATGGACCCCCACAGGGTCACAAGTCCTTTCAGAAAACTTGCTTCCCAGTGTTTTCCTCTGCACAGGATGCAGTTTCCTACCAGGAGTCTGCTCCAGTGTTCATGGGCTGCAGCTCTCTTCAAGTCACATGCATCTTCTCCAGCGTGGTGTAGTCTATGGGCTGCAAGTGGGCTGCTGCACTGTGGACCTTCATGGGCTGCAAAAAGACAGCATGCATCACCATGATCTTCCTCACACACTTCAGAGGAATCTTTGCTCTTCTGCCTGGAGAATAGAATAGCATAGAATAGAATAGCATAGAATAGAATAGCATAGAATAGAATAGCATAGAATAGAATAGCATAGAATAGAATAGAATAGAATAGAATAGAATAGAATAGAATAGAATAGAATAGAATAGAATAGAATAGGTTGGAAAAGACCTTTGAGATCATTGAGTCCAACCTATCATCCAACACTATCTAATCAACTATACCATGGCACCACATCCAGTCTCTTCCTAAACACCTCCAGTGATGGTGACTCCAACACTTTACTGGGCAGCCCATTCCAATGGCAAATCACTCTTTCTATGAAGAACTTCCCAAGCATCTCCTCCCTCTCCTTCAGTGACCTTGTAATCTGCAATGCTACGTCTCTCAGATACTCTGTCATTCCTCTGAGCAGCAATTGTGCAACATTTTTTACCCCAATCATTAAAAAACAAAAGCAAACAACAAAAATTAACAATTGTGTAACTTCTGCATTCTTTTCAAAATGTCCTTTTCTATGTTTTTAAGCCTAACATCATCCTTATGTCATTTCATCTGCAACTATTTTTTCTTCACCCACAGAACTCTTCTAATTCTAGTACTGGGCATCTTGGCTGCAGCTGTTTGGTCCCATGCGATGAAGTATAACCCTGATGTTTCCACATATTCGTGTCAAAGTTTGCTTTTTTGTCCCCCAGAAATACTCTGTGCACAAATACATTGTTATTCACCTGTTTTATTTTTCCCAAAATTTATAACTTCTTCTGTTGTTTCCATAATTTCAAAAAAAGATCTTCCTGGATGCTAATGTACAGCTCTGTACTGATCTTCATGAGGAGGCTATTCTTCACTACTTGTGTGTATTACATCTAGCATGACAGGGAGCCGAACACTTGAAACAATCAGATGCTTCAATAATACAAAGTTGAAATAGGAAAAAATCAGGGTTAGCAGCATGTATTTTGGCAGATTTATGAAGGGACGGGTGAAAAAAGCACAGATGAAATAGGAACTGGATATGTCATGGAACAGTCCCCAGTTCATTGTAGTATTGCATGAATATCACACAACTGTTTTTTAATGATTAATGGGCTTGCAATTTGGAGGTGGTGAGATGATTTATGTTAATGATTCAAATTTTGTATTAGGAAAACAGATGGGGTTCTTTGGATTTGCTGAAGAATTCCAGAAAGATTTCACCACATAGGAGAATCTTGCTTTTCTGTGATTTGAAAGAAATACAATGTGAAGAGGAGAATACTGAAGTCAAACATTCAGGTTAAGATATTTCAGCGTGGTAAAAGGAAAGATGATGTGTCTGTATTGACCATGCCTTTCACAGTCTAATAAATTTTGGTCCTCAGAAATAGGTTTGCTATTTCTTTCCTTCCTTCAGCACAAAACATGGTGTGAACTGAATGCTTATCCTTGTGACAGTAATAAATGCATGTAACGAACTGTAAATGTCATGTCTCGTCCCTGGGGACTATATATACGAGATCACAACACACTTTCAAATTCATCTTTTTATTTAACTTAAAAACCCGGTTGGTCAAGTTGTCACACAAATATCTTAAAAGACCAAGAATTAATTTCCATGAACTCCAGGCATTAAATAGTTGCAGATCACAAATTTCTGTGGAGAACAAGGATGCCTTTCCTCCCTCATGACCAGAAGAGAGAAGAGATTTCACTATTCCAAACATTTCTCCAGCTTGTAGGCTGTTAATGAAAGTTCATATTACTTAGACAAGTGTCTGGCTTTTGTCACAGGGAATGAGCAACTCCACTGGCAAAACAAAGGAATCTGGAGCTTTGAAGTGTGGAAAATTCTTGTGGCAGCAATAGATGTATAAGCATCAGAGGCAGCAAGAGGTTAATGTTCACTGCTGTTTCAGTAAGTGCCTTACAGCACAGTGAGATTTCATTGTGTAAAATCTGATCCAGTATGCTGTTCTGAAGGCAAGAAGGCTCTGCCTGAATTAGGTACTTACAATTAGGAGGGCTGACTGAACATATGTCTTCAAATGAGGAAAAAAGGGAGAAATAAGTACAATGTACATGCTGTTCCTGTTGTCAAAACAAGTATTATTATTGCACATGTGTGCAACTTTTGTAATATTTCTATTTTTAAACAATTTTGGAAGTGCCAGATCCATCTATTTTCTGGCTTCACTTGTGAAAGTCTAAGCCAAGGGACTTGGCATCCCGAATGTTTTAGAAAGCATTAAGATTTGCAGGAACTTGTTCTTTGACCCTGACAAATGGCAAGAAAAAGAAATTCATTCTGTGCGGTTTTGGCACAGAATTTTCATTAAAGATTTGTGAATAAGTCTCTTGGAACATAAATGAACTCCGCAACTAGCTTAAGTCATAGGATCCAGTTGGATGACTGCCAAAATTCAGCTGGAGAATATTTTCAGGTTGACAGTGCAACGTTGGCAAAAGTATTTGTGAATTAAATTAAGAATATAATTCTCTTTAAAAAACCTTACATGCTGTCAATAGTTTAATAAATTATTGTGAGGGTTTTTTCCCCCCTTTTTTATTTTTTAACATATGTATCAGACTACAATATTTAGGGAACTCAGTCAGTAAGCAGTAAAAAAGGTCTGAGGTATTAGAATTTACTAATAATTTTATTTTCCTAATTTATCCACATAGAAATAATTATGGAAGTTATGTTACATTTAACCAAGGTGAAATATATTTTTAAGAACCTCTGGCTTTGTCTCCTCGTGGCATTTATGCATACACCTGCCTTTTGCGTCCTTGAATAGTCCTGGTAACTCACAAATGTGCTTACTTTCTCTGCTGAATCATTGCTTTGTTTGATAGTCTTCTGCTGCATTCAGCATTCTGCCTAATAATAGAAAATGGAGGGCTGAATATTGTGGATAGTTGTATTGGGTTTACGTGGCTAAGTTTTGGTAGCAGCAGGGAGGGGGATAGTCTGCAGGGGTGGCTTCTGTAATATAGTGCCAGAAGCTGTGCTATTCTTAAAAACTAGTTACATTTTGTAGTGCTAGTCCACTTCTAAAGTGACAATGTGTCTCCATGAGCCAGTTATCATCTTGTTAGTGTTCTGAAAATGCTGGTCTTCACCCTTACTATTCCAAAATGGTTAAAGATTCTTTCAATATAAATCAGAAATGAAATCTATGAACCTATCTCTCATTTAGGCAATAGAGGTAAGAGAAAAGAGGCTGCTTTATCTTTTATTTTTAATTACAGAGGCAGATAATCTGCTGTAATTATCTTATCTATTGTTTTTCTGTACCTTTTGACATCTTCAATAATTTTGCATTCATTTCCATAATTTGAATTGCTTGTTTGAAACAGTTTGGGGCAGGTAATGGAAAAGGAAATAAGGATTTTCACCTTTTCTGAAACAGGAAAAGTATCCTGACTTCATTTACTGAAAACATTTGCATGCGTTACTAAGATAGCTAGACATATAATTCCCATTGTAAAAGGCAATGCTTGGAAGCATGTCAAATGCTTTTATATAAGTGGGAGACTCCTGAAGTGCAAAAGCATCATTAGCAATCATATTAACCCAACCTTTTAAGAGTCTAAAGGGTCATGGTATTATTTAATAATATTTTTTTCTATTAACTGATTTATTTGGAATATTCTTTTCTCCATGCATACCATATGTGCTCAGAAAACCTGCCTACATTTTATGGCAGTTAGTTTGTGATAATATTTTAAGCTGAAATACTGTTATATCTCTCAGTTTTCTCCTTAAACCCTGACATTCATTGTAAATAATGCAGAGTAAATTTAGACACTAGAACTGTGTAAGGCTTGGAAAATGTGTGACTTCTGCATGGGAAACAGGGTAGTCAGATGCCATATCATTCATATCTCGTCTCATTCCTCTATTGCTTCACCCATGGGAAGAACACTTTAGAAGTCAAGAAGCAATCAAGGAGTGAATAATTTCACAACAGCACTCAGTGTAAAATGGTAAGCACCTGTCTGTTACATCAGAGAGGTGGAGGGAGGGAAAATAATCTTTTTTTTTTTCCTTTCATTTATTTTAAGCCATGCAGGTGTTCTTTGCCTTTTCTTTTATTCTTTAAATGAAGGCATCTTTTTGATTAACCTAATTCCAAATAACTATAATTTGCATATTCTTTCTTCTTTTAGTAGTTTGTGGGTGGAATCAAGATGTGAAAACATATGCTTACTCTATTATGACATTCACAAGGAAATACCCTTTGCCCACTGGAGTGTTTTGATAATCAGTTGCGAGAAATGTTGAATCTTACTGAGTGTAATGTGGAATTGATGCCTTGCAATTTTCCCATAGCAGCTTATGAATAAACTGTGCAGAGAAACTGTATTTTTTTTATTACATTTTCCTGTTCTTACCTTCTATTCAGTGAAAAATAGCAGAGTTAACTCCCTTTACTTTTGATATAGCAAGGGAGTTTCAAAACGCAAGATCACAAATCACTGAGAAGATGCATTTCCAGTGTACAGGACTGTGAGACCAAGAGATGTTGCCTAATACTTTAAGATCCTTTCTGAGAGCAATATATCATTGGATTTTCATCTATGCTTCCTTGCTTCTCCTGCTTTCTTCTGCTTTCTTCAAATTCTGCTTAATGAACAACATGGTACCACTAAATTTATCAGAAGAAAAAACACATCTCATTGAATGCAATCAATGCAAGTTGTCTTGCCAGCTTATGCTTACCAGATCATCAGAAGGAATAAACCCTCATATTTACATGGGTAGGTAAACATCTACCAGCTCAGGTTAGGAGGAACACTTTTATGGTAACAGCTTGATAAAATATTGGCAGTATGCTGTTGCAGTTAGCTTTTCCTTTGGGGCATTTTTTAACAGTGTTTGCCAAGAGTAAATATCAGCTGGCTGTGGAAGCTAAATTATCTGTAAAGTGGTTCATCCAGAACAGAGCTAAGATATATTGTTGGGCTGTCTGGAGAAATCATCATTAACTGCTTTATTGACTAAACACAATCTCATAATATCTATCCCAGAGTTCAGTTTTGCTCCTCTAAGGTCAGCAGTTGGTGATACATAACCCAAAGCTCCTTGAGATATCTGCAGGGTAACATCAGAGGGCTGAGACCTTTAATCACTCCTTCTGAGCTTAGCTCTTGCTATGAGATCCATGTCTCCTCTGCTCAGCTGACACCACAAGGTAGCAGGATGTCTCTCTATTGAAGCTGAGGCTGCCTAGCACACCTCTGCAATATCCATCATTCTGAAGGATACATTAATTTTCATACTAAAGTTGTACTTTTCATTTCAACTGGGTAAATGCTCGTTTGTATTGCCAGAAATTATTTGCATTAGAAATAGCAATTTAAAGCAGGAGTTGAAGGACGATTTAGACATTAAAGAGTGAATCCTTTACCATAGTAAACATTTTAGGTTACAGAACTGTGCTTGACAATTTGCTTATGTCTCTTTGATGCTGATTACTCAGTAAGAGATCACCTCACAACAAGGACAATTCAGCACTGCACTGAAAATGCAACATTCTTTTCATGTTCTTCCTGTATTCCTGTAACTTCTTAAAAGGATGTCAAGCAAAGTAGACGTTACCTTGTTTTCTACACTCCTCAATGTTCCAACTACCAGCTGAACAAATCCTATCTCACCAGCTGATTCTTGTTGCCTCAGTGGACTGCTTTGAGCAGCTGAGAGAAAGAGCATTCAAAGGAGTACTTGAGGGAAGTAATACTGGTTTTACACCACCTTTACTTTCTGTCACAGTATAGTAGGCTTGCTGAGGGAAAGAACAGATAGTGAATTGTCTGATTCCTTCCAACACATCTGTGTGCAAAATAAAGAGAGAGGAACATTAAAGGACTCCAAGAGAGCTCAGTGCAGAGAGGACGGATGGCAAAGTAAGTGGCTCTGGGAGTGTGATGAGTGAGGGAGAAAAAGACAGGAAAAGAGAAATGAGCATCTATATCCAGATCAGGTTCAGTACTAGAGAAAGGGAGGAAACAGAGAAAAAAGTATATGTTGCCAAGATATTTGAAACTGGAGAGGATATATGCAAGTAGTGAGGAAGGATCAAAATTGCAGAAGAAAAGGGGTGACACTCTCTGGCTGATCCCAGAGAGTGGTGGTGAATGATGCCACACCCAGCTGGCAGCTAGTCACTAGTGGTGTCCCCCAGGGATCACTGCTGGGCCAGATCCTGTTCAATGTCTTTATTGATGATCTGGATGAGGGGATTGAGTCCATCATCAGTAAATTTGCAGAGGGCACCAAGCTGTTGAGCTGTTGGAGGGTAGGAGAACTCTGCAGAGGGACTTTGACAGGCTGGACAGATGGGCAGAGTCCAAAGGCGTGAGATTTAACACATCTAAGCGCCGGATTCTACACATTGGCCACAACAACCCCATGCACTGCTACAGGTTGGGGTCACATCAACAATGCGTAAGGTATGTGGAAACCAGATATTTAATGTGGTATGTAACAGACAACACATGCCTTTTTGTAGTTCATGGCCATAATAATCATGTTATATATATAAATTATCCAAATCTTTTAAAGAAATAAGTACTTGAATAATTTTCAGATGGTTCTGTGACAGGGATTCTCTTAAAACCCCTCAGTTTGCTAAATTAGCATCGTCTGATTCTGAGCTATTTCCAGAGGTTATTCCTAGTAATCTTCATACTACTCCCACATAGGAATGAAGAGTTTTCTTGGAGAACAGTACTCCTGGATGGTGTACAGAACATGAACCAGTGGGATATTATAAAAGGTGTGCATTACAAGTGTCTGGTGATATTTCAAAATAAATGGCCTCTTCTTTGAAAAGCTTCATTAGAAAACTCATGTTATCAAGTGAAATGAGGTTCTTAACCCTTTTGGATAGAGTTTAAATCCCCGTCTATGGCATCTGACAGTAGGTCCTTGCCAAAGGTCTTAATTTCTGCATTTCTTCATTGATTGCAAAAGAAAGGTACATCTCTAATTTGGGTTCTCTTACAGGCCCTGTTAAATCTACACATGTGCACATTTTTTTTAGGTTTTGGGTAGAAAAAGTTCATTGAACTTCAAAATTAAATGCAAAATTCATGCCCTTCCTTACACCTCTCCTAGACTCACTCAATATTTGAAAAAACATTTGCAATATGATGATCAGTCTCATGACCTTTTTGGAATTATATTTGAATAGCTTTTGGATCTTTTTGAGATCAATATTGATCTTTTTGGATCAATATTGAGAATTAAATATAAAGTAAAAGATAATTCCCAGCATGTGAAAAGCACAGTATTCAGCAATATGCCCCTTAGTTGGTACTAATTATTTTTTTAATGCAAAGTATTGGCTACTTCAAAATGCACTTTTCATCAGTATTTTACAAGATTCTTTCAGAATTAAAGAGTTCTCTGAACTTGCTTTTTAGCAAACTAGAATTCTCTTTTAAAACTAACCCACAAGGAACATAAGCACACCAGAAGTTAATTTAAAATAGGATGAATTCAAAAAAGGAATTTCTTTGAAGTATTTACTCAAGAATAATTTTTGCTCTTGCTTTCCTCCAACTGTGCCTTAAGTTGAGATTCAATTATGAATAAACTATAAGCCAAACAGAGAATCAGACATAGTTTTAAACATAACCAAGACACATGTTCTTTAAGCTCTTGTCTCTGCTTGCAACCTTTTGAGAGTTCCTCTAACGAAGTGCAGAAAGGAAGGGATGCTGTTCCTTTAGTGTTGTTCATTAATACTAGAAACTAAGTTGGCATATGGGACTAAAATGCTCTCCTGTTCTCCATGGAGCTCTTTAATTTTTCATATCTGCAGTGATATATTAGACATAACTCCAAAGGTACTTTTAAACCATTTCAGTAAGTCATATGGAATCTTCTTTGGTGAGGTTACACGTCAGTTACACCAGAGTTCATACAGCTGTCTGACAAGGGCCTCTGGAACCTATTAAACCTGCATTAAACCCTCTCATGTTGTTATGAGGACTCACTCAACATTTTTGTGATCCATTTTTTCTCATTATAAAAGAAAATCTGAGGGATAACAAGCTCAGAAAAGAGCATGTTTCTTGATCAGGGTATATTGGAAAGAGCCATGGAATGCTTTGCTGTTTTGAATTAACATAGAGTAACTTCAAATAATTCTTCAGTGTATTTTGGTGATACTATTGACAATAGAGTACAAAACTATTATGAGAAATAGTCAGCATTTAAAAGGAAATTGGGACTTGCCATTACAGTATTGTGTCAGTTTTGGGCTTTTTTTCCCAAAGAATTTCTCTTAGCCTTCATGTAACTGTGAGCAGATCATCCCTCAACCTTTTTCTTTTGCTATTTCTCCAAACATGAATCAGAAGTCAGAATAATTTAACACTTTTGAATATATCTTCATTCAGGTTTGTAATGCGTTTATACAAGAGGGAGACTGTGACTCTAACACCTGGCTCCATACAGGGAGCCAGCCTTTTACCTACCCCTTATTTCTGGAACCTCCCTGAATAGCATTTCAAATGCAAGTAATAACATAATATGCATTACTTTTCATGCTGATGGCTATCAAGAAAGTTACATGAATTTTTAGAACTGATAATAGTTGTCAATCATATGATTGCATTCAGCTTCAGTTTTAATGAAAACTGACATCTAAAATTTGCATTTATTTGTGGCTATTCATGCTGACATTTATTGCTCCTCATACTTCTGCATTGGTTTTCCTACTTCCTTCCATCATTTGGTGCTTCCTAGCTATAAGTTTAGTTGTAGTTCTTGGGAAGAAAATGAGCATTAATTTTATTTATAGTTTTCACACATAAGGCAACCTCAAAATAAAATTGTAAGGTTTGTAAAAGATTTGAAATATTTAAGAAAATAAACCATAGAAATTCAGTAAGTCTTTACTGAAATTGGCTTCATCAGGCTCTTTTCTCTACCATGACCTCTCTCACACATTACTTTTGTAATTGTCACAATTGTCTTCACTTGAAGTAAAGCAAATTCCAATGTTCATGATTAAGATGAAATTTATCTTTTGCTTAGACTTTTTGTAAACAGAACTAAATGAATGTGCAATGGAGGAGGCATAGATCAAGTGCAAAATATCAGTCCACTTAGCTTTAGAAATGGTTGCTGTTTTCAATAGTAAATTACTTTTCCTTTCCACAGCTTTGTTCTGTAGAGATATATTTTTGTTAGCAGTTTGTGTGACTCAAATCTTTGACATTTGAATTTTCCCTCACACCCAGCACTTTGTACTTCAAAACAAAAACTCATCTCCAAACAGTTTTCCTGAAATAATTTTAGGTCTGATTACATCAGACTTGTCTCTGAAAATGAGCAGAAATTACTCATTTCTACAATGTTTTCTAGAAAGACACTGCCTTTGCATTTTCCCCAGCACCAGAAAAACAATAATTTGCATCCATGTTTCTATTTATTTTGCTCAAGATGCTCTCATTTTCTTTGTGGGTCAGGGGAATCACTCTTTTTGTTTCTGAATAATATGCACTTTCTCCGAAGTTGAAAGTACAAAACCACGTGTCCATTCATTTTTTCCCTTTGATATTTCCCATCTTTGAGCAGGTGTTTAAGTTTCCTCATGCCTCAGATGTGTCAGCCATATCTTCTGAAGCAAGGGAATTGACAGCATTTTCCTAGTTGTTGTTCATGTATCACTCTGACGCCAGCTAGGAAAACTACTGCATCAGAACCTGTCTTGGGGGAATATGCAAATAAATTTAGCAACTCTGTTCTCTGAATGTGACTGTAAAACAGAGGCTTTCCTTCTTTTTCATTTCATTTGAATATCTGTCAGTAGTAAAAAAAAAAATAGTAGTTGAGATTCTGCCACTCCACTCTGGTAAGACTTCACCTGGAGTAGTGGGTCCAACTCTGGAGCCCCCAACACAAGAGAGACAAGGACCTGCTGGAGTGCATCCAGATGTGGGCCACAAAGATCATCAGAGGGCTGGAGCACCTTTCTTATGAAGATAGGCTGAAAAATCTGGGGCCATTCAGCCTGGAGAAGAGAAGGCTAACAGCTACATTTCAGTATCTGAAGGGGACCTGCAGGAAGGCTGGGAAAGAAATGTTTATAAAGGCTTGTAGTGATAGGATGAGGGGTAATGGTTTTAAACTGGAGCACGGTAGATTTAGGCTAGACATAAGGAAGAAGTTCTTTACAATGACAGTAGTAAAATACTAGAAAAGGTGACCCGCATCATCCCATCCCTAGCATCATTTGACACCAGATTGATGTGGCCCTGGGCCACCTGATTTAATTGGAGGTGTCCCTGATGACTGCAGGGAGGTTGCACATGATGGCCTTTGAGGGTTCCTTCCATCCTGACGCAATTGGTGAATGTGTGAATGTGTATAATCTCCAATTTTAGTGTGAAATGAACAGCTACATGTGTATGATGAGAAATTTAAGGATCGTGTGATAGGTGCACTTGCCCTGCAGTGAGTGTCCAAACAAGGGCTGCTGAATCAGTGCAAACACACACATGGTTTCCAAAAAAATTTGTGTAACTACTTAGTAAAAAGGCCCCAAAATGGCAATGGCACATTTCCCTTTAAGTGTTTGAAAAGTGGGCAACTTGGGTTGTAAGGACTATTAGAGAGATTCTTTTTGTAATGTGTATGCTCTTAAACTTACCAGGATTCTGTGAGAGATTTGCTTCTTTGCATACAACTTGTAGTAGTGCTATACATGAGATTCCAGCCATTGTGAAAATCCGCTTTGCCAGTAGTTGTGAGTCCAGACCACAGAATTATCACTTTCCACAGCACTTAGGAAGCACCAGCTACTAGTCTAACGTGTTGCAGCCAAACTGGACATCACAGCATTCCCTTGTGACCTACTTAAGAGGAAACTCTTTCAGGTCAGTCCTGTAGTCTTCTTGACAAGAAAAGCATGAATATTCACTAAAACAAACAGAAAAACCAAGAAAGAAAAAAAACCATCATTTTGAACACAGGCAATGACAGTAAAAATAAAGACCTTGGACAAATATATACATAGCTACAAGGAACAGAGCATAGATTATAGTCAAAACATGCATTATCATTATCTGATTTATATGTCTGTCTCTGATTTCCTCTAGGACTTTGAGGAATTTGCATGAATTTGTTAGGGGTTTTTTTGCACAAAAGGCTTAAATTTCTGACTCTGTGTTCTGAGGATCAAGGATGAGGCCAAAGTGGTGAAACAGGGATTTCTTTTCTAATCTTCTAACTTTTCAACCTGATTCCTCACTGTAAGCTAGTGCTTTTTATGGTGCATGAATCACAACCATGTTTTACTCCTCAGTTTTCTTCACACTCTATACTTTTCTTTCATCCATGAACTCAACAAGTACAGAAATACTTTGTAGAGTTGACCTAGTTAAAGAGGATGTGGAAACACCAACACACAGCAAGGCAAAGGAGGAGAATTGTTCAACAGGTTGTCAGCTAGCACTGCAAGTGTTCCAAAGAGGTCTTTAATTGTTGGCAAAATTTGTTCATCTTCCAGTAACTGAAGTTCACTCTGCTTTCATTTTTTTCCATCTAACCCGAGCAATATCTCTGAGACCATTTTTTCCTGGTAATAACTTATTTTTCACTGTATTTCATCAAGCAAAAGTCATTAACTTCCTATAAACTTCTATTATTATATTAAAATTGGTGCAAAATTTTATTCCTTTTTTGAAAGATTCATCTAGTGTCCTTTTTCTCTGAGGAGGAAGAGAAAAATCTCACAGAGCCTTAGCTATGGACTTCTTTAAGGAACAGGAATTTCAATGCCACACTATTTACATTAATCTTATATTCCTTCTTCTCAACAAGTTTGATATGTTAAAGCATTGTAGTTTCCACTTTATTTAGCCCTCAAATCCTGAGGAGCACACTTTAGGAGCTTCTATTTTCTATATGCAGTTACCATCACACAATATACTTCCTGGAGTTTCCCACTTGAAAAATCACTGACATGATCATGTGACATCTGTCTTCACTCCCAACATGATCACATATAACTCCTCGGATAATCTGTTTCTTTATTATATCACACACAGCTATAAAATGCTACTGTATAGTGTCAAGTATCTTCTTTAGGAAGATGCATATATTGCACAGAAATTTAGTAAAGTAAATATCAGAAACAATCAGAAATACTAATAGAGGTAGAGAGAATAGACATACTGCCTCATGAGATCAAAAGGCAGGGAAAAGCTGTATGCAGTCAAGTAGAGGGACAGAAATGATGGAAATGAGTCACCAAAGATGGTGTAATGTTATGGAACAGATAATTAATTCTTCAGTAGATCTCTGCTCTGCCTTTTTCTACTTAATTTTTTCCTTTCTCAGTCTAATCTAATAAATCTTTAAACTCGAATGTCATAGCAGTAAGCACCTGTACAAAATACTTGTACTGTACAGATACATATGATGGTGGGACTCTTGCTAGCTGGACTAGTTTTAAGCATGTGAGAGAAGTGTGAATTATTGCTGTAGTGACAGTGGGGTGCAGTTCACTGGTCATGAAGAGAAATCATTAACTCCTCACAACATCAATTTGTTGCAAGGACTGCATTCACACTGGTACCAGACAGTACACTGAGAGCTTGCAGCCCTCACTGACATCAACCGAATAAACTGTGAGCACTCAGTGCCAGTGTTTCTGTGAACACAGGACTATTGCAATTCTGTAGGACAGAAATTTATATTATTTAGCTGATTTGTTTTAAAGGCATCAGTTATCGAGTTTTTCCAAGGATACTCATTTAAGTAGATTCTTAGCTTTTCCATACCTTGATTTTTTTCATTGCTTCAATTTGTGTGAAATAGATGGAAATAAACATCATAATATAATGAACTCTCATATAGTCACATTTTTGGAGTACATAGCTAAGAAAATGAATCCAGTATACCCTAAACCTGTGATCTCTCTCCATTTTCAAGGCAGAGGCCAAGTATACAGGACCACACCATGGGTACTCATCATTCCGCAAGTTCTATCTCTCTCCACTTTCAAGGCAGAGGCCAAGTATACAGGACCACACCATGGGTACTCATCATTCCCCAAGTTCTTCCGCTTCAGTGTGTGGGTGTTTTATCTGAAGGGTCAGAGAAAATTAAGACTAGATGACAGGGCACTGCTGGTTTACTGTTTTGAATGGAATACTTACACACATAGTAGTTTTTTTTCTGGAGAGTTTCCTATTTCTTTTGGTTAACCTTTGTGAGGTCAGGGTTTATGTCTATTGATCAACTCTCTAAATAATTTCATCTTACTTGTGAATTACATTCTCATCTTCCACTAATGCTATATTCATCTGATTACTCTTTTTTTTT
This sequence comes from Picus viridis, assembly GCA_033816785.1. NCBI lineage: Eukaryota > Metazoa > Chordata > Aves > Piciformes > Picidae > Picus > Picus viridis. Next base: position 23,367,480 of record CM066576.1, read on the forward strand.
AGCCTGATTATTTTGCTGTCTTTAATGCTTTTACATCTGCAAATGTATTTATCTTTTTATTCTCTCTCTCTTTTCACATAGCACATTTTCTTGTTCTTTTTCGTTTGGTTTGTTGTTGTTCCCCAAGCTGTTCATATGCCAACATTAATATATTTCATTTCAAATGGTTTTCATTTAAGGCAACAGAATGGAGCCCTCTCATAGCAAAGTAGCTGCGTTTAAAGAAGAAAGCTGGGGAGGTTTGCAAGAGCTCTAACTGCAGTTGGACTAAACCGCTTCTTTTATTTTCTTTCTATAAATTGTGCTGATGAAGAAGTGTCCTATGCTAAGCAAAGAATAAAGGGTTAATCAGACTCTGTTTCACTTTGTGACCGGTTTAGGCTGTGCCTTTAAGAAAGAGACACTTTCTGAACACTCTAGCAGAATGTTTTGATATTAGAATGAAAACAAGAGATATGCTAATCCAATTTCATTGGTGGAACCCGGCTGTAGCTTCTTGTTTAGTCTTTCAGTCAGGGAGGGCAGTCAGTAGTCGTCTTCTTCTTCCCCCTGTACTGTGAGCTGGCTCGTTTGTCTCTACAATTCTTGCTAACCAGATAAGAAAACTAACTTTTTGCATTCGCTTTGAGCTGTAACAAAGTTTTCCCCTTTTAATTACCTTCCTTTCTCTTTCTCTCTCTAACCCTTTTGGGAAAAAGGGGAGGTAGGGAGGGAGAAGGGAGCGGCAGGCCGAACCCCCCTGGCCGCAGGGGGGTTGGGGAAAGGTTTCCTGTATTACATACTTTGCTGTATATTTCTGTATATATTGTAAATATTGTATGTTTTTGTACATATTCATTGCATTCCATTTCTGCTTGTAAAATACAGCTTTCATCTGCTTCTCCGGCTGAGTTAGCTGTGGAATTCTTTTGTGTGTGGGGGGGGGAACCTTCCTACTCCACCACACACTTCTGCTAAGTTAAAGAGTTGCATATGGTCCAAGATATTAGGCCATGATCTAAAAGCAACTTCATGCAGCATTCAGAACATAAATAAGCAAACAAATTCCCATTTCAAGTTTCTTTTCAAAGACATCTCCAAGCCTGCTTAGCTTTACTCATATCTGCATGGGACAACATATACCAAGGGCAGGCTTGCTGGGGAGGGGAAGCATAGATGTTTCCCTCCTTGCAAAGCAGTAAGCTTGCAGTTTTACAAGTGTTGTCCTTCACTATTTAGATGGACCTCCACTCACCACTGTATACAATGAATCACTTGGATTATTTTCAAGCTCCATTTTTAAGGACAGTAATTAGTTTTGCAGTTAATTTGGGCTGTGTCATTCTTCTACAGCAAATTATTACGTTTGGGTACATGGTATGAAGAAGCCAGCAAACAAATGAGATCAGGTCCTCTGAAAGAATGAAGAGTCTCATTAGGACAAGTACATGAGCCCTGCACAGCTGTTGGTAGGTGAGGTGGGATTGCAGTTCTCCAGAAGCCTTGATTCAGGATTTCAAAAGCAAATGGACAGACCTGACTTTTCTGCCTTTCTCCCTGTCCCCTCACAATCCTCTTTTACAGCACAGAATGTATTCTGAAGCAACACAGAATGAGACAACTACAGCCAGAAGCAGATGCACCTAATTTTTCAGGAGGGTCTTGAATCAGCTTCCGCCTATACTTTAAAGCATTCTGCATGAACTGGTGATATATTTCCAGACTGATTCATTTTATCTTTTTGTGTTGACTTAGCACTAGAGGTGATAGTTTCCACCTCTGTGCTGAGTCATTTGTGGATACCGAAAGAGATGTTCAGATGTTAGCATGGTCTTTGATGATAGAAGACCAGATCTATCAAAAAAATATACTTTTTCCCAACTCCCATTGTAGACTGGACTATATTCATTTTTGGAACACTTATCTGCTTGGTTAAAATTTACATCTTTAAACCACTGCGGGTTTGGAGAGTTTTACCTTTACCATTGTTGAAGCAGTATTTCTTTCTTACTGTTCCACACTGGTACCCATCTTTTTACAAGCTCTATCTGCTTTTTTTCAGAAGGGATGGATCTTTTATTGATTCCCCAAATGAAACCTAGACAGAATCAAGTAGTTGGTTTGGGAAAAACATTTGAATTTATTTTGCTCACATATGCAGGAGGAAAAGTTATAAATACAGAAAAGGAGGAAGAAATAAGCAAGGGGTAGCAAAGCAAAAATATAATTACCACTGTGGATGTAGCTGATGTTTTGTGGTCCCTGAAGATCCCTGAAGTTCTTCGTCCGTGGTGGGGAAGCTTACAGCAACAAAGGCTGAGATGTTGGAGCCAGATGAGGCCCTGCTGCTTGATCAGTGTGGAAGCTTCAAATTCTCCCTTGCTACCTTTTTCAGTCCCCTATGTAGTCACACTGTCCAATTTAGTTGAACACATTTGACTGGTGTCATCACTGGTCCCATGGGTGGTTTACCTGTGCCAGCTCCAATCTCATGGTAACATTCCTGAGATCAGAACTTGTGGCCTTCTCTGGTTATCATCTGCGATTGTCACAGATCTTGTGGTAATGGTGTGAAAACACCTTGGGAAACTGCTGTGTCAGTCACCTTTTGAGACTCCTGTCCATGAGAGGGTCCACAAGTCCCAGTATCCACTGGCTATCAGCACTGAGTCTGTGGTCTTGTAGATAAGAAGATATTCCTCTTGAGACAATAGTGTGAGAGCAAAAGTGAGGATGTGAGTCCTGTTTACAGTGGGATCCAGTGTCAGCACAGAGCTTGTGGTCTTCTGGGACAATGGTGTGAAACATTTTGGGAAGGTAAATAATGCTGAGGCAATTAAAGGGAGACAAACCTAACTCCTTACACAAGCTTACTTGTTAACTTGTCTCCTAGTCAAGGAAAACAGTTATTTATCCAGCTCTGTTTTTTTTTTTTCACATAGTTTCAAGTCCTGTTTACTTAATTTTATAAAAGGAAGATTATACTGTATTCTCATAGGTAGAATTATACTCATTACCCTGCTGAAGTTTTTGTATTTGAAGGGAGATGTGAATATTATTATTGAAGTTAAATTTAAGATATTTTTGAAAAACAATAACAATAAACCCCCAAAAACCACCCAATGGAAAATGTTACCAGATTTAGTCTTACTACCTTTTTCTCAAGGGTGATGATTACCATTTCCATTGGTGTACTGGGAAGATGTCCCACAGCAGAGATAAATAACACTTTCTAATGAACAGTGAACAATAAATAGGAAAATAAAAGCAAATGAGGCATAAGAGACCAAGATAAATATTTCTCCCCAGCTGGTTAATATTAAAACTTTAGGCAATAATACACCTATGGAAAAGTTAGGGAAGCACTTGAAGAAGAGGGCAAAGGCAGTGTGATCAATTAATAATTAGATTTTCCCTAAACATAGCAACAAATTTAAACAAAATACAGGGGGAGAAAAGTATTAAAATGAAAAAAAAATTATTACTTGCCATAAAAATGCCACTTTTATTTCTTGCAACAACAGATTAAAGATTCAGTATTATTCCCAAAAGACACTGCCTTGTCAGCTGGAAGAGACAGCTTGAGATACTGGGATGAAGTAGAAAAACGTTTTGATATGCAAAAAATGCATTATTTCAGTTCATTTACCGAGACAGATGACAAAAACATAGTTCATTTCTTTTATTCTTTCTGAATTCCTATTGTAGGAGAAATTAAGTACACATAAATTTAAGAAGACTGAACTAGTATTTCATTTGGAAAAACAAATTCAGGTGCACTGGGCTAACTGTCTGAATAAAGTAATTTTGATAAGGCTTCATCAGTAAAAAAAAGCTATGCAGGATAAATCCATGTTTTATGGTGTGTATTCTTGCCTTATGAATATACTTGGAATGGTTTGAGAGGTGACTAGACCTGTGTTCCTGTTTTTTCTCCCAACACGGAGCAAGAGTGCCAGAGGCTTTGCTTACTCGTAAGGGCAAGAAAGGCTGTAAGGTGTCATCCTTGTGAAGGAGCAGATTTTTCAGCAGGAAAGAGTCTACAGGCGGCACACAATGTGTGGATGTGGCAGCAAAGGTGACTGCATTATAAACTGTTCCCAGTTTAAACTAGTTCAGCAACAAGAACGTGGTAGAACTTCTGCTGATAGCTTCAAAAAGACATTTAAGCAGTGAGCAAAGAAAATGCCGTAATCTGAGCTTCAAGAAAAGTCAAATTCACATGCAGAGTACTATGCCCAAATATTAAACAATTCAATACAGTGAAAACAAGTAAATGAAAGGGAAACTCCTTTATGGAGGGAGTGGAGGTGGAGTAGAATATGAGAAAATGTTGCCTGAAATAATGAAAGGGACACTGAAACAATTCATTAAGGTATTAGGTAAGAACTGATCCTAGACAGAGCAGGATTGCAGAGCTGAAGGATTTTGCTTGAAACCAAGAAGTACAAGACAGAGTAGATATATTACAAATCTGAGATCAATGACATCCAGAGATAAGTCTGTAAAAAAAAAATAATCTATTTTCTAAGAAATTATTTTTGTCTTGTGGAGCAAGAAACTTGATGGAAGTAATTCTTGAGAAACAGAGAGTGCATTACCAGAGCAGGGCAGGCTGAAATGTCCAGCAAGAGCAGCAAACCAAAGCAGCTTGTGATTTATCATAAAAATATAGGCTAAATTAAAGGAATTAAAGAAACAGAACAGAGAATACATTAAAAAATATATTTTAGCAACCTAAAAATTAGACATACTCTGAACTGGTCATTTCTAGTTAGTGGATAAAATGATTCCTCTGCTGGGTGAATCATTTCAATCTATATCAATGACAAGCGGAAATACCAACTTTCTGGAAATGCCAATCCCCTTGACAACACTTGCTAAAATTTTACTTTAGCAGGTCACTTTTGAATCATTAATATTAGGTTATATAAATAAATAATATAAATGTCTTGTCTCAGTGTAATTATTACACTGGGAAATAACGTGGAAAGAAGGGACAGAGCAATGTCTTGTCTTCTAGTTGTGACCTTAAGTTTTTGAAATAAACCCACTTTTTGTCCTAAAGTGACTTCTGAAATGAAAGGAAAAAAAAAATACAAGCAGTGATTCAGCAGACAGAGATCTCAATTGAAGAAGATACCTGCAGCTTTACTCTAGCAAATGTAAAGATATCCAGTGTACAGAAACCACAGGAGGAGGCAAGCATTCAACTGCCATGTTTGCAATGATGCTGTTAGATTAATGACCATTTCAGTTCCAGCTGGGAGACATCTACAGTGTAATCCAAGCAACACTGATAAACTGCAATATTAGATCAATGACCAATTTGATTCCAGATAGATTGTGGAGCCAGCCACGATGTAATCCTACCAACAGTGATAAGCTGAGAAATATGACCATGTTATAATGATGTACACTAAAACCATCTGAGGCCAGTGGGGAAATGCAGACTGTCAATAAGACACCATAAAACAAGAGCAGTTTAGAGTTTGAAGTAGCTGACAGGCAGAAACACCACTTGCTGCAGGGAACCAGAGCAATACAAACTACTTGACTGGTCAGAATACAAAATGAGACCATCCTCAAATGCAAAAGCTGATTCCTTCTGGCAATCTGAAGAGAACAAGGAATGCAAAGATTAAAAAGCAGACTGATCTTTCTCCCACTAGGTAATCCATAAGCATGTGGAAAGTATAGTTAATTCATCCCAGTGCAAATATCCCCCTTTTTATTGTATCAAAATAATTTCTGGCATGTTGAATTAAATGAACCACCCTCTTGGCAACTGTTGCTACATAACCACAGAGGCCATTAGTTGGTTATGCTTGTAGACATGATTAGTATCATACAGATCCTCCAAAACACACTGGATCAACTGCTAGTGGGATTGGCAGCCATCACAATTGTACCTGATGCTGTTCTTTTTTTAAAGGATAGAAAGTCCAAGGAAAAAAAAAAAAACATTCAGAACCACAGTATTACACTGCAATAAACTGCAAATATATTTTTAAAGTCTGATACTAGATTGAGTTCAGAGGTGTTGAAGCTGATCAGAGATGATCCTTTGTGTATGCATAACACCATAACAATACATAGAGAAACCAGAGCACTTCAAAACATACAGACCAAAACATATGAAAAGAGGTTAAAATATCAGCATAGCATAATGTAGCATGGCATGTAGCAGCAAACATGAACAGCTAAATATCTGAAAAACAGAGTAGTTAAGCAGAGCACCTAGAGCTCCATTGTGGTGAATCTTCAGAAAGAAACACAGCTGCCAAGCAAAAATCACTTAGCACTACTAACAGTTCTCAAGCACTGCAAAGACCAGAGGCTCAAACTGTCAGAGGAAAAATTATGGTAGTTTTTCAGTTGTCTGCTCAACAAGAGCAGATGTTTGTGTTTAATTTCCCAGGAACCTTAGAAACCAGTCGAGCTCTTCTTCCCCGTGCCCACCCCATCCTCCCACCCCAACCCCCCTGTCCTTCTTCATCCCCTCAGTTTACCCTTCAATGTCTCTTATCTTCTAAGATTCACTCCATATGCTATTAGTGTTGGGGATTTTTTTTGTTTGATTCAGTATTTGGCTTCACTGATTCTACCCACACCATTGTACCTGGTAAATGCTTTGTGTGGAAGCAGACTCTGGGGAAGACACTCAGGCTAGACCAAAAGACTACTTAACACAGTACACTCCAACTAAAGCAACACAGCAGAATTCAGGTGATTCAGTATTAAATGGGAATAACAAGGAAAGCATCTTTCACATGTTAGGAACTGCTAAAGCATTGGGAAGACAGAGTTAAGAGACACTGAGAAAAAAAAAAAATTCCTCTCTGAAAGTGTTGAATCATCCTCACACATTTCCTACAGATTAGTAACACCTTGCAGAGATCTACAAGCCTGTAAGTCATCCATCAAAAACAGAACAATGTTTAAAGGAAAGAACAATTTAATAGAATTTTAGATTAAAAGGTAGAGATTACAGAAATGAAGAATCTGGAAGAGATGTCAGTAGCACTTCTGCAACACTTTCAGTTGAGAGACATTCGCTTTAGATTTTAAAAGAATTGATGCAGAAGGAGCAGCATGCCTGGAAAATCTGTGAGCCAGCAACAAAATACAAGATAGATGAGAGACAAAAAAGGAGAAAACTATTTTTTTTTTCCTTGTACTTTCCTGGAGCATTTCTCAAAAGGAAAGGTGGAGAAAGCTGTGACCATTTAGCTTAGAGAAGGTTTGGAGAAGGAAGGGTTTCATCAATGTATATAAATACCTTAAGGGAAGGGTGCAAAGCAGAGTGCGCAAGGCTTTTTTTCAGTAGTGCCTAGTGATATGACAGGCAATGGCCTCAAACTAAAATATAGAAGGTTCTGTGTGAATGTCAGGAAACACTTTTTCATTGTGAAGATGATTGATTGCTAGCAGAAAGGACCCATCTTAGGAAATATTCACAGCCTAGCTGGACATGGTGCTGGGAAACCAGCTCTCGATGGCCCTTCTTGAGCAGTAAGGCTGGCCTGATGATATCCAGAGGTTCCTTCCAACCCCAACTATTCTGTGTAATTCTCCATGATTCCAGGGTCAGACTGCCTGGCTGGGCACAGAGAGTACTCCTGGGAGAAACATGAAGTAACAGTGTTACACAAAGTAAGGAAGATGGAGTCTGTGAAGTTGCCCCTCATCCTTCCTTTGGTCAATGACTAAAGCTGGACACAACCTTTCAACTGATTTATCCTAAATTCATGCATGAATGTAATATTCTTCAATCAACATTTTTCCAGCCAAGACAGAGTTCTACAGAAAGCACGTCATTTTCACCATTTTCACTTAATTCTCCATTTCTCTACATTCTCCATTTCATTTTCCTTATTATTTCCAACTTATTTCTTTGCACTTATCAGCTGGCAAAAAGAGCTGCGGACAAATAAATCTTAACAGATCTTTTTATATTTCCTGATCATATAAATTTAATTCTCATCTGCCTTATGTTTATGCCAACATTCATGCAAACAGGCAGGCTTCAAAACATGCCTTGAAGGTCAGTGAATGGTGTAGAGCTACAATGAACAAAGCATTATAAAGAAATAAAGAGATTTTTATATTACATCCCATATATTTTGCAAAGAGAGGGATCAAGCTTTCCTTATAATGACAGGAATGTGGCTGAAGCTGACAGCATGAGAAGAGACAAAAACCTCCCATTGAGTGTTTTATAAATTGAAATCAGCATTGCAGATTTCACATGAAAACAAACAGGCAGCCAGAAAGTTCTCAGAACACTGGTAAGTAAACTAATCTTGATAACTGATTTTTCAGCACAGTGGATGAAGGAAACACTAAAATTGTTTGGGGTCAACCTACGCTTTTAATTCTTTAGTTTTTGTTGTAGAAATAAATCCTTTTTTATTTCTTCTTTGTTGTTCCTTTGAGGTGAATTTTTTGTTTGTTTGTTTTAATCAGATTCCAATTGAACCACCTGGGTTTTGTGTCCTTTATCCTCTTATTAGAATTACATGTTAGCATATTAATTACAGCATACTTGTTAGAATCACAAAACTGATTGTTTGAACCTTTTCCCTGCCATTCCCTGCTGAATTCAACATAAATTTAGAACCAATTTTGGCTAAGCCCAAACTTTAATTTTCCATTGATAATTTATTTGTCAAAGAGCTTTTCCTTGTACTCTTTTTTTCTTTTTTTTTTTTTCCTAGTAACATTCTTCTGTCCAATGCCTTTATTGGATATCCAGCCATCTTCCACATGCATAAGTGCACTTTGCTTCAGTATAAACATTGCTGAGAGGGAAATGTAGTTTTTTTCAAATCCTCTCCAGTTCTCTAATCCAACAGATTTGGTAGCAGAGCCCGTTTCTGAGGGTTACAATTGCACTCTGAAACAAGAATCTAATCACCTCACTGTATAAATCTACAGCTCTCCCATATCTCAGACACACATCTTTACTATATCTTGCAATTCTAATCTGTAAGAGAAAGCCTGCAAGAGCTTTTACATTTTCAGAGGAGAGCATCAAGGACCAAAGGTGTCCTATATTTCCCTGAGTTTTCTAGTATTACTCTCTTCACATGTAGATTCAAGTTAGAGATTAAAAAATGCTATTTAAAAAAAAAGGAAAAGAAAAACAAACACAAAAAGCCCTGCAAATATATATCCTAGCAAGAAAATAAACATATGTTAGTAAGAAAATGTATTTATGTTTATGGGATTTAAAGCAAAATAGGGTTTCTGATACCCAAGATTCATACAGCCCAGAGTATCATCCAGAATTTCTATTTTAAATGACTACTTAACATGGACACAATAAATTCACAAGACACCTTCTTTCACAATCCAGAAATTCTCTATCTGGAATTTATATTTATGTTCACATTTTCAGAAGTGACTTTTCTCAGAAAACAAGCACACGTGTTCCAACCGCTGTTCCTTCACAATGCTGTTTTGAATGCATTGTCATATCATCTAAATAAAATACATACAAACCCCACTGAGTATCCTGAAAATGATAAATATCACATTGGTATATCCATCTTCTGCATAACAATCTGGCAGTTACAGCATTTACCAAGGACTGAAGGCCACCTTCTTTGTGGAGATGATACCAACTACCTTCCTGGTTACCAGTGACTTGGATTTTGTTGTGGGGATTCCACTGCTCTTCATCTAGATCAATAATTCTTGCCTTTCTAGTCACCAGTAACTCAGACTTCAAAAGGAGGGATGGAAAGGTTCTGCCTCAGAATATGGAAGACCTTATGGTTGGATAGTTGTTTTCCTTAGATAGGTGTCCTGATACGCCACTCACTAACCATAGTGGGAAGGTCCTGAGCTCAGATATACTACATCCTGATGCCTTAGACTCTGATGTGTAAACCTTTTTCCACACAGTGTCTTTAACTACATAGTATAATGGAGGAAGAATCATTCTGTAAGGAAGGTTAGAGGCAACACAGTTTTTCTTCCTGTCATGAAATAAGTGTACTGTGTCTGAGCTGAAAGCTCCCTGATGGCCACGCATGCAGCATAACTGAAAAAAAAAAAAAGAATACATCAATCATCATACTGGTGACAAAAAGACTGGCAGCAGTAGAACCTCTCACTATGATATCCACAATGGACACAAGCACAGATCCAAAGAGATAAATGTCCAGATGAAGTGAAAGTGGGAATTAAAGAATATATGATTCACCTTAACATCTTGCCTAACACCTTGCCTAACACTACCCTTCATTCTCCTTAGTCATATCTGGACTTGAAAACAGGACCTTCTGCAGCTTTTTGTGCAACAGAAGGTACTTGGAAGCAATATACAAGGATATAATAAAGGTAAAGGCAGCGTCAGCACCAAAGCTACCTAGTATAGACATTGCCCCTTAAATGCTCTGAACTTTGAAGTTATTTCTGAAAATAATCAGCAGGTCAGGAAATACTTTCAAAATGTAGCATAAATTGGAGGGATGCATTAGACCAGGAAGGAAAGAGTTGACAGACATCAAGAAGCACAGATCAATTTCTCTACCAAACAGTGAGGGTAAGCACACTTTTCAAGTCTGCCTCAAAGGTCCTCAACATTTATCTTTACAGAAAAATACTTAGCCATGTACAAAAAGTATGAGTGCCTGGAATCGAAGGATTTCTTGGAACACCTATGAAAGAGTGAATGTGAATGTGAAAGAGAAATTAATTTATGAAGCAAAAACAGGCAGAAGCAATTTAGCTGTAACTTGGCTTGACCTGCCTAATGCATGTGTTCCCATCTTTCTTGCTTTAATAAAGATTTCACTAAGCAGCTATCATACTCCTGAAAATATTCAGTCACATATGGGCAAGTATTTCAGCTTTCTATATTCATTTTCATGGCTAACAGATGCTGAAGTGACTTGGAATACAATATTTAAAGGGGAAAAAATATTGTTCTATAAACCTTAAACAAAACATTTTATAAACCTTAAACAAAAATTAAATAGACAATACACAAAGAATGGATACCAGAGTTCCAAAAAGGAAACATAGAGATGAATGGAGAATATCAGAAAAATCTCTCAGTAAAGACATGTTGTTCAAAAACCTGGATGCAAACATAACAGAAATGTGCTTTATGTAGCACATACATATACAATAAACTTTATAAGGGATGGCTATTGGGCAATGAGAACACTTTCACTGAGTTCTATGGCATATAATTTAGGCCATAGGCTAGCAAATGATTCAGTGTTTAATCTAGTAGCGAAGAAGCAGCAGAGGTTTTCAACATAAGTCAGCTCAGGTTCTCTCAGATATTACCTAGCTGAGTGTCTCATGGTCAAGCAGGTGCTAATGGCAATGTTAACAGTGCCAAGCACAGATCAATTCAGGAACTAGTGTAGAACAAATACCTGTTTGTAGTAGGAGCATGTGGAGAAACATCATTATGTTCCTGGTTGGCATATGTTTTCCAGCAAAGTCCCTTCCAAAAATGCTTGAAGTAATTGGCAGCAGAAGGAAAAGAGAAATGAGGTCAGATTAAAGCTACCCAAATCAGCAGAAAGAAATCATCACATCGGTAGAGAAAGCAGTGGGGAATGGTCACTGTAGCCCAACAAACCCTAATCAAGATGGGATGGAGTGCTTGCTCCTTTGAAAAGATCATTGAAGATGACCAGTAGTCTTAGGGTTTGTCTTTTCCTAATTCACCAGGACTATTTCAGGGGCACTGTGGAAACATCAGAACAAAACTATGTAGAACTGAAAAAGCTGTTTCTTGTTTGCAATAGGGAAGAAAGTCAATATAATGTTAGTTAGGAATGTGTGTAGGAGATTTGACATGACCATAGAGTAGAAAAAGGGATGTGAGTAGATAAAGAAGTTTCAAGACCATATTCTCTGACAGACAGGAATATATGGATAAGAAAGTGAAAGACCACAGAGGTGACCACTCATCATTGGCAGCAGAGCAATTTCAATGTATTCTAGTTGTTGGACTTTACACAGGGATTAATGTTGTCCAAAGTGAATGATAAAAAGTCTGTGAATTTCTTTAGATGTTGTTAAGAATAAAGTAACTAAGATCTTGAGTAAAGTTTAAACTGTGCTCTCTTTTCTGGAAGAGGGTGGAGTTTACTTCTAAGGCACTACATATTTAGATGTGACTCACACATGAGTAAACTGATTGTTAGCCTATAAAACTAAGCAGTCTGTCCACAAGACCCTAGAAAATTACTAAAACAATTACTGCAAACTAGCACACAGGTGGTGACTGAATGGTTTTATGTTGTTAAACTCATATAAAGCTGAATTTCAAGTTCCATGAAAAAGGTGTTTCATGTAAAAAAAAAATCCTCAAAAGCAAATAAAGCTCTGGAGAACCAAGGAAAAGCTGAGAGACAGAGAAGCCAGAGACCAAAGACAAGGTGAAAATTAGGGTACCTTAGGGTACTAGAAGGCAAACTTTGTTATTTACACCCATGAATGTCTATGTTTCTGTTTCTGGGTTTTGTGTGGTCCTCATCCAAAACTCACTGCTGACAACCTCAAAAATCCATCACTCCGATGAGACTTGGAAAATTATCTTTTGGTAGATAGCAAGCTCTACCAGTAATCATACAAAAAGTAGTTTTAACTGTGCCTTAGAAAAACTCCATCTGATTTTTCACATCTGGAAGAAAGTGTGATTTACTGAGCTATAACATTTCACAGCTCGATCCAGGTTTCCACGTTTTTTGCTTTTCACTTTTAATGGGGAGAGCTTAAAGAAAGTAGTCTCTGCTTCTCTCAGCTGTGAAAGAAACCTGCAGGATGCATTTCCTGGGGATTTTCCCTTTTCTTTTCATGATTATACCCAACTCTCAGTTGTCAGTGGGTGGATAAGATAGGCTGCAGTTTAATTATGTTCCATGAGCTGATAATCCAGGAGAGTTCTGCATAAGCTACCTCATGTTCTGGAGTAGTTTGGCCTTGCACCTGTGACACTGCTCTGTGTGGATTTGCGATATTAGCCACTGTTAGCTCAGGACAGTTTCTGTTCCATTGCACACAGCATGTCTGACACTCCTTGTATCTCTCCACTACTTAGACAGTGTTGGTGAATGGTGCCACATCCAGCTGGCAGCCAGTCACTAGTGGTGTCCCCCAGGGATCAGTGCTGGGCCCCATCCTGTTCAATGTCTTTATTGATGATCTAGATGAGGGGATTGAGTCCACCATCAGTAGGTTTGCAGATGACATCAAGCTGGGGGCAGGTGTTGATCTGTTAGAGGGTAGGAAGGCTCTGCAGAGGGACCTTGACAGGCTGGACAGAAGGGCAGAGTCCAAGGGCATGAGATTTAACACCTCTAAGTGCCATGTTCTACACATTGGCCACAATAACTCCATGCAGAGCTACAGGCTGGGGGTCAGAGTGGCTGGAGTCAGCCAGGCAGAGAGGGAACTGGGGATACTGGTTGACTGTAGGCCAAACATGAGCCAGCAGTGTGCCCATGTGGCCGAGAACACCAATGGCATCCTGGCCTGTATCAGGTATAGTGTGGCCAGCAGGAGCAGGGAGGTCATTGTGCCCCTGTATTCAGCACTGGTTAGGCCACACCTTGAGTCCTGTGTCCTGTTCTGGGCCCCTCAGTTTAGGAAGGCTGTTGAATTCCTGGAACATGTCTAGAGAAGGGCAACAAAGCTGGTGAGGGGTTTGGAGCACAAGCCCCATGAGGAGAGACTGAGAGAGCTGGGGTTGCTTAGCCTGGAGAAGAGGAGGCTCAGGGGAAACCTTCTTGCCATCTACAACTACCTGAAGGGAGGTTATAGCCAGGTGAGGGTTGGTCTCTTCTCCCAGGCAACCAGCACCAGAACAAGAGGGCACAGTCTCAAGCTGCACCAGGGGAGGTTTATGCTAGATGTTAGGAAGAAATTCTTCACAGAAAGACTGATTGCCCGTTGGAATGGGCTGCCTGGGGAGGGTCTGGATGTGCCACTGAGTGCCATGGTTTAGTTGATTAGATGGTGTTGGATGATAGGTTGGACTTGATGATCTCAAAGTTCTTTTCCAACCTGCTAATTCAATTCAATTCAATTCAATTCAATTCAATTCAATTCAATTCAATTCAATTCAATTCAATTCAATTCAATTCAATTCAATTCAATTCAATTCAATTCAATTCAACTCTATTCTATTCTATTCTATTCTATTCTATTCTATTCTATTCTATTCTATTCTATTCTATTCTATTCTATTCTATTCTATTCTATCCTATCCTATCCTATCCTATCCTATCCTATCCTATCCTATCCTACCTTTTCATTTTAATTAATGACCATATGTGCTTTAAAAATCCATCGGTATGGCTTTACCTAGGCCAGGTCAGATATCTTTGCCCAAACATCAATATAGGCTGAGCAGCAACTGGCTTGAAAGCAGCCCTGACGAAAAGGACTTACAGGTACTGCTGGATGAGAAGATCAACATGAGACATTAGTGTGCACTTGCAGCCCAGAAAGCAACTCATATCCTGGGGTGCATCAAGGGAAGTATGGCCAGTAGGTCGAGGGAGGTGATTCTCCCCTCTACTCCACTTTGGTGAGACCCCACCTGCAGGACTGTGTCCAGTTCTGGAGCTCCTACTACAAGGCAGATATGGACATGTTGAATCATGTCCAGAGAAGGGTCAAAAGGATAATTTGAGTGCTGGAGCACCTCTCCTATGGAGACAGACTGAGAGACTTGGAGTCATTCAGTATGGAGAAGAGAAGGATCCAAGAAGACGTTATTGTGGCCTTACAGTATCCTGAGGCGGGCTACAAGAAAGCTGGTGAGGAACTTTTTAGGATGTTGGGTGGTGATAGGACTAGAGGGAATGGTGCAAAACTAGAAGTGGGTAGATTCAGATTGGAAAGAATTTTTCACCATGAGGGTGAGACACTGGAACAGGTTTCCCAGAAAGGTGGTGGAAGAACCAGTCCTGAAAGTTCTTAAGGGAAGACTATATGGGGCTCTGAGCAACCTCATCTAGTGTGAGGTGTCCCTGCCCATGGCAGGGGGTTGGAACTAGATGATTTTTGAGGTCCCTTCCAACCCTGTCAATGCTATGATTCTGCTGCTCTCCCAAAAGCTGCTTATGGATGCTTTTGGACCCTGTTTCTGCAAAGCCTTCCACAAACTTGTCATGAGGCTGTAAAAAACATGAATTTCAAAGAACAAAAAATAAGAGCAACCCCCCTCTGTGTTCTAAAATGTGAGCCCCATGTGCATATCTAGCTATTTATTGCAACAAATCAAGCATCTCTTTAAGTAAGAAAGTATATGAAAAAGAGACAAGGGATAAAAATACCAGGGGCTGTATTTGGGGTTTTGAGAAGGGGCATAGTCAAATTGCACAAGTGACAGAGATTAGGCAGGAAGCTTCAGAAGCAAAAAGAATTAGTGGTGTTAAAAAAAAAAAAAAAAAAGAAAGAAATATTAAGACCAATCCTAAATGTTTTGACCCAGCATACTTCTCACATTATCTTCAATGCCTGCTCCCACAGACAAGTTACTTTTGTTACATTTTTTACAGATTTCTAGTCCACAAGGTTCAGAGCAAAATCTTCATTATGTGACAATAAAATACCCCCAAAAAATTAAAGAAACAAATACAACTCTAAGAGAAGAACTTCAAAAAACTCTGCATTAAGATCAAATTATTTTTTAATGTTATCTACATTTTGTGTGACTGTTCATGGTATATACACCTGATGCTACTAGTACCAAAAAAAGTCAAAGAAAACATCAAAGAAAGATTGTATTTCTACTTCTGTAGCTGGGGCATGTACAATCTAATCTTGAAAATGTTCTGCAGTATTTTCTTCCTTTACCTGATAAAGAGATGGGAAGACAGGGAAAATGTCTAAAAAGTATCAGGCTGCATGGAATTATTTTAAATACACTGTAAAAAGAGGCTTTTCCAAACAGCCTTAGTCCTCTGTTTAAATTTTTTACTGTTCATTTAAAAATACATATCCTCAGCCTTACTTTCATAATGATTTTATTTGTTATAATGGTTCATGTCTAATTTCCTAAAAGGGTTTGAGTAATTCTCTGTGATTTTCAAATATGTATTTTCACCCACAGAGATTTATGCTTGAAAAAGCTAAGTAAGAGGTGATCTGGGTAAATGGAACACTGCATTGGAAACTTCAACTTATTTCTTTGCTCAATTAAGAAGTGCTCACAATAAACAGTTACTAACACAACTTGTCTATCTCCCTGGTCAATCTAGAGCCAGATCCAATTACTGCTAGTTAGCAATCCTTTCTGGTATGGGAAGATGGGTGTAGTGTGAAAAATCAAAGCAAATGGACACATTGAAATAATTTATGTCACTTGGTGTAAGTGTTCTCACCAGCTGAGGCAATCCAAATGCAGATGATCAAGACAAATTCTGCATCTCATTCCTCAAGGAAGATTTTATAATCATAGAATCATTTAGGTTGGAAAAGACTTTTAAGATCATCATGTTCAAACTCAAACCCAACAGTAAGTTGTGTCACTAAGCACAAGATCTACACATCTTTTAGACACCTCTAGGGACAGTAACTCAACCACTTCTCTGGGAAGCTTATTCCAATGTTTATCAATCTTTTCAGTGAGCAAAATTTTCCTAATGTCCAATCTAAACCTTCCCTGGTACAATTCCAGGCCATTTGCTGTTCTCCTGTTTCTTACCTGGGAGAAGAGAACGACACACATGTCACTGCAAACTCCTTTCAGATAGTTGTAGAGAGCAATAAGGTCTCCCCTCAGCCTCTGTTTCTACAGAGTGAACAACCCCAGTTCCATCAGCCACTCCTCATAAGAATTGTGCTCCAGACTCTTCACAAGCCTCATTGCCCTTCTTTGGACACACATGATGGAAAGGATTCTCTGAGCCATTGAACTTTTTTCTGTATTTCCAAGGTGGAAGATACTGAAAATAGCAGCATTTTTTTTAACTGTTTTGTTTTGTGTTTCTTTTTGGTTTGTTTTTCATACCTTTAAAACACTTTGAGGTTCTTCTGCTTCCTCTACTCAAGAGGAAGAGTATGTTATGGCTGCTTTGCTGCTCAGTTACATATGTGTAACCCCTGTATAAGAGCTGCCACTCACAGTTTTAAAGGTATAAATGTGAAGCATGGCTCTGGGTTACTGAGTTCTTGCCTGGAACAAACTCCAAATAAATGTATCCAATAGAGTGGTGACTTGGACAAATGTTTCTACGGATGATATACAAGCCATTAAACTAGGATCATTTTGCTCTAAGAGTCCATGAAGCTGCAAAGGTATAGTCAAGGAGATAGTTTCAGTAAATCCACACCAGTTCAGTAGGGAATTGCATGTACACACTTAGTAATCTCAAAAGGTACATTCTTAAGAATAAAGAAATGTTTTTGTATCCCTGAGCTTATAACTCAATCTGTTGCAGATATCATTATAAATCCAACCACAGGGCCCAGCAGATTGGATCTCTGTATAGGAAATTCAGTTTTGATTGAAAAAAAAATATTTTGAGAAAATCTAAACCAACTTGTTTTGTCTCTATAACATATTTCAGCAAGGTTTTAAATAAGCAGGTTACAAGCAATTATGAGTGAACACAGTGATATGAGAATCTTACCATTAATGACCTTTGTAATAGGACAATCTTTTGGTCTGTGAAGCTTTCTTATTTCTGCAGAACTGCCAAAAGAATTCAGCGCCCATTTAGGCACCCAAATGAAGAGCATTCTCAAGAGCATTTTTTTCAACAGATCTGTTCGCCTTAGTGGGATATGCTGATAGTTCAGTAGCTAAATATATCCCTCTGGTTCATTTATATGTTTAAATGAAAATGAACTTTTCAGACCATCTTTTCATATTGGTATCAGTCCAGGAGTTGCTGAGTTGCTAATTGCTTTTGACAATCTGTCTTTAAAACTTTAATAGCAAAAGCCATTCAACCTCATTGCACAAAATAATAAGTTGTAGAGTTTTTTAAAACACAGTTTAGACAAGGACTAGGTATTCAGCGATATTTCTGTATTTTGAACTCATAAATAGCATGCTTATAACTTTCATTTGGCCTTAGCCCACCTTAAGATGTTAACTGGTTCCAATAAAACATTTTTCCTTTTCAATATTTAAAAAAATCAATAGTACTTTTTTTTTCTCTCTAAAATGAATGTATATCAGTCTTTTACTGGACAGTGGGTGTTAATGTGACTGAACAGATATGGAAGGATTGAATTCTATGAGATAAAGGATACAATTCTGAAGATCAGAGTGATTTCTCTCTACCTCATAAATACAGGTTACAGAGCTGGAATTGTTTTTTTCATCCATTAAACTTCACAAATTTCAAGAATTTGAAGTGCTGCCATTCTAGATGGGTACTTTATGAAGACTGGGATTCTTTCCTCAAAAATCAGGAATCCATTCTAGAACAGTCAGTTGCTAATAGTAATGACATATGCTGAAATTACCAAGCTCAGATATTATTGACTAGTTCAGGGCAAGCACCTGACCCTATTTTCCATTTCCTTGGGGAGGTTTCCAACTACTGGCTCATAAAGAATCACTAAATGAGTCACTATCTCAAATCCTTTTCTTCTCTCCCTGTCTCAGCATTAGAGAACTTCCCAATAAAAGTTTTACCAATTCATTCCTCATATCAATTCTGTCACTGTGTTTATCAGCTTCTGCTCAACAGAAGATGGTGATGTTTTGTAGAGCGGAATAGAATAGAATAGAATAGAATAGAATAGAATAGAATAGAATAGAATAGAATAGAATAGAATAGAATAGACCAGACCAGGTTGGAAGAGACCTTTGAGATCATCGAGTCCAACCTATCATCCAACACTATCTAATCAACTAAGCCATGGCACCCAGTGCACCATCAAGTCTCTTCCTAAACACCTCCAGTGATGGTGCCTCCACCACCTCCCTGGGCAGCCAAAGGCAAATCACTCTTTCTATGAAGATCTTCTTCCTAACATCCAGCCTAAACCTGCCCCGGTGCAGCTTGAGACTGTGTCCTCTTGCTCTGGTGCTGGTTGCCTGGGAGAAGAGACCAACCCTCACCTGGCTATAACTTACCTTCAGGTAGTTGTAGATGGCAAGAAGGTCTCCCCTGAGCCTTTTCTTCTCCAGGCTAAGCAACCCCAGCTCCGCAGCCTCTCCTCATGGGGCTTGTGCTCCAAACCCCTCACCAGCTTTGTTGCCCATCTCTGGACACCTTCCAGAAACTCAGCATTCTTCCTAAACTGAGGGGCCCAGAACAGGATACAGGACTCAAGGTGTGGCCTAACCAGTGCTGAGTACAGGGGCACAATGACCTCCCTGCTCCTGCTGGCCACACTATACCTGATACAGGCCAGGATGCCATTGGTGTTCTCGGCCACCTGGGCACACTGCTGGCTCATGTTCAGTTTGCTATCAACCAGTACCCCCCGGTCCCATTCTGCCTGGTCGCTCTCCAGCCACTCTGACCCCAGCCTGTAGCACTGCATGTGGCTGTTGTGGCCAATGTGTAGAATATGGCACTTAGATGTGTTAAATCTTATGCCATTGGTCTCTGCCCATCTGTCCAGCCTGTCAAGGTCCCTCTGCAGAGCCCTCCTACCCTCTAACAGATCAACACCTGCCCCCAGTTCTAAGTTCAGTGTTAGAAGGTGAGATGCTACTTTCATTACTTTGTGCCTGCTGGCACTTCTGAATGGTAAGCAACCAAAAAAGTGATCTCAAAGATCACACCACTATACAGTATTTTGGGATATCACTAAGAGCCATGTGAAAATGTGAAAAAAGTGCAGAATATAGATTTGTCCCTTTTGATAATCATCTCAGAGACTGTACTACTTGTTCTTTCTGCACTCAATATCTACCTGTATTGAAATAATGCAAGTTTTTTTATGGTTTTTTTTTTCTCATACCATTAAGTTATCCACAACAAAAGAACCTGAGGATATTAAACTGGTCTGATCCTGTAAGGCTTCTTAAATATACCAACTCAATCTATAATACTATAAATATTTTAAAATGCTATGGATAAGTGTTTTTACTTTGGCTTAATGATTAAAAACTTTCTGGATTTGCATTTAGATTTTTAATACCATTAATTTTTTATCAATGATTGATTTTAATGGACGCCATGTTTCAAGTTTCTCTTTTTAGTACTGAATAAGGTTGTCATCTTCTACCAGATATTCACAGCTCAATAAGGTCATAATAACCTTTTAACAGTAAAGAGCATGAGTATATGGAAGGAGCAGTAAACAAAAGAGTGAACGGCTTCTGCTTCTGAGTTCCAGGAATTTTCTATTACATTTGGATACAACACTCCTCTTAATTTGTCTTGTTAGCCTTGCTTTATTGCGGATGTAGAAAGCAGGTTTAACAATCTTTAATTAATTTTCTCTTATAACATGCATCTCAAATCTTATCTGTGTAAATTAAAAGATACTAACTTTATTGCGGTACTACATGCCAGATTTTCGAAGTTATTTTGGTAAAAAAGAGCCTGATAAGCCACAAGAGTGATTTTAATAAGCAATCAGGTATGTTAGAAAAAATAATTCCCATTGAAATTGTGCATCTAGTGAGCTGGACGGTAATTAATTCAGTCATTTAAAGTCAAAACACACTGCTCAAGTTCACAGAATTGCAGAATCACAGAATCACCAAGGTTAGAAGAGACCTCAAAGATCATCAAGTCCAACCTGTCACCACAGACCTCATGACTAAACCATGGCACCAAGTGCCACGTCCAATTCCCTCTTGAGCGCCTCCAGGGATGGTGACTCCACCACCTCCCTGGGCAGCCCATTCCAATGGCTAATGACTCTCTCAGTGAAGAACTTTCTCCTCACCTCCAGCCTAAACTTCCCCTGGTGCAGCTTGAGACTGGAAGATTTGGTGGTGAATAATCAACAAATATCAACTCACAACATGATGTTTGGCCTACAGAAAAAAAAAAAAAAAAAAAAAAAAAAAAAAAAAAAAGGATTGGGCACATGCATAGCAGGAATAAAGGGGTTATGCTACCTTAACATTTGTATTGGTTTGGACAATATGAGCTCAGCCTGATCATTTCTAACAGCCAGAATTCAAGACAATGTGCATGCTGATGTTGGGTACAGCTGGATACTTTCAGACAGAATGGATGATAGTAGATTTCTCCTTGCTCCTCTGTAGCTTTTTACAAAACCTACAGGAAATCATTATCTTGGAAGCCTCTTCTCTTCTTTGAAATTTGTCAGAATCATCCAAATATTAAAAAATTACTCTAAGGGCACTAACACATAAAGATCAACATATAAGCATGTTACTACTTGTATAACTACTGACATAAATATATGTCTCTTTTCCTTATAAAAATGAGCTAAACAAACAGGCAAAGACTTGTAAAAAGAAGTTGGTCGGTTTATAAACCATAGTGAGAATTACTTATGTGGTAGGAAACTAGAAAGACAATGTAGTCTGAGCACTGTATTGATATTAAAGGGCTGTATTTGATCCTGCCAACATCAATGAACTTTTGGCCATTGCCTCAAAAAAATCTAATCTACTGACAGCTAATGGAAAGTCTTCTTTCAGCAAAGTGGTAGGGACTAGCATATTTAGGGAAGTTCTATTTCCCATGTCACATGTACTATCAGATTAGTACACAGCTCCAGTGCTTTTGTGGCAGCACACACTATTTTCTGTAAGAGGTTTGCTTTCCTCTAGCTGCATCATATTATTTCCTTTGTATGCCCCAACAGTGACTGCTAAAAACTGAAATTCTAGTGATAAATGTGGCTGGAAATAGCAGTGAACAATACTCAAATATTATTTTTATAATACCTAGAGATCCAAAATAGCCAAAGATAAGGAAGAGGCTTTTTTTTCTTCTTTGAAGTTATCAAATAATTACTTTATGGACACTAATTTAAACCGATAGAATACTTTTTATGTAGCTGTTACGTAGAAAGACTGATGGCATCCCAGAAACAGCCAGTGAGGCTCTGCTGAGCAGAAGTGTAGTAGTAAAGGACAGATTCAAAGAACAAATGGG
The DNA here is from genome assembly GCA_033816785.1 of Picus viridis. Lineage (NCBI taxonomy): Eukaryota > Metazoa > Chordata > Aves > Piciformes > Picidae > Picus > Picus viridis. The sequence goes on from CM066576.1 coordinate 23,389,496, forward strand.
AAATTCATGAAGCAAAGCTGATATTTACATAAATGCATGCATTAACTTCCACATCACTGTTAAAAGCAAAACGATGTTTGTGCTTTAAGTGAGTTCCAGTGGTCTTTTTTCCTTAAGCAATTATTGATAATGGATAACAATTATGAACCTAGAGTTTTACAGCACTCACAGACTGTACCTATTTCTACCTTCATAAATTTTTCTGCCATTAACATTTCCCCTTTGCTGAAGCTCTCAGGATTTTGGTACTAAAGGTCTTGATCCTGCTGTAAGATGTATGCATATAGCTGCTAAACTTAGCCTTCCAAATCTGCTCAAGGACTTTAGGTTTCCTTTAGTGAAAAGTAATTATTATATCCCTGCCAGGAATTTTTGGTCTTCAAATAATTCAATTACGTAATTTTGAAGCTTGTTCTAGATATCTTTCATCCAGCTGGGAAATAGATATTTTTATAACACCATCCTTTCTTTCTTTTCCTGTAGGGATTCAGATAAAACCTTCCTGGAAATAGCTTCTGAGAGATATATATACATATACATATATATAAATTATATAAATAAATTAACCCTTTGCTATCCATAAGGATATTTATAATTCATGACTTTAAATGTATGTAAATAGTAGACAACATTCCAGACCTTATGACTGAAATTGAGCTAATTAAAAACAAAACTCAGGCTGATCAGGATGATGCCAATTCGTCACAGTAGGACTAGGTTTGTAGAGAACCATTTTCTGAACCAATAATAGCAGCTGATAATTGTACTTACAAGATTGTCTCTGTTCCTTAATGTGCAAGTTGCAAACAACTTCTGATAAAAAATTGGTTTGTATAATTACCTTACCTGAGAGTTATCCATCAGTGTTCTCAGTAGTAAGGGCTGGAAAGATCCCATGAAGTGTCTTGCTTCTCCAGTGCTGGTCCCAGCCTGTTGCTGAGGGGTTGTTCACAGGTGTTGCAGACCCAACTCTTTACTCATCATATTTAGGTATATTTTTTACCTGCTTTTAGGCTATTGATTCATCATGCTCCTAAATTCTCTACAGAATAAAAATACATGTTTGCAGAACAATTGGCAAAATTCAGGCTGCAAATCCAGAAACTTTCTCACAACCTGATAAGCTATTTCTATACACAGGCAGCAGGGGAAGGATCTTACATGTGACAGGTTTCCCTCCTTGTGCTAATTTCCACAGGCCACAGGGAATTCTGCCTGTTGTCTCCTAGGGAAAGGTTTTTAATAAGAAATCTGTAAGGAATTCTGAAGACAAATGGGATTTTCCTTTGGGATAATCTTTTCCAAAACCCAAAGTTGTATCAGACAGGGCATATCTCTGCAGTCCTTTCAGACGAAGCTGTACTTCGAACTCTACACTAAGAACTGCTGTCTGTGTTTTTGCCACCAATAATATTTTAAAATGTGATAGAGTAGTTATCAGAATCTTTATCTTTGCAGATCAGCACAGATGAGAGAGGGCTTTCTCCTCTATTGTTCTTCTTTTCTAATCCAAAAATTGTGCTGTCATCAGAGATTTTTCTGAACAGAAGCAAACTAATTTTTCCAATAGACAAATTTCATCATTCTCTGCTGTCATTCTCTAGGTATTTTTGAGTTTCAATTAAAACACCTATCTTTTAAACTTGTTTACAAAGTTCTTCTTTGCTTGTTTGCTTTTAAAGTTTTCATCCTTAAGAGGGAAGTTTCCTAATTTTTCCTCAAGAGGAAAGGTAGGCATTATAATTCTTGCATTACTGTGCGTTTGCACAAAACAGTTCTGCTCTCAGAATGAACAAGGTCTTTGTTCAGCCAGCTGAAAACATAAGGACTACATCAGTTTTATAGGTGAGACAGGCAGAGAGATTCTATTCTAATTAGTCCTGTGACAGCAAAGATGTAAATTTCACAATTAGCTATTGGGCAATTATGTAGCAAAAGGCGGATGGCATGGGAATATTACTAGCACTAAGTTAGATGCCAAGAGCCTGTATTCTCTGTTAGATTCAACAGCAGCTGAGCAGAATTTTGTGAATGCATGTGATGAGAGACTGACAGAATGAGGCACCTAAAGAACTGCCTAAGTCCCACTTAAACCCCCAGTTGTTTATGTCTTGAACTTCCAGGTGAAAATTTCTATTATTGGGTCCTCTTCCCTTCAGATCTGAAAGAGCCAAAAAATGAAATGCAGGCGGAGCTGTGTTGAGAGGAAACAAGAGTGTTCTTCCAGAACATTGTGCAATGACTTGCCTTTCTGCTGCTAACTGCACAATGGAGAAATTCTCTCCAGCTCTGCTTCAATGCTAAGACAACCTGTACTTGCCCATTCTGGAAAAGGACAGTGATGCTACCAGAGAAATGTGCACTTTTCAGGAGATATTTTAGTGGGAGTAACTGATGAAGTGCTTTTTGTTGTATTTGCAGCCTCCATCATTCTGCAGCTTGTGCTTTCAAATGAGACAGTAGTTTATCTGTGAATATAGCTACAGTGACACTGGAGTGGGCAGCTCCACCTCAGGAAGGCACAGCTGGTTACACACCAAGAGGGTGGTACAAACATTTTTTAAGTTTCTGTAACTCAAACATACTCAGTCAAAGAAAATACATGTTTGAAGTTTCACACTCTTTTGACAGTATAAAATATTTATATCTGAGTTTAGTGTAGAGTTTTTAGCTTTTGGAAAAGTCTGATTTAAATCCATCTGATTAACTGTGTGTTTATGCATGAGAGAGATATTAAGAAAGAACCCAAGTAACTTTAACTCGGGCTTTCATTGTCAATGCACTCACCAGAGAAAAAAAGCAAAAGTATTTGCACCACATGTTGTAGGAAGCATTGAAAAATGTGGTTCTGAGGAAAAAAATTCTTAGATGTTCTTGAAGTTTTCACCTTCACAGTACCAGTAAAAAATAAAAAAGCAAATTCAGCTTGCTAGTTGAACAATTACTTTGATTCTTCCCCATGATAGGCAAGGATTTTTACCTAGATTTCTGAAGCTATGGCTATAGAGCTAAGTCAAACTGTGCCATTTGGGCACTGTCACTTGATTGCTTGCATCATTTTACAACTAGAAAGCTACCTGGTGCCTGGACCTCTTCCTAAGCCCCACAGCAGCACTTATAAACTACTCCTCAGAGCTGGCAGGAGACAGAAAACACTCCCACTGGACAGCCTTGCGCACAGACATTCTGATTTGGAAACCAAAGGAGTTTAAAAGTGTGGAAGAGGCCAGACTATTTCTGCCCACCTTCCAAGTGCAGTGGTGTAGGCACCACTTACATATTCATGGGTAGATATGGGCAATTGCTTCATTCCAGTTTGCCTCTTGAGAATTTATTTTATGTCAAACACTAAAATGATGATATTGTTAATCATTGAAAGAGACAGAAGGCAAACCCCAACAGTGTCAAGCTGCACCAGGGGATGTTCAGGCTCGAGGTGAGGAAGAAGTTCTTCACAGAGAGAGATGTTAGCCATTGGAATGGGCTGCCCAGGGAGGTGGTGAAGTCAGTGTCCCTGGAGGTGTTCAAGGGTGGATTGGATGTGGCACTTGTTGACATGGTTTAGTAGTCATGAGGTCTTGGGTGACAGGTTGGACTTAATGATCTTTGAGATCTTTTCCAACCTTATTGATTCTATGTGTGGTGGTTTGGGCTGGGTGCCCTCTGCTACATGGTGTGCTTCCTGTGTCCAGAAGTCCAGCCCAGTGGGCGGACACAGGAAACCAGGTATCTCCTACCACAATCCCCTGCACCGCTATAAAATCTAGTGCGGGGTCTTCCTCTTTCTTCCCTCGCCGGCACCCAGTAACTGGGGGAGATATCTCCCAGCCTTGGGCCTGGCTAGGCCCAAGGCCAGGGGGATGGGCGGTCTCAGGCCTGGCCAGCCGAGACTAGCCTAGCAGTGGGGGAGGGGGAAGAAGGAGCCCTGGGGTCTTGGGCCCACCCTCAGGTGGGGATGGGATGCTTCCGGGTCTGTTTTGGGGTTTCTTCTGTCACTGTTTCTGGTTCTTTGCGCACATTCACCCTTTTAGATTTAAACTATTCCATCACTTTTGCAATCCGTTTGTCAGAGTCGTTATTTCTGCCCGTGGTGGGGAGGGGGCTGCCTCAACCCACGACATTTTTGGCGTGCCAATGTGGGGCTGGTTGGTGTGGCGAACTGCAGATCGGATTGCGAAGGATGGACAGTTTAAATTTAGTTCTGGGCGTCGGTCTGGGTTTGGGAAGGTGGGGCTCAAGCTTTGCTGCCGGGGCGATGGTGTGAGTTCTTGTGGATTGCGGGGGGACACCTGGTGCGTTGGGGGTACCGCTTAAGAACGCGGGACCTGCCCTTGATTCTATGATTCTGTGATAAGTGGCCAGGAAGGAAAATGAATTGTATGTATCTCTGAACTGTGTGAGAAATGTAAAGAGACAGGTGAGGGAGAAGGGGTGGCCCTGTACATCAGGGAGGCTCTAGACACTGTGGAACTAGAGATTAAGGATGATCAAGTTGAGTTCCTGTGGGTGAGAATCAGAGGGAAGGCCAACAAGGCTGACATCCTGTTTGGAGTCTGTTACAGACCACCCAACCAGGATGAAGAGGTTGATGAATTATTTTATAGGCAGCTAGAGGCTGTCTCAAGATCACCAGACCTTATTCTTATGGGCGATTTTAACCTGCCAGATATCTGCTGGGAACTTAACACAGCAGAGAGGAGACAGTCTAGAAGGTTCTTGGAGCGTATGGAGCTACTGTGTGAGCCTACTGGAGGTAAGGCTTTGCTTGATTTTCTTTTTACCAATAGAGAAGGGCTGGTGGGAGATGTGGTGGTTGGAGGCTGTCTGGGGACCAGTGACCATGAAATAATTGAGTTGTCAATGTGCAGTCAAGCTAGGAGGGGCATCAACAAAAGCAGTTAGTGACCTGATCAGCCACTTGGATCCCCACAAGTCCATGGGACTGGATGGGATCCTTCCTAGGGTACTGAGAGAGCTGGCAGATGAGCTGTCCAAGCCGCTCTCCATCATTTTTCAACAGTCCTGGCTCACTGGAGAGGTCCCAGATGACTGGAAGCTGGCCAATGTGGTGCCCATCCACAAGAAGGGACGGTTGGATGAGCCGGGGAATTCCGGGCCTGTCAGCCTGACGTCAGTGCCAGGCAAGATTATGGGAGAGGTCATCTTGGGTGCAATCACACAGCACTCACAGGATGGCCAAGGGATCAGGCTCAGCCAGCATGGATTTAGGAAGGGCAGGTCCTGCCTGACCAGCCTGATCTCCTATGATCAGGTGACCCGCCTGGTGGATGTGGGGAAGGCTGTGGATGTGGTCTACCTGGACTTCAGCAAGGCCTTTGACACCGTCCCCCATAGCAAACTCCTGTCCAAGATGTCAGCCCGTGGCTTGGACAGCAGCACTCTGTGTTGGGTTAGGAACTGGCTGATTCTTGTTGCCTCAGTGGACTGCTTTGAGCAGCTGAGAGAAAGAGCATTCAAAGGAGTACTTGAGGGAAGTAATACTGGTTTTACACCACCTTTACCTTCTGTCACAGTATAGTAGGCTTACTGAGGGAAAGAAGAACAGACAGTGAATTGTCTGATTCCTTCCAACACATCTGTGAGCAAAATAAAGAGAGAGGAACATTAAAGGACTCCAAGAGAGCTCAGTGCAGAGAGGACGGATGGCAAAGTAAGTGGCTCTGGGAGTGTGATGAGTGAGGGAGAAAAAGACAGGAAAAGAGAAATGAGCATCTATATCCAGATCAGGTTCAGTACTAGAGAAAGGGAGGAAACAGAGTTGAGTTGATGGAACATGTCCAGAGAAGGGCAACAAAGCTGGTATTAAAGGGGTTTGGAGCACAAGCCCTATGACGAGAGGCTGAGGGAGCTGGGGTTGCTTAGCCTGGAGAAGAGGAGGCTCAGGGGAGACCTCATTGCCATCTACAACTACCTGAAGAGAGGTTGTAGCCAGGTGGGGGCTGGTCTCTTCTCCCAGGCAACCAGCACCAGAACAAGAGGACACAGTCTCAAGCTGCACCAGGGGAGGTTTAGGCTGGATGTTAGGAAGCAGTTCTTCATGGAAAGAGTGATTGGCCATTGGAATGTGCTGCCCAGGGAGGTGGTGGAGTCCCTATTGCTGGAGCCATTTAGGAAGAGACTTGATGGTGCACTTGGTGCCATGGTTTAGTTGATTAGATGGTGTTGGGTGATGGTTTGGACTTGATGATATTGAAGTTCTTTTCCAACCTGGTTAATTCTATTCTATTCTATTCTATTCTATTCTATTCTATTCTATTCTATTCTATTCTATTCTATTCTATTCTATTCTATTCTATTCTATTCTAGTCTAGTCTAGTCTAGTCTAGTCTAGTCTAGTCTAGTCTAAAAGAGATTAATCTCTGAGCCAGGGCTAGAGTACTTATTATGGAAGGGGTAATTTTGAGCCTTAATGTACAGAGCCCCTAGGAGATATGCTAAAGAATATGTCTGTCGTCAGTTCTCATCCTGTATCTCAAAATTCCACAGGCTTTGAGACACATTCCCCCAATAGATTCCCTGGTGGAAGATAGAGCTGCAATTTTATCTTTGAGTAAATTAAGGTCTAAATCCTAAATTAAAAGAAAACTTCTGGTCTCAAATGGCACTGGGCACCTCTGGCACTAGGCAATGGAGCAGCATTTCAGTTACAAGATTAATTTAGACTGAATGTACTTGTGTGTAAATGGCGTGACTGAGACTGTGGCTACATAGTCACTTTAAAACAGTGCTTTTCTGCAGTTTTAAAGGGGCAGTACCAGTTGTGGTCCCTAGAAATGCTTGCACTGGTGCCAGACTTGTCTCACCATGGGAGACAAATCAGACCATATAATTAGATGAAACATAACCTTGTCCAAAAAAAAATAATAAATGCATATCCTTATTTGTATCCTTATCCATACCCAGTTTTAACTCATCATTTACCAGCTCTCACTTCCATGATACCCCAAAAAAAATAAGCAGAGACGATGGTGCAAGGTGGGACCACATTTTTGACAACAACCTAAACTTATGTTAATTTAAAATGACTGAATAATCATGTCTGTTTATAAACCAGTCATCAAGATTTCCTCTGCAATCAAGGATAAAAAAGAAGGCAATTCCAGAGCATGATTCATGTTTTTATTTTAGGAGAGAATGAATCACCCTCTGGAGTTGCCTGTCTTTCTCCACTGATTATGGATGGACAAAGCCTGATTTAAACTACTTACTTTTTGATACTTAGAGAGAGTGAATCCTATCCTTTTAGCCATGAAAAATGGAGACAAGGGGCCATTTTAAGGATTAATATTTTCAAAGCCAAAACCAAAACCAAAAACCTTTATGAGTGTTTTATCATCTGATATTTGACTCCAAGATTTGCAGTAGTGAATGTTTAAAGCTAAAAGAGATACTTATTTGGTATGATACAAAAAATATTTAGATAGCTCTCAAGTGGAAAACAAATAAATGTAATATGTTTGTCCAGAAGACATAGAGTATTTTAGCTTTAGTGCAAACTGTGTTCTAAAGGATGTACAAATTTTGTACCTAAGGACAGGGAATGAAGCAGAAAAGAAAGAGCAATAGTTATGCAACAAATGAGACAACAGTCTTTGAAATGGAAAAGTAAGTTTATTCTATACTAAATAGGATTGAGGCTGTCAGAAAATGCTAAGCACTATTATCAATCACACGGCCAATCACAGACTTTAGTAAAATGGTAAGCATGGGATTCAAAATTCATTTAGGTGAGGTGAAGAAGAAACTAAAAATGTTTTGCTTGGGAACAGCTGAGGCAGTGCAGGCTGATACTTCCTTAGTTTCTTAACCCATGCGGGGTTGTACAGGCAAGGATGGTGGTAAACACAGAGGCTACAGAACTGGCTGCTTAGACATTGCAACACAATATCTCATGAAACAGCAGGCTACAATTTAACACTTTAAAACAAGGCATACTTCATATGCTGGTTGTCAGCTGGAGGCTCCTGAACAGGAAATAGATCTCCAGCCTTTTTTCCAAGGCCTTGGCTGTTTGAGTTCTTTCCTCCCCTCCCCATATATGGGGTGCTGTCAGGTCTCTACAAATTTTGTATCTTACCCATCTGCTTGTATGTCTTTTGCATGGAAGGACAGGACAGGAAGCTGTTTTTTGACACACTATCCAGTCAGTAAACTCTCTAACGAGCATCCAAACTATCAGTTAGGAATGGTGTCTTGTTGCCTACCATCACATCAACAGACACAAGAGTCTTCTGCCAAAAAGGTGCTTTGACATAAGCCTGAGCTATGGCAGAGACTGTTCTAACACTGCAGCATTATGGACAAAAACTCATGCCCTGAGAATATCTGTAAGCTAGTATTAAATTTGCTAATACAAGTATTGGGGTCAGGTACTTTCCAGCACAAACATCTGCTGACCATCCCATCTGTGTTGGATTACCATCTCCACAAGCTGCAGTGTGGAAACCAGTTAACTCATTTCTGGATGGCTCCATGTAGCCACTACAGGCCATTGCTTATCCTTACTACTTGACACTACCATGTGTATGATAATTAGAGAAGCAGTAAGAAAATCAATGGGCAGTAAGAAGAGGAAAAGAACCACCATGTGGTTTTCAGAGAGAGTGAATGAAGTGGGATGGAAGAGGGGATTGTATTGTGGGCATAGAAACACTGAACTTTGTTCCCAAAGTTTGAAGGGGAAAAAAGGGAACAGAAACGATACCCACAAAGTATGTGACTCTTGTCACCCTTTTTCTATTTTCTGTGCTAATAGTAATACACTAAGAAGGGCCTGAGCATTTCTAATTGCTAGAACTGAAGGACCAATGCTGTAATTTGAAACAGAAACCTTGAAGGTCTTTTAATAAAATAGTCAGTGTAACTCCATGTACACAATTGTTTGAGAGTGTTTTTTACCAACAGCTAGTCACAGGCTTCTGGACTATATTTATACATATATTTGTCTCTTTTTTTGTCCAAGACTGAAATGCAGCAGGGCCTCTCTTGCTAATATGATTATAAAAAGCCTGCAGTTGTTTTATCTGCAGCATTGAAGCTGGAGCCCTAGATGAGAACAGTAAGAAAGTAAAGGCTCACTTGGAGAGGGCTCAGATATCAAAACCATCAGCAAATAAGTGTGTGTTGCTAAAATTGCTTAATTTGTCCTTGAAATACAAATGAGGACGATAAGTGTCTGAAAGAATAGCTTTTCCTCTAAGAGAAACAAGTGTATTATAACACATTTCTCCATAGATATTTTAAGTGTACTTAAAGAGTATTTAAAGATAAACCTGATTCAGATATCAACACAAAATTTTTGCAGTTTAATAGAAAATTGCAAGCTATGAAAATTATAAAGTACTTCAGAAACAAAATAGCTCATTTAGTGAAATTGTCAGTGCTGCACCATATAGTTTATCCTCAGTTAAAAAAAAAAAAGGGGTGGTGGTGGTTAATAATTACATCTTTTTGTACTTTTCCAGCAGTCTCTTTTCTCCCTCTACACATAAAAAGTACATTAGTCTTCATAATATGTGGCTTTTGTTAAAATCCTTGAAGTCTTTACTCATTGAGCAGATAACGGTAACTAATAGTCAGTGCTATCATTTATCTTGCAGACAAGCTGAGGATGACAAACTAGTGTCATCTTTCTTAATTACTGTTTTACCAGAGTAGAGTTTAATGCTAAATGACATTTATGGATTAATGCTTTGTAATCTGAATATCCTGATGGAAATGACTTCAGAAAACAGACACACTGAAATAAAAGTTCAGGGAAAGTGATATCACCCTGGGACTATCTTGAGCTTTTGAAGCACACTCCACAAGCACTAAAATGTAATTTTTAAAGAGTCTGCAAGTTTCAGTTTACTTACAATACAATACAATACAATACAATACGATACAATACAATACAATACAATACAATACGATACACCAGGTTGGAAGAGACCTTCAAGATCATCGCATCCAACCCATCTGTAGGATTTCATCTGGTATGCGATGTTAACTGGGACAAACCCAGCTAAGACACTTTAAAGAACACTCCATACTTATCTTTTCAAGTAGGCTCAACGATCTGACTGCATACTATGATCCATTATGGCAGTACAAGTCACCCAATTATCCTTCAAATGGCATGTCATGGAGGTTACATCATGCAGTCCAGTACACAGGATAAGAGATAAAGGTTCAGAGACAAGTCCCAAGCCTCTATTCCAGCTAAAAGAAACTGCAGTCATAAAGTAGAGGTTTTAAAAAGTTCCTTGAAGGCATACTTTTAAAGCTGTATTGTGCAGAACTTCATGGTTCATGTGGCACCCCATTGTATTAATCTTTGCATTAACTTCCAGACCAACAGTGACAAGCTTAAAAACACATGTCATGAAAGATGTCATTTTCATTAAGTTGAATTAATCCACCTGTTGTTTCCTGCTGAGATTCATACAAGGTAGTATAAGGGAAAACTCCAGTTACTTTAGATCTGCAGAGTGGAATAGAATGGATTATGCTGTTACAGAGAGATTGCAGTACTGAAAGTATCCTGAAATATTTTGAAGTATAAAAGAGGTAGAATCATTCCCAGAATGTAAAATATATTTTAGATTTCCTATGTTCCGTATCTTGGATGTCCATCCTACTTAAAATTAGTTAGCAGAACTTGGCTTGGACAGGGATTTACTTTTCAAGCAATATCAAGTCTTAAAAGCACAAAATATCTTTAAGAGCTGTGTTTTGATCTAATTTCTAGATAACAATAGGATTACACATGAGGAATAGAAACATGACATGAAAAACTGCAACAGCAGTTACACAGTAAATGGGAACACCTTGACATTGGAATTTGCTTACCCTAAAAAGGTATAAATAAATAAAATCAAGAACCACATGCAAAACAAACACAAAATTATTTCAACCCTGGACAGAAAAATGTGCTTCTCCTCTGTGCATTTTTCAAGATGTAAAAGTTCATACTCAGTGTTTCTCCCAGACAAATGTTAGAAATAATTGTATCATAAATCCCCAACATGTTATTCCACATCATTTTAGAGCAGGATTCAGATGAAATTATTAACACAAATATTTTTTTCTCTTCAGTATTCTGTTTAGAATTCCTATATCTATACTTTGTATGTTAAGTAATGACTATCATCTGCAGATCAATTTCCAAAATAGTAGTGAATTCTAGATGTATTCAGTATTCTGTAAATATTTGAGACTCCACTGAATGATTTTATTTACTGTGTCTAAACATGTGTTTCTATATCTTGTGTTAGTATGCTTAGTCTCCATCTCTGGTATATTTCTTTTCATTTTCATTTGACTGACTTCAATTGATCTCAGTTTATGGGACATCTTTGTTGATTTGCCTTTATTATTTTTTTTTTTTTTTTGCCTAATTTCCCCATCCTTATGGTCAGCTGCTTGGCTGGCTTTCTATTCTTAGAGACATTTTTTAGGGGAAAATTGTTTCCCCTAGTTGAGTCCGGTTTGCCTGTGACAGTAAATTCTTAGTGATCTCCCTGTCCTTATCTTGACCACGATCTTTTCATCACATTGGCCTTCTCCTGACCATTGAGAAAGGAGCCACAGTCAACTTACCCATGTATTTTAATATTTAGTCATCTTTATTTATGTAACATTCAAAGGCCTCTTCCAGTAAATGCCTTTCTGGAAATATTGTATGTTTTCTGCCACTGAGCCTCAAACTTTCATGTGGTTCTGGATTCAAAGATTACATCATTTTTTATCAATGGAAGCAATATCTACAGAGACACAATTAAGAATTAGTCTGGTAATTTACAGAAACACAAAATGGTTGAGGTCCAAAGGTGCCTTTGGAAAGGTATCTGGCCCAATTCCCTGCTTCAGCAGGGCCACCTAGGACCAGTTGTCCAGGACCATGTGCAGACAGCTTTTGGAAATCTCTAAGAATATCTCCAAATTCCCTGAGCAAATTAATTTTATTTAAAATCTAAGTAATATTTAGAACACAGATTTTGATAGAGAGGAGTCATGAACAGTAAAATGAACCCAACTTTATCATAATTATTTGCAAAGCAGAAGGTCACTTTTAGGACAATCACTCATGTAGTCAGCTAAACCCATGTGGGCAGCATTTTTACCATTTTCAGCAAATCCAGGGCAGAAATCAATGATACCCAAGAAGCACACAGCTTTTCAAACTACCTCCCCTCTCCCAGTGTTATATCTTATTTCTAGGAGAATCTCCCTAACAGGGCAACAATTATACCCTCTAGTTAAATTTGTCTGCATCTTCCGGCTGTGACTGGATAAAGACAAGACTGCAATTGTGTTCCTCAGTAGTCTGAAGTTATGCAGCAGACCATAAAATGTAACTCCCCTGAATGACAGCATATTTCCATTACTGTAAAAGCTACTTGAGACATGCTACCATGTACTGGGACAGTACTAGGCTTAGACAATACATATGGTTTTAATTCTTCTTTAGAACTTCCTTTATACATAGTATGAAAAATATATCCTAGAATTAATAAGTTCTATATCCATTTTGTTTGTCTTCCACACACGGTGTGAAATACACAACTAGAGCTGATGACCTCTGTATCCATCACATCTCTACAAGGGAAGACAGAGATCTGATTGTCTTCTCTGCAGTGCTATAGAGAAAAGGAATGCGTGCTATTTGCCTGTAAAGAATGAAATGAAGAAGGATAATTCCAGAGTTGGGGAACTGATATTAGGTTAGGGCATTACCTTGGAAATCTGAATACCTGGATTCGATTTCACATTAAGGAAGTGACTTCAGACTCCTTGGGTGAACACTGACAAATCATTTAGTTGCACACAGCTTCCATGCTCTGTCAGTAAATTTATGATAATTCTCACACCATGAGAATACATAGGTATAGGCTATAGACTGTTCAGTGACAGAGGATATGAACTGGAGAAATATGACCAAGGCACATGCACATTTAGCAGAGCAGAATATGCTGCTCTGTAGATTTTTCTTCTTTCAATTCTAAAATGAGACTGATTTAGATCTCGATGAAATTTCAAACAAACTCAATTCTTTATGACTTTTTAGTCTAAAAATTGTATTTCATCTCCCTGAAGATTCTGATATATATCATTTATTTGGGATCAAAAATTACCCAGTTTAGAATAAATATACTTACTCTTTTAATTAAAATACCTTAAACTTTACTGAATTTAAGAATTCCCTCTCTGCTTTTTATTCTGTAATTCTTTGTTTTATTGGTAATATCCCAGCTGGTTTGCTACATTTAATATTGAAGTCACTTCAGTATTTTTTTCACTAGTCATGATAGCTTATTCACATCTTTAACATGTTATATGGATAGCAAAGGGAAGGACACAGGGATATATTACATTCCCTGCATATTTTCTTTTCACCACTTTTTCGTTCTGTATTTCTCTAGAAATGACAACTAACTAGACAGAACAATCTAGGATTGCAAGTGTCTGGTAACACAGGCTTTTTATCTTGGCTAGAGTATCTGTTTTAAATGTTATATGAATAGGGATTGGGGGGAGGGGTTGGTGGTGTTTGTTTGTTTGGGTTGGTTTGTTTATTTGTTTCTTTTGTGTATACTATTTATCACCACAATGATTGATGCCTGCACAGCATTAGGTGATTTTGAGACACAATATTCCTGCAGGACACTAAAATGGTATCATAATTTTTCAGACTGGGATGGGGGACAGTGAGGAGAATGAAATAGAAATTCTAATAAAGCATGCAATTTCTACAACAGATCAGCACTGATATTTAACAGAAATTGGTTGGTGTTATTTTGTTCTTTTAGGAAAAATCAGTGACTTGACAGAATTGTGACAGAAAATCAGTGGCATGTGTTAAAAACAGACTGCAAGTCCTCCTAGCCAGTGCCTTCAGTGTGTCTTTTTCTCTTTGAAGTCTACTTTTTACATTAAGTTAACATCTGACTTTCTAGTTCCATTTGTTGCTTTTGAGAGCCCAAATTAAATTACTGGTGCCAAGTGCTTGGTTTTATTTTATCTATTTGTAATGTGCAGTCATGGCATAGCACTGAAATTAGGGAAAGTGATTTTCTTCCAAATCTACTTGACATAATTAAGCCTGTACTATTAAAATGGACCAGAGTCTGCTCTCTGACCTTGACGAAAAATGACACATCCCAGATCACACCATATACATACTGTAAAATCTCTTCTTTCCCCAAAAATGCACAATAATTTGTTTCACAGAGTGAAAGCATAAAACAAGTTTCAGTCCTTGTGCCCTAGAGTGTGTAGTTCATCCTATGAAACAGAAGAGGTTCAAGGAAGAGGACCCACACCAGCCCCTGGTGACAAAGACACTGTAATTTGAGGGATACTAAAGTTCTTTTTCTGCTCCAAACTCAGAAAACTAGAGATCGGACTGCAGGTCTTTGCCTTACAGACTGAATATGTCAGGAGCCTGGAGGTAATTCCGCCCTTGCACTCAGCACTGGTTAGGCCATACCTTGAGTACTGTGTTCAGTTCTGAGCCTCTCAATTTAAGAAGGATATTGAGACACTTGAACGTATCCAGAGAAAGGCAACGAGGCTGGTGAGAGGTCTTGAGCACAAGGCCTATGAGGAGATGCTGAGGGAGCTGGGGTTGTTTAGCCTGGAGAAGAGGAGGCTCAGGAGAGAGCTTATTGCTGTCTACAACTACCTGAAGGGAGGTTGTAGCCAGGTGGGGTTGGTCTCTTCTCCCAGGCAACCAGCACCAGAACAAGAGGACACAGTCTCAAGCTGCACCAGGGGAAGTTTAGGCTCGAGGTGAGGAGAAAGTTATTCACAGAAAGAGTGATTGCCCATTGGAATGTGCTGCCCAGGGAGGTGGTGGAGTCACCATCCCTGGAGGTGTTCAAAAAGGATTGGACGTGGCACTTGAATCTATGGTTTAGTTAGTCATGAGGTGTTGGATGATAGGTTGGACTTGATGATCTCTGAGGTCTTTTCCAACTTTATTGATTCTATGATTCTATGATTCTAAAAGGGATTTGACAGTCTCAGTAGTAACAAAATGATGGGATTGAGAAGTCAACGCTGGCACTGAGAAGTCTAACACTCTCTTACAAGAATAAACTTGAAGATTGTTTATGCTATGAAATAGGAGGCTTATTGGATGAAATAGTTTTCTGTTGAATAGGAACAATATTTTGTACGAATAGTATGAGAGAACATCTGATTAAGACTCTGTACTACTATGGTGATGGGGACTGAAAAGTACACAGAAAAGACATCTAAACATAAAAAACAGTGAAGCATATATTGACAAAATATGAGGTCTCTGAATATCTGTTATCAGTGTTTTCAGTGCTTACCTCTATTTTCTGTCATGTATTGTAGGGTCGGGTTTTTTAAGACTTTTTGAGGGGAATGAAAAGTCTAATATTTCTGAACAAAAGTACACAAGACAGCATAATAAAAATGCATAATACAGTTATCTAGGACAAAATTTAGTGTGCATATATTAAAAATGTACAATAGCAAGGCAATTGCATTACACCTTCACTTAGTGTGATATAACAATAGTGCTATGAATAATATGCTTTATAGTGGGTTACCCTATTGGAAAGAAATCCCTAACAGGGAGAGAAGAAAAAAAAAGATGATATAGAAAAAACAGCATGCTATTCTAAAGGTTGTGAATTTGTTGGACTAAGGGAAATGAATATGAAATCTACATTTGAATTTTTAGGATGCTGTTCATAAAATGTCATTTTCTTCAGTGTAACTTGTAAATAAAATAAACCTTGTCTTTTATTTACAAGTAGAGTGCTGCATTTTTGCATTAAAAGCAAGGAGATGAGTTATTGTTACATTGAAGTCAATGTTGTGAGATCCAGTGCTGAAGCATGGTAGCACTAAATAGAATGTAAAAGAGATGTAATAATAGAAATGGAAGAAGAGCTTTTAGTTATTTAAAACCACTTTCCTTTTCTTCATGTTCTGTTAATTATTAAGACATCCATATGAAAAAAAAAAAAAAAGAAAGAAAGGAAATATCTTCTTTCTTTGAAAGATGATAAGGGTAATAATTTGGAATTTCCTCTAAATGACTTGAGCTGGGAATTTTTCTTTAGAACAGAGGTATTTCTGACAAATATGCATACATTTTAGCATTATTTTTAGTCAAACGCCAAAAAGAGCTTACTATACTAAAATGAGTGATACTACTATCGAAACAGACTTAGTATCAAATTAGTATAACTTACTGGTGGCTCCTATGCCATATAGAGGCGTATATACGCAAGGAGAAATCCTGAACTGTGACAAACATGTTGTCCTGACAAGGTAGATCATTACCATTGTACAGGAAAGAAATTTAATTCCAATTAAATGCTGCACTTGAACAAAGAGTGAGTGAGAATAACAGCATTTTCTGGAATGTTGGTGCCTTGCCCACAGTAGGGACAAGGCCATGGTCAACCATGATTTTGTCTAGACTACTGTCAAGAGTTAGGGCTGAGCCGGCTGCTGGGTGAATGACAGACACTCTATACTAGCCTCTCTTCCTTCCTAAAGGGGAAAAGGAAGGGAATTAGAGAGAGAGACCTGTGGATTGGAAAAGAAAAAAAATAGCAATTTAAATTAAAATAATAATAATGTTAGATATGTACAAAACCAATATTGATTCCAACCCCTCTGATGTCAGTTACATCATTGTCACCACTGATGCTGTGTGCAGGCACTGGGAATGTCCCAGGCTGGACTCAGTGGCAGACAGAACCTGGATTCAAGATGTGGATTCAGGAACTGGGTTTTAGGAATGCATGGCTTTGGATTTGAGGCAAAATTGATTGAGTCCTCCTCAGATATCAGCCACCGAAGAAGAGAGTTCAACCCCTGTGATCCCTCCGCTTTATACTGGATATGACATATATGGATTACCATGTTGGTCAGTTTAGAGTCACCTGCCCTACCTGATCCTCCCCATCAGTGTGACCTCTTGCTTTACAGCACACCCAATAGGTACACAAGCTACGACCTTGGTTTCTATAAGAGCAAGTATAAGGAAGAATTTTTCTTCATACTATTCCTTGGTACTAAATGAAAACATCAAATGTTATCAGCACTAGAAGCAGAGAGTCACTGTGTGCAAAAACATGCAAAAACTTCAGAAAGTGCAGTTACGTAGACTGTGCTGAAAAGCAAACCAGCTGAACAGAATTAGCTCTGTTCTAGCTCAGACAACTGCCTAACAAAGGTTCCTCTTGATGGACATGAGTAGCAATTGGAAGAGAGGTGTGGGACAGAGAAGGCTGCATGGGAGATATATAAACATTTAAATCTTTGCCTAGCTTTTACCCAGAACTTAAGTAGTGCACCCAGACCAGTACAGAGCCTGGGAGTCTGCTGCTCATGCTGCCATAAACAGCGTGACTTCTGCTAGGTCATGAAGTAAGTCAGTGTCAGAACTTGCACTATGGCTACAAGCTCTAGACCAGTCCTTGCCTTGGAAATCTCAAATTGCTAAAATACTAAACACTTGTTAAATTATGAAGAGGTAAATAGATTGCAGTCATTAAGAAAGATGATATTTCTCTTTGTAATTCTCACTTTGTGAAAATGAGTACATGGATGAAATTGTATTCTTGCAAGCAATGTATCTTCAATAGGTGCAATTACTAACAAAAAAGTAGAAGCAATAAATTGAAAATATTGAATAATAATAATTTGATTTAAGGTTCCTCTTCAAGTATGGAAACCAGAACTATTATAAAAGTGCTAAAATTAAGTCTATCAAAGAATCATTCTGGATAAATAAATCAGCAGAAGAGATGCATAAAAAATTGCATGCAATCTGACCACTGTATCAACCTCTGAACTGTGTCCAGACTAGGAAGAGTTGCTGGCATACTAAAGTTGGATAGTGATCATTTTTTCATGATATTCTTGTCCTGATACAGTCTACAATGAATACACTATTATTCTGGGAAGAGAGTACTATCATCATGCCAGCAAGCAGCGGAACACTGACAAAATACTCTTTACATTTGCACTGAGGCCTTAGAACCCTTTTGCATCATAAAATATGGAAGCTGGGGGTAAAAGATGGGAGAAAACAATTACTGTGTGTATGTAGCTGTCAGTGTGAGTGACAAGGGTAAAAAGTAGGGATTTCCTTTTAACCATATGAAGAAAATAACCTATTATTGATATTATAGCGACACTATATATTTGAAATACTCTGGAAAATATTGGTGCATTAATTTTTTAAAATTATGAATATTATTGACTCAACTCAATTGCCCACACATAGCTATAGAGAACCATTTACTTGTTTAGGGTATTTGGACTAGTGGATATACAGGTGGAGGTGACAAATACAGTTCAAGGCATTGGGAAGATCACCTCAACTGGACTTGTATTTTAAGTAAACAAGCATGATATCCCAAATTATACTGGATGCCTACATGTGGGTGAGAACATCAAGCTTCTACTACCTATTACCTTAATCACTCTCTATTCTCCAATAACTGTATGAACTGGAAAGTTGGTGTCACCTCAAGCAATGTAGACCATTCCACTTGGACTTGTGGTGGTAGGGCCAAACAGGCCCAACACAAACCCAGAACAATTTCATCACTAAGTCAAACCAGTGAACTTCCTGACCAGGAATTTAATCAATTGTCCTGTACAGAGTTGTCCACAGAGGGCTAACATCAACTGATACTCCTGTTTTGAAGGCTGAATCAGTTGCAGAGCCTAATTTGGAGGTGGCTCAACACAGTTGTTTTTTTCTAACTTAAATACATGTCCTGAACACAGTAAATGAATCACCTACAGATCCTTTGAACTCCAGCTATTCAATGCAGAAAAGAAGATGCTTCCAGACTCTTTACAGAATCAAGAACACTTCTGAAGATTAAACTGCTTCTTTTGTCTTTGAAGTATTTTTTTGGAAGAATGGCTATTCTGACAAAACTGACAAAAGCTTCTCTCTTCAGAATTACTCCTACTTATGCAATGAGCAGTCTAGGGAGTCTTTGGACTTGCAGTTGGTGACATTGAAATGGAATCTGGAAAATAACCTGCTTACTGTTTTTAGAAAGAGCAGCTACAGTAGTCTCTCAGGAACAAGAGAGAGGTCAAATCATGACCAGCTGCCTGAAGAATTAATTCCTAGCCATGAAGCCCTTTTCTCTTTTTTAAGGTCTCTTATAGTTCACAGATGCATGTATCCTCTGTGCTTGTCCAGCAAGTCTGTGAAAGCAGCTTAAGCCTAGCAAGATGAGCAGGGCAAAAGAAGAGAGCAAGCATGTTTGCTGTGAACTTACTATGTGGTTCAGAGAACTGTGCTTTCACCAGGTTCACTAGTGGCTGATCAGTAAGACAGCCCTGGCACAAACTGCATTATAGGTATGTCTGAGAAGAATAGAGTGGGGAGTTGAAAGACAACAGCAGCATCAGTGTCAAATTATGCAGCATGGGAATATTTTGAATCCAAATACATGCCCTTCCTGTTTGAGGTTTTTCTATGTTTTCTCACAGTAGCTGCCATAAATCTTTATAGCTGTTCAGAAGTGATGGTGGCCAGAATAAACTTTATGTTTATTGAGATGAAAATATGAGAAGCCTAGAAGTGGGATGAAACAACTGAAAAATGTGTAGGTAGGTGTGAATAGCAGTTGGGAAGGACAATGGAGCCTACAAGCCTGTTCTGTTACCTTGAGGCTTCCATGTATATTAGGTACATTTGGGTTAACAGTCACAAACTTAATTTTTAGCAGCACTGATAGAACACAGGCTCCATGAGGAAGTAAGGCGGCGGGGGGGGGGGGAATATCTAAAAGCCAGTGAGACAGTGGAGTAGGATGCAGAAAAGGGGTATAACCATTTTAGTCACGACAGTCCACACAGATGACTCTCCATTTACTACCATAGGGAGGACTCCAGTTCTCAGACTGAGAGCCTAGCCCATGATTTTTCTGTGGTGCAGGAACCTTTCCTCTCAGTAATTACTCTTTTGGGGGTGTGCTCCAGAAAACTGGCAGAACATGGCACCTTGCATATGACAAATTTGTGAGACTACATGGCATTAAGGACTAGTACAAAGTCAGAGTACACATGCTTTCTTAGAACAATGCAGGTAGATAAAGAATTACCAAGACAGATTGAGGATGCGCACTGGAGAGGGGTCTTGTAACAGGGGGCCTGGAAACAGACTTTTATCATAGTCTCAACAAATCATTCTCACTGTTTTCTATACCTATTATTTTCTATACTTATTATAGCTTTGAGTACAACACCTGCAAATTTGGCCCCAAAGGTATTGCTGGCACTTAGCCGTATCAGCTTCATCTTAGGGAGCTTGATACTGATTGTACTGCATAGTCATTTAGAGGAAGGAGCTCTCTAAAGCTTATCAAAGAATCATTTCCAGATTGCTGGATGATTTCCAAGATGCTGCAGAATGGAACTCCACTTCTGCCTGAGTGGCCAATTGAGTTGACTGCACATGCAAGAGTAGGAATAAAAGAAAAGGGAAGTGTTGGTCTACCATAGTGAGATCTCCATATATGATCCAAGTGTCATAAACAACAACAGTGCTTCTGCACAAGCTCTTTCTTTCTGAAGCTAGTTCTTGTAATTTGGTAATTCAATAGAAATGGAGAGGTCAGCATTAAGAACTGCAATATTTCAAAATGTTACTGGAGAATCCACAAGGGCAGCTTGTTTGGCAGCAGCATTAGCATATGCATTGCCAAGGCTTACTTCATCTAATGCACCTATGTGAGAACAACCCTTCACAGAGATAATAGCTGCTGAGTATAATAGCACATAGTGACTCCAAGATGAGGTGTCATGAGACAAGTATGCTCCGGAGGAGGTAATAAATCATCAGTGTTTCCAGATCTGACCTTTAGAACACAAACATTCAATCAGTTGCATATATTTACACTTTTTCCTGATGCAAGGGTACATGATTGAATGAGTGTACCAAACTCAGAAGCTTGTGTTCTTGAAACTAAGGGAAAGGAAAACATTTTGAGAATTTGGAATGGGAAGCAAGTGGCACATCCTTCAACCAGTCTGCCTCATGAAAGCTGTCTGTAAGGAGGGTGAGGTCTGAGCTGAATTGATAAGACAAGAGATCCTGGAGTCAGTTGGTTGGCACTTCCGTTCTTAAATTGGATGACCCAGATTCTCAATCTTTTGCTTGCAAAATAACAGTCTCTTTTGGGATGCTTTCTGTCCTTTATTGGCCAAGGCACACAGTAGATGGATTGTGTCCTCTTGGAAGGCCTACAAAGGGGAGGAAGCTACCAGATCATCCACACAATGTATTAAGAATGAGGCACTTTGAAACAGTCATCAGAAGGCTGCTGTGTTGAATGGGAGAGGAATAAGCAGATGACAGCACAGGACTGGTCACAAAAGATCACATGGATCTCTATCTTTCTCCTTCAAATGGTCCAAAAGCAACACAGAGGCCTAGACCTAATTTAGAATTTTGAATTTATACCTAAATTAGCACTTCTGGATGACCCTCTTGTAGAGAAAACACTGATAACTTTAGCAGTCCTACTGACTATTGCCTGTATTAGATAACTAGAAGAAGGAGGCTTGACTTAGAAATAGATGCATATTAAGTTTTCACTGAACAACACAAACTACAAGAGACAAGTACTCACTGGAAGTTTCAAGAAAAGTATGTAATAAAAACATAAGATTTTTCCCCACACTTTTCATGCTAGGAAAAAAAAAAAACAACAAACAATTAAAAGGCTTACTGATAGTGAAACAAAGCCAAAGTACGTGGCTTTAAGACTTCTTGTGATTTTGCTGAGCTCTAGATGACACCTACATAACTGAGCTGTTTTGCTTCCGGCCAAGTTACATTAGCAGTTTCCTTGTTACATTACAGACCTGTGTGATAACACAAAAGTGAAATGCCATTATTGTCCATTCATTAAATTAATCCCTTCCAAGTGTACCTCACAAGTATATGCAATTTAGATGCATGAGAACAATTTTTATAGGAAAATTGACTTGAAAAAATTGCCATGGTAAGTACTGACTTTTGCATCTTGAAGTTGTCCAACAAGTAGCAAGGCAGTCACTTACTGACTGAGGGTAATAATGTTCAACACAACTTCTAACAGGATCTGAATTGCCATGAAGGTGAGAAATGCAGCTGAGACACAAAAGAAAGCAGTGTGATATAATGCTCAAGTCTGAGTACTATATATAATTCTCCTTCCTAGATGCCCTTTCAAAATGCTGGCTGGACAAGTAGTTAACAATGGAGACTCTCCGCAGTCTTTCTTAGCCATTTCTTGCGCTCTTCCTTTCAGCTCATTGGCTTTGCACAACAGGACACTTATTGTTGTACAAAGGAGGCCTGATTCCTTTCAGCTGCCCTTCAGTGTGCCAAATAAAAGGACTAGATTTTCCCCAAGCTGTCACATGCCTGTAAATGCTAGGAGTTAATTTATCTAGCAGGAGCTCCTTTGCTCAGGGCTCTCCAAAACACCATAGTTAATATTACTCCTCATTTACTGTAGCTGGCCATAAGCAGAGGAAGAATCCTTCTGTGTAGCATACAGCAGTAAGCTTGCTAGACTCTCTCTCATTGTGAGAAGGGATCTTATATCTTAGTTTGTGTTCTATCCTTTGCACATTTGTGCAAAGGGCAGCCAGAACTACTGTATGCCTCAAAGCAAGTTCATGAGTATATGTTCAGAATAATGACCCAGTGCTTCTTGCACCTGCTAGCTAAAGGTTGACTGTAATTGTACTATTTACAGGGTAGAGTTTAGTCTCTGAACATATGGAGAAAACAAAAAATTATTTAATCTCAAGCAGGGATAATAGAGGCTAGATCTGTGTCTGAAAAGAAAGGTCACAAGCTCTTGACCACATGCATATGCTAAGAAAGTGCTGTACTTGCACTGCTACCTAAGACTGGATGCTGATATGATGTGGATTAGAGACAAGAGTTTCTGCATCTGCTGTGCCAGTGCAAACCCTTGGCAATGCTAATGGTGTGCTTTCCTAATATACCTACTTAACCATTTAAGTTCCAGCAGCTAAAAATATAAAATCATTGAAAAGACAGACGCCCTTGCAAAAGGTATCTTCCCTTAGAGTACTGACAAACATCAGATAATTCTACAGCAGTAATCTCTCACCTTTGAATACTTGTAAGGTTTTAATGAAATATGAAATGTCCTCACAAAATAAAATGCTCACTTTGAGCACTCAGCAACCTTTGCTTTCCATGTTTGCCAACATCTTTACTACATTTAACAAAGCATATATATGACATGACATCTCAGGCTTCCAGGCACTTTCAGTTGCCATGTTTATGCATAGTGATTCAAACAGGAATGTATATATGCACACACCAGAAGACTACCTTTGTGAGTTATTCCCCTTGAGTTATTCCCCTTGTAATTACAGACAGTCAATAACACAAACAGAGAAAATGAATTAGGTCACATTTTCCAACCAGTACACAAGCCTGTTTGGAAAACTGACCTATAAAGACTCTAGTTCATTAAAGGAATTCTGTTTCTTCACAATCTCCTCATCCATCACTTTGAGCCTTGTCCTTTTCCTTTTGACTTTGTGAAAAAAAATTTAGAACTGTTACAAGCAGGGCTATGCACAGGCACGATGAGGGGCTTGCAGCGTTACAAGCTTCGTATTTTCCAGGGAAGAGGAAAGGGAAAGTATCAGGAAGTACCCACCTTTAGGCATCCTTAGATTAAAAGCTGGTAGAAGGGTGTCTATTGAAATAACAATTTAATAAGAGGCATTCCTGTAAGATTTGCACATTTGTATTCTCAAAACAAACAAACAAAGAAACAAAAACCCCACACCAAACACCCAGCATATCTATCTTTTTAAACTTCATAAGTTCTACGGTGAACGATTTTGCTGAATCTCTGTCCTTTTGACACTCTGGGCATGATAGCCTAGTGATACTCATTATACCACCTACCTCTCAGGGAATATTTGTCACCCTGTGGGATTGCTGAGAAGGTTTGTACAGACTGCTCCAGACTAGAAGACGAAACTTGAGACGTCTTCACAGTTGATTACACAAGGCATTACATGGGCACTCACTAATGTTATTTACAAGTAGTCACCGAAATAGCTTAGAGTTCACTCCCAACCCCAGGGCTTACCAGTGGTTTTAGTAACTGCTGCTAAAACGCTATGCAGTCACAGTGAATTATTCTCAGTATCTAAAATCAGTGGGCTTTTTGTTCACCCTACCAGTCTACCAGAACTGCACTTAAACAAGCAGACAGATCATACCCCAGACAAAGCTTCTTTTGCCTCATTTCAGAGATGCAGCAGGGAGGTGTAGTTTTCCTGTCTGAGATTTCCTGTTGATCTCTAGTACAAATGTCTCCACGATAAGGGTTAGTGAGACATGATTTTTAAAAACAAGCCTTGAGGCTCCTGAGGCAGGACAGCTAGGAATGTGCTATTTTCCCTGTTTTCCTGGATGGTGTCCAAGAATCAGAAGTTACATGTTCGGCATGTTCCTACACCATACAGCACAATGCAATGTGGTACAAACAAAGAAGCAGAAGAGCTGTGTTGGTTTCAGCGCTATATTTTTTTACCAAAAAAGAAAATTAATCTACAGACATTGGATTAACCCAACCTGGGAACACATTAACTGCTTTGGCTGGTTTACTCTTTACAAAATTAAAAATAATCTTGGCACAGTAGGGTAAAAAAGAACAAATAGGAAACATGACTAAATTACTTAGTGTACTTTAAAAATTATATTTTAAATATAAAAATTCCAAGTTTCTTAAAAACACATAACAAAGGTAGAAGTTCACAACCGAGGTTGCAAGTCTGGAAAAGTTAAAAAATTCTAGTGTAATCTTGTCACCTTCTTTTATTATTAATTAATACTACACAAACTGTGATTTTATTACAATACATTTTAGTCCTCTGAAACAAATGTTGCTTAATGATGGTTATTCAATTTTGTATTTTATTTTCCTTGTTTGCTTTACAATCCACACTCTATTTACTACTCATGATTCCAGATGGGTTTCTTTATAACAAACCTATTTTCTTCTTGGTCTGTTCAAGGACACTTACCATTCTAGTTTTTTGGAGTGAATTATTCTGTAAATGATTCTCTAATGTCTGCTGATTGAAGTTATCAACATTTTATCAACTAAAACAAACACAGAGTTATTAAGAGTAAAGCTTTAAAATAATATTGACTATTAAATATCAGAAAATCATGGGTAGTAAGGTCTAGAGACTAATTTTGGCTTACTGTATTCTCCAGACTTAGTCAGGAGCTCTGACTCTCGGAATCAGGGATAGAATGTAGTTCTCCTGGAATAATTAATTTGCTTTAACTGAGGCCTAACTTCTTGCTTTTCCTCTTACACATGTCTAATTCACAAACTAACCCATTCTAATATTTCATCTTCTGAAGAATGGATCCTGCAGAAAACAATCATCTTCACTGGAATAACCACGGCTAGGCACAGGGACCTGGGGGTACTGGTCGATGATAGGCTGAACATGAGCCTGCAGTGTGCCAAGGCAGCCAAGAGGGCCAATGGCATCCTGGCCTGCATCAGGAACAGTATGGCCAGCAGGAGCAGGGAGGTCATTCTGCCCCTGTATGCTGCATTGGTTAGGCCACACATTGAGTTCTGTGTCCAGTTCTGGGCCCCTCAGTTTAGGAAGGATGTTGACTTGCTGGAGCATGTCCAGAGAAGGGCAATGAAGTTGGTGAGGGGTTTGGAGCACAAGCCCTATGAGGAGAGGCTGAGGGAGCTGGGGTTGCTTAGCCTGGAGAAGAGGAGGCTCAGGGGTGTCCTTATTGCTCTCTACAACTACCTGAAGGGAGGTTCTAGACAGGCGGAGGTTGGTCTCTTCTCCCAGGCAGCCAGTACCAGAACAAGAGGACACAGTCTCAGGCTGCACCAGGGGAGGTTTAGGCTGGATGTTAGGAAGAAGTTCTCTACAGAGAGAGTGATTGCCCATTGGAATGGGCTGCCCTGGGAGGTGGTGGAATCACCATCATTGGAGGTGTTCAGAAGAGGCTTGATGGGGTGCTTGGTGCCATGGTTTAGTTGTTTAGGTGGGTTGGGTTGGTTGATAGGTTGGATGCAATGATCTTGAAGGTCTCTTCCAACCTGGTTTATTCTATTCTAACCTTAATCTATATCAGAGAAAATTCTCTCATCACATTATATTATGCAGGAACCTTGCAGAAGAAATCACTGGCAATCAAGGCAAGACTGCCTCTTCAATTGAAAATAATGAGTTTCTCTGGCAGTCTCAACCCTGACATTTCTTAAAATCTGGGCAGTTGACTTTGCAACCACTATAAGATTCTTCAAAGATTTTTGTGTGTGCTATGTGTGTTCATATATCAACTCTTCACCGGTGCAGCTACAATTATAAAATCTACTTCAGAGACACTTCTTCAAACTCAGGGGATTGCATCAGACTTCTTAGACCATAACAAGAAAAAAAAAAGGAGATATTTACAGTCTGGATACCAGAGGAAAGGTGAGACCTAACTATTGCAAGCTTCATACTAGAGCAAAAGAATATAGTCCTGGCAGCAATATATTCCTTTCAATTTTCATAGAATAATAGTATTGTTTTGGTTGACAAAGATCTCAAAGATTGTCAAGTCTTGCTAGCCACACTAATTCTGGTCAGCATGCTGTTGATCTTCCTGGCCACCTGAGCACACTGATGACTCATATTTAGACAGCTGTCAACCAGCACACCCAGATCCTTTTCTCCAGGCAACTTTCCAGCCACTCTGCCCCAAGCCATGTGTTGCACGGAGTTGTTGTGACCCAAGTGCAGCACCCAGCACTTTGCCTTGTTAAATCTCATACAATTGACCTTGGGCCAATGGATCCAGCCTGTCCAGATCCCTCTGCAGATCCTTCCTACCTTTGATCACATGAACATTCCCACCCAATTAGGTGTCATCTGCAAACTTACAGTGTAAATCATTCTAGCATGCCTCTGATACTTCTAACATGACTTGTCCACTTTGTTCTATTCCCATTCTCCTCATCTAACCATTTAAAGCATGCTTTCCTTCATGATGGATGTCTTACCTCAGCTTACTTCAACCTGCTGCATTTTTTATTATTATTATTATTATTATTTCCACACATCATCACTTATTCTCTCTGATTCTTACTCCAACCTTTCCACTCCAACTGCTCAGGCAATGTCTGCCTCAGCTTCATATCCACATCTCTCTTCTTTTGGACACTCCTCCCTCCACCAAAACTGTCAATCCCAGCTTCATTTCTTACTCCCTCAGTCTACAGTATCTGTCCCTATCTACCCTCTTCAAGTCCTATTCATGTCCCTCTGAATTTAAATCAGGCAGGATCTTCCTAAAACCAACAACCCTAAAGGCAGCTGGTTGACGATATAAGGGAGAGGTTGTCCTTGCCCTTACTTACATCAATTCTTTCTGCTCCTGCCTGCAGCAGCCCACAGCTTCAACTGCATTGAAAATCCTGCTAAATTCTGAAAACATCAGGAATGAAACATGCTGAAGTAAATTAATCTATGAGACACAGAACACAAAAATGGCAAAACTGAATTCTCACTAAGGATGAACTGTCTTTTTGGGAGGAACCTAGGTGACCATATATAGAGAAGATAAAAGACATAACCATCTCTTTGCTCTTACACATCCTAGTTAGGTTCTTCCTCTAACTCGTGATGCAGATGGAGTATTCCATAGAAAAGCATTAGCTAACCCTTAGTTAAGAGTTCCTAGATGTGGGGGTATGGGGCATGATGCTCTTCAGAGATGGAGCTGTGGATTTGCTTGTAGTGAAGACAGTGCAACATAGACTCAGTTTTAACAAGGACAAATTTGACTGCAATCTATATATTTAAATGTGGAGATAAAACATGTAGGACACAGAAAAAGTCTATTTATTTCAAATCTGGTGAAATATTTAAACTCATTCCAGTTTAAAAAGTTTTGTTAGGTGTTATGTGTTTGGGGGAGTGGGGTTGTTTGCACTGTGTTTTCCTCTGCGCTGTACGAGAGAAAGTGTGTTTCTCTGCAAGATACACAAGGTTTCTACAAATTGTCTTACTCATATCTGCATACATTTTGAGTTGAAGTCATACATGGTTTTAACTGTGGAAACTGAACTGTCGTTTCAGATATACTGGGCTTCTTGGAATCTCTTGTATGCTCTTAGAAATTATAAGTAGCAACAATAACTTGTGATTTTAGTCATAAAGTTTTTGCCCTCTTTGGATTTTGCTCAGATAAAGCCGGAGGAAAAGAGAGCTATTCCATTGACACTACACTCAATGAAGTGATAGGCTTTACTCCACCTTTAGATAAAGGTGTATTGAAAGAATGGAGGTTTTCCCAGCTTCCCAGCTAAGAGTGGAAATAGTTCCTGAGTGTTTGGCCACTCTCTTGTGGATTTTTCTTTCTCTAAACACCTGAATAAGAAACAAACAATCTGGCCTTAAGTACCACTCTCCGTAAATATACTGGGGGGAGGATGTACAATATTTGAATTTAAAAAAGAATTTGAGGCCTGAAGCCATAAAATTTCCATTTGTAACCACCTCTTTTTGAATCAGTGTTTCAGTAGTACCTTTGTCTGCTTAAAAATTCTGAAACAAACACTCAGGCAGAAGGGGTGAAGCATTATTTGTCCCTTGGCGAATCCTCAAAGGAAATCAAACAAAGGAATAAAGTTTTCTGGCAGATGAAAAAATCCCCTATCTTTGATTTTTTCTCTGTGCCTGGTATGTTGATATTTGAGACCTCTTATGCATTCACAACAACATTTCTCAATTTAGTGAGCATGCCATGGTAATTGATTTAGACAATGCAATAGCTGTGACAGCAATCGGGAGGCACTCCAAATTTAAAAAGTAACAGGACACGCAAAATTGAAGCCTACTGACTGTTTTTGTGATAATTGAATTTCATTGAGTTTTATCAGTGAGAAATGAGCGATAAAAGGGCTGTTTCCAGCCACAGTTCCAGGAAATGTCTAGAGCAGCATACATCAGAAAAATATGCTTGGACATTTACATGCAGAAATCATCTGAGTTACTGATTCAGCCCAATAAGCATCTTTCCTTCTTAGCTGCAAAAATAATTTCAAAACAGAATAGGCAAGCCTTTGAGACAAAGAATTAAAGGTAAAAAGGGATGAATAATTTTGTATAGCTCCAGGACTTCAAATTTGCTGTGTGGGCAATGTAAACACATTCTGTCCTGAACAGTTGTAAATGGACATCACTTTGGTTGCAATTTTTCCAGAACAGCGACTGAGGAAAGCTGTTTTCCTGATGCTTAAAAACTTCAACACTTATTTTTTAACAATTGAAAATGTGCATTGGCTTTTTATGATGTTTGAATTAGTTGCTTTTGGATTGATTGTATTTTTGAGAATCAAGTTTGACATCTTGTTTTCAGTAAGAACAGTAGTTCTCTTCATTCTTAATGCAACTCCAGATCACTCTGCTGGCACTAGTTTGAAAACAGCCTTCTCACATTCAGAAATGACAGGTCAAGTTGTCACAGAGTCTTTTGTTATTTATAGGAAACAACAAAGCTTCATAACACATTATCCAACTTATCTGTATTTCTGCAGGTGGAGTCCAGATAGAATTAATTTAACTGGTTATAAAAAAAGCAACTATGACTTTGATTACAAGAGATGTTTTCTTCCTCTAGAATCATAGAATCTTAGAATCGTTAAGGTTGGAAAAGACCTCAGAGATCATCAGGTCCAACCTACCATCCAACACCTCATGACTAACTAAATTTTGGCTTCAAGTGCCACGTCCAATCCTTTTTTGAACACCTCCAGGGATGGTGACTCCACCACCTCCCTTGGCAGTACATTGCAATGGCCAGTCACTCTCTCTGTGAAGAACTTTCTCCGCACCTCAAGCCTAATCTTCCCTTGGCACAGCTTGAGACTATGTCCTCTTGTTCTGTTGATGGTTGCCTGGGAGAAGAGACCAATCCCCACCTGACCACAGCCTTCTGTCAGGTAGTTGCAGACAGCAATAAGTTCTTCCCTGAGCCTCCTCCTTTCCAGGCTAAACAACTCCAGCTCCCTCAGCGTCTCCTCATAGGGCTTGTGCTCGAGATCTCTCCCAGCCTCATTGCCCTTCTCTGGACATGTTCAGGTGTCTCAGTATTCTTCTTAAATTGAGGGGCCCAGAACTGGACACAGGACTCAAGGCATGGCCTAACCAGTGCTGAGTACAGGGGCAGAATGACTTCCCTGCTTCTGCTGGCCACAGGAGCTTACAAAAGTTCCATCCTTAAACAACTTCTTCTATGTAAAGCAGGTCTTTGGAAGTCCAAGTTTCTTTCTTCTTTTTTATTGATTTCCATGTAGATTTTCTAACTTCAATAGGTTAAAAATGGGTGATTAATGGAAGGGATATAGACCCTGAAAATCCAAATAAAATAATGTTTGCCCCATCAGATGTCCGACCTATTTTGCAAGAAGGATGTTTATTACTGGTGAAACTGCAGGTAAATGCTGTTTCAGAGCTTAGCCTTAGAGTGAGGATGCACACTTAAAGAATAGCTACAGTACATCTGTGTTTTGTACTGATGATCAGTCCACTGGAGGCCTGAAATTTCAGTAAGCTTGTCAAGGGTTGGGATTAAATTTGATTGTAAATGTAAGTATCTAAGAGAATTATATTAAAGAAAATCAGCAAATAACTTATTTTCTTTTTATTTTTTTAAATGTACTTGCTTTCTGCTTGAGACAAGCTGTGTAACAAAAGAAGATTTATGTTTCATATAATGAAATAAAATATAGCTCAGCTACTTTTTATCACTTTCAACAAGCAATGGTTGCACAGAAACGTTTAAAAAGAGTAAGGCTAGCTAAAAGGGGTTTTTATTCTGAAAAATTGCTGACTAACCTCTTTTAATATCTTTCTTATATGTATTCATAGATCCTACTTTGTTACCTTGAAGAGAGGGGAAGAACTGATGAGAATTGTAACATAATACATGGCAACAGACTTGGGGCAAAACTTGAACAGCTCAGTACATTACCTCTGCATAAATAAATGACTCTTTGCACATAGCAACTGTAATTATTGGGGGAAAAAAGAGCCAATGCACAGCAGAGCTGCTAATATT
This sequence comes from Picus viridis, assembly GCA_033816785.1. NCBI lineage: Eukaryota > Metazoa > Chordata > Aves > Piciformes > Picidae > Picus > Picus viridis. The sequence goes on from CM066576.1 coordinate 23,420,667, forward strand.
CAGACACTTCTTTACTACTCATTCATGCAAAGGGAATGAGGCAAAATATGGGTGAACATACAGCTGGACATGAAAATCTAATAAGAGGAGTAAAATGGTACCGTAGGGAACCCAAAACAAGTGTTGAGTGGCATTTACAATTTATCTGTGTTCAGTGGGTGATACAGCTGATGAGGCACTGGGAACTAATGTTTGTTTGTGAGGCAGTACTCAGAATCGGTCTGTTACCATGCCAAAGACCTGGTACATTGAGAATGTATGACAACTGCCATCTTTTTCTCAAATGCAGAACCTGACTTTAGGGATAAGCTTCTTTCTGACATAATGAAAAATAGTGATCCACAATGGTACATGTCAAGAAACACAAAGAATGTAATGTAAGACAGGTGGGAGAAAGAAGAAAATACATCAAATATTTTCTGTGGCGCAAAAGCTGAAATAGGGTATAAATGCAGATACCTTTCTATCATGGTGACCTTGGAGGACACAGGTAAAGGGTGACAGAAATGCAAGAAACTTAAAGGCATCAAATTACTTCTAAATTCTGCACAGAAAGCAGACTTTAGTCATCCCCTATGCTTTTCGTACTCTCTTCTCAGGATAGGTTAATGTGGAAAAAATCAATAAGCTATTAAAATCTTTCAAAGATGTATTTCATGTAGACATATTCTTATCTACCAGCACTGCACAAGTCTGTCAAGCAATGACAAAATCCTTTTCAAGGAGAATTTTTAAATATTAGAATAAATATTAGAATGTACTACTCTGCAGATGTCAAGAGTATAGGCAAAATCCTGCAGAGAAGGTTCTTTTTATTTTTTTTCCCTTCCCGAGTCTGCCTCTCTTTTAGCTTGCTCAGAGCACAGGTGCACAGAGCTGTCAAGTCTCTTTGCTTGCTAGAAAGTAGCAGGCTACTGCACTACAAGACTTGCCATGATGCAAGTACTGGGTACTCACTGAGGTACCAAAGACTTTAACAGACAAAGCCTATAGCCCAAAGCAGCTGCATGTGCTGCTCCTTTTCATTATAATAAACCATAAAGTAATGCATATTTAAAGCTGCACTTGTGCTTTTGTTTACTACAGCTACCTGGTGGCTTTTTAAATCTGAAGGAAATGTCTATTTCCTTGCAAGATGTATCTCATCATTAATTATTTAATTTTTAGCATCCAGTACTCATTACAGAGTGCAGGCTAAAAGGGAAGTACTAATGCTGTACTTAGAATTTTTGCTACCTGGACAAAGAGATTTGTGGAATGGAACTTGTTTGTTGTTGCTATTAGCAAGTGTAAGATGAGTGCCAGAAGAGGAGTCAGAACTGGGAATCAGCTTTATCACTAACTCACTTTGTAACCCTTCTCACATCACTCAGGAGTTACATTTTGATGCAGTCATAACTTTGAATAATGTAAACCAGTCATAAGTTATAATACTGTAAACTAGGAAGGTATGTCCCTTCACACTACAATTAAAAAAAAAAAAAAAGCCAAAACCAAAAATAACCTTAAGTGACTCAAAATCCTTTTGAAGTATCTCCTTAGCGATACCAGGACAAAGGTGTTTATTCACCTTACAAGAAAGGTATCCCAAGAACAAATCCACCTGGCTTTGAAACTATAGAGTACTAAATATTATTAAAAGGGCAAGATTAAGTAAAACAATGACATCAGCTTTGCTCATCACCTTTACCTCTATCATATGAAGGTTAACAGTTAAGGGGGTACTATAGACAGTTTGAATATACTGTGGATTGTAGACTGAAGAATATCGGTTTAGTACTTTTTGACCAGTCATCTTCTTGCAGCCACTGTTCTGAGGGCATCTGCTGGATGTGTGCAGAATGTATGATTCCTTAGCTGACCAATTTCTTAGCACACTGCATAGAGGAAAACAATGACATTCTATGTGTGCCAAGAGCAACATCCTCACATTGGCACCCTTTTATTTGAACATGCTGCAGAAGCCAGCTCCTTGACATACTGACACCTTTCACTGGGAAAATATTTTATCTTATATATGTGGTTGGATTTTACTGGTCAAGCAATTAATAACAAAGAGTATAAAAAACAACCACTCTGAGCAATAGACACTCCTGTTAGGGCTCCTTTAGGGACCATGGTTAGGGATTCAGCTAGGGCTTTGGTGAAGGGATGAAGCTAGGGATATGCTCAGGACTTCTGTTAGCTGCTTCGTCTGTTAAGGGCTTCTGGGACTTCTTCTGTAAGTGAGACTGTAGTGCTAGGGATTCTACAACTCAGGAATAAAGGACTTCCAGGAGGAATTCTGAGGTTCTCTGCTCTCTGCATTTCTGGAATCTCATTGCTATATGACAACAGATGTTGTGCTTTCATTCATCATCTGATGGCTCCCAAATTGAGAGAAGAAAAACAATCTAATTCAGAAATTGGGTTGAATATTTGGCAGCCTGATGGAGAAAAGGAGACAAGTAATTTCCTCTTTATATTTTCATATTATTTTGTTACATTTTAAAAATTGGTTTGCCTTGTTTTTTTCTGCCAATGGCCCTTCCACCTTTTAGCACTGCAGTGTTGTATTGCTCTCAGTTGGTGAATGAGCCCAAGAGTGAATTATCAGAATATGTGCTTCTATACATACTCTGTACAACTGCCTGAGAGAAAGTTGTTGTGAGGTGGAGGTCAGTCTCTTCTCCCTAGTAACAAGTTATAGGACAAGAGAAAATGGCCTTAAGTTATACCAGGGGAGGTTTAGGTTGGATATTAGAAGAAAACTCCTCACTGAAAGAGTTGTCAAACACTGGAGGTGTTTAAAAGATGCAGAAATGTGGTGCTAAGGGACATGCTTTAGCACCAGGCTTGGTAGAGTTAAATAATAGTTGGAATCAACAATTTTCATGGTCTTTTCCAACCAAAGAGATTCCACAATTCTGTGATATATTAGTTTATATTAGTTTTCATCAGTTAATGGAGTGGATTAGTTATTGCATTAAAATGGTGGTTTGGTTGGATGACTCATTGTACCATGATGATGTGAAGATTCCTTTGCGCTAAAATTAGATTACACAGTTCACGATCTACTCTGGGAGTAAAGATTAGAATCCACTCATTCAAAGTTTTTAATCTATCTTGTTTGTGTGCATCATCAGAGTCTTTGTTAGAGAGCTGTTGTTTGCAGATGGTTGCACTTGCAGAGCAGAAAGAGCAAGACCTGAAAATAATGACATCTAATTTCCAAACCACTTCTGAAAAACCTCTGTTTAGCATTTCAGCAGAACAGATTAGTTCCAACTAAAGCTAAATAAACAGTGTCCCCAGATTAATAGCATAAAAATAAGTTCTGTGGCTCTGTTTACTGTTGGGTGCAGGTAAAAGTGGTTTATGATGATACCTAATTTTTGTGTCCAATGAACCAACTTTGCTGTTTTTTCCAGTTTCAGCCTCTGTAAACACACCACAATACTGACCTGAACATCAGACTTCATCTTCAACATGCACTTATATTCTCTTAAATAATGTGGGGACAAACATTTGCTATTAACAACACTGAAGTTTCCACACATCTTCAATCACTCTTGAGTAGAATATAAAAATACAGTATATTCAACATTGTTTTAATGAAGTATACTGGTAGAAGATCCAAATAGAGATGGATGTAGGTTTACTTATAGTAACTCTGAACTTAGCTACTCAATCATAGGCTCTTCATACAGTTTTATTTCTGTTGCATGAGTTCTTAAAATGCATAGTCATCCTGTGCTGAAATCCCCAAATCGTGGACTAAAGGTATAGATACTGATCATAATGAACTATCCCATAAAAAAGAATGTCATGTTAAGCAAGTAAGTTGTTCTAAAAACACTTCAGCAGGGAGCTATGTAATACTGATAGGTAACTTCAGGAGTAGCTAGCTGCCAACAGAAGTGCATTCACCAGAAATGACAGAATACGAGTGAAGTAAAGGCCTGTGAAAATAATAAAAAAAAAAATAATTATTACTGCAGCTAACCAAAACACCAGCTAAGTTTAAGACAACAGTTGCAGTAATTTGCAGTTTCTAAACTGTTTCACCAACCTCTGTCGAACCATTTGATATTTACTGGGCTGGGTAAATCACAAATGTAAACATCTTCTGAGGTGGCTTGGGATTGTGGTTCTGCTAACTGATGACTATCATACTTCCTTGTGATTATTGTCAGAGTGTTGCTGGGAGCACGTATCTGGCAGGAAAGCAAGCACCCCTGAAGAACAAATTCAAACAGGCTTGATGGTGTTGAACAAATTTAAATTATCAATCCTACAGTCTTTGATCATATCAATCACTGGTTTAGTGTTTTTACATGGGTGCTCATTGAATACCTGAACCTAATTAAAATTTACTGGGTTTTAAATAATATTAATTAACTGATAATTTCTTTTAACATACTTCTGAAACTAATACAAAATATGACAATACAGCCAAAGAAGACAGCTCACATTTTGATAAGCACTCTGGTTTATATCTTGTCTTCATGTTGGTTTGTATGTTGTCCTCATGTACTAATGACCTTGTTCTACAAAACAGAAGTACACCTGACAGGAAATGTACATTCGACTTTTAAAGAAATGGCTTTAAATTACTCATTTTTGTCTCTTAATCTTATACATACTAAAGAGGTCAGTTACTATCTATAACTAATTTTCTGCCAGAGTGTAACTCATATTTGTGCATCCCATCGTTTGCGCTGTATATACATATATTGCATTACTCTGTTAGGAAGTTGGCAGAGGCAAGCCAGCTGAGAATTAGGATCAACGTGCTATTTCTGGTCAATTTGTTCTGAAGCAAAACATTTGATAAACATAAAGTTGCACTGTAATTACATTTGTGTTTTTCCTGCCAGTACATTTTTCATTCCAGGCCACAGCCTGAGATTATTTTCCAGCCACTAAATTTTACATGGACTGCTATCTTAATTTGGGGAATGAGAATAAGTGGCAAAGTAATAGAAACCTGATCCTTTTATGCAAGGTTAGTCAAGCCAGGTAATTCTATTATTGTTTACCAAGATTTATTTTGAAGAATGATTAAACCACAAAATCTTGCTTGGAAAACATCGCCAACAAGATCTGGACAAGTGCAGGATCCTGCATCTGGGGAGGAATAACACCAGGCACCAATATAGACTATGTCTCATCCTGATGGAAAGCAGATTCATGGACAAAGACCTTGGAGTCCTAGTGGACAGCAAGTTATCCATGGCACAGCAATGTGCTCTTGTGGTCAAGAGGGTCAGTGACATCCTGGAGTGCATTAAGAAAAGTGTGTCCAGGAGGTCTAGGGAGGTCCTCCTCCTCGTCTACTCTGCCCAAATGAGACCACACCTGAAATACTGTGTCCAGTTTTGGGCTGCCCAATTCAAGAGAGGCAGGGATCTGCAGTGATGAGTCCAACAGAGAGTTTTGAGGATGATTGCAGGACTTGAACTTCTCTCCTATGAAGAAAGACTGAGAGACAAGGAGCTGTTTAGTCTTGAGAAGGCTGAAAAGGGATCTTACAATACAATAATACAATACAATACACCAGGTTGGAAGAGACCTCCAAGATCATCGCGTCCAACCCATCAAACAATCCAACCCACCCAACAACTAGACCATACAGCCAAGCACCCCATCAAGTCTTCTCCTGAACACCTCCAGTGAAGGTGACTCCACCACCTCCACGGGTAGCCGATTCCAATGGGCAATCACTCTCTCCGTGTAGAACTTCTTCCTAACATCCAGCCTAAACCTGCCCTGGTGCAGCCTGAGACTGTGTCCTCTTGTTCTGGTGCTGGATGCCTGGGAGAAGAGGCCAACCTCTGCCTGGCTACAACCTCCCTTCAGGTAGTTGTAGAGAGCAATAAGGTCACCCCTCAGTCTCCTCCAGGCTAAGCAACCCCAGCTCCCTCAGCCTTTCCTCATAGGGCTTGTGTTCCAAACCCCTCACCAGCTTTGTTGCCCTTCTCTGGACACGTTCCAGCAAGTCAACATCCTTCCTAAACTGAGGGGCCCAGAACTGGACACAGGACTCAAGGTGTGGCCTAACCAGTGCAGTGTACAGGGGCACAATGACCTCCCTGCTCCTGCTGGCCACACTGTTCCTGATGCAAGCCAGGATGCCACTGGCCTTCCTGGCTGCCTGGGCACACTGCAGGCTCATGTTCGGCCTACAATCAACCAGCACCCCCAGGTCCCTCTCTGCCTGGCCACTCTCCAGCCACTCTGACCCCAGCCTGTAGCACTGCCTGGGGTTGTTGTGGCCAATGTGCAGAATCCGGCACTTGGATGTGTTAAATCTCATGCCATTGGACTCTGCCCATCTGTCCAGCCTGTCCCTTATCAGTGGTCCCTTATCAGTGGTCCCTTATCAGTGTCTATAAATATGTGAGGAGTGGGTGTCAAGGTGAAGGTGCCAGTCTGTTTTCAGTGGTGCCCAGTGGCAGGATAAGGAACAATAGGCACACCCTAGAACTCAGGAGGTTCCACCTCACCATGAGACACTTCTTTACAGTGAAGGTGATGGAGCACTGAAACGGGCTGCCAAGAGAGGTGGTGGAGTCTCCTTTCCTGGAGGCTTTCAAAACCCATCTGGATGCATTCCTTTGCAGCATGCCCTAAAAGATCCTGCTTTAGCAGGAGGATTAGACTTGATCTCTGGAGGTCCCTTCCAATTCCTAACATTCTGTGATTCTGTGTGCATATTGTGCCCTTCTAATTTCAAGCAATATTAATTGTATAACACATTTGTAGCCATGGTATCTTACCAAAAAAAAAAGTAATTTTAAAGTGTAGCTTTCCCAGTGAAACAGAATTTGGCCATTGGAATTCTGCTTGAGATTTACTAGAAGATGTTGGCAAATCTTCAGCTTCTGCACATTGTTAAGAGTTTCCCATTCTGGTGGTTAATGTTGTTACTGTGCAAGTGTATGTGATAATTAATATAAAGTGCAAACAGACCAACAATGTTTTACCAAGATATTCTTGGACTACTATTTAAGAGATCAGAATGGCACAAATTGTGGTTGTGCACTCACCTTAATATTAGTTAATTGATAAACATTCTCCTATTAGCTAATATTTCAGAAAGCTTTTAGCTACTTCTGAGCAGCAGTCCTTTGTGTGATCATCTCCAAGAGAACATATTATCAATACAAAACACTGAAGTTTTATAATCACAGTGTACAGTGTGCAACTTTTATTTCAGATGTTTTTCATTAAACCACTTAATGTGTCAAAACCTACATCTTTATTAAGATTTGAAAATATTATGCACATATTTATTTTATATTCTAATCTAGTACATTGTAGTCTATTCTATCTCTATTTTAGGGTAGATTTAGTTGTAAGCAAGACATTCTTCATTGTGAGGTGATGAAGTATGGGAACAGGTTGCCCAGAGAAGTTGTAGATGCTTCCTCCTTGAAAGTGCTCAAGGCTGCACTGGATGTGGCTTTGAGCAAACTGTTCTAGTGGAAAGCCCTGCAAAAAATGGTCTGGTGATTCAGTGGAACTTGAGTCAGTGTCAGAGTTACAGGTATTGATGTAGAATAGAATAGAATAGAATAGAATAGAATAGAATAGAATAGAATAGAATAGAATAGAATAGAATTAACCAGGTTGGAAAAGAGCTTTGAGATCATCAAGTCCAACCTATCATCCAACACCATCTAATCAACTAAATCATGGCACCAAGCGCCCCATCCAGTCTCTTCCTAAACACCTCCAGTGATGGTAACTCCACCGCCTCCTTGGGCAGCCCATTCCAAAGGCCAGTCACTCTTTCTATGAAGAATTTCTTCCTAACATCCAGCCTAAAGCTCCCCGTGTGCAGCTTGAGACTGTGTCCTCTTGTTCTGATGCTGGTTGACTGGGAGAAGAGACCAGCCCCCACCTGGCTACAACCTTCCTTCAGGTAGTTGGGAGACAGCAGTCTCCCCTGAGCCTCCTCTTTTCCAGGCTAAGCAACCCCAGCTCCCTCAGCATCTCCTGATGGGGCTTGTGCTCCAAACCCCTTTAATACCAGCTTTGTTGCCCTTCTCTGGACATGTTTCAGAAACCCAACATCTTTCCTAAACTGAGGGGCCCAGAACAGGACACAGGACTCAAGGTGTGGCCTAACCAGTGCTGAGTACAGGGGCACAATGACCTCCCTGCTCCTGCTGGCCACACTATTCCTGATACAGGCCAGGATGCCATTGGCCTTCTTGGCCACCTGGGCACACCTCTGGCTCATGTTCAACCTACTATCAACCAGTACCCCCAGGTCCCTTTCTGCCTGGCTGCTCTCCAGCCACTCTGATCCCAGTCTGTAGCACTGCATGGGGTTCTTGCGGCCAATGTGTAGAACCTGGCACTTAGATGTGTTAAATCTCACGCATGTCATCATGCACCCTTCTGGGAAAGGAGGCTAATCATGTACTAGGCTGCATTATTAAGGGTATAGGTAGCAAATCAAAGGAAGTTTTTGTTTCCATTTTCCCAGAACTTCTGTGCTTGCTTCTGGAACATTATATCTAGTTTGGGACACTACTGTGAATAACAGATATCCACAAATTAGAGAGAGTCTAGGGAAAGACTGCTTATCATAGGACTCATGAGGAGAGTCTGAAGGAACAGGAGTTCTTTAGCTCAGTGACAGAAGAGATAGGGGAAGATCTACCTGCATTCTTCTACTGCCTAAGGAGGAGCAATAGAAAAGATGGGGCCAAACTTGCTGCAAAGGTGTAATGTCTGGATGAGAAGTGAGGTTGCAAGCTACAAGTGAATGAAATGCAGACTAGATAAAAAGAAAAGACTTTTCACACTAAGAGTGTTTAAACGTAAGAGGCTGCCCAGGAAGGTTGTGTAATCTTGCTCCTTGGAAATCGTCAGAACTCATCTGGACAAAGCCTGGACAACTTGGTCTCATTTTGAAGCTAACCTCGTTTTGAGTGGTAGGAGATTGTACTAGATGTTCCCCAGAAGTCCCATTCAGTCTAAACTATTCTATGACTCTGTGATTATTTGATGTAATCTCTTTTCCCATGCTGAAATCCTCATTAATGGATCTCAGTGCCCTTGGGATCCTGAGGGGTCCACTCATACTTTCCCACATCTATCATAGACAAATTCTTAGTGCTCAGGACAGCCTTTTGGAACAAGTGGCTTGAATTTCTTCTGCTTTAATAATTAATTAAATGCAGGTTCTTCCACTTCCGAGTGACTAATGCAGCAGTTGACTAATGTAGGAAGAAGAGTTGCTGTGATCTCTTTAGAGTGCTTGCTAAAGGAGCTTAGCACGTTAAGGAAATGTATAGATCAGACTTTTCAGGGACCTGAGCAGAATATGCAGGTTTTGACTCTGGCTAATCTTACGCATTTGAGACTTTTGGCCTTGCAGATGTGTATTACTCCAGGCAAGGGGAGACTATGAATCCAAGTGGAGACATGGAGTACGAGTGATCTGTAAAAAGCATGTATTTTTTCCCCAGTAATACATAGTAACTGGTAAGAAAATGTAATGTGCTTTATATCAGTGTATGTATCCTTGCCTTCTAATGGACCATGAAAAGAATAACTTGTCTGTCTACCACATACTCTGAAGTAGTTATTGAAGATCTATATGAATGAAGAGATTTTTCATTATTCTTTTCTTCATCTTCCAAGTGGAGCCACTGTTAATATACCTTTTTTCGTGTCTACTGTTTCTTGCACAATTTACTGTGCTCGCTTTTCCTCTTAGTACATCATTTACCTTTTACAAAACTTGCATTTTATTTGACCTTGCATAAAACTTGCATTTTGTTTGTGTATCCTCAACCACATAGCCCTCTTCTTTTGCCATGCTGAGTTAAACTGTAAAACCAAAATTCATCTAGTCTACTAAGAGGGACATGAATGAGTTAAGATTTTGGTTGCTCTGGGTTTCCTCAGGTGCAGATGGAAAGAAAGACTGTTCCAGTGAACTACTCAACACTAAAATCAGGTGGATGGAATCCCAGCCAAATGTTTTGACTCAGGACTAACTCTACACCATCCAATGTGTTGTATATCTTTATAGTACCACTTGCATTCTGTTCTGTTCAGGAACCAGATATAAATAATTGGAAGGAAATTTGCTTCCTGCAGCTCCACAGTGATCATCACTATGTGACATATCTGCTCTCAAAGCAAAAACTCATTTCAAAAGGCTTTTGCAACTACTCCGAGACATACACTTGCACACGTATGGCATGTTGCAATGAAATCCACTGATATACACAGATATGCACCACACAAACACACGCTACAAATATTTCTTGCAGCAAATCCTAAATAAATCTATTCTATTAAATACAGAAAGAGCAGGTAAAACAGACTGATAGTGAATATGACACAGGAATAAATACAGACAATTTATCATAACAGCATGAGATTATGTCAATGCAGAAGCATTATTCAAATTGCTATTTACTTTTTCCTGTTTGCACTGGAAACCACTGAAATTCTATCTTTTTCTTGTGTGGTTTTGTTTTTATTGTTGTTTGGTTGGGTTTTTTGTGCCAAAGCTTGATGTCAGAAAGCAGAGTCAGAGGCTAGGGTTAGAGTGTATTAGTTTTTTGCGCTTACTTGCATGTCTTGCTTTCAAGGTTTGATAAACTCCAAGAATTGTCCTCAGATTTCTTCTAATTTGTCAAAGTTATGGTGTAGTCTGTAAGTAATTCCCTCGTGTGAGGGTGGCCCTGTTAACCCCACAATCCATTCTCATTCAGTAAGTCTTGTCTTGCCCTTCTTAAGCTTTGGCAAGACAGCTTTTGCTCTCAATTAATGATCTGGGAAATACTTCCCTTGCTAACAGTATGAAATTCTATGTGATTTGTGTGATGTGTGTCTGTCCAGTGCACAGACCAACAACGACCTGGTCTACTGGACACCAGTTTCTCCCACCTCCCCATTTGTCTGTTGGGGGTTTTTGTGGTGTTTTTTGTTTGCTTGGTTGGTTGGGTTTTGTTTTGTGGTTTTTGGTGTTTTTTTTCCCCAAAATTACAGAGATTTTTGGATAGACATGCATCTAGTCTTTGAAGAGCATGATTCAGGCAGATATGACAGTTCCCCAGTTTTCCACAGGGTTAACAGTCCTTTCATCTAGTTCAGCTGGACACAAAACAGAAGCACAAACAACAAACCTGCACTTATTGGACTCAGCAATTAAAACCAGTGAAGAGCATGGTGCACAGGCATGAACTATAGCTGACAGAAGCTTTTGTAGTGACAGTGTTTTAGTAGGGGAAGGCACAGCTGGGAAGACTTTTTTGCCATTTCTGATTTCAGGGATGCTTAAGAAATTCTGGGCTGTCTCTGCTTTGCAGATTAGCAGATGCATTTATTTTACCACAGGTCAATTCTCAGGACTTTGGGACCCTGAAGAGAGTTCAGAGGAGTTTTCTAAGTTCATATAAAATTTACATGATTATTACCCCCAGACATTTCAGACCTGACCCCACTGACAGAACAGACCAGTGTTTGCATGAAATGCAGTGAAAGATTTATTTTTCATTATGGGATTTCATAAACAGCTCTTCCAACTAGTAAAACTTTAATTTTCATTATCAGGAGACAAGAACAACATACAGTCATCCAAGTGAGACTGCATTAGGTCTGTAACATGATATTTCACAGGATTCCTCATCTCCAGATGGATCTGAATTTGTCCTTTCCCTCCCAGAGAGATCTAAATCACTTTTTTTTTTTTGAGAAATTATATTAATATTTTCTATATGTATACCTCTAAAATTCCTTCTTTTCCCTATGGAACAGGATACACTACAGGAATGCAACATTTCTTGTTCCTTCTGTTTTCAAATCAACAGTTCTTCAGTAATTGTTCTCGATAGAGAAATGAAGAAACTAGCACTCACAGGAAGCTATTTCTTTATTTCATATATTTTCAAAATTCTATTTCATCCAATTTATTCTTGAGCTGTAGGCCTGCAAAGACTGAAAATTGACTATCTATAAATACATCTGATGTTTTAAGACGTCCTTTTCTGTCCATTTGGATCAGTTTATTATATTATTGTCAGTGTTACATCTCAGATTGCACCATAGTTATGTGAAATGCAAACAGATGAAGAAACGAAAACTTTAACAAGTTTTAATATACTTTTTTTTCTCAGACAGAAATTTGTAATGTACAGAATTGTAAAAATAAACAGATGGCAGAACAGCTTTTTGTATGTGATTGTTATAGTTTCCCTTTGTTGCAATACACCTCCCAGAGGAAACTGGCAAAGGGCAATTTCACATAAAGCCACCATCATATTATTTGTTAATGAGATGCAAACCATATTTAAGAGATGTAAACCACATTTAAGAGAGAGGAAGCACTATGGAAAAGTTCTACTTGGTTTTATATTTAAAACATGTTATTCCCAGGCTGTGATACATTCCCATGCTTCTGTTTTTTGGTCTTGCAGCTGCCTTTGCTGTACTAGCCATTGCATGAAGCATATTGCATCAAGGAGCAAACTGCACAAAGGCAGATCAAATCATTCTACTGTGAATGACCCAAAGCATTTGTAACTGGTAAGAGTACCTCTTATCTTCTCCAGTTTTCTGTTTTATTCTGGTAGCCATACATGTAAAACTACCAGGAGATATTTCTGAAACACGGCAGTGAACAGTGTGTTACTGACTCTCAGTTCAAACCATCTTTCACATCATACCCTAACAGCACTGCTTCCCATCTGCCTCAGTGCCTACAGGAGATCAGCTTCTGAATTGAAATCAGCTGGCTGAAATAAAATTTGAACGGGACACAAGTGAGACTAGAAGGAAAAGGGTAGCATTTTGAAGAACCAGCCAAAGCCATGACAAAGTCCACAAACAAAGGATCTGTTTTCGGACTGTCAAGAGACTTCACAGCTTCAGGGTTAGCTGATATTCTCCCAAGTATAAAATCTGTCAGAAATAAATTCCCCCATCTACTATGAGCCAGCAGGCTGTTCCTATGAACACCCTCTCAGTTGCTGACTTGGCAATAGTTTTGTGCATATTCATGGCTTCCAGGCTCCACAGTTATAGTACTCTGTGCTGTCCGTGCCAACGATAGCCTTCAATAGGCAGATGATCAAAATTCATCACTTTGCTTGCTCAGCAAAATAAGTAAATTTTAGTACATCACCCCAGTGCTGTGAATGCTATGCTGGCCCTTGAGTGAATGCTAAATCATATTCCTTGTTCTAATCCTAATCTTCAAAGCCATAGATCTGGGTTACTTCAGGGATAATAATTATCCTCTGTGTGAAAAGACTCACTGCTCAGAGGTGTTAGAGCTATCAGCTAGGGAGGCAATTATCCTGACAGAATGAGATTTGGAGCACTCTTCTACATGACAATGGAAACAACCATGAAGCTCACCCACCTTCAAGGCATAGTACAAAGTTCGTCCCTTCAGAATAAAATTAAATATTGTAAGCAGCCACCCTTCTACTTCCCCCTCCCCACCATATACATCCAGCTCCCAGAGAGAGATATTTAACTACAAGTGTAAAATGTTACAAATAATTGAAACTAGTGTCTCTTCATAAAAGATTATGAAGTACCTAGCTGTGGGTCAATATGACCAACAATTTATATGGAATTCAAATTCAGTATCTGTATGATCTGATGCCTTGATATAAACAGATTAGACGATCTATGTAAAGATTTTTGTCTCAGTGTAAAAAGCACTGTGTCCCATTGCAATTGTTTTAATGATTTAGCTTCCCAAACAGCATATTTTGCATTTCTCGAAGTAAACAACCACTTAAATAATCCTTGATTTGTTTTTCCCAAAGGTATGTCACACTTCAGCCCACAGCCACTCAATAAAAGAACAGAGATGCTTTTTCTGGACTTAATTCAATAAATAAACCTAAATGAGTTTGTTTGCTTTGCTTTTCACGTTAATCTAACAGGCTAACAAATTAATAAACCGATTTAGAAGTCATACAGCACTTTCAGGCATGCAACGAAAGATGTACACAGAGAAAGATTGTGTGCCTAGCATTATTCTTCTCTTTCAGTAGCAACCTCTGTTCATGAAATCATGCAAAACTTTATATTTTAAATAAGAGAAGTAGTGAGAGCAGCCAGCAAACCTTGTGATACAGACCAATATGACAGCATGAAAGCAAGTTTGCCAATAGAGAGACAAATATTTAGCTGGTACAAATTGGTATTAAAGTCATTACCTCAGCTGTAACTATCAAGAAAGTATGAATGCTTTAAGCTCTGACAGAAAGCAAATCATTTGGGGCTAAGACAAATGCATACATAAGCCTAAATCTGGCTGTCCTTTCTGTCTGAAGTTCAGTTTGCCATCCAGTCTGCTGGCTTCTTCTCAAACACTTCCAGTTGTATTTAAAATTTTGCAAGATTTCAGACTTACAAAAAAAGGAAGAAATAATTAAAAGCAAACCAGTTTTTCACAGGCTTTAGAAAATCCTTGGTACTGTGGGCCTTGTATATATCAACAACTGGGCAGACTCCAGTAATGTGAGAGATTTGATTGCTCCCTTATGTGTTTCAAGTCCTTGTCAAGGTTAAGAATTTTACAGTGTATGAGAAAATAAAGGACCAGGGAAAAGAAAGGGTTGGGTGGGGTTTCCTTTGTTTGTTCATTTGGGTTTTGTATGTTTGGGTTTTTTTTTTAGGAATGGTAGCGACTATTAACTAAAAAATCCCTTAGAGGATATTGCAGATTAATGAATGAGGACTGAATTTTAAATCGATATCAGGTCCAGTTGCCACAGGAAGTAATTCTCAAAGTCTAAAAATATATATTTCTCTATCCTTTCTGCTGCTCCCTGTGAAGCAGATTTTTCCACCCACACCCAGACTGCTTTCATTTTAAAGCATAAGGATGTGATACACTGTGAACACTATACATTTTTTAGATTATAGGGACAGAAGAAAATTTCCCCATAGTTTATCAAGGAATTTTAGGAGGTAGTAGTTTTTGGCATTGTCCACAGAGCATGACAATCACACTGGCACGAAATTACAATTAATGATATATCACTGGTTTTCATAAAGGACGTCAAACATATGGACCATTGCTGCAGCCAGAATATATGAGCAGCTTGCTGGAAATATCACATAATATGCTATATTCTTCTGATATATCAGAATATCTTTGCTAGTGAGGAAAAATATGAAATTGCATACACATATATAGTTTGCTTTAAGGCACTCAATACTGAACTATAGACAGTTGTGAATGTTCATGGTTGTAGAGCTGACGATGAGTAATATTTTTTATCTGCCTTTCTATTTCTCCATCTATTAACCCACTTCTTAGATCGCAACGCTTTCCCAATAAGGTATTTGAAGCTACAACAATTAGTGAGATGTGAGTGTTCATCCACACAGGGCAAGATTATGAGCATAGACACTTAGTTTTAATCATGGTTAATGAAAGGAATGACCTAGGAATGGGGAAATTAATATTAGAAAAAGCATTTTTAAAGTACATGCTGTCTCTAAAGAAAGCAAGTAGAATCTTCTTAGTATGCATGTTAAATTCAGTTAATTTCACCCTCTGAAAGGACACAGGGAAAAAATCAATTTAGTGTTTTCTAACGTAAAATCAGACCACAATATGTGCATATGTGTTTTATAGCCTATAAATAACTGATTTGCTAATGGAATGTTCTCTTCTCAGATAACTGAAACACGCAAGAGTCACATTGTAGCCTACCCTTACAAGCACAGGTTGGAATAATACCAGCAATGGCACTACTACTAACAACACTGCAGCCTGTTTGCATCAGATCACAGAGGGACTCCTCTGAGGAGGATAATCTGCCTCACAGGAAAGCACCAGTATCTGCATCTGGATGAAATTTCATGGCACAGTGTACTGGAAGAAGGAAACTATGCCTTAGATACTCCAGATCTGAGTCAGATAGCAAGATGGAAAATTTGGAAGTTCAGTTCCTGCATGAGGCAGGAAGGGATCATGATTTCTTCATTCTTTCTCTGATCTATCATATCAGCAAGGTAGACAGCTATATACTGTCTGTGTTGCTCACAATAACACAATTTAAAGAACATCTGAAATAATTAATTTAATGGATGATCAGATTCAATTATCAGCAGAAACTAAGTCTGGAGCACATCCATGATTTCACAGTTCAGCTACTGCAAGTCCCTGGTCTGCAAATCCAGCATCATCAATTCTGTCAGTCCTAATGACATTCCTCTGAGAGACAAGAGAGAAAATGAAATGTAAAGATGCTAATTTTCTCACTAACTTGACTGAATGATTTCCCCTGTCTAAGAGATTTATGTTATGGAGGCACAGCTGTTCTTCATTTCATTCACAATCTACTAGTTGTAGCTGACTTACAGCCAAATTCAAAGAGAATTTTAGTGAATCTAGAAAAGTTCAATAACAACAGCCTACACCAATTTGTAATTGTGTTTTCAATATGACAGTGTTACCTCAGTGTTCCTACACACTCCTAGCTTTACAAACATTTATAGACATATTTTTCTTGGGTCAAGTGGACAGAAAGCTATTTTGGCCCTCCCCAAAGGAATAAAATAAAAATGCTCCACACATGGAATTGGAAAGTTAAATGGAAATGCCACTCACATGTTCCTTTTCATTTTATTTTTTTTTTTGAGAATTCAAAGATCCAAACCAGATTCTGTATTGCTAATGCACAATGTCAGAGAGTAAATTATCCCAAATGGTATAAAAAAATATATATAAAAATCTCAGATCTGATACAAAAGATTGTTAAATGAATGAAATCCTCTGTCCATATCAAACTTCACTGAAGACACCAGGAGTCCGTGTGGGTTTAAGACACATGCAGACCCTTCACATGGTGGAAAAAAGAGTTCTAATACACTTCCCTTAATACTACCACTAATGTCCTCAGTTTTCTTATGGGAAATGTGATCATTAGACAGAGTTCTACTGTTGTCTGTTTTCCCACCGTTATTAAAATGACAAAATGTTTTATTAAAATGGGATTTGCACTGTGGGAGTTGAGTCATAAAACCAACTAGAGACAGACGGAGCTCTAAGCCTTCTTATCTGAATATCTTTTGCCTGCTGACTATAGCAAAACTAATATCCATTTTCATTTAAGACCACAAAGGGTACATAATACCACAAAAGATATAATTCCATATATTTTGCTTATACCTGCAGGTAATATAATTTTCTTTTTTTTTGCTTTATACAGAGTCTTGCAAAATCTTTACTAATTGTATATGAAGAAGAAAACCTATCTGCCATTGTATAAGCCGGTAAGCCTCAAATAACATGCCTAGGTGTTGAAAGATTTTGCAATAATTTCTTACTTTCTATATAAAAAATATTCTAAATGCAAACCTAATGGTATCTTTTTCCTTTTTCTTTTTTTTTTTTTTTTTCTTAAGGATTATACAGAAAATTCTTGCAGGTTTTTTGATCACTGAGGAGAAAAAGTACACAAGTTTTGAGATGTAATACTAAAAGACTTTGCTTTCTTTTCCTCCTGTAGTCCATGCTTTGTAGTCTAAGAGTCTGCAGTTTCTAATGCTTTGTGTACTGGTCTCCAGGTGAAATGAATTAGTTAATATAAAAGTATTAAAAAGTTTCGCTTCATCTATTTGTTCTTCCAGTGAAAGATACACTACCAATGGTTACAAATAGGACAAATTAATTAAATGCTGTACTTTGTACTCCCCCATTGCCATATATAGTTTCATACAGCAGAATGAGGCAAATATAAAAATATTTATTTTTATTTCTCCTTTTTTTTTACTAGTATAATAGGTACTTCTGTGTAACCTTTGTGACCCTCATCAAGGGGTCACTCCTAGCCAAGTATTTCAGACCATCTAAGTATGTGTCCTGTCCATAAAATTCAAAGCCTGAAGCAAACTATTTTCTCTCCTATTAATACAATACAATAATACAATACAATACAATACACCAGGTTGAAAGAGACCTTCATGATCATCGCGTCCAACCCATCAACCAATCCAACCCACCTAAACAACTAAACCATGCAACCAAGCACCCCATCAAGCCTCTTCCTGAACACCTCCAATGAAGGTGACTCCACCACCTCCACGGGCAGACCATTCGAATGGGCAATCACTCTCTCTGTAGAGAACTTCTTCCTAACATCCAGCCTAAACCTCCCCTGGTGCAGCCTGAGACTGTGTCCTCTTGTTCTGGTACTGGCTGCCTGGGAGAAGAGACCAACCTCCACCTGTCTAGAACCTCCCTTCAGGTAGTTGTAGAGAGCAATAAGGACACCCCTGAGCCTCCTCTTCTCCAGGCTAAGCAACCCCAGCTCCCTCAGCCTCTCCTCATAGGGCTTGTGTTCCAAACCCCTCACCAAGTTTGTTGCCCTTCTCTGGACATGCTCCAGCAAGACAACATCCTTCCTAAACTGAGGGGCCCAGAACTGGACACAGTACTCGAGGTGTGGCCTAACCAGTGCAGTGTACAGGAGCAGAATGACCTCCCTGCTCCTGCTGGCCACACTATACCTGATACAGGCCAGTATGCCATTGGCCTTCTTGGCCGCCTGGGCACACCTCTGGCTCATGTTCCACCTACTATCAACCAGTACCCCCAGGTCCCTCTCTGCCTGACTGCTCTCCAGCCTAATTTTCCTTATCAGGAAATTCACTTGGCTCTAGATTGGGCCCAGGAACAAATCAACTCACTTGTGGTGTAGATGTGATTTAAACCCAGAGCTAAACAGAATGAACCAGATAAATGGAATATCCACACCAAGCCTGCCTCACTCTCTCCTTATGTCACATCCTTGTGAATATGCAATGGACATCATCGTGCAAGTAACTAAATAAATACACCAAAGTTCACTGCCTTGTCTTTGCTGGCATGTCCCTCACCATATACCAGATTCTGCTCACTCTAGGTGGAGATCGTATTGTGAAGAATAAAACCTATGAATGCCAATGTGCTAACTCAAGAAATTTGGAAATTGATCTGCACAAACTAAAATACATAGGAGCTAAGAAGGGACAAGATATACCAGAGATCTCTGAAAATGAGGGGATGAGACACAACAGAGTGCAGAAATATTCATAAATCTACAATAGGTTTTACCACAGACTTAGGGGCTAATGGTGTAGTACATTTAAGAGTTAATGGTTCCGATTGAAAGACGACTTAGGTACAGAGAGGACAGTAAGACTGTACATAAGTCCCAAGGCACAAGAATATAAATATAGAAGGAGATGGTATGACTGCCATCAGCACAGTGATAGGGATTACATAAGATGAAGAAAGAAAAGTTATTTGAAGAAGGAACTTATTCAAACACTTCTTTTACTAAAAAAAAAAAGAAAATCTGCTATAAATCTTTTTCTTCTATATTTGTTCCTGTTGAAATATTGGATATATCATTAAAGTCAGTTTGGTTTCATTACCAAATTAAAGTAGGGGTTTTTTTTGCTGAACTGGTGAAGTAATATCAATATTTTAATGTTGAAAAGATCATTTTAAAAGATTTTTATATATATATATACAAAACCTCAAATAAAAGCTTTTTATTTGGCATTTCTCAAACTTACTTTTATTTATTTATTTATTTATTTATTTATTTATTTATTTATTTATTTATTTAATTTAGGTCAATTTTTAGATGAACAGTGGGTTTAAAAAGAAAAAAAAAATCGCTGTGTTAGTTCCTAAGAAACAATGTATAGGAGAGATAGCATCATCACATTTGGATGAAAGGGGAGGTATTAGGCTGAAGAGCAAAGCATTAGTTCTTGCCTCGCAGCCAGAGCTCTTTGGAGGGGTTAATAGTGAAGCTGATGAAGTTGATATAGTCTACTTGGATTTCAAGAAAGTATTAACACAAGTCTGCTTCAAAGGCTCTTAAAGAAGCCAAGCAACCACAGGAAGGAAACCTAGGTCTTTAAAGAAGTAAATAATTGATTAAAAGATAGCAAACAGAGAGCACTGTGTCCTTGTTGCAGAAGCAGGACACCACTGGATACCTATAGAGATTTATGCGGCAATCCTTGGGCTACTCAGCCTTGAAAAAACAAGGTGATGAAGTCTGATGATGATACCAAGTTTATCACAACTGTAAAGACAGTGCACAAGTTCTGTGAAGAAATAGCAAAGAATCCTCTGAAAGAAACTGACAGGCATAATAAATAGCAGATGAAATTAAGTAGGTTTGAAATATAGGTAAATGCAAAGTGACATACGATTTCACATGTACGGTATTGGGATCTGAGCTGTCATCACCACTCCTGAGTGAGACCTCAGGGACCCAAAGACTTACCTTGTAAATGACTTTGTTAAATACCATCATCCATGACCTTAGTACAAAAATCAGGAGAAAGTGAAATCTGGAGATTACACAAAAGACCAGTGATAGAGAGGGTAATGGCAATATGATGTAGGAGGAGTTGGTGACCTTGAGGACTAAAGTAATCCAACTGGGACTTAGTGTCTAAAAACAAAAATCTGACATGAACTGATTCTCAAAAGGAGAAAAGACAATCAGGGATAAATTTAACTTGTTAGCATTTTAAGCAAGCTAGTGGGGAGGAGGAAAAAAAAAAAAAAAAAAAAAAAAAACTCCAGCCAGTTTTTCTATGGAGCTTAAGTTAACAAACAAGATCTACTCCAAACTGATATCCTTGTGAATTAACTACCCAAAAGAACATGGATAAGATGAATTTCCAGAGCCATCCTTCACATGTCTTGTAAAAATGTGAACTAAAATCCAGCATGACATAAGACAGGAAACTTTCCAAGGCACCTGAGGTGGAAGGGAGTTAAAAAGTGGAGATGTAAGTTAGGCGTATAAAAGCTAAACATGTAATTCTGATGCCTTTAAAGCCTCACAGAAAGAGATGTATAATTCAGGGACACTTGTGCAAAGGGATATACCAGTCCTTGTGGTGCCACCAAAGGAAGGTTGCAGATATTTACATTTCCCACTGCAGCAGTACCTCCCAGGTGCTCTGTACAAATTGTGGTGAGGATGGGAGCATGGTGACAACAGGGATCATCTGCTTATGCTTGTGCTGGTCAGTGCTATACCTAAATTATCTTGCCATATGCAAGTACTGCTGTGCTCTAGTGTGGATTGTGTTTTATCACGGATTCTTGGCTCTGGGACAGCACTTAAGTGATGGAGCTATATAGCTTCTGCAAAAACTGCTGGCTTGTGTCTGGCCAGCTCAGTCTTCAGTGAGTGAGCTCACATCTACCCACGGTAATCTGTGCACAGAGGCATATCACTTCTACCTTATCTTTTCTGTGTGCCAACAAGAGGCCACTGACTTCAGTTTACATTGGGAGAGCTAAGGCCATAAGAGGCAAAAAAGGTCATATGAGGCTTATGGCCTAAAGAAAATTAGAAATTGGTTTCCAAAGTCCCATTGTGATATACTGACTTCCCAATGACATTTTATTACCTCCTAGTGTGAGATCTCCTCTCTAAATTTCTGAACTCAGAGAACTTTCTCATTTTTCTGTGAAAGTACATTTTCCCTACTGCAATGCTTTTGTGGTGCCAATTACAGCCACCATGCAGTGTTTCTTCAGGGTAACATCAGAGCTTTGGAAAGAAAATCTATTTTGGACAAGTAACTAAGATGAGACATTATAATCTGGTATCAGCTTTCTATCTGTCAGGTACAATCCTAAAGGAAAGAGAGAGAAAGAAAATAAAATCTGGGGACTGGTTTTTAGTAAATTAAATTGTCCTGATATCATTGCAAAGTGTGGCTGTAAAGGTGATACACTGCAAAGTTGTGCACAAATGTTATTCATGTTTTCTTTCATGTCTAGATGATGCCAAGGAAGATAAATGGTGTTGGGATGCTTGTGTCTTGCTTGTAAGTCATAAAATATGTATAACTGAAAACAAACGTCCTTTTTTACCAAAGAAACACCATAAGAAAACAGCAAGTGGCTAAAAGGTGCTTGCAGTTCAGTGTAGCCGCACACAAAGTTCCCAATATCTTTTTTTTCCTGATAGCTGAAACTATAAATCAAGTAACATTTTCACTGCTTTATGTATAAAACATCATTTCACTGCTTTATATACAAAATATAATTGTGATTGAGTATTTAGTGAATTTAATCCAATTATTTCATTTAATAATATAATGGTCAAACTGAGGATGGAGGCAGGTGGCGGTGGAGGAGGAACGAAGGAAAACAACAGATACTTGATCTTTCAAATATAAAAAGTTTACAGAACTTCCTAAGAAATAAAGGATTTTAGATCTGGACTATAGTAATAGCCCAATTTGATCCAGCTCTACAAATGTGATAGCTTGAAGTTTTAGTGGTACTTTATAATGAAATTTATATTTTTATATATTTTATATTCAGTGTTTCCTGGCGGTGGTATCTTCAAACACTGCCGTAACTGATTTGCAAAGTATATTTACAGCTTCTGTTATTCGGGTGTGGGGGATACATTTCACATGTGAAGACAGTTAAATGATTTAAGCACAGATCTAACATTTCCAATACAGCGATTCAAATGGGAAATAAAGGCGCTGCAATCTGTGGTTTTCCACAAATGGGATCCAGTGGCAGATTCGGTGGGTACTCACAACTTGCTCCTCTGTCCAGTGTCTTCCCAGATGCTGTGACTACAACTGGAGCCTGCCCTTGGCTCGGAGAGGGCTAGGGGGACCTCTCTCTCGTGTGCTCTGTTGCCAAGCTGTAGCCTTTCCGTGACTCTTCTGGGATTCAGTTTTCTTGGAGCTTTTCCTCTTTCTGCCTTGGTCCAGGTGCAAGGCATTTATGTTTGTTATCTGTCCAACGGGATTATTTAGATGTTACCATTATTTTTCTTTTTGCATCCAATGGCAATCTATTTACATTCAATCACTTTCTACTCAAGATCTGTGGAAAATTTGCAAGACACAACCTAAAACTACAACACTCAGGTGTAGTTGTTGCTTCTTAGGACAGGCTCTTTAGCTGCTCTGGCAGCATTTGGCTCTTGTTGCTGTCTGGGTGAGAACAAGGCGAGTTGCCTAACTTCTCAGCTGGTTTAAATACTGTCCCAAGACAATTAATGCTCTTTGGTAATAGAGAAACCTGATAACTGGACCTATAGGATGGGACACATCCAAACATGGCCAGGGACACACACAGTTCACAGCTGTGTTACAAAGTTAATCACATGTGGTACATGTTTATCTGTCCAGGTTTGCACATTCACAGGTTCTTACAAGTTTAATCACATGTGCTACATATTTGCCTGGACCATCTGGACCCCAGGAACTGTTCAGGTTAGCACATTCACAGGTGCTTAGACCATTGTCTGGGTTAGAGCATGTTTTGGGGTGTGACCCTTCAGGACATACTTCACAGGAACTAAAAAAATCTGTCACTTTCTTAAATTATCTAAACAGACACACCAGCTCCTCAGGTATTGCATATCACAGCTTATTCTTCATATATCACATGAAAAAAAAACAAATAGTAATTTTCACCTCTTTGGCTGCTGTTCATAAGATGCTCCAGGTACATGTGCTCCTAGTTTGGTCAGTCTGAGTTTGGTCAATAGAAGGCTTACTTATTCGAATAAGGTTTGGATCTTGTGAGCTGGATCATGTTAGTAAGAACCATAAGTCAAATTATATGCTTTATTTTCAACATTTTTTTCCTAGTACTGCTTACTTCCAAAAATGTTTCAAAAGTGGTTACCAGGTTTTTGATCTCTCAAACGAAGAGCTGTTTGCATTAAAATTTAAGTGTATCTTAACCAAGTTGAACTTAACTGAACAGATTGGTTATTTTGTCATTATTCCATGAAAACTGAGAGACAGAAAATGTTAGTCTTTAATCTTCTCTCTTTTTAAAAAATATTATTCTCTTGAGGTGTAAGATATAAAATTTTGATGTCAAAATTTCTAACTCCTTTTTCCAAATGCAGACCATTGAGAAGTTAGCTGAAGATCTTGCAGAAAGAAAATCGTGAAGACTTTTACATTTCAGAGTGGTTGTTACTCCAAGCAGCTCCTGGTTCTGCAGAAAGACAAGTTTGACAGTTCTTAGCAGCTCCTGACAGACTTCTCCAGTGGCATACTTCCAAGCCTTCTGTGGCTGTAAAATTGCATACTGAAGGGATCCCTTATGGTATAGAAAAGCTAATGTTGTCTCACAGACTGAAGAAGGAGCTAAGAGGGGAAGGAGTGTGACTGACCTGGACAGCTAAAAAAAAGAGTCCTTTTTTAAAAGTGTGGAAGAATGAAAAGGCAGCCAACAGAACAGAGATGAATAAGGAGTGAGGAGAGGAATTTTCTTATTCTGGTACAGTCAGTTGCTTCTTGGTGTGGGAACTATCCCTGTGAATGCACCTGGCTGAGATCTACAACCTTTGAGAACATATAGGAGACAATTTTTACTCAAACCATAAGAGGGAAGCAGATTAATCTTTCAAAGGCTGAAAAGATAACTTTTGCAGCAGAAAGTCAGAGCCATTGTGTGCATATTTATTTCTGCAGACTGCAGAATCACTCTCTTTGCTGCTTGTAGAGCAAGGACACGAAACGTTTCTATCAATCATCCATTTCTCTCCTACATGTGAGTGATTCTTCCCTTCTTCTGCTTTGGGAACTCATGAACACTTTTGATGGTAACAGGTGCTTTGAAGGTGCTTCAAGCTATCCTCCCTGTAAGAGAAATACTCACTGCCTTTTCCACGTGAAAGATTTCTGTCTTCCTATTTCCTCATTTATGATATGGTCTATGTACTTTTTCTCTTTTACTTTCACATTCTCCCTGTTTCCCTAATTTTATATGCTATGGATTGTTTTTTTTCACTTCTTTCTAGTTCCAGTTTCCTCCTTCTACCTGCCCTGGGCCCTCCCATTTTCCACTTCCCCAAGGTTTTTATACATCTCCATAATCTATCCCCTACTTCTGCTGTTTCACCCATTTCATCCTTATTGTTATCTTTTATTTTATTCTGGGCGTATGTCTTTCATGGTGCCAAGCTCATTTAGGATAATGGCAGAGATACGATTGGAGGCTGTGCCATGCTGGAGGCTGTTTATGGATGCTTACAACTCATCCTATTTGTAGACAACAAACAAACAGAAAACTGTCATCACGTGTAAGTCTCAAAAAGAAAGCAGAAGGTATTGCAAGGAAGCAATGAGGCCATTGACAGAGTAGGTGTCTCTTTAGTTGTGCTTCAGATTCTTCAGCAGTCTCAGCTATTTTAATCTCTGAGCTCCACCGGTAGAAACTTTCCTAATGTTCTTAAAGATGCAAAGGTTGCCACACCCTAAATGTCCCCTTTTATGTTTTCTATTGTTCAGACTATTCCGAATGCTTTGTTCGTGGTATGTATTTTTTTTAGAGTATTAGTCAACGTAGCAACTTTAACTGCTACTTGACTGAGACTATAAATGAGAAATGTGTACACTACACACCAAAAGTTTTGTATTCAACACCTCCCAGGTATTTTACAGGCAGAACAATTACAAAAGATTTTTTAAATCAACAAATAAAAGCCCCCAATTTATAAAGGAAAGGAGTCACATTACAATGGAAATTATCTGAGTCTTGCACTTGTAGACACAATTTGCAAAGGTAACTTATTACAAATTATTGGAATTGTATGTCTGTTAGTGACTCTTTCATAACAGTGACTCAGAGCAATGCACATTTTATGTCAAACAAGGTAAAATGTCACAGCTCAAATTCACATTGTAATTCACAGAAAGAATGGATTACAATTCTGCAAAAGAGATACTAAAGGTTTTTACCATCTAGAGGAGCTGCAGAATATTAACTTGGGGAAAAAATCCTCAAAGTCTGAGGACTCTGATAAAATACCAAATATTAGTAGCTAGTACATTAATTGGTGAGTCTGGATTCTTAGCAAAGTTTAGTTTATACCACTGTAAGTCAGAATGAATCAATGGAAGCCAATGCTAGCAAGTTATAAAGAAACTCCTGCTATGAGAAAAGCAGCAGCCCAGGTTATGTGTATAGCAACTGCATTTTGTCTGGGCCAGAAGTCTTCACTTTATCACTATAAGATCATGACTTAGTTCTAGCTGTAACAGTTTTCAGGTTGTGCATCTACAGATGTACATATAGCCTTATGTATCCCCCTTGTCAAGGTTCAAAATACAGGGTCAGAGACGTGCTCAGAGAAGATAGATGATGCAGGGCTCACCGACAAAGAGCTACGTCAAGACTTAATTAACATGGAAATTTAAGCACCAAAATCAGACTATACTTTAATAAGAAATATTTATTTCATTTGGAAATTTTATTTTGTGGCTTTTTAAGGAAATTTAAGTGAGAGTAATTAAAAATACTAGTCAGATTTAGTCATTACAGTAGTTAGGAAACAATTAAGGTGTTAAATGCCTAAACAAAAATTATAAGAATAGCTTTTGGGGGGCTTAATGAGCTGACAAATCTTGTCCTGAAAGCAATGCAACTTCAGCCCTGAATTCTCTGTACTGAGGGGAGTAAAACCTAGTGTAATATTGTCACATTTTGGACACACAGGTAAGTGTTCTGAGGCCTCACTGTAACAGAGGAATCTGGCTGTGATTATGGTAACTGATTATTTAAAGTTAGGATGACACTGCTTGCATTAGAACTAGATGGTCTCAGAAAGCAGAATTGATGCAGTTATGAGAATGCTATCTACTGGAAGAGTGTACTGAGATAACTGGTTCCAGGGGATCCTTATTAAGGATGCAAGGTCAGAGATTCCCAAAACACTGGACCTCCGCCCTTGAAGATTAACATTGCTTGGTAAAGTCAGGAAAGTCCTCCAAACTGGTGCCCTAATGTTGAATTCCTTTATTATAATATCATGGTAATGTGAAAATTATAGACTCATAGAATTATTGAATTATTTAAGTTGGAAAAGACCTTTAGGATCATCAAGCCCAACCATTATCTAGCTCTACCAAGTCTGGTGCTAAGCCATGTCTCTCAGCAACACATGGTTGTGTCTATTAAACACTTCTAGGGATGGGGATTCAACCTGGAGAGCCTATTGAGAGCTCGACATGAGCTCTCAATGTGCGCTTGCAGCCTGGAAAGCCAATCAGATCCTGGGCTGCATCAGGAGAAGTGTGACCAGCAGGTCAAGGGAGGTGCTTCTCCCCCTCTACTCAGCTCTGGTGAGACCCCACCTGGAGTACTGCGTCCAGTTCTGGAGCCCATATTACAGGAGAGATGTGGACGTGCTGGAGCATGTCCAGAGAAGGACCACGAGGATGATCAGAGGGCTGGAGCACCTCTCCTATGAGGACAGACTGAAGGAGTTGGGGCTGTTCAGTCTGGAGAAGAGAAGGCTCCAAGGTGACCTCATTGTGGCTTTCCAGTATCTGAAGGGGGCCTACAGGAAGGCTGGGGAGGGACTTCTCAGGATCTCAGGTAGTGATAGGACTAGGGGGAATGGAATGAAGCTGGAAATGGGGAGATTCAGGCTAGATGTGAGGAAGAAGTTCTTTACCATGAGAGTGGTGAAGCCCTGGAATGGGTTGTCCAGGGAGGTGGTTGAGGCCCAGTCCCTGGAGGTGTTTAAGACCAGGCTGGACGAGGCTCTGGCCAGCGTGATCTAGTGTGGGGTGTCCCTGCCCATGGCAGGGGGGTTGGAACTAGATGATCCTTGTGGTCCCTTCCAACCCTGACTGATTCTATTTCTATGATTCTATGATTCTATGATTCTATGATTCTATGATTCTATGATTCTATGATTCTATATGATTCTATGATTCTATGATTCTGATTCTATGATTCTATTTCTATTCCAGCATGTGAAAACCCCCACCTCCAAGCTAAAGAACCCCACTACCCAAATAAGCCCATTACCTTCTGAGCATGCATAGTGAAGTTAAATGTCAATACCTACTATTGACTATTCTTAATGTCAATACCTACTAACTACTTACTTCTTCTTAGAAGTACTTACTTTTACTTAGAAGTACTTCTTTTAAGAAGAAGTAAGTAGTTAGTAGGTATTGACATTAAGAATAGTCAATGCATTTGACTGTATAATTATCTGTGATGAGTTCCAACCAGTGTGCTGGTTTTATGAGTTATCACCTAGCACTTTTTCTGTGTATAAGTGGAATAAAACAAAGATCTTGACTCTGTGTGTCGTTTGGCTTTTGAGCAACAGGTAAAGAATCCAGATTTGGGACAACATTTTCTATTACACCACTACTGAGCTGTATTCAAAAATTCCTTCAAAGGTAATACTACTCCAAAAGCAAAGTGAGTTTATACTGGAGTAATTTCTTTATTTCCATTTGCTTTTGGAGTAAGTCTAGCAAAAGTATTATTCTGGAATACCTGACTGTTCGAGTTATCTGTGTTCTTTCAATCCAATTTTACACTTCATCTTGCAGGTTCTTCTTGGCGCCATTCTTGTAAACTCTTCAATGGCAACCCAGTAAAAATAAGCAAGCCTTTAAATGCTTTCAAGAATAGAGACCTGGTGAGCATTTCATTCAAGAGGATTCAGAGCTAGAGTGATTCCTGACAAAAGAGTTGATTTCTTTTGACTAAAAGAAATAAATGGTTCATATCATGAATACCATAGATGAATTGGAATTAAATTACAGCAATACAGTGAGTGAGGCACGTAGTTATACAGCTAATGCCAAATGATAAGAAAAGCTGTTCTGGTCCATGGATTAGATTATACAAGTCATCAATTAATTTGATTTTTCAGTTTTGGTTGTCAAAAATACTGGTCCACGCCATGACAATTTCCGTCGACTAAAATTCTGTTCCCTCATGGATGGTAGAATCAAATCGGGAAACAAAAATATATTATAATGGATGATGATTTTTCTTAGATCTAGAGCATAAGGGAAACACCATATTTAAAACTTGAGATGTGTTCTTGCTCTGTATCCCAGCTGAGAAGGCTAAAAAACATCTTCTCTAAAGATAAAATGGTTGCAAGTCCACTGATTTGAACTGCATTACCCTCCATTTATACTAGAAGAGGCAGTATCAATTTCATAAAGGCATTTACTGCTTCTCATCTGCACACAGATCTCATGGGAATACCAATGAAGTCCACAAAACCATAATGTACATAATAGCAAGAATAATTTAGGCACATAACATTATAACATTTCCCAACAGAACTTTTGACCACAGAAGAATGCTCAAGCACAACTCCAACAGAGTCAGTAGTTATGTTTATGGAGACGTGAAAAACAGCAAACTGTCTCAGTTCTTCAGGGCAGGTAAAACCGTCCTTGTCTGTGCATTCTTTTGCAGACATTTAAAGCAACTAGTGTTTTTGTAGTATACAAATAATTTCCTTTTCTCCAGACACAATCTCTGCAATGTTCTGTGCCAGAAAAAGTGTAGATCTCCCCATTCATAGTTCTTTAACACAGGGTTCAGAAGAAATGGTCAGTTAGTTCTACACTTAAATCATGATGCCAACCTAAACTGAAGGACTGCAAACTCATATACTGTGTATAACTGCAGTTGTAGAGGGATAAATCTACCTGCATGAAGCTGTCACAGTATGTAAACAGATGAAAGCTAGTGGACTTTGTAAATGCAGTATTTGCATATCTTTACACATAAAGCAAACATCAAAAAGGAACTAAGGACTTATAGTAACTTAGGGAAATTTAAAAAATGCTCTAAGTAGCCCCATGAACAGATTCAGATATGTGTTCTTATTCCCCATGACTTCAGATGTGCTTCTCAGAGGCAATGCCATTGAAGGCTAAATTCTCCTTAAATAATAATAATAATAAAAAAAAATCCCTAAAGCTAATTTTGCTTAGGCTGGGAAAAATTATAAAGGTGTACAGCTGTGAGTCAGTTGTTCAGGTAGCAGTACTGATCACTTTAATTTAATAATAAAATCACAACTGAATACAGGAAGTATTTCTGTAGGGCAGAAAAAGTAACTCTCTTTTATTTGTATAAGAAAGTTTAAGTAAATTTTATCCAAAAAAATCAAGCACATCTTACAATTTTGATAACTTCTCTTAAAATTGCCATCATTTGATAGGTTTTTTGGAGAGGTTAATAGCAAGAAGTAAGAAAGTTACTAAACATAAACACATACAGACTATTTCACAATGAATAGGTATCTTGAATTTCTACAAACTCAAAGTTTTGGAATTTTAAAGTAAGAATTTAGGCCTACATGAATATTAAGGTTCCCTTGGATGATACCTGGAAACAGAAACACCATTCAGGTGCAGTCTTAGAACAGCATTAGCTCATATCTGAAGAAAAACTTGGCCAGGTTATATAAAGACGTGTCTGCTCCAGGGGTGAGCAGGTTGTCATGTTGCCCATAACATGAACAAGATGGGTCTGAGAAAATACACATTAAAAGGTGGTCGACAGAAATTAGATGTCAACAAAATTATAGAAAACAGAAATCGATTTTAATCAATTAGTGTTGAATAGGGATCCAAATAACGTCATAATTTAAACAAGCAGATAATCATCAAAATTGACCATAAGTCATAACTGCCTCTAAATTTGGCATACAAAGCTGTAGCAAACCCTGCAGAACATCACAAGGGACTGTCTTTTCAGAATCAGGTATGCAGAACTGGTACTGTGATATCCTTGCACATTATGACTGAGTACACATGCATTACCTTGTTAGTGTGAAAGGGAGCTATATCTTAGAAATTGGTCTAAGCTTGCATTAGTGATGTTTGGTCTGGTTACATGCCCTTAAGGATTGGTCTGGCTGTCAAATCTGAATGTAGCAGTTCACTTAGTTTATCAGTTTATCTTTAGAGACTATACATTCTCATATAGTTACTGTTTGGTAATAGGGATGGAGGAATGGAAGCTGCCCTTTTAAGCTAGGAAAGGAGTCTTCTAGCTTTCGTCTGGTGAGGCATAAGATTGATCAAAGCATATGAGTTATGTGATGCTGCATCCAAAGCTATGCTGAGTCTCTGGAGGAGGCTGTCCTGTGACACTAAGTCAGGGAGGTTTCAGCCTACCAAACACACCTATAAAAAAAGGATCAAGTGCTTATAATAAACAGAATTTTCCTTAAAAATCTGAGTTTTGTGATTAAAGGTGTAACATATAGAAACTCCACTTATAACTGGATTCTCACAGAGAATTCTAAGCAACAGCAAGAATATATTTGCAAGATTGGTTCTATGTTTGAATAATTCTTAACATTAATGCAGGCTCTGTGAGTGCTTCAAGATGTGAACAGAGCCCACAGTGAGCAGAGATCCACTGATATTTCTTTTTCTGATTTAAGAAATGTATTCTTCAAAAGAGCATTATTTTAATAGTCAAAAAGAGACAGACCACTCTAGTTTTCTGGTGGTTTATCTATTACAATTGGACCACTTACTGCTATGATAGAATAGTTCAAAAGCAGAAATAGTCATCTAGATGCTGAACACCCACTCAGCCCAAAGGGAGTTTGGTTCCTATCTCCCTGGTGCCTTTGAAAATCTCCAGAAGCTTTATGTATAACGAATGAACTCAGTGCTGACTGTATTATGTATTCTTGTTTTTACTGCAGACCTAGCACATATTTACAAAACAACATATTTTCTTACTTTGCAATAGATTGCATGTTAAAGTCGATGGAATAAAAGCCAATGCCTGACAGACTCTTCAGTAAGCATGCAAAATGAAAAAAAAAAACGGGGAATTTCTCTCCTCCTGTGGTAGGGATCGCACTGTACCCCTCAACCCCTGCCTTTCTTGCTGTGGAAGGCACAGCAGTCTGGCTGAGATGATGAGGCACATGACATCACTGTGGATGGATGTCTGGGAAGAGTCACTGATCTGCTTAACACAAGGACCGACACCATCCACCTAATGTTAAGCATACAATTTCTGCAAGCAAATATAGAACATACGCTCAGACCATGAACAGATGCTGAATTCTTGCCATCTTTCCTTGAGGTGCATACAATTAGGTAAAATGAACCTTTATATCTCTCCATTGACTATACAAGCAGTGCAAACTCTAAACTTAAGGACTTAACAGTGTGAATAACCCATGCACATCCTATGAACTAGGAACACATGAATGCAATTGCCACTGACTGCAATTGCACTGAGGTCCTGTGGGGGGAAAAATAGAAGAATAAAATCATGCCACAATTTTAAAGTCTTTCCAGACTGACAGAATCTATTTGTAACAAACTCTAGATCAGCAATATTCTGTTACCTTTTAATGACCTTTTTCATAACTCTAATTAATAAGGTGACCCAGTTCAATTTCATGGGCTCAAGAATCCTTACAATCTGACAGTTCCCTCCCAGGCACTAATGTATTCCATACCGACTCCAGCACGCTGCCATGAGAATGTGTGGGGGTTTTTTTGAGGATTGAATGAATTTTGATCTACTTCCCAAAATCTTCAAAGAACTCTTATGCTGGCTAAAACAGACTTATGTTCCCATGAGAAATCATGGCCCACTGATAATAACATTCAGAATTTGTAGGTTTTTTTTAACAGTAATCATCACAAATATTAATAAAATTCCAAATTTCTCAGTAACTTTGTCATTTCCATAAAGAAGTTCTTAAAAACCATGAAACTATTGCATGCTTAGAACAGATGCCAGTGAAAGTCCTTGTTCTGCTTTTCATTCACTACCTTTTGCTACCATATTACAGAGGGGTCAAAATACAGAGATTTAGGCAATGCCAAGTCCATGTAAAAAATTACAGTTATGATATCTTTTCATCTGATTCTTTCAGATCTGCAATCTGGGAGTTATGCTTCCTACAAAGAAAGAACTGAAGGCTTAAAAAAAAAAAAAAGAAAGGTGAATCTGAGAAGCAGGTTATTTCTGTGGTAAGTTCTCTCAGTGTGCAGTAGTCCTGAAGGCAGACTGGATTACTGACGTTCTCAATAAGAAAAGACCCTCTTCTACATCTTTTTTAGTCAGAGAGGTACTCTTAAGTTAGAAGCTGTGAGAAGAAAGGGGAAGGCAATGGCAACTTAGTAAGCAGATGGACTGTGAAGGACTAAGGAAGAACGATAGATCATCACTGCTTGGAACTCACTGTTGTATAACAGCTGGCTAAAAGACTGCTCAAGAAGGGAATGAGATGGCAATGAACAAAAAATTCATTCAATGAACAAGGCTAGACTTCAGTTAGTTTCATGCATGAAGAGAGAATGTGGTTCTGCCTTCTTTCCAAATGAAAAATTCATGGCTGGTTAAAGCAAGTGGAAAGACACTTAAGCTCATTATTGATGAAGATCATTAATGCCTCTGCTCAGAAGGGCATTTTGCCAGTTTTACTTAAGCAGCAGTTAAGAGCTTGCTCAAAACCCCATCTTTGGATGATATTAGCAGAGCAAATTACTGTCCAGTGTCAGGCCACCCAATATCTGGAAAGATAATTGAGGTTGTGCTGATGGGTCAACTCTAGCAATGTTTGCATTTCAAAGATTTAGTTGATCCCCCACCTGGCTTGGTCAATATATAAGTAGAGAAATGAGACTACATAATCGTTTTGTAATCACTGTAATCTGGTGATGGGTCCTTTGGACTTTTTCCTGTGGAGGGAAAGATTATTGACTTGATAATGGACTACTGATGGAAGGATGAATTAAATTCTTCCTTTACAGGTACAGAATTCTACCAGTAGATTATTCTTGTCCCATGCTTATACATAGCTGTTAGGAGTAATGGTGCTTTGCAACTGAAAGTTGAATGCATGTGATAAATTTCATTTTGTGCCTCCTCACTCAGTCAAGGTTCTAGTCTTGTTATGTGTATAGGACATGATCCTGTCATCACCAAAGTCAATGGAAAGGCTGGTACTTAGCTCAGGTTCCCAGTAAGCTGGACAATTACAGTAAGTGTTCATGTGTGCTCTATTACTTTGCAGTAATTGTGAGGCTGTTTGTCTTTGAGGAAGTGGAATAAATATATTTTTTCCTTAATGAAGTGTTAGAACATGTACATGGGAAGAAATCACTTTAGTCTATCTGCATGTACACACCCCAGTTCATGATGCCATAACTCTTCTGTGCAGCCACATTGTGAGATGGAAATAGGAATTAGAAGCAAATTACCACATAAATGAAAAAGCACATAAGGAATCATTTTGGAGATGTTTTGGTAATTTTAAAACTTACTTTGTCAAGTTGTTTTCTTAAACCAGATCATCAAATTCTTTTTCCAGTCAACAGAACTGTGAAATCCAGGAAGAACTTAGACACTGTCCCTCTGCAGGCCTGCACAGATTGCTTGCGTCTGGCATGGGAAGATCCCTGAACTGTGGATAGGATTTCAAGATATGTAGGTGTAATTCATCTACTTTGAAGAAATATTTTCAGGTGTAGTGGAAATTATTTCTGCAACATTTACTGAGAACATACATGTTGGCTTCACAAGTGTATTCATATCCCAGATGTTCCACTGAGACTGCCATCATTATTGCTTTCCAGTTTAGCACAACCATCAGAGCTCAGAAAACTACAGCAATAGGTCCCTAAAAACACCCTGCAGCAAGCCCCTTTGTTTTTACTGCAGTACCTTTTTCTTACGACTGGGCAAATGTACCCAAAAATGTTCAGTGAGTATGAGCCATAGTATTTTATTTCTTGGAGTACCTGCCAAAATGAATCTATCTCTAGAAATCAAGTTACTTCAGCCAAGACTTCTTTGAGTCTATGTGTAATTCTTTGATAGTGATTCTTTTTAAAGCACTGATGTTTGAGCAGCTGGTTATAGAATCATAGAATCATAGAATCAGTCAGGGTTGGAAGGGACCACAAGGATCATCTAGTTCCAACCCCCTGCCATGGGCAGGGACACCCTACACTAGATCACGCTGGCCAGAGCCTCGTCCAGCCTGGTCTTAAACACCTCCAGGGACTGGGCCTCAACCACCTCCCTGGACAACCCATTCCAGGGCTTCACCACTCTCATGGTGAAGAACTTCTTCCTCACATCCAGCCTGAATCTCCCCACCTCCAGCTTCATTCCATTCCCCCTAGTCCTATCGCTACCTAATAGCCTGAGAAGTCTATCCCCAGCCTTCCTGTAGGCCCCCTTCAGATACTGGAAAGCCACAATGAGGTCACCTCGGAGCCTTCTCTTCTCCAGACTGAACAGCCCCAACTCCTTCAGTCTGTCCTCATAGGAGAGGTGCTCCAGCCCTCTGATCATCCTCGTGGCCCTTCTCTGGACACGCTCCAGCACGTCCACATCTCTCCTGTAATATGGGCTCCAGAACTGGACGCAGTACTCCAGGTGGGGTCTCACCAGAGCTGAGTAGAGGGGGAGAAGCACCTCCCTTGACCTGCTGGTCACACTTCTCCTGATGCAGCCCAGGATCTGATTGGCTTTCCGGGCTGCAAGTGCACACTGAGAGCTCATGTCGAGCTTCTCGTCCACCAGTACCCCCAAGTCTCTCTCCCCAGGGCTGCTCTCCAGCCAGTCACTGCCCAGCCTGTATTTGTGCCTGGGATTGCCTCGACCCAGATGCAGGACCCTGCACTTGGTCTTGTTGAAGCTCATGAGGTTGGCTTGTGCCCACCTCTCCAGCCTGTCCAGGTCCCTCTGGATGGCATCCCTTCCCTCCAGGGTGTCCACTGCACCACACAGCTTGGTGTCATCAGCAAACTTGCTGAGGGTGCACTCGATGCCACTGTCCATGTCACCCACAAAGATGTTGAACAAGACAGGTCCCAGGACTGATCCCTGAGGGACTCCGCTTGTCACTGGCCTCCACTGGGACATGGACCCGTTGACAGCCACTCTTTGGGTGCGGCCATCAAGCCAATTCTTTATCCATCTAGTGGTCCATCCATCAAACCCATGTGTCGCCAGCTTGGAGACCAGGAGGTGGTGCGGGACAGTGTTGAAGGCTTTGCTCAAGTCCAGGTAAACGACATCAGTTGCTCGCCCCTCATCTATTAATGCTGTCACCTGATCATAGAAGGCCACCAGGTTTGTCAGGCAGGATTTGCCCTTGGCAAAGCCATGCTGACTATTCCCAATCACCTCTTCACTATTCTTCTGAGTCATTAGTGCCTCCAGGAGGATCTGCTCCATGATCTTTCCGGGCACAGAGGTGAGACTGACTGGCCTGTAGTTCCCCGGTTCCTCCTTCTTGCCCTTTTTGAAAATGGGAGTAATGTTTCCCCTTTTCCAGTCTGTGGGGACTGCCCCAGTCTGCCATGACTTCTGCAATATAATAGAGAGGGGCTTGGCAACCTCATCTGCCAGTTCTCTCAGCACCCGTGGGTGTATCCCATCGGGTCCCATGGACTTGAACACTTTCAGGTTCTTCAGGTGATCACGAACCTGAGCTTCACTTATGATGGGCAGTTCTTCCTCCCCATCCCTGGCATCG
This sequence comes from Picus viridis, assembly GCA_033816785.1. Lineage (NCBI taxonomy): Eukaryota > Metazoa > Chordata > Aves > Piciformes > Picidae > Picus > Picus viridis. The sequence goes on from CM066576.1 coordinate 23,456,984, forward strand.
TCTGCCATGACACCAGGAGTGTGGCTGGAGGCCCTTGCAGTGAAGACTGAGGTAAAGAAGTGATTGAGTACCTCAGCCTTTTCCACATCACTTGTGACCAATTCACCACTTTCCTTTCTGAGGGGGCCCACACCTTCCCTAGTCTTCTTCTTGCCATTAATATACCTATAGAAATTCTTAGTGTTCCCTTTAACCCCCTGGCTAGATTCAGTTCAAACTCTGCTTTGGCTTTCCTAACCAGGCCTCTTGCTGCTCGGGCAGCTTCCTTATATACCCCCTGTTCTATCTGTCCTTCCTTCCACTTCCTGTAGAGTTTCTTTTTACGTGATAGTGTGTCCAGCAGCTCCATGTTCATCCAGGCAGGCCTCCTAGCATTCCTTCCTGCTTTTCTCCTTATAGGTATACATAGCTCCTGGACACAGAGGAGGTGGTCCTTGAATACTGACCAGCTGTCCTGGGTCCCTCTTCCCTCCAGGGCTTCATCCCACGACACTTTGGCTAGCAGATCCCTGCAGCGATCGAAGTCTGCACGCCTAAAGTCTAGGGTTGTAAGCTTAGAATATGTCCTCCTGATTGCCCTGAGGATATTAAATTCAACTGCTTCATGGTCACTGCAGCCAAGGCCGTCTCTGAGCCTCACATTTGTTACCAGCCCTTCCCTGTTGGTGAGAACAAGGTCCAGCGTAGCACCTTTTCTTTGTTGGTTCCTCTACCATTTGGAGGAGGAAGTTGTCTTCTATGCAGTCCAGGAACATCCTGGATTGCTGATGCTTTGCTGTGTTGTCCCTCCAACAGATGTCAGGGTGGTTGAAATCCCCCATGAGGACCAGGGCTTGTGACCTGGAAGCCGCTTCTATTTGCCTGTGCAGAGCCTCATCTGCTTGGTTCTGCTGGTCAGATGGCCTGTAGGAGACCCCCACAGTAATATCTCCTTCCCCTGTCTTGCCTTTAATTCTAACCCATAAACTTTCAACCGACTCATCATGCCTCCCCAGGTGGAGTTCTGCTGATGCTGCTTGCTGCTGATTCTGCTGCTTATCTATACATTCTCCTTGTTTTCCTATAACACATTTCAGCACTTGTTGAGATAACTCTGTTATTAAAATCTAAGTAAAAAAAATCAATGTCAGGATAGAAGGATTGATTCTGTCTTTAAAATTTCTTTCATCTGACAATCCACAGAAATTAAGTCCAAACAAGCAATCTTAAGATGTGTCCAAAAAGGACACTTGACTGCTCTTGTTGATATGCCTGATTATTTTATTGCAATATATTTTGCTCTCTCTATATGATGTATCCTTCATCATCTTAAAGATCTTAAATATCTTATAAGGAGTAAGAATCTCACGTAAGCTAGCTAGAAGAGATGCTTATCAACTGTTTTTGAAGAACTGCTTGGAATTACCTTTGCTTTAGCTTTGTTCCCCTTTTTACCCCCTCCTTTAAATATTCACTCTTTTTTTTTTTTTTTTTTTTTTCTTTTTTTTTTACCATGGATTCAAAATGTTCTTCTCGGCTTGCCTTCTTTAACTCATGTAGCTGTTTCAGTGCCTCTATTCTACACAGCCATTTAATTTCTCTCATGGTCAGTATTAAAATTTCTCAGTTTTTCTCATGACCTGTACCCCTCTTGTCTTTTCTTTTTTCTGACAATTTACCCCTCAATTTATTTACAACTTAGTCTTTTCCATGTTATAAATAGCATTTCTTAACCTACATTTCCCATTATTTCACTTTCAACTCTCAGCTTTCAGTTCAATCTTCATGACAGAAGAATATCAGAAGAACATGAGAGTTCTTACTATATCACTCTCAGAAATCCCTTCCAAGAAACTGGTTTCCTCTGATTTAGTTTGTATCTTCTCCAGGACATACAAAACTATTCACTCTAAAATTTTTAAGGACATGAGGGCATCATTGTCATCCACTCAGACCAGACACAGAGCTTTTCTTAGAATATTGTCTCTCTTCACCTAATTATCAAGGTGTTATACTTGAGAAGCTCTCATCCACTCTTCAAATCACTGTGTGGGATTTCTGTCCTTGCTTTCCTTCTGTCTTCCCTTTACACCTTGTTTATGTATGATCTCATCAGCAAATACAAATTCAACTGCCATCTGTTTGGTAATGACTCACTGATACACTGGTCCACTTCAGGCATATCTCCTTATGTCCAAACTGAAATCTCAGTTTGCCTTTCTGACATCTCCTCAAGCATATGTAGCCATCGTCTCCAACTCATCATGAGTACAACAGACAGCTTATCTTTTCCCATACACTAAACTTTTCTTTCTTAGTCACTTAGCTCAAAATATAATATTCTAATATAAGCCTTCTTTCATACACAAAAAATCCTTAGTTCCTGTCAATGGGTTTTGAGACTAAATGAAATGTATAGCTTATTATGAGGAAACGACACAAAGACAGCCAGGTTGAAGCATAACTCTTAGCAAAAGCTTAAATAAATAGTATGGGAGAGCCATGATAGCTCAGGTTACACCAGTTCACTAGATGCTAAACCAAGCACTATGTTAACACAGTCAGTATGCACTCATAATTAAGACACTGCATAGTTATGCATCACACAGCACCATGGTCACTCTTAGGTAAGACAGCTGAAGTAAAGTAACTAGGAGTCACTATCTCAGACTTTAAGTACACATGAGTATGGAGCCATCCTTGAAAGGTATGACCAAATTCTCTACAATGTAACATGTATTCTTCTCAGTAACAGCAGTACCTTTACAGCCTTGACAAATGCAGTCATGCTCTTCCCATGTTCAGTCATATTGCTGCCAAAAAGATTGTTTTCTGAGCTATTCTTTGCTTCCCTGCACTGGTTCTTCCTTATCTCTCTTATCTGACAGGAGTTATGACTTTTCATTCTCAAAGCTTGCTGATACTGTCACATTGTACTCATTGTCAACATACTGACTGACTTCTCTGTTTAGACCATAACGCTACCTCCTGTTACCCGCATGTTCATAGGCTGGTTTAAATTTTCGTCCATAGCATACCTCATGCTTTGCAGAATCTCCTTATGCCTAAATATAAAATAAATCACCTGTTTTCCTTGAACTTATTCACAAAGTTACCTTTTCTTCTAGTTAACCTTGCAATCCCAAATTTATCTGGGCAACAGTACCTAAGAGGAATGACCTTGGTGTTGTGTCTTATAAGCACCATGAAGGCTACTGCCTACAAATCTCACCTTCCCTCAAAGGCAGAAATGTCTTTCAGAAGTCTCATTTCCCTAACATCAATTATTAATTAATATCACCTTAAGGACAGATGGGATTGGCATAGGTGGTTGGAAAAGAAACTGTGCTGCAGCCTGCCCTTGAGGAACTAAAGAATATTTGAGGGTACTTTAAAACAGGCAACATACGTCTTTTCCCCTTGCCAACTGTTCCCCCTAAACTAAGCACTTCAGAGGGAATACAATAGAGCAGAGTAATTAATTTAGCACCAGAGGCCCTCCTGAATAACAGGAAGGTAACATCCCTTCTTTCTCACCAATATTTTCTTGAAGTATCCCACCTGCCAAACTGTAACCATCCTTTGTCTACAACTATCCCCTGTTTTCTCCTTCTGTTTCCAGCTTAGAAGACTTCTGATACTCATATTTATTGACCTGCACTGGTAAAGGGATAAGGCTTTGCTTGACCTTCTTTTTACAAATACAGAAAGGCTGGTGGGATATGTGTTGGTTGGAGGCTCTCTGGAGTCCAGTGACCATGAAATAATTGAGTTTTCAATATGCAGTCAAGCTAAGAGGGGCAGCAACAAAACCTCCACTCTGGACTTCCAGAGGGCAGACTTCACGTTACTCAAGGAACTAACTCAGAAGGTACCTTGGGAAACAGCCCTTAAAAACAAAGTGGTCCAGGAGGGCTGGACCTACTTCAAGAAAGGATTCTTGAAGGAGCAGGAACAGGCTGTGCCAATGTGACAGAAGATAGGCTGACAGGGTAGAAGGTCTGGATAGGCAATGAACTTCTGAGCAAATTAAGGGTAAAAAAGAGGGTGTATCATCTTTGGGAGAAAGATGAGGTAACCCATGGAATGTTTAAGGAAGTTGCTAGGTCATGCAGGAAGAAAATTAGAGAGGTAAAAGCCCATTTAGAGCTTATACTGGCCACTGCTGTGACGGACAACAAAAAAATCCTTTTACAAATACATTAATGGCAAGAGGATGAGCAAGGACAACCTCCATTCATTGGTGAAAATGGAGGGGAACATAGTAACAAAAGATGAGGAAAGGGCACAGGTACTTAACACCTTCTTTGCCTCAATTTTTAATAGAAGGATAGGTTGTCTTCTGGACAACTGGCCTCCTGAGCTGGCAGATGGAGTCAGGGAGCAGTAGAGTTCCCCTGTGATCCAGGAGGAAGCAGATAGAGACCTGCTTAGCTACTTGGATCCCCAAAAGTCCTTGGGACTGGATGGGATCCATCCTGCTGAGAGAGCTGGCAGATGAGCTCACCAAGCCACTCTCCATCATTTTTCAACAGTCCTGGCTCACTGGGGAGGTCCCAGATGACTGGAAACCGGCCAATGTGATGCCCATCCACAAGAAGGGCCAAAAGGAGGAACCAGGGAATAACAGACCTGTCAGCCTGACCTCAGTGCCAGGCAAGATTATGGGAGAGGTCATCTTGGGTGCAATCACACAGCACTTAAAGGATGGCCAAGGGATTAGGCCCAGCCAGCATGGATTTAGGAAGGGCAGGTCCCGCCTGACCAACCTGATCTCCTTCTATGATCAGGTGACTGGCCTGGTGCATGCAGGGAAGGCTGTGGATGTAGTCTACCTGGACTTCGGCAAGGCCTTTGACACCATCCCGCATAGCAAACTCCTGGCCAAGCTGTCAGCTCGTGGCTTGGACAGCAGCATTCTGCACTGGGTTAGGAACTGGCTGGAGGGCCAAGCCCAGAGTGTGGTGGTGAATGGTGCCACATCCAGCTGGCAGCCAGTCACTAGTGGTGTCCCCCAGGGATCAGTGCTGGGCCCCATGCTCTTCAATATCTTTATCGATGATGTGGATGAGGGGATTGAGTCCATCATCAGTAAATTTGCAGATGACACCAAGCTGGGGGCAGGTGTTGATCTGTTAGAGGGTAGGAAAGCTCTGCAGAGGGACCCTGACAGGCTGGACAGATGGGCAGAGTCCAAGGGCATGACATTTAACACATCTAAGTGCCGGGTTCTGCACATTGGCCACAACAACCCCATGCAGTGCTACAGGCTGGGGTCAGAGTGGCTGGAGAGCAGCCAGGCAGAGAGGGACCTGGAGGGTACTGGTTGATATTAGGCTGAACATGAGCCAGCATCCTGGCCTGTTTCAGGAACAGTGTGGCCAGCAGGAGCAGGGAGGTCATTCTGCCCCTGTATTCTGCACTGGTTAGGCCACACCTTGAGTTCTGGGTCCAGTTCTGGGCCCCTCAGTTTAGGAAAGATGTTGAGTTGCTGGAACGTGTCCAGAGAAAGGCAACAAAGCTGGTGAGGGGTTTGGAGCACAAGGCCTATGAGGAGAGACTGAGGGAGCTGGGGTTGCTTAGCCTGGAGAAGAGGAGGCTCAGAGGAGACCTTATTGCTGTCTACAACTACCTGAAGGGAGGTTATAGCCAGGTGAGGGTTGGTCTCTTCTCCCAGGCAACCAGCACCAGAACAAGAGGGCACAGTCTCAAGCTGCATCAGGGGAGGTTTAGGCTGGATGTTAGGAAGTTCTTCATAGAAAGAGTGATTTGCCATTGGAATGTGCTGCCCAGGGAGGTGGTGGAGACACCATCACTGGAGGTGTTTAGGAAGAGACTGGATGGGGCACTTGGTGCCATGATTTAGTTGATTAGATAGTGTTGGATGATAGGTTGGACTTGATGATCTCAAAGGTCTTTTCCAACCTGGTCTGGTCTATTCTATTCTATTCTATTCTATTCTATTCTATTCTATTCTATTCTATTCTATTCTATTCTACTCTACTCTACTCTACTCTATTTCTATTCTATTCTATTCTATTCTATTCTATTCTATTCTATTCTATTCTATTCTACAATGATGTAGTTGTAGCTGATGTTGCAGCTGTAATTGAGGTAGCTGTAGTCATTATTGTCAACCTCAAAAGAGAAACTTCTAGTTTGGACAGAACATTACCACAGAAAGAAAGCAGAGCAAAACTTGAACCCAAGCAACAATATTTCTAACTGTAGACAGTCTGTGGGTGGCATGGTCTCCTTTCTGCTCTTTATGGTATAACAAATTGGAGTTAGGAACATATGTACATACAAACATCTTTTGTTGTTCCAGCCTGGAAGACTAATGCAACTAAAGAAGTCATTAAAGGTTTCAAGTCTGAAAACTGAGCTATTCAAAAGAGAAAGTATTAAGTGAGAGTATTTGGAACTCTGAGCTCTTATTTTGCTAACAACTGAAAAGCTTCTATGACCAAAAAAAAAAAAAAAAAAAAGAAAAAGAAAAAGTTGAAGTTGCTCATGGGTAAGGCTTCTCCTTTCTGAATTCCTTACACTAAATCTGTGTTCTGCAAAAGATTTCTCTTCTTATGGGCTTTTTTTTTTTCCCCATCATACTACTTTGAATTTTTAAACTTTCACATTTTTTTAGCTTAAGGCTTCACTATAACCTTCTGGCAGAAAGCTACTGCCTTCTGCCTCCATTGGCAAGTACAAATTCTGGTTATGGATTCCCCCAAGCATTCCTTTTTAATGAATATATAGTACATTTCCAGCTATGTTCTGAATTGGTAGTTTTGCTTAGACTTGCACAAATTCCTGTACCTTACAAAGGGATGCCCTTCCTCCAGAAAGCAACAACAGAGAAACATGCATTCAGAATTATTAATGTAACAAGATGAAAAGTGAAATGGGGAAATCTAACCCTTCAGACCTTCTTCATATGGCATAAGGAAGCAAAAGGACAAGCTCTCAATTAAAAAAAAATCCCTGTCAAGTTAGTTTTAGATCACCCGAATTTGTATAAACAGTCTTGACAGACACATTCTTCCATACCTTCTATTTGGAACAGAAAGAAATACTGCCTCTGTTCAAACTCATAAATTAAGAGATGTCATAGTAGTACACTAGGTACTTAAAATACAATAGAGAGATGACAGTCATTAAGTTAGATCATCATCTGTAATTATTTGGTTTAGGTATGGCAGTTCCATGCTGAGCTTGAGTCAGATTGGTGGAGATTCCTCCCGGAATGGCAAACCATCCACAGGCATCATCTGGCTCTTTTGGGTTTGGCAAAACTTTTTGACTCAGGCAGGGCTTGCAAAAGCTACTGTGACAGCTACCTGAGTACGTAGAAATCCTGAAATATTAGTTGTGGTGTCTGTGCAGTCCTGTTTATCTCATTAAGGCACTAACAAAGGGGCAAGTGATAATGTGATAAGGGCCAAAAATGTTTAAGCATATGGCTTATTGTCATAGGAGGTAAAAAAGGAGAGAAGGCCTTATCTAGACTCTATGATGGGAAGAAATTACCACTTTTTTAGCTCAGCAGAGGAGAAACCAAGTCCCAAAAGCTCAATAAAGCCCAGAAAATCCTCAGAAGAACAGCAAACCTCAGGAAATAGTAAATCTAACCCTGGTGAGTCAAGACTAAGAAAGCACATACTATATCATACTGGAGCTTCTGCAGAATGTGCTGTGAGCAGGGTTAAACATCAACTTCTCAAATTAGAAGTGCTTACTTAAACAGCACAGCAAGAAATGGTACAGCCATTACTGTTTTCAACTAGAATCAGACAGCAATAAATAGACTTTTAGTAATAAATGGCTTTTAAATGATTCCAACTGAGTAGACAATACAAGAAAAGAAAACAAAAACTGACTGTGGTGTTTTGGGTCAGATGCACTGCAGAAAGCTCCTTGTTTTAAAAATCTAATCTTCAGACTCCTGTAGGCCAAAAAGGATGAGCCTCAGCTTAAGCCTGGTGACCATTTCTGTCTTTCTCACAATCATCAGCAAATTGCCCCTAGACTGTTGACAGGGAGTAAGCGGAGGGATGTACATGAAGAGTCTGAGCTGCTGCGACTGGGGAATTCTGCCCCGCTTGGCTACATGACATCCGGTGCAGACAAGCATCTCTTTACTTTTAGGAATGAAAAAATGAGTTCCTGAGGTGTTTTTTAAAATACGGATAACAAATTACACTGGATCCATCCTCTGGAAGTGTTCGGGACGTGCTCCGAAGCGCAGTGGGATTGGGAACTGTAGGGGGGATAGGCAGGACAGGGTAGTGATGACGGCGTGCGGGCAAGGAGGGAACGCTTGCCACGAGATGGCAGCAATGCCACGTCTTTCTCGGCTTTTTTTTTTTTTTTTTTTTTTTTTTTTTTTTTTTTTTTTAATGAGAACCGCAAGGTTTATACATAAATACAAGCTTATTACAAAGTCAGCCTACCTCGTTCGGTGCCCGTTCACCACCTCCTTGCAACTTATAATGAGAAAACAACTTTGCATATTTCACCACGAAAGAAAACTCAGTCCAAGTGAATAACAGCAACCTTGAATACCTTTCCAAAGGTATTCATGTTTCTGTCTTCCCTTCCTATAAGCCTTTGTATTTTAATTACGGACATAGGCCTGCATTAATTATGAGTTAGGGCCAGTGCACAGTGGTGGCAATCTGTCCAATTCTGTCCGGATCAAAAGTGGGATTTGAGCACACTTTTGTCATCCCTTTTCAGATAGGCCTGGCATGAAATCCTTTTTGACAAAGGGCATCACCTGCCAGAGCCATGGGAGCATGGGGACCTGTGACAAGCCAACCTTGGGTCACCGTTTCCTTTCCCTCAGGCTCAGGGAATCAGCTATTCCGGGTTCAGTGTGGTGATGGTCAGTGCATGGTCAGATAGGGAAGCCTTTGTCTAGGTGTTTCTAGGTTTGGTGTTTTGTTTTGGAAATGATAGATAATGGCAGAAATGCCTCTTGGCAACAGGAGTCATCGGGAAAGGCAACATAAACGCAAAGCAGTCTTCCTCAGGGAGGTGTTGGTTCCCCTCCTTCCCCTGAGGAACCAGTTTGTTCTGATGAGCAGCTTGGAAGGAACGAGTATGGAACATTTTTGGACCTGAAAGCCCTTCTCTCTCCCGAGTGGGGACCAAGGCAGCCGAGAGTTTTACCTAGGGCTAGGGATCCACACCCCAGCAGACGCGCCACTCACACCCCACATGTGGGTGGAGAAGCCGCAGCCCAGCTACGGGCAGAACAAGGGGACGGGGCTTCAGGGCTCTGCAGCAAATGGTACCCCGGGCAGGTGTAGCCCTGGGGTCGCCACCCTTCCCTGTGCCGGGGGGCAATGGGCCAGGGGAAAGCCTTCTGCTCTCGGGCGCTTTAGCAGGGTCATCAGTAGCCTCCCAGGGCTGAGACCGGCGAGGAGAGGGGGAGGCTGCGGCTGCTCCGGGGGAAAGGGTGGTGGTGATGTCGTGCGGGGGCCGGCCAGTGGAGCGGAGAGGATGCGGGCTTGGCGTGCGCCGGCTGCGCAGCGCCGGCCGCTTCCCCTCTCCGTGGGAAGTGATGGTTGAGTCCGGTGGCGACGGCTTCTCGTGTGGCTGGCAGCCGCTCCTCTGCGCTGCCTGCGCTGTTCTCGCCGCGATCCCTCCCTCTCCTCTTCTCCTCCTCCTCCACCTCCTCTTCCTCGCACTCCCCGCATCCCTCTCCTGCCGCTGCTGCCCGGCTCTCCCCGCCGGCGGCCGTGGATGCGGCGCTGCCCGCGGCACCGGGCGTGCCTTCCCTCCCTCTCTCCCTCCCTCCCTCCCCTGGGCGGGCGGCGGGCCGGCGGCGCCGGGGTTCCGCGGGCGCTGCCCGGCGCATCCCCGGCGCGGCGCGAGGCTGATGCTATGAGCAGAGCGGAGCTGGCCGCCCGCGCAGTCCTGCAGGAGGCGCCGGCCGCTGCGCGGCGCTCGGGACCCGGAGCGCTGCTCCCCGCCTCTCCTCGCCCCGTGCTGCTCCGCCGCCGCTCTCCTTAGCCCCGCCGCCGCTCCGAGGACACGGTCGCAGCCTGGAAGAGCCACCGGGGGTTTTGCGTGAGAGAGTGTGTGTGTGTAATAACTGCAGACATGACTGCGTGGAGGAAATTCAAGTCTCTGCTGGTTTTCTGCGCGGGGCTCCTCACTGCAGCTCAGGGTAAGATTTGGGTTTCTTGCACTGAATTTGTGTAGGCTGTGGCTGTGGCACTTGATTCTCCCCTCTTCTCTCCCTCCACCCCAGCTAATCCGCTACCGCTCGGCTGAGCTCTCTCCCTCGCTTCGTTACTGCTCCGGGAAGCAGCAGGCTCCCCGAGCCCGGTCTCCCTTACCCCAGCCTCACCACCTCCCGCTAGGTCCGCTGCTGTTCCCCGGGGGCTCGGCTCCCGGCCGGCCACTTTCCCCGGGAGAAACCAGCTCCCAGGAGTTGGGCAGCAGCAGGAGCCGCTGCGGCGCTGGGAGAGGATCCGTGCGCATCCAGCCGCCTGGGCAGCGCCGGAGTTTGGGAACACTTCGCTCTCCGCGCGCACACGAACGGGACTCGTTGCCGTGTGAGGGACAGTCCCCGGGCTGGCAAGTTTCGCTCTCTCCTCTTCCCGCTTCCCCGGCTTTTGCCTGCTCGGGGGGAGCACGGAGTGGGTGGCCGCGGAGAGCCTCCCCGCCTGCCTTCAGCCGGCTCCGCTCCCCTCAAGTTACGCGGGGGCGGGGATGCTGCGCCGGGGTCCCCCCTCCGCCAGCTGCCTGCCCGTGCAGGAGGGAAGAGGGCTGGCTCCTTTCTGCTCGGCGTGTGGTGGGGAGCGTCTCCCACCTCCTATTGGGTTTCTCCTTAAAATCAGTGTGGGGGAGGGAGGAGAAATGAGGGGGTGACGGTGGAGAATTGGGTTATACAACTTCAGTGCTGGCCTCAGCCCCATCACTTGCCTCATCGCTGGAGACAACAACTTCCCCATTATTCACTTCGCCTCTCATTAGCCCTGCGTTTTTTCATGCTGGGAGAGAGATGGGAGTGCGTGTGTGTGAGTGAGAAAAGGGCGGGAGGATGCTTGCAGCTGAGCACCTGTCCCCGTTATAGCCCCTGCCTCCTCTCACCTAGCTCCCGGCTGTTTCTCTGGGAGGACGGTTCTCTTTGCGGTCTGCGCTAAGATTCCCTTAAACCTTCCAAGGAGCTTTAAATCTATCCCACCATTTTATTTGTCGCCTTTTTTTTTTTTTTTTTTTTTTTTTTCTTTGTTTCGGTGCGGGGGTGGCTGTAGCGAGAGGAACGGGGCTAGCCAGGGCTGGCTGGTGAGGCTGGAGCCTTCCCCCGTCCTGCTGGTGCCCGCGGCCGGGCTCTCTCGTCCTCCTTCTGGGCGACACTGCAGGGTGCCCTACCTCCAGCAGCCTCTGGACCGGATCTGCAGGCAGAGGCAGTGGAAGGCCATCCCGGTCTCCCGACAGCCGGGAGAAAGCATTGCCCAGTACGGAGGAGCGGCTGCGGCTCCCCGCCAGCCCCGGTTGGCACCGCTCCTCTGCTTGCGTCCTGCCGCTGCCTCGGTTCATCGGACAACGCCACCCGGCTGCCCCCCCGGTCGCGCTGGGCCCGTGGGGAAGAGCGCGGGAGAGGGGAGGCGCCCCGGTTTCCTGCGATGTGAAGCGCGCGGCTCCCGGGGACGGGGCTGTGCCGGGCACACACAGCCCGGAGCGGGCGGGGGCTTTTCGGCGTAGCCGCCCAAACTTCCACCATCCTCCTCACTGGTGCCTCGATGCGGTGCTCACTCGCCCAGGCGGGACTTGGCCGCCGTTTCCAGCCCGCACACCTGCCGGTGCTGCCCCGGGGAGCGCTGATCCGGGCGGCGGAGCTGTGCCTGGCCGCCGCACAGAGTCCGGCAGCACCGGGACGAGCTGTCGCCGTGGCCGCGCCGACTCCCAGGGCGAGCCGACACCCGCGACTCATTTGTTAAATACACTGTACCCGGTTCTCGCGTTTGACATTTTAAGTGTTTTCTTTTCATGGCTGACAGCACATACGAAAAGCTGGAGGCTGGATCATGGTTATTCAGCGGAGATCCGACGTGTTTTGCTTACATACAGAGGCTTTGCCAGGAACATTTCGGCACTGCCTTTGATGCTGCTCTGCAGAGTGTAATTATACCTCGCTTAATGTGGAGCAGCAACACACCCATTTAAAGGCTACAAACTGACTTAATATTGAATCAAACAACAGGTAGAAGGGGAACCAGTGGAGACATTTGACATAATTCTTTCTCATTTACCATGCCAGGCAATCGAGCACAGATATCTATATTTAGTCCAATGTTCATTCTGAGTCTGAAATTATATTTATAGTTTAGGGACCGAAAGAACTCCTTCCTTAGTAACATGAAGAGCCTAGATTTTCAGGAGCGCATAAAATTTTGATTAATATGTCCCAAGAACTCTGTTTTACCAGCCCCTTGGTAGTCACATCATTTGGTAGTTACCGTGATAGGAATTCACTTGGGGGTTTGGTTGATTTAGGAGTTTTAAAAGGAAAAAAAAAAAAAAAAAAAGTGCTGAATTTCTGAGGGTTTGCCACAGGCATTTCCTTACATTTCAGTGAAATGAAAGGTGGGCTGTTATGAAATGGAATGGAAACCCTTTGTTGCTGTGCAGTTTTCTGTAACTTTTTTAAGAGGTAGGAAAGAATGAAAAATGAGTCTGTGTTATCATTTCTTGTGGTAGAATTGAGGCGCAGCTCTACATTTCTTTGGACTCATTTTGTCTGACTGATGAATCTGAGTGTTTTGAAAAACATTTGGGGGATTCTTCCCTGTCCATTATGGTTTAAGCATCAGGGGAAATTAGTCTGGAGTAATTTAAAAGAACCACTTTCCCAGAAACTACCCTGTCATAGTAATTCTTCAACAAGACAGGCAGCATGATGTTCAGATCTGTGTGTTAAGACTGGCAGGTTTACAAGGCCTTTTGCTAATTCTGATAGGATATATCCCAGTAAAATCAAACATAAACACAATTCACATCAATATAATTTCTATAAAAAAACAAACTGCTAGAAAAAAAATGGTAGATTTAGACTGAACTCAGACTAAACTCCAAGGTAAAAGACTACAGTGTCTTTCTGTTGTGACCTGAAGTCTGTGGACAACCTGTTTTCAGTGTAGAAATACATATTGCTTAATACTTAAAATTGTCCCAGTACATGTTTTCAAGATAATTTCCTGGACTGGTTCAGATAAATGAATACAGAACCTTCTTCACCACGTAATTGTCTCAAACAAAATGTGCATAAGCAGCAAACAGGCTTATGCACAGGAGTATCATTCAGATTAAAGGAAAGAGCAAAGTGAAAACTTTTCTGTTCTGAATTTGAAGCCAGCCAGTGATAGCTTGCATTTTGTTTATCTGAAAAACTCAACAGCTTAGGATTTTGTTTATTTAAAAAACCTAACAAAACAAGCAAACAAACAAAAAAACCCCAAGACCAACACCCCCACACAAGCAAGGAATAAACTCCAAAACTTTTAATGTCCCCTCTGTTTGCTGCTATCACCTTGTCAAAATAATAACTATGACCACATCACGCAAAGTTACTACTATGTCTAAGGCCTATTTCTGTTGGACTGGAGTGTCTGTTTCTTTTAAAGTCCAGTATTTTCTCCCTTCAAAGCAGTGTTTCTCAAACTGTGAAGCTGGTCTCTCTGGAGAGGCTCCATTCTCTTCCAGACAAGACTAAAGCAATTCTAGTGAAAATGAGCTGGACAAAAAATATGGTGTTTTTTTAAAAAAAGAATATCAGAGATAGGTGTTGAGACTCAGCTGCAAAAAACAGGTTTCAATGGATGCATTCCTCGGTCCACAGCCCAGTGAGGAATCTGCCATAGAAACACAGGCAAGAGAACAGCCAGTTCTTACCACATAATGTTTTAATGTAAAAATGCATTTTATCCTTCCCCGTTTTCCATCAAGATCTAGTGTCCTTTACTCTGTTAAGGAATGGGATATATGGTCAGTTTGAATATAATGCAGTGAAGAGCATTCCAGTTCAACAAAGATTCTCCAAACACTCATTTTAGACCTTTGAACCCCCAGATGTGATTTGAATTCCCACTGTCAGACAGTACAAGTTTATTGGTTTCTCTGGTGTGTCTGGCACAGGATACTGGTGTGGGGAGCTGGCCATGGTATACCAGCACATGCAAGTGTGAGCACACAAGTACTTCAGAAAGCATTGAAATCTGTGAGAGCACTCCAGCACCATCTGATCTCTCTATGTGGGAACCACTCTATAGACTGCTTTCTATTTATTTTACTGACTGTCACTCTCATGTCCCTTTTTACAGAAGTGTGATTTTGATCAGGCATGGGGTGGGGAAGTTGTGTTTTTTTTCCCCTTGCAGATCACTTTTTCTAGACAAACATGGAATCTAATTGATATACACAAGTTTTTAAAAGACATCTATGGGACTTTGGATTCAGTAACATTTACACTACTGAAAACTTTGGCTCCACCAAATTAAAAATGATCTGAAACTGTAAATATTTTAAAGAGAAACCAATGCATTTGAGATTTACTGGTGTCTCTAGAAAGGCTAAGTCCCTGAGGACTGCCAAATTCCACTTTTTTCAGGACACGTCATCTGTGCATTGTCACATTAAACTTCCTCTTGCAACCTTTCCTTGAAGAAGTAACTGCTTAATAGCATCCAATGAATTTAAAGATAAGATGCAACTTGATTTTGCTGAAATCTGTATTGAACTGTCATGGCTTTGACCACGATGACATTACTCTGCTATTAAACAGCGCAAGTGTGAATACAGATATTGCAGTGTAGTGCCAGGCTGCCGGTAACCAGCAGAGGGATGCAGAGTGGAAAGGGGAATTGCTGGTTTAACTATACAATCCACAGAAGCAGTAGCAGAAGTAGGAGACCTGAGCTCTGATAAAACTCAAGCATACAAGTGGATTTAAATCAGGGTCACTGTATAAGAATCTGTCCTCTAGTCCTCCATATGGCTTCAAAATTAGCCAGATTATATTGAGCTAAACTGGGTGTTCTATCAGTTTCTGCAGTGAACAAAGAACAAGAATCATATGGAAATTCTCTTAATGTGTATGAATTGCTTTCTTTTACTTAGATGCTTTACTTCTCAATGTCAGCTGCAATTTTATCAACCAGTAACTTTTTAAATAGGGAAAAATACATTAAAGCCTGAGGAAAGCTGTGAGATCTTCGTCCTCACTTATCTTGGTTCTGACTGGATGAAAGAATTTATTCCACTATATGATATTTCTATTGCATTTAAGAACATCTACACTATTTTTTTATAAGCATTTCTCCATGGAATAACTGCTTAAACAAATTAATTGGATTATTGCTAGTGTTACATTGACACACAAAGGCAACACTTATCACTCATCAGTTGTCTACGTTAGTAACTTGAACAGTAAATGGAGGCGCACATGCAGTAAAAACTCTTACAAGAGCAATACTGCATCTTATTACAAATAAGTGTTACTTGCTCAGAAACATTTTTTTTCTGAATTTCTTACTCATGTATTACTAAAAAAAAAAAAAAAAGGAGAGAGAGAAATTGCAACATCGCCATGCCATTTTTATACCCAGAGGGCACATTCAGTTAAAAGGACAGAGCAAGATTTAATCACTGTTTTATTACTGATGATTAACCAGAGTATCATCAATGATTTGCTTTTAGTAAGAGATAAGCAAAAAACCCCACAATTTCTTGCAATTACAGTAATGCTTTCATTTCCAGCATAAAAAGTAATCACAGATTGTAACAGCTTTCTAATTATTAAATTACACCTTCTAACAATGCATTCATGCATATTCTGAAGCACCAGTTCCACCTCTTTCACCTTATTTTTTTTTTGACTCATCTCTGTCAAGTAAAAGGCAACTTTGGACAGTTGTGAAGGCCCTACCCTCCCACTGTGGAAACTGAAACTCCCGTTCATTTCAGCAGTAGCTCTGTTGGCCAATTTTGAAAAGATTAGTACTCCTGCTAAGGCAGGCATGGTGGATACTGCAGATGAATAGTGGAGCCAGAGCCTGCTTAATATGAGCAAACACTGTTTACATCCATGTATGACTGAAAAACCTTGATAATATTAGAAGATTTGTATATTTATGTAAATAATCTTGGTTTTCAATTTGTGTCTCTGATATCTCCAAGCATGGTTTTATCTGACCTCTACCTTGCTTCATCTTCTCTGCTTTTTCTTTAAAGAAATTATGAAGGACAATATATAGAGAAACCTAGTATCATTTTAGTCTTTGGATGTTTTATGTCTCTCTTACAGTATCCCATGGATACCGAAGTACAGAATCGTGTTCTGTGTTCATATCTCTGTTGTACAGTGGCTTTCCAAAAGAAACGATTACAGCACTGCAGCTGACATAGAGCTGAATAAATAATAATGAATAAAACTTTGTGCACAGTTTGTTTAACAAACTTGCATAAAATATGGTCAGCATTTTAAAACAACATTTTGCAGTGCTTGCTTCATGCCTTATTCTCAATTTCGAGGCGATGACTTTTTCATGTGATTTTGCCAGACAAAGTTTTTCCTATTTCTTGTCAGAAAGTTTTCCTTGTCTATTGTTATTAGGAATTTCTAGGTGTATATAGGAGATTTGGAGTATTTTCTTGTTTTGGTGGTGGTGGGTTTTCTTTTTTATTTATTTTATTTTATTGAAATCTTCTTACAGTTCTGTGGTTTGCAGCAAACCCTGACATTTGGTGGAGAGCAAATCTGGGTTTATGTATACATCTTTTCCTCATCCTATGATTTGCAGATCAAATGCAGCCATGAAACACTTAATAAATAATTGTTTACTACCTTTGACCTGTGTTACCTGCCATACTGTGTTCACATTCAAAACTCAAGAGAACACAAATATTCAAACTTACATTTTGCTTACAGTGGTGCTGAAACACTAGCAATGTACAGTGCACTGGGAATACAAGTGGAAACAGCGAATCTTTCATTGTACTTGAAGCTCAGATCCAAGAGTGGGTCTGAAACACTGGGGACCACAACTAGGATACTTTCGTTTTTAAATACTGGCCCATCTGTAGCTAGGATTTAAAGAATCTTCATTGTGCTCGCAGTGCCTCCTCCTGAAGTGGATGGGGGAGCTTGGCTTTTTTTGGTCACTATTTCCAAAATACATGAACAAGAACTTAAGGTAGGCTTTGGGCATCGTGCATAAGTTAGAACTTTCCTTGTATGAGCACGTCAAGGTTCAGTCTGAACTCATGG
Source organism: Picus viridis (assembly GCA_033816785.1). Classification (NCBI taxonomy): domain Eukaryota; kingdom Metazoa; phylum Chordata; class Aves; order Piciformes; family Picidae; genus Picus; species Picus viridis. The sequence continues at coordinate 23,474,241 of CM066576.1, forward strand.
TACATATGACGTGCACCATATAGCTTGAAACCCACACGCAACACAGATGACGGTGCAAGGAACAGGCAAGTGATTTTGTCAGGAACTAGCTGATGTTTGAAGCAAATTGCTAGATATTGCAGGAATACACATGAGGTGGTGGAACCTGCCTTCCCTTGAGCCTTACAAAAACCACACAGGAAGAAGCAAAAATTTAAAAAAGAAAGAACAGTGCTCCTTGCACAAGAGCAAAGTATTTGAAAAGGCCGTTTTGAGAAAATTATTTTAAAAAGCAAGTGTTTAACTTATTTTTAGACTAATTTTACATGATTCTGATTGTGAAACAAATGGTCATGACGAATCATGGTGTTCTCACTAATGTCTGTGGGATATCAATGCAGAATTTGACTGCTTCCAAGTGACTAAGTACACTATTTTAGCTTTGCCCCAGGAGCCAGATTTTCTATTGGTATCCTGCTGATGTTTCTTATAATACACAGATTGAGTCACACTAAGCTTTTTTTTTTTCTTTTTTATGAGGGAAAACTGTTTTATAATTCACTTTTTGAACCTCAGTACAATCCAGCAACCACGAGTATCACAATTGGTAACCCTCTGCATTTGCAGACATCTCCCTTCAGAAATTAAATTGATTTTCTTTATCTTAACTTGTAAATATCCCCTGTGCACTCTTTGATCCACTGTTTTCAGTGTCTCTGACACTGAAGAATGTAGGGCAAATAGATTTTATGAAGTCAAAAAAGGCAGCCATAGTAGCATTTTGATTGTGAACCATACTCAGCCATTGCTGCCTTGCTCTTGTGAAACCTGTATGTCATGGTGTATTAATTAACATAAATGTCAGAATGTTCCTTTCTTTTTGCCAGGCATGTAATGTAGTTAGCTTGAAACAAATCTTCCAGTTTGTAGAGAAAAAGCATTCTGCTATGCAAAACTAGGTATTTTGGATTGTAGACTGTAGTTTGTAGATTAGTTTGGGTAGCTGTATGTTGAAGTCTAACCTGTTAGGTCCTGATCCAAAGGCTAGGAATAGAATAGAATAGAATAGAATAGAATAGAATAGAATAGAATAGAATAGAATAGAATAGAATAGAATAGACCTTCAAGGTTGGAAGAGACCCTCAAGATCATCGTGTCCAACCTATCATCCAATACTATCTAATCAACTGAACCATGGCACCAAGCACCCCATCAAGTCTCCTAAACACCTCCAGTGATGGCGACTCCACCACCTCCCTGGGAAACTCACAGAGAAAAAAATAATAAAAATTATATCAGCAGTAAAGGATTTGGAACCTGACCTTTATTTATAGCCATGTCACACAGAAATAGCATGAAAACAAGGACACTAGGATAAATCTGAGGGTAATAAGGAAAATTCAAGCTCTTAGTTGTTGTTAATATGAAATGTTGCACAATCACTGATATGCTATTTAGAATCATAAAAGAGTTTTGGTTGGAAGGGACATTAGAGATCATCATCTAATTCCAACTCCCCTGTCATGGCCAGAACACATCCTACTAGACCACATTGCTCAAATTGCCATCCAATCTGACCTTGAACATTTCCAAGAAGGAGACATCCACAACCTCTCTGGGAAACCTATTCCAGCATCTCACCACCCTTACACTGAACTTCTCTTTCTCCTGGAATCTCAATCTACCCTCTTTCAGTTTAAAGCTGTTATCCCTCATCCTGTATGCCCTCACTAAAATCCTTACTGTATACCTTCACTAAAAAGTCCCTCCCCATTTTTCCTGTAGTTCCCCTTTACATACTGGAAGACTGCTACAAGGTCTTCCTGGAGCCTTCTCCAGGCAGAACAATCACTTGTCTTAGCCCATCCTCACAGGAGAGGTGCTCCAGCCCTCTGATCACATTCATGGCCCTCCTTTGGACTTGCTTCAGTTGGTCCATGTCCTTCTTATGTTGGGAGTTCCTCAGCTGAATGAAGTACTCCGGGGGTGTGTGTGTGCTCATGAGAGTAGAGTAGAGGGGAGAATAACCTCCCTAAACCCACTGGTCACACTTTTTATGCAGCCCAAGATACATTTGGCTTTCTGGGTTGCAAGGAAACATTGGACTAGATGATCTCCAGAGGTCCCTTCCAACCCCTATGATTCTATGATTAATTCTGTGATTCCCTGGTCATGTGAAGCTTCCTGACACCCAACATTCCCAAGTCCTTTCCTTCAGGCTGTTCTCAATCCTTTTGCTGTTCAGTCTGTATTTGTGCTTGGGATTGTCCTGACCCTCTGCAGGATCTTGCAGTTGGCCTTGCTGAGTTTCATGAGGCTTGCACTGGCCCACCTCTCAAGCCTGTTAAGGCTCCTCTGGATGGCATCCTTTCACGCCAGCCTGTTGACCATACTACACAGCTTGCCATCATTTATGTTTATGATACATGATGCTTTAAGTTTTTTGACCCATCTGAAGCATATGACACTCCAGTGGTTTTCACTAGTTATATAATTCATTTGGTTCTGAGGAGAGATTAACCTTTAATGGTTAATTTAGCAAAATTTAATAAGCAGACTGATATCATAGAGGTGATCTATGCGTACAGTAGAGAGGATTTCTTCAACTCATGTTGCCATGACAATTTAGATTTTTCCTGTCAACGCTTGAGAAGCTTCAAAGTAATTTCTTTAAAACAATGAATCAGGGAATATTTTGGAAATTGAAGTTGCTGTCTTCTTTCAGTTTAGTATCATTTCACACTATGAGGGATCTGACCCAAAAGAGTTAGACCTACAAACAAGAACTATTGCAAAACAAAACAAAAAAAAAACCCCAACCAAAACAAAAAAAGTAATATCATGAAACCTTCTTCATGGATCTCTGGTGATATACATCAGCAGAGAAGCTGACTTCAGATGCATTATTAAGTGATTCAGATTTCATTTATTAACTATATGATAGTAATAAACACTCATAAACCAATAACAGATAATAAAGAGTGGAGAGGCCAGTTTACCGTTGTCATTTTGATCTCCATGACAACATTTTATCTTGTAGCTATTTTGAAGAAATTAGATTACAGGATTATAGAACAAAGAAGGACTAATAATTTTCTTTTTGTTACAGTTCCAATTATAAAATTAGTTCAATGAATGAGGAATAAAATCAAAACGCTGGTGTCCATATATTTAAATTACTACCCAGGGTACATCCTGCATACAATGGTATTACTAACGAAACTTCCCTCTTTTGATTTGTCTTAAATGAAATGAATTGTTTTGAAAATACCTAAAACTAGCTCAAACTAATTTAATTCTTAGGAAATAAATAACTGGCTTATAGAGGTATTTTTTATGTTGCTGTTAGCAGTGAGGGAAACATTGTAATTGGAAAGAAGATAAGGTGAAGTGCTGTTTCTGCTGGAAAAATAAGTTTCTATGTATTGAAGACAAGAAAAGTAGCTCAACAGTGGTTTTCTTTTTAAAATGTTACTGGCAGATGATGGCTACTGAGTTGGTGTAGTTTGTTTACCACTTTGCAATGGATTTAAGATGAGTCATGTCACATTAGAAGGAAAATTGAGAAGTTGTTTTGTCAAACTGAACTGAGGTTTTTATTTTCTTTTTTATGTGTATTTGAATTATTAGTTCTCTTTAAACAGTGATACTTAATTGATTTCTTTTAGTGTTGATTCTTGTGTCCATAAATCCAAGTTCTTTTTGCTTGAAATGGTCAGTCCAGATCTGCAATTTCTATTTACTGGATCAGGTGACTGAGTGGGAGTCTCCTTTCACTTAGCTTCCTGTGTCCTTAAAGCATTTCATTGTCAGGCTAGTTTGAAGCACAATAGTTTCAACCTCTACGAGCACAATTGGTATTTGCAAGCCTTTCTATTCCCTTGTCTTCTGAGTGGGAGTTGACTGACTAAGGCCTATATAATGGGTCATCAAGATTTCATGTTGTAGAGAAATCTTTTATTTTCTTACTGACTTTTTCAGTCCACTTTACGGGTAATGTGTCTCAGTGTATCTACAAATAGTGTTAAGGTAAAGTGGTACTTACTTATACAAATATTTGATAAAGAAAAATATTTGTGGATGAGACACACTGTTTTGATTGGAATAACTTAGTGAGACAGGAATGATGAAAATATTAACTTAATTTTCCTGAAAACCCTGCCCCAAAATATTGTACAAAACTAGTTAAATTTTGTTTACAGGGTCTGTTTAGTCAGGAATTCCACAAGAATGCTTATGGGCAACTTTGGTTCAATTTAGAGAATTCAGAAAATGGAAAAGGCTAAGCCACAAAATAGCTTTACTCCTTATAAAATCAGAAGCAAGCCATGACCCGAGGGAAAAGCCAAGAATGCTGGATTTTACTCCTGAGGGTGCCAGCAGAACCAAGCAGCTGAGGCCCTCCACAGGCAAATAGAAACGGCTTCATGTTCACAAGCCCGGTCCTTGTGGGTGATTTCAACCACCCTGACATCTGCTGGAGGGAGAACACAGCTAGGTGCCAGCATTCCAGAATGTTCCTGGAATGCGTAGATGACAACTTCCTCTGGCAAAGTTAATGCTGTGGGGGAAACTTCAACCCACTACAAGGTGGTAGAAGCTCCATCCCTGGAGGTTTTTAAGGCCAGGATGTATGTGGCTCTGGGCAACCTGATCTAGTACGTGTCCCTGCCCATGGCAGGGCGGTTGGAACTAGATGATCCTTGAGGTCTCTTCCAAACCATAACAATTTTGTGATTCTAAGTAGGCATTTGCAGGTGGTCCCTGGATCTGTCCTTGGTGGCAGCCTCCAGAACTGCAAGTTTGTAATCCAGTTTGTGGATCACATGGCATAAATCCAAAGAAAATGTAACCCACCAAATTTAAAGTATCTCCAGACACGGCTCCCACAAGGCAAATCTCATGGAGCAGGGCTGCCTTAGTAGTGCAAGAAAAGCCATACTGCTTGTGTGTTTCAGTGAATGGCCACAGTTTACGGCAGAGGGCAGGTCGCTCCAGTGGAGTAGCAAGCAGGACCTCAGGGTACACAGGTGCAGGGAGAAGCCAAGTCCAGGTGCTGCCAGTAAATCTCTCCAATTTCACTGTGAATATAGTGAATCCCAAAGCAAGTCCAAGTCTGCTTTCTGGTCACTCTACTTAAGATCTTCACTAGACAATGTGCGCAGTGCCAATATATACTGGGTGTGAAGAATCTAGCCAATCACAATTCCAGATCCCAGCATGGGCTTTCCCATGAATAAATACATGTGTGGGACTTCAGCTCCTGGTGAGAGGAAATGGCCTTTTTACCTTTCCCTGTTCAAGCCTGCAGGGGGAGGGGAAAGGAATTTTGCACCTTAGTCTTCCCCCATTCAAACCTCCACAGACACAGGTCGGGGAAAGGGGGTTTTGGAGCACCCTATGACACACACTTATGATGCATCAGGTCATAGGCGTTCACCATGAAAAACAACCTGCTTTGTCCAGACTATCTGATATGTACATGCTGAACAATAAAAGCCTATCTGAGGTCATTTTACTTGTGAAACAAGTTTTAGTGTCAAGTTCAAGGGTGCTGGGAAAGGGGCAGAAGGTACTGTTTATTGTAAGGAGCACAGATTTGTATTTTTAATTGCTTTTGGGAGTGCTAAGTATCTGCAGTTCCCACTGCTGTAAGAGAAAGCTGCAGATCTCAGCAGTTTTGATTATCAAGGAATTTGCATTGTACTTACTTTTACACTAGAGAATCATCATAATCCGAACGAAATATAATGCTGTAAAGAGAATGAATAGACAACAGTATTCAGTGTTTACTACTGTTATCTCCCAGGTAGTAGCTGAAATAAGCAAAGTTTCCAAATCTACAATCGTTGTGGGTTTGGTTTTTTGTTTTGGTGGTGGTGGTGAAGTGTGTATGTGTTTTTCAGAAAGGAGGGATTCCTCAGGGGAAGCTGTGGTTTGTTTTTGCTTTAAAGTTGTTGCACTTAGGTACTTCTGTGTATAAAAAGAACCCCTGGATTTGGTGTACCCTGGAACAAAATGTTTGTGGTTACAAAGCAAACATTAAAAGCAGCAACAAATCAGAATCTGGACTGAAGCCAACTCATAGACTACTGTCTATATTGGATAATGGAGGCTATTGTCCTGTCTTGGAGTTAAAACCAATCCACCTCCGCTTTATTTCCTCCACGAGTATTCATCATTTTAAAATTTGTCCTACATTGGTGGTAACTAATTGCAGTTCCTTTGGACTTCAGTTTGCTTTCTAAGGAATGGGCCATTTGGAAGGCTGAGGCAGGCTCAGGTGGAAAAAAAAAAATAGTATCTGCTCTGGTTTACCACTGTAGGATACTTACAAAATGTCTTTTGATACTGTGCATCATTCTGCAGACTGTGATTTGCAGGACGGATCGATTTGTGCAAATGGTTTGAATGTGCATTTCACTCTGTGTGTTTGTGTGGCAAGGTTTTTGTAGCTGGTGGGGCTACTGGCGTAGCTCCTGTGAGAAGCTGCTAGAAGCTTCCTCTATGTCTGACAGAGCCAATTCCAGCTGGTTCAAAGACAGACCCAGCACTGGCCAAGGCCAAAGTGATCAGCAATGGTGATAGTGCCTCTTGAGATAGCATATTTAAGAAGGTAAAAAACTTTCTGTGCAATGACAATTGTAGCTGGAAAGAGGAGTGAGGGTATGTGAGAGACAGAACTCTGCAGACACCAAGGAGGGAGAGGCGGTTCTTCATGAGCCAGAGCAGAGATTCACTTGTGGTCTGTGGTGAAGACTACGTCGAGGAACGCTGTCCCCCTGCAGCCCATGGAAGTAAACAGTAGAGCAGATACTCAGCTGTAGCCTGTGAGGATCTCATGCCAGAACAAGTGACCCTGTCAGAAGTCTGCGCTGGAGCAGGCTTCTGGCAGGACCTGTGAAAAGAGGAATCCACACTGAAGCAAGTTTGCTGCCAGGACTTGTGACCCCTCTGAAAGGGACCCACATTAGAGCAGTTCATGAAGAGTTAACTGCAGGCACATGGGAAGGACTCAAATTGAAAAAGTTTGTGGAGGACTGTTTCCTGTGGGAGGAACCCCATGCTGGAGCACAAGAACAACATTAGTAGTCCTCCCTCCGTGGACAAGGGTGGCGGTGACAACATTCCCTGTCGCTCTGTGCTGCTGGTGGGGATGAGGTAGAGAAAGTCAGGAATAAATGGAAGCCAAGGAAGAAAAGAGGGCTGAGGGGAAAGCATCCTAAAGATTTGGTTTTATGTCTCATTATCCTACTCTTATTTGATTGGTAATAAATTAAACTAATTTCTCCAAGTTGAGTCTGTTTTGCCTGTGATGGTAATTGCTGAGTATTTCTCCCCATCTTTATCTTGACCCATGAGCCTTTCAATAAATTTTCTTTCCTCTGTCCAGCTGAGAGGTGATAGAGCAGATTTGTTGTGGGCACCAGGTGTCCAGCCAGGGTCAACACACCACAGTCACATAGGACTGATACTTTCACATACAGTTTTGTAAAGCAGCTTTTTGTGTCGCTGTCTCAACAGCACTTTGTTTCTCAAAACTACTCGGTTACACTGTTTTTGTCTAGGTACCATCCCAAAAGAGCAATGTGGATGAGGATCAGGACTCCTGAGGGGAAAAAATCAACTTAAAAAAAAAAAAAAGAAACTACTCTTTGGAGCTAGAAAGATAATGTACTGCCCACTGTGAAAAAATAAGCTACTGTGGTGACAGACTGTATCAGCTGAGGGGTGGGCATTCAGCACAGAGGACAGCATAGGCAGCTGATAGAAATGATTCTTACATTGCATTGACATACTCTCCAATAGTACCATGGAAGAAGATAAGCTATCTCAAAAAAGAAGCTACATGTGAGAAAACATGACAGCATTTAATGAGGGTTTTGGTCAAGGCTATTATTGTTTTAAATCAATCCTTGGTCTTGTAATTTGGCTTCTTCCACTCATTTTCTTTCTAGGATATATTGTCTGTTTATTCTTTCAATGGAAGTTAATTAGGCAGTGATGTGTATAGAGTGATTTATTAATTTGCTTTGTGGTGAGTCCCAACACATAGAGACTCATCAGACAAAGGATTATATGAACATAGAGAAAATTAAATGGACAATGTGGAGAACATGACAGGAAACTCAAGTTTGAGGAATGCTATTGTGACCGGTTTAGGCTGTGCCTTTAAGAAAGAGACACTTTCTGAACACTCTAGCCGAATGTTTTGATATATGAATGAAAACAATGATATGCTAATCCAATTTCATTGGTGGAACCCGGCGGTAGATTTTTGTTTAGTCTTTCAGTCGGGGGGAGTCGGGTAGTCGTCTTCTTCTTCCCCCTGTGCTGTGAGCTGGCTCGTTTCTCTCTACGATTCTTGCTAACCAGATAAGAAAACTAACTTTTTGCATTCGCTTTGAGCTTTAACAAGTTTTCACCCTTTTAATTACCTTCCTTTCTCTTTCTCTCTAACCCTTTTGGGAAAAAGGGGAGGTAGGGAGGGAGAAGGGAGCGGCAGGCCAAACCCCCTGGCCGTGGGGGGGGGGGGGTTGGGGAAAGGTTTCCTGTATTGCATACATTGCTGTATACTTCTGTATATATTGTAAATATTGTATATTTTTGTACATATTCATTGCATTCCATATCTGCTTGTAAAATACAGCTTTCATCTGCTTCTCCGGCTGAGTTAGCTGTGGAATTCTTAACTCGATTAATTCGATTAATTCGAAACTTAGCCCATAGCAACTTCCTGTTGCCCTGTATTTTACAGAGGACATAGCCTAGATTAGTTAGCTTGCATCCATCAATAATTATTCATTTTTTTTTCTGATATCTGTTACTGGTGTTCTGAAGAGCAATGCATAATCACCTTCCATTACTGTCTCCAATAGCATAGGCATACTGGTGTGGTCTTAGTAAGCAGAACTGGTAATACAACTCAAAACTTGAAAGTGCCCTCAGTGGAAGCCCTGGCAAGTGCCCTTGGTGTATGCCCTGATGCTACTACTGTGCAGGTCTGATGTGATCTGATAGATAACAACTGGTGACCTCACAGATGTGGCAGTTCAGTAACTGAGCTGATACACAGGCTTTATGCTGACACGCTGAAAATAATGGCTTTTATCTTGAAGAACTGGTGTAGCTGCCACCCTCAGATTTGCATCATTAAATGCTACTTTTTTTCCTTCTCCTTACTCTTTCTTTAAAATTTTCTTTCTGCAGACCTTATCTTTCTTTTCCCGTCACTCTGTAGTTTCCTCTTCTGCTGAAGGAGTATAAGACACCTTCCTCGTTATGCTCCAAAGTGGCTGTTTAACATTATCATGGAGGAAAGCGCCCAGGGTCTAAGCTATGATTGACTCCTGCACTGGGAACAGTCAGCACAAAGGCTGAAGATGGCCACAGGGCACTCGTACAACCTGAAGAGCTAAGTCAGGGATATAAGCCTTGGAATTTACAATACAATACAATACAATACAATACAATACAATACAATACACCAGGTTGGAAGAGACCTTCAAGATCATCGCGTCCAACCCATCAAACAATCCAACCCACCCAACAACTAGACCATACAGCCAAGCACCCCATCAAGTCTTCTCCTGAACACCTCCTGTGAAGGTGACTCCACCACCTCCACGGGTAGCCGATTCCAATGGGCAATCACTCTCTCCGTGTAGAACTTCTTCCTAACATCCAGCCTAAACCTGCCCTGGCGCAGCCTGAGACTGTGTCCTCTTGTTCTGGTGCTGGATGCCTGGGAGAAGAGGCCAACCTCTGCCTGGCTTAGATTGTGTGCATGTCCCCTGAATTTGGTTAAGTTTCAATCTTCACATATTTAAAAATGCAAAAAGCATCACATCACATCAGACCAAAACAGCCTCTCTCTGACAATGGCCATTAGCAAATGCATCAAAAGAAATTGCAGGAAACAAGACATAGACAATCTTACATTTTAGTAGCCTCTGGCCAGCTTAGGGAACTCTTCACCAGAAGTTGCATCTATGTTCAACATCCATCCACAAATTTAGCCTGCATGAATCTGTCCTTGAACCTATTCATAATTCAGACTAGCATGTTATTTTCTGACAATCAGTTTTACAATTTAATTCCTGCTGTGCAGAAAACCACTGCATTTTGCTTGTTTTGAAGCTTCTACCTGTTCATTTCCCTGAACACTTCCAGCTTTTCAGAAATACTTAATCCTGCACGGAATTTTGGATCAGATGAGAGGAAGAGGTGATGTGAATCTGTAAATTACATACTTTCCTGACATACAACTAAAAATCCCATATAGTTAGTTATATTAATTAAATTTCAGTAATACTAATGTGTTATTCCCAAATGCATTTTTCATAATTTTTAATGATCATGATGTTGTAGTCAGTGTTGCTGATGCACTTAAAAGTATAACAGCCTGTATTTCATTATAACCAGCCATTCCTCTCTATCCCACCATTTCCCATGAGTATCCTTTATCCAGCTTTTATCCTCATCAATAATATTTTGATTGTTTTCTTCCCAATAAATAGTAAAGACTGTGCAGAGTGAACAGCTGAATGACAATGATGTTCAACATTTTGCCCTGTGAGAGATTTTTGGAGAGATGTAGGGAAAATGCTTAATCAGTCCCTGGTAAGAAACAAATACAGTAAACAAGGTGCTTGGGTGAACTCCTCTCCCACTGACATCAGATTTCCATGGAATATGTTAGCAGCTGATTGATAATATAAAGTGCACTGTATAGTAGTTCATCTTGCATTTATGCTGTTTGCCCTTCTGTAGTCCAGTGTATCACCAATCACAAATTGTATCTTGATGATGCGCTTTTTTCCCCGGGACAAAAAGCAAGCAGTGTGGTGAAAATTGATGAGGGTTGTAACAAACTTCAATGATATGATGTGTTGAAGGATTTGGTTTCTGCAGAGATTAGGGAAACTGTGAAAATTTTCATCTAAAAAGGGGGTTGAGAAGAGGTCTGTTATAGTGAGAATGGTGAAACCAATGTCACTCTTCTAAATCAACCAGTTTTCTCTCTCCCAAACCCCAAATCTTGTATGAATTACAAAAAGTAGAAAATACAGTTGAAAATTCTGCCCCTGATAGAGGCTAATCTCAAACTTGAAAATATACAACATGCTCTATAAGCTTCAATGCACAGCTTTCTGGTTTTAGTTTCATGTTAGAAAATTTGTCACTGTCTGGAAAAGACTTGATTCTTTTGTTCCCTAGGACAGCACCTTCCTACATGCTTTAAGCTGGCTCTGAGCAGGAGGTACAAATTCTGCCCTTCACGTGTGTTTCCCTTCCTCTCAGGACTTTCTGTAGAAAAACACATCAGCAGCATAAAAAAATGTAACCAACCAAACAAAACAACAAAGCAATGCAGATAGATAATCATTAAAATCATAGCTGACCATTATGAACAATAGTAGCATGAGATAGAAGCATCTAGATCCTTTTTAATGCTAGTAAATCTCTCATGACTGTTCTTGCTCCTTTGTTCTGAGAGGGTCTATTACATTTCCATTAAAGAGAAATATCTGAATATTTCTTGATAGAATTTATCCAGAAACGAAGGCACTCCTGTCCTGTGCAACAAAAATCCCTGAATAGATTTTGCAAACTGACAAGAACACAGATTTCAGAAAGATGCCTGGAAATGCACTACATCTGAAGATGATGCAATGCATCTAACCTACAGTGAGACAAAGGAAAGACTGAGTTCTTTCAGTAGGATTGTAATGGGATAACAAGTCTTTTTCAAGCCACTTTTGTCCTCTGCTTGATTAGAAAAAAAATAAAATGTTTATTTAATTGAGACATCCTAACAGCTAAAGATTATGATTAAAAGAAAAAAGTATGCCAATAAATACCGTGTTTAATTGAAGAGTAATTGCTCTTTTTAGGTAGCAATCCTTTAATTCTGTTTTGACATGACACACAAATTTGTATTGTCCTGTGTTTATATAACATTTACCTCTCTTAATAATTACTCACTTGACCATAAGAAAAAATATCACATAGCATATCTCAAACACATGGTAGAAGGATCATGTACATTTAGTAGCACAGCGTTTCTTCAGATAAAATTATTTGTAGGGATTTTGTTGCTAAACTATACAAACTGTTACACTGCTAGCAACATACTTCATTATCTGACTTGTCTTCTTGCTACATAGAATAATTTTGGGTTAGTATAGCATGTGCAACTGAAAATTTCAGAAAATGAAAACCTGCTGATTAGTCTAACGCAATACAACGTAACTTATTAATTCAAGAGCTAGATTTGAGATGTGCTGAACTCTTCAGTTCCTACTTAATTCCATGGATGCTGAGGACACTCAGCGGTAAATAAACACACCATATTTAAACATCGAGTTCTCAATGTATTGTGAAAATATTTATATCTAGTACTGATACTACTCAATGACTACTTTAATCCCAGGGCCACTAACATTTGTGTGTCTATTTCTCTTTAGAAAATTTCCTTTGAGCTGAAAATTACATTACTGAGCACTCTCAAAATGTTTCATTCTGTTAGTTTGTATAGTGCTATTTGTGAAGAGCAGTATAGATTCTCTTCTATAGGGATAAAACTGCTTGGCTTTCTTTAAGTGTGTCTGCCAGCTTTGGTCTTACATAAGATATTCCTGGGGGTGGAAGTGGTGCCCTCTCATTTTCCCACAGCAGAGAGAGTGATTTAACAGTTGAATCACTTAGCTAGATTGTGAAACATCTACATTCAGCTTCCTCTTCCCTGGGAAAGTTAAAGCCTATCTTATCTTTTTCTTCTGGCATATACTGTGACTGCCCTAGCCTCTTCCATCTTGGTGCAGTGAAGGTTTCCAGTTAAAGTTTCCTTTGGAGGGAGAAGGTTTAGCTTCCAAACCTTGCTTAAAGGAGCTCAATATAAAATCTGGGGAAAAAAAAAAAGTTGCTAGAACAGTAACTGGACTCCTCCCGATCCCCTTTTATGCAGAGAGCATTACTTGCCACATCAGAGTTGTGATCCCAGTTGGGTTTCTGTCTTGCTCAATGAATATTCAATTATTCTATGTAAAGTGGAACTGTGAGTAGTCTACCTGGAATACTGCTCTGAGGTTCATTTACTAGGAATCACTTAAAAGATAGGTGCTGCAATACCTATTTTCAACTCATTTCTTGAAATAATCGCCAGCTTTTTCATTAGGGACTTAACAATCATGATGCCCTTTAAATAAAATCTACAAAGCAATCTTACAAAGAGAGGTATGCTCTTATCAAGGGGAGTGTTTGACTTGTCCTGTGGTTCATATATATTTCAAACCTAGGCAAAATATTTCTTTTTCTTCTACTAAAAAGTTTGCAGTAACTCTTAATTTATGAGATACCTGCCACATCCCTGCTGACATCATCACTGATATTGGAGAGGTGAAAAAATTTAGGTCTAAGTATAACATTCTCATTTTGCATTTGCGTGCATTAGTCCTAAGGTGCCTAGTTACCACAGTAATAAATACCATGTAAATACATGTGTGTAAATGTGTTTGAGAGAACTGCAGTCACTTGGCTCTCTAGTGGAAATAGTCCCATAGTTACCTTTCACTATTCTTCAAGTTTTGTCTGTTTTTCTAATCACATAAAAAACTTTCCCTTTGTTTATGAACACAGCAGTTGCAGCAAGCTGCTGACACGCAGGGAAAGGTGTGTCTGAAATATTTCACTCTGGCCCATTGAAGTTCTACAGTTTGAGTCCATGACCTTGAACTTCAACCAGGGATTTCTGATATACCTGAGTGATGTACTGGCAGTGTATTGCCCTGCTTATCAGCTGCAGCATTACACTGATTTTCACCTCAAGGCATAGGAAATAACAGGGACACTGGAGGTCACATATGTGTAAATTTATCACTAAGTCCATTTCCCTCAGGATGACACACTGCATTTTGGCTCCCTGTAAGTGGAGGAATAAATTTGGAACAGCTTTTGACAGGTATTTCACCATGCTAAGGATTTGAGCACCCTGGAAAGCACCTCCCTACCTCCATGAGTGACTAAATGTATTTTTCATTTCCTCACTTTTTATTGACAATATTAGTTTGTTCCATTTTACTTCATATGGTAAAATAGCATATACACATAGACACACACACACACAAACCCCCAAACCCAACAACAACAACAGAGACAGCATGAACTACATACTTTTTGTGGTTTTTTGTTTTTATCACCAAAACTAGTTTTGAATACATACCTTTAAATAGCCAGTGAAGAATCTAGAGAGACAAAAGACTGTCTACTGACAAAACTTAAATGAAATCTGTCTAGGAACAATTTTTGCAGATTGAAAAAAACAAACAAGCAAATAATCAAAAAAGATTAAAAACAGTCCAAGAAACTATACATCAGTGAATTTAACAAGGGTTCTAGGGAGAATTAAACTACCACAAGGAAGTGTGAATGAACAGCTTGAAAATCAGTTTGATTAAGGATAACCAGCATAGATTCAGGCAGGGAAGGTCATGCTTAACTAACCTGCCGGAGTTCTTTGAAGATATTACTGCCACTGTAGATAAGGGAAATTCAATGGATGTAGTCTGCTTGTAAGCCTCTGACAAGGCACCACATCTGAGATTAATGGCTAAGAGAAATCATCATGGAGGCAAAGAAACTGTGGGTGTAAAACTAGTTTAAGTGTAGGCTACAAAGGGAAAATCTAGACAGATTTTCTGAGGAGTCAGTGTTTGATGCTCTGTTGTTCATAATTATGTATATCTGGATGTAAGTGATGGAGACAACACTTACTATGAGGTCTAAAAGCATAGCAAGGAGTGCAGAGTAATGTCATCATATTCAGAAGCTGTATTGTCTATGTAACTTGTCTAGCAAAATTAAACAGAATTTGGCTGGGAAAACAAGGAATAAATAATCTGGGAACACAATAATAAAACATAAAATGCTTGCTAACTAAACCAGTCATTCTATATACTAAGCAAAAGAACCCAAACTTAGAATTATTGAGGAAATAAATTGAAGACATTGACCCAGAGCAAAGCAGCATTTTAAAAGGTCAACAGGATGCAAAGATGTTTTAGAAGACAGAAAGCATATCAAATAAAATGAAGAATGTCATCACTGTCCATGAAATAATAAGAAAAACATCTCTAGTACATAGTGTACAATATTGCTAATAGATTTTCAAGGAAAATAAAATTTTGATGTGGTGTTTCATTGTAAGGAAACAAAGGATAAAAGGTCTCAATAGATGAGCTCTGAACTATGTTGAAAGACCTCAGGGATTTTTTTACTGTAAGCCAGGACAATATATGAAGCTTTTATTCTAGCAGACCCCATGGATTCTAGTCAAAATGGAGGTCCTATTGTGTTAGGCATACTAATGGAAGACAGCACCTTCCTGTGCCAAGGAGCATATAATAAAACAGCTCAACTGTACAGGCAAGGGGGCGAAAAAGACACAAAGGACACAGCAATTTATCCAAAGGTCTGTACCTGAATTGTGATCTAGGATTCATATTTAATCAGTCCAAAGTCAATATTTTATATAATGAGTTACATTACTCCTTCATAGGCATAAAGGTTTTGCTTAATATAGGGTAATGGCAATTATCGTCTTTTAATACGCATATATATGAGCTTAGAAATAGAAAATTCTTAGTGTGAATTTATTCAGGTCTTAACCTAAGTCACTGATTCTGCAGACCTGTACTTAAGTTTAATAACGATTAAATTCTTATGAAATCACAACACTAATTCCTAAATATATGAATTCAAGAGTATAAAGAAAAACATATTCATTTTTAAATGAAAATACTTAAATAATATAAAATTAAGTCCAGCATGCATTTGCTTTTATGTGAAAAAAATGAGGTAAAAATATTATCCCAAAACTGATTGAAATGGCTATCTTTATATTAAGACAGATTTCATTCTTCATGAGTTTCTTATGCTATGAGGTCTGCAAGGAAAGAAAAAATATTCTCAGAAGATCATCTTTTCACCCTAGTTATGTAAAGTTTCTTTGCAGTATGACTCAGAGCTTTGAAAATCATATATTCAATCTTTTCTTTCATACATATATTCACTCTTATAGCTAAGGCTATGTTCAAAAAGCAACTTGACTGCTACAACACTAGGAACCCTGGTGCCTAACTTTCAAACATCTGGTCCCAATACCTGAAACTAGAAGTCTGTGTTAAGCTTTATTTCATGTTAGGGAATACTTGGGCATCTTGGACTAGAATCATAGATAAGCACCTTGCAGGGTGTTTGTGGCAGTAGATGCAAGACCCTCTCTCCCTTCTAGCAGAGAAGTATTTCACTCAGCCCTGTGAGAAGGAAATCCTTTTCTCCTAGATTCATCTTCCTCTTCTTTTCCTCAACTATAAAACAAGCCAGTGTCATTTTAATTTTAAAATATAATAACATGAAGATTATTACCAGGCTTTCAAGTTCTTCAGTGTAGTACACTCATTTCTTCAGTACCTGTATCTCTCAGGACAGAAGGAGTGAACCAGAAACAGACTGCCTCTGGTGTCACTTCTTTACTAATCAAAACAAAGACAGCCAATGTTAGCACCTCCTTATAATATGCACTGAATTAATATGCCTATACACTAAACTGCATGAAAACCTTAGCCCAAAGTTGCCCATTCTTTGTTCAGATGACACAAAGCCTCCTGTCTGGTGGTAACCGCAGATCCTATTCCTAAACCTTCATATTATTCTTTGGTTCAGGCATATGTAAAATATTCCTGATCTTCTAGTCCAAGCAAGTTTTATTCAGAGTGAACTTTACAATAGGAACACAAGTCAGTGAAAACATTGGTGGCCTTTGTTCGGTGATGGTTCTGAACTTACTTATCTATTGTAGTCACTGCTGGGGAATCTGTTGTGCATGGGAGGAGATGTAGTCTGAAGGCAAGGCACTCCCAGGAATGTGGGCCAAAGGTATTTTCTCTGTCTGCTTCCACTCATGTCAATCCTGAACATAGACACAGAGCTTTATTTTACTCAGATGAAATAATTTCATGACTAATGTGGAGGACTTGCAATAGAATAATGGTATCCTACTGATATGGTAGAGTTTCATAAAAGGTTTGGGGCTCTCAAACATCCTGTAAGGACATTTTTACACTTTATGCATGGAAACCATTGGGAAAAGCTGAAATGTCATGGAGTTTAGGTGCTTCCAGGTTGAGGTAGAAATAGTTTTCAGGATTTGATTTGGAGACTTCTGTTCCAGTCAAAACCTAACCTTGCTTTGAGCAAGGAAGGTGCTACATAGATGGTTCAGAAGTGTGGGATAAGGCCCCCAGTGCCACGGCCATGCATCATGTTAAGACCACAGATGCTGGTGGAGGGGCTGAGTGGCCATTGGGGAAGCTAGAAGATGGGAGGGCTGACAGGGAGACTGGCTCCTTTCCTCCCTCTCTGTTATGAAATGCAGAGTCAAAAGGAGCCCTACAGGTGTGAATTGCTGTCAAAGACAGGGGCTCCATTCTTATGAGTCCACTTTGCTTTGACTGCTACAGATATGACTGGAGTTTTTGAAATTATCTTTCACCGGCATGAAGAACTGCATTTTGCATTTGCTGATTAGATAATGAGTAGTCTTTTTCTGAACCAAATAGAAATCCAGGTTAACATATTGCAGAACAGTTTTTATGAAACACTGACAGAAAAAGCTTTTTCTTGAAAAGAAGAAAATGAGTATGTTTACTTGAGGTTATAGCTGAGCAGAGAAGAGGCACACTATTTTCTGTTTACCATTTCTTTCTCTATGTATTTATTCTGTTAACACTGAAGTCAAGCAAAACATTTTTTTCTTTATAAATGTCTTGAGAATATCACCTGTGGTAGACAGCTTATTAATCATTTGCTGCTTACAACACAGAGGTTTAGAGATCTGCTTTAAGAATTTATATAAAAGCAGGCAAACAATTTTCAGGTCATGCTCCCAAACCGTATTTACTTAAAAAGGAAAGTTGATAAATTGCTTACTGTGGCAAGACAGCATACATTTAAAATCAGATTTCAAGTGAAAAGAGGGATTGTTTATGTGACAGACTTCTTTGGTTTTCCCAGTTAAAATTCTTTCAGAAATAAGCTCTTCTTAATAATTCACATTAGCTAGCAAAGTTTTTAAGCTTTGTGTAACTCATAAAAGCAAAGATATCACTACAGATTTGTGTAGTATTCAGAAGGTAATAAAATCTTACAGCAGTTGTGCATGTCCGAATTTCCGTAATTTTCATGTTTTCCTTTGTGTTTTTCATGGTCCACTCCATACACCAAGCATGACTTTGGAAATTACTTCAATGATTTCCCAATTGTCTCAACAGTTGCTATTGCTGGAAACAATTCAACAGTTTCAGCCACATTGTATTTGTATAAAATGTGCAGCTTTTCTTGGTGTGAGAATGAAAAGAACTCACCTGAAAAGCTTGCAGCTGAGCTATTGTTTGCTTTCAGCAATTACTGCTATGACCCTATCTGTTTTCCCTGATTGACTTTATTAGGATTACAGGACTCCTCTTGATATTATTTGATGCGCTTCAACAGATATGAAACAATCAGAAAGTACAGAAGGTGAGATTCCAGAGGGAAAAGCATGATTATACAGCTTGTTACTTTTTCATACACACTTAAAAGTTCACTTACTGGATAACAAAGCAAAAACCTTTTGACCACTCTCTACAGAGAACAGCAATCTCTTGTGGAGCTCAGTGGACAGTGAAGTAAATTTTTTAAATGTAGGATTTAATGGTTATAAAATGTTAATCCATATGGGTGGCTTAGGAATCAAAATCTTATTTCAAAGTGATTTGGACTTTCAGAGTAAGTCTTCTTAAAGGATTCAGGCACTACAATGAGTAGAATCAAAAGACTGCTCTCCAGGTAGCAGGCTTTCTACAGTTGTGTAGGGAGCATTAGATGCCTGAGGACTGAGCCCCAAACAGCAGTAGTCTGAAGGGGCAGCATACAATGGAACAGTAATTAGAGAATATTTTTGTGCCTCAGAACATCAGAGAGTCACACATCCTTTTCAACAAGTCATCTACAGAAACTTATGAATCAGGGTGACTAAATATTTTCTTTACAGGAAAATAGTCAAGTTAACTTTTAAAGGACTAGTGCCTTACTGGAGGTAATAGCACCATGATCTCCATTCAATGTTGACTATTTGCAGGAGCATAGTCATAGTTAGAAGTCATTCTAACTATGAATCTTAGACAGATGGGTCGAGCTTCTAACCAAAATGTTTCTGCAGTGCAGAAAAGAATTCAGGATACCTCAGGTCAATGAGGCACATCTAGAAGCTAGAAGATTGATAACTCATGTTGTAAGAACCTTTTAAATAAACAAAAAATAGTCTTGGCAGAAGAAGGGATTCTTAGATTTTCCCATTCCTAGATAAATATCTACATTACCGGATTATAATTTCATATAGGATGCTTTTTCTTATTGGAGGACTGTTTAAATATATATACAGAATTAGACAACTGTGAAAGGAGAAGTTGAGAACATAGCCAGGCAGAGGTTGGTCTCTTCTCCCAGGCAGCCAGTACCAGAACAAGAGGACACAGTCTCAGGCTGCGCCAGGGCAGGTTTAGGCTGGATGTTAGGAAGAAGTTCTATACAGAGAGAGTGATTGCCCATTGGAATCGACTACCCGTGGAGGTGGTGGAGTCACCTTCATTGGAGGTGTTCAGGAGGAGACTTGATGGGGTGCTTCGTTGCATGGTTTAGTTGTTAGGTGGGTTGGATTGGTTGATGGGTTGGACGTGATGATCTTGAAGGTCTCTTTCAGCCTGGTGTATTGTATTGTATTGTATTGTATTGTATTGTATTGTATTGTATTGTATTGTGTTGATACTACTAAGATGAAGAGATGTGAATTTGAATACCTCTGTCAAAGGGCTAATGTCCTGGCTGAATAGTGCTTCAATGCCAACAATATGTAGGCAAACTGGCATACAGGGAGAAACTCCTTTTATTCTGTGCACAGTCTGATATGTTGAAATGCTCTAACAATACTAATCAGATCAGATTTTTCACATAACATAGATGGAGAAGGATCTTTTTTCTGTATCTTGCTTACTAGGCTTTCAAATTTGCCCAGAAGACTGGGGCATTCTTGTGGAAAATGTGGTGCCTAGAGGCTGCAGCAAAGTAACCCTTTGCACTCATGCTAATGATTAAGTCCCTTGGTGGATTTACTCTTTTGATACTCAGTCTCTAAAAGTTTTATTTCTTTCGATGCCTCATTTGCTATTTCTTCAAATATTCTGCATTATTTATTTTATTTTTACTCAACATCAATGTAAGTTAGTTGCAGTGTGCCCAGGCAGCCAAGAGGGCCAACCGCATCCTGGCCTGCATTAGGAATAGTGTGGCGAGCAGGAGCAGGGAGGTCATTGTGCCCCTGTACTCTGCTTTGGTTAGGCCGCACCTTGAGTACTGTGTCCAGTTCTGGGCCCCTCAGTTTAAGAAGGACATTGAGACACTTGAACGTGTCCAGAGAAGGGCAACAAGGCTGGTGAGAGGCCTTGAGCACAAGCCCTATGAGGAGAGGCTGAGGGAGCTGGGGCTGTTTAGCCTGGAGAAGAGGAGGCTCAGGGGCGACCTCATTGCTCTCTACAACTACCTGAAGGGTGGTTGTAGCCAGGAAGGGGTTGGCCTCTTCTCCCTAGCAACCAGCACCAGAACAAGGGGACACAGTCTCAAGCTGCACCAGGGGAGGTTTAGGCTGGAGGTGAGGAGAAAGTTCTTCACCGAGAGAGTGATTCGTCATTGGAATGGGCTGCCCGGGAGGGTGGTTGAGTCACCGTCCCTGGAGGCGTTCAAGAGGGGACTGGATGTGGCACTTGGTGCCATGGTCTAGTTGTGAGGTTGTGGTTACAGGTGGGACTCGATGATCTTCAAGGTCTCTTGCAACCTTGGTAATTCAATTCAATTCTATTCTATTCTATTCTATTCTATTCTATTCTATTCTATTCTATTCTATTCTATTCATAAACAAACAAACGAAAATGCTTTCTTGCCACCATTTTCATTAGTGTTAAACTGCAGTTTAATGGGTAGAATAGAGAATAATCAGTTCAGTTGAACTCAATGAATGAATATCATGTATTAACAGTATCCTGCTTGATATTCATCAGGCTGAATTAGAAGTTTTTATGAGACCTACCTCTTCCACATGTTCTTAATTTTCAGTACAAATATTCTAGGAATGTAAAATACTATCTTTACATTTTTAGTAGAAAATTTCTTATTTGTAAGTTAAATCTGATAGTATGGGTTTGTAATGTGCGTAGTCACAGCAGTCTAAGGAGTTGCCCATGAGCTGAGCTGAGGCAACAGAATACCTTATTTCACCCCAAGTTTAAGTTGAAGCCATAATTCAATAGAGATAACTTTCTCTAAGCTTCTCTGGGAGTAAACACAGGCTAGTGATAACATAGTGGATGTGAAAGTGACTTCTTGCAATGGCTTGCAAAGTTACTCTAACTTAAGTGTTCACTTCTTAGGTTGCACAATTATCAGGGCTCTCTGTTTATCACCTTGTGCTATATGCCATCCATATTTAGTAACAGTGTTATTGACAGCAATGTATCATTGTTACACATACAGTAACTTAGCTTCTTGGATTTGATTTCTTTGCTGAAGTTATTTAAATGCAGACAGGCAGATTTCTGTGGGCACAGTGCAATAGCGCAGGTTGCTTTCACACAGCTTAATGAAAGCCCTGACATGGGATGTCATGTTCCTATGACATGACACACAGCAAAGGAATAAAAAGCCTAAGAAAAAGATGTAAGATTTCAGCTTTTAAAGCACAACAGGCTATTACATGATTTTAGCAGGAATATATTTAAAAATCCTTTCACCAATTTAAGCCTTTTAAAAAATGCTATTTTCTCACCACATTATGATTCATGGCACTAGTTGATACACTACATTATACTGGAAAAAGAACAGTGTCATCACACTGATTCAAGTTTACTGGACCTAAAATTCTTCTCTGTGAGGAAAAACCATTGATGTTTTCTTCTCAGTTTCCTCCCTCCAAAGAAACTGGCATTGAGAAATATAACACTGACCTGCACTGTGGAGATCTGTACACTCACCACTAATGACTGTATTTCTAATTCCTGACCATGCTAGTGTTGCCAGTAAGTGAATTACAGGCTTTTGAGTACATAGTATCTATAACCTAGCCCTTCAGCTTGCAGGGCCAGTAGAAATTAAAATTAGAGGACACAGTCTCAAGCTGCACCAGGGGAGGTTTAGACTGGATGTTAGGAAGAAGTTCTACACGGAGAGAGTGATTGCCCATTGGAATGGACTGCCCAGGGAGGTGGTGGAGTCACCATCATTGGAGCTATTCAGCAGGAGACTTGATGGGGTGCTTGGTGCCATGGTCTAGTTGTTTAGGTGGGTTGGATTGGTTGATAGGTTGGACGCGATGATCTTGAAGGTCTCTTCCAACCTGGTTTATTGTATTGTATTGTATAAATGGTAGAGATAGTAACCTATCAAACACTCCCTTAAGTGCACAGTGCTAGGCTTCTCTTGCAATAATCCCTCCATCACTCTGACAAGTACGTTTGAGCCAAGGCAGAGAGGTGGTTTTGACAGTTTTGCATAGAACAATGATGCAGAATATCTAAGATGGGCAGAAAGAAATGCATCATATAGGAATGATGCTCTAGGTTTATAGGATCTTTTAGAAGAAATGAGAGATGATCATGATGAGTTGTTTTTTGTTTATTTTGGTTTGAGGGTGTTTTTTTGTGTTAATTGCTCAGAATACATTACCAGGCTGCTATTGATTTTTCTATAGTTGTAATATATGCAAAAATTTGTTTCCCTAACTGTTATTATTGTGAACTCTTCGGAAGTAGATCTTTAATTGAAGAACTGGTTCACCGTGATTTTATGTTTTTTATTTTTTTTAGCAGTACTGACCATAAGGAATTCAATTAGTATTCATTGTAATAGTGCTGATCATAAAGAATTAATCTGCAATTCATATGGATGTCATAGGTGTATCCACAGGACTTTATGCTAACTGCAATTTTAGGATCCTTTAATGGATACTTACACAAAGATAGGGTTTGAAAGGATCTCCTAACACTTCCCAACTGACTGATGTAGATTCAGCTATATGGAAGCAGAGCTCTAATTATAGGAGGGGTGCTAGGGTGGTGTGTGAGTACACCACAGCCTTTAACAAGAATAGGTTTATTTTACATGACATTTTGTAGTACCCAGATTCTGAATCCTGTACGTTTAGCAATGGATCAGCCCTAGAGCTTCATGGAGGTAAGCTCCATTTTCAGACATAGTCTTCACATTTTTGCTGAGACTCAACAATTACAAATATTTTTGGCATCACTTGCAGTGCCAGAAGAGGTTACTTACAAGAAAATGTTAGGCTGAATTGTGGCAAGGGGAAAAAAAATGTGGTGTTTCTGACTAATGATGACTCAGAATGTGCTAAAATTGTGTAGATTAAACACATTTATTATCAGACTATTAATAAAAATATTCAAAACTACATTAATAAGTCATATTTCATTATCCTAACACAAAAGATACCTGGTATGAGGCATTAATATATGTAATAAAGCCTTCTGCATATGTATTACGAACAGCAGTGCTTTTAATATTAAAAGTGAATCCATACAGTTTATTTGACATGTAAAATATTAACTTTATAGCAAGAATGCAAATTAGAGCTGGTGCACTAATTATAGCTGCAGATCCCACTCAGGAATGAAGCTCTGTGTGACTAATGATTTCAGCAAAATGAAGGAATGGACTGATTCTCTCAAGAGGCAGCAAATTTTAGCTTTCTCTTCTTTTTCTGTAGCCCTTCAAAATTACCCTGAGTACAATAGTACCTAATGCCCATGTTGCTTCCAGGGACTGGCTTCCAAGGACAGGCCACCAGGTCCATGGTTTTAAAGCTAGTTTAATATAATTGTTTCTAGAAGGAAGGGAAGATTATTTTGTATTTATTCAGAACCATGTAATTGTGGGAAATACTCTGGAATATATTATTTTCATTGGTTATTCCACATATCTTATTTCTATTTCTTCCATTAACAAGAAAAAACTGTTGGTGTTTGGTGTAGGATGGTGTGCTGTTCTAGCATGAACTTTCACAGTGTTTCCTTAATCAGTTTTTCCACAGAATAGGATGTTTGGTTTTGTTTGTTTGATTGTTAATTTTGTTGTTCTGTTTTGTTTGTTTGTGCAATCCTTTGACAGATGTATCCAGCTGAGATGGCTCTAATGATTCCTACCCAAGTCAGTCATTGTTACTCTAGAAATGGCCAGAAAGGTCATTGGAAAACAAAACAGAACTGTTAATTCTTGTCAGAGAAGTAGGATGGCTTTTTAATGGAAGTTACCTGTGAGAAAACTGTTCTTACCTGAGCTACTTTCTTCTTTTCTCTATGCACAAATGCCAAGCTTACTCAACTGATATAACCTCTAATGTGTTTTTCTCAGTATTATTGTACTTTATTGCAGAAAAGTTTAGATAAAGCATGACTTAAAAATATGCTGTTAGGATGACAAAACAATTATTGAATAGTACCATAGGTGTTTTAAACTATCATATAATTATCTTTTAATAATAACACACACATACAATTAAAACTAGAAAATTATTAATATTGTGACTTACCGCCAATCTATAGCTGAAAGGAAGTAGTTTCACTAAGATTTAACAAAGGAAATTTCAACCCAGGTTTCTCTGATCTAGTAATAAATTATCTTTGCTTCAGTGCTGCTAGCCAGTGTCTGAAGTTAAGCAATGTCTTGTGCAAATATCTACAATAGCAAGATTGCAGGTGTTCATAAAAGTGCACAACTGTGAATATAATGCAAATTTCTAAGGATGTTGAATTTGAAATACTCCTGCTTAATCAGATATAAGTGAGGAAGTGTCATAGTTACATGAATGACACCTTCAGTATTTCTGAGGTGCCCACATTACCTGTGATGATGGGAAGAGGAAAGTCAAAATACTGTCTTCTTATTTCAGTTACTGTGGTAAAGAACAGTAGTTTTTGAAATGTGAGTCTCATTTCTAAGAAGTGTCTTGCTGTACATTATTGGAAGCAGTCTTGTGATATGCAAAACAACTGGCATGGAGAATTTTTTGTGAGCAAATTACTAAATCACCTTCCAGGCTGTCTTAATAAATCACTGCAAATCTTGTTAAAGTAATTTTCTGGGCTTCACCAAGGTGCATCTACTACAGCCACAAAAATACATGTGGCAATTTCACTACTAATAGTGGTCTTGACAAACAGCTTAAGTCTGACTGGGTGTATACAGTTTGGCAAGATAATTGGAATTTTTGCTTCAAATATAGATTTCCTAATTTACCTAATTTCTATTTTTCTCTTAGTTTCACTGAGCACCCTAAGAATTAAGAATATGGAACACCTTGTTTTTTGGAAACAACGTTTGATGCATCTGAAAGATGAGCTAGATCATTTATGTGTTATCAAAGTCAGACAATTACTGTTTGCTCTTATTATTGATTTTTTGCTCTGCAGTGAGACAATCCTCACTCCATAGAAACAAATGGTCAAATTCTTCTTCCTTTTTCTTTCACTGACAGTAAAGTTAGGAACAGGTGAAAGGAATTTATCAAGGTTTTTGTTTCCCTTTGTCTCAAATAATTAGAATTTTATATATTGCTAAGCATATTTATATATTGCTAAGAATATTTATATATTGCTAAGTCTGGCAGAAATATTCTGCATTCAAAATTAAATATTAAGTATGCAATAATCAATTATTTAGTATTCATATTCAAAAAGATTAACCTGTTCAAAACAATACTCAGTAGTATTCAATGTTTGTGCAATACATGTTAATATAAAAAGCTGAAAAAGAGGTTTTTAAGTGGATTGATGGTTTAGGCTCTGTGATACCTTCCCATTATGCAAAGTGTGACACAATTTTATCAGCTGAAATTTGATGTGTGTACTCAGGTCAAGATTTTCAGAGGTTTTTAATTTCTGTGTTTCGAGTCACATTGTGTTAAGGGCTTTAAAACATTCCAAATGCGTAAGCATTGCTCAAGACTTTCTGAAGGTGTACATCAAGAAGTAAGACATTTGAAATTGCGAATCATTGAGTTGGGTTTCTGAAAGCTTTTCATGTCCTTTAGACTAGAAGCCTAAAATCAGATCAAATAATTTCTTTAAAAAATATCTCAAGTAAGTACATAAATTAATTCAAACCTAATTAGTACCAATTAAAAGTATATTGATTTGTGATGTACTGGTTTAGGTGGCTAGGTATATAAAGGACGTAAATTCCTAATTACTGTTTGAGATTAGTACATGTTCAGTTCATCTCCAGATCGAGTTTGCTATCTAATATCAAGTGGCAAGTTTGCACATAAAATTATTTTGTCAATATGACTTCAGTTCCTAGGGACTACTATCTGCTAATTGGTTTTTGAGTGTACAGATGAGATCTAGTGTAAATGTCCTGTGTCTGAAATACTGTGCAAGATAAGCAAGCTCATGATTAAATATGAACACATATACTTTACTTGGTATTTATGTGAATGCCAGTATTTCTACATGCATTACAAATTACCAAACAGTATTGAATTGATATTCAAGATTTGAATTGGGAAAACATATAGGTTGGAAATAAATTACATTATTTCATGAGTGAGAAATGCATTTTTCTTCAGAATGTAGTGAGCAAGTACACTGAACTTTGATACCATTAAACCTGGCAATATTCTGTAGCCTATAAATAGTTAAGGTGTATGTTTCAATCTGCAGGCATCATCTGCTCACTTGCAGTGGGTCAAGTAATTTAGAAACATAACCCAGAGAAATTTAACTCAGAGACCTACTTTCCAGTGGGAGGTTTCCCTTGTTTTATAAACAAGTGCAGCAGTTACTGTATGATAGAGCCTGAAAACCTATTTATTTGCTTCTAACCAGAAAACATACAAGTTCACATAGGCAATGTTAAATAGAGGCATACACGCAGCACAATACAAACATACTCACAGCAACACCAATGATTTTCCTGTAAAACTTTTGCTTTTGCCTCAAGTCACTTCCTCATTTCACTTTCTACCACTAGCAATGTTGTTCTTTGCTGTAGATCTATACTCAGAAATTGTAGACTTTAATGCATAGTAGCCCCTTCTTTAATTACCCTGTTTTCAGCTTCTTTCAGAAGCAAAGGAATCTCTACTAACCAAACTCTAGTGACTCTTGGAGATTGCTCCTTTCCACACCTGCAGTTGTCAAAAGCTGTGTCAGCCACATCTCCTGACTTTTTCTACTTGATTTTGAGTCTACTTTTCAAAAGAGTTTGAGTGTTATACTAAAGATCTGTGTATTGGTACTGCAGCATTTGATCTTTCTCTTCTTTCTCCCAAGGGTTACATATTCCCAGGAAGGTTGTAAATGCGTCTTCTCATTTGTGGGTGATAGCAGCATGCCTATGTATTTCTGATGGGGTATTGACAAAATGCCAGATCTTTGCCCAGCTGTGGGTTGAATTGGCAGTTTCTGAGGAGCCTGAGTGATATGAACAAAATGAAGTATATTACAGCTGTCCTCATCTTAATACAGAGGAATAATCGGCAAGACTTGCTGCACATCCCAGCATGTGATATCTCTGATCAAGATTGAGTATCACATGCTGAGATGTGGGAAAGGCTGCATCTTCTTACGGGTAATAAGCTTAGATTCCAACTGAATCAAGGACTATCGGATCTTGCATTTATAAAAAGCAGAATAGGGTGTCAGGAGACTAGGACACCATTCTCCATCCAGTCATAGACTTCTTGCCTGTGAAGTCCTGTTGGACAGCCCACTGAGATTTACAGCTCTGAGATTTACATTAGCTGTTTGAGATTTTTGGTGTCCTGACTTCCAGAAGCACAGGGCACCATTTCAGCAATAAAATACTTAAGTCTGAAAACAAAGCTTAGCTGTCTTAGGGCAGACATCTGTGAATGGAAGCAGCAAAATAGTGGCCATTTAGAGCAGAGATGTTAACCTTATTCATCAGTCTCTGTGTCTACTAAAAAAAAAAAAAAAACAAACCAAGAAAAAAGAAGATATGCTTATATTCTCTGCAAGATTGTGCTTAAATCATATTCCTCTATGTTTATTGTGTTACTTGTATCAATAGTGCCATGAAAGACCTATAGCCCTTTAAAACTTGGCGTGGCATCTGCTAGTGACACATGAAGAATGTTGTTAATTTTGCAGTATTTCTTTTGTACCTGTTTTTGTGACTGGTTACATGAGTCATACATATGATACAGGGAAGCACTGAACAACAACAGAGTGAAACAGCGGTGGTGATAAAGGTAGCTAAGCCCTACTGATTATTGCCAAGGAAAACACATACCTCAGCAATGTTGGCAGGCATGACTTTTCTTCATGCCAGATGACCTAAAACCACGGGCAGGAAAAAAATCCATGAGATGTGACATGATTACTACTTTAACAGCCATGTTACAATTTAGAAAGTTCAGTCCCAAACCAGGAAACAACAGAAATAATTTGAAGGCATGCTAATAAAATGTTGTCTGTCATGTGAGAAGTGCAAGTGTAGTATCTACAAATTTAAGTCAAGCTTTAATTTGCCTACATAGCTGTATTTTTCCTCAAAAATGGCAAGGGTTCTGACACCTCAACAGATGGAAAGGGCTTGGCTATCAACAGACATTCAGACTCCTTGAATGAGAACAGGATTTTAGTGTTATGTTTCCTAGAAATGATGCTCAGAACAATGTAATCTGTATTTTCAAGTGGCTCTTACACTTCTGTCTTAGCTGATTGGACAGGACAGATGGTGCAACTTAGTCCAGCATACAAGGAGCTTACCTCTTTCACAACTTTATTAGCTATGAGCTTTGAAGAGCAGCAATGATGATAATATAAATTGGTGCAATCTTGTAGAATCAGTAAACAAAATAGGACAGGCATTCTACCCTTGGCTAGGTACCACCTTTGAGCAGCTGTGGCACAGGGAGGAAAAGGAAGAAGGGATAAATCTTTGTCCAATCTATTTTCAGCACCCACTTCTATTGAGTTTCATGCTGGGTAAGCTAATTGCCATACTTAGCATTGCCTATAAACTTCCCTCAGGTTCTTGAGCAAAGAAAGAGGCAGGCCAACTTCCAGTTGTTTTATGTCAAAATCGTGCTCACAAATTGAGTCATCATCTACTTGCTTTGTTAGCACACTAGTGTAGCAGTTAAAATAAAATCCTTACTGTAATACCCACTGCACGTAGCTAAAACAAAAGGATACATTGTCAAGATGATTAAGTACTGCCACCCTGATTAGACAAATAAGTTGTTAGACCTATGAAAGACATGATGCGTCATGAATAAGGATATTTAAAATTAGGTTATATCTAATTACTTTTTAATTTCTATTTGCATTTTAATGAAGATTGAACTTAATGAGATAAATAGGAGAGGAATTTCTGTGTCAAAAATACTCTTGTATTCTTTGTGTGTCAGAAGACTTGATCTTCAGAGGTTTAGGGTACCTGACGTAAGATAAGTGTTTTAAAAAATTAATTTCCTTTGGGTCCAGAAGGAATGGGAAAAATCTGAGTTTGTTTGCTTCTTTCGGGGTCTAATGCCTTCAAGGAATTATCCAATGGGATTTCTAGAAGTACTGAATGCATGCAAAAAATTGGAAATCAATGGGAAACATGATCAGGCTGTAACAATTCCAAAGACTAGATCCCCAATACATGAATGTTATCAATGTTATGCAACATTACATAGTTCATGATAAAAGGAGGATATTTATTTTTTTCCAAAATGGTAAGAATTTCAAATGTTTAGTTGTTGCTGGAATTCTTATCTTAGCACAATAACTATAACAAATTTTACGTATCTTAAATGGCTCAAAACTAATGATGTATCATTTGGTGAATTTGTCTTTATTTATTTAGCAGGCAGTGAACAGATGAATGTACTATACAGTGACTAGAACACTTCTGAAGGAGCAGGAGCATAGATACATTTCTAAATGTTAACATATGTCTATGTACATTATGTTCATGTTCAGCTGGTACTTTTGGGAATATACTTGTGTTGCATCTTCTCTTTCTTTTTTATGGGTTTCTAACAGCAGGCTCATTGTACACTAATAATCCTTTAAAATACCATTATACATTAATCATCATTTAAAATAGGACATTTTCTACTGCAGGCTGCTTCTTGACATGGTCAGGCTGCCTGTGCGATAATGGATGTGTACTAAATTTCCCATTCAGCTAATCTGTTATCAGCTAATCTGATAAAATTTACCCATACACTGCCCAAAACTCATCAGAACACTGAGCATATTACACACCAGTGGTGCCACTCAGTGTTGTCTTCTAATCTATTAAATAGTTCTATAGGCAGGTGGACAACAATAGGACAGACTTTAATTAAAACATTTAATACAGATCTATACTGGAAATTTGGAGTACCTCCAGTACTGATCCTGCTCATTTTGCACATTCTAGATTAATTTCTGTTACTCCTGTATACTTAGGTGTTTCCCTGGCAGAGCTGTTGGCTAGCCTCTTCTCCAAGCAAAGAGAGAAGGCTTATTGTTAATGAAAGCAAATCAAAACAGAAGGAACAAAAAATAACCTATGCCAGCACTTCAGACTGCAGAATTCAGGTTACTTAAGGAACTAACTCAGAAGGTACCTAGGGAAACAGCCCTTAAAAACAAAGGGGTCCAGGAGGGCTGGACCTACTTCAAGAAAGAATTATTGAAGGCACAGAAAAGGGCTGTGCCAATGTGCCAGAAGATGAGCTGCTGGGACAGATGGCCAGCCTGGATGGGCAATGAACTTCTGAGTGAATTAAAGGTAAAAAAGAGGGTGTATCATCTTTGGAAGGAAGGTGAGGTAACCCATGAAATATTTAAGGATGTCGCTAGGTCATGTAGAAAAAAAAATCAGAGAGGCAAAAGCCCATTTAGAGCTTAGACTGGCCACTGCTGTGAAGGACAACAAAAAGTCCTTCTACAAATATATTCATGGCAAAAGGAGGGACAAGGACAACCTCCAGTCCTTAGTGGAGACAGAGGGGAACATAGTAACAAAAGGTGAGGAAAAGGCAGAGGTACTTAACATCTTCTTTGCCTCAATTTTTAATAGAAGGATAGGTTGTCTTCCAGACAACTGGCCTCCTGAGCTGGCAGATGGAGTCAGGGGGCAGTATAGTTCCCCTGTGATCCAGGAAGAATCAGTTAGACACCTCCTTAGCCACTTGGATGCCCACAAGTCCATGGGACTGGATGGGATCCATCCTAGGGTGCTGAGAGATCTGGCAGATGAGCTGGCCAAGCCGCTCTCCATCATTTTTCAACAGTCCTGACTAGTGGTGTCCCCCAGGGATCAGTGCTGGGCCCCATCCTGTTCAGTATCTTTATTGATGATCTGGATGAGGGTATTGAGTCCATCACCAGTAAGTTTGCAGATGACACCAAGCTGAGAGCAGGTGTTGATCTGTTAGAGGATTGGAGAGTTCTGCATAGGGACCTTGACAGGATGGACAGATGGGCAGAGTCCAAGGACATGAGATTTAACACATCTAAGTGCCAGGTTCTACACATTGGCCACAACAACCCCATGCAGTGCTACAGGCTGGGGTCAGAGTGGCTGGAGAGCGGCCAGGCAGAAAGGGACCTGGGGGTACTGGTTGACAGTAGGCTGAACATGAGTCAGCAGTGTGCCCAGGTGGCCAAGAAGGCAAATGGAATCCTGGCCTGCATCAGGAATAGTGTGGCCAGCAGAAGCAGGGAGGTCATTGTGCCCCTGTACTCAGCACTGGTTAGGCCACACCTTGAGTCCTGTGTCCATTTCTGGGCCCTTCAGTCTAGGAAAGATGTTGACTTGCTGGAATGTGTCCGGAGAAGGACAACAAAGTTGATGAAGGGTTTGGAACACAAGCCCTATGAGGAGAGGCTGAGGGAGCTGGGGTTGTTTAGCCTGGAGAAGAGGAAGCTCAGAGGAGACCTTATTGTTGTCTACAACTACCTGAAGGGAGGTTATAGCCAGGTGAGGGTTGGTCTCTTCTCCCAGGCAACCAGCACCAGAGCAAGATGACACAGTCTCAAGCTGCACACGGGGAGCTTTAGACTGGATGTGTGATGGGTTAATGTCCATCCTGGAAGCAGGGAGGAGAGAGGGCTTAACCCATCACAGGATGTTAGCAAGTTCTTCACAGAAAGTGTGACTTTGCTTTGGAATGGGCTGCCCAGGGAGGTGGTGGAGTCACCATCATTGGAGGTGTTTAGGAAGAGACTGGATGAGGCACTTAGTGCCATGGTTTAGTTGATTAGATAGTGTTGGGTGATAGGTTGGACTTGATGATCTCGAAGGTCTTTTCCAGCTTGGTTAATTCTATTCTATTCTAATCCAATGGGAAGTAAATTAAAAGGTGCAAGCTTATATTCTGCATAAATTCTTCATGTAACTACAACAGAATACAATAAACTTCATTACTATTTAGACAAAATGTTTTGATAAAAGGCCTATCCCCTTAATCAAAAGCAGTTAATTGAAATATTTGAATAAATGCTCCTTTAATCATACCAGGCTTATTTATTCTGAAATATAAAGATTATCCTGTATTCAAATCTAACCCGTAGTTATGCAAAATTCTTAATAAACCACAAGTGGCATTTATCTACTTAGAACTTCATGAGTGAAGTCAACCTGTAAAACAGAATTTTCATATTTTTCCAGAAGGTAGAAATACTACAAATATAAATTTATTATCTTCTCCTTTCTGTTGTGCATAGCAGACATTCAGTTGGTGACATAAAACAGCAGACTTCCCGCAACTCTTCAGTATATTTCTGATGCTTACTGATTTCCTGAAGCATAACTAGGTCTGCTTACTGATGAAAAAATTAGCTTTGAAGGGAATCTTCCAAAGAAGTAATACTTTTAAAAGAAATTTTCTCAGGATGCATTTTAGCACAGTTATTAATCACATTGTCAGATTAATATGGCAATAATCAATGTTAATGGCCAGTTGTTTTGTTCTAAATGGGTTTCCTTCATTAAACAAATTACTTCTCTTATCCGCCTAAGTCAATTAAAACGTAGGGTATGGCTGTATTTTGTTCAATATTTATTGGTTAGTTATAGTAATGAAGTGTTATTAGAAGTGGGGTGGTGGTTGTTGTTATTTTTGGTTTTATTATTTTGTGAATGAACTGGTCGCTGAGGCTATTTTTTGTTTATTCCAGCTATGGCATTGCATAACATTGCCAGTGTGCTTTGCCTGTCAATAGGACTCCTCATACTGCATTTGCAGAGGTCATGCATTACAGCTGCAGAGCTGAAATCTCTCCTTATTTCAGCGATGGTATTGACTTGTTTTTTGAAGCAGATTACCTTTCAGTGACACTGCATTTATTTAGCATATCTTATAAAAATATCCCCACTGCCAAAGAAGACAAGAGAGAGAGGGACAGTGTCTTTGGTACAAATAAAAACATGCTTGTTAATGAGACAAGGTTGAAAATATAATCAATATTCCAGACAGATGGGTAGACCAGTACCCTAAGGTTTGCTGAACGTATGCTAGGAATAGTTCTCAGCTTTTTAGGACTGCAGGCAGTTAAATCCTGTTTACATGAACTTCTCCATTAATTTAAACTTAAGTGCCTATGCACAAGCTTACTAAACCAGCTTGTAAAACCTGACACTGATTTTGTAATATTTTGAGCTTAATATTGCAGCAAGTTCTCACTGGAGTAATGCTGTTCTGGCTCAGCTGTGCTAAGCACAGCGCTCTTGAAAACAATATCCAGTTGTTCAGCCTCCTAAGAGACATCTAAGCTTAGTAAACTTGATCGAATCAAAACAAAAGGTGTTCTAAGTCAGACAAATGTAAAATTACCCATCAGGTATAAGGAAACAAAACTACATTACTGAAAGAAGTGGCACTCACTCACTTTGTGTTTCTACTTCTTTTCTAAGACTGGCTGAAGTCAAGGTGGGCCTTGCACCTTTCCTTGGGCAGCTACTGAGCTCAATAAGGGAAAGAGATCTCCAAGGTTTGAGAGATGCAAGGGAGACTGCATGCAGACAGGAGCCTGCAATACAAAGTTTGCTGACAACGCCAAGCTGTGTGGTACAGCTGACAGGCTGGAGGGAAAAGGATGCCATCCAGAAGTGCCTTGGTAGGCTCAAGAGGTGGGCCAATGTCAACGGCATCAAGTTCAACAAAGCCAAGTACAATGTCCTGCATCTGGGTCAGGGATAGACCAAGAACAAATAAAGGCAGAATGGAGAATGGATAGAGAGCAGTTCTGAGGAGACAAAAAAAAAGTAAATAAAAAAAATAGGGCTACATTTTTAACTCTGTGGTGATTAATCATGAGAGCAAGCTCCCCAGGGAGCTGAATCTCCATTTCCTATATTTTAGATAAAAAAACAGTGTGTTTTTGAAAAAACCTGGAAAACCTGGTTTATTAAGGAAAATATAAAGGTAGAAAGAAGCATAATAATGATACATAGCACAGTCTACAGGATCTCATAGTCATGACTGCTTTCAAATTTAGACTCTTGAGGAATTCAATTACTATGAAACACAACATGATACCCTTGCTACCCAGATTGTCCTGGAGTTTTTTGTTAACCTCAAGGTTAAGAGGATAAAAAAAATCTCTGTATATTGTCTTACCATTTATAAGTATACATTCAGTCTATTCACATGAATGAAAGAAGCTTTGTATCATTATTATAACATGTCTTCTTGTAAGCTTAACTCCTACATATAGACATCAGGAAAAACAGGAAATAGAAAGGTCTTCACTGCAGCAATAACCAGATTAATCCCAGATACTCAAAATTCTCTGTAGCCAAATGGTCCCTTCCGTGGCCTCTGGTGAGGGAAAATCTCACTATGTACAAGTGTGTAAGCAAAATTGTTGAAGTAATACTATGTGTATCAGTGCTGTTATTTTGTCTTTTCTTGTACTTGTATTAACAAAAAAATATGGTTAGATTAATTTTTCTTTATTTTATTTGACTTTGTATTGGATGAATTAGAAGATCTTATCTTAAAATGAGGAGTTCCAAGAAAGCTTGGAAGTAGAATGTGTCACAAAGCTTGTAGATAAATTGATGCAAATAGCTGGAATTTTAAACCTCTGGTTGAGAATCTGTCAGTCATTTTATAGAAATGAACTTAAAACCTCAGTTTTGCTCTGAAGTTATGCTAGCAAAGTTACATTTCCAACTCTTCCCATATTAATTTTAGTTTTGCCTTGGAAAAAGCAAGATGCTATTCTTAAAAGTTTTCTGTTCTGAGTGTTTCTTCAGAAAATAATTTTAATTATTGAACGTGAAATAGTCCACCAATGGACATATAAAAGTAGGTCATACAGCTGCATTGATCTCTGAATAAAGTAGTTAAACATGTCTTTTAGAATTATTTATCTCTTAACAGGGTACTACAGTTGTGTTTCTCTCTGAATAAAAGAGTTAAACGTGTCTTTTAGGATTATTTATCTCTAACAACTTGCATGACATTGGGCAGAGATACTGAAAAAAGCCATTCCCCTAGATTGAACAATCTCATCTCACAAGTTGTCCAAATACAGCAGTTCAAAGACAGCATGAAAGTGTTCTCAGAAGAATGATAACAGGATTAGTTTGCAAGGTTAAAAAAAAAAACAACACAAAAAAAAAACAACAAAAACATGTTGCAAATCTTAGTTGTCTTGTGTCATAGTGCATTCCACAAGTGAGTAAAAGTGTTTTTTGAAGAAAGAATAGGCTCAGGACCTTTGCTTAAAGAGTAAGACTTGGCAAGGGAATACGAATAACTGCAGGTTACTATTTTTCAAAGTAATGTTATCATAAGAGTCTAAATGTGGAAATATGAAAATGAACATCTGTTGTTATGAGAAATGTCAGACATAGAGGTTTAAAATATCTGATTTACCAGGATTTATCTCCTTTCCTCTTGGAAAAAAAAAAAAAAAAAGTTATCTCCTCACCTAGTATTTCTAAGATTTCAAATTTTATACACTGTCTGCCTTCAGGGTCTGAGGAGTCTTTGTGTTAAGAATCCACCTGATAATAATGTCTCACTAGGAATATAATAATTCTTTTTTTTTGCTAGAGGCAATTGGCAAAGAAAATTCCTAAGTCAACTAAAATGTCTCTTTTTTATTTAGATGGAATTTACTTCTAGTTCTTCATTTTTCATCTTCTGCCTCTAATGAGCCATTGGAACTGTAAAGGAATATATTAATGAAAGTTCACAGAAAAATATGACAAATCTTTTTTTGCCACTTAGAGGTTCCATTCTACTAAAAGATTTCTTTTTCCACACTTTACAGCAAATGTGGAAATCATAAGGTGGGCAGGGGTTATATGTCTTTTCCACTCAACCAAAACAGAATGGCTATAAAATCACAGAATAGTTTGGATTGGAAAAGACTTTTAAAGGTCATCTAGCCCAACCCCTCTGTGGTGAGCAGAGATATCTTCAACCAGATCAAGTTGTTCAGAGCCCCATCCAACCTGGCACTGAATGTTTCCAGGGATGAGGCATCTACCACCTCTCTGAGCAACACATTCCTGTGTTTCACTACCTATTTTAAAAAAATTTTTTCCTTAGATCTAGTCTGAATCTATCCTCTTCAAAACCGTCACCCCTTCTCCTATCACATTAGGCCTTGCTAAAATGTCTGTCCCCATCTTCCTTACAGGTCCCCTTTAAGTACTGAAAGGCTGGAATAAAATTTCCCTGGAGCCTTCTCCAGGCTGAACAACCTTAATGCTCAGCCTT
Source organism: Picus viridis (assembly GCA_033816785.1). NCBI lineage: Eukaryota > Metazoa > Chordata > Aves > Piciformes > Picidae > Picus > Picus viridis. The sequence goes on from CM066576.1 coordinate 23,511,070, forward strand.
TCATCATAGAAGAGGTGCCCCAGTCCTCTGATAATTTTTGTGGACCTCACCTGGACCTGCTCCAACAGATCCTTGCTTTTCTTGTGCTAAGGGCTTCAGAGCTGGACACAAAACTGCATGTGGGATCTCACCAGTGGGGAGCAGAGGGGGAGAATCATCTTTCTTGACCTGATGGCCACCCTTCTCTTGATTCAGCCTTCTGGGCTATGAGCTATCCACTAGTACTCCCAAATGCTTTTTGTCTGGGCGTCTCTCAAGCTCTTCATCCTTCAGCCTGTACTGATACCACAGTTTTCTCTGACCCAGATGCAGGTGGAGCTGAAGTTGGATATACCAATTTGTCTTGATTTATATTGAAAATTGTGAGTTTGGAAAGTGATATGATCTTTTATTCTCTTTAAGATTATGAAAACAAATTAAATCAATAGTTCTGCTTACATGTATCCTCTGATAAGTGTCTTCTCTTGCTTACTATGTACAAGGCATTACATGCATGGATGCTGCAGACACAGACTATGAATTTACAGGCTTCTAACAAGGATACTCATGTACACAAAATGTCCTGTCTGTCACTTATTTCCACTTATTCACCATATGGTCTAAGTATTTAAGTTTCCAGCATAAATTGTTCACTTTTAATAAAGAGTAAAATAGTAGTGCACATATGTAACACAGAGAACAAGTGACCTAGATGAACTCTCTAAGCACAAAGATGCCTTTGGAAGTGCTCCCAGCTGTCAATGTTGTGAAGTGTGCTCCCACCCAGACTATTACAAGGGAAGAGTTCTCTGTGAGGGGGTGTGATAGCTCCTGCTTCACATCCTTCCGTTCTGTGCCAGCATAAACTCACATTACATGGGAGAGCAGCAGCATCAATCAGCAGCCTTGACTGTGAAGAGTAATGGAAAAGCAGGCCCTGGCAGAATAATTTTGAAGATATCATTAGCCCATCAGTGGTTTACTTGGACCTTTGCCCAAGGGTACAAATCAGTATCAGATGAGGAAGCTTAATCTGGTCTTGTATTTGTTGGTAACTGTAAAAAAACAACAAAAATACCCCCAACCAAAACAACAACAACAACAAAAGGGCAAAAAATCCCTGATCATTGCCAACATCTAGAATTAGCAGACGTCTCCTAGTAACTAACTGTCTTCAATGGAACATTAAATACAGGTTTTAACACTAGACATTGTCTATAACTTTACTCTTCTCTCTGCTCTTCCCTGCTCTACTCCACTGAAAGCCACAGAAGTTGGGATTCAGGCCTAGGTTTAAAACATAATAATAAGTTCAGCAATTTCTTAAGCAAAGATAGCCTATTACTTTTGCTTGAGAAAGAGATGACAGATCAGAAATGAAGAGCGTCCTTATGCTAAAGGATAGTTACAGATTAAAACCTAAGAAGATTCTTTTTAAATTAAGAGGATGAATAAGAAACCAGTGTGGGGAGACAGTAAGATTCACCATGACTTACCATATAAATCTTGAATGCAAAAAAATGCTTTAATATAAGAGCATTAGAATATCAGAGTCACCTCAAAAATCAAAGTAGCACCTTTCAGTTCATTTGCACTTACTTCTGGGATATTTTTGATAATACGTATGTATATGACATCTTTTTATAGAACTGTAGACCACTTATTCTTGCTAATCTCTCTTGGTTGTATGCCACAAATACCGTCTGACAGTCCTCAAATATGCAAAGAATTCCTATATGGTTACTGCTTGAAATTATACTCCCTTCATGATAATTTATCAAATTATCTGGTTTTCTTTGTAAAATGTTTGACAAAATACTGCCATGGTCTTACCCATAAGAAACTAACTTTGTTGTTTTGTTTGTATGTACTCTTGTATACATATATCTGTGAAATCAGTCAATGAGTACCTGACCCCATGAAAATTCTGGGGCACATAACCAGCATTATTTCTTCTTTTGACTGTGAAAGTGGAAGGAATGGTGATTTACATATTGAGTTACTCATGTTCTTGAACACATGCACTTGTAAACAAAAATTTTTGGTATTCTGATGATACTTTGCAAGGCATAAATTACTTACAATAGATTTCAGAGTTCACTCTAGAAATAGCATAAAATATGTCTCTGAATACATATGAATTAGGGTAATAATGATAATGATGATAAAAAGAATAATAAATATTAATTACAATACTCTAGATGCATATCATGACTCAGAAGGTCTGACACCGTCTTTTAATGAACATTTTTGAGGCACTCGAAGTTTATGCTATTCCTGAAGAGAGCATTTGGGTAATAAAAAAGAATTCAACCCTAAATAAGAATATGCTGTGGAATGTGCATAAAAATATGAACTTTTAAAAAGTTCTACTGTTGTTTTGTCTTGCCAGGGAAGTGCTGTTTTACTTGTAGTTCAGGCTGCTTGTAAGATGAAAACTGAACACCTAATTCAGCACATCCATTGAGGATTGCATTGCTTGCTTCTCTTTAGAGCAGTCCTCTCAGGGAGGCTGGTCAACAGCTGTCAGTCTGCTGCATCTCCCACATTCTCTTCCCAGCCAGCCAGTCTTCCAGGCTTGGTGTTCAAACACTGGTGGAACCTGAAACTACAAAATCACAATGGTAAACTATATATTACTGTCATGTAATACAGAGGTAAAAATCAAGGTCTAAATTACATTAAATTGAAGAAGTTTTTTCAGCTGTATATTGGGAAAACAATACCAACATTTCAAGAACTCTGTTCTGTAATTCTTTCAAATTGAGGAGCTTTGAAGAGTTATCTCCTCTAAGTAAGGTCACTCAAGTCCCAGATACAGATCTATCACTCCTCCTTACTCTCAGCTACTTTGAAGAACAAATAGAGTGTTTGGAACAAACCAGGCTGCTGTCTGTAGGAAGTGTTTCCAGGCTTCTTTCCAGAAAGGGTGATGTTCCCTTCCACAGCCTCTTCCTTATGTTAGCCTGGAAGGTTCTGGTTAAAGAAATGTACTTTGAATGAGAGATAAGAAACAACATTTGCCTTCATCTCCTTTTCTGTTAACCTTTGTCATTCAAGGATTATTAGCAGCTGAACTTCAGATGCCTTCCTTTTCCCCTTGCTACTTTTAGGATTGTGATTTTTAATTCATCTGAGTCTGTTGCTTTGTCAACTTTTAATCATTCTAATTACCTAATTATCTACTCTAATGAAATGATAAAGCCTCTAACAGTTCAGTCTTCCTTCTCCTCAAAGGAAATTCTATCTCATCCTCTGGGATGTTACCTTCTTTGTTTAAATATGAAGACAGGGAAATTATTTGGGGGCTGGGCATCAATTCTAGTTTTGTCCGTTTAATCACGTTCCTTGCTCATTGTTGGGTTTTTATATTTGTTCTTACCCTTTGTTTACAGATCAATATTTCTATTAAAATTCCTTAGTAATCAATGGCAACAGGGAGATGGGAAACAGACTTTGCATAAAATCTAGAAATTCTTTCCACATGTCCTGGCTTTGCTGGGACAGGAGCCTAGGCCAGCCATTGGATGCAGGCCATTAGCAATTCTGAGTCAGCCAGGACAGCTAACTTGAATTGGGTCATAGGGGTATCCCAGACCATGAGAATCATACTCAGTATTAAGGAGAAAGTTTGTTAAGGAGAGGGGAGCTTTCTGTTAGATATTCTCTTTACTCTGTCCCTCTTCTGTCTCTTACTCTTCAGGACTGTCTTTCTGGATGTTGTGACTGTTGTAGTTTTGCTGGACGGAGGATGATCTTATATATCTTGTATTGACAGTGTATTGATTTGGCTATTTCATTAATTCATTTCTATCTGTGGGTCTTCTGTTCTTTTCTGGATTCCTCTTTTCTGCTGGGGAGGGGATAATGGATGATAGAGTGACTGCTCAAGTTTAGCCCCAGATATAGACTAAATGTAGACACCACATCAAGGAGAAAATTCAGATTTTACTAACACCAAAGGTTTATAGCAATAAACTATACATTTATTATGCATTTTGACTATATTTCTGCAAGATCACTTCAGCAAGACAAGTATGGAATGAAGCATCAATATATTAAATTATATTATATGGATTTCATTTACCTTAGGCCAAGAGAAGACGCAAAATGTGGTTTCTCCACTGTAAATTAGTACTGTAGATCTGCAGATGCTCTGTACTATAGCTCTCTTTTTGCCCTTTAACTATGTTTCAAGAGGAGTATTTTTTGAGAATTACTATAGGTATATGTGTGACAGTTTAGGCTGGGTGCCTCCTGTTCCTGCCACACAAGCTACCCCTTCTGTGTCCAGAGGGTCCAGCCCAGCAGGTGCACACAGGAAATAGCATATTTCTTGCCCATAATATCCTGCGCCCTATAAATCCGTCTGCAACGTCTTTCTCTTCCTTCCCTTTCTGCTCCCGTGGGAGATGCTCCCTATCGGGTAATGGTGGGGGAGTATCTCATGGCCTCTTAGGCCTGGCTAGGCCTAATGCCAGGAGGAGAAGGGGCAGGGGCAGTCTCAGACCTGGCCAGCCTAAGATTAGCCTAGCAGTGGGGGTGGGAAGAATGAGCCCTGGGGGTTTTGGGTGTACCCTCAGGTGGGGAGATGGGAAATGTTGGTGACCTTTGGGTGTGCTGGCAGGGACTCTGTACACTTTGGGGTATTTTTTGTCATTAGGCTTGTAGTTTCTGTAAAAACACTGATTGCTTTTCCATTTAAACTTTCCATCACTTCTGCAATCCATTTGTGTGAGTGCCATTCTTTTGCCCCCCTCAGGGGCAAGAGAGGATCTGCCTGGCCTCAAACCAGGACAATATGACTATACACTGAAAAGATATTACAGAAGACATTCTATATGGGCTGAGATAGCTGACTTCAGTGACAAGGGAGGTATTGGACCTACGGTTGATTCCTACTGCTTTGTTTCCCGGTTGACTACCTCAGGGTAGCTGCTCACTGAACAGGGTAGCTGATACTGTTCTTGTCTACTGCACTGCCTGGTTTGAATCCCCCTTCTGAGTTGCCCAAGTACCGTTGTTGTCTTATTCCATAATGAATGTTTTTGCACGTCCTTTGTCTTATCTTCAATTGGTTTGACAAAAGAGGCTCCATGTTGGAGTTAAATTTGGCTGGCACCCAGTCACCAGAGGTGTCCTCAGAGATTCAGTACTGGTGCCTGTCCTCTTTAATATCTTTCATAGTGATCTGGATGAGGGGCTGAGCGTACCCTCAGTAAGTTTGCAAATTACACCAAGTTGGGTGGCTGTGCCACTGTTCTAGAGGGTAGGGAAGCTTTAGAGCAGGATCTGGACAGGCTAGATTGATGGGCCAAGACTGATCTTATCAAGTTCAACAAAGCCAAGTACAAGGTCCTGCACCTGGGTCACAACAACCACATGGTAAGCTACAGACATGGGGAGGTGTGGTTGGAAATCTGCCACTTGGAGAGGAACCTGTGGGTATTGGTTGATAGTGCACTGAATATGAATCAGCAGCCTGCCCAGCTGGCCGAGAAATCCTGGCTTGTATTAGAAACATGGTGGCCAGCAGGAACAGGGAGGTGATCATCCCCTGTACTCAGTAGTGGTGACACCACACCTTGAATATTGTGTTAAGTTCTGGGCCTCTTACTATAGGAAGGACATTAAGGTGCTAGAAGACTCATCTTAGCTATTTAAAACATGAAATCAGAGAAAGTGCCTCACTTCCACGTTAGCAAATCACCAAAGAGATAAGCACTTATTATCTGAAGAGAAGTGGAAGTAGTAAGTGGCATGGGATATGATTCAGTTCCTCCCTTACTTAAAAGCACATCAGTAGGAAAAAAAAACACATACCCAAAGCAGTATTAGAACACAGAGCAGAAGTGTGAGAGAATTCAGAGAGAAAGACCTGTGAGAAGGATAGACAAGGGAAAGTGGAAAGCAAAGAGACAAGGCACTTAGGCTATGAGGAGGAATTGGACTAGGAGAAGAGTAGGAAAAAAATGCTATGCATGAGGTGTGTGGAAGGGCAAATAGAATGAAGTTCTGCTTTTTAGAAAAGAAGGGTCAGGACATGAGACAAAGCATTCAAAAGATCATGAAGTGGATTAAGAAGAAAAAAGTAATGAGAGGAGCTAGGAAAAGGGGGAACGAAGAAAGCTCTTAGGCAAGCATACAGTAATTAATAATAATAATGTTAATAATAATAATGTTAATAATAATGTTCATCATTATTTCCTTAGGAGGAATGTTACAAGTTTGTTATGGGGGCTTCCAGATGTGAGTTGTGTACCTCTGTAGGCTTACAAACAGTTGGAGACATTCTATTTGTACAGTGTACTTACACACTTTAATTCATGGAGCATGTAACTTCATGTCATTTTTTCTGTTCTTGGGATATAATTTATATGACTTTAGAAATGCACTTATATCCAAGAAGTCCATCCTGCTTGTCTGCTACTACAAATTCTTTTCAAGGCAATCAAACTTCTCATTTTCCCTAACAGGAAGTATGCTGCCACTCTGTTGTGGAAGGCTTCCTAATGAGGTTCCTCCCATGCAGGCGTTATTGCCTTTCCTGAAGTGTTTCATCATCAAGCTCACATGTGAACATCAGCTCTCTTGCATGCACAAGCCTCTACACCTTGGTTCAGAAGACTCAGAATCGCAAGGATCTCATCTATTTCCTCCTCACCTATGTGGCTTTCCTTACAGGAGTAACTTTTCAGCTGGAGTTTTCTTACATCTAGGAACAATTCCTGATGAACTCATCATCTTCTGCTTTAAAAGTCACATACAGTAAACCCTGGTTTAGTTTTCCCTGAATTCAGCTGAATGTGATAGAATGTAATTTTAGAGAAATTGTCACAGAGCTTTTTTGAACACATTTCTGTTTGCCATAGTTACTGATCTGAATCTGTGATCCAGATCTTTATAGTCTGTAAACTGACATACTTTCTTTGAAATATTTTGTTGTGAAATATAGGGTACTGCATTTTCTGCAGTTTAAGGCTGTGGCCTCATTTTCATTATAACACTAAAAATCCCCATGAATTCTCAAAATCAGAGATAGTCACACCAGGTCTTCTGTCCTTCCCCCTTAATTCTGTACTGAAAATTGAAATTCGCAGTAAATCAGATGAAAACATATTTGGATTTTGAAATTATCTGATGGATCCTTTCAGGCTTACAGTAGTGACATCATGTAGACTCACACCTCTTTGACTAGCGTCTTGTTTGAGAAGAAATCTTTTGAGCAGTCTTTCTTTCTGCGCTGTTTCGGGTGAAGAACGGTTCCAGTGAGAGGTATACATTTGGAAGAGTGAGATCGATGTGGTGCACATAGGCACTTCAGCATTTTTGTAAATTCAATAATAAAAATGTTGAACATAGCTAACTCGGAGAAAATGGTAACTACACTTCTCCAGCATTCTGCACTGACAGAGATATGCAAACCAGCAGATAATCCATAAACAAGTTTACAGTTGTGATTTTTGCAGACAGTCTTTGATTAATTCCAAAATAACCCTTTCATATAGGGGAAGCTATGCAGCTATTTACAGGATGATGGCAGCTTATTGGAAATCAGAAAGTGCTAGGTGCAATACCTGACCAAAGATGTTGACATGTTTTTCTGCAATAACATATCCACAAGGTCATATTTATTTTGCCAGAATAATGAAGCATCACCTCTATTCTCTTCTGTGTTTGAACAGTAAGTCTGAAGATCTTGTTTACTTGATTGAACTTTCTTTTAGTTAAGAAATGGAAGTGGAAAATATACACAGATTTCAGTTTCAGTGCTAGTGATTTTGAATTCAAATTCTAACAAAGCCCTGGGACATTCATTACCCAGCACTGAAATAGTTATAGGTTGGACAACAACAGCATTTGAACTAGTTCTAATTTATAAACTGTATGATATGTGAGAAGTGACGTTCCTGACATTTGATTTTTATGATCTCATTTGTAATTCTGCCCAACATGTTGTCCTGATATTCCCAAAGCTGTTTCATAGCTTTCAATTGTCTTACACATGACCATGTGAAGTGTGACCATAAAGATAAATGAATGGCACAGCATTTTTTTGCCATTATAGAAATAAACATAAGCTCAATGGTCTGACACTCTGAATGTAAGGCTGGTTTCTTATTTTCCCATTTGACTACCCTGGCTCTACTGCACCTATACTCAAAGGAAACGCAAAGAAGCAGAGTGAAGCCTCATGTGTATGCAATGAAGATGTATGAGCACTGACTGTAGTTTGCTAGATGTTCATGTGAAATGTTGTTTTCGAGCCTTTGGATTCACCAAGACAGATGCATAGGCTGAAAGACATAACAGATAGATATATGCCTCTCCAGAGCTGCATCTGTGAATTTCATATCATGTCTTAAAATTAAATTGGATGCCTATGGTCAACATGTCCTAGAAATCTTGCCCCTCACTGACTCCGTGGAGGTAGCCAGGATATTTGTATTCCTTGCAATATGAGTAATACAGCAAATAACATTATTATTTTTTGGCACTGCCTGTATCCAAAGAAGGGCAAAGAAGCTGGTGAAAGTTCTAGAGAATAGGTCTTATGAGGAGCAGCAGAGGGAATTGTTTAGTTTGGAGAAAAGGAGGTTCAGTAAAGACCTTATCACTCTCTACAACTACTTGAAAGTATGTTGCAGTGAGATGGGCATTGCTTTCTTCTCCCAAGTAACAAGTGATAGGACAAGAGGAGGTTTAGACTGGATGGTAGGGAAAATTTCTTCACAGAAAAAGTTGTCAAGCATTAGAACAGGCTGCCCAGAGGAGTGGTTGAGTTATCGTCCTTGGAAGTATTTTAAAGATAAGTAGTTGTGGTGCTTAGGGACACAGTCAAGTGTTGGACTTGCTAGTGCTGGGTTAATAGTTGAAATCTTATTATTGTAGGGGTCTTTTCCAACCTAAATAATTCTATGATTCCACACAAAAACCTTGTGACTTAATGAGAGATCATTCAGTCTGAGGCAATTAAATACGCAAATCCAAATTAAGTTAAAAAGAAACAATAAGATTAGAGAAAATGGTGTCCAGAGCAGAGAATGTTAATTGTCTGAGGCAGCATCTAGAGAGCATTTAAGCATGGACAGGTATCCTAAATGGCTAAATCATCCAAACAAAGAAAAAAGACAATTGTAACTCTGTACTTTAGGCTGGTTTTGGGAAATTCTAGATACAGGTTTTGCCTACCAGAACTGTTTGTATTTTACCATTGTTGGATATATACATTAAAGATATACTTAGGAAATTAGAAGAGGTTTTGGATTCCATTCTTGGAATCAAGGCAGTGAAACATTATCATTATGATGTAAATTCTGCATTTGGATAGCAGGTTCCTTTGAAAGCCCCATGCTCCTGCCATAAAGGTAATTCTAATTTACATTTATTCATATAATGAGTTTTGGAAGATAATGTTTATTTTCATTCATATACATTCCAAAAGGAAAGACATTGTGGGATTAAGATTATCCCATCAGGAAAAGCAATCAAACACACAGCATGATGGCTCTATAAAGAAAGAGAAAAGAATTTCAGCTAGTTGGGAAGCTGTCCCAGATACTGATGAAAAGATAATAATTAATGATAGGATTTTTATTCATTTATTTATTTAGAGACAGATGCATTACTAATTTTAACCTCAAAAGAACATTTCAGCCTTGCAAATTGTACAGATTTTTGGATGATGCTTTTTAGATCTCTTTATAAGGAATGTGGACTTTGCTCTCGGCATTTTCTTTCAAGGATCCTTGAATCTAAAGGAACTCCCTTCTCCTTTCCAGTTTCTTCTGAGCTGAAAATATGAGTTTTGTGTGTCACATTTTGATCTTATATAAGCTTACTTACCTCAGTAACTACTCATCATTCAGTGCAAAAGATGAAATTTTGGACTAGCCCATTCCAGCAGGATCAGGGCTTCCCTCAAGCATTTTCCGCCTAGGTTTTGAAAAAAGTCCTTATGTAGATCAAAATTCTTCTTAGTGTTCCTTTCGTGGTCTTTATGAATGTCTTTTGTTGGTGAAGAGAGGATAGCAATGCATCTTATTGCCAATATTTTGCTAGTATTTCAATTGCTTCTGTGACACTATTGACTTATTTTCTCTCTAATGCATCACCAAAGAATGTAAAAGGCTGCCCCCTGAAGTCACTGATGGATATGCTGATTGTCTTTGGATGGAGTCCTGCAAGGAGTATGGCACTTTCCCGTTAGAAACATTTTGACACCCTGTTATCTTCCTGAGTTGATCAGTCACCTGCTGCTAACCCACCTGCCTTCTTGGCAACTAGAAATGTCTGTCTGCCTCTCTTTTCTAGTTTTTTTTTTCCTCCCCTCTCAGGCTGTGTAAGTATCAACAGGTGGGATCAATTGTGAGGAAGGATGTTGTGCCAATGCTTCGTTGCTGGCATGGAAGCAGGATCTCCTGTAGAGGGAATAGGATGTGCAGGTTGAAGCAGGCTTCTCTGCAGAAGTTGGTGCTGTCTGGCACCCGTGCTTTACTAGAAGGGTCCAACAAACTTTGGAGCAGGCAGGGTGCCATCCTGACAGATGGACAGAAGGGGTAGCCAAGACACCAGGTAGTTATGCAGCAAGTGTGTTTGCTGAAGGTTTGATTGTCAGCCAGCAATGACTGTTTGTCTTGAATCTAAACACATTTGTGTAAAGAAATGAATACACCTTGACCTGCGTATTATTGAGAAAAATGGAAAAAGGAACTTCTGAAGCTGAACAGAAAGGTCGGTCCTAGCCATAGCTGTATTCAGCTAACAGGTGTGCTCATATGCACCCGTTTACAGTGACAAGTTTTTTTAGAACATGCTTTGTTAACAGGAGCTGTCCCCTAATAATAAATATTGACACTTTTCTTCTGCTGTATGTGGTAGAAATATGTATACTTCAGAGAGTTTTAAGGTCAATCCAATATTCTGTCTTCCAAGCAGAGGGTGTTTTTTCTGGAGCTAACACTTTTCTAGTGGAATCAAGAAGCATATATGCATAAGGATGTAAAGAGCACTTTTAAAATCCATTGACTGTGCTAGCATCTTAAAAGCAACATTTCTAATTCCTTGTGAAGGTTTGAATTGGCACTTATGAGGTACATAGATGCAGGTAGTTTAAGTGGTCACCTCTTTTTTGAGAGAATACTGAGAGCAATCACACTTGTTTGCAAATAATCTCCTCATTCCAAGCAACTACATAGCATCTTCAGTGTGAACATATGAATTAACTTCTGGCATCTCAAACAGACAGATTGCCAAGATTTTAGGAATGAGATCCAGCCTTGATATTGTATATAATAACAGACTCACATTAGCCTAGCAGGGAGTTACTTGAAAACTTTCTTATGTGATGAGTAGACAAACCCCTCATTACACCATGCAAAATTATCTTCCTATCTGATGGAGTTGTATTGTAGGTTGATATTGACAACTGAAAGGCTGTGCCATTGTTGTATTTTTGTCTTTTCCATCCAGCATTGTTTCACATCTCATTTGCATTACTATAATAATAATTGATTAAGATAGGGCCTCGGGTGAACCCTATGAAGACAACAGTCCTTATATTGTATCAGTGTCTGTTTAAAAGGAGACTGAAGAAAATTATGCCATGCACATCAGCCCTACTAAGTCATTTTTGTGTTCTCTGCTGTTGCAGCTCATTGTTACATTTAGTGTCTGACCACAGGATCTGCCATATGATGAACAGTCAAAATGAAAAATAGGAAAAGCAAGATTGTATTTCAGCAATTCCTCCTCAGCTTCTAAACTTAAAAATGTGAAATTGGGTAGGATTAGCTCAGAGAGGTTGTATTACCTCTTCCAACTTTGTCCTATTTAATTATAGTGCATCTTTTAAGAACTATGCTGTGTGTTTTAGAGGAGTAAAGAAAAAGCTTACCAGAGAGTGGTGGACAAATAGATTATGCTGATTAATCTGATTAATCTTTGAGATTGATTCAGTAAAGTGAGAAAGCAGCTTTGAAAATACTCCTGCTTTTCTCTTGTTCTGATATTTTTTTCCAGATCCTGTATACATTGTGTCAGAATAAAAACCTGAAGCTAAATTCCTCGATGGGAAAACTTTTGTGGCATTTGAGATGTCCCCTTAAAAAGATTCATTTTGAAAATGCTTTTAAAGATATTAGAGGTCACATTTCTCTGTACATGCAATCTGACATATGCTGGCCAGTGGTACAACACACTCATAAATCCACTTCAGCTGATCAACTTTAATGTGTTTAGTACAGGCAGCAGTAAATCAGATGTATAGTAATTTTATTCTCAGCATGATTAAAAGGCCTTTTCCTTTCTATAAAGAATGTAAAAGATCTAATTCATGGAGGGCTAGTGAGTTAGAATACATGCAAGAGTGGTAGATGTCTGTAGGTCTGGAGAAGAATTCTTCAGTGTTTGGAGTCCAGAAATATAAACATGAATATCCAATAACTGAGCAGTCCCAAGCCTATTTTCAGGCTTCTTCACAATGCCTGGTGGAGGAAAATATAATTTACAGAGCACCACAGTGGCTGGTCTTTGGAATTTCTGGGTATATCCAGTTTTACAGAGATAAAGGCTATACACTTTTTTCTTACCAGATTTATAACTGTGCAAAACTGTCTTAAGGAAGAACCACAGTTAATTTGGCAACTAATTTGCTATTTATTTAACTGAATGCTGTTACCATCAGAAGTGTTTGTCATGGCAGTTGATCGGAATTCAAATTAAATAAGCTATGTATCCTACAGAAATTTGCTTTGCACAGATCACCAGCTAATACAGAGGACTCATCATGTTCAAAACTAAAAGGAGGTAAATAGGTGTCAATTTTTGCTTATTTTAATGGATATTCCAAGTCCAGCAGCACTCGTGCAGAAGTGTTTCTGTGTGCTTCTACCATGATAAGAGGGAACAGAATGATTACTGCTTTGTAAATAAAATGTGATGATTTTCATAAAGCCACCTATCTTAACATCTCCACATTGCCATATTTTCATGGTCTAGATTATTGCCTAGATAGGGCTTCTTTCCAACTCCTCAACTTATTTCCTGTGAATAAAAAGGAACTGGGACAATGCACCCTATTGATCATGAAGCTTGGAATATAAAATGCTGTATCATATAAGGTTATGGTATAACACAGTACAGCTGGTAACAATTTCTTTGGGAATATTGCTTGCAACTGCAAACTGTTTCATGTATCTCTGTTCAGAAGCATTTGTGTTTCATGGAATGAATCAGTTTCTAAATCACAGGTGACTGATTTCTACTGTTTGTATTTTTTGTAGCAGCAGTAGTTTGAGGGGAGAAATCATTGCAAATTTGAAATACTGATTTGATAAACATCAAAATTCAAGAGCTAGAGCCATAGAAGTAAAGTTAAAAGCAAGCAGTTGGAATTTTATCTGCAAAGTGATTGCTAAATGGAGATAAAGGTCAGCTGCAATTCACTCTAGGGAACCAAGATTCACACTCTAAGTGATGCTGCAGGTGCTGTGCTGGACAGTGAAATACAATGTTTTTAATTGAATCATGGTTCTTCCTAAGGGAATATTGCATTAAAATCCATCTGAATGCAACATAATGGCAAGGTTTACATTCCTGGTTCTTAGTCAAGTCATTATATTAGTCTGCCTATTAGATCATGAGGGAGGCATTTCAAAATACAGCAGCAGTTTTACAGAGTAGATAATTATGGCATGTGATGAATGACAGAAATGACTACAGGTTTTTTGTTGTCATTGCTTTGCTTTTTTTTTCTTTTCCCCTTCTCTCCTCCCCACTTTTTTTTTTCTTTTCTTTTTTTTTTTTCTCCTTGTCTCTCTCTTAGTACTTTTTTTTTCTTCTTGACAGTTCCTAGCATCAAAATGTGATATAGCACTTTGATTGCAATTTAGCTTTTTGTTACTTTATTAAGCAAAGTGTCAGTCATAATTTGTCTGTGGCTGTTGGTGACATTTATAGTTATACTACAATAATTCTTGATGTATTTATGCTTCTAGTCTCCAACTATCTGTATTCTTTCACTGTTGTAATACCTAGCTTCAAAGTAGTGAACACAGAGTTAGATATGCAGGAATTTCATTGGACACAAGATCATATATACTCTTGAACACAGATTTTTATGTGATTGCACTAGGACAAACAACATGTAGTGTTAGTGTGATGATTACTTTTGACTTGACAGAAGTATAATTGAGAATTACATGTAAGAGATTTAATTTCAAACTATCTTCGTTAATGTGTATTAGAGTATTTTTCCCAAAGTTTAAAATCATAGAATCATAGAATCATAGAATCAGTCAGGGTTGGAAGGGACCACAAGGATCATCTAGTTCCAACCCCCTGCCATGGGCAGGGACACCCTACACTAGATCAGGCTGGCCAGAGCCTTGTCCAGCCTGCTCTTAAACACCTCCAGGGATGGGGCCTCAACCACCTCCCTGGATAACCCATTCCATGGCTTCACCACTCTCATGGTGAAGAACTTCTTCCTCACATCTAGCCTGAATCTCCCTATTTCCAGCTTCATTCTGTTCCCCCTAGTCCTATCACTACCTGAGATCCTGAGAAGATCTGCTTCAATATCAGAATAAGGTAATTCGGGTTGTGAATAGGCACCTGTACTGTTTAGTTTTACACTGCCTTCTCTAGAAATGCAAGGTGAGCTTGCAAGACATTTCTTTTGTGTCTATTAACTAATGCTGAACTAGAGTTGTTTTGAGTTGGAGTATATATTACACATAATTACTTCATCTGGATCATCTCCATCATGGGTTCAGATATATTCATATGACTGTTCTCAGGGCTGCAGAAAGAATACTATTTGTGTGCCACCAGGCTTCAATAAGAGTATACAAGCTCAGTTTAGTTTGAATTGCATTTAGTTAAAAAAATTCTTACTTGTATCATCAAGCATATTTTTTGGTCAAGATGAAACTTTTTCTTTGATTTAATTTTTTTTTTTTTTTTTTTTTTTTTTTTTTTTTTGCATATGAACTCCTACTTTTGAGATGAAACCAAGTCTTGGTTTTGTGGTCTGTCTAATAGCTTGGAAGGTAAACATCCATGGAGGATGTAGTATTCCCAGGCTTGATTATATATATATATATAAAAATTATTTATTATTTTCCTGTTAGAAAGGCTAAAGTCCATGACATGAAGGGGTAGAACATCACCACTGGAAGACATGATGTTCAACATCCTCCGGACAATGTTTTGTTTAAGGATAAGCTCTACAGTACTTGCATCAGGAGCTGACACGGCAGAATCAACAGCAGAATCCTTTTCATTTTCACTTCGTGAGTCAGTGACTGACTATATATTTTTCACAAGGGAGTGAAAAACACTGACTGTATTCTGTATCTTATTGATTAGGCTATCCTAATTAATAACAGGCTTCAAGGTCTACTCTCAAAAGGAAAAAAAACAGTTTCTAACTTTGATTTATTTCAGATAGGTGCCTTCATCACCAGAATGCTTTGATTCAGTTTCCTCAGCTATTCTTTTTGAAACTGTTTTGCTCTTCAGAAAATGTTTGCCTAAGTACAGGGGGCATGAGGACTTCAAATGACAAAAGCAGTGTTTCCTTAGTGCATAAATAGTAAACCAGTGCAATTCCTTAGTAAAGAAGAATTGGAATGGAAAAAACCAAACCAAACCAAAACCCTCAAACATTAGCTAGCACAATATAAGTCAGGAGTGCATGGGAAGAGAGCTCAACTGGTAGCTTTACATGAATGAATTTTATCTAAGCCAGGAAATCCCCTATGCTGAATTGAAAAAAAAAAAAAAAAAAAAAAAAAAAAAAGGGGGTGGTGGTGTGTTTCAGAAGAATATGCAGGGAATATGTCCATATCCTTTTGTTATTCTTTCTTGTACATTTGTCTCTAGTCACTGTTGGGACAGAAGGAAGGACCGATGGACCCTTGTTTTAAAGTGTACAGATGCTCTTATTTCCGTGAGACTGGAGAAAGGGAAAAATTACATAATGGACTAATCCTAACATAAATGATAGACTGCTTATTTTACCCATGAAAATTCTGTGGCTTTGTGGGAAAGATATCCTCCTAGACAAATAGAAATGAGATTTCCTGTGTCCCTAATATGAAGGCATAATCACCAGCATTAAGTCATCGCTCAGCATTGGGTCCAGCTTAACACTGTTTTGCATGGAACTGCTTTGCAGTCGTGTTGCCTCTCTCCTAGCTAGTTTTCTTTTTCTTATTTTAATAGCTTATCTCAAATGTTAGTGATTGTTGAAATTGTCTTCTTGGTGTGGCCTCTACAGGAGAAAAACCTGTGTACTATTATATTAAAGGTTAGATTTTACTAAATGTACTTATTTTAAAAATTGAATAGAATTAATTAATTTGTCAAAACAGTTAAAAGTAATTTTATTTTCATAGACCACATAGTGCAATAAAAAAAAAGAAAAATCATCTGAAGGGAACCAGGGGCATGAACATTGGGAAAGTGGAAGTAGACTGCTAAAATTCATATGGGGAAAATGCAATTTTACACAAGACAAATAGACAGGAGGAAAGAATCTAAACACAGTAACGTCAAAGAAGACATTCAGGAGACAGTGAGCAGAACATCAGAAACAATTTTGCAAGGCCACACTGTGGCAAAAGAAATTGAATGCCATTTTGTTATCCATACATGACATATCAAGCAGCATTGATGGAAAGCAATAATCTCCACAAAATAGTGAATGCTGAGGACTCAGTACAGAAAAGTAAGGTTTTTCTACCAGTAGTTTGTTTCCTGGACTCACTACTATGTTGTCTGAGCTGCTGTGATGATTTAAACCCACTGGCCATTAAGATGGCATACTTTTCCATTTCTTTGATAGAGTAAATCTTCGTTAATCAGCCAGTTTTATGCACTAGATCTCTAGTAGAAATAATTCTCAGGGGTCTCTGAGGCAAAATTCAGGGAGAATTACCAAGATATTTTTACTGAAATGAGTTCGAAGACCTGGATAGTACAAAAAGGCTTGTGGCTGTGTTTCATTTAGTATATACATTATTCAGATTTTTCTGTAGCCTACTAAAGGCAACAGACACCAGTTGAATTGGGTAATGTATTTATTAGCTGAAAATATAAAAAGAAGTACATATGTATCTATGTCATGAAAACAGATCACCATACTATTAAAAATGGATTCTATTATCTATATTGATTTATGTAACTCCTTAGTCTATTATTAGCCTGGACTGATATAACTCTTCATTACTTATGGATTTACATTTCATTCAGTGCTCCTCTGCCAGAAACACAGTGCCAAGAAGCAAAGAAAATGTCATGGTGAAGCTGTTTGTTTTTAGGTTAGTTTTGTGGTTTTTTTTCATTTTCCACATTTTGGAATACTTTCCGTCTGTTTCACAGTTCCATGAATAAAGCTCAATTATATAGTGTGAATGTCACTTGCACAGGAGAAGTGCCAGCACCAAAGACTGAAGTGGTGATGAAGTAATAAAATAACAACTACATGAGACATAGGCAAGTGGGTGGATTTAAAACAACTCTTGCCCTGGATGGCCGGTGCAGGTCACTTAGGCTATCTGTCCAGTTTACCAAGATGAAACAGGCAGAGAACTGAGAGCACATAAAGAACAAAATCTATTCATCTTAGCCCATAAACACTTTGGAGATCAGGTGCAGATCGGCTAGAGCTATAAATGGCTTTCAAGAGCAATGCAAGCCTTGTATGCTCCAGCTCACCCACCAAAAATGTTCAGAACCACTCCTATTTACAGTAGCAAGCTCTCAACATACTTAATCAGAAATGGAAATGATAGAGCAACCCTATCCTTTGTTGGAATTTGATCAGATTAGAATTTCTGGAACATACGTCTGACTTCTGAAAAGATACTAAGTTTATTCAACCAGAACTTGAGTGTTTCTCTATAGACCTTTGGTAACCTCTGTTGAATGTCACTAATAGAAAAAAAATAACCCTAATAACACGGTACATGGAACTAATTTTTTGGTAAAAGTATTCACTTTTTTTTTTTTTTTTTCAGAAATCCATATTTGTGTGAAATACACTTTGCACTTGTTAGTATTGTTATTTTTGGAGAAATAAGATTCTTACTATGCAACTTTTTTTTTTAATTAAAAAAAAAAAAAAGATGCTATGTAGCTAGCTGATGTCAGGTAGGTAACCTAGAGGCGAGATTTCACACATGAGTCTCCCATTTAGGTTAATAAAAATCTTCACTCTGTACACACAAAAAAAGGTGCCCTGTTTAAGATACTCATGGCATGTATTAATACAGCCATAACAAGTAAAAGGATGGTTTGACTTAGTAGCTTCTTTGTGGGTAAATAAAGATGCCATACTATTAGATTCCTTTTCCAGTTTGTGATAATTGTTTCTGCTTTATGTTAGCCCAGTAGTACAAAGATGTGCAAGCTTGTAATAAATGTAGAATAAAAAGAAATGCTGAAAATAAAAGTTGTTTAAATCTTGAAGCATTATTAGAAAAAGTAGCATAATTAATTTTAAACTTGGGTTTTTTTTTTCAAATCCCAGACCAGTGTGTTCTTGATGTAAGTTTTCTTTCTTTTCATATTTTTTTATTTTAACCACAATAAGTAGGTTGTAGGCTTTGCGTTGGAGATACCATATGGAAAGTACTGATTTAATGGGAAATGATAAGCTGCAAATTGGATTCAAGATTCATGAGTCACAGTGCTCAATAACACATGCCAGTAATTTAATAAAACCCAGAATGCATGTATGTATATCACTTACACATGTATATATATATATATATATATACCAATTCTACCTAATTGCTGTTATGAGTCTGACAAATATATTAGTGGTTTTTTTTGTTTTGTTTTGGGTTTGTTTGTTTGCTGCTTTTGGTGTTTTGGGGGTGTTTTTCTTTGGTTATTTTTTTTTTGTTGGGTTTTTGTTTGTTGGTTTGGTTTGGGGTTTTTTGTGTTGGTGTGTAAGAAATAGCACTCACACATCAGGAAAATCAGACAGGTGTTTTTGATGCTTGGAAGGAATAGTAGTGAATACAACATTTATATTGGAGCGTATGATAACATTTATATTGGAGTGTATATATAATCTCTCTCTATGCTTGTTCATTGCATAGATTATAAATATTTCCTAAGTACAGCCATTTGGACATATTTTTAGGAAGAGTCTTACAAGCAGAGATGTCAGAAGGCAGATCTGAGATGCAAGTTTTCTGCTGACATTTCTTGATAAACTGAAATAAACATGCCGCATTTAGAAAGCTAGAGGAAAGTATGCCAGAGAAGCCATTTGGTTGTATTGATTAAAACTGACGCATGCTTTATGATGAAGTGTTATATCCTTTCTCTACAAGTAAAGAACAACAATATTGTGTTTAGTTTGTCCTGAATGAATGATTTACTGTAATCAAAGTCCTTATTTTAGTCTTCGAGAAAATGAAGTGTAGACATTATCAAGCTAAGGGGAGGCTTTTTGTTTTCTAGGAAGAAGTAACATTGCTGAAGGGGCCTCTCTGTGCCTAAGATCCAAGGTATAATGATAGCTGATAATATTTGTGAGAGATGGAGGCTCTTCAGTGAAGCTGCATGATGAATCACTAATAAAACCCAATTAGCTGCTTAGATGGTTCCCTTTTAGTCATCACTCAGAGAATGAAAATCATGAGAGCTGGGTGAGCATCACAACTGGGTCTACTGCAATGGCAAGAGGTAAAATGATGATGGGTCTTTGTTGAAGTCAAAGAGGACAGTAACATAAGTGAGTGAATTTTAGTAATGGTTCTCTTTAACAAATCAATGCAGAGCTGAAATCAGTGGGTGATAAAAGAACAAAATTAATTTTTCATAGGGGTGATACTGTGGTGAGTGGTAATAGCACAGGGAAGGGTACCCAGTACAGGGGTGACTTGCTAGCTAGGGGCAACAGCATCGTGATTAGAGGTCATACTGCCAGCTAGCAACAGCAACCCACAGTAACTGCATGGTGAGGGGAGCTTGGTTCACCACTGGGTTTATGATTAGAGGTTGTAGCAGTTAGAAATTGTTTGAGATGACATCAAGGTACCTCTACGTGTGCAGGCACCATTTTATGATAAAAGATGTATGAGAATCTGTCTGTGTGCATACTAGAATGATGCTGAGTACTGAAAAAAGAGTCATGTATTGGAAAGGTACAAGCTGGAGAAACATCTTTCAATGTCAATTAACACACAGTGATAGATATTGGGGTAAAAAGCAAAGGGCATCCAACTTAAAAAAAAAACTATGGCCTCTCTATTCTGGAGAAAAAATGTTAGAATTAAGAGAGATAGTTTGGTGTGCAGCATTAGGAAAGCAAATGAAATGCTAGCAGCTAAGTGAACAGATGGGGAAAAA
Organism: Picus viridis; assembly: GCA_033816785.1. Taxonomy (NCBI): domain Eukaryota; kingdom Metazoa; phylum Chordata; class Aves; order Piciformes; family Picidae; genus Picus; species Picus viridis. The sequence continues at coordinate 23,531,422 of CM066576.1, forward strand.
AAAAGAAAAAAGGAAATTCTCACCCTTCTGAAGGCATTCCTGTACAGCCACTGATGGGAGTCAGGATATTGAGCTAGATGGGCTATTCTTCTGACCCAGCATGGCTGTTCTTCTGTTTTCATATGCTCACAGCTGGGCGAGAAAATCAAATCAATGGCCTGATGCCTACTGTTCTGCAGGCCTGTGTCTTCCAATCAGATAAACACTAGCTTAATTTATTGCTGTTTTGTTTTCTCTAAGTCAATGCTGTGTCACTTTTCCTTGTTACACCTTTGGCTTTATTCATTTATGTGTAGATTTAGTAAGAAAGGAACTTGCTATACTGGGGATCACAGAGCTGGTTTCTGTCTACCACAAACTGGCCTGATATCTGTAACATATGAAAGAAGTGCTACAGAAGTATTGAATTCTAGAGGTGTTTATCCAAGAACATGCTAAGAGCTAGTAACTATTCTAACAACTGAAACAGTGTTAGATAAAGTTATGAATACTAATCCAATTTATTAATTGTAAACCCAAACAGAGCTTATGGTCTTTTTTAACAGCTAACTTCCTTCAGACTCTGAATGTGCCTTTATTGAGAAATGCATTTTAATAATGCAGGAGCAGTTTCTAGACAGGAGACTTGCATAAATTAGTGCAGTATCCTAAAAATCTAGATTGAGAGGAAATGTGTTATGGCCTAAAACATTTAGAATATATCTACCTACCTCAGAAAAGCTCAGCTAATAAATATGAACCATTCCAATGAGAATCAATATTAATGATGATTGGCTTTGTGGATTTATGTTTCAAGTGTAGTCAGAATGCACTCCACATCTCAGAAAGAGTAAGGGTAGGGTGAGACTGGCTCTACCTCTATTCATGAAATTTACTGGAATTTACTCTTTTTGATTCTTCTACTACTTTCTTAAAGTCATTTAAATTTATGCAATAGGGCCATTAATTACTGTGAAGAGAATAGTGGGTAGATTTTTGGTGGAGTTCTATACAAGCTTCTTTCCTTGAAGAGAGAAAAACAGCCACATTTCCTTAGATTGTCTCATTCTGAATGACCCTTTGACACAGATTGTTCCTTAAAAATAAGAAATAAGAAAACCGTAATTCTGTTTATTTCATTTGCACTTGTTAGAAGGTATTTATGAATAGGCTCTTGGAGAGCATGGTGGCATCAACTGTTAGTATAAGACAGTGAGAACCTGCCTTAAGGAAAAGAGAAACGTGAGTCTCTGCAGCTGTTTAAATCCCATCAATAAAAAAGAGATTTTAGGGGTGAAACCCTTAAACTGCTCATGTAACTGGCAAAATTCCTGGAGTTTTTTGACAGGGCCAGGATTTCACCATAGAAGTGTTGGCTCTCGTTGGTTTACAAATAAATCATAAAATGTTCCAAATCATGTTTGTGTTGGCTGCCCACAAGCATTTATGAACAGATTAGGACAGAAATTTTCTGTATGTGTTGCCTGCAGTGTTCCTGACATGTGACTGGTTATCTTTTCTTCACTGGATAGTTATTTTTTGGTGTTTTGCATTTTTTTCTTATCAGGAGACAAATTACCAATGAGTAACAAATAATGCAATTCTGATAGGAATCTGTATCACTGTATTAATTAACAAGACAAATAATTAGTTGCCAGAAGGATCTAATAAGGGGGAAAAATAAGTGTCTGAAGGTAATGTTTTAACTTTATATGGCACTGGCATTCTCTATCAGCCAGGTAGTGAAATAGTTGGAGAAAAGTAAGATTTGATTTTCAAAGAATGGTAGATAAGTAGAAATAAATTTGACTGTCCATGATGTCTTTCAGATAGTAATACACATTATCCCCTGGCCGGATTTTGCGCTTAAGACACTGGCTTTATCGAGTCCCTGGGGAGACTTCTCAGTGTTTCAAGACAGTGGTTTTACCTCTGGTATCACACAGAGCATGTGTCAGATATGTGTAACCTCCCTACTTGCACTTCTGCAGACAGCAGCAGGGCATTTCACACTCTGATATGGTTTCTTCCAAGCATGTCTGAAAGAATGACAACATTTGGAAAGTAGGCAAGTGAGAGAGGGGAAAACAAGAGAAGGTCCTGCCTTCCAGCCAGCAAAGTTTGGCATGTGCTGACCACGCCACTTCCTTGAGTGTGGCCTCTGGATGGAAGATGCCATTGTCAGCTCCTGACAGAAAGCCTGGAACTGTGGACATGATTTCTGTGTGGAGAATATGAAGTAAAATGTGCCTGCTGTTGATGGCGGGGAAATAAGTGGCTTAGTTTTGGGGTTGTTGTGGGTTTTTTAAGTTGGAATGAATACAAATGTCAACAAACATGGCCTTAATTATTGTTGAAACCAGACAACTGGAGAGCATGGTCTATGCAGTGATAAAAGGCATGGTGGTTTTGTGGCTGCAGAACTGGGAGTGAGGATGCCTTCCATAATTCCTCTACTGACTGTAGTCACCAAGTTGAAGCACATTCCTTGTCATTCTGTCTGTAGAATAAAGACAGGGATATTACGCTGTCACTGAGGGGAGAGCATGATGGGTATGTTTAGTCTCATCCGTCAATTCCTGGGAAGAGAGGTGAACTGAGGCCCCACGCGCTGGGCTGCAGCCTGGCTGGTAAGGGCAGCACTGTCCTGCCAGCCGCCTTCCCACTTTCAGCCTGGCCCTTGCCTTGCTCTTGCAAAGCTGCAGGGGGGCCCAAGACCAAGCCTGGCCAAGGCAGGTGCTTGCAGAAAAGCTTCAACCCCACGTGCTCAGCTGCTTACCTGAGGATCATGTCAATGTCTTGTCCTCTCCAGGTCAGTGCTCCCTCTTCTGTCTGCCTTGCTTGGTTGCTTGGTTTGTAACTTCAGGTTTATCTTTCTTTGGATATTCTGTGAATGGGTGATTTCCCATAAAGGGCCAGGTGCCCTATCTTTAGTCACTGTTTTCCACTCTGCCCATGTTTGTGTTGTGAGTGGTGACTGCAGGGCTGCTTTCACATGGGGTCAGTGGAGCCCATACCCACCAGAAGTAGAAGCCCTCTCAAGTGCTTTGCTCTTAAGCTCAGGGTGAATGCAGTGCCCTTAGGACCAGACCCACAGGCCCTGGGAAGATGAATCCGACAGGTTTCTGGCATCTGCTGGTTAGGATGCCATCGTGGCTCTCACTTATGTTCAAAATGCCTCCAATGACTGATTAATTCTCATTGTCTCTAACTTCTTGGAGCCTGTCAGCTGGTTCTGCATCCATTAAGCATGTGCCTTACAGGTATCAAATATTGAAAGTATTTTACTCTGAGTGTCATGTAGTGCTAAGCCTTGCAAGTGTTTGTTACATCTATGCTGTTACTTTTACCAGCTAAGCCTGGCATCTCATCAAAGAAATTTCAACAAGACCTGTTTCCAGGAAACTGCAGCAGTTATGCATCTAGGCAGTTTTGAAAACATGCCAGGTATCTATCTGAATCTTTGTGTACTACATATCTATAAAATACGGCTTTCAGTCCCCTATTATACTAGAGTTTCAGATCTATGAGGAGTATTTTTATCTTGTTATTGCTGAGTATGAAGACCTTTAAGAGTCTAATACAAAATCAAACTATAAATTAAGTGCATCAGCATAATCTAATAACTGTTTTTAATTGCAGATAACCTGCTGGAAGACACTGTATGTTAGACATTTATTGTATTCTATTTATACAATATAAAAAGCCGTGGAGATAACAAAAAAAAACAACAGACCATGAATGCCAAAAATATGCCACCAAAACCTCAGCCTTGTGTACTTTTTATCAAGTGTCTTGGAACTGCCTAAAATTGCTTGCTATGTGGGTTTACTGCACAAATCAGAAAGAATTATTAATTCTAAAATACATTAAAAACATTAAATACCTTAAAATGGTAGGAGAATTGTACAGAATCTGTAGTTTATGCAGTTCATAATGCGGGTCAGACTGGATTAAACGATCACCTTCCAGCTATTTGTCCACATGAATAACTCAGACTTGGTGTTTAAGTGACCCTTAGCTTCTTATCACTCTCAATTTTTGTTCTTTAATTCACATTCAGTTACTGTGTTACAGTTGTGTTTGCAAAATGTGTTTCTCAGTCTTGATAGGCCAGACCAAAACAAAATGCTGGCATCTGCGTTCAGAACTATGAACTTGAACCCCACTGTTCAGTCTTGGTTTTCATGGTCTCTAAAAGCTTTGGATTTCTCAATAGCCTTCGGGAGTTGCAACACAATTGCACCAAGTGTCTGGTGGATTCAGCACTGTGGTAGGAAGACCATCTGAGATCCAGAAAATGTGTGGGGCTCCATTTAAGAGCATGAGAAACTTAATGGACAGTCACAAGGCAGTGTTCAAAGACAACTACACTTCAAACTCCTTTCTTCTAAAATGAAGCACTCCTAGCACATAGACTTCTGTGCAATACCATTGCATAAAAACAACTGGACTATGTCAGGCATTTTCCTTCACCTCTTTAAGTAGTTCAAACTCAGATTTCTCAGCTTCTAGGACATTTCTAGAAAGGAAAAAAGAGTCAAGGAGAAACACGATTGTACAGTCTGATGATTAAGGACATGCACTGAATGCTGGGTCTTCCTGTCATCACCCCTTATGAAGCTTATATTAAAAAGTCATTACATAAAATGCAGAAAGGGACTTTTAAACAGGATTAGGACCAACAACCTCACTTTCCCTCTCCCTGTGTCTGAAAAGAATTGAGTGAGCACTGTAAAAGAAAGGATCTTTTTGCCTCATCTGGCAGGCCTGTATGTGCATTTCCTAATAGGGAACAAAGTACATAGACATTAAAACTCTTCTACAGGAGTGGAAAAACCAGTGTCCTGTGCATTTCAGGTACGCATGCTCCTCTTTTGCTTTTGTTTTATGTTTTTGCTGCTGTTGTTGTTAAGCAAATAGTGCACTTTGTAATAGTATTTTCCTGAGGATTGGTTCTTTTTTCAGTCCCTGGGTCTTTAACAAAGATGAAAAAAAACCATTTCTTGTTGAATCCTCTTCTAGTGAAACAAATTTTCTTACCAGGCTTTATAAGTAATAGGTTCTCCATTGTAGTATTAAACATGCTTATTTTGCGTGTAGCTTTCCCATGCAGCAAATGTCCGTCTTCACTGTAAGAGTTCACAGTCCTTGTCATGCATATTTATACATTTTATATACAAATACCTCCTGGGGATTTCATCATGCAAGACTTACAGTATTTTCAACATGAATTTAGCATAACCTAAAGCCCTAGGTTTTTCTATTGAGGTGCTGGAGCAGCTGATTTGGAAGAATGTGATTGATAGAATGGTTTGCAGTTACTGAAATGAAGTGTTTGTAAATCTGAATTTTCATTGCTGCTCTCCATTTTTCTTGCCTGAGATCTCCTTTGGGAAAGTTGCATCTTAGCCAATTAAAATATCTTCCTTTTTCCCCCTATCTTTTTCTTTACTAGAACTTCTAGATGTATTTAAACCATATGGGTACTGTGGATGAAAGATGTCAGGTTTGCAGCCAATTAGTTTTAATGCCTGCAAGTACAACTACTTTTTAATTTCCTTTGTACATTTCAGACTCTGTAAATTCCCATAGGGAGGACAAATCTACTTTAATCAATAGATACAAATCATCAGAAAAAATCATTACCACCTGCCATTATTCCATCAGTTTCATTTCCTTCCTTGGGAGACTTGTTCAGCCAAATAGATTTTTCACCTTTGAGTTCAATATGTTTTCACCTTTTTCTTGTTTCCCTGTTTGTGCTCTTTAATAGCTCAAAACACTCCTTCTGCCTGATGAGGCACTTGTAAACATACATCTTTCTCATTATGCACTGGCTTTGGACTCTATTTTTCCTTTAGTTTGTTGGAGGTAACCTTTCTGCTTCAGAAATCTTTTCCTAAAATTCAGTTCTAGGTTGCCTTACCTGAGTGCTTTCCATCCGTTGGCAACTTGCTGCATATGTCAGTGGTAACTATATTGCAGAAGAAATGACTAAACCACATGAGATATGGAAAGGAAGCATGTGATATAATGTTAGAACTTGAGTAATTTTCCCTTTTCACTTATCTCCTTTTTCCACAGTGTACATCATAAGTTGTTTATCATTAGTTGGATAATTTAGGGTTTAATTGAATGGAGATTTTGGACAGGGGAGAGGTGTGTTAACGTGATTCAGTGAGAATTAATATGTCCTGAATTTCTGTGGTGTATGCTCTCAAAGCTTCCTTTTAAAAAGGAAACATACTGACCAGCCTGTGATGTACTCCTCTAATTCTGCTGGAAGAAATGGCAGTGGCTACTGCTTTAAACCATTTCCACATCATTAGTCTTCATTTGAAAGGGTAGGTGATGTGTCTTGATAGTTATAATCACTTCTGTGGCACAAGGGAGGCAGAGATGTAAAAAGTAAGCACTTTTGTGATGCTTATAGAGGAGAAAAGAATTTCGCTGTCCTCTGTTCTTAAGCCTACGAAAGAAAATTACTGCTACACATCACTTAAATTCTGAGTTGGCCTTGAGACCACAGCTGAGGAACAATTAATGTCAATGAAGGTTGGTGAAATAAGGGTGCTTTTATGCATATTGTTATCTATGCTCAGGTACTTGCTAGTATCCAAATATTAAATACGTGATGAACATTTGTAATCTATGCTACGTGGCCTGTGTAAAATAGATGTAAATCATCCTTATTTTCTCCTTTAACAGAAATAGCTGTTACGGATATTACAAATTTCATAACCTTTTCACCTCTTTAGTGTAGGCACAGGAAAAAATATATAGAAAGGGAACAGTTATTCTGATGAAAACACATACAGATAATTTCTACTAAGGTAATTGGTATATACAGTGAACACTATCTGATGGTGTACTAATTTTGTTGAAATAGGATTAAACCAAAAATGCAACCCTTCTTACATATACCTGATTAATCGCAGAACACATGGGTTTGCTACACATCCAGCGGTTACTGTTTAAAGGCTGGCCTTTTTGTACAACTGGAGGGCAGTAGTTCTCATTAGCTTTAGAGAGCAGACCAACCCATTTGAAAATAATAAGTGTCTCTTCCATAGGCAAATGCTTGTTTCTGGAATAAAAATTAATAATAGGATATTAATGTATTGGCAAGCTAAATAACTAAGAGAAGAATCCATCCAGCTCAAAAGAGCAAATAAGATTTATTTAAAATATCAGGAAAGAAGAAATTGTCTCGTTTTGGTGGAATAGATGTTGGAAAACCTGAATGAATCCTATAGATGAATTAAATGTATTTTGATTTAACATTGTGTTGGTTCTTCACTGAGTACCTTCACATCGCTTCTTCTCAAGAACTAGAAAGATAACATACATATCAAATTGAGTGCCTGTGGGTGAGAATTAGAGGGAGGCCAACAATTAGAAGGCCAACAAGGCTGGCATCCTTGTTGGAGTCTGTTATAGACCACCAAACCAGGTTGAAGAGATTGATGAATTATTCTATAGGCAGGTAGAGGCTGTCTCAAGATCACCAGACCTCGTTCTTATGGGCAATTTTAACCTGCCAGGTATCTGCTGAGAACTTAACACAGCACAGAGGAGGCAGTCTAGAAGGTTCTTAGAGTGTATGGAGGACAGCTTCTTATCACAGCTGCTGTGTGAGCCTACGAGGGGTAAGGCTTTGCTTGACCTTCTTTTTACAAACAGAGAAGGGCTGGTGGGAGATGTGGTGGTTGGAGGCTGCTCTCCATCATTTACCACCAGTCCTTGCTCACTGGAGAGGTCCCAGCTGACTGGAAGCTGGCCAGCATGATGCCCACCCACAAGAAGGGCCAGAAGGAGGAAGCAACAGGGAACCACAGGCTTTTCAGCCTGACCTCAGTGCCAGGCAAGATTATGGAAGAGGTCATCTTGGGTGCAATCACACAGCACTTACAGGATGGCCAAGAGAATCCAGCCCAGCCAGAATGGATTTATGAGGGGCAGGTCCTGCCTGACCAGCCTGATCTCCTCCTATGACCAGGTGATCTGCCTGGTGGATGTGGAGAAGGCTGTGGATGTAGTCTACCTGGACTTCAGCAAAGCCTTTGACACCATCTCTAATAGCAAACTCCTGGACTCCATCTTTATTGATGATCTGGATGAAGGGATTGAGTCCATCATCAGTAAACTTGCAGATTATGCCAATCAGGAGGCAGGTGTTGACACAAAGCTGGGGGCAGGGTAGGAAGGCTCTGCAGAGGGACCTTGGCAGGCTGGACAGATAGACAGAGTCCACGGACATGAGATTTAACACATTTAAGTGCCGGGTTCTGCACATTGGCCACAACAACCCCATGCAGTCCTACAGGCTGGGGTCTGAATGGCTGGAGGGCAGCCAGGCAGAAAGGGACCTGGGGGTACTGGTTGATAGTAGGTGGAACATGAGTCAGCAGTGTGCCCAGGTGGCCAAGAAAGCCAATGGCATCCTGGCCTGTATCAGGAATAGTGTGGTCAGCAGGAGCAGGGAGGTCATGGTGCCCCTGTACTCAGCACTGGTTAGGCCACACCTTGAGTCCTGCGTCCAGTTCTGGGCCCCTCAGTTTAGGAAAGATGTTGAGTTTCTGAAACATGTCCAGAGAAGGGCAACAAAGCTGGTGAAGGGTTTGGAGCACAAGGCCTATGAGGAGAGGCTGAGGGAACTGGGGTTGTTTAGCCTGGAGAAGAGGGGGCTCAGGGGAGACCTTATTGCTGTCTGCAACTCCCTGAAGGGAGGTTGTAGCCAGGTGGGGGTCGGTCTCTTCTTCCAGACAACCTGTATCAGAATGAGAGGACACAGTCTCAAGCTGTGCCAAGGGAGGTTTACGCTGGATGTTAGGAAGAAAGTCTTCATGGAAAGAGTGATTGGCTATTGGAATGTGCTGCCCAGGGAGGTGGTGGAGTCGCCATCACTGGACGTCTTTAAGAAGAGCCAGGATGAGGCACTTAGTGCTATGATTTAGTTGATTAGATGGTGTTGGGTGATAGGTTAGACTCGATGATCCCAAAGGTCTTTTCCAACCTGGTTAATTCTGTATTCTGTATTTCTCTCTCTCTCTTTATTTTTTTTTTCCATCTTTGTTTGTTTTTTGGTTGGTTGCTTGCTTGCTTTTTGTTTTATTTTGTTTTTGTTAAGGCATACTGTTTGGAAATAAATTAGGCCTGAAAGGAAGAATATAGCTGTATGCTGTGTGCAATTGTTAATTGTGAGAGGGGGAGGATGAATGAACCAAAACAAAGATATACTTTTTGGAAGATGTTAAATCAGTAGTGTGCAAGAGGGGCAATTAGTAGTATTTTCCTAAGAGCAATTTAGATTAAATTGCTGCTGTATGCTATTTTTGTTGCATGCCTGAGCTGTCTCTAAAGTAGTTTTAAGAGAGCATATATTCTGTTAGCCTACATTTTTGAAACCATGGAGAAAGGAAAAAGACTGTAGCCTGTTGCAGGCATAATGCTGTAAACATTCATGTGCTATTAATAGACCAAGTGGGCAGGAATTTCCTACCCATTGCAGGTTTTCTCTGTTTTATTGTTTTCAATGCTTGTTAATTTGTATTTTATGACATTTCATAATATATGCTTCCAATAATAGGAAAATAGGATTTCTTTTTCTTTTTAGACATAATTAGTGTTGATTTATGTACCAAACTGGGCTCACTTATCACATGCAATACCATTCTGTGGAGCTTAAACCCTGCCTTTCCATTTGCTACAATGAAAGCTCTGAGCACAGACTCAGACTGCATGAGGCTCTTCAAGATGGCTTAACCATGCCTTTGGTCTTCTCTGTGCTGATATGCAGGTGGAGCTAGTTGATTTAAATATCAGTACTGTCATATTCACAATATTATACCATAGATGTTAAGGCTTTGAGTAATATTTTCTGCATAGATGGAAAATGGTAATAATGGTCTTCTATACTAAGTTCACTTTTGCTAGTCCCGCTTACCACTTTATGATGTTACATCAGCTGTGCTATTTATACTGATGAAAGCTCTCTGGTTACAAAGGCTAGATACTCTGCATTTGATAGTTTTCTTGTGTAGCTCTCCATTCTGATGCACCAGAAGGATTTAGCAAGTTATTGGCAGAATCACAATTACCTGTTTTTAATTCCTTTTCAGAAAGATGTGGCTAGCATGATGATCACCCATCAAAACCTGTCTTGTGTTGAAGTACCTCTTGTGCTAGGAGTTCATAAAGCTACTGTACTGTCAGTGCTGCTCAGATCTAGTCATTAATTGCTAACTTTCTACCTGAGCTAGTCTGGCAATTTTATGTTGGGGGTAAGGGGGGAGGTAATTTCAGCCCACCACAGTTGGTTAAGTAATTACAAGTGTTTGAGACTAAGCATAGTACAAGACTGACCTGTCCTCAGTATATCAATATTTTCTTGACTGGGACAGGTTAGGCAAAATACAAATTATTAGAACCTCTGTGCTGCTAAATGTGTTGGAAAAGTAGTGGCTTCAGGCTAGACCCTCAAAAACTATAGATACCTAAATGGGACCACTGAAAATGCAATTGCAGGGCTAAAAGTATACCTGGAAATCTACCAAACCTTCAGTGATATCATTTTTCATAAAAACACCTTCTAGATGTTTCAAGCTGTGAGTTGAGAAGCACCAAACCACGAGATGTGTTTTTCACAGGCACCACTGCCTTACACTAGCTCACGAAGACTTTGAACATGTCTAACTGCAGATTTCAGATTTTATTTGTAATGCTGTGTGTCCTGTACAGATCTATGGATCTGCTACTTGAACTGGGTGTTTGAGTTTATGAGTTTAGTCATTGAGTCTCTTCCAACCTTGGTGATTCTGTGAAAGATTTTGATTCCTTTTAAAGGGTTTTAAGTACTGGAGAAGGGAAAGCATACGTTTGTTTCCTTTCTTTGATAAACTCCATGATACAAGCAATGGTGAAAGGATTAGACAATGTTAGTGATAAATAATGGTCTAACTTTGGTGTCTGAGAGCTCTGCAGTGAAAAAAAAAAACCTGCCCATATGCACTGGGGGTGGAGAGAGAAGGTTTTATAACAGATTTAAAATTAGAAAACAAAATGGCTTGATTAACAGCAGTAGGAAGAGTTTTGCAGAGGATGAGGGGAGAAATTAACAGATGACATTCAAAGGCAGCTGTGAAGTATGAGAAGCTGCAGCACGCGGAGGTAGTCAAATCTAGCAGTACAGAGAGTTCTGAATGATCTGTAATGATGGAATAAATCAGACAGTCGGGGCGGGGGGGAATCTTTCAAGTGGTGGATCACCTCTAAAAGGTGGATCACTTCTGCTTAGATGGTAAGCCAGTAGATTCCATCCTTAGCTAGAGCAATGTATTAGTAGTAGAAGTAGATGTTAAGTAGGGGATATGTACAAAGATATTTCAAGAAAACACAATTCAGCACACACTGGACTTTTAAGGAAACAGACTACATGTGCCCTCCTGCCTCCCCCTCCCCCAAATTATACTTCAGAAAGCAAATGTAATTCAGCTATTGTTGTCTCCATCTGAGAATGTATCTATGCATCTCTCCCCATGTAGTAAGGGAAAGGTAGAGACTTGTGACAAATGGTAAGATTCTGGACATGTGTTGCAGGGAATCTGGCTAGAATGTGTTGTAGACCTGCATTAAATAAACTCTTGATGCATAGAATCCATATGGAGACTTCCTGACAGACAACTTTCCTATAAGTGATTCAGTACAGCAATAACATTGACTGCAGCCATAATGCCTCTTATTGCTCTGGAACTACCCTCACCGTTTACAGCATAAAGAGGCAACATAGCATGCCCATCTCCAAGAAAAGTTGTAAGATGAAAGCTACAGGTGATGAATCAAAACAGAACATGTGCAGACACACTACGAGGACCTCTCCATTCCTACACAGATGATGCCTTCAGTGGATGGACTTGCTGTTAATAAAGTCTGTCTTTATAGGATAACTACAAGTGGAACAGTATTTTCCTGTGGTAGACCACAGTCTGGTTTTTAGTGAGCTGTTCTGGTGTATGTGGTTGAAATGAAGCTGCCTCTTTGAAGAGAAGTTTTCTCTGCTAATCACAGAAAAAAATGCATTTTTTTTCATTATAGGTATAACAGTAAGCCAAGAAACTAGATCACTAATTAAGGAATACTGAAGACTACTAGGAAAATACATCTGCTCTTTATTTCCTCTAAGGCAACTATATCTAATAAATATGGACCCATTCTAACCAGTTTCTTGGCTATGAACATATTCCTCCTTGTACTTTTTTTTTTTTTGGTGAGAGGGACTTTTCTTTACTGTTTAGATTTCTATTTCATTCAAATGTATTTGGAATGTTTTGGGGGGTTTTGTGATGCATTTACACTATTCTTGCATCTCTGTAGCAGTGCTACTTAATAAAGAGTCGATAGAGCAGCTAGTGCTTACCTTTGAGTATCCCAGTATGTTCAGTTGTGACTATTTTTTCATTTGGACCTTTTCTTCATCAGGTACCCTCAAAACTCAACTTAGAGATTTGGGTTTATATATTAAGTCATTATTGTGCCTATCTTACCTTCTGATTTAATGTATTACTTGATAGAGCAATTCTTATGTGACATATTCAGTTAAGGTAGGATACTTAATTCTTCAGTGATGTAAAAGTTTTTGTCATTTAAATGAAATCCCTATTTAATGCCAGTAACTTGGATAAAAATGCTCAAATTTTCATGTTGAACATATCTATTAATAATTTCCTTCATTTTTAGACATTGACATTTTATACAATGACCATAGTTACTTTGTGTATTACTAGTTCCATACATTTGGCAAAAATGCTGTTCCTTGTGTGCATACAACTTTGGCTTGTCGGCTGCCACCTCAATTTGTATATTTTGGTTTTGTACTTTGTTAAGATACATTCTGTCTCCATTAATATGCTGGTTTCAGCATATTAACCCTGGATTTGAGCATTTTTCTAGGTTATTCTGAAGTGTGTGTTTGTTTGGTTTGTTGCTGTTCTGTGGTTTTGGCTTTGGTGGTTGTTTTTTTAATTACCAGTAACAGGAAGAAACCAACAGTTATATTCAGAAGCAGGCTGCTAAAGGGTTATTTTTAAAAGTGTGCTTTTTCAGATTGCCTCTCATGCTTTGTGTTTCTCAGAAGAATGTTTCTTATTTTTACATTGTCTTTTTAATGTTGTAGTTTTTCATGTTAAAAGGGCACATGGAGAGGAGTTTCATGGCAAAACATGTCAGGTTGTATGCCATGTTCAACTCAACTTATTTTAAAATTTCTTAAAATCTAGATCAACTTGTTGTTTTTAGGTCTTCTGGCTTTGGTTTTCTGCAGGTTTTTCTGCTATGTAGTCCTTTTGTTCCTAAGTTACAATGCTTGAGCCAACTAGATCTTAGGAAAACTTTCTCAAAACATTACAGATGGGACTGTGAGTGCAGACCAGTGCGGCAACTCACTGGGAGAGAATTGCAGCTGTTGTCTTACACTGGCTTAATTTCTGTACTACATGTGAATATCAACAAACTTTAAAAGCATTTGCTTTGGCTAGTATCAGTTGTTTTTTTCACTAAAAACTTAGCAGCACCTGAGGAAAGACATTGATAGGATCTATTGTCTGCATTCGCTTAGAACTCAGTAAAGGCAGAAGGTCACATATGTAGACTTACAAGGTAAGTATAGAGAGTATGTAGCATAGATATACATATGTGCTTTATTACAGAATATGAATCCTTCTAACTTGATAATAACTTCTGTGCAGAATATTAATCAATACTGTAATGACCTCCACGCATCGATTCTCTAAACACCCGTTTCTCATACTTGCTGTAAGTGCTGGTTTCAGATGATTGCACTTAGCACAGCTGTAAGAAACATGATCATCAAGTAATGATTCTGTCATTTCTTAAGAGTTAAATCCATAGCCAGGCATGAATATATGGAATTTTTCTTTCTGGAAGTGTTTGGTGACAGCTGTGCTATTTGCCCACCTGTGTTACTTCTTCAGCAGTTACCTGTGTTCCCTTGCTGCCATTGGCTCGAGCTGAACTGAATGTATTATCTACTTTCTCCTTCCTACCTCATTTATTTTGTATTTCATGAAACCGTAGAGGATATATTTTACTGTCTTCGGGTCGCATTTCTATATCTCATACAGTATTATTCAAACAAAGTTCTTAATCAAAGGTGACAGCAACATCAAGTACGAATAGAGAAATCTGCTGGGGAAACAAGCTTTTTGTCGCTGTAAGCAAGCTTGAGCAAAATCCCTCTGTCTTTGGCATAAGATATGAATTCGGATCGCTATCCAAGGTTAATCCCCGAATGCGAAAGTCAGTGCTGAAGAGGAGGAGGATCGGGAGTGGGACGGGTTATTCCAAGCGCTTCGTTGGCTCCTGCTCTATGCCCGCGCCCCAGCTCCTGCCCGCCTTGGGCGGCAGATGGTGCTAGATGAGAAGTGAAGGTGCTGCTGGAGCTTCCTCTCGTCTGCAGCCTCAGATACTCGGCGCCTTCGGTGCTCGTTTCCTTACCTGCTGTGATCTCTGGGGCGGGAATACTAACAAATGATTTAGGAAGTTTGAGCGTGGTGACGGATGAGAGATAAAATGTCAGTTATTTTCCAAACAACGCTTTTGGAGCATTATACGGTTGCAGTGTATTACCAGAGCAAGGGCATATTTTGCAGAAGGATGGAAAAGATGATGCAGGCATTGCACAAAACAGTATTGCTTCAAAGCAGGTTTTTAAAGAGCACTGTCAGCTTGTATGCTGCTGATTCTGTTGCTGAGTGTGACTGAAAACCTTATGTCTTCAGAAACCTGTATGATTAATTTAAAGAATATGTGAACAGAGTTGACTGTGAAGGAAAGATACACAAAGTTTGGATTCTAATTAGCCAGCTGTAGGAGAGCATAATGAAATTTCTTTCTGCCTAAAAACTTGTTGAACAAGTAATGTGGTACAAATGTGTACAACTGAATGTATATTAGTATTACTCACATTTGTTAGGGGTTAGAAGTAAAAGTGCAAGAATTCTTTCAAAACCTGTGATCTTAGTTGTTCAGTGGTACATCTCAAAAAAAAAAAAAAAAAAAAAAAGTATTATTACTAGGTTTCTTTTTGATTGTCTTCCCTCTTGATCCTCTCCAAGGATAAGTTCTTGCTTGATGCAGTGGCAGAGGCATTTTTACATCCTTGGCATTAAAAGTAGGGATGAAACATGCAAAACAAGAGCTTAGTGGAGGAAGTTTTCTTATGTGATTTTATGTATAAACACATTCATCACCTGTAAAGTCAATCTTTTTATGGGCACTGAAGGATAAAATGAAAAGAAGATGCTTCTTCATGAAGTTAATTATTTTCCCAAGCTTTGTTGCTTTCTGATACTACAATACACAGAGCAATTATTCTGAATTTATAGTGCTTAGTGAAAACAGGAGCATTGTTAATCTGCTGTAGTAGCTGCTTTAGCAAATACAAGACATATTGAAATAAGAGGAATCCTGCATATGTTCTCCTTGAGAATATGGTGTGTTAGTAGTGGCAGAAGTACCTTGATAATATTGAATGTAGGCATAATATGTTTCAAAATCCTAGGGTCGGGAAATTGTAGTTTAGATTCTGAAATGCAACATTTTCTGCCACCTTCTGCATGTTTAATACAATAGCTGTTATGACTTCACAGAACCAAGTGCCCTCTTACTCTGTGAGAATAAGGACATGAAAGCCTGCAGTTCTATAGGGGGACCAGTTCTGTACTACCTAATATTTGTACACACTTTAAAAATGTGTAGATCTGCAGCCTGTGTTTCAGGGCCACGTCTAGAAAAGGTGTTATAAGATTCTTGGCAGTAGAAAATATGCTTTTCCAAAATTCAGTAAGGCAGCCTTGAAGTAGGATGCATAAGAAGTGACACAGAGATGAGGTTCTCTTTGTTAATGTAAAAAACAAAACCAAAATACCCACCAAAATTATAATGGGCAAAATTAATCCTCAGGCTGTGGTGTATTCTTTTGGAAGTATTTTTGACCCTTTTCCCATGAGAAGAGCCTAAAATGTTTTGTAGTCTGCCCTGCCTTTGAGGTAGACATATTCCATTCTTCTGCTTGCTGAAGCAATGTCTTGCAACATCCTATTTGTTTACTTGGGAGACGAACTGGGAAGATATTTGCACTTATACAAACATTTGTTTCAACATATCAGAATTTGTGAAACAGAATTCAAACACATCTGTGAAATTTTCTTTTCCAAACATTTCCTCAAATTCTTTGTTTCTTTGATCAAACATTAAAATGGCAAGTACGCTTGCAGGGCCCTTCTTAAATAAAGTTTTCTTAAATCATTTCAGAAGTCGTTCCTCAGAAAAAGAAGATATGCTTACCAGGGGAGTTGGAGGAGAGAATTCAAGTCATAGCTATAAAATTGATATTCTTGAACATGCTGACTTCTTATGACTCCAGACTGCATTGTATGATATTTTTTGTGGGCAAGATATAGCAAGCACTACTAGTGCAGCAGAATGCCAAGTGGAATAGCAGTCAGCATTATCTAATGGAAAGGTTCTGTACTAAACTGGGCTTTAAAAATGACTATATTACACATTAAGAATAGTAGGAGAGAGAGGTAGATGAAGAAAAGGAAACATGACATTTGTTTTATCTCCTGAAGTAAACCGATTAGGTGACTCCTAATATACTGTCTGAGTAACAAGAAGCCGAAATTGGGACACAGTTTGGATAAAGAGAAATAATACAATATGATAGAGGCTGTGGAGGTTTTTGTGTGGGGGGAAATAATCCTGAAAATAACTTTTCACCACATTTTGCCTTAGACCTAATAGCTGCAGATGTGGCTATTGCCTTTAAGATTTAAAACTAGAACATGAGCAAATTTAAAAGTACACATGGAAATGTCTTATGCAATGCCTTAATTCCTTGGAAAAATGTAATAGTGTTATTCATGTTATTTCTATGGTCTACTATAAAGATAAATTGTTAAACTAAATTTTTTGTAAGTGGATTGAAGGTTTCTGCTATGGAGGATTTTCAGTGTTGGATTGACTTAGCTAGTTCCTGCAGTTTAATTTTAATAGAGGCTGTATGACTCAACTTTTATGTCTGAACTGGGTGCCACAAATTCTGTGGGGAATGTTTGTAGAAAAGTGCAGATCAAACGCCCTGTGTAATAAAATGATAAGAATAGACAACTGCAGCTAATAAGTGTTTTACTCATTGGCAGTTACAGATGGAACAGGAACTGTAACTTTGAATGATGATTTTTAACTAGGAAGAACTCCAGTGAGCTGGTTGTCTCTTTAATACTGACCAGACCTTAGAGCTACCCTTGTTCTGTGTTTCTTTTGAGTGTAGTGATCACACTGAGTAAGTAATTCCTTGATGATAATCCAACATCTGAATATCTTAAAACGTCTCTGTTGCAGAATTTGCAATATTCACTCACTAGCCTTACCCTAAAGGATCAGCCAGTCTTTCATTTCTCCTTTCAAGTGCTGGTGTTACATGAAAAATAGAGGTATTGCTGAACTCTCTTTGCCTATGTGCTGCCCTGAAAATTTTTGAACAAATGATAAAGAACAGTACTATGTCTCCCTTTTCTTGCACTAGTCCACAATTTCATGTCCTTAGATTTGATAGAGACAGAATCACAGAATCACCAAGATTGGAAGAGACCTCAAAGATCATCAAGTCCAACCTGTCACCACAGACCTCATGACTAAACCATGGCACCAAGTGCCACATCCAATCCCCTTTTGAACACCTCCAGGGACGGTGACTCCACCACCTCCCTGGGCAGCCCATTCCAATGGCTAATGACTCTCTCAGTGAAGAACTTTCTCCTCACCTTGAGCCTAAATTTCCCCTGGCAAAGCTTGAGACTGTCCCCTCTTGTTCTGGTGCTGGTTGCCTGGGAGAAGAGACCAACCCTTCAGGTAGTTGTAGACAGCAATAAGGTCTCCCCTGAGCCTCCTCTTCTCCAGGCTAAACAATCCCAGTTCCCTCAGCCTCTCTTCATAGGTCTTGTGCTTGAGGCCTCTCACCAGCCTCGTTGCCCTTCTCTGGACATGTTCAAGTGTCCCAATGTTCTTCTTAAACTGAGGGGCCCAGAACTGGACACAGTACTCAAGGTGTGGCCTAACCAGTGCTGAGTACAGGGGCACCATGACCTCCCTGCTCCTACTGGCCACACTATTCTTGATACATGCCAGGATGCCATTGGCCTTCTTGGCCACCTGGGCATACTGCTGGCTCATGTTCTGCCACATTGTGTTCAGACACAATGAGGAAACCATAACATAATATATGAAGTCTTAAAAACTAGCTTTTTTTTTTTTTTTTTATGTTCTTAGTGGCTATTACTAAGACGCAGCCTAGTGAACTAATTTGAAAATCTTTTGCAGTTTTCTGCAAGAGAAAGTTTTCCTGCTTTGCTTCAGGCAGAAACATTTGCTATAGTAAGGCTATCTGTTAAACAGTGGAATTCAGAAATACTTTCTGGGCTTGAATCCAGATGCATACCTTTGCTATTTGGGGCTGACATGTAAAGCAAAGCAAGATCATTTTATATACCCTGGAAGCAAACATTGTGACCAAATCCTTTTGCTGAATATTTCTGAACCCAAATCTAAGGTTGTACATACAGCAGTTAGGTTCAATTACTTTGATGAAACCTAAGCTGATTTATACCTTGAAATAAACAAACACTAGCAGGTGCTTCATCTGTGTGAAGTACCCTGATGAAAGACTGGAAGTGGTGATGTACCTCTGAAGCATTGAATTCACTGCAGCCTACCTCTGAGTTGGTACATTCCTAGAGAGGAACAATGGCTCCAAAACACTTCAAGTGTGTTTCACATCCAAAGGTAATTCTTTGCTATCCCATCTACCGTGCAAGTTCTATTCTCACTAATGCTGAAATAAAGGAGCAAATTATGAGACTGTGGATGTTGTTTTAAGATTGACTTTTGTCCAAGGTTTACAGTAGAAGAAAGAAAAGTGCCGAGCTTCTCTAATTTTTCCTCCATTATCTAATTCTAGAATTTTTTTCCTTCTCTCCTTTATATTTTCAGTGCAGAAGGAGATATCTTTTACTCTCTCCTTTCTACAACACTGTTGGTTTTGATAATGAGATTGCCACCGGAATCTGAACATGCTTTTAATCAGGGGCAATATTATTTTTATCTTCCTCTTGAAAGCTGATTTTGCATGAATTTTGCCTATATTCTTCCAGAAATCATCAGCCTCTTCTAGAACATGTTGACCTATTTATAAACCAATAAAACTCTAAATGAAAGATGCTTAACACATCATGGAATGACTCAGACTGTCCTTTTTCTCAGCTATGCATATAATTCTTCCCTTTTCAAGCATACGGTTTATGCATACTGATCCTTCAGGTGACTGTAGACTTGAAAGATTCAAAGGTCAGAAAAACTAACCTAGTTCAATTCATTGTGTTAGCAGAATGAAAGTGTTCTAGGTTTAAAATACTGAGAACCTCTCATGATCCCTTCTTACAAACTCAGGTCGAAAAGAATTTAGTTCATTCATTATTAGTCTTACTACATCAGACTTCAGATACAGCAAATCCATAAATGACAATCTAATGCAATAACCATCTGAAGTATATTCTAATTTTGTGGTACTTCTGTGTAATACCACAAGATATCCTGTTGGTAGACCAGCCTATGCAACATAGGAAAAATAATATTAATATAATATTTAAATGCTGAAAACTTTTTTCTTTTCTTTTTCCTCTCTTGTATTTTTTAAAACTAAATACCAAAAAATGTAATAAACTACAGTTCGACCTTTGACATGTATGGAGATTTCAAGCTGAGATTTTAGTGGTGATGGAAAAGAATTCTAAAATTTCAGTGGAAAAGCTGAACCCTTTGGTTGAGACTTGTGATCTAATCAAGACATCTAAATGGAAGAAAAAGAAATGTCACTATACATTTATGCAAACCTTTTAATATTGTAGATGAAAAGACAGTAGAAAGAATAAAATACTTGATACTGTTCCAATAAATACTGTTGTAATAACACAAAGTTATTCTGTGCAGTTAACACAATTAATGCAGGTAGTGTTTCGGAGGAAACATACCTCTTATTTGGAACCTGAGATCGTTAGACCCATTGAATTTATTGCTGACAATAACAGTAACACTTGTAGTCAAAATGATTCTCAAAATAACCTAATTATTACCAAAAGAACATTCTGAAAATGACAGAGTTTTTTCTTTCCAAGAAAGGGAGCAAAAGGTTCAACAGTACCAAAGACACTGTATTCTGGCTATGATTTTAAAAACTCAGTAACTACTATTTTATCACTTCTTATATATGGATATATAAAAATAGCCCAAGTACAAGTTCTTTTATATGCTAACATTTTATGTCCCTGGTTCTTCACCAGAATTATAATGACGATAGTAGAGGTTTCTTTTTCTTTATTCTTCATTGGGTTTGGATTATTTTTCTTGCTTTGTTAGCCCACGTTTCTCAATGTATATATTTAATACTTTCTTGTTACCCATAAATTTTGTTACACTAATTCCCAAGGTGTGTTTACTTTGGTAACCAGTAATAGGTGACTGTTTATGTGTTTAAAGCCACTGGGTCCCTGGTATCAATCTGTGCCTGTACCTTCAAGATCTCTGTTATCATCCTATGCTTATACTCCAATGTATGATTGTGTTATTCTAAGGCCACAGATTATTCTATGAAGAATAACTACTACTGCTTATTATTAGCTAAAAAAAAACCCGCATTTATAATATCTGTAGTCATTATGCCACATGATTACACTAAAACTGAAAGCAAATTAGGCTGTAGCCACCTAATCATTGCGTAATTAGCTGTTAAAGCTGAGACAAGCTAAACCAGGAGAAACTGTAAGAGTCTGAAGTGTCCTGAGATCACCATCATTAATCTAGTGCGTATCTTTTTTCCTGCTACCAGTAATAACAATGCCATGTTTGTGGGGCTACAGTAGTCTACCTGATATCTTCTGTTACAAAATATATTAAAGGACTGTCAGAAGTTAATTTAAAATAAGTCATCATGCTACTTTATTGCAATATCATATTTCTGCTACACTTACATTTAAAAAAAAGTCATGTTTATTGGCCACTTTAAAGTAAAACTGCAAAAATTATGAATCTCTGGATTCAGAAGCAGTATGAATATTCTGTATGAAAATGTAAGATGTTAGTATGTCGTGGGACTTATACTTTGGGCTATCTTTATATATCCGTATATATATTTTTAGTACGTGATAAAGCAGTGAAGTTACTGCATTTTGAAAAGCAGTGCTTAGAGTTTATAATAGCCAGTGAAAGAAGACAGTTTCATGTGCTGCAAGTCCTTTTTCCTCCCTTTCTTGGAGACAAAAAAAAAATGTCCTTATTTTATCAGAAAATTGCCCAGTTTTTAGTAAAATAATTCACATGCTACTTTCATTAGGAAATAATGTTGTTTTAAGGTAAGAAAATTCCTTGACAAGTCTCTTCAAAATAATTGTATTCTAAATAGATTTTTGTGAAATAATTAGAAAAGATTAAATGTGCAAGCCATAATGGCTTGAATATGCATTTGCATGAATAGAAGTGCTCAGGGTAAGCCTCGGTGGGTCAGATGTTTGAAATATATTAAATTTCGTGCATATCACCTACAGCCACATATCCCATATGTCACCCACTTGACACCCCCCATGTACTGACATGCAGAAGATGAACTGACACAAGCATAAAGGACACCTCTGAGTCTTGTGCTAGTAGGCAGAGCTGTGCCCTACGTATAATATATAAAGATAATCAAATGTGCAATTACACCATTTTTGCAAGTAAAGTGGTACCCACATGACAATTATATCAAATACATCGCTAAAAATTACCACAAATGCAAAAGGAGATTGAATTATGGTTGCTATGGAAACTGTAACATGCAGCTTCCTGACTTGATGTATGCAAAATTTCAGCCTTAATATCACACTGATACACTTTTTTTGCCTTCTTCCCCCCCCTTGAATAGACGAAGATGGAGGTTTTGTACAATACTATATTCATTCAAGTTAGACTTCTCTGGCATGCCATCTAGTAATTTTGGTTAGTTACAGTATACAAGTAGAGGTTCACAGATGATTTGCTATATAAATGCTGCAGAAAAATAATAAATGTTCTAAGCATGTTTCCTAAAAAGGAAAGAAGATGGTTTAACTGAAAAGTATACTTTATAGAAGAGTCAGTGGATGTTCATGGAGATACAGAAAAGTACCTCTTGTGGAAAACCAAGATTTTAGAATAAAGCTAGTAAAGAGGGCTAAGTTTGTTTGTATAAATGCTAATAAGCACAATGTTAGGCTGATTATTAAGTGTCATCACTGGGTTTTAGAGACAGTCACTCTGGAGTGACACACACTTCCACAAGTAGATAGATTATGTCATATTAGGTGTAAAAAGTAAAACTTCACCTGAGAACTAATTGATTTGAAAATCTGGTTATTTCCCCATGCCAAAGAGCACAGTAGCATATAGTCATTATATCTGGAAAAGATTATCTAGTCCAACCATTACCTAATACCAAGCACACACATAGCTCAGATGATAGCATTGAAGGAAGCAGCTCCAGCACCAGCCTGTTTGTGGTAAGCACAGGGTAACTTTCACTTTGTCAGCTCTGGCCCTGAGTTTTTTTACTATTACAGATACGATGTTACTAGTACATAATGCAGATAATTTGAAGCTTCTTCAAATCATCTGTGTTGCACTGCATTAATGTCACTGTCTAACATGCCCTGAAGTATTAATGCATTAGGAGACAATAAAATACTCAGGAACCATGACTCCACATGAGATTCAATGTATTAATTGTTTTGCAGGGTCTCTAGGGCTTCTGGCTTCATGCTGGGAGAGAGAACACCTTTAGGTGTCAAAAATGTGTAGCACATCTTGAAAGAATGGCTGAAAAAATAGATGGAGCAGGGCGGGGAACCATAAAATTACATTTGTTTCTGCAAGTGTAAGTGCAAAAGCAGTACTGGAACTCCAAAGGCAGAGGTTGATAAACAATTCAAACCTGGACTAGGGTTGTTTGAGTCAGCGATTCCCAATAGTGCTGTTCTGGTAGTAATACTTTTGTAATATGTATTACAGACAAATCTTAAGCATTTTTAATTATTCTGTATGACCTTGGTCTAAGCAATGTTTCACAACAGTGCTTAAAAATGAATCTAGACCTTGTCTATAGAGTGGGTCTTAGTAGATCCAATTTTTTTTGGATCTACTTTCATTCATTACCAGTTCCCTGTCCAAATAAATCTCTGTGTCAGTCATCCCTGCAAGTAGCAGCTGGGACGTAAAAGTTGTTTTTAACATCTGTCAAAGTTACTAAATGTACCTGCACAAATTTCTGAATGTTCAGATTTGTAATGACAGGAAGACACCAAAACCACATACAGAAACCTCCAATTTTGCTTGTAAAATGTAATTTCATTGCCATGTAGATTTTTAGAGCAAAATTTAAAATAGCAGCTTTGTCTAATAACAAAATTGAATATTAGCACAGGCTGAATATTAGCACAGACCTTTTGGAAACGTTCAGAGATCTGAGATTTGGCTGACGATTAAGTGTATTTTGAAATAACTTTTATTCACCTATTTTGTCATACTATAGTTATGTAATATCTCATTTCTTTATAGCTCTGAAGTGAGTTCAGGATAATTGTATTTTGGAGATTATTTTGCAAGGGCATCAGTATAATGTCTTGTGTGTTGTAAATTTCAATTCTAGCTGTTAATCTCCTGTGCTGCAATAATTTCTCTTTCCTAGTGGGTTTCAAGTGTGTATTAGAAAATATGACATTTTGAATGGTGTAGAGTGTTCAGGGATTTTTGTATACTATTGATTTCTATTTTTAAAGTTGTATTGCTAATTCTTTTAAAATGTTTGAATGATTCTTGTGCAAAAAAATAGGAGAGTATTTACTCCAAGGCTTTGGTAAGGGAAGGAAAGAGTGAATTATCATATTTCTTTAAATTTGTTCCTTCATCTGTGCAGATTTTTCTTTGCTAGTTTGTGTTTTCATCAAAGATTTGAAGTCCAAAAGATTTTAATTTTTTTCTTAAAGCCTGGAACAGTTGGTAGATGTATTTATGTAAAATGTAAAAATCTGTAACTTCCATGACATTTAAATTAAAATTTTTATATATTTGCTATTTTAAACTCTTAGGGTTTTTTTTAGGTGTCATTCATCAACCAGTTAACTGAAGTAATGTCATAGGTCTTCATCTCATCCCTAAAACACTGTGGATTTTAAAGCAAAAGTTTGCAAATAAGATCTAGGCAATTGTTCTACTCATTCTTTAATATTTATAAAAAAGAAGCATTCGTATCTGGGTGTATCTGGAAATGAGTGTCAAGGAGATGATCTGATCCTGTTTTTCAGTGGCTGTAACTCTAGCTAGTTCTCATAGGATAGGTATAGGATTAGTTACCAAATAAATGTATGTGACCACATCTACTTCCAAAGCAGTGTCTCACTTATTTTTTTTTCTGTTAAACACAGTAAAGTCAGCAGTGACAAAGTTTTGTCTCAAATCTGTCAGAAATATGAGTAAAATTTATAGGTAATAAAAATGTTTCAAATAATTCCCTTTGCCACGGTGTGAGAGGCAGGAAGGATGATATTGTGTGATTGCAACTACTGAATAGAATCATTGTCTCTGTTCTGTGTGATATAAAATTGTCGCAAGTTCCTTCTAGCTGGAACTCTGCTTTGCTATTCTGGCTTCACAGGTCATCTTAGGACTTTAGCATCAGTAAAATGAAGGGATATTCACGGAGAATTAGCTTAACAGCAATGCTTAGTATTTGAGATTTTATCATCTTTATCCTCATTTTAATAAGAGAGGCAAAATATTTTAAAAAATCATGTAAGATCTTGAACATGGAAGATTTCACCTCAATCTGAAGAGAAAGTTATTTACAGTGAAGGTGACAGAGCACTGGAACAGGCTGCCCAGAGCGGTTGTGGAGTCTTCTTCTCTTGACACATTCAAAACCTGTCTGGATGCATTCTTGCGCAGACTACCCTTGGTGATCCTGCTTTGGCAGGGATGTTGGAGGTCCCTTCTAGCCTCTAATGTACTGTGATACTGTGATCTACACTATGTCACAGAAATCTCATCAAGCAATGATTGGCCATTGGAATGGGCTGCCCAAGGAGGTGGTGAAGTCACCATCACTGGAAGTGTTTAAAATTAGACTGGATGAGGCACTTGGTGCCATGGTTTAGTTGATTAGACAGTGTTGGGTAATAGGTTGAACTTGGTGATCTTGAAGGTCTTTTCCAACCTGGTCTGGTCTGGTCTATTCTATTCTATTCTATTCTATTCTATTCTATTCTATTCTATTCTATTCTATTCTATTCTATTCCTAAATCACTACAACTCCAATGAGTCATATCTGAACTACCTGTTTGCAGGCAGCACTGGATGCTCTGCTATTGCGGAGACACGGTATCTAGGCCTCCTGGAAGTTTTGTGCCTTATTAATTTCCTTTCTTCTTACCAAAATACTTCCTCTCATCCCTAGGATCTGTGTTAGTTTTCCTGTCTATTTGCAGCAATAACTGTAAAGCACTTGTGCAGCTGTTCAATTCCATTGACTGAGTCTTGCCTTCCCTTTCCAGCTGAAGATTAAGATTGTTTGTGTTATGGTTTTCAGAAATACCCAAGTAATTTTTAGTTAAGTACTGTATAGTTACTATCTTAAAAGAATTATTTTTGTGTTGAGTGGCAAGGACAAAGATGCTCTTAATCCTAATTACCACAATTCCCCTTCCCCAAAAGCTGGATGAAGTACTTCTGCTTTTGTGCTATATTGGTACAAGAAAAGAGACTAAAAAGTAATTGAGATATTTTGTCATAGTTTGAATCACAGTAACGCAAAGCCATCACAATGACTTTCTGATTGTCTCCTGTGTGCTGTTGCGTACAGGTTATGCAAGGAGGAATTATGACTGACATGGTAGTGCACATTTCCTGCTATGTCGATTCTCTCAATACCCTCACAAGAAACAGTGCATAGTTCTGGGGCTTCATTTATTCCCTGCAGTTTGAGGTATGTGTTCTTGGAAAAGGAAAGGTTGGAGAAACATCAGGTTCCTTTTTAAACTTATTTCACAAAAGTTCAATTAAATGGTGATTTGATCTTATGCAGCACAAATATTATTTGCCTAGCAGAAGTAACAGTGGGATTTCAGAATGAATTGTATTTTCCTGCAGAGGTTTGGAAGTATTTCCTAGGTTTGTCTACTGTAAAAGATTTGAGCTTTTATTTGCATCCTTACAAAAGACATATAAATATTTAACTGAAAATGGTAGCAGTAGATCTCTGAAGCTCTGCCCTGAAGTGGTGAAATTGATCATATCATAGAATCATAGAACGTTTTGGGTTGGAAGAGACCTTAAAAGGTCATCAAGTCCAACCTTTTTACAGTGAGCAGAGACATCTTCAAATAGATCAGGTTGCTCAGAGCCTCAATCAATCTGACCTTGAATGCTCCTGTGGATGATGCATCTACTACCTCTGTTGGTAGCTTGTTCCTGTGCTTCACCATCCTCATCATAAAAAACTTCACTATATCTAACCGACTCTTCTAAAAAGAATGTCCCCATCTTTCTTATAGACCCCCTTTAAGTATGTGAAAGGCCACAATAAGGTTTCCCCAGGGCCTTCTATTCTCCAGGCTGAACAACCTCAACTCTTTCAGCTTTTATTCATAGGAGAGCTGTTCCAGCCTTATGATCATTTTTGTGGTCCTCCTTTCAACCTGCTCCAATTGGTTTGTTTCCTTCTTCTGAGAAGCGCAACATGAGCAGAAGTGTGCTCATGAAGCCCAGAAGGCAAATCATATCCTAGGCTGCATTAAGAGGAGTATGACCAACAGATCAAGAGGTGACTCTTCCCCTTTACTCTGCTCTTGTGAGACCCTACCTCAAGTACTGTGTGCAGTTCTGGTGTCCCCTTCTAAGTAGGACCAGAGCTGTTGAAGCAAGTCCAAGAGGATGGCCACAAAGATGATCCAAGGGCTAGAACACCTCTGCTATGAAGGTAGGCTGAGGGAGCTGGGGTTGTTCAACCTAGAGAAGAGAAGACTCTGGGATGCCCTTACAGCTGCCTTCCAGTACCTGAAAGGATCCTACAGGAAGGCTAGAGAGGGACTTTTCATAAAGGTGTCTGGCAACAGGACAAGGGGGAATGGTTTTAAGCTGAGGGAGAGTAGGTTTAGACTGGATATTAGTAAAAAGTTCTTCAGCACTGCTTGAATTGGTTTCTCCAAACTTGCTGAGGGTGCACTCAATCCCACTGCCTA
The DNA here is from genome assembly GCA_033816785.1 of Picus viridis. Classification (NCBI taxonomy): domain Eukaryota; kingdom Metazoa; phylum Chordata; class Aves; order Piciformes; family Picidae; genus Picus; species Picus viridis. The sequence goes on from CM066576.1 coordinate 23,558,778, forward strand.
TCTGGTATATATATATATATATTATGATGTATGACAAAGATATTAAGCAATACATGTCACTGAGTCTAGAATAGAATAGAATAGAATAGAATAGAATAGAATAGAATAGAATAGAATAGAATAGAATAGAATAGAATAGACCAGGTTGGAAAAGACCTTTGAGATCATCGAGTCATGTTCAGGATGTGCAGGCACACCTGTGAAGTTTAAAGAAAAGCAAAGTGAATATAAAAGTTTCATACACCTCGTCTTAATTTTTGTTAAATTGATATTTCAGTCTCCATACAGCTCTTATGTCGATGTCATAGACAGAGCAATTTGGTATGATATAATTCCAGCCTTTTTGAATTAGTGGTGGCAGTTAGATTACTATTATTGATAGTGCCTGCAGGCAGGGAACCATTAAGGTGTCATAAACTTAGCAACCTCTTGTGACATAATACTAATCTTTTAAATTTAGTTGTTACACTTAGGTTGCATCCCAAGGGCCGTGCTCCTGTGTCTGGTGTCTGTGTGAGTGTTGGATGCAAATGCTGTAAGAAGTGCTAAATTTCATATTCCTTAAATCATTTGGTTAACACAGCAGCAAGTACAGCAGAATTATTGTCCATTTGCTCTTTTTAAGCAGATGACAAGTAATACGAGAACATCTCTACAAAATCTTTCTAAGTCTAATGAAGAATGGGCAAGTACTAAATGGATAAGCCAGGAATCAAAGCAAACAGAAGAAAGTCAGGGTTTTGAAAAAGAGCGTAACTAAAACTTTCTCAGCAGCAACCTGGGTACAGATGATTGTTGTCTTACAGGTGTCTCCACATGTCGGCATTTAATGGCTACAGACAAACAGGTGTCTAAATCCTAATATATTGGATAACAATTTTAGTTTGCTTAATAATTTTGACTGGTATGTGGGAATAGAGAGGTTATAGTGTATGCATGCGCAGTGGCCAGCATATAAAGAAGTTTAGCAAATTCTTGTTTACTGTTGGCATTCTGTATGTCTTGGGAGCAATAAGTCAAAACTATTGGCATGTGTGTGAAAGCTCATTGACCAAAGAATGTGCTTTAGATGTATTATCTACCTAAAAATGCAGAGAGGAGTTTGGTAGAATCCTTCAAAGGAATTTTAAATTTTTTTTTTTTCAAATAGCACCTCAAAATCCTCTTACTCCTTGAGGTAGAAAACATTTTTCAAGCCTTTTAAACCTTTAGTCCTAGAAAATGTCTCCACAGCAAGTCAAGCATAGGTTCTCAGTATCTGGAAATACCACCACTTGCTGTGGGGCAGGGTTTAATTCAGCTTGCAGGTATGTAAAGCTCCCCTGCTGATTTTGAACAGCAGGTTTGGAAAAACATTTATCTGAGACTTTTCAGAGTATGTAGATTACAGATAGTAACATACTTGTCTAAAGAGATAAAGGAACTAGACACCATACAGAAGTTCTTCTGAGAGCAATCAAATTGCTTTGTTGAGTGAGTTTGGAATCAAGACTTGCACAGGCAAGGACCAACATTATGGCAAGGCAAGCTGGACATCATCAAAGCCAGCTTGTTTAGAAAACTAGGCTGTAAAAACAAGAATCCAGCTGGTAGTGCATATAGAATACAATTTTCTAAGGAATGCTGTATAAAACCTGCAAGTGACAGTTAAGTGCTCTGAGGACCCTAGAAGGATACAGAAACAGCCTACCAGAAAACAAGAAGACATCAAAGCTGACAAGTAAACCAGACAGTGGACAGCAGTTGAGGTATTAGCCGGACTAGTGGCAGTGGTGGTAAGGCAAACCGTCTAAAACAGCCATGAGAATCAGGTGCTGCTTTTCAGTAACTCTTCTGGGAATGCTAAGAGTAACAAGAACTAAAGAAACTACATTTTAAGGATTAATAAGATGCTGATTTTATGGATCTTCCTTGCATAATCTCTCTTCTTCAGTAGCAAAACCCCAAAAATCAGGGAAATGTCTCCTACTGTGTTGTTCACCTGCTATCTATTGGTGTTTCTTTCCTGCTGTCTTCTCCATCTGCTTTAAATTAATTTGTGAAATGCACCCTCCTTAAATATAATTTCCTATTAACTTCATAAGGAACAAATTAGGAATTGCAAATATGGAGACTTTTTTTTAATTACAAGCTATTAGAACACAATGGGGAGAGGAGCAGGGATGAAGAACAGTTATTATGAATATTGGGGGAAAAAGTCAGATTCTGAGAGTCATATAAAATTTTTAACTTATACTTGGCAACAAAAATGCCTTCCTAATTAATGAAAATTTCCATTAGTCGTGGCTTTAGCACTGCCTAAGATAATAAATAGTAGTTGAGAAATGTCACAGTGAATTAGTCGTGAAGTAATACATTAGAAATAGTCTAATTCAGTAGCATCCTCACATTTATTCACCTGCTTTGCATTTTGCATATTTTGTTTACATGGAAAAAATAAACTATCCATGTCTGCTAATTGAATTCTACTCATTTGTAACCCTTCATCTTTAACCCTACATACATATTTCTTTACCATTTGGTAATTCTCTTCCCATTTCAAGTTTATTAATACCCAGTATAGTCTTAAAATCGGCTTTCTCACTTTTTATGGTAAGCAATCTCTTCTGCTCACATCTCCTCCTCATGATTTTTGGTGATGTTGGATCATTGCTGTGGTAATATTCTTCTTTTGTAGTTATATAGGTTTAATTAAAAACAAAACAAAACATTAAAGTTACTGAAATGAGTGTATTTTTATAGGGAGGGTGAATGTTGCCTTCAAGTTAAGAGAGCTTATCAGAAACTATGGGCAAAAGAACTTGTTTTCCTCAGGTTTGCTCCTGCATTTTATAGCAGTACAGTTCAGTCAATGTGTAAGTGAATGCAAAGAGGACAGGTGTAATTGAATGATAGATTGCATACATTATGAATTTATTTTTATTTAAAAATCCAACCTTTTCACTGTAACATGTGGAAGTAGTAGCATAGCTTTGAAATGAAGCATGATGAAATTTGCCCACTGTATTAAACTTGTACAAAGGTTAGGAAGGGAAAAAATTTCCTTGTGAAGTGTTTCTCAATTTCATCTTCAAGTACTCTGACTGAGGCTGCAGAACCAGGCTTTAGTCCAAGTGAGAAGGAAGGTAGGTGAGAGGCGCTGTTCTGGATGCACATTGAGGGATTTGTGAGATCTTGTCATTATCTACCAGGGCAGCATTCAGCAGACCACTTGACTTCGGCCTTCTGCTTCCCTATCTGTTTAAATATGATGGGCTGTGCTTTCTCCATGCTTTTCCTGCCACCACCACCCGCTCTTTTCTGTACTATTTTCACATAGCTAGCCTAAAAAAGCACAACTTCACAATTGTGCTTAATTAGGAATAAATTGGATTTGCCTGTTGTACTGGCTAAAGTAATGATCTATTTTCTGGACAAGTAACTAACAACAGATTAATTTTTATAAAGGTCCACTAGACTTCTGGGGACAAGTCTTCCACATTGCAGAAAAAGATAATTTCTTTCATTGCCTTTCTGTTTCTACAGAACTAAGGAAATATTCTGCAGCCCAGAATATCTTAGCATTTTAACAGTCACTTTTATTAGCAGTATGAAAACATATTTTTGAAGTTGCTTATGCTGTCAGGTAACAAAGGACACTTTGAAGAAATTACAGATGAAAAACTGATTTCTCTCCTACATCTATTGTAAATTTAGAAGTCTGAAGAAAGCATTTCAGTCATCCATACTCTGTACTACAGAATTCTCTTTAAGATCAATCTTTCAAGAAAGATTTGAGTATTCTAAAACTCTACTAACAGCTGTTCTTGCATTTCATTTAATGGAAGTATTTGAGTAGACCAAAAGAAGCTTGCTGATTCTCAGTGGTTAACAGAAAATCCTGCAGGGCAAGATGTGAGTTTTTAGATGCCTCGAGTTTTGGGGCTGGCAGATATGAACAAACATTAGATTGGGCCCAGATTAAAGCCTTGAGCTGAGATGACCTGTCAGTCTGATAAAATGTTCTGATCTGAATGTGCTGCTGCAATGTAAATGTCATAGTTTACAAGGCAACTGCACCTGGGCAGCACACTGTGTGGAGCGGCACGTCCCACCCGCGCCCCATCCTCTGAGCCAGCTTTCCTCTCCTGAGAGGCCGGTGTGGCAGCGGAGGTGTTTTCACCAGAGGGAGAGAGGTGCTGAGTCACGTGAGCTCATTCCTGAGGTGCTCTCCAGTTAGGTCATGTGGCCAGGGATAGGGATGGTTGTAACTCGCCACAAAGCTGTTTTCAAAAGATCTGTGCTGACCCAGACTGAGGTCAAACTTAAGCAGGCAGGTGTCCAGTCAGCTGGCTGCAGAGAGTGCTGGAGCCTGGCACTTGAAATGGAGGGCAGTGGAGACAACACCTGCATTAGGTGTGAGCAGGTCGATTATCTGCTTAATCTAGAGGTTGAACTGAAGGAAGAAGTTGCTAGACTTAGGACTGTAAGGGAATGGGAAAGGGAGTTGGATTTGAGGAACCAGGCTCTGCAGACTTCCCTAGCAGAGCGAGGTGACCCAAGAAGCAGCAGGGAATGGATTCAGGTCCTTTTTAGGAGAGGCAAGAGAAAACCCTCATGGCTCCCTCACCTTCCCAGCTGCCCTTGTAAAATAAGTATGGTGCACTGGAAGTTGAGGGTGAGGTGAATGAGAAGACAGAAGACACACCATCTGAGGTGTTGCCTAAAGCAAAACAGCCTGCCCCCTGCATCAGGACTTGTTCCCTTAAAAAAAAAAAGAGGAGGGTAATTGTTATTGGTGATTCCTTTCTGAGGGGAACAGAGGGCCCCATATGTCAGCTGGATCTTTCCCACAGGGGTGTCTGCTGCCTCCCTGGGCCTTGGGACAGAGATGTTACCAGAAGGCTGCTGAGTCTGGTACAGTCCTCTGATTACTATCCCTTGATAGTTATGCAGGTGGGGAGCGATGAGGTTGAAACCTGAGGTCTTAAGGCAATCAAAAAGGACTTCAAGGCTCTGGGAAAACTAGTTGAGGGGTCAGGGGGCACAGGTATGTTTTTCATCAATACCCCTAGGTGAGGAAAGAATATTGAAAGGCATAGGAAAGCAGCTGTAATTAACAAGTGGCTCAGAGGCTGGTGCCACCAACAGCATTTGGGGTTTTTTGATCTTGGGGAACTTTCTATGACACCAGGTCTGCTAGTAACAGGTGGAGTACATCCAACCCAGAGCGGGAGAAAGATCCTAGCACATGAGAACAACCTATCTCACAGAGGGAAGAGGGTTTTAGGAAGGGAGTTGGCAGGACTCATTGACAGGGCTTTAAACTAGATTTGAAGGAGGAAGGGGCGGAAACCAGTCCCCCCAGAGAGGAGTCTGAGGGTGGTAAGCTGGAGTCAGGGGTGAAACCAGCAGCCCAGCTGAAGTGCATGTACACTAATGCAAGCAGTATAGGTAACAAACAAGAGGAGCTGAAAGCCTTGTTACAGCAGGAAAGTTATGATGTAGTTGCCATCACAGAGGCATGGTGGGATGACTCACATGACTGGAGCACTGTAATCGATGGCTACAGGCTCTTCAGGAGAGCTAGACAAGGGAGATGGGGTGGAGGGGTGGCCCTGTACATCAGGGAGGCTCTAGATGCCATGGAACTAGAGATTAAGGATGATCAAGTTGAGTGCCTGTGGGTGAGAATTAGAGGGAAGGCCAACAAGGCTGACATCCTGGTTGGAGTCTGTTATGAATTATTCTATAGGCAGCTAGAGGCTGTCTCAAGATCACCAGACCTTGTTCTTATGGGCAATTTTAACCTGCCTGATATTTGCTGGGAACTTACCACAGCGAGAGGAAGCAGTCTAGAAGGTTCTTAGAGTGTATGAAGGATAGCTTCTTATCCCAGCTGCTGTGTGAGCTTACCAGGGGTAAGGCTTTGCTTGACCTTCTTTTTACAAACAGAGAAGGGCTGGTGGGAGATGTGGTGGTTGAAGGCTGCCTAGGGTCCCGCAACCATGAGATAATTGAGTTTTCAAAGTGCAGTCAAGCTGAGAGGGGCATCAACAAAACCTCCACTCTGGACTTCTGGAGGGCAGACTTCAGGTTACTCAAGGAACTAACTCAGAAGGTACCTTGGGAAACAGCCCTTAAAAACAAACAATCTTCTCTTTGTTTTTTTCTTGTACTTATGTTCTCTAGTAAAATACAAGACTTAACCTGCTGGTCATAGGCTACCTTGATTCATAGGTGGAGAATAATGTCATGGAACAATAACATTTCCTGTTTAAAAAAAGTCATCCTAACAAAAAATTTGGATCCCAAATTTTCAGAGTCTTATTGCAAGGGCTTTTCTGGCATGCTTCCTTACTGGACTAAATGTGGTGAGGAAAATCTTTGTCTCTGTTGCTATTAGATGCATGCAAGTACCACTCACACAGGTGTAATTTACTGATAAAAATTTGACTTCATAGTTCAGGTTATTCAGTGTTTGTTTTACCCCTAATGTATAATGCTTACTGTAGTTCACTGTATCTTCTAGGGCTGTGAAGGTGATAAAGGGGGGCAGGGCCATCTCTGTTACTAGGAAAGACTGAAAATTTTGGGGTTGTTTAGTCTGGAGAAGATAAGACTGAGAGAGCATCTCATCGGTGCTTACGAATGTCTACAAAACAACGTGAAGAGGATGGGCCAGACTCTTTTCAGTGGTGCTCAGTGACAAGACAAAGTGGCAACAGTCACAAACTGGAACATAGGATGTTCTGTCTTAACATAAGAAAACACTTCTTGTCTCTGAGGTTGACAGAGCACTGGAACAGGCTGCCCAGAGAAGTAGTAGGATCTCCTCTGGAGATATTAAAAACACACCTGGATGCCATGCTCTGCAGACTTATGTGGGTGAATCTGCTATTACTAACAGAGCTCAAGGGGATGATTGGCTGCCTCTGCCAAACTTTTAAATGCTTTTGGTTCTGTGCAAGCAGTACCTTCAGTGTCATTCTGTATTTATATAAACCTGAACTGCTGAGTATTGTTCTGTTAATGTCTGTATCAAGTCTTGTAGCATTTATAATCAGTGAAACTTATTTTCATAGAAATGAAAATTTTAAGTAAATTATTCAGAGGGCTTTTTGGTCCAAATCTACTCAGTCTTTCAGCAGTGTGCAATGTTGTTTCAACATTCACACCATTAGAAAAGTGATTCAAGATAACTAGGATGGAAGTGTGTGCAACTTTGCAGTTTCTGAAGAGGACATGTTTGGGCTCTTGTTCATTTAGCAATCTAAGGACATATGTAAATGACACAAAGGACAAAATTCTGTCCTAGACAATTGTCCTATGTAAGTTCTAATTCCTGTCCAATTTAAATGACATGGGACAGAGTCATGAAATAAATAATATTGATGCTTAAGTGCAACATAAATGATATAGAATTTGCAGAGAATGTACAGTGAATTGAAAGCACATTCAGGTGAAATTTGCCTTTTGTTTGATAATTCCTGTGTAAGTTGATAATAGTCTCTGTGGTTCTGTTCATAATCACAAGCCAGAGCAATTGCTTTCTGGAAGTACTTGTCTGTAGTGTTGTGTACTATAGTATTGAGTTGTTGTGGGGGTTGTGAGTGACTAAATCTTGTCTCTCTTCATGTGACTCAACAAAGATAAAATCACCTTTGCTGCTTGCCCAGACAATAGCTAATGTGTATTGGGTAGTCGCCGCTCCAATGACTTAGATGACTCTCGGGAAGGTGCATAGATAGGAGACTGCAGCTGTCTTGGAAATGGGCAGAGGCCAATCGATACTCTCTGGAATATACATACCTAAAAACTGTATAAAGGATCTGAGCAACTGCTGGCTCAGCAGAAGGAAAACAGAGGGAAAAGACCTGGACAATGCCGCTGAGAAGGAAAACGCAAGAGACGGAAAAGACCGGGGCAATGCTGCTCTGAAGAAAAACGGAGAGAATACCAGGACAGAGACATCACCATGTCGCCTGGAAGAAGCAGACCAAGAGGAACCCTCTCTCTGTGTCCTAAGTTCCGCCTGCTGCAACTCATGTAGCTGAAGAGGCTGCTCAGAGGACAGCACAGCCAACAAGGATGACCTCTCCTCCACACCAAAGCTGCAGCACCTTTCCTCCACACACTCAAACTGCCTTGGGATTGAGGGGTGTGGTAATATAATTCCTTTCCTCTTCTCTCTCCCTCTTCTCTCTCCCCCTCTCTATTTTCTTTCTCTCCCTTTCTGATCCATCCACTTTATTTGTGTAATAAATAGCCTCGCTGTTGATATTTTGGGCTCATTTGGGCTTCTAATTTCATAACAGGGGAATATTCAAAAGAACTGAGTCTCTTTCCACCTCTGGACCGAGACAGGGGTAGAATTGAGTATAGTATTGAGGGGTTGTTGTGGCCAATGTGTAGAACCCGGCACTTGGATGTGTTAAATCTCATGCCCTTGGACTCTGCCCATCCGTCCAGCCTGTCAAGGTCCCTCTGCAGAGCTCTCTTACACTCTAACATATCAACACCTGCCCCCAGCTTGTTGTCATCTGCAAGTTTACTTATGATGGACTCAATCCTATAGTACAGGTACTATAGTACAGGGATGTACTGTACTGTATAGTACCTGTACTATAGTATTGACTACATGTAGCCTAAAGTTACCTGCTGAAGATTATATGCTGAAATTAGATGAGATCAATCTCTCACACCAATTTTTGAAAACACCTGGTTATAAAATTTAAACACTTCTAGAAGAAATGTTCTAGAAGAACAACATTCTAGAAGAACAGAAAATGTGGGTATTTTGTCATGATTACTCATGTTTTCCACCCACTTAAAGAATTCAATTTACCCAGTTTTTAAAACTAAAGCAGTGTTCTTCTAAGCAGTGCCTCATCATGAAACTCTTCTCATTATATAGTTAATGTTTAAAAGATGAGGGTGATGATTTCTTAGTTAATAATGTAATCAAACTGTAGTGTCAATATATCTATTAAATAACTACTTAGGAATTTTTTTGTAAGGTGGCGCCAACAGTATTTTAAACAGAATATTCAGCATACCTTAGGAACACACAGATTCTTCATTATGTTGCTGGTCTATAAATACACATTTGTACCTAAAACTAGTAACATATACTAATACTCTGCCTGCCTGATTTAGAAATATGTTGATACAATAATTCATAAATTATTTTGCCATTTTTAAATGTTCTTGTTTGACTTTTACTTAAAGAGAAGATATCATGCACCTGTTCATTTTCTGCTGTTTATAGTCTATAACACCTCTCCAAAAATAAAGCAGTGCAGATACTGTTGAAAGCAGGTACTAATTTGGTTCTTAAGTGACAACAGTAAATACAAGACTATTTAGTATTTCTTTGCTTAATTTCTGTTTATTAAAAAAGCTGATTTCCAAAAATGTGCTTATCTATTTTAAGATTTAATACTAAGCCTTACTGCCAGATATTGCACAGATTTTAAAGTTTCTTGATGTATGGATTAATTTTTATTAAACATATGGATGAAATATTACTTTCTTGATTTATGTTTTGGCATAGTAACTGGAAACATCTCATAAATACAACATTGTGTAAACTATCACTGGCTCACTACACTAGAAGAAAAAATATTGATAATATGAGTAACTGTACTTACACATGTAAGTGTGCAGTTATATCAGTCAGCAGTTATATCAGTGCTCCACATTAAAATGTTATGAACAGGAATGTATTTATGTAGCAATGATCTTAGAAAATTATTTCAGACATTTTTAATGACTTCATAACTTTGGCCATGGATTACTTGCACATGTTTTTTAATTACAGAGTCATCTTTAGACAGTCATGTTCATATTCCCACATACCGATGTACAGTAAAGAAAGTAAAACATGGTATCTTCCCATAAAATCAGAATAGTAGCTTCAGATATAGACTATTCTTCATTACCAAATATCAGCATAGCAAATTAAATCTCTACAGCTCTCATACTGTTTTTAAACGACACAAACTCTATGCCTTGGTAATTGGAAGTTTGTGTTCCATTGTCAAATGAACTCCCAAATAAGAAAAAAATAAATAAAATCTTCTCAGGGTGTTGTGGTTTCTTTACTTTTATTATTGTCAAAGTAAAGAGAGGTTTTTGGCTACTGGATAACTTGCTTCACTTTCCTAAATCACACTAAGAATTTTGGAACTGGTTTGCTGGATCACTCTAGTCTCAGCTCTAAAGTGATATTCCTGATGTGACATTGCCAGTTGAAAATGTTTCAGACATATAAGAGCTTGACTGTAGATATTTGCTTCTGATAGTCCTTTTATAACTGTTTAGTCTTGCATCATGATGCATTCCTTCTGAAGTCTCTCTTTGGATTCAAAGTTGTATACAGAATCATTCAGAATATTTGACCTAAGATGTGTTAGTAGCTTTGGCACCTGTGATACAGTTGCATTTATTTATACCTGTGCTGCATGAAGTTTTCACATGACCAGTGTACAAGCTGTAATATGAACCATATGAGTGATTAAGATTTCTTCTATAGGTACAATAACTGGATCTGTAGTAACCCTGCAGAACAGACTGAACTTCATTTTTAAATACTAGTCTAATTATCCCTGCAGAGTTAATTGCATGGTATTTAGTTTGACTACTTTGAAAGCCTAAGATCTGAAGCTGCTTTGCAGTGATATGAAATCTATGTTTCCAGGGAGTTATTTCAAACCAGATGTTTAACCACTAAATTTCATTCCTATCTCAACTTCTCACCTAGACAGGAATATCCCTAACGACTCTATTGAGAAAAATGGCAATTATTGCAACACAGCAGATAAATGCTAAGAATATGATGCTATCTCACCAGTGATATTTAAAAGCAAAGAAGTATCTCAGTGCTCTAGGAGCTTGAAAAATAACTCATTCTGAGGATTTCTGAACCCCTACATGTTTGCTAAGATGAAACACAAGCAACAGCTGAACAAGTCTTGCACACATTAAACAGGGGAGTCCACAAGCATTCCCATAAGTGAATTTGGTAATTCCTTCAGCTATTGAGCAAGTAATCCATGATATCAAGGGTGTAAATGTCCTCGAATTTGTTGACATAAAGGTTGTTAACATTCAGATAGATTTGTATTAACAAAACAAATGTAAGTGATCATGACCAAAGGGAGTCTCTCCTATCTCATTCACAGTTTTAAGTGTTGGGAAGTATTTCGAGGCTATTACTGACACTGAACTCAGCTAGTAGAGACACAATAGTTTGTTTTTTTTTTTTCCTTTTAAAATACTCTATAGAGAAATGGCAGCCGTTTTCCTCAAGGCTCACATTCTTCTAAACCATCTTTAAGAGGAAATCAATATAGATTCTTTCTGAGGCTTTCAAGGCTGTCTCTCCCATGTCAGATGGAACGGAACAAGAAGAAACAACTTGTTTCAAGAAACTAACTGGCGATGTTGAGAAACTTCAATAGGCTGTGGATCTCTCCTCTTTCTTATTAGGCTTACTATTTTCAAAGAAGTTAAAAAATCAAATGAAAAAATATCCCCTCTCAAAGGTACTTACCTGATCATTATGACTCACCTTCAGAAACTTTGCCTTCCCACCTGATCTTCAGTTAGCAAGCTAGATAAATCAATAACTGAAACAATGCTCTCCTGCTTCCCTTCATTTTTAAAACACTCTGAACGGTATGATTTTTGTTATAGCCAAGAAATCAAAAAGCAGATTCTCTTCCTGTACAGCAAAGCCAGCTCAAAGCTCTCCAAGTTGTTAAGGAAGCCCTAAAAATACGGACCTTGGATGTTTGAAAACATGAGAAGTAAATGACAGAATTTATAGTAATTGAGTGATCATGAGTTGAGCATGAAATAATATTCCAGCTCAACATTCCTGACTTAATAATAAATAGCATTGTAATTTGCCCATTAACTCTTCATGTCTTTCTGTTTTGTTGGTTTTTTGGGGTTTTTTTGGGTTTTCGTTGGTGGGTTTTTTTTTTTTTTTTTTTTTTTTTTTTTAAGAGGATTCTAATCTCAGAGGCCTGAAACATTAAAATTTTAAACACTTAGTGATACTTCAGGAGAAACCTTGATATACAATCTAATTAAAGATAATTCTGCTTATGTATAGGCTGTGTTTTTTCTCTTCCGCATAAAAGCTCGGTTTGCCTTTCTAATGTCCTTCTAAAAGAAGAAAGTGGAAAGACAAGATAAGAAAGGAGAGGTGTAGAAGGGGAAATGAACTGGAAGTACACAATAGCTAATAAGAGCTATTCTGCAATGTTATGTCTTCTGTAAAATTTTATATAAAATCTCAGGGAGTCTTGAAAAGAGAAAGCTTTTATTGTTAAGGAGTTAATATACTATTCAAGTGATATGCCTCTCTTGCTTTCCATCTGAGAAAAAAATCTCATTACAGCTTCTGAATGCACATTGCACTGCATTTTAGATGACCAGCCTTTATCTAAGCACACTGCTGTGAATTTCAGTTGAATGGTCATTATTGTAAAGAACTCAAATCAGTTTGAGGTCTGGTTCTGAGAAACCCCAAAGTGAAATACGATACTACCTACTTTGGCTTATCAAACAGCTTAGTTTAGAAAGGCTGGACATTACTGTGTAAGATTCATAAATTAATTTTGGGTTTTCAACAGTGAACCATACTCTAAGTGAAGGAAGGATTCAGCCCTGCCTCCAGCATTACCATTAGACAGTAATCTTGTTGGTCATGGCTAGTAAAACAAAGTAGTGGAGCTGAAAATATTTTCTGCCCCTGAGAATTATGTTATTTTTACTTCTTAAGGTGTTTGAAAACATATTCAGATGTGTAATTGCTTTGTGTTTTCTTTGGGAAAATTAATTACACATACAGGTAGTTTAAAATTACTCATATGTAAGGTTAAGCAACATGGAAGAGGATAATTTTGTTTCCAAATGTGTTTTTCCAAATGTATGTAGTTTTGATCTTAGTCACAGTTGAAAAAGTGTTCCTGTTTCTGGAGATCATTGTTCCTGTACCTCCTCAGGGCTGTGTGTGCCTACCAAGGAAGCAATGGTTTTACAGGGCAGGTTCTGAGAATGTGTGATCTATCTTGCTTTTTGAAAGGGGATGAAAAGTATTGCAGTACAGATGAAGTAGTACTACAAAATTTTCATTCTGTGGGTGACACCCTTTAATGGAGTAAAAGCTCTTCATGATACCTCGGTTTATGAAACAGATGCTTCTCAGAATTCTCACTGTGACATTGAATAAAGACCAGCATGTAAACAAGTTATGGTAACAGAATTAAAACAGACATTAGTTCTTTATAATTTTGAAGTAATCTTTGATTTCACATCAACATTTTCTTTTTGCAAATCTTTGTGTTTCACATGTCTTTTGAGGTCTATAGGTTGCTACTCTTGTGGTACTGCTTCATTACGCTGACATATTCTTTGAGAAACCCATGACTGTGAGACTACAAACTTTAGCACCTTATCATTAGCTGACAATGTATATATGAGATTATACAGAGAATCCGTATTGTCCATTAAATTATCAAAAGTTTACCCAATGTAGTAGCTGAAGAAGGAGCTATACATGTTTCTTTCCATCTTGTAGCATCTAATGAAAAATCATTATCTGTGTACTTTTTGAACATATAGATATAGCAAAACAACACCTAAATTATACAGAAAGATGAAATAATAATTATCTTTTTAAAAAAAGGTGTGTGTGTGGGGAAGCAGAAAAGCAAATTTGTTTTTCAGGTAAAGAAGGTGAAGTACAATGGAAGATGCCACTACATTGTCAAGAAAATAAGCCTGGAGAAGGGGAATGTGATGATGAAGCGAAAAATATATGGTGGCAACAGTAGAATTGGTCATCGTGGTTCAAAAAAGTCATAATAAACCAACATTACATTGCTTAAGTGTTTATATTGTTATGAGAAGCACTTATTGCCACACAATCTCTCTCGTTCTCTGCCACTGCAGCAAGACGTGACACATGAAAAACTACAGAGAAAATTACTTCATATTTTACATTTGTAATCTGAAAAATCAGTTTGTGCTTCATGGGAGAGAGCTTTGTAACCCGCAGTAAGACTGAAGGATTATAGTGCGATAGCCACATTCTACCGATGGTTATTGCAAAAAATAATTTTGTCTGCTGCTTTTGTGACCTTTTAGTTATACAGCACAACCCTTCATGCAGCACAGTAGCATTCCACTGTGCTTGACAGCTTTATGGTGCCTTGTGTAGTGATTCCTCAGGTGGCTCTTGATATATCTGTTTTCTTCTGTGAAGTTCTTTGTGAGGCCTCACATTTGCATTTGTGATAATACTCAGGTGCTTTGGTTGATTTGTAATCCGACCTGAACAAATGCAAATGCCGTAGACAAGAGCCTGTTTTCAGTGGAACACAGGGCCCACTCATCCTGCCAGCTAATCAAAGGCAGCTTGTCAGCCGTACAGATTTCTTGTTTAGGAAGTAGGTCAGAGATGTTCACATCTGGGTCCCTAAAATGTGTGTTCTAGGTGAATGACCTGTTTTCAAACAGTGGTAACTCCTACTATTTATCATTAGTCTCACATACAAGTGCATGTAATTATTAAAAGTGTAATTATGTCTCTTTTATGTTCAGAGACAGTATCTTTGAAGGAGCAAACAAACAACAGTTCCTGTTTTTTCTCTGGAGTAAAATTTAAATTCCAATTTGATTAGATTAATACTTTGAAGTATTACTGAAATTGCACGCAATTATCGCTACATTTTTTACATTTGTAGATAAGGAACTCTAAAGCCAAAGAAGGGAGAGAATTGTGAGAGTACACATATTCATCAGAGGATCAAATCTTAATGCATGTTTTTGGGCACTACTTGCTTATTGTTTCTTTGAGAGGTGCTAGACTAGCCTCTGAATGCCTTGGATTACTTTCAGTTGTGTTAGACTTGGGTTACAATTGTTGGAACGTTTGTGATGGTTCTTTCTAATGCAAATTCGTAAGGAACTGTGCTGCTATTTTGAACACTATACAAATACATTAAGAATTAGTAAAGTAGTGCAGAAGAGTTTCAACAGTATAGCTGTAGTCTTACACCTGTTAAAATTCACTTGCCAAGGGAGTGAAAGGTTTTGCATTTAGCAGATGAAGGGACATTCTTTGTTGACTATGGCTTGTTTTCTGCTCAGTGTATCTGTCACACATTACTGTGCTAAAACTCCTCTATTTTTTTTAGCTGGGTTTCCTACACCTCTTTTCCTAGGAGGCAGGTAATTCAGATCAACTGTTACTGTGTATTATCATGCAATATGTCATCTTTCACTTGTTTTTTGTGTATGTATAAATGCCAAGCTTTCGGTTTGTACTTGTGCTTATACCAGTCTGTCAGTGGTGGGGAAAGCTGCAGCTGCAAGAAGTGTCCGTACTGCCAGTGGAAATGGGTGTCTCTTTAGCTGGCTGTTTTCCCATCATCACTCCTCCTAAAATTGATCTCCCAGATAGTACAGCTACAAGAGGTAGAGAATATTTCTTCATTTCTTCTCATTGCTCTTTTTCTGTAAAAACGTGACTGGTTTCTGAGGTAAGTCATTGCTGACCCATGCCCTCCCATCCCATCACAGGTAGAAGAATTTCTGTTTTGCTCTCCTACCGGCCAGCCAGGGAAGAGTCTGGTGGGAATTGCTGGTCTAAGGGCCTTTTATCTGCCTCCTGACACAGTCCTGAACTAAAACAGTTGAAAGGGAGAGAATATCTCACAATGGCTGTCTTGCAGTCACCTGAGACAAGGTAGTGGACCTGGGGCTGGAACTGATGATGGGCTTGAAGGTATTAGATGAACTTTTGAGACCTACTGAGCAAAGCAGGTGCTGTAAATGGGTTGAAGACAATTCTTGAATAACAAGCGAAATAATTTTCTCTACATTTACTGTAGTGGGCCACAGAAATTTTTTAGATATTGGATAAAGTATTGTTGGAATAAAGCTTTTATTTCCTTTTAAATCTTGTGGCATATGGCATAATTGTTCATGTGGGTTTTTTTCTGCAGGGTTTGTTTTAGGTTTTTTGGTGGTTTGTTCAGTGTTTTTGGTGGGCTCTGGTTTTGTTTTGGTTGGATGGTTTTCCTAAATGGAAAGGAAAGGAAATGTCTCCTGCAGGTTTTATTTGTATGTTTGCTGTTTGCTTTGAAATTTGTAGAGCTGATTATTCACTTTAACTTAATTTAGGGTCTTCAGGACATACTAGTGTCTCATAATTGGCACCATATCGTAGTGATATTATTTATTGTTCAAGTGTTACAAAACCATATTGTTCTATAATATCTTCTACTTACATTTCATAGAATGAGACTGTTTAAAAAATGGTGTTATTTTAAATCCTGCAGTTATTTAAGCCAATTGTATCATTATAGAAGATTTATGTTATTAGTGCCAAAGGCTGTAAATACTGGAATTAAAGAATGACTGATCTGATGAATGAAAATATGAATCCATATATGTGCTCCCATTCTACTGAAGTTGTTTGAACTTAGTTTCCTTAGGAATAAGATTTCTCAATGCAATAGAATCAGGCCTAAAAAGGACTTTTAGTGGTGAGCAGAGTTGTGTTTTTTATAGCTTAAGTGCTCATGATGGTGATGCTTTCCTTTTCTATTAATTGTATTTTGGACTGTCTGTGTTGTTGGCCTGTTTTCTGCTGATGTTGATAATATTTGTATTTATATTCATTTTAGATTTCATAACAGCAATAACTCTATCAGTCTTATTTGTGAAGGTTTAAGTGACATTTTGCATTTCTTACTCAAACCTTGAAAGAGTTGCCTATAATTTACAATCAATATTCAGGCTCTTAGGAGCTCTTTTCTTTCATCTACATTTAAATACCCTAATGGAAAGAAAACATTTCAAGATGTTGCTTTATTCGCCTGGCCATTATGGAAGTGTCATGTTAATAAATACTAACCAACAAAGTAATGAGTTTTTTGTTAGTGTTTTTAGCTGTTCTTACAAAATCTTGAATGTAATTTACCTTATGATTATATACTGAAAACCCATAATGGCTATAGAACTTTACATGGTGCCATAAAGATACTGCTGATACTGTATCTCATCCACACAGTATATTAAGTATGGTATGAAGACATTTCTAGCAGAGTTACAACATAGAAAATATTTATATTTGTCACAAATTGGGTAATTTTGTAAGTGAATATAAAAGAATAATTTTATAAATCTTTGCTGTTCGAAATTTTAAAGGATTATTCTATTATGAGATATTTTATGAAGTAAAATTTTGACCCTGCACTTGGAGATGTAATCGTAAACTTCCTGATGTAATCGTTGCTACTTAGTGGTAAGAAAAGATCCCTGGTAAAGTTATTTCCTACTCTATTTCTCCCCAAAGTAGAAAATTATGTTGTTACAATGCCTCATAGATTGAAGTACTGCAATTACAGAGAGTAACTGAAGTACATCTTTGTGAGATGAATCTCAGTTCTGCAAGCTGAGAACAATTATTTAAGCTCACAAACTGAAGAGAGGAAAACAGAAAATGCACTGTCATGATGAGGAGTGCTTGTAAAATTTGGTTCCTGTTCACCAGCAATTGGACTGAGACCTACTGCATGCGAGCCATTAAATTTTGATAATACCTTCTTACCTGTTGCAGTAGACATGCAGTTGTTTGCTGAGGAGGTCTAACTTTTTTTCTGCCTTCCATTCTTTTCCTCCCCTCTATTTTTGCTTCTTAAAAGACCACTCTATTTGTTATTAATCAGGTCATAATCAGGAAAGACTGTGTTTCTTATTACTTGCTGGAGGTGAGGTATTTCTTCCTTGACATTCTCAGCAAACATGAGCTTAGACAAGCTACTTAGCATCCATCTATTTCAATTATAACGATCTTTAAAAAGGTAAGTCATGTTTGCTCATCATTGTGAACTTTTTGAGATCAGGAGAAAAGCTCATCATCTGAAAAAAAAATTTCCAGAACTCTGACAGCAGATTAAGAACCTGCAGAGAGGAAAACCAGGACTGATTTGGACTTTGAAAGGTGGAGTCCTTCTCTGCTAATCTCACCATGCCTATTAGAAATATAATAGAATTGATGTATGATATCTGATACAGATCTCACAGAATTGTACATGAAATCTCACTTATTCATCTTTTGCTTTGCAAAGTGGTAATCTAAGGTATTAGAGCATCAGGAATCTTCCAGTGCTACAGCCGGCTGTCCATCAAAGATTTGGATGGTGATTCACAAGCCTCTCTAAGCTGGTTTTGAAAAGCTGGCAAGTGCATTTCCATTTTCCCATTCAGATGTAATCTGTCAGTACTTATAATTAGATGCTCATCTGTTTAACTGAGGGTAAGAAAGGAAAAATAAAAATATACAGCTACAGTAAAATAAAATACACAGAAGTTTGAGGCCTGTTCTTATGCTCTAATTGAAAAATTAAGGAGATAAAAATAATAAAGGGCCTAGAGGAAATGTCAAAATATTTAAAAGCAGAGTTAACCACACCTTCACCTTCATCAAGTTTCAGTGAACCCATTCTGTGTGATTTCTCATATAGAGTTTCAGTACAGGAAGACAACATCAAGAGAGAGACATTTCCTTTGTTGTCTTCATAAGGTTAAGCAAGAATTTTCCATCGTTCTTTGTGCTGTGAAGGGTTTCAAACATATTTACTACTTAAAAATATCTTTTTTTCTGATTGTAGCATTTTCTTTATTGCTAAAAATGCTATACCCAGCTGGAATGGGTATAGCACAGGAAAATGGGAGAACTGCTTCTAATAACAGTACTTAACAGCCAGTGTAGAAGCTCCCTGTGAAGTTTTGTTTCTGACCATGTTGTGTCCAGCATTCCTGACTTGGCTTATGAGAGAGGTAAATGAAACCAAAATCTTGCATGTGGTTAAAATTCAGTTCCTAATGTAGAGAGACAAGAAGTATGGCAGAAAATCCTGGGAGAAAGACATTTGGCTTAAGCTGATGATGTCTAAGCATTAAGACAGTTAAATTAGAACTTTTAAATTACCTAAGTGCTGATGTGTCCCTGCAGAGATGGCTCTGAGTCATGTGTGCTGCAAGTGAAAAGTGGGAGGATTACACTCTCATGATACAATGTGTGGCACATCTTGGGGTAAAAAATGCTTTCAAGCCCTTTAACTCACTGAAAATAGTCTCCTCAAGGTAAAAGTAAAAATAAATAAATAAAGGCTATTACTGATCTGTGCTTTTCTCTTGCTCTCTACTGAAGAAAGCTAACTCATTCTACCAGACCCAGAACAACCTTGTACTTTGACAGAGCTCTCCTTGCAGTAGGGAAGTTCCTGGTTACATGGGAAGTAATGGTAGTATTGATGTGGAGAGGAAAATGAAAAGGGAAGGAAGGGTCTAAGGAAAGAAATGCTTGGAAGAAGCCTTCAGGACTATAGAGTGACTTGGTTATACCCTGTCCAACTTTAATTTCATATTTTAAAGCAGAAGCTGCAACAATAACACACGAAATTTCAGCAATTGAGAATAAGATCATGGTTATCTTGTTTATCACTTGCTTTGGTAGGTAATCTCTTGTTTATTAACAGTGCTGATTTTATATATGTGTGTATATATATATATATAAATGTATATATGTGTGTACATATAATTTTATATATATATATATATATATATATATATAAATTTAGCAGTCATGCTTTTAGTACCACTTTTTGGAAGACACAGAAATCTAAAACATTTGATGGTTTCTGCTTCTGAAAACTTTATCACATCTCTGGAAACACTGTTAAAGCAACTGTCTGGTTATCATTATTGCATTAAATTGACAGCAATTTTTTTTTTATTAATTTTTTTTTCCACAGTGATTTTACTTTCTATGTTCTGAAAAGAAAAGGAAAAAAAAAAAATAGAAAAAGGCTTTTTGTCCTCAGAAGTGTAAGCATTTGAACCTGACCTTTACTGTGAGGGAAAACAGATACTTTTCTTTTGCTTTCTTGATGTTTTGGTAACACTGGGGCCAATCCTGATGGGAATGAAGAATGCCAAGGTTGGTTTTTTTTAAGACTTACTGTTCTGTGATTTATTTAGCTCCACTGACCACCACTCTTTGGGCCCATTCGTCCAGCCAGTGCTTTATCCGGCAGAGTGTGTGTTCATCCAATCCACAAGCAGCCAGTTTGTCCACAAGAATTCTGTGTGGAACAGTGTCAAAGGCTTTTTGAAAGTCTAGATAGACAATACCCACAGCCTTTCCCTCATCCAACAGTTGTATCATCCTGTCATAGAAGGAGATCAGATTGCTCAGACAGGACCTGTCCTTCATAAACCCATGCTGACTAGGTCTGATCCCCTGGTTGTTCTCCTTATGTCATGTAATGGTGCTTGAGATGATCTGCTCCTTGACCTTCCCTGGTGCCAAGGTCAGAGTGACAGCTCTATAGTTTCCCAGATTCTCCTTCCTTCCTTGTAGATAGGTGTTACATTTGCTACCCTTCAGTCCATTGGGACCTCCCCAGTTAGCCAGAACTTCAGTTATCCAGTGCTAAAGATGTATTTTTCTGCATTTGTTTTACCGGAAGCAACCTTTCTTTAGCTTGTTTCTTGTCCTAGCTTAGCATGGCCTAAAATTAAAGCCATATCTTGGGCTTCAGAAAGACCTTAAATAATGAGAGCTTGGAAGACTTTTAAGAATTTATCATTCCAAAAATCTTAGAAAAGCCTTAAATATGTAACAACAGATACTTCTGCTTATAACATCTAGCACATTAGATCATCAAAAATTTTAAGAATAAAACAAAATAAAGGATGGGGGCAGGAGCTCCTGAGTTGCTCATCTGTGTATACGAGTCTTGAAATGAGATAAGCACCACAGTCAATGATGCAAAAATCGCAGTGAAAAGACAGCTGTGTTTATCTCATTTACACACAAGGAAGAGAAAGTGTACTTCACAGAAGGAAAAATTTCAGCTCTTATCCACTACATTTTGTCCAGCTGTGTAGGAATTTTACAGTGGTTTAAGCTGTCAAATGTGAAGTCTCTCTAAACTGCTGCACCTCTTCTCTCAATCATATTGTGCAATAAAGACTCTGTCTATAGCTTGAGGTCAAAATATCTGATACTTTCATATTTATCTTTTTTTTTCTTCCAGTATAGGCTTTCAATGGGATAATGCTGTAGCAATCAGATCTTCTTCAGTGCTGTGATATCCTATGTGACTCTCTGAGTTTTTATGTAGAAAATGATTTGGTTTATTGCTTTATGATGAACTCAGAGTGCTCAGTGTTGTACACAGCATAAAAGACAATTTGCCTTTGCCTCAAGGAGTTTCTAGCTTGAAGGGTGGGTTCTAGGGAGACTTGTGTGGGGATGATCATTCCTTCTGTCAGATGTCTGATACTGACGTGACCTCTGGACTCTACAGACTTTTTTTCTAACCTAACAAAGCATAATTCCCACCAGCAAAAATGTGTATGCTAACGTCTTCCAAAAACACTACAGCAGTTGGGTTTTTTTGCAGATTTATAGAAAATTTTCAGTATTCAAGTGCTCCTCTTAGTCATGCTGAATTCCCAAAATACCAGGGCCAGAAGCAGTTAAAGGTAAACCTTTACTTCAGAGTGCATTGGCAGCTCTTAGACTGCCCAGAACTACTGGGCAAGGAGCCTGCTGCATTCTGTTGCATCGCTTTCCTCAGGTATTTAGACAGTGGGTGCTGGTGGTAGATTTAGAAGCCCAGTTCCCTCATTTGTGGGTTTCCAGTGTCTTGGGAGTTTTCCAGCAAGTTGAGAAGGAAAACAAATGTTATCAGAACCACCATATAAGTTTCAGACAAATTGTAAGACAAAAAATGAGTATGTTTGTTTTGAGTGCAAAGATTATTGAAATGGCTTCTCCAGAGGTTCATATGAAGAAAAACTCCCAGACCATAATCATTTGTATAGCCTTTAATGCTGTAGTTCAGTTCTTTTTGCATTTTACCAGTCAGCAAACTGTCAGGATATTTATACAGCCCTTTACAGCTGTGATGCAGTTTTTTAAGATGTCCACTTAGGATAGGTGTTCCTTTCAATGTACAGTACCCTGATCTGAGGCTATTTACTTTCTGGAGGTGCCATTCAATGTCAGCACCATCCCAGGAGTTTCCAAAACTGCATAAACTCATGATTCTGTCTCAGTATTTAGCACTTCCCACTGGGCGATCAAAGTCCTAAGATCTGTTAGGAGGAGCTGGAAACTGTTTTGCCAGCTGCTAAATAAAAACTGAACGGTTAGCCTTGTTCTTGACTGTGGTGTAAAGTATTTTGTGAATAAATGAATGATATGTTTCCATGGAAAGTGACATGACAGGGTTAAAACATCATCTGGAGAACAGATACTGTATTTCATATAAGGTAAATATTGCATAAATACATTGTGAATGGGGTTCGTATCTGCTCTCAATGAAGTTGACAACTAATCACTTTGGAGGGGGTAGGAGCAGCCTGTGTGCAGCTCTGACTTGTTGACACTGTTGAGGCAGTGAGACAGAAATGTGGCCTTATCATAGCAAGATAAAGCATTTGGACCAGTTATGTCTCATACTAAATATTTTTTTCTCAGCTAAATGACAATTTTGCTAACAGTCAGAATGCTACTTTACTGGACAGGATAGGGGAAATAATCCCTTTATGAATATGTATCATTACTAAATGCCATCTCTGTTTTCTTACAAGTAATGACAGTATGTGCCTTCTGCTGTCATTGTGCCAAGAAGACCAACAGGGTTCTGGGGTGTATTAATAATAGTGTGGCCAGCAGTTGAAGGAGGTTCCCCCTGAACTCTACTCTGCCCTAGTGTGAACTCACCTGGAGTATTGTGTCCATTTCTGGACTCCCCAACTCAGGAGAGACAAGGAACCACGTCCAATTCTCTCTCTCCCATGAGAGAGTCCAATGGAAGGCCATGATATTAGAGGACTGGAGCATCTCTCTTACTAGGAAAGGCTGAGTGGTCTGGGACCCTTCAGCCTGGAAAAGAGAAGAAAGAGAGTGGTATATATAAATGCATACAAATATCTAAGAGGTCATGAGGATGCAGCTGGGTTCTTTTCAGTGCTAGAACAAGAGGCAATGGGTACAAACTAGAACACAGGAGATTTCATTTTAACTTAAGAAAATCTTCTTTGAGAATGGCAGATCACTGGAACAGGCTGCTCAGAAAGGTTGTGGAGTCATCTTCTCTGGAGACTTTCAAAATATGCCTGGATGCATTCCTGTACAACCTAATCTAGGCACGCCTGTGTTGACAGCGGGGTAAGACTAGTTGATCTCCAGAGGTCCTTTCCAATCCATACCATTCTGCGCTGCTCTGCTGGGTTCCCATGTATAATCCACATCCTTCCTGAGAAGGACTTTGAGTGTTCTTCATTCTGCCTTCTATTCTAATTGTATGTGCATTCTCAGTGAGAAATAGACTTAGTATCTTCATTTTCTGGAAGTTACTATACAGCATTATGTGTCTAAATTATGAGGATCTCCAACAGGCTGTTTCTTGCTAACAGTAGTCAGTGCTGTGTGGAAGGTTAAAGTCCCTATTAAAGTTTGGAGGGGAGCCAGAATGACTTCCACTGCATGTTAGAGACAACTATGTAATAACATTGTGTAACAGCGTGAGCCACTGTCATTCAACAGATGGCACCATGTGGTACAACATCATGCAATTCGGTTGTTGTTACATGGGTTCCTCCACATGATAATGTAGCAAAATATTAGAAGCTGATAGAAAAAATAAATAAATATAGGATTCAAAATTTCTTATAAGAGTAATTTGTCATACTGTCAGGTTAAAAATGTATTTGTAGCACAAACAAAATAAAACAGTGTTATTTATGCTACAGAAGCTGATGGATAAAACATATATTGCCGAGTCATGCAAAAATTAGTGTTATTTTCCACTGCTATAATAAAGTAGAGGAAGCAGAAAGTACAAAAGAAGAGGGATGAGGAAAAAGCTAGTTATGGTTTAAGGCCTTGGTTTCAGTGTAGTTAATTTCTGCACACAGGTGCACTGTAATGAAAATACCAGTGCTCAGGCATGGGCATGGAGAAGACGACTTCCAAATTAACCGTTTGAATTGCATATACAAGTAATTATATGTAGGCAACACGAGTTTTGTTGAAAGAAGAAATGTGTGGAGTGATGAGGGAAGGCACAAGGGGATGGAAAACAGATGCATGTTCAGGTACAGGAGCATTTCAAGTGTTAGATCTCTGTGCATGGTCCTCTAGGTATGCATGGAATCTGTCACACTGTAGCACTGCTGCTACAACATTACATGCACCATCAGTGGTTTTTACTTTGTCATTCATACAGATTTAGACTCTTTATGAGGGTAGTTACTGATACATTTTTGATGTATGTTAAACTTTTCATGCAGTTTACGAGTTAGCATATCCAAAAGGGAATTAAGATGAAGTCACAAATTATACAGGAGCAGTAAATTAGACTTAAAAACGTGAAAATAAAAATAAAAATAAAAAAAACGTCAGCGCTTATTGATCTGAGTGCTAACTTTCCTTAGTGCAGAAATCTGGAGAACACTAATACTGATGCTAGCAATATATTGTATTATGCTTTTAACTGTGTCAACCTGACAGGCACAGGTCTACTCTGCTTTGCAGAGAATAAAAGATGTGTATTTTAGAAGATCTGCTGCCTTTGAAAGGTCAGTTCCACAACAGCATGTTTTTATCATGGATTTTGTTAAGGAGTATTTTGGCTTTTGCCCATCATTTTTTTCCTCCCACAGTGAAAAACAGGGCAAGGTTATAATTTAGTTTGCATGCTTTGATCAAAGTTACCTTCCAGAATAATTTTTTTCCCATCCAAAAAGATATTAAATCTCAGGTGTACTAGGAAACGTTTCTCTAAATTGCTATCAACTTGCTTTTTTGTCAGGGTGCACAAGAAAATCAGGAGGAAAATGGGTCTTCTGTTCACACAGAAGGACCTCTGAGGCATAACTTCTGCACCTGAAAGGTTCCTTGTAACTTTGCCCTTCCCTGTTGCTGAAAGTTATACCTCTCAACAAAACTTAACCTGCAATATTGCAACCGCCTACGCTCAGAATCTAAAGGACTAGACTAAAAAATTTCATATCAGGCAAAAATGACTTCTGTACTTTGTATGTCTGCATCATAAACAGTGTTGGGGACTTAGTCTGATGAAACAGCAAAATGGTGGAAAAGCAGATAAGGCTGTTGAAAAGGAGAGTGGCTCCTTAAGCCGTGCTGTTAAATCCTCTGCAACATCAAGTCAGGGTTTAAGGCAATCAGTTTGGTTTCAGTGGGAAGGTAGCCTGGAAGATAACTTCACAACTTGCTGTGTATTGTCAAGGAAAGGCAATATTTGGTACAAGACAAGAGATCTGAACCCATTTCTTTTTACAAACTTTAACGGGTTTTTAAGATTTCCTGAGAATGTCCAGAGGATTTGCTCTAACACTGAAATTTATTGTAGTAGTAATAGTAGAAGTGCCCAATAAATTTAATTAGCATTTAATGGTAGCCTTCCAGTCCCTAAAGGGGGCCTAGAGGGTTGCTGGAGAGGTCCTTACAAGGGCATGTAGTGATAGTACAAGTTGTAATGGTTTTAAACTGAAAGAATAGATGTAAGAAGTTCTTTACTGTGAGAGTATCAAGGCACTGGCACAGGTTTCCCAGAGAAGTTGTAGATGTCCCCTCCCTGAAAATGTTCAAGACCAAGTTGTATGGGGCTTTCATCAAGCTCATTTAGTGGAAGGTGTCTCTGCTCATGACAGAGAGTTTATAAATAGATGATCTTTAAGGTATTGTCCAATCCAAACTGTTCTGCGATTCTATGGTGGTGATTCATCTTTTAACAGGCTGCGTGGCTGCAGTGTGTAATTTACAGTAATGCAGACTATCTTCTGATTCTGAGCTTTTTAGTATTGTTTTGCACATGCAAGGAATGTATTGGGATTTGAATACCTTTAAAGTGACACTTCAGTGCTAATTTAAAGTAGTCTTTACCTTGTCTGTCTTTAGCAGTCTTAATTTGAAGATTAAGACTAAGACTCCATCATTCAAGAACCTTTGTAATCAGTTATGATGTGATGAATCACTCTCCTGTTTCTTTCCACTGTCTCCAGTATCTTCCTTAGGTATCTCCTGAAGCTTTTAGATAAAGATGGTCATCAAGAGTTCCTTCTACATTCCATTAATGAATCATTGGGATCTTGAATCCTCAATTTTATTACATAAACTTACTCTGGGAAGTAATTTTTGCTTATATCAGAAGTGTCTTTTAATTTTTGTGTTTTTTTTTTTTCCCCATGGTTTGGAGTTTCAGAGTTTGAGTTATAAGTTAAGAAGATGGAACAAGCAAAATATTATTTTTTTTTAACTGATACACAGCATTGACTTCATAGGTGTTCCTTCTCTTGGAATCTTCTGTGAAAACAGCCCAGAAGGTAACACACATTTATATAAATAGAACATACTCAATCGCATATATTTTAATGGTAAATCTCAAATGGAAGCCTGTGCAGGTTTATTTTGTATTTCATACTGTAGGTTGTATAAATCAGTGTATAAAGCCATTTCCCTCTTGAATTAAAAAAAAAAAAATAAAAAATCAGATAAGGTAGGTATATATGTAGCTTCTTGGGGAGCATTTATTTAACTTTCCCTCTGTATCAATGTGGAAATCAGTTAATTTAATTTGAGGCTTGTCCCTGTTGGTCAAGATGTCACAGATTGTGCTTTTGGCTCTAGAGCTGTTGCATGTGCTCAGTGAGTGATGCTGTTACGCTAACTGTGTCTGCAACAGCTGCAGCAATCCTGTAAAGAAAGCATCCCCCATTTCTGCAGCTCTCTTAAGTTGGAAGGATTGAAACATGTTCACAGAGTTACCAGTCAATCTCCATCAAGAGTTTCCTAGAACCTTTCCAATTCCTGTCGCTGCAAAGGTACTTTGGTTCTGCTTCTGCTAGGAGGAGGATCAGCCATAGACTTCAAGGGCTTTGTAAATGTGATTTTGTTGAGTTTCTTCTTCACTGTATTTCAAGTAAGATCCAGATCTATTTGCACATTATCAAGATAATCCATAGAGGATTTGGTTTGCTTCCCCTTACATTCAAAATATCTCTTCTAGTTAGGCTTTTTTTTTCTGACTAGCATGTCTTTCCCTGTTAGTTCAAATTATGTGGTTGTTTCTTGACAGCCTCTCTAAAGGAGTTGTAGCTATTTGTTTGTGTAACACAGCAACAGTGTTTGCAGATATTGCAAGTAATAGAATCAAAAATAACACAGTTTTAGCTCATGAACATAAAAGAGTCATATTCATTTAAGGCCCTGCTTCAGCATTTGTGTCAACATGTGTTTGCAGTAATAACCGTTTAATGATTTGAAATGGCTGCTATGTAGAAAAACATACAGACATATATTTATTTGGCAGTTTCTGAATGGAAATGGTTTGTTTGCTGAA
Source organism: Picus viridis (assembly GCA_033816785.1). Lineage (NCBI taxonomy): Eukaryota > Metazoa > Chordata > Aves > Piciformes > Picidae > Picus > Picus viridis. Next base: position 23,586,227 of record CM066576.1, read on the forward strand.
TTTTTTGGTATTTGGAGTTGTCCTTTGAACATGCTTTGGGGTGCCCTGGCTAAGAGATGACAATTAAAACACTACTGTGGAAAGCTGCAATGCAATTTGTAACGCTTCCAGTGTCAGGTCTATTTTAGGAATTTATAAAACAATATTCCTTTGTTAGGACAGTATGGATTGATCTACTATGGAATGAATGAATGGAATGGAATGAAGCTGGAGGTAGGGAGATTCAGGCTGGACATGAGGAGGACGTTCTTCACCATAGGAGTGGTGAAGCCATGGAATGGGTTGTCCAGGGAGGTGGTAGGGGCCCTGTCCATGGGGGTGTTTAAGACCAGGCTGGATGAGGCTCTGGCCGGCCTGATCTAGTGCAGGGGGTTGGAACTAGATGATCCTTGTGGTCCCTTCCAACCCTGACTGATACTATGATACTATTACACAGATTAAAATAATTTGCATTGCATTTAAAGAGGCATTTATAATAACCAAACTCTTTGAAGTTATTTGTACATTGCATTTTTCCATACAGATATTACTAAGTCTTGTAATGACTCAAGTTCATAGTAACCTATATCTTTCTGAGGAAAAATTGCCCTTGTACACCTTTGAATTTTTTGCACTTTTTATCAGAAGATTGTGTTACTAAAAAAGAGCCACTTGATCCTCATTATCAGTTACAGCAAATATCCATCGTGGTTGTATTCAACAGGGATCCTTGAATGACTGACTAATAAACATTTCTATAAGTACTGTTTCATTCACATTAAAAAAAGGTATACTTAAAATAAACTATAATAAATATCACTTGAGGTACCTTCAGCTGGCGATTCTGCAACAGTTTCTGCAAAAGATTTGTGTGGCTATAGGAGAGCCTCCTGAATCCAGCTAGAAAGTGTAATTAAAAGATCACATTGTAATTAAAAGTGTAATTCTAGAAAGTGTAATTACTTCAAAATGGATGAGAAGGGAGCAGAGATTGGTCATGCTGTTTATTTCATTCCTGCTTATCATTACTATTCATATTCTGATTAAAATTGCTATTGTTCTGGTACTCTGAAATTTACTCTATTAAATATAAAATTTGTGCTTCATGGCTTTTATTAGATATTTTAAAGTAATACTTGAACAGTCTGGGAAGCCAAACTTAAATGTTAACTAATAGGTTGTTTGGAAAAATCAAAGTAGTGTTCACACAACATCTTTTGAATTTGAGTGGTGGCTTGAAGTTTATCAATTCCTAAAAAAATGATACAAGGATGAAACCACATATTCTTTCCAATGAACAAATGCATGATAAATGCTACATGAGTTTTACTGAAGTCACTGATAAGAATACTGATTATAAGTTGAAAAAAATTGTGGCCTATTTGCTTTCTGAGCTGTACTGTAACTAGGACTAAATCTTTTACAGTATAGTAGAAGAAAGGATTCAAGTAATGTGAAAATTACAAACTTTATCTGTGATTCCCCACACACCTCATTTTATAAGTTTGAGCAAGTAGAAATCCCTAAATCATCAGACAAAAGGGACAGCAATGTTGTGTTGGTCCAGAGATCTAGTGTCTAGGGAGGAGGACACAACTGGAAAACCATCTACACATACTTTTCTGATATCCTGACAATCTTTCAGTTACTGTTACTCAGGATTTCCTAAGCCTTTGACAGAATTTCCCTGCATGAATTTTCTGCTATATCCATTTCTGCTAAGATTTTATCAACCTCTTTCCTACTATCCCATTTTAAATAAAATTAGGGAGAGGAGAACGAGTGGTATCAGACAAAAACTTGTGCAGTTACAAGAGGGATTTAATTTCTCTGTCTCTGCAAACCGAGGTCTTACCTGCTAAGTGTCTTTGTCTATGATATTTTAATGTGAATATGTACAGGAGAATAACAGATGCGTTGTCTTACTTTGAAGCTTCTCTCATGCATTGAATAAGAAGATTTAATTAAAGGGAATTTCATGAGAACCCATGAAATAAGCATGCTTTCATAAATTGATTAGAGCTACAGCTCTGTAAATTAGTTATATTAATTTCTACTACCTAAGAAGAATAATTGCACTGGGATCTTAAAAGTGTATTTGAATTATCTTATTGTTTAGCCCTCAAATTAGAAAATTTTATGAAGAAAGAAAAAGTTACTTCATCTGCAGAAATCTGAGTCAGAGCACAGCTATGTTATGCAAATCTTAACAGTAAAAATAACTTTGAATGCAGGGCTTGTTTTCATTAGCAACGGGGTAAAATGGATAGTGGGCGTCTCTAATCAGCACGTTCCTAGTGCTGTTTAGAAGGTTAAAGTTAAAATATTCATTGCAGAAAATGCCTTTCCTCCTTTTATAGAAATACAGCTTTAAAATTTAAGGCAAAAAGGACCATTTGTTCTTATATATATATATGTGTGTGTGTGCATATAGGTATCTTAAGTATATATAGATGTATAATAGGGCCTGTATCTATGGACACAGGATAATGGTTTTATACTAAAAGAAGGTGGGTACAGACTAGATATAAGAAAGAATATTTTTACAGTGAGGGTGCTGAAACACTGGCCCAGTTAACCCAGAGAAGTGGTAGATGCCTCACTCTGGAACCATTCAATGCCAGGTTAGACAGGGCTCTGAGCAACCGGATCCAGTTGAAGATCTTCCTGCTCACTGCAGGGAGAGTTGGACCTTTAAAAGTCCCTTCCAATTCAAACCACTCTATGATTCTATAGTAATTATCTATCCCTATTCTATGATAATTTTCTATCCCTAATTTTTTTTTATTATTTTTTTTTTTAGCATAAGTTCTTAGGACAGAATGCCAGAGGGGAAAACAGGCAGGAACAAGGTATCTAATATAAAACATCCTAATACTGCAGAGAAGACATGAGTTGTGATAGACTCAAGTAATCCTAGCAGTTAGCTCTCCTAATGAGATGCAAGAAATTATTTCTTTCCAAAACCATCTCTAGAGATCTGTCTCATTAGAAGTGCAGGAACCAGACACAACAGCCAGTGCAACTAAGAAAAAATGTTCTCTAGCTCCTTAGAGAAATGATCTTTTGTCCTGCTCAGTGCATGCCCTGAGGGAATTTTCATTATTACTCAGTGGAAACAGTTTGCAGATCTGACTCATATCTGATAATGTGCAGTAGCTGATTATCAGGTTGATACTGACCTGCTCGATCCTTGTTCATTTGAATGGTCTTTTAGTCATTTGAGTGGACTCAAAAGGTGACAGTTGGCAGTGGAAGGTGGTAGTCCACCAGTTCTAAGGCAAAATTACTTTTGACCAGTAATTTACTGGGCTTGACTTGTAAGTCAGTTATTAGCTCTTTACAATGGAACTTTACTTTGTATTGCTTATAAAATGTGTTTACTTCTGTAACACAGGCACCCTGGCACTTCAGTAATTACAACCTACAGAGCTTACTTCATACCAGTGCTATGAACATTACATTCTGATAGCTGTGTTACTGCTAGATGCTAGGCTGCTTCACTACTTTTCTACTTGCTGAAACATTGTGGGAGGATGTACTTAGTGAGATATTTCAAAAAGGAAAAAAATAGATCAGGGTGGAAAAGCACAGAATTTTCTTCCAGTTACAAGAAAAACGCGAGTTCATTGTGTTGTCTCAGTCCAGAGAGGGAAAGAGACTGAATTCTTTTGAATATTCCCATGTTATGAAATTAGAGGCACAAACGAGGCCAAAATATCAACAGTGAGGCTATTGATTAACAGAATAAAGTGGAAGGAACAGGAGAAAGGAGAGAGAGAGGGAAAAATATAGAGAGAAAGGGAGAGGAGGGAGAGAGAAGAGGAATTATATTACCCCCCACCTCCCAAGATAGTTTGGGTCTGTGGAGGAAGGGTGCTGCTGCTTTGGTTTGAAGGAGATGTCATCTTTGTTGGCTGTGTAGTCCCCTGCTGGAGGAGGGGAGGGAGAGATCCCAAAGTCCAAGTCCAAGTCCTTCTCTGAGCAGCCTCTTCAGTTCCATGAGTTGCAGCAGGTGGAACTTAGGACATGGAAAGAGGATTCTTCCTTGTCTGCTGCTGCCAGGCTACACGGTGAAGTCTTTTCTCCTGTGTCTGTCCTTTTCTCTCCTTGTATTTTCTTCTCAATTTTTCTTCTTCCAAGCAGGCATTGCTCATGTCTTTTATACAGTTTTTCAGCCACAGAGTTTTGGGGTTTTTTTCAGGTATGTGTCCAGGTGGTGAATCCATTGTCCTTTTCACCATTTCACATTCCAGAGAATCTTCCCAATAGACATCAGCTATTGTTTGTTTGAGGAGCAAAGGTGATTTTATCTTTGTTGATTCACATCAAAAGCAACAAGATTTAGTCTCAGTTCATCATGTATGCCTGAATACCTGGCTGTTATTACATATACATTCATAAACAGAGTGTTTGTTAAATAAAAAAATGTACACAATAAAACAAAACAAAAAGCCTCAACCTGTTGAGAGTTTACCATGAGGATTAGGTGTTGCAAGCAGTGTAGCTGGTTGCTGGACATGTGGCTATGGGAGTCTCTATTGCAAGCATTATTGCCAAGGTCTGCAGCACTGGAATAGAGACCCATTGAACTGTTATTTTGATGTATTTCTATTATCTGTCTGTCCCATGGTCCTATGTGACCACTTAAGCGTGTACTATATATTAAGTTTTTTTTTTTTAATTTTCCATATTAATAAAAAACAATAATAGTTATTCTTAGCATCATATTTTATCTTAATATCATATAGTTTATTAATATTTCCTTATTAATAACAGTATCATCTGGAATATCTTGGTCTACATGTAGCAGGAACTGCCTTGGGGCGTGCCTGGGTTTCCCACCTAGAGATTCATGCACTAATTACTTATATTTCTGTGAAGAAGGCCAAGATCTCAGTCAATTACCTTGGCTAGGTGTTTTAAATCCACCTAGCCAGGTGGTTCCTGGACCACTAGGGAATTTCTGACTCAGGTGCATGGGTGTTCAGACAGGAAACAGCCCTGAAATCCAGTTCTAACTGTAGGACAAAATTGAATTTTGTATTACTAACTTAAAAGTTCCAGAGCTCTTGCCAAATTACATGATATATACTCAAACCTGCAAATGGATTTAAAGGGAGAGGAAGTGCCTGGAATATAGGTTGAATGTTCAGACTTCTTGAGACTTCATTACACTCTAGACATGCAGTGTGGGGAAGAGTTGTGGATTTGTTTATGCAAACAGGCTTGTCAGGCTTTTGGCCCCAGGAATTTTGCATGTGGAATACACGACTATAATAAAGGACACTGGGTTGCCATCATAATCACCCCCTTGCAAATAAAACTATATTTTTTTATGTTCACATCTATAAAATGTGATTGTGCTTAGAAGGCCACTTTTCAGTATGTGCAGCACTAATTAATAGTACTGCATGTTCCTGTGCTTAGAAATGAGGGTCATTCATTAAATGATGATGAGTCTTTTCTGTCTTGTCCGACTCACCAAAGATTCTACTCTTGACAAAGTCCTTGTATCTCAAGGGCAGTTCCGTCTGATTTACTGGACAGAAGAGCCAAGAATGATCTCATTGCCTCTTTCACACCCAAACTATTTCTTATCTTAAGTATTACACATTATTCTGTACCCTCACCAAAAGTTCTTATGTTTGTTTACTGGGCAGGAAGAGATAGGACTTTACAAATTTTCCTTCAGTCATTGTGGAGACTGACCAAATGCTTGACAGACCAAATTCCATGTGTGGTGGTTCAGGCTGGGTGCTGGCCCAGATGCCACTGCACAGACCACACCTGGGAAGTCCCAAAAGGGTCCAGCCCACTGGGTGGTGACAGCAAACCAGGTATTTCACCCACAATTCCCTGCTCCCCTATAAAACATCCGCGCGGGGTCTTCATTTCCTCTTTCGTCCCCTGCTGCTGCCCAGGTAAAATGGCGTGAGCTGCCTCCTTTGGGCCTGCCCAGGCCCAAGGCTGGCTTGGGGGAGAGAAAGAGCCCTGGGGGGGGGTTGGGTGTACCCCCAGGTGGTGATGGGATCTCTCTCTCCTTGTCACAGTGCTTGTGGTTCTCTGTAAAACTTTCATTGTTGCTTTTTTTTTTAATTTTTTTTTTCATTTAAACTCTCCAACATATTTTTTTTTTTGCAATCCGTTTGTCTGAGTCGTTATTTCTGCCCGTGGTGGGGAGGGGCTCTGCCTCAACCCACTACACCATGCCCGACAGGGTGCTTGTTTTCTCCCCCATCTACCTCACTGACGTCTTTTTTACTGAAGTGTCTCACTAGTGGACAAAAACTCTATCATTCTGCTCCTCAACATGATGGAGGGGAGGGAAAGTAAGATGTGAAAAAAACTCATTGGTCAAGCTTAAGGAATTTTAATAAAGCAAAATTGAAGACTACATGTGGAAGCAAAAGAAAACAAAAGATTTATTCCCTACTTCCCATCAGCAGGTGATGTCCAGCCACTTGACAGGAAAAAGGGCTTCAGTAGGCATAGTGTTTGTCCTGGAAGACAAATGTAATAACAAATACCCTGCCTCCTCCTCCTTTCTCTTAGCTTTTGTTGCTGAACAGACACCTTATGGCCTAGAACATCTCTGTGGTAAGTTTGAGTCAGGTATCCTGGCTGTACTTCCTCTCAAGATCTTTTCCACTGCTGGCCTATTGGTGAGGGGAGGAATATTGGAGAGACAGTCTTGATGCTGTGTGAGCACTGCTCAGCAATAGCCACAATACTGGTGTGTTATCAGCACCTGTCTAGTTAACCACCACAAAGCAAGGCACTAGCAGGGCTGCTATGAGGAAAATTAACTTCATCTCAGCAGACTCAAAACAAACATTAATGAACTGATTATGATTTAGCTAGTTCATCTGTTACATTAAACAATCAGCTGATATTCTTCATTGAAGTGACTTTTCTAGTCTTCCAAATTTTGGGCAATTTTAATTGCCAAGTTCTAACAAGTAGCATAATTCCCTGGAAGAGTTTATGCTTTCACAGTAAATATATGGAGTGAGGTTTCTGGTAGAAGTGCTTGTGGAATAAAAATCCCACATACATTTTTCATTAGCACTTTGCCATTTAATCTCTCTCAAGAGTTCACAGACAGTGTAAGATTTATAGACATGATTTGAGAATATTTATCCTAATGTCATTGACATTTTCAGGAAAAAAAGTAGGCTGGAGTTGGAAGTCCTTACTAACATAATGCTGAGGAATGCAACAATTAGCACACAATCTTAGTATTTATAGAAAATAGATTGGGTTTTTACACGTGGTTTATCACGGTCCTAGTGTGCCTAGCAGAATGAAGTAGGGTCTGGAAGTCATTGAGGTATAGGAATAGGAAGCAATGAAATATTTCAGGTTAAGATTAGTAAGATTTGTGTTATATGATAAATGTCTTCTCCTTTTTCTCACCTTTCTCCTCTCTGCTTGCAAAGCAAAGAAGCAGCACTCTCTCCCCCAAACAGCATCAATCTTTGTTTTAATTTGAACTCACAATAGGACACAGATAATACTCTTTAAGTTCAGTTAAAATCCATATGGAGATTGCTCTGGTGTATAGCTTTTCTGCTAATGACACCAAAATGATTGATATATAGTGGTCTTTAAAGAAGACAGTTGGTTAATTTTTATTTTTTTATCTTATCGTAGATATTTATCTATATTTAAACCCTTTGAGTACTCTCAGGCTAACTATTCTCTGTCCTATTATGTTAAATACAAGAGAATTACGGTTTGATGTATTGAGACAGTGGAAGAAAGAATGTGTGGGATTCACTTCAGTAAGTGTGTTGTATTTCTGTATGGCTGGTTGGTTTTTACAAATATTTATAAAAAAATTGCATCACGCTCAAGAATTGAAAACATTTCTTAGTTACATTATGGAATATGTAGGTGTAGGTATGCATAATTCAGCTGGGCTAAACCACTAAGCATTGCCCAAATTGCTTGTGAAATCTGACAGGAAAGATGTCTTAGGGGAAATGTAGGCAGTCATATGAAAGGTTAAATTTGTGTGATAACCAAAATTGCATTCAGAATCTCTGGGTTCACTAGCAGTGCACATATTAAGCAATTCAATTCTGAGTGATAAAAATGTCGGCTGCTTGTTCACACTTCATAAATAAATGCTCATGTAATACCTTTGGTAGAGAATTATTACAAAGGTTACCCAGGTGTTTACTGCCGTTGCTAAGGTTTTATGATATATTGCATTTTCAATTCTTTCACAGTTTTCAGATGCTAAAACTTCTAAGTTTGTCAGGATAATAAATGGTGTGATGAAGTATTTTCTTCTTCTAAAATTCCAAATGAAAATATAGCAAATTTCATGAAATCAAAACATTGCATGTGTTTATTTTTCCTCCTTTGGCAAGTGTGGTGCAGTTCTAGTCTTCCTATGTAAAATGGGCTAATTTGTTTTGTTTTGGTTTTATGTTATGTTATTGTATCTTACTTATTTTTCTTCATTTTGCTTCTTAAGTCTAAGGACATTTCAGCCTTTTTCTAGTCTTCATAAGACGAGAACACATATGTCGCTCACTTTTGGAAATTGTGTTTTTGCTTGGGAGATGATGCATTTTTTAGTGTGGTTATAAGCATCATAAGGATTAGTTTCTGTATATAAACTATTTCTTTTCACTAAGTTGTGTTCATAGTTATAAAATCTGCTGCATTGTGTGACCACGAGCAGATGGATCCCATAGTCTTTGTCACAGTCAATAGATGTTTTATCATGCTGCTAAAGAGATTTTATCAGTAATTGTCTAGTTTTCCTGGGACAATTAATTTTGGGAGCAATCTAATAACTCTGAGGCCTTTTTTTCATAAAACTTTCTAATACAGGAAATAACTTGAGCCTATGAATATGGGCAGATAAAAGAGACTCATTATGATTTAAAAAAAGTAGCTAGGTATTAAAAGGAAAACTAACATAAAGTTAGTCTTGTACACTATGTCCCTTTTCAACTCCTTTGCTCCAGCAGAAACTAGCTTCTTGCTTTTACTTACCTGTTGCTGACATTGGCTGTGTTGCTTGTTGCAGTTAAGTACTAACAGCAGCTCTCTGCTCTTCTCTCTCTTTTACCTTGTACAGGGGAAGGGAAGGAAGCAGGGAGGGGGAAGCTATTGGTAACCCCTAGTTTTGTCATATATGTAAATTGTATTGTACATATATGTAAATATTGTATATTTTGTATCTATTCGTTGCATTTTATAGTTTAGATTGTAATTTTGCTTGCAAGTACAGCTTCATTTGCTTTCACCTGACCTGGTCTGGCAATTTTATGTTGGGGGCTAATTTTAACCCACCACATATAACTACTTCTTATATTCTTGCTGGTGTTGCCAAGCTAGTAAGTAAGAATGAAAAGGCAACTTTTTCAGCACCTGTTTAAATGCTTGAAGTATTGTGCAATTCTAACTGACCCAAAAAGTCCACTTTGTATAGACTCCTGCGCAAATGTGTAACTCAGTCATAAATGTGTGACTGTTTGAGTAACTACAGCTAATAGGTCGTATCCCCTAGATTTGTAATCTGCTTCTTTAGTTAGCTCATTAACTTTCTAAAATCGAATTTTAACCCATTGAATTTTTCAGAATGTGCTTGTGTCTACTGTCCTTCTATGTTAGTGATTTTTGGTTTTGATGATGTTGTTAACATGAGTTTTGTCAGGAACAAATGTCTTTGACAGGGAATATTCAAAATATTTTCTGGACTGATAAGTTTGTTGAATTTTCATAAGTGTATTGTGAACATATGGCTGATATATAAACTTGTCTTAAACCCCCCTTTGCGAATTCTGCTATGGAAGAAGATCACAGCAGAAAAAAAAAAAAAAAAAGGAAAAAAGCTTTAAGATGTTTAAAAGAATGTGTATTCTGTGGCACTGCAATTCTGTGGCAAGACATAATGTATTATCTGGAATATATTGCTGATCTCTGTTTACATGGAATTCTTTCTATCTCCCAAGGCAGATATTCTATTTGTAATGCCAGTTTTTAATTCCTGCTGTTAGTGACTACATTGTGAGAGATAATTACATGGTGTAGAATTGGTACAGAAATGTGTTTACAGCAGCAACCTTCTCATTGTTTTAAATAGTGATAATTTATAATGAAAGCTTTTAATGCAGTGTTTCCTGATACTGCTAAGATACCCCTTTCTTCAAACAGAGTACAATTCCTCAAAAAACAGTTTTGGGAGGGGCTTAATGAATGTTACCATTTAAGACTACACAAAGCAAATACATTTGTGAAAGGGGGAGTGTTACTTCATCAGCTGTCTGGGAACTGCTCTGTGAACTCTATTGTATTGAAGTCAATACCATAGTCAGGATTGTCCAGGGATTATTTAATGTAATTTTTTTTACATTTTATCAATGTTCCTACTTCCAGAAGCAGCAGACATATGTTAAGCATAAAATATGTTAAGCAAGGATGCTTCATAGACATGCAGTCATCTCCTGTCCCATGAACTGGAGGGTAAGAGCTATTAAGTGCCGGAATTAGCAAAAGTTCATGGTGATGTTTTTGTTTAAATTAATCTTTAGTAAACGAGGTGGTCACTGCATTTCTTCACAAAAACTCATTTTCAAATTCTTCCCGAATCAGCTCATTCTATTGTAATCCAATTATAAAAAAAATTAACTATGCTGCTAGGCAAAATCCAGTGATTTTCAACCACACATTCAGTTTCATCACATGAGTAATCATAACTCAGAAATTCAGAACAAAAAGTTCTTTACTCTTGAAGCAGAATATATGCAGAAGAGATGCCCCTCAGGGAATTGTTTAGATTGCAGCAATTTTGGTGAAGGTAATGTCATGTTTTCCTATAGTGTCTTTTTGTTCAGATTATCTTTTTAGTTTGTTAAGTCTTTGATTTTTTTTTTTCATACTCTCCTGCAAATGCACATATTGACATACAACCAGGTTTTCATTTGTCTGAAATAACTGCTGTGAAAATACCGTGTATCAGGAGTTAAGCGACTGTTATATATACTTTCCTTTGGACACAGAAATGCAGTCAAAATCTCAATCCTTGAATGAAACTAGATATGAAATAATGCTGGGTTTCTGGGCTATGCCCATTGTGAGGGTTAGTGGGCAAACAGGTGCACTGAGTCTGTGTAGGTGACTTCCTCTATGTGCCTGTCTGTCCTAGTCATGATTTCATGCTGCATTTGAGTTAGGAATTTACTTCATAGTATCAGTCAGGGTTGGAAGGGACCACAAGGATCATCTAGTTCCAACAGCCCTGCCATGGGCAGGGACACCCTACACTAGATCAGGCTGACCAGAGACTCATCCAGCCTGGTCTTAAACACTTCCAGGGATGGGGCCTCAACCACCTCCCTGGATAACCCATTCACCAGAAAGTCTTTAGACCAGTCCTATTGTATCCACCAGAATTATGGCTTGCATGGATATTTATACTAGGCTTTTACCAAACTTGATGCTATCGAGGAATTTTCTTGGGTACTGGTTTTCACTAGTCTTTACACTTGCCCATAGTTAACTTTTGCATTTTACTAATGAGTTCTTTTCCCAAGGAATTCCAGAGCTTGTTTTGGAAGCCAAAACATCCAGCGGGCAGTTTGGTTACGCTCGCCCTGCTTTTGAGGCTGAGCCTTTTTAAGAGTAGATGCTATTGTTCCATATCACTTGGCCTCAATGCTTAGGAATGTTCCTAGGTACATTTTTATTGCAACTGTATAGATGTAGCCTTGATGTCTGACCAAGACAACCGTCTTCCCAGCAATGTGGAATTTGTTAAGTGCGACTTTCCAGTTACTCAGAGTAGACATCTGTGCATGCACAGAAGCAACCTACACTGAGAGATAAGAGCCTGTCTCCTGCCCGAAAGATGAGAAGTAGCTGTAGTGCTTAACTGCAGAGGCTGGGCAGTCCTGAAGGAAGAAAAGATCCAGAATTCTGGCCTTCACAGACAACTTGTTGTTTGTTTGCCTGTTTTTTGACCCTATACTCTTAGATTCCTGGATCTCACTCCAAGTATAATATGCTTACAGGTGAGACACTTGTTGATGGCATTGGAGATCTACTCTGAAATGTAGGTTACCTAAAAATAAGATCTCTGACAGAACTGTAAGAATAATGCAGAAGGCAAACGATATAACTGTTTTCCCTTCATTCCTTGCTGCATTTACAAAAGGACTCCCATTTCTGCTTTTGCTATGTCCTCTGAGGGAGCCGAACAGCTGAAGTGCCTAGTAGATAGAACATCTTCCAGTGTTTCTCAGTGACTGGCTTTATTTTCTGATTCAGTGCTCCTAATGATGGGAGCACCAATATTTTTTTTATTCCCCCCGCTGTGACTAAGGGAAGAGGGACAAATTCCATTGATCCTCTCAGGTAACTTTTAGTCTGTAGTTCATAAGTAAATCCTAGGCTATTCTGCTTGGTCTGCTGGCTCTTAGACTCTCATTATTGCTTGCTTGAAATCTGATTCAATTTTATAAGCATAGGCATCTAGTGATACTTGAAATACTCCAGGGTATTTCACTTTGCCTTCTTATTTTGTTCAAGATAGGTGCAGGTTTCCTGTTTTTCCCCCTCTGCCATATCTGTTAGGTGACTTTAATATGGTAGAACAATTCAAATGGTTCTATATGCATATGTTTACATTACTGAACAGAGATCTTCATTCCATATAGCAAAGTGAGGATTTTCTCTCTTATGCTTTGTTTTTTACAATCACAGTGTTTGCCTACAAGTCCTTTGTGTGGTTGAAATTTCAATTGTGTGGTTAATAAATGATTAATCTTTTTCTTCTCCACTTGCTTTGGATTCTTTTCCTGTGCACATACAGCTTTTGTAAATCAATTGCCCAGTGACTGCTCCTGATCTTATTTTGTTGATCCATGGTTGATCGATCCACAATAGATATAGATCATCAGCTTCCTCTGTCTTTCTTCTTGTAAATCTGACCCTTCTACTTTTCTCCTCTAGATTTTATCATTCCATTAATTTCTGTAGTCACTTAGAATTTGGAACAGCATGCAAGCATCTGGCAGAAGCCCAGGACAGCGTGTTTTCCTGTCATATATTGCTTGCAATGAGTTGCAGTTTCAAGGCCATATAATAAGCCATCCTTTGTCTGATCTGTCCATGTTACAAAGTGGAAACTAAATGTCTCTAACAGAATTTCAGGTTCTATTATGGGTTCCGTTCAAAACTTCTATTACTTGGAAATTCTTGTGGGATGTGCATAGCTCACTTTAAACTGCTCACTCTAGAGTACCTAGGGTTCTTAGCTGTGAGAAAATTACATCATTAAACTTTGTTACTTTCCTGTTCCTTTGAGAAAGGTAGGGTAAAGATCCTTTACATAATAAGGAAGTGACAATCTGTTTTCTGTATGGAAAGTGATACCCGTTAAAGTGAAAGCCACAGCTTTTATCTTCCTTCTTACATTCTTCCTTAAAACTTCCTTGAACAGGGATAGCTGGAGAGCACCTGGAAGTTAGGCAGCTTGTGCAGATACAGCAATCTTTGATAACTATCACGTTTTGTAAACTTTCAGCTATGCTCTCTGAATTGTTGCTTGTCCCATCTATGGCATTTCTGAAATTAGTGCATTAATTTGAGGCTTTTTATTTGTTGTGTACTTGGCCAGATGCACCACAATGTGATTACCTAATTTCTCTATTCCAGTCATGATCAGATGTATCAGATACAAGATTTTCTCACATGTTTCTGTAATGGGTGAGATGCCTTCAAAAATAGGACAGTTTTTAGCAATAGATGATTCTCAGGAATGCACTGTGGTAAATAGGAAGTTGTGCAATGTGGTTTTTTGTTTGGGTTGTGGGTTTGTTGTTGTTGTTGTTGCTGGTGTTTGTTTGTTTGGGGGGGTTGTAGCCTTCTTGGATAACCCTGTGATGCAGTTCTCACTTCACAACACACTGTCTTCAACAACTAGAGTACTATAAATGACAAATGATGCCACTTTCTTTATATAAGAGCATAATATTTAGCAGAGAAAGCCAGGGAAATATCACTTCTTTTTTTATAAGTATGGAGACTCCCCAATGAATAGGGAGGAGTGGCAGAGTATCAACATGCATTATGGTTGAGTCAGCTGTGGACAGCAATTGTGAATAAGCATCTGTGTATAACAAGTGAACAAGCCATAACGGAAGAGCAAGAATCTCACTTTTCTAGCTCTAGGCTGTCTGAAAAAGGGACTGTTATCTGGCTGATATGATGAAACATCAAGCTGTAAAAGATTTAAACTCTCTTCCCTAGCTATAAAAGTATATTGATCTAAACTCTATTATTGCAAGTTAGAACTGGCCTGTATAAATATATAGGCAAAGTGGAGTGGAATGGAGCCTCTCTTATTTCATTAACACTACATACTTCCACGCTGATCTGATTTGCCAAATATATGAACTGGCAAGGACTTGCTGTGCTTTCTGGCTGCAATGGTGTCCTATATTTTGTTAGTTATGGTACTGGCAATATGCTGGCTATATGTCACTGGCATCACAGGCTGAATAACATATTTTGCTGGAGTGAAATACTTGGCCACAGTATTTCAAACTTTTGCACTCTTCTATGGCATCGAGGTAGGTGATGGAGTACTGCTGTTGCCGTAACGTGCTTGTTTCGCAAACAGCCTCAGAGATGTTCTACTATACAATGAGAACTTTACCCTGTGATAACAGGCTACAGTTTTAGGAAGGTTCTTTTTGGATGAAGATGTCTAATGCTTCTTGTAATTACCACAACTGTTTTCTGCCTCAGGACAGTTGTACATAAAGCTTGACAACTGCTTTGCTCTTATGAGTGTAATGTTAAAAGGCTTAGAAATGAATATTTCTATATAATATCAAAATTTCAGTGCTTTATGTAGCTCTGTATGCCCACAGAAGGTATTCAGTTATTTTTTTTAGCCCAGACATACATAAATAACTTGACATCATGAATGAACCTGGCAGTTCAGAGATAACATGTTCTGTTTGTGATACCAGAGGTAAAAATGCTCATAGCATGTAAAGTATTTGCTGTATATCAGTATAAAATATGTGACTCAGTCCCAGTGTGATAACATTAAAACCCTTCCACAGTCCTAACTGGACTTGTAGTTGTTCTAGAGGAAGTGCCAAATGAAATTAAAGGTAAATAGCCTGTAGCACTTATCAGAGCTGATGTAAAATAAATTTTCAGAGACAATAGAGGTGCTTTTAAGACAGTAAAAATTGTTGCTGTGAAACTGTGGTTACAGAGGCAAAGTGCTTTTTGTCAAGCTGTTTAATAGTTAGGAAGATTAAAAATTCAACATATGTTATCAATTAACAAAATGTAAATTTGCTGAAAAAAATATACATTGTGAAATTACAGAAGAACGATTTTCTGGAGCATAGTCACAAATATTCCTTTCAGAAGCTGAAGAAAGTCATATGCACACTATATATGCCATAGTTATGCCTCTGTTAAACAGCTTACTTTTCTGCATATAAAGAGGTGACAGTCCATGATGTTAGTGCATACCAGGAGTGTCAGAGTTCTGCATCTCACCTGTCTGAATGATCTTACAATTAATTTCTCACTCTCTAAGGGAGAGAAAAATTTATGTTCTACCTACTCATATAAATGAAAATACACACTATTTGATATTTGCAGAGTGCCTCTAAATAGAAATGAATACATAAGTGCTGCCTTCAAGTAACCCTATTTATTTGTTAAGGGATTTTCAAGTGTAGCCTCTTCCAGTGTAAATAAAACTTTCCTTTTGAAATTGATCCATTGTAGCTTGCTTAAATAAGAAGAGAGAAATTGTGCAAACCTAGTATTGGAAATAAATAAGGGGTATCCAGATGTGTGAGAAAGACCTCCAAACCAACTAGGGGTAGTCTGTTCATGGAGAATGGTCAGCATTGAAAATCTGCAGAGGAAGGCAGAAGAATACTGGGAGAAGGTTTTGTTAGCAGAATAGGTAGTGGATTTGAAGGAAGACAGTCCGTGATGTGTGACAGATGACGAGAAAGCCTGCACTGTACAAATATTCAAATGAAATAGGAAAGAATGTTGGGTAGGTGATGGAGGTTTAGACTGGATGTTAGGAAGAAGCTCTATACAGAGAGAGTGATTGCCCATTGGAATGGACTGCCCGGGGAGGTGGTGGAGTCACCATCATTGGAGGTGTTCAGGAGGAGACTTGATGGGGTGCTTGGTGCCATGGTCTAGTTGTTTAGGTGGGTTGGATTGGCTGATAGGTTGGACGCAATGATCTTGAAGGTCTCTTCCAACCTGGTTTATTGCATATTGTATATTACAGAATACAGTGTTAGCTGAGTATATCGTGTGTGAGATGAAATATTGTGCAAGATTCAAATTTCATTCTGGGTGTGTATTGGAAGAATTGCAAGGTCATCAGCCTCCTTTTTTTTCAAAAACGAATGAACAGCAACAAGAAGAAAGAAAATCCCAAAAGCAAAACCAACCCCAAACTTATTTCAATTTATGTATTTGTGACATCGTTTGAGCACCCTCTTATGTTTTGGCAAAAGTATAGCAAGAATATTTTGCAATTAAAGGAATCATACATTGATCACAGCTAAAATTTCACCAGCAAGGAGATTTGTAGTGTTTATTTTACTTACAGCAGAGTCTGCCTGCAGTTATAGCCTACTTGGGATAAACAATTATTTTGAAAAGAGAACTTCTTGTATTGATAATGGAATAAGATTTTCTTCAATAATTTTCATTTAGATTTATCAAGCACTGTGATAAAAACCCTGAAATTACGTGTGAAACCACATCTTTATTGTTTGTGGGTTTAAGTCAGATTCTTGTAAAATAATGTTTAAAATTTTATTTCTTGGTTAATTGGATTTCCTTATTATAAATTCCCATTTGTCATAAAGCATAGGCGAGTTTACATCTGACAACTCCTTGAAAAATGGGCTAAGAGAAGCCAAATAAATTAGAGAAAGCTCATGAGATTGGGTTTTGCGGTTAATGTCTTTTTCTTTTCCAACTAACAACAGACTGGGAAAAGCAGCCATCCAATTACAGTTATGTATAAATCTGCCTTTCAGTGATAAGTCATACTGGACTGTGTTCTTAAAAAGCTGATTGTCTAAACTGTAAAGGGATTTCAAATCTCTGACCCTTAAGTACATGCACAGCAAAAAAAAAGCAAATGAAAACTACCCCAGTATTGCATAGCTGACCAAAATAGGATGTTCTTTTGTTTATGAGGATACTTATATTTGATCTACAGTTTTAAGTATGTCACTGTGTCTCTGATTAATGTAAATAACAGAGGCCTTACTTATACTGTGTGGAGCCTCCAATATTAGTAAGAAGGTAAGTAAGAAACAACAATCTGCTGAAATGCAGTATCATAGAGAGACACTAAATGGGAAGCCACTTTAAGTCTTTCATAATCCCTGTGGGCTAGGAAGCCCAGTATTTTACCAGAGCTTCATGGTACAGATAATGAACTGAGCTACAATACCAAGACATCTGTTTTCCTTCCACTTCCATTGCTAGCTTGTTCAAGTCTAGCTGCGGATTTTTGCACCCATCCCAGTAATTATTTAATTTCTCATTCTTTGGGGCTCTCTTTTTGTGGCATTTTTTGAATTTTAAATAATGATTAGGACCCCCTGGTTCCAATCATTAATTTACACTGAGTTTTCTGAACAGCAGTAGTGTTTAAGCACTGTAATTTTTATCTTCCTGTTACTTAGACCCCAGTACTTAATTCTAGCAACACTGATGCAAGCAGATGATTGAATGAAATCTTTGGTTCTGTTCTTAAGAGATGCTCAGCACTTCCTGGTACTGTCCTCAGGTGTACATGTTGATGTAGAAGTTTAAAATATTTAGTTCTGCACCTCCTAAGAGACATGCAGAACTGCCACTGGCATGGCAGTGAAAAGGTCACAAGATGTTGTTCTTCTGAATTGCTCAGCAAATGCTAAATAGTTCTCAGGATCCTTTCTGGCATTGATAGGCTACTTACACCCCAAGTTCTGTTACAAACAGAAGTAGAATAGATCTTTTTCTATTATGTTTCTTTGTAAAGTTCATGCAATTACCTGTGTGCATTAGTACTCAAGTACTTTGATGCCTTTCTCCTTAAAGTTCTATTATCCTATCAGTTATAAGGACCAATACAACAGCAGATCTGTGCTTGGTTGGAAAAGCAAGATTAAAATATATACTTGGATAACAGATTTTACCCTTGAACTCTCCATTACTTATAAGCACGTTAGATGCTAAATGGTGAGTGATCTCTTTAGCACACTGTAAAGCTCAAGGGGAAAAAAATAAATCATTGGATAGGAAACAGAAGAGAGTCAGATTTGAAATCTAAATTTGAAAAATAGGATACAAGGTAGGAAACTGTATGAAACCTTGGCAGTTCTTCACCCCAAATCTAACAAATCTCTCCCGGTTTTGTGTGTGAGAAATGTAAATACTGTAGCTTAGATTTATATATTAAGCCTTTAATTTATCCTGGAAGATACAATTAGTTTTGAACAGCTACATGGGAAATAATGGTTTGTGATTGTGAATGCAGACAGAATCAGAATGCCAGGGCTAGAGATATTGTAATTCCTCTCTTTCATATATGACTTGGCTCTGAAATGGGGGAATGTTTTCTGTCAAGCACCCATTATCTCTAATTGCTTGATTACTAGATCCTTGTAAGCAGTAGATCCAATTACACATAAAACAAGAAATGGTAAAAAATACAGTACTTTCAATCATCATTCTTTGTATTTGTTGTCTCCCTGTTCTTTGTGAAGCCCTTCTATTGCTCTGAGAGGTAAACAAGCTGTGTGTTGCAAAGGAAAGCAATAAAAGCATGTCTTTATCCTGAATTCCAACATTTTTGTTTCTTGATATGAGAACAAAATCCATATCAATTCAAAACTGACCATTGGTTTGGCAGTATTTGTACTTACAGTACTCTGAGGTGACACTAATGCTCACACATATCCTGATTAGAAAAGATGTCTAGTGACCTATTCAAATATACACCTTCTTTGTTCTATCTACTATCTACTCAATATGTCAACATTATTTTAGTACATACATAAAGTAATTTGTTAACTTTTCCTTGAACTGTTTAGAGGGCTGTTTTAGCAGGACTTCCTCATACTCAAATACACTCTGCAAATGTAAACTCAATTATATCATATCAACTTTATAATGTTACTTTCATTGCCTGGGTATATAATTTCCATGATACATCCCATGAAGACAAAAGTAATTTTACATCCTAAGCTGAAATTTGGTTTATGCTCTGTATAAATATTTTACAGTTAAAAACTCTAGTGATTCTGTGTTTTGTTTTTAAATTCTTAAATCAGTAATCTAAAGTAAGAATAATTGTGGCAACAGTAATATATACTTCCATTTTTTAAATTCAGATAATCCTGAGCTAACCTCACCTTCTAAATGTGGTTGTCAAATACACTGTCATAGATCCAGTATAAATAGAAACCAATGGACCAAATTAGGAACACCCTCTAAACTGTCAGGTTGCATGCATTTTCTAGGTGTGTTTGTTTCAGAGTTCATTATTATTTCTATGTAATGTGCTTCAATTATTCCCAAATGAGATTACAGAGAGTAGCATATTATTTGTATATTAAACAAGTTAATTAAAGTGTTTTAATTCAGCAATTCTATGTTGTGAAGCAGAAAGTCAAAAGGAAGGAAATGTTGTCATTTGACACGGTCTAAGCTTTCAAAGCCCCAAAATCTAATTTAGACATTAAAATGAATTAAGGCTATCAAAAATGGAGTACGAAGTAGCTGGACACCTTGAAGATGTAAAGTATTACTCGGATGCTAAGTATTGATATTGTCTAAGCTGGTTTAAAATGAATATCACATGTCATAGAAACTCTAGTTAATATCTTTCTATAACACTAGTCATAGATTTTTATTTTAGATTAAAAAAAATAATACTTAAGAAATTCTCAACTTATCAAAGCCATCAGCAAGTTCTGGCCTCAATATATGCTACGCAGTATTTAATTTAAATTAGTGTCTGACATGACACTTAATAAGATAATTTGGGAACACAGCAGTAACAGGGAATAATATCTCAAGCTAGGGACATGCTTCAGACTAATAACCTGAAGTCATTAAGTGACACTGGTGCTGTTCATTTTAAACTACATCCTGAGAGTCCTCTCTTTCTGGGTGGAATTCAGAGAGAGAACTATTTTTTCAAATAACTAGGGTTAGAAGAAAGTTACTTTTAGGAATCTTACTTGACTGGATATCTTGAAATCTGAACACTGGGCAGTAAGAGATTCCATTGCCACTTAACCATTAATTTTTTTTCACATTCTTTGTGCTAGCTTTTGGTTGTTTACAGTTCACTTCTTGTGCTACTGGAAGCTCCAAGCATGAGAGGCAAGTGAGTTTCCAATCTGCTGTAAGCTTTCCAGCACCACATCTGCTTTCAGTTGCACTTCTGCAAAAGTGACTTCACAGTCTAAGTTTTTGTGGAAGCTGTTCTCTGTAGAGTGGTCAGGCAGGTGTGGGTATTATCTTGGTTACAGCCTGATAGAAAGAGCATGGCTTTCATGCCTTTCAGGGAGGATGCGACCTTTGAGTCAGCTTTTAGTTCTTTTGAAAACGTTCAGGTGTCAAGAGAAGACTTTGGTGAGAAGGGGGACTTTCATTGTCCTGAAAGAACATTCATAATGGCTCCCAGATATAAAACCAAAGAAATACTTAAAATTATTTGCACTGTTTGACCATTTAAATATAGTGAGAGTGCAGTGAAGCCCCTGTAGTCTGCTTCTGTCTATGCATAATTCTAAGTAATTTCTGAAATTAAGGTGCCCTTGGGAAGTAAGTCATTTAGGGTTCTTCAGGCAATATTTGATATGGATTTGCACTGAGTAGCATGGTGACGTCAGGGGAGTCTGAATCCACAATTATTTGCAGTCCTGAAGTTTTTAATCTTCAGACTTGCGTGGTTTAAAATTACATCTGTCTGAAACGTACCAGAGAAAGGATTTTTCCAATAATGTCTCCTGATCCAATGGGCTTTTAATTATTTCTTCATGAATTTTCATGAGAAAATTAAACTCTAGATTTCGTTGCTATGAGACATGGGAAAATACAATATTTTTAACCTAGAGAATTAGAATCTCATTTAACTATATTTAAAATGTAATCCTATCTGTTTGCTCTAATTCTGGTGCTTAGGTTTCATTATAGAACAGAAAGTAAGCCAAAAGAGTGTATTTATGGCCTATGGTAGCTGAAACAGCAGTTCATTGGAAAGATCATGCCACATCAGCTATAGATCTAGGCCTTTTTTGGTGCCTACCACCCCTCCTGCCAGTTGCCAGGCAACACTGGCAATCCCAGTATGCAGTACATTGCAGATAAACCTGCATTGGACTTTCTCTGCACATGCCTATATTCATCATGGCTTTTTATCATAACTACTCCAGATTCCAACTCAATGGTTGTCCTTTTTACATCGGAGCTGTGTTTGTTGCCTGTTGAAGACCACTCTAGTAATAACAACCTTTCACATTTTTTAACATTTTCACTTCCAGTGTGACTTACACAAATTGCTCTGTGAAATATAGTCATCTTTTGCTTAGTCACAGCAACAGAACTCTCAGCTTTTTGGGACCTAGAGTGCATTCATTTATACAACAGAGTTTCTATTTCACCAAGTGGACTTAAGCAGACAGGATTTAATTGTACAGCTGTAATTTACTCAGAATGAGGTTAATGCTTCTGCTCTTTGAAGATCTTCCCCTTCCTTTTTATTCACTTTGAAAATCAGGGTTAAGTTCTTTGAAAGCTAGTGAAATGAGGAAAGCACAACCACTTAGCACTGTTTGCAACTTTTCATAGTGCATTTAAAAATAGTAGACTGTCATCTACTCAATCCTTGTTAGAAACATGCAAATTTTCCTTTGAAGGTTACTAATTCAAATAAATAACCTGTGTAACTGGACAAATTCTCAAGTCACAAAGTTTTACTAGTAGGCCATGGTATTTGAAACAGCTTCTCCCCATGAACAATTGTTGCATAGGCTTGTTTCATTTTTCATTAATACTTATTGCCTTATTTGGACTAAAGTCTCTTGCTCCTGTACCTGGCCATGCTATTAGAAGAATTGCTGTTGGTAGATGGTAAAAATGTAGGAGTGAAAAGAAAAGGCAGTTTCAGGTGCTAGTGTTTAGGAAAGAAGCAACACATAATTAACATTTGTTTATCCTTAGACACTCTTAACAGCCTTGTTTTACGAACTGCTAATTATTCATTTCAAATATCACTGCCCCCATTAATACAACAGTACTTTGGTTTTAAGCACTGCTACCTGAAGCATGAATATAATAAAAACCATCTTATTAAAAAAGTGGAATAATGGGAAAGTTTGAATTCAAGCCGTAGTTGCAGAATCATAACAGAAGGCAAGATAATATGATAAAAGGATGTCTCTTGAACTTGGAGCTGCTTGCTACAGGTAGGACATTGCTAGCAATAGGAAGTAGCAGATCCAAAAGTCCTATATGCTTTAATGGCTGGAATTTGGTAAAGGATGGTATCAGTGATGCTGTTGTCATCCTCCCAGAGCATAAGTGTCCAGTCTCATAGTTACAGATGTTGCAATAAGATTTATTGACTCTGATAAAACCTGGCTTGGCACTGATGTAAACCCCCCAAATGCCTACATCTTACAAATGCCTGTTAAAATATTTTGCTGCTTTTTAAGTGTACAGAGAGCTTTACAAAGCAATCTTCAGTGTAACTAGGAGGAGGAGGAGGTACTATTAAAACTATTCTTATTTCTGACACAGTATGTAGCTAGCTCTCCTGTTTGGGAAAAATCAAGCTTTCTGAATGCCATTTGCTTAAGCTTGTGATCTGTTAGTAATCTCTTGACATACGCATCCAAGTTTAGGAATCAGCATATAATTTTATACTTGTGCTACAGAAAGTATGATAGTACGCACATCTGCTTAATGGCAGCTTTCTAATAATGCAACAATAGACATTGTGACTTTAGTTGGCAGCCACCCACACACAGAGCCACCTACAGATCTCCAGAATCCAAAGCTGAGATTTTAGATTTATATTCTGAGAGCTATAAAGTTATTAAAAACAACAACAAGAAGAAAAAAAAAATCCTCTTCCTGTCAGTGAGAAGATACATTTGGAGCACTTTTCTTTCCAAATGACAAATGATCTTGATTGGAATCTTGGTGCTGTATTAATATTTCAGCCTGGTGATAATTTTATCTGCTTATGAAAGAGAGGAAGAAAGAATTTGGAGCTAGGCTACAACTATCAAAACTCGATTTTCTTCTTTTAGATGTTTTGATCCAGCTGATGGTTTTAATCTCTTCGTGAATATATTTGTCTGCTTTGTAAGTTAGGAGTTAAAATACTTCGGTACTAGAGCGTTAGGTGATTCATACAGAATGCTTTTAAACATATCAGGTAAATTCTGTAACTATAAAATTCTAATGCTTAAATCTAAACTGTGTGACTCGGCAAATGAATATTTGCATTATTTGAAAATATTTCTGGTTTTCTTACTTGAAGCTATGGACTTCATTTACTGTGTGAAAAGTATGGTATCAAGTGGCTGAGAGGCTGCTTAATATACTTGCTTTACTTTAGCTATTCTAAATGTGTTGTTCAGGACCTGTTTTGGGTACAGTATTAGGAATTTCCCCATGGATCCTTTGTTGTATTGTTTGGAAACCCCACAATTTTATTTTTTTTTTGAGTTTCATGTTTTGTACAGCAATGAAGCAAAATGGTTTCAAACAATTGTCCTCTACACAAACCCTAGAGATCACTAGAGGTTCAGTGGGGAAGAAGACTGTGTGTGACCATGTAATACAAAATCTCTGTAACGAGGGCTCATGAAGTTTTCTGACATTGAACCACTACTGAGTTATATTACAACCTAACTGGCTTGACTTGTTGAGGCAGAATTTGCTAAAACTTACAGCTGCACGAATCTCCATAGGCCAGCTCTTGAAATTTAGCTTTGTGCCTTACACAGAAGCGCAAGAAATATGAGCAATGTAATGAAATGGAAAATCAGTCCTGGATGGTTGACTGTGAGAATATTTTTTTTTAGTCAGTCTCTAGTTACAAGCAATATAATTCTGAAAGAAGAGATTGAGGTTAAAATGTGACCTCTTTACAGTGCGAAGTAGTTTCACCTGACCAGTTTCAAACTGGGGTGCAAACTGTGTGATATAATGATGTGATAACATCCTTATATATATCCTTTATTTCAAGGCAGGGTAAATGACAAATGCAATGGACAGGTAAAATCAAACTCAAATCACAGTGTATCAATTCATATTAATGCTCAATCCAGTAGATCAAAACAGTTCCTTTAGAACTTTAGACTTGCAGGGCCAGAATATGTTTCTTAGTGTCTACATACACCTCTGAGATAAGACTCTTCTTTCTAAGTGCAGATCTAGCTATACTGATGTTCCTCCTTCAGCTTGGACAGGAATTGGAATCTTCTAATTAGCTCTAAGGAGTTTGAAGGAAGACATGGCAGATTTTGAAAAGGAAAAGTAAGTCAATCGGAGCAGTAGATTTTCTGAGGTTTGGACCTCTAAACTTAATTTTAGTTCTAATAATGTCAGTGGGCATGCTGCCATGTTCTTCAGTTGAAATGGCATATGGTTCTCCATGAGGTGCCAGTTGGGAAGCTATTATAAGCAGTCTGGTAACTAGGAAAAATGTAGATTCTTTACCACTAATGGCTGATTCTCAGCTGGACAGTGAAAGATACAACAAGAGATGAGTAGTGATGAAAAAAAAAGAGTTAATCTAAAAAGTGCCAAAAAGGTGACTACAAGACCTTTGCAGATGTTAAGGATTACTCTCTGAAAAGTCAGCTCTTAAGAGAGGTTTAAAGTTCAAGTATTTCAGATGCATTTAAAAGAAAAAGCAAGCAAACAAACAAACATTACTTTAAATCTGGAAAAAATTATGCTTAACTATTGACTGTGTGTGGTTGACCCTATGTCACAATATCCCTGGGACTCTCAACAAAAACTCATCTCTTGAATGTTGTTTTGTTTGTAGCTGGTTGTTTACTCAAATCATGTTTTGAAAACAGAAAGCATGCAAAATGAAGAGTATGCATTAATGTATTCTAGTGGAGAATTCCAATATGAGTAAAATAGAACAGGTGGCAGGACAGAATTTGATGAGCAGAAAGCTGTGGCAAATGTGTCAAATTAATACTGAGTTAAAAAACATCAGAGCACTCTAAAATTCTTCTCATGCTGCAAGTCTGCATAGGTCCTAATAACTGTGTTTTGTTGATGGCTGCTTTTTTGAAAGAGAAAGATTTATACTTAGACCAGAGTAGGTAAGCTCATTTGTCTCTGTCAACATTCATGTTAACATTGATATTTTAATGTATTATGATAACTTTTCATCCTACACTGCAATTTGCTATACTTGCATACGTCATCATTAGATTAGTTAATAAAGATGACAGGATATTTGCAATAAATGTCATCCAGTTATGTTTGCCAGTGTTTGAGTTCATGAGTGAATCATATCCTTTTCCTGCAAATTCAGAGAAACAGATTTTAGGAGAGCAAGGAGCAATGGATTCCTTTACGTTTTTCCATCACCACCATTTCTGATCTTATTCCAGTTTGTTCTGAGCAACTACTTTAATACCAGAACAAATTAATGAGGTATGCCCTCACAAAATTAACTTTTTCATTTGTATTTAAACTGCATCTGTGCATGATTTATCCCTGTACTAGCAGATTGCTGTCAAGGTCATCCATATCTCTGTATTAACTTGTAGATTTCGGATGACAAATGGGAATAGGCTGTTTTCAGTGGATGAGGGAATACAGTTATAAAATACAAAGCATCTACTGAGATTGATGACATGAAAGGATTTGTATTTCTAACTTCTTCCTGCTTGAAAGTCTGGTTAGTTATCTGGGTATAACTGATGTTTGGGAAGTTGAGCTGTTGCATAGGAGCTCCAGTCAAATACCCTTATTATCTTTGGGTCTTGATCTAAAAGTCTTTTAACCATTCATAAAATGAAAACAGAAATTGTAGTGTGTATCTTTGTGCAAGTTAGTGATTTTGTTTGTTTGACTGATCGATTTTGCATTTAGTTTTGTTTTTTTTTGTGGTGTGGTTTGGTTGTTTTGGTTTGGTGTGGTTTTGTTTGTTTGTGTTGCTTTTGTTTTCGGTCCTTTGAGTAGGTAATATTTGACATGGTACATAAAGCATGAAAGAATTCTCCTTAAAGGGATAAAGTGACATGAACAGTTTCCAGTACTGGCAGTGAGAAGAAAAAGTAGTTTCTCTCTCTGGGAAACAATATGATATTTTATAACCATAAAATGCAGCTTTTAAAATGGACAAGTATTATTCCATAAATGGGACAGTTCTAAGAAATAATGTGTGATTGATATTTGCTCTTGATAATTAAATATTATGACAACTCCCTTAGATTCTCACAGTCCAGAGTTGTAAAAAGTAAGATTTTTGTTTAATGTTTTGTTATTGGAGATATTAAGTTTGTGTATTTGTTGTGAATGTGATATGTTTATACATTTGAGAATAGTCTAAATGTAGATGTCATAGATGTACAGAAGCATATAATATCAGAATTTAATTGTACTAATTTCTTGTAAAGATATCAGCTTGGTGATAATTTAATTTATTGCCAGTTAAAAATAGAATGAAGTGACAAGAAACAAAGGCAAAATTACAACCACCTTCCCCTCACCTGTTTTGCAGCATCCTATCTCCTCTACAGCCTTCCTGCAACCCTTAATAATGCAGGGTAATGGGGAATGGGGGCTGTGTTCAGTTTGTAACAGCTCCACTCTGATGCTTCTTTCTTTTCACACTTCTTCCCTGTTTCATTTCAAGTCAGTCCCCCAGGGTGCAGTCCTTCAGGACAAACCAGCTCCTGCATGGGGTCCGCACAGGCTGCAGTTCCTTCAGGAAATACCCACTTACTCCAGTGAGGGAGTCTTCCACAGGCTGCAGTGTGGACATCTGCTCTAGAGTTGTCCTCTTCATAGGCCACAGGGGAATACCTGGTCCACTGTGGTTTCTTCCACAGGCTGCAGAGGAATCTGCTCCAGAAAGACATCCTTCCCTTCCTTCTTTTGACCTTGGTGTCTGCAGGGCTGTTTCTCACATTTTTTTCCTTCACTTCCCACTGATGTTGCCATGTCTTGGCCCTTCTTTAATATCTTTTCCAAGAGGCACCATCACCTTGTCTATGGGGTTCATTCATGCCCTGCAGTGGATTTTGTGGAGACAACTATGTCCCACATGGAACATCTCCAGCCTCTAATCTTAGAGGACACACCTGCAGCCCCCTCTGCCAGCACTTGGGCATCTGCACAGGCAGTGAAAGGACAGGACAGTCACAGCACCATTTCATGTCTGTGTCATCAATAACATCTGACTTTCAGGAATTAAGACATTCTTGTTCTCTGAAGGATTTTTGTGGCTTTTACCCACTTCAGGCTGCCAAGACCCATTGAGGAGTGCAGCAGCATCAGATATGGGCCATCAGCCAGCTAGCAACTGATGAATAAAACCACATTCAGTTTTTCATTCTGCTTTGTTTCACTTTCAGACAGTGGTCATAATTATTCCTAGTACCTCAAGCAGAATTTATTTTTTTATTAATGAATATAAAAGAAAATTTCGATCAGATTTCCTGCAAATTTTAGATTTACATTGCAGTTTTTGCTTTTATTATCCAGAAAGGTCCTTTAAATTAGACATTTTCAGTAAAATTTGTTACAGTTGACCTTTTTTTAAGTATCACCATCTCCACTATGCTTAAACTGATACAATTTTCAGACTTTTGATTCTTTGTTATTTGCAGAACTTTACAACATTTCTTGATCTTGAAGCACCTAGTACTTACATAGACTATTTTTGAAAGTGAAAAGTTTAAAAATATGAATGACCTGGATTGTTCAGGCTTAATTCATCTCTTCAGAAATTCTTGGACTTTCTCTTTTATTACCATAGTGCCTTGGGCTTCTGCTTTGTTTGCTAGGTCACATCCTCATGGCATTATATGAAGATAAAAATACCCTTTGGTGCCATGACCTTTATGTTTTCTTTCCCTTCCCAAGGTCTGTTTTAATAGACTGTCACATAAACCTTTTTACAGAGAAATTTGTTTTAATGTTGGATGGTGGTCACTTCATCTTTTAACACGGACTGTTATATTTCCATTGGATGATTATAGCCTTTCTTTTTTTGTGCACATTCTTCCTCCTGTGCTTTTAGGTATGAAAAATACTGAACTTTAGCTTTTATTCTTTTGTATTTTTACAACTTTGGTAGTCTTGCATGATGTACAGTTGCCTGCTCAGTTAATTTGGCCTGCATTACTCTTTTTTTTTTTTTTTTTTTTTTTTCAGTAAATTCATATATCTTAAAATTACATTGATGAAGCACTAGATTCTTTAGTGGATTGATATTTTAAAACATAAAGAGAAAGCTAACATTCTTCTTCTTCTTAAGGCATACATAGCCTTCTCTTTTCACGTAAGATATTAAGGAAAATTTAGGAAATCTGTTTGATAACCTCTGAGTTTGTAGATTGTTTGATTAATTACTTTAGTGGGGAATACGATGAAGAGATTACAATGTTAAGCTTTAATTGGTTTGGCTGATGTTGGAGCCTTTTATACTTAAAAAGCATTAACAGCTTTTTGGTTTTGTTTTTTTTTTTTTTTCCCTCCACTGTGACAATGTGGCTGAAAGTCACCAACACCACTGCTTCAGGTTATTGTCAGCTTATTTATTTGCCCATAGAAACTCTTGCTGTCAACTTTAATTCTTGTATAGGTGAATTGCTTTCCTTCAAAGGTCTAAAGAAATCTCATTTATGTTTCTAAACTGCTGTTCTGTTTTACTAAAGTGCTTAACTATACAATAAGCTTCAAACACACGATCAGTCAATTGCATTTATTGATTTCTGTGCTTAAGCAGAAGCCAAGTGTAGGGACCTTATTGAACTTGGACTTTTTATAGAAACGTTCCTAGAAACTAGAAGTAGCTTTATTTTTCAGGAAATTGGGTTCCATGTAGAATTATATGATACACAATATTTCAGGTATTAATTATATTCACTTGCCACTTAGAAAAATGCCACATGCTTAGATACTTGGGAGGTATAAGAGTTTTGTCTTACTGGTTTTTATTTTAGAACCACAACACTTTTTGGTATAGTTGAAAAGATTTTAATCAAAATCTAGTGATTTTTGATTGTTTTGCATTGGCAAATGCATTGACCTGCAAAGATTAACTGTGTGTTAGTCATTAGGTAAGAAACTATCATTTAGTACCTGTCAAACAAAGCAAACTTTTTAGGATAAATGGTGGTGAAGTTCTGAGTACTTCTGTAGAAGTAAACTATATGTTATAAAATGAAAAACTAATTCAAATGCCTTAGCACTGAGCAATTACAAGGAAAAAGGCTGTTTAGACAAGCAAAATGTTATCAATAAACTTCTTGTAAGATGGGGAATATTAATCTCAACCCAGTTGAGGGGACTGGGCCAACTCATTAAAATCAATAAGGATTTGTTCATTCACCTTAATACAAGCTGGAGCGTGTCCTACTTCTTGTACCTTGAGTGACAGTGAACCTTTTTACCTTAGTGCTTGCTGACACTACAGTCATGGGTTTTGGCAAGAACAATTGAAATGCTCTGTTGAAATACTTTATGGCAAATTAGAATAATCTGAAGTGGATAGTGGAAAATTAACACTTTTAAGGACACTGGTTTGCCTTCCTCAAATTAATATTAAAGTTTATGTTTTGGCAGCTTCAAACACAAACCAAAATGATGTATATGCTATTTTAAGAATGAAAATAAGTAGTGTAAAAGTATATTACATAACAGACCAAAGCTAGTTCAAGGAATGTTTGTGTCATTAGGAGAGTAAAAAGATTTAGTGAGTTACAAGTGGAAGAGGTATTTTGCTACAGAGAGTAAATTCTAGATATTTGAAATAACTGTCTTTAACAACAATAAAGTTTATAAATGTATTTCTCGTTTATTTATTGCAGACCTTTTAAATAATGAACAAAACAGATTCAGGAATGTTCACATCTATCTTGAGCCCCAAATTAGTTGGCAATTGTTTCCACAAAACATGAAGTTTCTAGTATTTGAAAAGCACCAGTGATACTGTTTATTTGTATTTAAGAAACAGTAACAACTGAGCATTACATTATATGACATAATCAGAAACAATATTTTACTGTTAGTCATTGTATTCCAGTTTGGACACACAATTGCTTTTTAAGAAGTATATAATAGAAAGCTGAAGGAGTAAACCACTATTGTTTAATATTAACTTTAAATCCCATATATTTAGAAACAATCTAATCTTTTATGACTGATTCAAAAAGTAGAGAACTGTATTAATTTGCCATTTTATATTATGTTTCTTTAACCCTTTTAATTTCCAGATTTCAGTGGGAATTCATTTTCAAATTTATTTTTACAAAAGCCAAATAAGAGATTTATTTCTATGTAAGTGTGTGTGGTACTTAAGCAGTGATTTCCAGTGGTTCTTTTCAGTGCATTGTGTATTTTCCGTCGGTCTTCTAATCACTTCTCTTACAGCTTTACCCAGCCAACATTATAAATGTTGCTGTACTTCCATGGTTTATCCCTTCATATTTCTGAGCAGATAAGGAGATATTTTGTATTTACTTCCAGTATACTTTTACTGAAGTAGTTTAAGAAGTGTGGCTGATGATAATGTATTCCTGGCCTGCTGGCCATTTTCATTGCCCATACATGTGGGTTCACTTCAAATTTGAATTGCCCCCCACCCCCTCCTTTTTTTTTTTTTTTTTTAAGAGGGTACAGGAACTGAATAAAATTTAAGTGCCTAGACACCACTTGTGTATGAGGTGAAAACATAACATCATCTTTTCCATTACTACGTCTTATCTTCCTTTTGGTTTTAATGTGAAAGAAATCTTTGTCTACTGTATTAGATCTTGAACTGTAATTTTCTACAGTAAGCTGGATTCCTTCCTGTGTAGTGTATTCACAGAAGATGAGAGTTTTGTTAGACTAGTTTGAGGAAGGCAAATATCCCTAGGAAAATGCTACTCAGTGTACATATTTTTTGGTACGTATCTATAAGTCCTCAGTACAGTAAGAATTCACATGTTAGTGAAGTTTTTTATCAGCTTGGTAAATTTAGAAAGAAGATGGATTCATCATTAAAATCCTTGAGTTCAACTGGTTATTTTGAAATTCTGAGAATTGTGGTAACTAAAATCACTAATTATGTGAAAATAATTTATTAATTTAAGTGCTTTCATGAAGCTATTTCTTCTTCCATTTTTTAGAAGACTTATTCAAGGCAACTGATGTTCAGTTAGAGTACCCTAGAGGAAACTCTAATGTAGAAACTGGGAGTAGGCTATGGAATTTTTGAAGAGAAATGATTATCATTTTTTTCTTGGCAACAGAAGATGGTAAAATAAGTGGAAAATAGCATGTGCAGAGCTACTTTCTGTGAAGAATAAAATGTATGAAAAATGTGAAGTAGTACTCAAACCATTTTAATTTGTATTTCAAATATAATGTATTTTAGATGAACTTTAATCAGCCTTATAGCTGTACTGCTTTGGGCAGATTTTGGTTGGTTTTGGGTTGGGTCTTTTATTTGTTTGGTTTGGGGTTTTTTGGTGTTAACATATTTTTCACTTGCATACATGTCCTGCTTTTGATGGGACAGAAACCCAGCCAGCCATGGACTGCAGAATGTTAACACTTGTGAGTCATCCAGGACACCTGACTGGAGTTGGCTCACTGATTTATCCCAGACCATGAGCACCACACTCGGTATAAAGAAGGAAGTTTCCTGAGGTGAGAGGAGGTTTCTGCTAGTCTCCTGTGTGAGCTTCCTGCTTTGGCTCCTCTTCATTTTTCCTGCTTTTGAGGTCTGCTATCCTGGATATTGTGGCTGCTGGTCTAAGTATGACTTTTGATACTTTGCATTGACAGTAGTATTAATTTGGCTATTTCATTAAATCCATTTTCATTTCAGCCTGTGAATCTTTTCTCCTCATGATTCCCCCTCTCTGCTGGAGAGGGGTCATGGGGTGATAGAGCAACTGGTGTAGTTTAGTCCCAGATATTAGCTAAATGCGAACACTGTGTCCAGTGGGCAGTTACTGTGACTAGTTATCAGGAGATTAGAAAGTTGATTTTGCTGCTGAAAATAGGTTTTGATTGCTGAGTATTTTGGTAATTTTTTTGGTGGGTAGAAAGTTGACAAGTTCACTCAAGATTTTGTAAGTGATAAAAAGTTAGAAATAAAAAGGCAAAATACAGTTTAAGGGCTTAAAAAAATACCAATATGTATTAAAGTTCCTTGCTAAATCTATGCAATAACTTCATAAACAAACTCCAGGATTTTTAAGAGGTTTTAAAACATTGATGTAGCATTCTGTAGAAACGCAGACATATTGAAACATATTAGGCAATTTCTACAAGGGGAGAAAAGGGTTATCTAAATGACATGCCAACACCATCCTGAAAGTCTGAGGAGAAATAGCCATTTGAACCCAGCTACTATTAAAATCATGATAACTTACAGTTAGTTAGCAGTTTTGAGCTGCATAAGTAGCACTGTGAGGAAAACTCGTGTACCTTCCTGTGGAAGGTTAGTCACCTTCTGGGAGAATTGGGTTGATGTCTGAAACTGAAATAAGTAACCTAAGTACCAGACAAATTGTTAGCTCAGTGAAAATATTTAGAAATTTTTTTCCTCTGGACAAACTGCGAGTTAAGTTATCTCATTTCACTCCTAGGCATTTTGTTGCATATAAAGAACTTTGAAATATATGAGGAAATGGAAGAAGTGCTGTTAGAACAAGAGGACACAGTCTCAGGCTGCACCAGGGCAGGTTTAGGCTGGATGTTAGGAAAAAGTTCTATACAGAGAGAGTGATTGCCCATTGGAATGGGCTGCCCGTGGAGGTGGTGGAGTCACCTTCATTGGAGGTGTTCAGGAAGAGGCTTGATGGGGTTCTTGGTTGCATGGTTTAGTTGTTTAGGTGGGCTGGATTGGTTGATGGGTTGGATGTGATGATCTTGAAGGTCTCTTTCAACCTGGTGTATTGTATTGTATAGTTTCTCAGAAAACTACACTGTGGCTATTAACAGTTTTCTGGAATTCATGAGTCCCTGTTAAAAATGCTATCAATGTTATCTTTAATGTATTTTTTTTTATTATTGTTTATTTTAATTATAAATGGATAGCAGTAACAAGCAGTCGAAGCTGTTAGATGTTTAGTCTTAAGTAATTTTCCTTTGGAAGGACTGGACAAGTAACAAAAAATATTATTTCACAGAAATAGTTCCTATTTGTCCATGGCTCAAGAAAGCATTAACCCCAGATGCTATGAAGTAATTGTATTTACTGACAGAAGTGTTGTTTGGGGAGAGTAGATAATGGGTCTTAGATGGAGTGAAATGAGCCATCAGCAGCTTGCTCACATATATTGTTGATCAAAAGTTATTGAAAAGGATATATAATAGTTCTTTATTTATCAAGGAAATGTAAATATTAATCAAAATATTAATAACCTCTGTTACTATGAAAATTGCCAAATGTATCAAAAGGTTCAATGTACAGTTAGAATATATCTACAATGGGATGTACAGTAATTGGGCAACTATAACAATTTGACTGCTTTGTGCAAACCAGGAGCGAAATGGTGCTCGACCACGGGGGGGGGGACTCAACAAGAACCGTTATGCCAAAGAGGCAGTTAGTTAATTACTCACAACTGGTTGTACCCAAGTAGGGAGTGTTGCTGCTGTGTATTAGAGGCTTTGGGGGTGCTCTCATGCACCAGGCACAGCAGGTTGCCAGCAGGAATGCCATGCAGCTGTTGATGGCTGGTCTGGCTTCAGCAGGCGGCAGGCTGTTAACGACACTTCTTGCAACTGGCACTTGCTTTGTCCTGGGTGAATTGAGGCATGGCAAAATCCTGGTCTCAAGGGGAAGCGGGCTTGACTCCAACTCCTAAGCTTGTGGGCTCTCTCATAGCTTGCAGTATGTGTGCTCGTGGCTTTATCCCAGGTGCTGGACAGGGCAGCTCGAGGCTATGCAACTCGAGGCAGTTTCAAGCCAGACAAGGTCCAAGGTTTCAAACACGCAAGGCTTCAACAAGGCTGAGCAACACTAAGCAAGTCTTGAGCAAGGCAAAAGCAAGGCACAGGCAACTAGAAATCAGCCTGTATATAGGGCATGAAACCAGCACATAGTTACCCAATGGAAAGGGATCCTGCCAGGCAGTGGCCAGAGCACATACCCTTACCATAGATACAGGGTTGTTTACTGGACATGCATGGTCCTGTCCACTTTGTTCCTTTTCCTGCGATACCCTGGCTTTCTGCAGGAAGGAAAGACACCTTAGTGTCTATCTGGGTTTGTGCTGGGGCCATTTGGCTCTCCCATGAAAAAAGTGTGTGGTGTAAAGGAATGAATTCCATTGTGACAGTTCAGAATACATGAAATATGTAGTACTTCTTTACCGCTTTTAAATGGTTTACATGTAAATTAGGTGGCATTGCTTTTATGACTTCTGTAGTGTCTTGCTCAACAATTTATTTTTTTTTATGTAGTAGCATTTTTTTTTTAAGTTTCTGAATTCATGGGAAATGAAGGCTGATTCACATTGTTGTGGTTTTTTTTTTCTCTCTTCCATTTTTAATATTCTGGAGATTAATTTCTTTATGACTATTCTTTATAATTTCAGCTGTTCAACACATGTATGCATTCCTATACACATCTTCATTAATAAGCACCTCAGAGCAGTCTGAGTTAACACTACGAAATATAGTTTATATTTTATTATTTTTCTCTAATCCATTTTTAAGTAGCTGATTATGAAATTATATAACTTAGAGTCCCACTTTCCAAGCTGGTCTACCTAGTCAGCATTTATTATTTGAGTAGGTGGAGAGGTTTTACCTTGAGCCTGTTTATCAACTTCAATTCTCTTGCCATTCATTTTAAAGACACATTGGGTGGGAGAGCTTTTTTGACAATTGATTCCATGTCAAATATCTCCAATGAGCTTTTGAGCTTCTTTGCAACATCAGGAGGTTCTAGATAGCTATTCGAATACAATTCTAGGAGCTGGCTTGAACCTCCTGGAATGTTGTCCTTTCCCTGGCCCCTGGGAAGTTTTATCTGAGTTAAGGAGAGAGCACGTTATCCGTTTCCTTGTGGTTACATACAGTGTAAATCTATCTGACGTTGTTTTTCTTTACTATACTGTTGGCATTTATAAGACAAAGCAAAGCATTGTTCCACTTCCATGATAAGTAGGTTTGAAAATAACGATGCATTTGGGTGACTGGGTAGTAGGAAGGGCATGTATTTTTAGCTGGCCTGGCTTCAGTTGCCAAAGGAGGATCTCAGTTCTGATTCACATTGAAAACAGAAACAGAGTGAAGTTAGGATTCTTAATAGAAATCTTTTGAATCTCCCTGCCCCTAAAGATAAAAATAGGCATATACTTACAGGTTGTGGCAGAGAGAAGAAATGATGTAGTGGCTGCCAGTATGACAAGTTTCTAATTTAAGAGCTTTGGCTTTGCCTTTCTCTTGGGAAATGAGGAAAAATAACAAGAACTTAGGTAAAACCACTCCAGTCCTTTCTCTTCTTATCTTTGGATGTAAACTAATTGAATTAAAATTGCACTGTAGGGAGGAAACAATTTCAGCACTCATCTCTACCTTAGGCTTGCATCTGGTTCAAGATGTGCCATGTGTCTTCTGACTCTAGAAGGTATAGGAAGAATCACAGAATTAACCAGGTTGGAAAAGATGTTAGTGATCACCAAGTCCAACCTATCACCCAACACCATCTAATCAACTGAACTATGGCACTAAGTGCCTCATCCAGTCTTATTTTAAACACTTCCAGTGGTGGTGACTCCTCCACCTCCCTGTGTAGCCTATTCCAATGGCCATTCACTCTTTTTGTGAAGAATTTCTCCCTAGCAACCAGCTGTTAGGGAATGTATTGAATTTATTATTAAGATATGTCAAATATGGATATCAATAAAAATATTAATAACTCTTTATTAATGAAAAAAAAAGGCCAAACCCTATCAAATAGGTTCACTGTACGGTTTGAATATATATTCACAGTGAGAATGTACAATATTTAGGCAAATATAACAATTCTAACAACTAAGCAAACTGGTAGAAACATCATAGAGCATCCCTGGGAGCCAAAACGGCACTCCACTGCAGCAGGGGAGACTTGACAAGAACCATAAAAACAAGGAGGCAATGAATTAATTACTCACAGCTGATTCCACCCTAGTTGGGAATGCTGCTGCTGTATATTAGCTGTTGGGGTTTTAGGGGCACTCTTGTGCCCCAGGCACGGCTGGTTGCTGGCAGGAATGCCACATGGTCTCGGAGCTGGTCTGGCTTCAGCAGGACTGTGGGCGAGACGACACTATTATTGCAATAGGCTCTTGCTTTGTCCTGGGTAAACTGAGGCACGGCAAAATTCTAGTTTCTAGGGGAAGCAAGGCTTGTGTCCAGCTCCTAAGGTCATGGCTTATCTACCTTGCAGTGGGTAGGCTCATGGCTTTTAACCCAGGCTCTGGACCAGGCAACTCGAGGTGAGGCAACTTGAGGCCGGTTCAAGCAAGGCAGGTCCAAGTAGGTAATGAAGGCTCATGCAGGGCAAGGCAAAGGCAACTAGAAATCGGCTTGTATGTGTATATCTTGCCCGAGATTCAATTGGGCCAACAGGGCAACTGAAGCCAGCACATAGTTACCCAATGAAAAGAGGTTCTGCCAGGCTGCCATAAAATGCAGAAACATAGGCCTGGTCAGAGAGAAGCAGTGGCTCTTACCTCAGAAGTAAACTTGTTTACCAGACACAGTAGGTCCTGTCCCTTTGTTCCTTTTCCTGCATTATCCTGACTTCTGCAGGAAGGAGGGGGAGAGCAGGACCATGTCTAGACACATCAGGGTCTGTTTGGGTTTGTGCTGGGCTTGTTGGGCCCTACCATGACACCAGCCTAAACCTCCCCTAGTGTAGCTTGAGACTGTGTCCTCTTGTTCTGTCACAGGTTGCCTGGGAGAAGAGACCAACCTCCGCCTGTCTACAACCTCCCTTCAGGTAGACAGTGATAAGGTCTCCCCTGAGCCTCCTCTTCTCCAGGCTGAACAACCCCAGCTCCCTCAGCCTCTCCTCATAGGGCTTGTGCTCCAAACCCCTCACCAGCTTTGTTGCCCTTCTCTGGACACGTTCCAGCAAGTCAACATCCTTCCTAAACTGAGGGGCCCAGAACTGGACACAGGACTCAAGGTGTGGCCTAACCAGTGCTGAGTACAGGGACACAATGACCTCCCTGCTCCTGCTGGCCACATTGTTCCTGATCCAGGCCAAGATGCCATTGGCCTTCTTGGCCTGCTGTCATCCAGTACCCCCAGGTCCCTCTCTGCCTGGCTGCTCTCCAGCCACTCTGACCCCAGCCTGTAGCACTGCATGGGGTTGTTGTGGCCAATGTGTAGAACCTGGCACTTAGTTATGTTAAATCTCATGCCCTTGGACTCTGCCCATCTGTCCAGCCTGTCAAGATCACTCTGCAGAGTTCTCCTATCCTCCAACAGATCAAGACCTGCCCCTACCTTGGCAACATCTGCAAGTTTACTGATGATGGACTCAATTCCCTCATCCAGATCATCAATAAAGATATTGAACAGGATGGGACCCAACAGTGATTCCTGGGGGACACCACTAGTGCCTGGCTGCCAGCTGGATGTAGCACCATTTACTACCATTCTCTGGGCTCAGCCCTCCAGTCAATTCCTAACCCAGAGCAGAGTGCTCCTGTCCAAGCCGTGGGCTGCCTGCTTGGCCAGGAGTTTACTGTGGGGGACAGTGTCAATGGCCTTGCTGTAGTCCAAGTAGACTACATGCACAGCCTTCCCCACATCCACCAGGCTGGTCACCTGGTCATAGAAGGAGAGCAGGCTGGTCAGGCAGGACCTGCCCCTCCTAAATCTAGGCTGCTTGGACCTGATTCCTTGGCCATATAGAGTCATACCACAGGTAATTAGTAATAGTATGCATGGTCACAATTATTGGTCACAATATACCACATGGCTTGTCTAAATCAAACATTATTTTCAGTCTAATGACACCAGATTTTTTCAGTATATACCAGTTTATGGAATTCAGTTTTGATGTGCATGCAGCATACTAAGGCTCTAGAGACACTGCTTATATCAAAAGCTATGAAATAGCTCAAGTGGCTTAAATATGACTTTAGGGACTTAGAAGGGTTATGCTAGAGGCTCACAAGTATTGTGGAGGAGGAAGATGTTTCTAAAGCTTTAAGGAATTTGATATACCTGAAGTATGTGCACAGGGTAGGGAATATATTCATATTTCAATACTGCTAGACTCTGATTACACAGCTCTTCATGTGCGATAGAAAAATATTTTTATTCAATATTTCAGTCATTTTTGTTTGTTTACAGAAACAGATGACAGCACAGGACTATAAAATTTACTCAAAACTAATTCTCATTTCCAGAAGATAGCATTTTTCTCTAAACTTTTCAGAATCTATCCTTCAGTATTGGTGGGAAACTGGTAACCTTAAACATTACCAGAGCAATAGTTTATTATTGAAAATAAGAAGGATATGAGGATCTCATGATCAAAAATACTACTTATGTAGCAATTTGTTTGTCTAGACCATTACTACAACAAACTAAAATAAAAATACCAGTTCAGCCTCTATATGGTAGTGGTATCTAGCTTTTAGCTCAAGGCTGAGCTGTTAATGCTGAATGTCTGGCTGTCATACACATGTAGCCATACCAAACTGTCCCTTCTGGGCAAATCGGTTTCCATGTCTCATATGAGATATCAGAAAACTGGTTTCAGGTAGAGCTTCTTCCTTATTTGTAGCTTGCGTATAATACGAGTAGACCATTTCTTCACACCATCTCCTCATTTCTGGAAGAGCTAGTACTAAAATCACAGTAGCATGCCCTATCCTCAAAATTTTGAGAAAGCAATGAACTATAAGTTGCTTGTTAATTTGCTTGCAAATTCTGTCTGGAAAAGATTTTGTCCTGAATTCCTCTGTCAGATCTCCAAAGACTAAGAACTGTGCTCAAAATGGTGAGGTGTGACAGTTCCAGACAGTTCCAAGTGTTGTCTCTGGCAGTTATGAAACACTAGAGCAGATATGGATCCATATAATGAATCCAGATCTCTGATAGATAACTAGACTTTTGAAAATTATTTCTTGTAGCTGGGGGAGTGCAGGGCAGCAGATACTCAGATTTTTCTCATCTAGCATTCTTCCATCAAAAATTATATTCAACTATGGAATTGGATTATTCAAAGTCTGTTTATTTTGAGTTTGTACAAGAACACAGTAGTCTGAAAAGAGAAAAATATTTGTGCATATCCCGAAAGCTGAGTGTGTCATTTCTATATCTGGTAAGCATTCAGCAAAGTTAAAGGATTTAATAGTGTAGCCAAAGAAAGATATTTTGTTACTCCATTCCATTATTCAGTTGGTTTTCTCTGGCCTTACATTCATTTTGGAGCTTTACTCTGCTGAGACACATTTCTTCAGAATTCTAGATTATAGAGTGCTTTTCCATCTCTTCTTCAAACTTTCTTACTCATGTAGCTTATAGCTGAGGAATTGCATTTATTGTATGTTCTGCAGACTGACAGGAAAAAGAAAAAAATGTAAATGTAATGATACAATGTTAACGTGGTAACTCCATTGACACTGATTAGGGTACTATTAAGTCTCACAGATGAAATTATGTGGAAGATTTAGCAAAACACAGTTGTGGATGCCCTAGGCATGGGTGAAAGAAAGGTTGCATATCCTGCTCTTGCAAGGCAAATGTTAATCTGATTTCAGAAACTGAAAAATAGGTTTGACTGTTTCAGGATCTATGCATAACTTTCCAGGATGGAAAATGTCAGGGAGCAGCTATGTGAGGAAGGGCAAGTTGGGAGCCAAAGATGATCAAAGTGCAAGCTGTGCCATCATCAGCTAGGCACGGTGCTGCAGCACACATGCTGAGTGGGTAGCACCAAGGGTTGGTAGCAACACACTGCACTAATATGAATTTCAAATGAGGCAGGGGTTGACTTACGAGCAGCTGCAGAGGGGTATTGGAGGCTGAGCTGGAGATGTGCTCTGTGTACTCCATGTACAGGTTTGGAGCCCAAGCCCAGGCAGCCAGAAGCAGGGTTGGGCATAAGTGTAGACATGCCAGAGTTTAGTTAAGGGCTTAGTGTACTCAAGGTCCCAACAGAACCAATTTCCCAACAGAAATTATTTAATAAAAACAAACCTTGCTTCTCACTTTTTTGCCCAATCATATTCATGTTTTAATATAGTAGTAAGGAGGCAACCACATATATCCCAGGATAAGTTTTTGTTTCCCCTTTTTGTTTTAAACTGTTTCTTGCTTTTGCCAAGTGTGCTGAATGAGCTACGAAAAACAATAGAAGAGATGTTTTGGTGAGGATATGATCACGTTTGACAGCTACTGCTGCCAAATTATAATCCTTCTTTTGAGTTGAGTAGTCACTAAAACTGTTTCAACCAAATGTCCCAAAACCCCCTCTGCTGTTTCCCTGTAGAGCTTACAGGTAAATAATGAATTTATATAATGCTTTATATACTGTGTAAATCTATGTAAATATTTATTCCTCGATTTACAATCATTTTGTTTATTATTTGTATATTATTAACCATTTTCTTTAGTATGCACATTCTGTATTTTTCAAAACACTTTAAAATGTTAACTACCAGACATCAACTAAGCTATTTCTAAAAGAAAACTGGCTGCAATTATCATGTGCAAATAAGGTAGGAAAATCATGTAATTAGAAAAAGAAGTTCATACTTTTCAGCAGATTTGATGCTTCTTGTGTGTATTACAAAGATGACAAAACACTAATGTGAAGGCTGCTTGAGAGAATACTTAGAAACACTGTTCCTTGAACTTGAGCTTTTTGAAAGAAATGTGTCTGAAATTAAAAATAAAGATCAGAAGGATATTTATTCCATTCTTAGAAGCCATACAGCTTGGGCTGAATCTTCATTAGACACAGGAATCCTTATGAATATTATATCTTTTCAATTAATGTTAGCTAATCTAATTTATTTTGGTAATTATGAAGGAGAAAAAAATGAGTGAAGCTTTGTCCTTAGTATCACAAAGTTGCGATTTACCTGGTATTAGTAAAGCTTTGTGCTATCTGTATTACTTGTCTTTTTAACACCAAAGTCAGCGATGGCATCTTAAGCACGACAGGTGAATAAAATAGAAACTTACAAAGGTACTTGTTACTCCAAATATGTGATTCTGAAAAGTATGTCATGGTCAGCAACTGCGCTTATGGGAAAACTCTTTCTTTATTTCTGTTCAGCTTGACATTTCACATAAAGACAATTTGATTCCAGATGTCTGCAGTTTCTCTAAAGAAAGACATTTTTTGACAGAAGTTGCTCTTTAATGCTATTACCTTCTGATTTTATTTTGTATGTGTGCTTTTTAAGGAAACCACCAGTTGAGTGGTCACTATCAAAGCAAAACTTCAAGGTTTCTAACATTTTATCTCTTTTCTCAACACTCACACTTGAATTCTCAAGTAATTTCACCTTTTTCCTACATTCAGTGGTATCTGGACATAAAACCAAGTGATGTTTCATTGTAGCTTCTTTTCTACCATGCTCATGGGAACAAGAGGTGTCAGAGGGCAGCCTCCTGTACCTCAGACCTTTAAACATCTACAGCTTTTTGCACGGGGAACAGGTGCAACTACAATTAGCTCTCTTCCTGACCTCCAGAACTGTGGAAAATAAATAGTTAAAGAAGCCTACTAGTATTGAACTTATTTTGTTATTGAGCTATCCCCAAATGCAGTCTTTTGTCAAACTGCAGTACAAATGCTCCATCTTAGTCTCTCATCTGTACACATTAGCCTTACTTCTTGCATGTTGTGCTTAGGAAGCTTATCACCTCCTGGAATCCAGGGGAAGAGAACTTAAAAGGAGAAAGTGAAAAACCACATGGACTGAGATAAAGATAATTTAATAGGTAAAGCAAAAGCAGGGAATTCATTCACTGACTCCTGCCATCATGCAGGTGTTTGGCCATCTCCAGGAAAGCAGGGCTCTGTTTTTAAGTTACTGGGGAAGATAACCACCATCACTCTGTATGCCCCTCCTTCTGCCTTGTTTCCCCAGTTTTTACCACAAACCATGGATGGTATGGGTCAGCCATCCCAACTGTGTTCTCTCTATCTTCTTGTGCACTCACAGCCTACTCACTGGTGGGGTGGGGTGAGAAACAGAAAAGAACTTGACTCTGTGTAAGCACTGCTCAGCATTAGCTAAAAACTCCCTGTTATCAACAGCTGATCCACAAATTCAAGACACAGTAACACATAAGCTGCTTTGAAGGAAAATAACTGTATCCCAGCCAAAACCAGTACTTTAACTTACCTGTTTTCCTATTCACTATGCCTTATTTTTCACTTCACCTTCCAAGTGTCAGTATTTTAAGTGTGGAAAGCTTACTGGTAGAGGAGACTTTGCTGATAGACAACTTTGCATGTCCTTAATAGCAGAGGAAAAACAGATACACTTAGATACACAAATATTTTCTCAGGTGTTATATATGCAAGTCTTGAGGTAAACAGACTTACTTTTGCTTTACATGCGTTAATCGATTGGGTCAAAGGAAGATGGACGGAGTGTTTGTGAAAGAGAAGCTGACTTTAGCAAACACAGTGTTTTACTGTATAGCATTAAAGCTCTGATTTTTGTACACTTACCTGTTTGAAATAAATATTTTAAACTTAATGCATATTAGTAGTTATGAAAAAAAAAAAGCAACCAAGATGCTTGTATACTTAGCCAGGCTCAAAACTGGTGTATAGTGTTTGCATTATTTTCACTGAGAAGCATTCAGTGCATTTCAGAATTAGCAGTGAAGGATGCACAGTGATTTCCCTACCAGATGCTAACATATGG
The DNA here is from genome assembly GCA_033816785.1 of Picus viridis. Classification (NCBI taxonomy): domain Eukaryota; kingdom Metazoa; phylum Chordata; class Aves; order Piciformes; family Picidae; genus Picus; species Picus viridis. The sequence continues at coordinate 23,629,360 of CM066576.1, forward strand.
TAGTGAACACTGGCACCTCCTTATTCTCAACATCTATCATGCTGCCTAGCGAAGAGCAATGATAATGGATCCTATAGGCTCCGCTCTTTGTGGGTTTCTCTGAAGGTACTGATTTAATACCACCATCTGGTGGTATTAAAAAAAGTGCTCTTTCAAGGCAAAATCAAATCCTGTGTATGAAAGTCTACAAGTGCAGTTCCATTAAAAATGGTATTCTTAATTAATAACATATAGGGGTTTCCTGCTATGCTCTTGCTGAATGTTGAGGTGGTACCATTTTAAAAGGCTCCTTTTATTTTTTAAAAGCAAGACATTGTATTCCAAGAGTTTTCTCCTTTTTCACAGTACATTTTCTTAGAGGAAGGAAAATGTAGCAAGATCTCTCAAAAACATGCCTGTAATTATATGCTGCTATGAGAGATGTTGGGAGGAAGAATTAAAGAATTATTCTTTTTCATAAATGATGTATTATCGAGGAAAGGATAATAGTCAGTGTTGAAGCAATAGAAATTGAGCTGACCACAAATGAAAGCTAAAACACTGAAAACTAATATTAGGTTATTTCTATGGTATCTGAGGATACATCTATGCACCTTACAGGTACTTGGCATATATTTATATAGCAGCAAATAGTTTATGTGCCCTTGCAAGATTTGGGAATAGGAGTAACACTGATCCAGGGAAGGGTTGTTTGTGATTCTTACCAGCAGTGACTGCTATTGGTGCGGTCTTTTGATCACAAATTCTCTATGGAAATATGTAACAGGGCTGTGTTTGTACCTTCTCTGACCTCTTGAGATCCAGCAGGACATGTAGGGGGATTGCTGACTTTCACTCTCATCTGGAAACCTTTGGAACCACTACAGTGAGGACTGGAGGTCTTGCAGGTTTTGCACTGGTACCTGCAGAGCTCCCTAAATCACTTAGTTGCTGGGCAGTGCTGAGCCTCTGGGAAAGACAGCAGTAGCTGGGACATCTCTTGGGTTGCACTAGTGAGTTGCACAAGAGAGAGCAGCTGAAAAAGACTATTTGTCAGTCCATTTGTTAATACTTGTGCTTCAGAAAGGTGTGTTTTATAAATTTTCTTTTGGGATCACAAAATACTTGACTGAATACCTGCAGCTCACTTCATGCAGTGTGGTGGGAAGGTGGTCAAGACAGACACATGTAATAGAACCATTGAAAAAAATTTACTCTTTGATGGAAAATGTAGGCATCTGTTTTGAAGTTTTGCATGTAATACTTAGATTTGCAATGTATTTTCCCCCTTAGGTCATTGATCTCTCTGCTATGGAGAGGAGAGATTAGCAAATATTGCTTTGTTGTAGTTCACTTATGCTACTTTTGCCTTTTCCTCTGTGAGGTCAAGTTTAAATCCCTGTGAAATATATAGAGCATGATAAGGAGTCTCCATCACAAAAAGGGGTGATGCAATCAAATCAGACTTCCTGTCATAATAGAAAGGACACATTAATCATTGATGTTTATGATGAATTTAATAACTTTTTTCTGTAGTACAGAAAAATGTTTGTAGGACATATTCCCCAGAATTCTGAGACAAAAACGTTTTCCCATTCTTTTAATAATACATTCATAGAAGAGTGTACAGGTGTTTGGGGTTTTTTTGGGTTTTGGTTGTTTGTTTCATCCACATAGACTTTCTATATCTTCATGCATTCTGGTTCTGGTTGCAGTCTGTAATTTGCAAAATATTTGGTCTATGTGCTGTGGGCATTATTAGGACATCATTCCAGTAAAGGCAGTCAAATGGGAAGAAAAACTTAAAAAACTAAGCAAACAAAAAGGTCTGGTTTTACTTTCAGAGACCTCTTTTTGATTTGAAAGATGTTTGTGAGTGCTAGCCTTCATTTTTATGAAATCTGTCCGAAGTCAAGATATAGTTACAAAGACACTGTTGCTGTTGGCCCAGGTGTATCACAGTACATTAGAGGTTGGAAGGGACCTCCAGAGATCATCAGGTCCAACCTGACTGCCAAAGCAGGATCACCTAGGCTAGTCTGCACAGGAATGCATCCAGGAGGGTTTTGAATGTGTCTGGAGAAGGAGACTTCACAACCTCTCTGGGCAGCCTGTTCCAGTGCTCTGTCACCCTCACTGTAAAGAAGTTTCTTTTCAAGTTAAGGTGAAATCTTCTGTGTTCAAGCTTGTATCCATTGTTTCTTGTCTTCTTATTGCATACCATCAAAAAGAGATTGCCCCCTCCACTTGACACTCGCCCCTCAGAAATTTATACACATTGATGAGATCCCCTCTCAGTCTTCTCAAGAATAAAGAGCCCCAGGTCTTTCGATCTATCTCCATAGGGGAGGTGCTCAAGTCCCCTAATCATCCTTGTGGCTCTCCATTGGTAGTTTGCCAGTAGGAGACCCTTGCCAGATGTTTCTATTTTGGCAGAAGAAATTAGTGGTAGGGGTGCTTTGTTACTGGTTTATCTCAGAGACCTGTTGACTTTCTGACAGTGTGTGTAATCTTGCTTCGCACAGTACAAAGTAGCAGTAGAGATTTTCCTGGTCTACTTTTCTGTTGCTGTAATGGGTCAAAGAACTCTGCTCAAGTAATACTTGTACTTTTAGCTGACTTCCTCATTGCTTTTTGTGGATGAAAGATGTTTCTGATGGGCCCCAGTTCAGGCCAAAAATTCCTCCTGTATTTCTAACCATGTGTTAGAACCCTTCAAAAAGGTGATGATTACTCTTACAAGTCCATGGGTATATTCCTCCCAGATTTTGAATATCCTCCTCTTATGACTGGCAAATATCTGCATTCAATTTCATTCCATATAGATGCATCACTAAGTAGTGTCATTTAAAGGATGAATTAACTGTGGAAATATGCTAACTGTTATGTTTCTTTATTGATGATCTGGATGAGGGCATTGAGTCCATCATCAGTAAATTTGCAGATGACACCAAGCTGGGGGCAGCAGTTCATTTGCTGGAGGGCAGAGAGGCTTTGCAGAGGGACCTCGACAGGCTGGACAGATGGGCAGAGTCCAATGGCATGAGATTTAACACATCCAAGTGCCGGATTCTGCACATTGGCCACAACAACCCCAGGCAGTGCTACAGGCTGGGGTCAGAGTGGCTGGAGAGTGGCCAGGCAGAGAGGGACCTGGGGGTGCTGGTTGATTGTAGGCTGAACATGAGCCTGCAGTGTGCCCAGGCAGCCAGGAAGGCCAGTGGCATCCTGGCTTGCATCAGGAACAGTGTGGCCAGCAGGAGCAGGGAGGTCATTGTGCCCCTGTACACTGCACTGGTTAGGCCACACCTTGAGTCCTGTGTCCAGTTCTGGGCCCCTCAGTTTAGGAAGGATGTTGACTTGCTGGAACGTGTCCAGAGAAGGGCAACAAAGCTGGTGAGGGGTTTGGAACACAAGCCCTATGAGGAAAGGCTGAGGGAGCTGGGGTTGCTTAGCCTGGAGGAGACTGAGGGGTGACCTTATTGCTCTCTACAACTACCTGAAGGGAGGTTGTAGCCAGGCAGAGGTTGGCCTCTTCTCCCAGGCATCCAGCACCAGAACAAGAGGACACAGTCTCAGGCTGCGCCAGGGCAGGTTTAGGCTGGATGTTAGGAAGAAGTTCTACACGGAGAGTGTGATTGCCCATTGGAATCGGCTACCCGTGGAGGTGGTGGAGTCACCTTCACTGGAGGTGTTCAGGAGAAGACTTGATGGGGTGCTTGGCTGTATGGTCTAGTTGTTGGGTGGGTTGGATTGTTTGATGGGTTGGACGCGATGATCTTGAAGGTCTCTTCCAACCTGGGGTATTGTATTATTGTATTGTATTATTATTGTATTGTTTCATGAATGTCAATACTTGGACCAATTTATAGCCGACTTGTTTTTCTCCTTGTCCCAAATAACTCTGCTCTAACTTGCCTCTGGCTCACTGCAAAGAAACTGATTCAAAGAGGTGGAAAACTCCCCAAAGTTGTTTTGCTTTCTTTAATCTCTCTAAGTTTTATGCTTTCTGTGCAATCAGCTTTTATATTGCTGCTATTACCATTGCCAGGTCACTTTCTGCTCTGAACAAATTATGAACATCAGCAGAGTCCTGAAAGGCTGAAAGACAAGTAAAGATAGGAGTGAGGTTAAAAATATTTATCTGAACTAGAAAGCTGTGTAAAAATTTTGGGTATGATGATACAGTGGTATCTTTCTCCATGGCAGCTAAATCTGTAAAAATAAACCTCATAAAGTCTGCTTGTAGCCTTAAATTCCAGTAATTTTCCTTTCCTCAGCCCCTCCCCACTTACATTCTAGGAACTTTTTGTTGGTTTTTTTTTTTTTTTGGGGGGGGGGGGGGGAGGGGGGGTGGTATTGTGTGTTTTTTTTAGGTGTTGTGTTTTTTTTTTTATTTTTATCTTAAAAAATGCTCACATAATTTTCCCAAAATCCTTTTTCTTCCTGGTTTTCTGAGCTGGCCACTTAAAACATGTTTCTGGAGCCAGGCAGACTCAAATGTCCAAATAGCTGTTCACCAGGGACAAAAAAAATCAGGTGACATTAGAATTTTTAGGGTAGAAAATGTTCTTCATTAAGTAAAGGTAGTCAAAACCTAACTTAGAATTTTCTTTGATAGGAACTCACAGTTTAAAAGATTAATTTTTATCCCCATATGTACACATGACAAAATATCACCTTGAAGTCTGCTGTAGATTAAGCCACACTGTAAGGATTAATTTATTTAATTAATTTATTTTACATGTATTTATTTTAAAAGTATTAATCTATTTATTATTTGTTTAATTATTACTTTTTATCACAACAGCATAGCTTTTTCAAATAAAGCCCATACAATAGTTGCAATAGTGCCATAACAGTAATTTTGCTTGGAGAGATAAAAGCAGCAGTCATGATTTGCCATCCATGAGCTAGGAAGGAGTATGTTCAAAGAACCCAACTGCATTTCAGTTGCTACTAATGGACTGACTGCAGTAGTGATTAGTACCAGCATGACATCTGGCAGCTCCTGAAAAGCTGCCTATTTCTAAATGGGGGCATGAAGAAAGCAAATTTAATGTCAACATGGGAATAAGTGATGGAAGGCTGGTGGCTGAGGATTGAGATGACACTCATTGTTAATTATAAAAATTAAGCATGCTTTGCTAATGCAAAATGTATTGTTTGGCCACATGGGGTTAATGTTTGCCATGTTTGCTGTGAGTCTCTCTGGGGTCAGATTTGTAGGGGTTTTCTGTGAAGAGCAGGACTAACAAAAATATTACAACTAAACTCTAATCGTTCCAATGGGAAGGCACAAATGGGAATTGTAAGCAAAGTCCTTCTGTCAGAACAAGCAGGGGGAAGTTATCAGCTGCTAAGTTCCGTAGGGGTGGGCAGGGTGAATGCATTGACAACACATAATTGGTGTAACTGAACCAATACTCAGAGTGATAGAAATGGGACTTTTAGTGCCTGGTGTAAAAGAAAAGTTAATTAACTTCTGTAAAGTAGAACTCATTCAAGTTGAAAACAGATGTGCTTCAGTTTCCTGCACGTATTCAGCTAAATATAACTTTGTGCTCAAAGGCACTTGCTCATAATGGATTCTCTAGATCACATTCCTAGAAGCCTTATGCAACTATGCTATAGCTTGTGTATGATGCTGGTTTTATTGTACTTACCAATTCAAAAATTTGCTAGAGCTTTAGAAGATTGTGCTGCCATTGGTAGGAATCAAAATTTGCACAAATCTTGGCTTATTGCTTACATCTCTTTGCAAAACCAACACAACTCCTCATGGTTATTAGAATTTAGAATTCTACAGTGTTTTTGTGGTTTTTTTTTTTTTTTTTTTTTTTAGTTGTAGTTAGTACTGACTGAACACGCAACAGCTCCTTTTGTGGGCACAAGTGAAAAGTCATATTAGTAGAAAGTAGTGTGTTGTATTCCCAGTTGAGGAACTTGATAGAAACAACGTCAAGGAAAATTGTCCACAAATGGCTTGCAGAATTATACTATAGCCTCTTGTAGTCTCTCTAGCAAAAAAATGTCCTATTACAGCAAAACAATTATACCCTCTAGTAAATATCATGGCATGTTTCCAACTTTGTACTTTTCACTGCTTGAGTTGTTTGCTGCTACTGTCAACTACCATTGTTATGAATAATTTCTGTTTCTTTTTGCTGAATTGTTCTCATTTCAGTTGTCTTCTTAAGAGAAAATAAGAGCTTTAACAGCATAAATGGAAACGCTGTTCTGTGAAGCCTTGTAAAATACTATACCTCCATTTTACTTGGTGTCTGTTTGTATTTTTGCTTCTTTAAAAATTCCCAACCTGCTTTGTCAAAAAGACATTTAAAACTTGTGTAGCCCATGCAAGTTTTATATGTATAATTTAATGGTAAATTAATTGCATAAAATTATTGTTATCTTAAGCTTCAACACTTTGTTTCTTTGTTTTTCTTACCCACTTCTCTAAAAATCATCTGTTTTGGTGTGTGTTTGTGTTGTTCTGAGTTTTGACTGTTGTGGTGCTGATACCTTTTGAAAGTGTTTTTCCATTTGGAAGATCTGTGTGGGGTGAATACACTGACAGCTTATGACCATGCATAAAATGATGACAGTATGTATCAAAGCCTAGATAATTCAAAAGCAAAGCATGAAAAGTAGATGGATAGGGCAATTAATTGTGACTTCTCTCTTTTAGTGCCCTTTGTTTAGTATATAACATAGTTTAAGTAACAGAAAGTTACTTCCTCAGCATAATAGGGAGGTTGAAGATGAAATGTTTGATGTTAGCAAATTGAATGAATTTCAGGATCAGAAAACTTGTAACACAGCTCTTTGACACCAGCTCTGTGCGGTACTCTGCCATTGAAACAGATCCACTTGCTGATTCATAGCAACAGCAGGTGTCTCTTACCTTTTTCTACAGGGTGAGGAAAGAAAAAGAAATATATGTTGCTTGCTTGGAAATGTAACAGCTCTTTAAAGCAATAATAGACATTGCTGTCACCTGCTGGAGAAGTACATTTCTTCTGCCCTGTTTTTTTGTGACAATCAGGAACACTGGACCTTTTCAGTTTTAAAATTTTCTTTAGAAAACTACTTTATTATCCTTGTCATTAATGCCTGTCCAGATCTCTATCAATGCCAACAATTTACCATCTGTTCACAAATACTTGTGGAATAAATATGTACAAAGGCTTATATACACCTACAGCTTTCCATGTTGGAAAAGACCATCCCACAGAATTAACCTTATGTGAAGGCCCCCATAGCTGACATATTTCATGATAAACTAATTTTTAGATACCTTCTGAATGAGCAAATCTTTTAAAATGCACTCTTGCTTGGACCTTTGTTAGCAAACTGAGTGTATGGAAGAAAGAAATCCAAAGTATCTGCATTCAGCTATGGTACACAACCAACTATAAAAAAAATAATCCTGTAAAGCATTAGAATGAGGATATCCTTTTCTAATTGTCCTGAGAGTGAGCACTGCTTCTGTTAAATTCAGAAGTGTTTTCATTCCCTTCTGAAACACACTATAAACAGCATGTAAATTGAATGCCTAGAATTAAAATTGGTGGCATTCATATGCATGTGTCCTGTCACATGAAACGTCTTAAGCTGGAGCAGTTACTTACCTAGGAAAGAAGAACTGTACGTGTACTGGCCTGAGTATTTACAGAACTAGCAAAACTCTCTAGATCCAAACAGAACTGCTGAGTCCATAATATGTTTCTCTTATTAATTTCACGTTCCACGTTACCCTCAAAACTCAAGCAATCCCTGAGTTTAGTGCCTGATGTTTTATTAAATTTGCACTTGAGAACCATAAAGGAAAAAAAATTAACTGAAATATAATTTACTACTGAAAGAATTATCCAACTTCTCTGCATTGTATATCCTGTTGGGTAACTTTGGATATGTTTGGCTGCCAGTCAGCAACCAGCCTAATCTGCCAATTTCAGATTCACACATCTCTAATGAGATTACAGAAATTCTGATTAATGTCCTTAAGCAGCCAGAGTGGCATTCTCAGAAGTGTACAGTTTTGGTTGAAATCTCTCTGAAGTCAGTGCAAGTTTTAACATTAACTGTAACAGAAATGTAGAAATGAAAGAAGTGCTGAAGCCATGGAAACCAACTCTTGGACTCCAGAATGGCATGAACAAAGGAAGAAGTGTGTTTTTCACCCAGCCAGCAGTTAGGAGGTTTTAAGGATTCCAGGCAGTACAGGTGGATGCTTAAAAAGCAAAACTCAAAGGTGAAACTGAAGTGCTTTGTTGCTGCACATCCACTATTGCAAAGCAAATGTAGCCTGAGGCCTCAGGCAAAACAAAATAAACAAAAAACCCAGCTGTGTAACTTTTTTTGATAGGGTGGGGGGTTTTTGTGTTTGTTTTGTTTTCACCTTGATGTCTTCTATCTGAATTATAAGCCTACCTGTGTGCAAACTGCAATAGAAGGGCTGACTAGAATGAATGGCATTTCCTGAAGAAAAAAAAATATGTTTGGACAACATAAGGAAAAATTATATTAAATTGGAGAGCCTGAAATACAGTAAAAGCTGCAGTGAGGTTCAGTTCATCCTTCTTTAGCATTTGTTTAGCTGGAAAACATCTCCTCCAAGGCAATTTCTGATATTCTCTGACCAGGCAATGGTAGAAGCAAATAACTAGAAAGAGATCATGGGAGCACAAATTTAGGAAAATCTCTTATATAACACCTAAAATTTAGAAGCAATTTGAATATATATGCAAATTCTATTCTTTTCTGCATCTCTTTACTTAGTGCAGATCATGAAATGTGATCAAAAACATCTGAAACATTTTTTTCGTGAGTGTAGTATATTTTTCCCCATCTATTGACATCAAATAATACTTGAAATAACAAGTAGTTACTTAAAATTTTAGATTTAAATTGCCTGGCTACCTTTATATGATGTAACACTTTGGATCTCAACACTGCATTCATTAAGCAAATACAATGAAAGCAAACTGCAAAATAAATCATACAAATTAATGTTCTCCATACACTTTTGCTTCTATAGGTTTTTCAGTACAGAATAACTAAAATGAATGTACACAAAGTGGATTCCACTTTTGGAATACTCATTACGAGAACATCTCTCTCCCCGTAACAAAATTTTGTCCTTCAGCCTGTAGAGGTCTCTGACGTTTTCTTTGCATGCAGAACTTCCAGTGCCATGGTACAGAATTCAATGCACACTTAAATACACCAAATATGGGAGTCAAAAATAATGGAAAAGGGACCTGGGTATATTGAAGTCAAATATGGGAACTGTTCCCCAAACAAAAGATTCAGAAGTCTGTCTTCATTTTCAGGTTTAAATGTATTTATTTAAGCATCGGAACAAAACATGGAGGAACTTATATATGTAATAACGAGTGATGAGACTTTCTGTATTCATAGGGTAGTGCTTGTACATTAGCCCTATTTCTGAATTGTGTGGGATTCACTGGAGTCAGTGCAGTAAAATGTGTTCATGTCCTGAATTGAGTCCCAAGGAGAAAAAAGTGCCTCTAAAGTAGCAAAGCTGAATTTCCTATAATAGCTGTTTCCATTTGCTTTTATCAGAGAGGATGGAAGAAAGTGTGAGATCACATGTGTTTATATAGGAGGGCATCAAGGGCATGTTTTTGAAAAATATTGCTGAAAGCAGTAATTGAAAACATAGAACATCTTAAAACAATGAGAAACAAATGTTAACAAGTATAACTGAATGACAGGCACCATGAGAGGGGTTTCAATCTGCCCTACAAAATCAACCCACACTAAAATGGTTAAAGGAAAAAAATGAGTTCAAGGTTTGGTAATGAGTGCTATTGTCACTGAGGAAGAAAGATGCTTAGGGAAGAAGACATAGAGAAGAACAGTAGCTAAAATCTGAAGGAAGCTCTTTGGGGCTGAGAAGAGCTCTGAAGAGGGTTTCTTGGTTGACAAAGGTACTTAATTTATTTTGTAGAAATAGTGAAAAAGTTAAAGTGTAAGCTCTGTGTATGAACTCCTTAAAGCTTTTTTTTTTTGAACTGTGGAGAACTGCCCTAACTACATAAAGCTTTAGTTAGCACTTAGGTATGTGGCTGGTGTGAAAACTTTACACAAAAATAAGTGTGTAAAACAAAACAAAACAAAACAAAACAAAAACAAACAACCCTGAGAAATCCTGTGTTATTGGATTTATGGTTTTTTTGTCTTCCAGAATGTCCCCAGATAGATTGTCAACACTTGATACTTCTGTAACTAGTCAACTAAAGCAAAATCAGAAAGATGAGTTTAACTAGCATTTAAATGTTGTTTGATTGACATGAATAAATATTTAATGGTGGCCGCTTCTAAGTTCAGTGACACCGTAGGCAAAATCTTGTCTATTATCCATTAAGAGATCAACCTTAGGTACTGTCATCTGAACAATCTTCACCCAAGCATGAGGAATGGAAAAGCTCCTCTCTTGTAATCATCTCTGACAAACTGAATAGGGCAAACCACCTGTCTTGTAGGAGAACTGTAACCCAAAACTCCTGCCTGTGTTTTTATATGACAATGATGTTGACTTGCTGCCTAAAGCATAAATTGTCTAGTCAGAAATAATGTGACTTTTGACCCTTGCTTTTGGGAAAGTAGAAAAACATTGTAAAATACTAAGTATATTTCAAATATTTGAGGTAAACCAAAAATTGATGTTAAAAAGTTCAAAGTATAAGCTGTGACACGTAATTATTTGGAAACTGTAAAGTTAACTGAAAGGATACAATTCATATATGAACACATAAGATTAATAAATGGAGCTGTAACTCTTCACTACAAGCCCTTGTGAAAAGTCCCTTCCCATCTTTCTTGTTGGCATCTTTTTGGTTACTGGAAGGCTACTCTAAGGTCTCCCTGAAGCCTTCTTTTCTGAAGGCTGAACAGTTGCAACTCTCACAGCCTGTCCCTGTCAGGAGTTCTCTGAGAATGAGCCACATCTGTGGCTTTGATGATAATGTATCACCTTTATGATTGGAATGTATTATCTACTTTTCTTTTTTTTTCTTCTTCTCATAATTGATAATCATTTTCCTAAGGTAAGCAATTCCTTTAAGTTTTCTCTGGGACAATTTATATAGCTACTTTTCCAAACTTTTAATGTCAAATCTTACATAGTGTTGAATTTCAGGTACAAATCAAGTGCATGGATATATAGCTAATAAATTAATTGGGAGATTTCTTTGGGAGCTACTTTGAAATTTTGTGATAAAAAGCAAAGACTGGGGATCAAAGGTGCAGAGATACCCATCAGTTTGTGAATTTTGAAGGGCTGGAATTTGCCTGAATGTTTACAGAAAGAGATGAATGATCATGTATAGGTGCATGTTGCTGGTATGATCCTCAACTGAAGAACTTTTGGAGCTCAATTCTGTGGTGGAAACTGCAACAAGTTTTAATCTAAATGTGCAAGTTAGACTTCAGTACTGTCTATTGACATTTCTAAATTACAAGTTACTGTAGTGTGAAAAACATAATGAAGAGTCACAACAGTCAACCTTGACAGTGCATTTTACCTGTAGTTTTGAGGGTATGGAAGGTATTAACAGATATATTTTATTTTTTTTACTTACAAATAGCATGACCTTGAGACTCCTAGAGGTATTGCAACACAGTTAAGCCAAGCCTTTTGAGTCTTATTTTGTATTGAGTTTTTCCATCTCAGGTATCATTGTAGTTGATCATGTAAATGCAGCTGAATTGCTTCATATAGTGTGGTTGAGTTTGTTCTGCAAAAATATCCTAGTACTGCTCTCAATGAACTCCCAGTTACCCTTATGTGTCAACTTGTCATGTTCAAAGGTAACACTGTGGAAGTGCACTTGTATTTGGATCCTTCCCAAAGCAACAAGTGGACATCAGAGTTCTGAGGCATGTGGTCCAGAGATGCATCTCTAGAGATCTGTACTCAGTGTAGAAAATCATTGCTAAACTAGAAAATATTGTAGAGTCAAACTGTGTCTGTCAAGGGCTATGCAATCGTACAGGTATTATGCTTTCAAGCTCTCCTGATGCTGACTGTGGAGAACTCTGAACCTGCTCTGCATGGGGTTGTCCGGTACTTGTCAGACTTACTAATGATGGCTGAACTGCTTCCGAGCTTAGCTCCAGATTTCTAAGGTGACATATACACACTGAATGCCTTGTTAATAAATCTTTTTGGTAGATCCAAGCTATATATCCTCAGTAGTAATGAGTCAGTTTATCTGCAGTTCAAATTTCTCACTCACAGAAAAATAAGGCTGCAGCACATGGAGAAACCTATTAGTAATCCTTTAAAAGCTCTTATCCTGGATTTCATAAGCATTCTGCCATGCTTCTTGCCAAGAGATTGAGGATATCTTTTTGAGAAACTGTGTCAGGAAGTTTTCTCATCTGTGCTCTGCAGGATTGCTAGTGTTGGTCTTAATGGTGACTAAAAATATTTTTTACAATGACAGCAGAAATGAAATGGTGTCCCACAAATATGTGTTTTTCTGAATGGAAGCACATTTGAAAAAAATAGATATTTATTCAACAATATTTTCTGAGAGCTAGTAAAATCTAAAATTCATAAATGATCTGTCCTGAACAAATTGCTTACCTTTATTCTTCAATTACCTATTTTATATGGACTATAAAAAGCAACTTCTGACATTGGCATGCCAAAATGAGAAGTTTCTTTGCTTGCTTCTACTTTTTGTAAGCTCTGTTGTGGAGTTCATGATGAAGAATCTCTGTTTTCATACAGAGGTCTGATCCGTTGTAGTGATCTATGTATACTTGTGGAAGTTTCATAAATTATATGAAAGTGTATATATAGCTTGGATATACTGTCAGCCTGCATTAGGTGTTCCTTATGATCAGAAACTACATGAGGCGAGAACTTGCAGAAGCCAGACCTTGTATACCGGGCTGAGACGTAACAGACCTTAAAATGCTCTATTTTAAAGTTTGCAGTGGTTTTGATGTACACTGCCTATGGGCCTTTTGGACATGAGGAAAGAAAAAACGAACAGCCAAATAATCACAGAATCACATATGGTTATTTGAAACTGACTAGCAATTTTGCCTAATTTAACAGGTGAATTGTCCTGCTTTCTTCTGTCCTTTCAGGACAGGGCTTGTCACTGATTCTTCTGAATTAGGGTTCCAGTGGTGTTACCATAGAAATAGGCTTTGGGCAGTTTCTGCAGACTGAGTCATTCTTTTAGAGCAGAAGAGCAATTTCATTACTTCTCTTCAGTAGCAGATGGATTCGATTAACTCATTTTACTAATGAGATATTATAGTGGGAAACAGTTTTAATGCTTAGGTTTTGCATGTAGAGGGGTTTTGTGGTGGCGGTGGTGGAGATGGGGGATTAAACAAGTCGTGCATCTACAGCTGAGTTTCCAACTTGTGCTGTCCTTTGAGAGAGGAGGAGGTTGTGAATGGAGAGAGAAAGGAATTCTTTCTCTTGATTCCTACAAACTGGTAAGCGGTCTTGCACATCAAAAGTTGTCCTCAGGGGTGACAGGGCTTTAGAACATTTTCAGTACATACTCTGCTAGAGAGGAGCCAAATAATATAGCCTGAGAAAGCTGCATGTTATATTTACTCTTTTAAGAAATGTGCAGCTGTAAAAAAATGTTTAAATTTCTCATTTTAATATAGCTTTTCTGACTCCTGGTCCTTATCCTTGACCTCCAGCTCCTTCTGAGTGATGCATTTATCTTGCACTATCAGCTTTCATCATATAAAATGGTGTAGATCTCATCTTTTCAGAGAAAAACTTAAATGTGTATTCTTAAGAAATCATTAACAAATAATTTTATTTCTTTATTAGTCTAAGACTGGTACCTGAAAGGCTCTTGCTCTTGACTTCTTATTTAATAAATAGGTAATTGCAGCACTTACCTCCAGCTTGCTGTGAATTCTGAACAATTTGTTGTGACTTCACTTACCAAATCTTTAGTCTGGATATGTTCATTGTATTTCTTAGCTGTCTTGATTTTGATGAAGTCCAGTTTTAGTACATATTGATTTTGATACAGTCTTTTAAAAAAATTAATTAATTTAAAATAAAAATGAAAGTGGCTTACCTATCTGGGAATTAACTAACGAACAGTGGGTGAAATCATCCATAAAATTTGCTTTTTAACAGTGGTCACACAACAAAGAAAAATGATCAGCAATACTACATGTGTTGTCAAGAAGGAAGTATACATTATATATTTTTCTTTCTGGAAATGCATGGCAGTATTGATTCCATAGTATCATTTTGCACAAATCATGCAAAATTTATGTCTGAAACCAATTTAGGCCACATAAATATTTCTATTTCTAATACATGTAAAGAGATAAGCATTTTAAAGGAAGTATAAGACACAGTTATATCACCATGGGTTGTTTTACTGAAGTCAGGAAACTGACTTTCTATCTGGAACTTGGTTCCTATTCATTCTATTGGAAATACTATCTACCATTGAGTGTTCTCTTTTCTCCTGTTAACTCCAAGAAAATTGTAACTCTTTCTTCATTTTACCATGCAATTTCATTTTGTGGATTTTAATACATACAGTAAATGTAGTTATGACTAGTCAAAGGCAAAACCAGTAGGAGATAGTGGGCTGTGATTCCTCAGTGTTTAAATTGAGCCTGTTGGGTGCAGAGTTCTATATACACAGTTCAAAGACCAAGACTGTCACTTTTCTTCAGAAACAGATGAAATAGGAATATAGCACAAGTCTGAAATTTCCATAGGGATGCTGCTTTTTGACAACTGCCAGTATCAGAAATCATACTTTTTATCAATATTAAAACAGATCCATGTGTACCTCTCTTAGCACAGAACAGTCTCAGAAGTCTTGCATTGCTCCAGGATGTCAAAGAATATAAATGAATCCATACAGAAGATTTTTTCTCTGAATGTTTTACATGCTATCCAGAATTCTAGTTATTGGAAAGAGAGACAAGTTTGTCTATAAATTACTTGTACCATGTAGCATAATAAAGGAAGTGATTAATTACTCATAGTAAATAGCTTTATTTCCTATGTAATACCATCTGTCATCACATTTCAAATATCAAAACTCTAGAAATTTAACATATATAAATAAATATCAAAATATTTTTGTGTTTTAATTCTCTTTTTGCTTTTAAAACTATTTGACTTTAATACATGTGGTCTCAAGACTGCCTTACAAATGAATTATCACAGTGAGGCATTATTGGAAGTGACCTAAATATGAGTTACTCTTTGATTCAAAAGTCACAACTCCTTTTGGTGTGACTGTGGCATACTAGTATCACGTTGTGCTGCTGTGCTTATGCAGCCATGAGCATCTTTTACAATATATGAATAATGACACCACCATATGTCCTAATTAGCGGAATAATCACTACCCTCCTGTTGGTTGTCATTATTTCTTCATAAAGGCACTACCAGAGGTGTGATCATCATGCTCACCAATAACTCTCATGCAATACTTAGAATGGTCACTCAGCATTCTCTGATTTCCTTCTCCAGCACTGTACATTTAAACTAGAGCTATGAAACATCTGGCATAAGTGTAATACAATTTGCCTTTGCGCAGTAAACATGAGTGATGTGAGCCATTTGCATCAACGCTACTTGTTCCCGAGTGTTGATGTATCAGCCTGCATAGCTGATCCATGTAGCTTTCTCCCAGCTTCAACTTCTCTCAGAATTTCTTATGGCCTCCTAACTGATTTCATTCAGATACTGGTGGCCTTGGATTGAAACAATGGGCATAGTTTTTGTCTTTATTCATTGTAACCTAAATTAACTGTGGTCATCGAAAAGCAAGAATCTTTCCTTGTTCCCTTCTTTCCTGTGTGTCTGCTAATTCAATTAATATACTGGCTAAAGATACTTCAAAATTAGGTTTAAAGGGATTCTACTTATGTCTGTTTAATGTATTTTAAGAGTAAAATATTTGAATATATGAAGATAGGATATTTTAAATGTAAAGTTCATCTAGATTTATTTCACTGCAGATTTTGAAGTTATAATTGAAGACATTTTGGTTTTTGTTAATACTCAGCCACCACAAAGCAATGTAGCAAAGCCAGCAGAAGCCAGAGCTAGTATCTGCTGGAGCGAAGGAAGCTAAAAGAGAGAAACTTAGTATACACAATTAGCTTTTATATTTGTTATCTGTCCAATGGGATTATTTAGAATTTATCATTATTTTCCTTTTGGAATCCAATAGTGATTTATTGACATTCTACCACTTTCTGTTCAAGATCTGTTGAAAATTTTCAAGGGACAGCCTAAAACTACCACACAGTGCTTTAGAGCAGAGCAGTTCAGAGGTTTTGATTTTGGTTGCTTGGTTGGTTTGGGGGGACTGAAAGTGGTTTTCTAGAATGTTCAGTCCTGCAAGAGTGGGTGCAGTTTATATTTACTGTGGCCAGGTATTTGCAGTAATGGGAGACTGAAAATTGAGGTCTGTGTATACGTTAGCTAATATTTCTCATGTTAGTTGATTAACAGTGTCTTTAATAAAAATAGAAAAGTATATTTTTAGTACTTTTAATTTCCTGGCAGTCTCACAGCTCTTAAGCTCCTGAAAACCAGAACATTCCGATTACAATTTCCTTATTTAAGTCTGCCAGTGTTTGAACTTTACTGTATATTTTTGATGACTGGGGAGGTTTACTTACTAATTGGAATTTTGCCTAATGTTTTTGTTAAAATAGAACTTTCTATCTTATAATTAATCTCCGTGTTCTGTATGTTCTTACAATAAAAGTTCAGAACAAATGAGTACTCAAAATGTTAGGTGTATAATGAATAGTTAGAATTTAAACATAACTATTTTCCTGACAAGGACAAGGTTCTGCTATAAGCAATTGGCTGTCTTACATTATTCTTCTGCCAGATTGCTTCTTCTTTTTTTTTTTTTCCTTTTTTTGATAGAGTTTACAATAAGAAGCTGCATACAATAAGGACTTTTACACCACCACCAAAGGAATGAGTTCATTTCCAAAAAAAACCAAGTGAATCTACTTTATTCATTGTTTACTTAAAAATTTAATTCATTTGTCTTATCTGCACTTGAATGCAGGGAGAATAAATGAGTTTTCCTTATCGATTTATGAATAGAATCCCCAGCATGGCTCAGGAGGAAAAAGGAACATAGTCCATCTGTTCATGTGTGGTGTCATCTTCCTTTTTTAATTAATCCAGTCATGCAGAACTCAATGAAGCTTAATATGGAGGTAACAGACCAGTTCTCAAGTCCAAGAGACCACACTTCTCAGAAAAGGAGAGGACTGTTTGACCTCATTAGTTGTGCTCTACAATTTGCCAGAGCTTCTCTTGTACAGATTTGGCTCACTGTTTCATTTGCTGCTGCCAACATTCTCTAAGGAGTTTGGTCTGAGTCAGTTACATCTCCTACAGACAAAAAGATCTTTTTTGTAATGTTATGCATGAAAGTATAGGCCTAGATCAAGAAATGGTTGAAGTTCTGTGGGATATCCTGTGGTTGCATGACTTCCACAGCTGCGTATCACAATCCAGTTCAGAACCTTATTGAGGAAAACTGATGACTAGGGTTTGACCTCATTGCCTGATATTTCTCAGTTGAAACTTTCTGTTTCTGAAACTGATAGCAACTCTCTCATAAATTTGATCCCACAGTTAGATGTGATAAATGTAGTGTGATGCCTTTCTGTATTTATCTGACTGCAGTACACCAAGAAAATGATCTTACACAGGTCAAAGCACTGCTGTGCATTGGATAGACTTGCAACAGAACCCTTCTTCAAGAGAACTTATGCAAATGTAAATAACATTATAAAGCAGTAGTTCCCAGTGAAAAAGAATGATTTACTAAACCATCTACTCTGTCAAATGTATTTGAAGGTGGCTTTTATTTCTCGTTCTAAATGTGATAAAAGCTGCCTGAAAGAAAACCTCATGACAAGTTAGAGTACTAATATCCTGGAGAATATTGCTATTTCTGCTAAAATTGATCTAGTAATTGGAAACCTGTTGTCTTGTCTAAACCAAACCTGTAATAACTTCCGCTGTTGACTTAAATTATATGTTTCTGAAAATGCCACACAACACAGTTATGCTGTGTTCCTTAACACAGTGGAAGGTGGCTCCATGGAAGTATGAGGGAGACTATTACTACTTTAGAGTTTCCCCTTAAAATTTGTTCTAGTTGAGATTTGCTATGTTGTATGAAAAGTGTGATTGAAGCCTAGAATGTAGAACAGGTAGATTATCTTTTGTTTAAAGCTAGATACTTTTTATTGGTGGAGGCATAAGTAAGATACTTCTTCATTTTGCCCATTGCTGTCCATTTAGGTTGTTATTGATATAGTAAGAAATAGAATGTACTATGGATAATAATAGTGTGAGAGTACAAGAAGAGACAATCTGCACATTACAGATGAGGAAATGTGGTTATGCCTAATTTCTAGTGTCATTCTTCATTTGCAGCTCTAATGGTACTGTCTTGATGTGGATGTTGTCTACTAGAAACTGAAGTAAGTTTCTTGAAGGCTGTTGGAAAGCCAAAACATTATGAGAGAATATCGTTTGACTCACATTTGGCATGCTAGTGGCAAGATTTGGACAGATTTCCGATACCCACAGTTGTCTATTTCTTTCTGAAAACTACTTCAGAATGAGATTATTGAAAATGTCTGTAGTTTCTCAGAAAGAAGTTTGTGTTTGCAGCAGCAGTATAATTTGATAGTCATAGAAAATGTATTAAAAAATCCCCAACAAATCACAAGCAAGAGAAACAAAATCAAACCAAACACCTAACCTCCCCCCCCAAAAAAAAAAAAACACACCACCCCCCTAAAACCTAGCAAATTCCCACAAATCCACAAAACCAAAAAAGAAACAAACACTTCCCCCGCCCCCAAACCAACCAACCAAGCAATCAAAATAAAACAGAACAAACAAACAAAAAACCCAACCAAGCAAGCCCTAAACTAACCAACCAAACAAACCAACCCACACAATGCCTAAAAAATAAAAAAAAAAAGGTTTTGGTCCCTGAAGGCCACTTGTGGCAGTATCTCAAAACAGTACACTGCTTCTGATCCCAGAAGTGACTGTGGCAGATAGAAAGGTCAAAAGGAAAGAAAGTCTAAATAATCTGTGCAAAATTGTCAGATATTTTCAAGATACATAGGGCTATTTAATATGTGGAGCAGGGGGATACTTTTTTGCTGGTGATGTCCTTCTGAATGGAAGGCAGCACTGACTTTCATATAATGTAAGGTTTCATATAATGTAAATTTATCAGAAAAGCTCAGCTGAAATTTCAGACAGAAATTCAGAATGCAAACCCATTCACTTCTGCTGACATTTTGGGTTTTCAGTTTAAGTTTATTTTTGCAGCACATGGCAGCTTCACTTAGACTCCTATTGCTGATGTGCAAATTCCTTTTAAAAAAACATTCTATTATTACCAGTAGCTTTTCTTATATCTTCTCTCCTTGACTTTGAGTATATCTTGTGATGTAAGGAGGAGGGATTTAGAGCTAGATTAATTAGTCTTAAAAGACCAACTTCATTCAGTTAGAGTTCCAACATTTATTTTCTTGCTTTAAGAAATCATTATAAAATAATTCAATATTCATATACCATAATTATCATGAGACTTATTGACTGCATTCTACTTTTTCTCACTACATATGCAATTATTTGCATCTCACGGGTGATGAACAGGGCAGAGAGAAAAAGTAGCTTTCTGTTAAACTCACTGAACATCAGGGCTTGTGTTCTACTTTAAAGTTTAGATACTTCTGTCTTACAGTCAAATATTAACACCAGAGTTAAGCCCCAGTATTGTTACATTTAAATCTCTTTTTTTTTGGATTACAGCATTCTTGTGTCCTTTCTCACCTTTCAAAGGTGAATCTAGCTGTGCATTTGATTAATGCTTTGCTCAAATTCTTGGTTTGGTTTTGGGTTTGGTGGGTTTTGTTTGTTTGTGGTTTGTTGTTGTTTGTTTGTTTTGTTACCTTAATCACCCAAGGAAATGCTCTTGCTGAATATTATTTCTCTCACAATGCTTGTTTCTCTATAGAGGTAATTTTCTATAAATTATACTTTAAAATGTGGTTTCTGTGCAGTAGTTCAGTCTATGGATAGAGTATTTTCTCACCTCTGAGCTGCCAAGCTTGCTGATTTTTGAGTGTTACATTCTTCTATATATTCTGATTCATCACAAATACACATATCCAACTAGAACATTTAAGACAAGTTAAAAGAGACAATACTCAAGACATTCCTCTACAATTTTCTGCATTTTTACTCACGTATCCTTAACATAATTCTTAACTGTTCATTTTTATTTACAGTTAGATAAAACAGGAAAGTATGTTTTTAAGCATTTTGATGGGTCTGGAAGTGCAAATGGATGTGAAGACATTGTGTTCATACACAAGTACATCGTTAGCAAGAATAAACTCATCTTCAAGTGCCTGTGTACCTGCTATATTTGCTTCAATATCCTATAGGCCATTGGTTAGCATCTGAATTCCCTCCAATGGTTTAAATAATTGGGAACATCTTGTGCTTGATTTGAAGCCCAGAAAAAGCTTCTTCCCTTCTTTTCTTCTGTCTTTCTGATACTTCAGTAACCAAGGACATTTTGGAGCAAGAGATTGAGGTGCCAATTTCACATGTGTTGGCACTTCAGGATTATATTATATCATTCCTAGAATCAGACTGCATTTGGGTCTTATCAGGCACTGAAAAAGCCATTAGGCATAAGGAAAGTGAAAAATTCTGCAATAGTTTTTACTGTATCTATGAATTCTATTGTTCTTTTCACTTAAAATGCAGTTCCACCTTATGGTTCTTGAATGACAAAGTTAGAGATCTCCTTCCTACTTGTTCCCCCTCAATATTTCCCGTTTCATTTATTTTCTTTCTATTTTGTGAGATTGCACACTAATTAATCAAACAGAATAAAAACTTCTGCGCTGAAGAGAAGGAGAAAGGCCTTATGCCTTGGACTTGCCCACTGTCTGTCCTTAAAGCATAGTGTCACAAAATGTGGAATTATCCAAACAAGAGGGATGTAAACGATAACTGGACATAGCACTGGCAGATGGAAGTATGAATCTCATACTCCTGTCTTTTGCAAAAAGAGATTCAAGTGGAGGATTCTTGGAAATTTGCACTACATGTCTACCCTAGATTGCTGAATTGAGTTTACCTTAGAATCATAGAATCATTTTTGTTGGAAAAGACCTCTAAGCTCATCAAGTCCAACCATTCTCTAGCTCTACAAGTCTGACAATACAAAACCAAACATGCGCTTTCTGAAACACTCCCACAGAAATTCTGGTAGCTGTTAAATTTGCTACAAAGTACAGACAGCTTTTAAAAATACTTTCAGCAGGTCATTTATGTAAATTTTTGTTTGAAAGTCTCTCCTTTCATTGTAGAACAGGGAGGAAAAAAGGGGGGAGGGGGAAATAACCATGCAGCCATAGCTCTTATCTTCTCTCTGGCCAGCCTGATCTAGTGTGGGGTGTCCCTGCCCATGGCAGGGGGTTGGAACTAGATGATCCTTGTGGTCCCTTCCAACCCTGACTGATTCTATGATTCTATCTTCATCTTTGCAGTCTCCTTTATTCTGCTGCACTAGAGATTCTTTTTTTTGAAGTACAGTTTAAAAGTAGCTCTTTTAAGCCATTCCCATTATAATTCCACTGGTTTGTTAAACATGTATGAACTGTTTAACTTTGCCATAATAGCTTGTTTACATGTAATGTGAACACATGTATAAAGTGTATATGGATTTCTCCTCTTTTATTTCTTTCATTAAACTAAAAGAAGCTAGTGAAGATGTCAGCTTTTCTTATGAGCACAGCATAGCAAAGCATATCAAATCCCAGCTCAGAGATGTTAAGTGGTTTGAATATTTCACCAGTTAGGAGACATAAACCTTTCCTAGAAGTCTAAAATTAAAGGGCTTGTACACTTTATATTTGCATTTGGAAGAGGAGATGGTATGATAACATTTTTTTCTCAATACTCATTCATGCATAGAAAATTAAACTCTGTAAGAGTTATTTTTAGAATGATGTCTGAAACTGTGATTCCTAAACAAGATTGCACTGTCATGATAATGATGCTAAGAGTTACAGAGGTGGTGGGGGTTGGAGAGAAGTATTTGTTCAGATTAGGTAGTAGAAGGAAGAAGCTGCCCAAACACTACCTTGTAGTCAGTTTAATTTCCAAATATTTTTTTGCAGGCATTCTGGAAAGCACTTTTTAGATCTGTTTTGCTATATAGTGTGGTATAGCTCACATTAAGGATATTGGAACTGTTTTTCAAGAATGTGAGTAGAATTGTTGTGTTCAAATGAGTAGGCCCCTGTTTTATTTAACATCAGAGATTCCTCTGTGAGTATAACTTGTCTGATGGTATTTTCTCTTACACATCGTAACTTTATGAGAATTACTAAGGTCAGTTATGTAATAATTTTACCAGCATGAAAAATTAAATTGGACAGACTTATAAGCATATCATGCTGTCCAAACATTGATGTTATTAGGAAAGGTATACATGCTCAAAACATGAAGCAAATTCTTTGTGTGTTGCAGTTTAACTCCAGTAGTCAGGTCAGCCCCACACAGCTTCTCTCTCATTCACACTTGTTGGGATGGGGGAGAGAATTGGAAGGGGAAAAGTGAGAGAGCTCCTGAGTTGAGGTGAAGAACTTTTAATAGGTAAAGCAAAATCTGTGTGTGGAAGGAAAGCAGAATAAGGAGTTGATTTGCTGCTTCCCATCAGCAGGCAGGTGCTCAACCATTTCTAGGAAAACAGAGCTCTATCATACCTTAATGGCAAGTAAGGAAGACAAACATCATTGCTCTAAGTGTCTGCCCCTTTCTCTTCCTTTCTCCAGCTTTTGATGCTGAGCATGGTATTGTATGGTATAGAATATCTCTTTGGTCAGTTGAGGTCAGTAATCCCAGCTATATCCCTTCCCAACTTCTTGTGCACCCTCAGTCTGTTCACTGGTGGAGTGGGGTGAGAAACAGAAAAGGGCTTAATGCTGCGTGAGCACTGCTTAGCAACAACTAAGACATCCCTCTGTTATCAACATTGTTCTGCCTACAAATACAAAACATTGTACTACAGGAGCTGCTATGAAGAAAATTAACAGTATCCTAGCCAAAGCCAGATGTTGTGCCCTTCACAAGATGCATTCTTCTCTTTCCTAGTTTACTAATTTCTGTCTTTATATTTGTAGTATCTCAAATGAGAGTTCAAAGCAGTATTAAAACTTTTACAATGTGTCAGTGGCTATTTCTGGATGATATTACATCCTCTTCATGAGATTAAGCTTGTGGACGATAAACTATCCAGTCCATCTCTGAATCAAAGTTACAATGCTATGCTGATTCTCATGCTGATTGATGCTGATATGTGACAAAATGCTACTTCTATTTCTTGAAGAGGACATAGAAGGTGAACTAGAATTGAGATCTAAAAAGATCATTTTTGTATCTATATTGACTAATTTACACCTTTCCAAAATAGAAGATAATTTCTTAAATAGTGTGTATGAGGAAACATTGCAGCAGCGATTTGGAGATGATTTCTACATGCTTAACCTATGACTGGAACATGAAGAATAAAATTTGGAATATTTTCTTTACCATCTAAAAGAGGGCTCTTGCTGTGCTCCCAAACAGAATGAAGGGCCATTGCTACATAAACTAGTTTTCTTTTTTAAGGTTATAATTCAACAAAACATGTCATATATCATCTGGATGTTTCCATGCAGAAAAAGGAACTAGAGACATTGCATATGGTTTTCTCCTTTCAGACCAGTGGACTAGGCATTGACAGCATTCATCAGTGTCAGCATTTCTGATTTAATGAATTCTGCCTGTTCCAGATAAGTGAGAATCTGTTATGCTATTAATAGTTTTTCAAATTCCCTTGGAAAGAAATATCTAAAATACCACAGTGTTGAACAAAGAACATGTTTTCAATATTGTCAAACACTGGAATTTAATATTAAAATGACTTTAGGGATGCACTCCACAATAATGTAGTTTAAGGTTCCTTGAGGTAAAGACATGAAAATTAAGAAAAGAAGTCTGAGAACTCCTTTGCTAATTTACATAAAATTTATAGATTGAGATCTGATATGTATTTACAAAATCTGACTGTGTATGCATTTCCTTGGATAAACTATTTATGAAGGACTTCAACACCGGTGATTCACTGAAGTGCTCAGCTTTATTCCTTGAAGATCATTTTCCACATAATCCCAATCTGGCTATTATTAAACTCACTTTAGCAAAAATTTTGTTGAGTAACAAATGTATTAACATACAATTCTAGCCTCTTCTCCTTGTTAAAAAGCTATCATGTCACCTTAGAGTGCTGAAATCCTCTCTTTCACAGAGGCATATCAATAAACCACTATTTGGAAATCCAAGTAGCAAAACACGAGCTGACAGCACAAAAAATTAAGAATCATAACAGGAGAGTGGAGCTGTTTGTTTGTATTTTCTTATACTGTGTTGTTTTCCCTTTCCATTCTCTGAGATGTTGAGTGTGGCCTCAGCTAATGATTTCAAAGGAGAAAATGCTTCTACAGGAGCAGAGGCTGATAGTTGAATAGGATAATGCATATAGAAAAGAAAAGGTAAATTAACTCACCTGTGGTATTAAGACAGAATTACTTGTTTGGAGGGATTAGAATGAAGGATGAAGAATGTGTGGGAGCCTAATGAGAAAGAAAGGCTGCCCCCGAGATGTGAATGAAAACATACTCTTACTGGGCAGGACTGACAACAGCAAAGAGAGGATGAGCTCACAAAAGAACTTTTGTTAGACGGTGTCTTTAAACTAGGAGGACTCTATCTCTTTTTTCATAATGATTGTCATTATATCTAAGAGAACTCAGGAATTTTTTACTTTTAATTCTGGTGGGTCTTTGTTGAGGTGTTTGTTGGGTTTTTTTTTCAGAATTTTCAGTTTTGTTCTTAGAACTATCTATTTATTTTAATGCTTGATGAGAAGCAGTAAAACTAATTTCAGATGAGTCACAGTGGCTTAAAATGGTCAGCAGAATGTCTTTCATAAATTCAATGCTGGCAGATTAGCTATATATTTCAATAGATAATAATTCTACATAAATAATAGTTCTACATGACAGTGGTCTCTAATTGTCAGTACCTCATCTAGCTTGTCAAGATTGGGATTAATTCTGAAGACATCCAAGCTTATTCTCATCTATATTCTGGTTTTTGATTGCCTCTCTCTTTTGCTAGCTATTATATCAGTTACATATACGTTGTCAGTAGTGTCTGCAGTTACGATCCCTGATGAGGAACAGAGATGTCTTACATTTGTATGTTTAAAAATATAATTACCGGGAATAGAATTCAGATTTAATTTCAGAACTCCAATACTGCCCTTACTATCATTTTCCCCTCACAAACCTTTCACAGAGCATGCGCAACATGTTACTGAAAGCTCAAGAACTGCTGTTGGAGAATTGGAGATTACATGTTGAAAGACAGTTGGTGTTCTCAAGGATGCTGCAACATCAACTAATGGAAGAAATTGTTTATAAAAGCTATGAGTAGTAAAAATATTTGCATTGGAGAGGCAAAAGTGTAGAAAAGAAGACAGCTTTCTTTAAACCACACAACCACAGAATGATAGGGGTTCAAAGAGTCCTGTGAAGATCTAGTCCATCTGCTCTGCTAGAGCATCCAGGCACAGTTTAAATGATTCCAGGGTCGGAAACTCCATCATCCGGGCAGCCTGTTCCAGTGCTGTTCTACCCTCAAAATAAAGAAGGTCCTTTTCATGTTTATATGAAATTTCCTATGTTCAAGTTTGTGCTCATTATCTCTTGTCCTGTTACTGGCAACAGTGAAAAAAGATTGGCCCCATCCTCCTGACACTCATTCTTTAAGTAATTATAAGCATTGATAAATTTCCCCGCTTCAGTCTTGTCTTCTCTAGGCTAAAAAGCCCCAAGTCCCTCACAGCCTTTCTTAATAAGAGAGATGTTCTAGGCCTCTAATCATCTTTGTACCTCATGCATGTTCAGTAAAACTGAGATTTATATCACACACAGTTTCTTTGTAAACATTGAAGGATCTTGTCAGCACTTTTGTCTTTCAATATTAACCTCCTGAGACTATTGCCGTTGGCCATTTCTGATCATTAGTCTCACCCTGCCTGAGACAGCTCTGAAATCGAGGGAAACTTTCTGTCAGCTGCAATCTGGCTCAAAGCGATGCTCTAGCTTGGTTGTAATATGGAAATGGGAAGGGCATGTGCTTGGGACACCACTTTCCTGGAGGCAGCAGCTTGTGCTGGGCACCCAGCCACCTCTTTATTTATTGTTTAAACAAAAAGAATCTAGAGATCTTTTATTTAATCAAATGCATAACTTTTAGAATGTCTACGTTAAATGGGATTAATCCAAACATAGTGCTAAATCTCACAAATTTGGCTGTAACACAGCTTGACAAGGTCTTTTGTACAAGTAATGTCTATGAATTAAACCTGTGGTTGGAGCTTAGTTAGCTCAACTGTATTTGCTTGTGATTAAGGAAAAAAATATATAAAAGTATGTCTTTTGAAGACAGAAAATATGAGATAATGAGTAAACCTTCTGTCTTGTTCTTCTGTACATTTATGAAAAGGAAAATATGGAAGAAAGGAGCCAGTGAACTTGCAAGTGTAAGAGAACCTGATCCTTTTTTTTTCCTCCCTCCTTTGTTTTCCCTCCCCCCTTTTTTTTTTTTTTTTCCCCTTAAATGATAAACTAAAATTTTTACACTCAACTTTGAAAAAGTCATTTGCAAATTCTCTTTTACGTCTGAGTTAATGGGTGTAAATATTATAGTTCCTTAGCAACCCTGAAAGCGCCTAGGATCTTTTAATACTTCATATATATGATAATACCACAGGAGTTTTGCTAATTTTCCTGATTTTTATTAACTGTCTTCATTAATAAGATAGAGATAGATCCTCCATGTGATATGATGAGCTCAAAAGAAGACTTATGGTGCATTTATTCAAAGATGGCAGAGGATCATTTATATTAATGGAATGGCTTCTTTTTTACACTTGCTGATCCAGATTTAAGAACTTGAAAAGATCTAAGATGGAAATTGTGAAGTACTGATAAAAAACATTCTTTTAAAGGAGAAAATTCATACTTTCCTTAAGTCATTTACTAGGGCACAAAAGGACTTTTTTTACAATTACTTTGTCTGTGGTCTGTCAGCACAATGTAAGACTTTGAAATGTAGAAAAAGTTGTCTAGTTTATATTACTAAAGTTAAAAGGGTTAATAATAATTAATATTTGTATTCCTTCCATATGGAACCTTGAGGCTACATTAATGTCTGTATGAATTCAGAATGGACTGAAGCTCCATTTAACCTAAAATTGTGTTCTAACAATTAAAAATAGAAACATCTTTACTGTGTTTATTCTGGAGTTGCATGTAGACAGTTTGTTCAGCAGATATTTTCAAAGCTCTCTTTCATAAATTAATCTGATCTGGTTTTCTGTTGTTTCACAATGAATATTTAAAGACTAGTACTGTATGGAAAATATTTTCACAGTAAAATAGTGTGATGTGTGAGCTATATGTGATATACCATTTATCACCTGAAAGAGATAAACATAGCAAATCTGTTTTGATACTTGAATTAAATAGCACATATTTCCAGTCTTGGATAAGTAGGTTCCCAACATGAAATTGCAGTGATGTAATGTATATCCCAAGGAACAGATAAAAGAATACTTAAGAATCACTTCAGCTAAAAAGTAGGAACATCTGGCATAAAAACTTGTCCTGAAGGCCATCTAACAGCACACAGTTTTCAGAAATGTATCATTTCCAAATTTCTTCTGTCAATTTAATACCTTCTGACACTTGTGAAACCAAGGTCTTACACAGACAACAGTCTCCTTCACTTCTTTCCACTTCCTGAGAAGATTGAAGACTTCCTTACATATTAGCTACATTTCAATAAATTCCACTGGAAGTTAGATTTTAGCATATGACTGGTAAGAGCATAGCACCAAACAACCTGGAATCTGTACTTATTTCATGTGAGCATAGCTTATGCCAGTCTTAAAATCTAAAACTAGCAAGATATCAGTAGGAAGACAAATATGGTAAAATTGGTTCAGAAATGTGTAACAGCATACACAAAAAGCACTAACTTAAAACAAACAAACAAAAAAAACACCTGCAAAAGAAACAAACCAACCAACAACGAAAACAAGGAAACAGGGGAATATCTTCTCTTTGTCATTAAAAAGACGTACTCTAATTTGCTGCATTTTAAACACTCTGGCTCTATCAAGATTTGGGAAATTTGAAAAATGACATTTTCCAGTCTTTTTCTCTGTTAAAATAGTATTTATTTGCTTATAAAAACCCACCACAGGACCATAGAATAACACATTGGAAGGGACCTCAAGGATCATCTGCTCCAGCTTTTCTTGGCAAAAGCATAACCTAGGCCAGTCAGCACACTGCACCACTACTTCCCTGGAGAGGTGATTCCAATGGCTGATTGTTCTCACTGTGAAAAATTTTCCTTGTGCCCAATTGGAATCTCCCCAGGAGAAACTTGTGCCCACTAGTTCTCATCTTTTCCATGTGTCTCATTGTAAAAAGAGGTGTTCCATCTTCTTTGTAGCCCCCTATTAAAACTGGAACATGGTGATAAATTATTTTCTAAGCCTTCTTTTCTCATGGCTCAACAAACCCAGTTCTCAGTCTTTCCTCTTACGGCTGTCCTTTGATCATTTCTGTAGCACTTCTCTGGACCCTTGCCAGACTGTCCACGTACCTTTTGTACAGCAGGGACCAAAACTGAGCGCAGTATTCCAAGTGTGGCCTGGCAAGCACTGAGTAGAGTGGGATAATGAAGTCTTTATCTCTGCTGGTGGTGCCCTGGTTGATGCAGCCCGGCATCCTGTTGGCTTTCATTCCTGCTGCAGCACACTGTTCGTTCATACTGAGCTCATTGTCCACCAGGACCTCCAAGTCCCTTTCTACAGAGGTGCCTTTCAGTGCTTTTTGACTCAGACAATTACAAATGAGGAGCAAGGCACCTAATTTTATGGAGCTTATGTCGTCTCTACTCTTGTACAAAGTAAGGTACTATTAAAAAAAGACTCATCAATCCGTGACTTACAAGTTAAAGATTTTATGAGATATTCACAAACTACAGATCTAGAAGAAAACCTGTTTATAAGTAGTGATTCAAAATTTACAGATCCACATTTTACCCAGGGTTTTAATATAGGAAATTTCTGACTCACCAAGAACATCACTTTGTGGAAACTTATGAATAATAGTGAATTATACAGTTAAATCAAGGTCACCTGAAAGATGTTTAACATATTACTCATAAGATCCATGATAGTGTTCATTAAATGCATTTATGAACTGCACCAAATGTGTTCTCTTCACAATTCTCCCTTAAAGAATTATTTCCTTGCTAAAGAAAAGGACACAATATTTGCTAATTACTTTTTTCCCATTTTTGTTCTTTCCTTAGTCTTTATGGCCACATGTGTTATATACAAATTCTTCTGAGATAACTTAAGAAGCAAACCTAATTGAAAAATCAAACTCCAGAACATTCATATCCAATAAAATTATTGGCTTTTATACTGTCTAATAAAAAAAATATATTCTTGTATCTGCTTTATTCTACTACTTTAGATCAAGGATTCCTTCAGTAACAATTCATTTCTCAAAGGTGAGGCAGACTTTGGTTATCAAACCCCGTTCCTCTGTTTAAATATTCTCATTCCTTTTCATTTCTATTCAGTATCCAGACAAATATAAAAATCTTAAAATTTTCCAAACCTACAGAATCAAGCCCAGGATTCTTCATGGTTGGGATGATGCCTTAAGAGGAGACTTAGGTTTTCTGTGGTTGCAGAGTCAGGTTAACCTGTCTGTGGCTTGCTAGAATTTCTGGCTGTGTGACCTGTGATGGGTTAGCAGTAATCCTGTTTAAAAAAAGAAGCATGGAATAGCTATTTTAGAGGATCATGTCTGAGCAATGCAATATCTGAATTGGAATCCTATCAAGATGAAGCGAGAACAGGACCCAGGCCTCCCACATAGTCTGAATGTTGTAACCAATAGGCTATTATGCAAATAGCCTATGCACTGAGATATAAAGTGACTGCAATTACTGTGCTTTATGCTGATCTCAGTGCTACCAGCATGTGGGAGGCATATTGAAAGTAGATAAACTGGTTTATTTTGTAAATCCCTCCAAACCTTAGCTGTTCAGATGCTGTCTTCAGTGATTTTGGCTGAACTTCATGGACTGTACACTAACTCACCTTTTGGTGTCAAAAGGAAGAGATGTGGTAAAAATGTAAGCACTCTACAGACACAGGCATTATAGCTAGGAGGTTTTTTTACTCTCTTAAATTCAGTTATGTATATTTTGCATTAAGTCACTTTTTTGGCCTGCAGTGGTTCATAACCTTTTACAGTTTCCAAGAGTTTCATCTTGAAGCAACGTGCTAGTACAAAAAGTAATTTCCTGTTGATTATTACTGTTGGTGACGATTTGTTTGATGGCATGCTTCTGCTAGTCTAAAGATTCCTAGTCTCTCTGAAAGTGGCCTGCTGGGCAAATGATATGGGAAGGAAGTAGGGAACAATTCTTTCCCTGGAATCCTCTCCTTGAAACAATCTAATGTTTTTGGTTTGTAGTCCTTGCTGGGTTTGTTGTATTTTGTTGTTGTTACTTCCCTATGCCCTTGTAACCCTTCTTCATTCTACCCCGCCTCCCCCCAGCCTTTTTTTCAGCTGGGTGGTGGTGGTGGTGGTGTTCTTGGGGGTGATTTTGATCACCAGCAGACCCAAACAGTAAAACAGACCTCTCTCTGCTTAGGGTGACATTATGTTAATAGAGTTTCTCAGTTATGTCATGATGAATGCATATAACTTCTATTGGCTAAATCAATTTAACCAATTCACTTTAAAATAATAGTAAAGGTGAGAAAATGAAGATGCTAACCTGGATTTGCTACAATGGGTAGGCTTGCATGAGTTGCCAAGTGAACTAGTACTGATATTACTGTGTTTTCAGTGCTGTTTTTTTTTTTTTTAGCCAAAATAATTAACTTAAGCTTTTAAGAGCATGCTTTTTATTTTTTCTTTCCCCCTCAGGTTGTTAGAGGCTGAAAAAGCCAACCACTAAAATATACTATATTTGTGTGATATGTAACTCATAAGACTTAATATTGCTGAACATAACTTGCACAGAATTATCAGTTTGCAATAATCCATTCATTACTTTCATTGGTAAATGGTAACAGCCTGTAACTAGAGCAGAGAAACCTTCAAAACCCAGTTGTAGGTTTTATTTGTTTTCAGAATGACATACTGAGCCTTCCATGAATATCTAACACACTTTACATAATTCCACTGGATCAGAATAGGGTTACTCCACCATTCCCCAAATGTTAGGACAGAAGGTAGTGCAGGAAGCAATTGAACAGGCATGAACAAGGCATGTAAGTTATTTCTTATTAAAACTTTTGAAAGAAAATACAAATAATAGTGTTTTCTTGGGGAGTGCCAGGAAGATCACTGAATCACAGAATGTTAGTAGTTGGAAGGGACCTCAAAAGGTCTAGTCCAACCCCTGCCAGAGCAGCTTCACTTATACCAGATCACACAGGAACACATCCAGGTGGGTTTTGAATATCTCCAGAGAGGGAGACTCCGTAACAAGATAACTTGATTGTCTCCAGTGGCTAAAAGCCTGGACATTCTATGAGTATCTACAATAGGTGTTAACATCTAGTCATTAAAGGAAGACCTACCCATATTCTGCATCTTCCAGGACATTTTTAAATGTAATTTTGTTCAGATTTAGTACTGTTGTTCTGGAAATGCACATATCAGTACTTTGTATCAATGTCTTTTCTGACATATGGAAAAAAACTTCTGTAACAGAATGGTGTACTTAAGTATAGATTGGTAGTGGAAACACATGGTAGATAGAACAGATGTTAGACACTAATTCATAATACAGTAGACTATTGTATGTTATTCTGGAGACAGTATGCTGCACTTTTATTCATCCACAAGGTCAGCTCAATGCAGGCAATCCACTTCTCTGCTGAACAAAGGCACCAGCTTTCATTTAATAATCATTCTAAATGATTGCTGAGTGGAACTACTATAATGATATTAATATGCTGCTAATTACTGTTATGTTTTGCAGAACAATATAAGGAAATGTAAGACTATGAAATTAATTCTGTTTAACAAATTATTATCTTGAGAATAAAGTAAAAATAGATTCTTATTCTTGTCATAAAGTATCTTTAATACATTCATGTGAAAATTTTAGTGGCATTTCGGTGAGTTGAAATGTAATACATAGGAAAATTGCATAACAGTGATAAACAGACTGTAGAATAAGTCTTGGGATGCAAGTCTTGTTTTGTCTTATCTCATTAACTGTGCTGGAAGCACACGGGAGCTCAAATATATGATGGCACTTCTGTTTTATAAACTTAAAGTCTGTGCACTGTTCAATCAGCACTATGTGAAGACATTAATGAAAAGAGTTCCTGTTATTTGGTATAAGAGCTTGGAGGATTTTTAGTTTTTGTTTGTTTTCTTTTTCCATAGATAGTGTTGAATTGCCATGCACAGAGATCTGAGTCAAAGATAATTTAGTATGAATTTTTTTTATGGTTTTCTTTTGGTGGTAACAATACATATCTCCTTCCAATCCCCTACATTGAGCTCCTAAAAGAATTTTTTAATTTACCCTGGGAGCTAACTTGGAGTACTTATTGGATGAAAAATAAAATTTACTTATTAGATTCTATTTAATTTGAATTAAGGAATTAATTCAGAATTAAGGAATTAAATCAGATTGCAGGGTTAGAAAATTAGTATTGATTTGTGATGGGCATAGGTGGGGAGCATTGAAACCGGCATTACCTCTCTGTAAGAATTACTTGAGAATCCATGGTTCCAAGCTGATGATAAGGAATGAATATTCTCATGAGATGTAGCAATTTCTTGAGCTGAGTTTCGTTATGGGGGGAAAAAAAAAATCATTGATGCTTTTTATTCTGATAACTGAGCTAAACTATATTCTACACCTGGGATCATGAAATGTGTTCATTATGCTGATACAGGATTTACACGCTATCTGGCATATAAATGGTAGATTTTTTGGACCTTTGCAAGTGAAAAACAGTGCCTCATTTTTAGGAAAGTCTCACTTTTTTTTTTTTTTAATGACTTGAAACTATTCCACCTTACTCTGCTCTGACATTCTTCAAAATGACATGTCCTATCTCTTCTGACCACTTACAGATTTATTTATATATGCATTTTGGAAAAGCTTCAAAAAGTAGCCTTGGATGAAAGTGGTTCTTGTAATTTCATGTGGAAACTGCCTTCGGTTGCCAGAGGAGCTTTCTGGATTCAGTGATGTATTATAAATACATGGGATGAAACTGATATATGTGAACTTGAGAACTACAGTGAGTGAAAGGATTTTTTACTGCCAACAGACTGAAGATGAAAAAACACATTTACTAGTGTGAAGTTGTTGTTATTTTATAAATAATGATCTTTAACCTATCTGGGTTTTTGTTGTGGGTTTTTTCTCCTTGTTTGTTGTTGGGCTTTTTGTTTGTCTACTTTAAGGAAGCTTACCACATACATTTAAAAATGTGGGAACTTGAAATTCATAGCCACTAGACACTGATTTCCACATCCTCAGTACACAGATTGAGTTTGTGTCCTCTTTCTGGGTTTTCTGCTCTTTGCTTCCTGTCTTTCTCCCTGCACTATAGAAAAGCTAATAGTTTGAGGTGTTTTCCACTTGCTTCATACATAATCATTTTCTAAATAATTATTAGAGCTAGCTTAAACTGAAAATAAGACTCTTGTGCTTGATCATGAGGCCATAGGTCAAACTTTATTAGTTTCATGACCTGATGGGAAGTTAGATAATTGGAAAATGTTGTTAACTTTTTGCTGAATGAAAAGGGCAGTATGATCTCTTGAAACATCATGAAGAAAGAAAGGAGGAGGAAAACAGGCCTACCATTCTGCCATCAGTCTCTTCTTATACTAGGTTCCTATATTCCTATATTTGCATCTAGGAAGAACAAAATGTGTTTAGCTTGTAGTTTCATGGTTTGGGTTTTTTTTTGTTTTTTTGGTTGTTGGGTTTTTGGTGTGATTTTTTTGTTTCTTTGTTTCTTTTTATTTTTTCATTTAAATTCTGTGCTATTTTAAGAGCTCTATAGGCTTAAAGCTTGTCTGCACTTTCCAGCACTGACTAAATGTAATAAGATATTAATTCTCCCTGCAGAAATTGCTTTTCTTATATTGGAAATCTCTTACTAACTTGTGAGATTATATAGGTATTTATATTTGGTCTGAGAGGAGAATTAAAACAAATATAGCTGTGGGATAAAAGAACAACTAAGAATGCTAAGAGAGGGAGGAAGATGCCAACATTTTAGAAAAGACAAAGGACATGTAACACAGCAACACATTCATAAGAGTGTTTTTCTTGATACTTGCTTCCATCAAATTTTGAACTTTTGGTATTGATAAAAAGTCATAGACTTCATTTAATCCTGAATTTCTTATTCAACTGAGTAGTTTTGCTGCTGAGAAAAGAGTTGCTCAGGAAGAAAGAACTGATAATGAAGATTTTAAAGTTGGTAGTAAGTTCTCCAGGACTCAGTAATTTGGGCCAGTTCTCTTTAATAACTTTATCAGTGATCTGGATGAGGGAATTGAGTCCACCCTCAGTAAGATTGCAGAGGACATTAAACTGAGTGGGAGTGTTGATCTGCTGGATCTGGCTCTGCAATAAGATCTGGACAGGCTGGATTGATGGGCTGAGGTTAGCTGTATGAGATTTAACAAAGCCAAGTGCTGGGTCTTGCACTTGGGTAACATGAACCCTATGCGACACCACGGGCTTGGGACAAAGTGGCTGGAAAGTTGCCTTGCAGTAAAGGCCCTGGGCATGCCAGATGACAGCCATCTGAGCGTGAGCCAGCAATGTGGCCAGGCAGACAAGATGGCCAACAGCATTCTGGCCTGTGTCAGGAATGTGACCATCAGGACTAGGGAGTTGATTGTGCCCAGGTATTCAGCACTGGTGAGGCTGCATGTAAAATAGTGTGCTCAGTTTTGGACCCCTCAGTACTAGAAAGACACTGAGTTGCTGGAGTGTGTCCAGAGAATGGCAACAAAGTTGGTGAAGAGTCTATTGAACGAGTCTTCTGAGGAGCAGCTGAGGGAACTGGGGTTGGTTATCTTGGAGAAGAGGAAGCTGCAGGGAGACCTCATTGCTCTCTACAACTACCTGAAAGGAGGGGGTTGTAAGGTGGGGGTTGTCTTCTCTCTAGCATCAGGTGGTAGGATGAGTGGAAATGTCCTGAAATTGTGCCAGGAAAGCTTTAGGTTGGATATTAGAAATAATATTTTTACAGAACCTCTGGTCAGGCATTGAAATGGGTTACCCAGGGAGGTGGTGTAGTCAATGGCTTAATGGCTGTGTTGGTATTAGGTTGATGGCTAGACTCGATCTTAGAGGTCTTTTCCAACCAAAAAAATTCTATGGTTCTACATTTTTGGAGTTTAGAAAAGTGAAAAAAAAATAAAAAGCTTGAAATCCAGAGTACAGCATGCTTGCACCATTTTATCGTTAGTAGGACAGCAGAAATCACAGTGATTAATCACTTCCTAATCCTTCTGTCCTTGTTTACTTTTATTTAGTTTCATTAATAGGACAGATGAAATGGTCAAGTTCTTTCTGCTCAGTTTTCTCCTGGGCTTTCAGTGGTTTTGGTTTTGCTGATAGTTGGGTTTTATCTTGACTGCAGAAATTGCTCGCATACTGTCAGAATAAATGGGTTTCACCAGAACTGGAGTGACATTATTGCCTAACTGCAGGATATAGTACTGACACCCCCCCCCCAAAAAAAAAAAAAAAAAAAAAAAAAAGGTTTTGCAATCAGTTACAAAATCCAAATAAAATAAAATATACAAAAGAGTGGGAATAGTTTTCATCATAAAAAGTCTATGGAATTTTTCTGTATGTGAAAATCATTTAATAAATGCATTATTTTTTCTTTTTTTTCCCCTTTTATCATTGTCTTGAAAACCTGCGTGTGTATATGTATGTATAATGCATATAATACATCTATCTTTAGCAAACCTCCTACTGCTTCTACCTAAAATTGGTCAGAATAATGTCTCAGCTGTGGTGTGCCTTCACATGCATGAAGCCAAGAGACAAAGCTGTTTCTTCTTTTAAATAATGTAGACCCAG
Organism: Picus viridis; assembly: GCA_033816785.1. Classification (NCBI taxonomy): domain Eukaryota; kingdom Metazoa; phylum Chordata; class Aves; order Piciformes; family Picidae; genus Picus; species Picus viridis. Next base: position 23,665,733 of record CM066576.1, read on the forward strand.
GGAAAAAAAAAAAGCCCAAACAGTATTTTGAAATACAATTAACACAGACTTTCAACTTCTATCATGGGTGAACTCCCTGCTTGGTTAATTTGTGTCTCCATCAGTCTTGATAAGAATAAATTATCTTTTTCTTCTTTTCAGCATTAAAAATTTATTTATTTACATTTTTCTGGAGGGGGTTCTCATAAATGTTTTGTGTATTTACTTAGATGAAGGTGACTTTTAAATCCCAAAGTTGTAATTAAAAAGAATGGTTTGTGTTAAATTAAATCCTAATACTACTCTTTTCCCAGTAAATAAATATTTTTAAGGATTTCCTTTTCAATTTTAATGTATTTAGCAGTCATTTTTGTCTCCATAAGGTATGAAAATTATATCTAGTCTTCTGATAATAATTCCTTTTGTTAGAATATTTATAACTTCTGGGAAGAAAATGAATTATAGGAAATTCTCATCAGTGTTTGTGTATTAGGTCAAATTAATTCATTTTGTCAATTTCACAGAGCCTAGAGAAGTGCTAAAATATCTTCCAACAGTGTGGTACCCAGATTAAGCATATGAGGCTTCCCAGGGAGAGCAATGGCTTGTGCATTTTCTAATTTTAATGCACAGTGAAATGTATTGCTGAGTTGGAAAGGTGAGGTGGTGTTTAGCATCCTATCAGGTAACCATGTAAGAGTCAGACATCTAGTCCAATCTCAGTTTGCTAAATAGACAATGAAGAATTGCATTTATAGATTATTCGTATCTTCATAGAGTTTATATTGAAGGTAAAACGGAGCGACTCACATCACAAAAAGAATCGGCTATCTCTAAAATGGGGGCCTTGATGGCTAGTTTAGATTAGGTGAGCAGTTAAATGGGAATAATCCCATCCAGAGTGGTTTTACATATAAGCATAAACATAATGTGACATCAGTAAGACTTCACAGGAAAAATCAAGTCTGTGTCAAAGTGTAACATACATGTAGATTATCACTACTCTTTCAATGGAGCTTGAATCATGTTCTATCTACAAAGCCATAACTGGAAAAATAAATAGAACAGGTGTCTATATAGAGGAAGTCTTCAAGGAAGTGTTGTAGGATGTGGTCGGTTGGTCTGGTAGCTGTAGCATTTTCAGCTTGAAGCAGATTCAATTAATTTTGAAGCAATGTTTTTAGATTGTGGCACATGATGAAGAAATTGCAGATTAAATGATGTGTGACAAAGATAAATCATTTCTCATGGGAGTATTTGAATTATATTAAATAAAATAAGGATGTTAAGTTTGCAATGTGCTGCATATTTGCATGTGATATATTTTGTGTAGAAAAGAATCAAAATAAATCACAAGCAAAATACTGACATTTTTAATCTATGGACTCTAAGTAAAAGGAAAAAAAAAAAAAAAACAAAATCAGGTTTGCTAGCTAGTATATATTTGGGGATTGTTTCTAAAGCTTTTTAGGAAGCTGTGAAAAAATAATGAGGTTAAACACTGAAATTGTCTTTTAAAAGACATCATTAAACATGTAAGCATGTTTGTGAAAGACAAGGATACTTAATCTTGAGAATTAATATGTGATTAGTTGAATATGCATTACAGTCATAAAGGATAGCTCTATGAAATTCTTTATTATTGCAAATGCTTGATAGTTATGTACCATTCAGTCCTCCCACGGAAGTACAGGTGCTTTGTCTTATAATGGCATTGGAGTTATTCTGAGCATTTTATATTTTTGAAGTTGCTGATTTATTTCCAATTTATTTCAGCTGAAACCCTGCTAGTGGAGCAAAGGTATTGTATTTTAGTGCTGAATCTCCGATTTTCTGCATTCTGTTTTGGATAGTTGTTACCTAAAACTTATTGAAATACTTCAGGAAAGAGTCTCAAATCCAGATCTACCAACAGGATGATGAAAGCAGAGCCCTGTGGAAATGGGCTTGCAGGGGTACTGGTGGATGTAAAGGTGGACATGGGCCGTCAATGTGCACTTGCAGCTCAGAAAGCCAACTGTATCCTGGGCTACATAAAAATAATTGTGACCAGAAGATTGAGGAAGGTGATTCTCCCCCCTACTCTGCCCTCATGAGACTGCACCTGGATGTCTGGGTCCCTCAGCAGAAGAGATGCACTGGTTAGAGCAGATTCAGGGGACCATGAAAATTATCAGAGGTCTGAGCCTCTCTTCTATGGAGAGAGGCTGGGAGAGTTGGGGTTGTTCAGCCTAGAGAAGAGAAGGCTCTGGAGAAACATTATTGCAGCCTTATGCCTCCTTAAAACCCTGAGGAAATAAAAGACCTTTCACCAGGGCCTGTACTAACAGGACAAGGGCTAAAATTTTGAGACTGAGAGTAGGTTTAGATTAGACATAAGGAAGAGAATTTTTATGATAAGGCTGATGAGACACTGAAACAGATTGCCCAGAGAAGTTGTGGATACCCCATCATTAGATGCATTTAAAATCAGATTGGAGTGAGCTTTGAGCAATCTCATCTAGTGAAAGATGTCCATGCACATGAAAGGGGGTTGGACTAGGTGATCTTTAAAGATTCCTTTGAACCCAAACTGTTCTATGAATTTAAAGTGGTGGTTAATTGTGACCAGAGCTATTGCCTCACATTGTTTTTGTCTAGTATAAGATTTTGAAAAAGTATGAGGTTTATTTTTTTATGTAGCTTTGGTCATCTAAACCTCATTGCAATTATGAGGCAGTTGCCTAAGGTCTAAAGAGGAGCAGAAATTGTTGCATTTTTTTCCATACTATTTCCCAAGTGTTAAATTCCAGACAGATATCTATTTGTCCCTCTTTAGTGGAGCTTGGATGTGTTATAAGCCTTCTTATGTGACTTTTCTGTCATAGTAGGGATTAGAATTTGGAGGAACAGAAGCAGCAAAATTGCAATGACCTAACTAGTCTAGATTTATGTTTATTTTTTTTATCATCTGCTACTCTCTTTAACTTGCTCATTTTTATAAAGAGGGAATAATTTTTTTTTTTTTTTTTTGAGAAGAGACCTGTAAGGACATTGAACTAGAGAATGATTGTTAAGGAAATAGAAAAAGACTGTGTGTGAAGAAGAGACTTTTAAAAAAACATGAATATGTGGACACATAATTTAAGAAGCATCATCTAACTTTGTGTATTCTTTTCCATTTTGAGTTTTTAAAGGCCTCAAGGCACATATTTATTATTTGCCTCAGATTTTAACAAACAAAACCTTTAAAGCCCTAACAAGTCTTTTGCCTTTCTTTGTCTCAGCCTTTGTCTCTGTGGTTCTAGTTCTTTCTCTCACTTGAGAAAGTCTTGTCCGAGTTGTGGAAGTTCAGTGGTGGTTTTCCCTAACTTGTGTGTAGTATCTATGCACGCATTCTCCAATGGAAGAACAAACATTTCCTATTCATGGTACCATATTCCACTTCTGTCCAAAGCAAATGGAAGTAGCCAGGACACAAAAGTCACTGATCTTTTGTATGTCTGGGCTGGAATATGGACTATGAATTTCCAAGGATGAGGTACACACACTTGCAGGGCAGTCCCAGAAACTGCATGAAACTTGACCATGCTCACCAAGCATATGCATTGTACTAAAACTGGAATTCAAATGCAAAATATTGTGTCATAATAGACTCTGGTTTAGCTGTATTTTCAGTCAGATAGGAGAGACATAGAGTACTTCCATCTCCCAAACATATTTTGACACAAAAAAAAAAAGAGATAATATTTTTCTCTAATTTTTATTCCTGCAGTAGAGCTAGATATAAACATATACAATACATTTGCATAATTAAGTGAAATAGTAAATTTTAATGTTGGTCTAGGAATTAAAATAATTGTACTCCTATGGCTTCATGAATACGCTACTTCTACACTCCAGCTACTCTGTGATAGTTCTTCTAAGTCTTAATAGGTAGCTTAGTGCCCATTGCTATGTGTGCAAAACTGGACTTTGCTCAGCCATGGACTTACTTTACCTGTGTCACTGTGCAGTTTCACAGTATCACAGTTTGTCTGCAACATTCCACATAGCCTTTCTGTGTAAGCAAAGCATGTGAAATGACAGCTGAAATTCAGTATCTGTTGCAACTGAAGAGCCAAAGAATTTTTTTTGAAAAGACCTTTTCCTGTGACTTTCTTTGATTAGTAATTATGCATACATTTTTTTGCCATAGAAGCACAGAAATGTCAAAGTAATTAATAGAGTATCATTAAGAAAATCAGAGTAAAGAGTAAATTATAAAATGCCTTTACCAAATATGTATTTGAAAACTGAAAAAGAATGAAAGGTAGAAAGGAAAGAATAAAGGTGGAATTACCGTATGTTGCCTGACCAACCTGATCCCATGGCAGGGGGTTGGAACTAGATGATCCTTGTGGTCCCTTCCAACCCTCACTGATTCTATGATTCTATGATCTCCTATGACCAGGTGACTGACCTGGTGGATGTGGGGAAGGCTGTGGATGTAGTCTACCTGGACTGCAGCAAGGCCTGTGTCACAGAAATCTCATCAAGCAATAACTGGCCATTGCAATGGGCTGCCCAGGGAGGTGGTGGAGTCACTGTCCCTGGAAGTGTTTAAAATAAGACTGGATGAGGCACGTAGTGTCATGTTTAGTTGATTAGATGGTGTTGGGCTATAGGTTGGACTTGATCATCTTGAAGATCTTTTCCAACATGGTTAATTCTGTGATTCTGTGAAATTCAGTGTCATAGATGATGTGATGTGATGTAGCTAATGAAGACATGATGGCTTGCGTCAACTGAAAATCTACAAAGTGTGAGAGACGGTTGGCTTGAAGAGGGCAATTCTGAGATTAAAGCATAGGTATTAAATAATACAACTGCTTTGTTGAAGACATTTTCATTTCTTCTCTGCCATAGGATGGAAGGGGGTCGGGGCGAGGGGGAGTGGAACAGCTTCCCTGGTCTTCTGGACATGGAGGGCTTCCATGTTATTTGTTAATTGTAAATATCTGTATAATATTGTAAATACTGCATATTTTGTACATATTCATTGCATTCTGTTGTAGAGTGTAGGTTTTGCTTGTAAATACAGCTTTCATTTGCTTCTGGCTGAGCTAGTCTGGCTGAGTTAATGCTGGGGGAAACTTCAACCAACCAACCACCCTGCAATATTGTAAAAACTCTGTATGGACTAGATGATTCCAGCTGGCAGCTGCACTGTGAATTATCCAGATTCTTCAAGTATAGGTTACAATGACACAAAGAAGATGTTATGGTTGCCATGTTATAGCTGAAGCACGAAACAGCATTTGGCTCTGTCCAGCATGACACTGAGGAAAATGTAATGTTACAGTTTCTGCCACGAGATCCTTATATTTAACGCTTTCTGTGTATGTATATGAAATATATACATATATATATATATATATATATAGATATATATATGATGGTGTTCCTCCCAGAATAAGAGGGGTTGTAGATACAGGGTAAGCTGTGAGTCAAGTATACTGATGGTGTGAGAGAGGTGAGCACTTTCTGAATTTTAAGATCATTTCATGCATCTGTAGTCTAATAACTACTGCAGTGTGCGTTCAATTAATAATTTATAGTTGGTTGTATCAAGTGTGACACTGGCAAAGATTTTTATTCATATGGATAAGAATAATTTTAAACTAGTTAAAGCTTGGCTTATCATAACTGCTAATTGACTAGTCACCTCAACAAAAATAAACGTGTTGTTTAAAAATCACTGCTGTTTTCTCTGCCTTTTTATGTTTAGTAACAGAAATGTGCCTGTCAGATGAGATGTGAGATAGCATGACATAATGCAGTCTGATTTAGCAGGAGTGAAACTTAACATTTCAGAATGCCATCCTTCTCTTATTGATGGCCAGTCTCCCAAAGGCATGTTCACTTTTACTAAGTCAATTGTTTCCCTCTCAGATTTTGCCTCCTTCTGGAAGCAAGCTAGATAAGTAGCAAATTTGAACTTGTATGTATAGAGTTGATCGTTCTCTCAATGTAGTCTTTAGAATCCTTGTCACTGACTTCAACAGAATGTGATTACACTCCTTCACCACACTACACTTCAGTAGTCAGATAAATTGTGTTATTGTTCAGAAAGGCTAGAACTTCAAGATCAACACCTTCCACCATCCATCACACCCATACCTCAGCTGTTTTAGTTACAGTTAGATCCCTGATTATCACAAATATCAAAGCTCTTATTTTAGGCCTGGAGAAAGAACAGTCAATATTGAATTTGTACCTTGCCCAGAAAATTATTGGCATTACAATTCCTATGGAGGAAGAGCCAATAAGATATCTCCCGTAAGTGGCAAGTTAATGTTCTAGAGAAGGACATTGTCATGTCATGGAAACAGTGACAATGAGCATCAGAACAGCTTGCAGATCTGAGGGCAATTCTGTACCACGGATCTGGCACTGACATGGCAGAACACCCTACAATGTATCTGTCCTGGCACAACCAACTTTAGCATTACCAACATGAATGGTGTCTACGTGCTGTAGTGCATCTGGCTCTCCATTCCCGTTAGTCACATGGGCTCCTGAGGATGAGTCAGTGATGCAGACAGCTTTTTAGTATTGTACAGTATTTTATGTAAAATGAGCATAACAGGTTATTGCTGGTAATATTTTCACAAAGGGTAGATGTCTTCTACCTATTCCAAATATGCCTTCATTAAAGATTAAAAATCCCTTGGAGCAATCCAGTTCAAAAGTAGTCACTGAAGTAGTGCTTGCATCTTGTCATGTAAAGGCAGTATGCGAGGCAGAGGCTGGATAAAAGGGCCTGAAGGAGACTAAGTTCCATTTCTCCAATTTCATGTGCTTCACCTTGCATAAATTATTGAATCTTTGAGTGATTTTTTTCAATTTGGTATTTCAAAGCAGCATCCACCATAGTTCTATAAGAGAGAATTATGTAGTATAGGCAAACTAGCTGTGAGAAGTAGTACCTAATGAAGTGCTGTACTGTTAGGAGAAATAATTTAAGTATGTAATATCATAAATACCATTTTGAATGTTTTACAGTTCAAATTTGTATTATCATGTGAGTTTCCCAGTTTATCTGATTTCAATTAATTGTGCAAACTTTTAATTTCAGTAACCTACCTGAATCATGTGCATGGGCTGAATGAGCTTAATTAGAAAACAGATACAATACAAACACAATTTAGAAAGTATTATTCTAATCAGCTATACCTTAAAGCAAATGTTAATTACATTTTTGTTACAGTTCACAATTTTATTTTTTCAATTCTTTAGAATTCTAAATAATTGCTTGAGAAATGGAAAGCAGGGAAAAACATAAAACAGAAACACCGTATGGGAGAAATAAAACTTGATCTAGATACAGAAAAACATCCTATTCTTTAGTTATTTACTCCAATATGAACTGTGGGCAGACTGGGAGCATTTTGGTCCTAATTTGTTGTTGTAGATAAGGTCAAAGGATTTAGGACACTGAATCACACCTGTAGTTACTCATGCAATTGTTTGTTATTGATGTTGCAAAATGGTGGTTAGCTACTGAATATTGCTACACATAAATATTGCATCACAACTCAGGCCCAGGAGCTGTATCCCCTTCCATTCCACCCCACTGGCCAATTAAATCAGTAATTATTTTAATACTGTGCAAACTTATCAGTAAGATACAAAATATAAGATACTAATATTTCTGTGATTAAGACTATTAGAACATGTAATTTCAGTTCCAGTCATGAATGTTTCAGGAAGCTATACTCTGAATTTATAATCTTTGGGGACTATGTGTCTGTTGCATTATTCACTGTCTGGTACTGATGTAGGCAGCCAGTACCAGAACAAGAGGACACAGTCTCAGGCTGCGCCAGGGCAGGTTTAGGCTGGATGTTAGGAAGAAGCTCTATAAAGAGAGAGTGATTGCCCATTGGAATTGGCTAGCTGTGGAGGTGGTGGAGTCACCTTCATTGGAGGTGTTCAGGAGGAGACTTGATGGGGTGCTTGGTGCCACGGTTTAGTTGTTTAGGTGGGTTGGATTGGTTGATGGGTTGGATGCGATGATCTTGAAGGTCTCTTCCAACCTGGTGTATTGTATTGTACCATTAATGAATATCATATATTGTATCTGTTTTGTGTGTGTAAATTTATTAGTATTGAAAGTGTAATGAAAGTCATGCTATATACATGCATACATTGTCACACTACTATATTTGGTTTATATTTAACTTTGATGATGCTGTAATATTGTTTGCTATCTTACATTGCTAATTTTCTGTAGGGGAGTTATTCTTTCTTATAGGCAAGTTGCATGGGACAGTAGTGTCCATATTCAGATTTATATAAAATACAAATCTAAATAAGAAGCACAATTATGTGTAGGGAAATAATATACCTCTCAAGAGGAATATTTAATGATATTTTGCAGTAGATCCATTTTAATTTTTTTTTTTTTTTTTTAATGGGCAAGCTAGAATTCTTCCTGGAAAATGCTTTTGTGCTAACAAAGGTGATTAATACTAAAATCTAATGTAATGTCATCTGATCTTTCTAAATTCAGTTCCAAAAAAACTCCTCTTCTGTCTTTGAAATTGAAACTTCTCCAATGTCTATTGCAGAATTTATTGCCACTCATTTATTTTCCTTCACTATGACCTAGCAATCTAATTTGAGATAGTATTTGTTCTCAGTTGATATCAGTTGATTTTGCACTATGCTTTACGCTTCACAGTAGTGTAAAAACGCACTGAACTAAAAGGTTCTGTTTTAAATACAAAGAGTGAATTCATGCAGCAAATGATAACAAATTTGAAACATTTTGTGGACTGATTCTGCAGCCACACAGACAAAAAAAGCTGGAAAGTCTGCTGGATAACAGAAGTGATGCATAAAGTAATAACTGTCAGGGAAGAAAAGACGCTTGCTGTTTACGATGCTCATGGAATGGTTACCATGAGACAAATGGATTTTCCTCAGTTTTCTGAACTAGGTGTTTTGACAATATGCTCTTTCAATAATAGTATAAAACTTAACTGTGTTACATTCTCACCCTCATGATGTAGGCATCCAGTGATAAAGATGGTAATAAAAAACTCTACACTAAGGTCTGATATGTGAGCAAGTCTGTCAGTGAAGCAGTCTGGGAGAGTGGCATCAATAAAAAATGAAAAGTCAAAGTGACAATACTAAAGTGATCAGTTTTAGTGCACAGTTATCCTCTGTGTTGCAGGAGTCTGACAGAGAGGAAATAAAATCCTCAGAGTGACTTGCCTACAGCTGAGTTCTAGTGCAGCTCTAAAGAGCATTTGAATTATTGTTTCAGTACTTCACAGACAATGAAATCAGCACTTTCCTTTTATTTACCTGAGCTATACCATACTCTCTCATTCTACCAACTGTTGCTAAGCAACTGTAATAGTGATGTTTACCTAAAGCCTCGATTTATTTTACTTTATTTTTTAAAAAGTAAACAAATGGAATCCTCCCCATCATCACTGATCTCCATTTGCTGTATCAGGTTACATCTGTGAAGAATAGTCCTGTTTAAAAAGACTCTAAATCTGTCTGTAGCTCAGTGTTTTACACTATAGAATCATATCTCCTGTAAAAGAACTTTAACAACACTGCCTCCTACATCTTTAAAAACTGGTAGACAACTAGCTTTGATTTCCTCTCTTTATAATGAATTTTCTTTCCTCTGTTTTGATGAATCTTAAAAACAATTGAAGTAAATGCAAAGGAAGAGCAAAGAGAATTCTGAGAACTTTGCTTTACTGGGTTAAAAGCATTATTGAAGGAAAAGCGATACAACCTTTCCACATTATCTAGCTGCTTTTAACTATGAACTTACTGTTTTGTCAGACGAGAAGACTTTCAAGCTGTAGCCTTGAGAGAGCAATTATGGTGTTTTTATATTTTATTTTTTTCTTTGGTCTCTATTAGCCAGTGGCACTAAATTGATGGTGCTGTAGACTGGATTTTTAAAGAAACGTTAATAGCCCTTCTACTGGAAAAAAAAAAAATAAAAATCCTGCAGATAAACATTTTACTGCATTTTATTTCCCCAATAACTTGTGTGAATACTAGTTTATTGGTCTTCCGAGAAATTGCTGCATTAAAAAGGGAACATGAAAAATCTTTTTCTCAATTTGTAATGGCATCAAAATCTGGCTCATGTATAGTATGGGTTTCAGCATTGAGAATGTCTTTAAAAGTAAGTAAATAAATAAATAAACCAAATGACCAACTACAGCAAAAAAAACCCCACAACCTTACACGTAGCCACCATTTAGAATGTTTTCCTCTGGTATATAGCAAAGCCTCTATTATGTCAGGATTTGTTTTGGACCTTCTTGCTGAATAGTAATATTTATCTATAGCAGAATTTAATTTCAGTTGGGTGCTGTCTGAAGGCTTAAATATACATAGGAAATCGTGCACAAAATTATAGCTTGACTCTCAAAATACTTATCTGAGAGTTTAAAAACACTAGCTTTTCTCTTTCATCAACAGAATCAATGGAAATGCATCATGTGGTAAGAAATAAGGTCTGCATTTGAAATGCTTTATAGACTGCTGAAGTTGCAGTCGCTTTGGGAATGTCTGCATCGGAATTTAAGGTTATTACACATGTTCTAGCATTGCCAACCATCCATCACATGTGAGATGGACCTAGTGATGAAGGTCCTAGAATAATGGCAAACAAAACTGGCAGGGCTTGAGTGAATTTGAGTGAATTGAGTGTATTTAAAGGACATCAGTCTAAATGTTGCAAATTAGCTGCCATTTTTTCTCTATTTTTAGCTTTAGTTGCCAAGGTATAGAAAATTTGACAACTCAGAATTAACTGGGTGTGCTGGGAAGGGTTGAATCTGGCAGACAACAGAGGTGAGGCAGTTGTCTTCATTTAGCAGTGGAGGAAGACAGACTCTAAAATGACTCTCAAAGGAGTTAAAGAAGACTCCACACATGGATTGGATAGAAATACAGAATATATTAGAAGATTAAATGGAAGTGCTGTTCATAAACTACAGTGCTACTGTGCGAAGCATAGCATAGCGCAAAATACACAAAAATCCAGAGTCTGGATTTAACACAGAACCCCACCAAGCCAAAACTTTTCCAAACTCCACTAAAACTTGGCCCCAAAATCAGGTCTCAAATCCTGCCCCCTATCCTCCCCCCACCCTGCATTACCAACCTCTGTGTGGTGCAGCAAAAATTCAGCTCATCATCTCCAGGCCTCTGCCAAGGCCACATTAAGCCTCACTCCGCTACGAAGATAAGGGAGCAGCATTGGGAAGCAGAGAGAGGTGGTGAAGAGGGGAAAGAGAAGGGAAAGAAAAGACCCAGAGGCAGCTTGTGCTGCCAGTTTTATACTGGAGATGTGGGACATTATGGGAATGAAATACCACAATTTCCTGTGCCCACCCACAGGGCTGGACTCTCTGGACACTGAACCTTCTCGAGGTCTCAACTCTGTGGGTGTTTTAAAGCCATCCTGTGTCAAACCAGGACAGTGGGGCAAAGCTGAGCAGCTTTTCCTTGTAGGCACATGCACCCCAAGCACACATCTACACTTCACGCACATTTATGCAGGTGGCCATCTACACAGGTTAACAGGGGCCAACACACTCAGCACTCAGCATGAACTCAGGCAGCAACAGGAGGCCTCACCCTGTTTCTCCTCTGTGGCTGAGCAGATTGGAGGTTCACTCACCCACAGTTAGAGCTGGCCTTAACACCCCTGGCCTCACATCCCTGCTGTGGTTGTATCCTTGGAGAAACTGTCCTGACTTCTCCTCCGTGTCACCTGCTCAACAGCTTTGGGGTCTCCCTGGTGACTACCTCGCAGGCACACATGCCCTCCAGCACGCAGCCCATTACAGCTGCTGGCACTCTGACCTACCATTGCTTGAGTCTGGCACCAACTCACTCTAAGGGTGACTACACAGACACAAAGGAAAAGGCTAAAGGATGATTGCAACAAGGTGTGCAACCACTTGCCCATGCTTTACAACTATTTACTGCTTCACTTTCTCATCTGGTAACAGTGGCAATTTAAATCCGCAGTTAGCTGCTGCAGTTCAAGAGAAAAATCTTTTTTTGTTCTGCTTATAACACATCTTTGCACTATGGGGAATATTTGCTTTTTATGTTTGTTGTTATATTTGCACAGCTGCTGCTGTCATGAACTTTGCTGCTTGAAGTCATTTAAGTTGTGGGTAATACTGCAGTACCAAAGTTTCTGTAAGTGTGTGTGTGCACGGGTTAGGGAAGTCATAATTACAAATGTGAGGTGCTAGAGGGACATGAGACATGTGGATTTGAATTTTCTGTGCAGGAAAGAGAATATAAAATCTGTGTGTAAAGCGAGTGATTAATGCTGTTTTGTGCAAACTCACAGAGGGAGTTAATCCCAAGGTAAGGGAGGTGAAGGCACCTGTATCAATATACCCCCAGTAAGATTTGGAGACTGCTGGCCTGGAAATAAAACATTAGTGCTCAAGAGCATGGGAGGCTAACATTGTAAAACTAAAAATTATTCCTTTTTTGAACCCAACTGGAGCAAGCAGCTTGCAACAGAGCCTTGATGGACCAACAGATATTCAGAATATAAAGGGAAGATTAACAAAGACAGTAACTGGTTTTGTTTGTTTGTTTGTTTGTTTGTTTGTTTGTTTGTTTTTTAAATTGTAATCCTATGCCTGAAATATTCTCAGTGGAAAATTCCTCAATCTGTTTAAAGTTGAAAAACTGCTAGAATAGGTTAGGGAACAAACATAAAAAATAAATACAATAAATAAACAATATTGTCACAAGCAAGTGACAAGTTTAAAAGACAATCAAGGAAAAAAATTGCTGCCATGCTAGTATAATCTCCAGCTTCACTTCACCTGAGATGCCCACATTTAAAAGAGACTGAGAGGAATTAAGGGACTAAAAGCTAGACAAGAAAGGGAGTGTTGAAATAGCTGATAAAATTCAGAGTAGATGAATCTGATGTGATGCACATTGTTTTAAAGTGTAGGAAATCTATAGGGGAAAAATTATAATTAATTCCAGTTTTGCTTGTAATATGACAGACTGCAGCCTTGTAATTCTGGAGGAAAAGCATCTTAGTTGTAATATGTAGTCCTATTAAAATGGCAAGCTAATGCTTAGCTTAGCAAAATAATTGATCAAATTAGCAGTAAAACAGAACATGGATTTAAAATATAACTGTGTGGATGAAGTGTATGCATTTTTAAGATTACAAGATTTCAAGATTACATGATTCTTTGCCCAATGCATTAAAGAAGTTAGCGGAAGTTAGTACAGACTCAGAGGCTGACTAGATGAGCTCATAGAAAAGAAATCTGTCAAAGGCTGTTAAACAGAAAGGCAAGGCTACTGGAACATGTTCTTTTTAAGACATCACTGAGAGGCAAATCTCAAAAGAGAGGAGAATTTTCTTTCAGTCTTTTCTAGGTTCCTCTTTTGGCTTGCTGTTGGAGAAAAGATATGGATCTGAATCAGCTGTTCTTACTTTCTTATTAAATAATACAACCGTAATTCATATTAAAGTCTACTTATAAGAATGAGGGAGGTCTGATATTGCTAGACATCTCAGCCTCATTACCAGTGACTCTCTTCCTCTGTAGGTGCAGAATTGGAGGTGTTGCTACAGTCATAACAAGAATAAATGTGACTTCATTTTCATTATCATGATTGTTCAAAATATCTTTAACATTTGATCTTGCTATGGTTAGCTTGGGCATATTCTATAGTTTGCTTGCAAATATTTGTTTCTATGTATGTATATGTATCCATATGCATAGGTGTTAATAATATATGTTGATCCTGAGAAGGTGCAAATAGAGCTGATATGGCTTATGTAAAGAACCTTTCTAAGATAAAATAAGCTGAAATCAGTTTAAATAATTTTCTGCTACAAGCCAAGAGCATCAGTTTTCTTAAGTGACACTTTTTGTATCATAAAGTTAAAATAGCTGTCCTGAAATATCTTCTTATAGGAAACATATGACAAAAAATTAAGGCTAACAGCATCATTTATATTCATATAAACAATTATTTGGTGTCACACTAATAAAATTTGGGCAATGTAATACACCTTTAATATCAAAATAATTCCATGTACTGATATAGGACTCAATCAATGACTGCACATCCTATGGAAAATAGAAAGATTTATTTTTCCATTTGACGCAAGGGCCAGAGCTAGAGTGAATTGCATGAGTAGATCTTCTCAGGCTGTATTCACTTGTATTCAGCCTGCATTTTCTTCTGTGATTACATTCAACCTAGCAGAACTCTGCTAATATACTTTTTAATATTTTCATGTTGGTGCATTAATTTATTTTGTTAACACTATCTGCTATTAAGGCACCCATCAGAAACAAAATACACTTAATCTCACCAGTGTCCTTTTACTGATTTGTGGCATGTCTGCAGTCAGAAACTCGATTTTTGTGGAATATTGCATTGCAACTCATATTTAATTTGCTGCCACCTGTCACCCATAAGTCTCTTCATTCTTCCTCTCTGAGTATATCCTCCTACTGAATCCCTCAAGTGATTTGATGCTGAATTTACTCCTTGGCAGAGGTGTAACATTTGACAGTTCTGAAGGTTTTAGACTTACATATATTGACAAAATAGCTATCATATGGATAAGAGCTGATCCTTCTTTTCCTTTTTTTTCCCCCTTCTTGTTCAGAGTGAGATCCTCTTTGCTTCTTTGCAAACTGTCAGGTGGCAGCAATGAGATATCTAGGAGTTAACTGTGATTTAAAATTCTTCTGGGATTTTTATTGGGAGTTTTTTTGCTGAACACTATGCAAATGTATGTTTATATGTGTGTGTATCAAACTAAGAGCAAACCTAAAGAGCATTTCACAGCACAACTTGCAAAGGCTGCTCTTCCTGGATGTTGTGACATGAAGTAGTTCATTAGAGTATTAGGGTGGTGGATTGTCCCTGTAATTTTCCCTTAATGTTTTCAAAACATTGCTTCTGTAGTAATTACATTATTTACAATTGCTAGTGACACTTATATGACATTTCTCCTATACAATGTAAGGCATCTTCAACAATGTTGACAAGTTACAGTGAACAGTACATAGCTGAAACTTTCATGGTGTAATAGGTTCCTTCCTCAGGAATGCTTAGTAAACTAATGTTTTATTAAAGCAATATGAGTCAATTGGCAAATATACAAGAGAATTTTTTTACTTTAAAGGTGTCCTGAATGTCTGTAACTTCTTTATCTTTTCATTAGAATTTTGTTATATTCAAAAATTAGGAGAAAATTATTAGTTCTTTAGTTTTAGCAGTAAATCCCTTTTATTAAATCAGTTTTATTAAGATTTAGAAACCTCCCACAAGCATTTGACAGCACTGCTCTGCAATATTCAGTCTCAAAGACCTACTGCTGAGAAGTTAAAAATAAAATTGCAGCCTGAAATACTTTTCTGGTTTAGGTATAACAATAAAATGCTGGGATTATACTTGTTCTTAAGTGCTTAAAATGGATGTAATAATCCAAGCAGTGCACAGAATGTCCTTAAACTTTTCTTTGTTCAAATATTTCATTAATGCTTCTCTCCAGATCCGAGCCAATACAATTACTGTGTGGGGGATTAACAAAATGAAATAGGAAATTAGCCAAAATGTGCACTGTAAGTCAAGGTTTCTTGAGGACTTCTTGTTAATGAGCTACCATACCATTACAAGGTCTGGAGGATGTACAAATCAAACACAAATGCCTGCTGAGTGAGCACTTAGTGTTATTTTTTTAAGAATCCTCCACCCTAGTGCAAAAAAACCCACCAAAATAAAGCAAAAGCAACAGCCAAACAAAACCAACCAATCAAAAACAAACAAAAAACCCCAACAAACCCTAAAAACCCCAACACCCAAAAGCAGAAAAACCAACACTTTCTTTATCACAATACACACAGCACTTTAAAGTCTTGTGTCACTGAAATTTTGCTGTTTTCTGAAAGTACAAAAAACTTAATGTTGGTTGCAACAGTATGCATAATAAACGTGTCTGCATTTTGTTCTCTGTGTTGAAAGTATGTTTTGTAACAGAAGAAACACCAATACAAAACCTTTATACATGGCATTAACTGAAAAACCCTGAACACTCTCTGGCATTGCAACTGTCAGTCTGTTGAATTTCTCACATCAGGGCTAATGCTTAAATTTCACATTTGGATGACAAAGTTTTACATTGTTAATACTACAAAACCCCAAATAATGATTCATTGCATATAAGAGATGGTAGGTGTCTCTGAAAATCCAGCAATGGGAGTTTTGAATCCAGAGGCAAGCATGGTATAAATGCAGTTTTATGTGGTGGCTGTAATCTTGGGGGGGGAGAGAAAAAAAAATATATTAAGCCCAGATATAGTTACTTGTGCAAGAATATATCCTGGGGGAGGAGAAAAAAACACCAAAATACATGTTTTCCTTTCTTCTTTTTCAGGTCAGAACTGTGGAGGCTTAGTACAGGGACCAAATGGTACTATAGAAAGTCCTGGATTTCCTCATGGTTATCCAAATTATGCCAACTGCACATGGATCATTATCACAGGAGAACGTAACAGGATACAATTGTCATTCCATACCTTTGCCCTTGAGGAAGATTTTGATATTTTGTCAATTTATGATGGACAGCCACAGCAAGGCAATCTAAAAGTGAGGTAAGGTGCCTACCTGTTTGGTTGGTTGTTTTTTTTTCTTAATATCTTTTCCTCCCACCCCATCCCCCTCTCTCTTACGTCCCTCTTTCTCTCCTGAATATACATTCTGATGATATGTTATAACTGCATTGTGTTTCCTTAGTTCTTCCCCAGCCAAGGGGACAGCAATGCCCCAGGATCTCACAGCAAATGACATTAATCCAAGTTTCAGATCTTTATGACCCTAGCCTGTGGATCAGTAGCATTGATCCTACTTAAAATTTCCACAGTTCAGGGTCAGTTTTGGTACAGGCCCTGAGTACAGGAGTATCCTGCCTTGCAGTAGCTTGATTTTATTATCTCTCTGATGGAATCCAGATTTGGCTCAGAGACTCTCTCCTGAAGAACTCTTGTTGACAACACTCTCTACTTTTCTAGCATGACTGCAGGATATGAATCAAAGGATGGGCATGCTGCTTGTGCTAACAGTGTCCCAGGGTCTCTCAGCAAATGTGCCACAGAGGAAGTAGTGGCTGATACAGTAGTTTGTGAAAGGCACAATCTCATCTGCGAGCGTTAGGCAATCTTAAGGTGGCTATTACCTGCCTTCCAGATGAGTTGAGCTGTGAATTGTTTGACTTTGGCAAAGTTGAAATTCTTCTTTATTTTAAGTAAATACAATTATTAAGCAATTGGGGACCTCTTTTAAAGGTCAGAAACTGGTATGTCTTCTGTGTCCGAATACCACTCAGGTTATGAAGAGGCTTTACCGAAGCTTCTTGATCTTTAAGCTTTTCACAACTTCAGATTTTGATGCATCAATTTCATTGGTGCCTTATTTTGCATTCCTTGGTCATTTGCTGGATCTAGACTGCAGAGCTGAAGAGCAAATATTGCTGTTGGTGAAGTTCTATCATTTTTTGTTCAGGGTCGAGATTTATGGAGTACTGTAAAACACTGCTGTCAGTTCTGTTGTCTGATTACTCTTTTACATGCTGCTGATTTATATTATACTGCTAAAACAAATGTGGGAACATCACCAATTTGTTCTGCATTTTAGTGGGTATCATCATGTATTTTTGACAAGAACAATGTTCTGATTGATGGGTGACTCAGTTCCAAAAGTTCTGAAAACTGTGGAAGGTAGTACACTGCTATGAATACTTGAACAGTGTCTGTGCTTCATTTACTGTATTTAATTGACCTCTGGTACTTGTATCACCTTTATACAAGGATTATTTTTTATTTTTTTCACTCAAATGGTTCTATTATCAGTAGCTAACAGGCCTGCTTGTTTTGCATTAATCTGTCAGTAGAAATTTCTTCCAAGGAAGACAAACTACTGATATTCTGCAGGTATGGGTGCAGAAGACACAAATTCCCAAGTACAATATCAATCTCATTGAAGTCATTGAAATTGCCACTGATTTCAGTAAAGAAAATATTTCATTTCCATCTTCCAGCATTGAAGGAACTATTTGCCAATTAGTGACCCTCATAAATGGTATTAGAAGGAAAACAAAACCACATTTCTTGCCTTTGCAGCATGCAGGTGTTTAAAAAAAAACAACACCAAAAAAAAACAAAACCCAACAACAACAAAAGCCACCACCAGAATTTGAGTGTTGGATTTCTGTTAACATGATTCACACCCTTGTGACATGCCTAGTGCTGCACAAAATGCATTTGCAGGTGTACCCCTGTACAATAGCAAATTTCAAGACAACTCACTGAGCTGATATTGGAAAATTATAGTCTTGGTTTTCTAGCTGACAGCATGCAAATGCAATGGGGCATCTTGGCCTTTCTGCTTCAGGGCATACTTTATTTTTTCATGGATAAAATACTCTCTACTAGATTTTGGGTATATTATAGTTCTTTCATCATTATGTAAAATCTGGAGGGTTTCCTTTAAAATAGCTGGGTAATTATAAAGCTATTGCAAAGGATAATAACAAAGTAATATTCATTCCCTATTTTTGTAGTATTTTTAGATATTAAAGAAAATTGGATAAAAAATAACAGTGTATTAAAATAGTTTGCTGTCTGAAGGACATTTTGGTATGCTAAATGTGCAACAGGATACTTTCACTACATATTTACTGCACACCCCAATGTATAAAATATACTGAAATTATAAGGGAAATTGTTTTAAGCTGTTTGTGTGGAGGAAGGAAAGAGAAATAGGTAGTTGCAAGATGTAGGGGGTCTTCTTCAGTTAGATTATTATTAAAGCATCTGCTGATTTAAGGGATAAATTACACATCATAGTAATCATAGGCATTATAAGTTGTTATCAGGAGGTTAAGACATAAGATAGTAACAGGAATATCAATGCAAACTAAAGATGAGGCACTATTTTACATATTCCTATTTTTCTCGATAAAATCCAACTACCATTCTGTTGTTGTGTAAAATTACTGAGATTTGTGGTCCAAACTTATCTTTAAAAGAGTCTGAGAGAATCAGGTTTGTTCAGTCTTGAGAAAAAGAAGGTTTAGGGGTTACTTTATCACAGTGTTGCAGTGTTTAAAGTGTGGCTTACAGAAAGTGGAGACTCCTTTTTACAAGAAATCACATGGACAGTCAAGGGGTAATGGGCACAAATTACTTCTGGGGAAGTTCTGGGTGGACACAAGCGGAAAAATTTTCTCAGTGAGAGCAATCAGCCATTGGAATCATCTATTCAGGGAAGTGGTGGATTCCCCAATAATGTACAGTTATGATTTGGCTACACAAGGGCATCTTATTTAGATTGTCCTTTTGCCAAGTAAAGTAGGACCAGATTATGCTTGAGGTTCCTTCCAAACTTGGGTTCTATGATTCTATTATATATAGAAAAGAAAAGTGAAATTTGAAGTCTGATGCCACCTGCTATGGTAATGCTTTGTAGGGTACTGTAGTCATAATTTTATGCACAAACATGAAAATAAATAATTAATTTCACTATTTCACTATATATTATAACCAAAACAGATGTCTCCATTCTACATTCTTGAAAAAAAACACCAACCTTATCATAAATCTTAAATATTGTTTTGTCTGTTAAAGTTTTAAAAATGCAGCCAAATTCTAATTAAACTGGGGGAAATTTTTTTTTTTTTTTTTTTGTTTGTTTGTTTGTTTGTTTGTTTTAATTTGCATTTTAATGGTAAAGGAGTCATCATTTGCTATTCATAGTTAACCATCAGCAGGCAGGATTCATATGGATGAGACTCGTGGTAAAGAGTAGCAAGTGTGGTGCACTGAAGCAGTACTCATTGTGGATTTTTTCCTTAAGAGATGTATTCAGTAATTCAGTGTACTCAAGTGCGAGCAGGTTTTGGTTTTTAAAACTTTTTTCTTGTTGTATGTATCAGAGATACTAGAAATTTATAATGTTTTTAAATAGGAATAATAAATGTACCAACAGGACATAGGGACTAGGGACACAGGCCAACTCTGAAGAGGCTTAGTGCATAGGCAGATGTGAACTGACAATACCAACCTATTGACTTGTGTTATGTCAGTAGATGTATTACCTGCTACTGGCAAGTGAACTCAAACCTGTCATTTCAAGAGATTGTGGATTTGAGCAGTCATGTCAGGGCTGGTTGTACTGTGCACCTATCTTCAGCTGAAAAGAGAATAATGCTCATTAATGTTAGTGTACTGCTTCTTATTACAGTGTATTTTCTTATGCTGAATTCCTGAATGGGGGTTTCATTGAGAGTTGTAGGGAAACCGTTACAGGACCCTGTAAATAGAAATGCTTGTGTCAAAAACTCTGCTGCTGGAGAAGTGAGGTGGGGTGCAAGTGGCACATTGAAGATGTTGTGAACATTTTGAGCTGAGATTTTATGTGAATGCCTTCATCTCAGGTCGTGGCTTGATATTCCACATTTTGTTCTATATCAAGTACAGGTACATGTTGTAATTTCTGTGTCACAGTGTCTGTCACTAAAAGTTATTTTTTCAGTGTCATACATTCAGTTTACTTAAGAATTAGTTATAAAATATGTGTGCAATATACCCTGGAATAATCTTTTGCAAGTAATCAAGTCAATCTTTCATGCAGTTTTGAATATCACTTAAAAATGGATTACAAGCAATTTTGGATTTCCATAAATCGAGAAGCTGCTAATTAAATTGTGTATTCTGGTGGGAAGATGCAAGTGTATAAACATGGCTACTTTTGTTTGCATGTAGATGTCAGTAATACTTATTTCAGACATATGTTGTATGCACTATTTGGAAATGGATTTTAAAATATCTGCTTGCCTTCATGGTTTCTCAGGCCTTCTAAGCAGTGTTTAGTTTACTGCAGCCTACATAATAATTTCATAGTTGCTGCCTGTTATTACTTGCATTAGATGAAATAAACAGTTTTGTTTTAATGGAGCAGTGATGCAAATGAGAGAAGTTGCTAACAGTGCATGTAATCAAATAAAGCTCACCAGATTTTTTTTGACAAGCATATATACAGTATGTGTTAAATAGCATTTCCATCTACTTTCTTGATTCATGGAAAAATAATAGGAATTAAACATGAAATCTTCAAAATATTCTTCTGTTTCCAGTAATCAATAAAGCACATGTCTATTCTGCAATTCATAATCCACACATGGAGATATAGAAAGTGTTCACTGAAGTCAAAGTTTGAGATCCTGTTTATTATTAAACTTCTTTATATTAACAACCAAAAATGTAACATGCACTCAATGCTTTCTTTTTTTTTTTTTGAGTGTCTGCTTCTTCAGAAGACAATTTCTATCTCCCTTCCTTCCAGAATCAAGAGAACAGGGAAGGAATGAGAGGGTGATTGACTTTTTACAGAACTGCTGACACTGCAGCAGCAAGAGCTTTGTGCAGTTTAAAGTTTTTTCTTCTTTTTTTCCCTTCCCATTTTACCTTTTTATTGCATGCCATTATCTATGAGTTGCTTTCAACCTGTAGGATTTTTGTGTTTGTGGGCTGTTGATTTTGTAAAGAAAAAACTTTTGCAATGAGTATAGAACACAGCACAAAGTAACAGATTCTAAACAAGTTTATTGAAGAATTTCAGGAGGATATTCTGGTATTTTGTACATCTGTAAGAAAAGGAAAACTTCTATTGTGTGACTATGCAAATTGTCAAGTTCCTGTCAGCAAAGATGCCTATCAATGACTGTCATTCCTCTTTTTTACATTTAATCAGATTTTTCTTGGCTTTTACACTTATTAAAGTATTGGCAAAAATAAATCATTTATAGTAGAGGGCTAAAATGTGATTCATTGTATATTACATAGCTATTTGGGGAAAGAAAGGAAGCTATGACCTGATCAGCTAAATGCTGACAGATAGCTTCTGCCAACAGCAAAAAGATCATGCAATGAAAGGAATGATAATTTATGCCTGCAGTACTGGCAGGTTCAAGCTCATATATGGCAATATTTTTTTCACAAGTGGGTAAAAGGCAAAAATCCTATTCCCTGATTTTTCAGCTTTCAAATTCAAAGTCTTAAGCTTTCTAATTTGGTTGACAACAAAAGGATTTAATGAAAAAAATATTTAATTTAAGGAGTTAATATTTAATTTAAGGAGTTTTCTTAACAACAAGCTACCTTAGCAAGAATTATGGGCCATATTAAGTACATGTGTTAGAAAGATACTAAGTGATGGTCAGCTAAAAAAGATATAATTACTTTTTCTTTTTTTATTAATAATGGAATATAGTTTGAACTCTAACCTAAGAAAATCAATTTTATATTTAAGGAGCTATTATTCCTGGGGGGGGAAAGAGATTTGATTCATTTGACAAGCCAAAGCAATACATGCATTTATACTGCAAAATTTTGCATCAGTTGCTTACGGATTTTGTAATTGTAGTTGTATAAATCAGCCTGTTTTTCTGTAAAAATACTAACATGGCACCATAATGAAAATGTAACTGTGCTCAATCTCCTTGTGCTCTGTGGACATAGATAGCTTGCTTTATTTTCTTTTTTATTTTCTTTTGTGTGTCTCAAAATAGTGATAATACACCTTCATGGAATATATAGGTGTTGCTTCTTTGCCTCCTCCATACATGCAGACAAATAGAGTTTAGGTTATTACAGCAGTTAAAACTTAGCTGCATCTTTTTGTGTTGCTTGATAATACAAATTACACCAAAAATTTCTGAAATCTTCCCAACTAAACAAATTATAATATTAACTTGAATGTTGATGATGTAAGGAATTTTTACTCTTTAATACATCAATTTGTGAAAAGGCAGTTGCTTGCAATTAAAACTTATCTTACACATATAATGTACATAAACCAGTTTTATATTCACCTTCCTCCATCTCCCATCATGTTAAAAAATATATTATCTTTTATTTTAAGTTATACATGTTGAATCAACATGAATATGTACAGAAGCCCTGCTGATCAGCATCCCTAAATGCTGTGTATGCAATCACTATTACAACAACTCTTGGTCAGAGATCAGTCAGTTTCCTTTGCTTGGATTCTGACTGGAAGCTAATTCAATTACAGCCTTTAGAAAATATGCAGCTGAACTCAATGAGAAGAAAGTCAAATTCACAAAATCTGTCCCCTTTTGACATTTGTTATTGTACATCTTTATTGTGGGATTTTTCAGAGTTTCTGTATTACTGTGATAGATAACTTAAATATTGATTGCTTGTTTATTTCAGAGTGGAAAAAGATATTTTATCTGCTAACTGGCAAATGAAAAAAAAAAAAAAAAAAAGCTTTATAAAATACAATAACTGATTTGTCTTATTTCTGATGCAGGTAATTAGGTTAAACTGTGACATGTTCTCTCACTGTCACCTGGTAATTACCTGCCTGGGCATCCTCACCTCTCTGAGAGATCTGTTCCAGTGTCTCAGCACTGTCACAGTGAAGAACTCATTCCTTATATTTCATCTAAATCCTCTGTCTTTTAGTTTAAAACTGTTACCCTTTGTCCTATTAGTAGAATCTCTGATGGAGCTCCTTCCCATCTTTTCTGTAGTCTCTCTTTATGTCCTGTAATGCTGCTATAAGGTCTCCCTGGATCATGCTCTCAGCTGAAGAACATGAAAGGTTTCAGCTCCTCCTCACAGGTGAGGTGCTCCAGCCCCCTGGATTGTCTTTGTGGCCTTCCTCTGGATCTGCTCAAGCAGGTCCATGTCTGTCTCGTACTGGGGACTCCAGAGATGAACACAGTGCTCCAGGTGTGGTCTTACTAGAGTGGAATAGAGGGAGGGAATCACTTCTCTTGAACTGCTGGCCCTCCTTCTCTTGATGCAGTCCAGGATGTGATTTGCAGTCAGGGTTGTGAGCACACATTGCTGGTTCATATACTGTTTTTCATCCACCAGCACCCCCAACTCCTTCTTTGCAGGGCTGCTCTCAATTCACTCATCACCCAGGCTATATTTGTGATTAGGATTGCTTGGATCCAATGGAGGACCTTGCAGTTGTCCTTGTTGAACTTCATGAGGTTTGCACTGTCCCACTTCTCAAGCCTGTAATGGTTCCTCCAAATGGCATTGCTGACTAGCTGACTAGAAGTGCATATGAAAGTGATGCTCATCAGAAGGGAAGACAAATTTTGATGATAGGCTCACCAGCAACTTGACAGGGAACAGCTCCTTAAGAAGACTTCTCACTGTTGACTCTCTTCATTGATTTATCACTGTTCTCTTCCATCTGCAGACCTCATAGCATATGTTGCTGTCTTTCAGCAAAGAGATAACTTTTAAAAAAAAAAAAAGAAAAAAAATCTTTGCATCTCTCCCACTCACTCCACACACACCTACAGACTGTGCTTTTCTACTGTGACCAGTGTCATGGCAAAGATGGCAAATGGCAAAGATGCCAAAATAACAGATGCCAGTGTTAGACTCCAAGTTAGTCTTAACTGCTAAGACAGACTAGTTCCCTAGGCTTCTGAAGTTAAATATGCATAACATGGCCATAAATTACAAAATCATGATGAATTTGAATGCAAATTAATAGACACTGTTTGAAAATCCATTTAATATTCTTAATTTCTTGAGATGATGCTTTAATTAATAAATTAAAGAAAAAAATGTTTGTGAGTACACTAACATCTATCAAAACCACACAAAATAGTTCTTAAAACTTGTAATTCTTAATAGTCACATTTGAATGTTTAAATTAGCAGTCCCATAAGTGTGTATATATATATATATATAATTAAAGCAAGCAAATAAACAAACAGAACCCCAAACAAAATCAACTACTTTTAGTAGACTTTGTTTAGAGTATTGAATTACAGACTGGCAAAGCACTGTTCAAATTGTTAATAAAAATAATGAAAAACAGAGGACACAATAATCTCACTGACCCAAAATAATTCTTATTGGTAAATGTTCTTTGAAATATACTTATAGGTATTAAGTTTTCATTACTTAAAACATAGCCTACTCAACACTGCCTGCAAAATGTCCTTAAAGTATGTGTGTGTAGCCATGTTTATCTTTCAACACAACATTCAGCTGATCGTACCTGTCTCAAAATAGTACTATGAGAGCTGTATTTCTTTTTAGTTTTGCCATAGAATTCTAAACCATATTTTCAGCACCTTCTGTGGGTTCTGTTGTGTGATTTTGTTTGAAGTGATTTTTATCTCTCACTTTCCACAATGACAGAATGACATGAGGATTTTCTCAATCACCCTTTCCTCACCCCTGGAACTGAGCTATATTATTTAGTGTTTGGGCAAGGAAAACCTTTCATATTCATAGGACCCACAGATGGAATAGCAAGAATATTGTGGTGTGCAGGGGAGGAGGAGGTGAGAACTGAAGAATAATGGCAGGAGGGAGGAGAAAGTGGAGGGTATCAGAAGCTTATTTGTGGTATGTCATAGCCTGTATGCAGAACAGGCAGATGTAATATGTGTTGGAATGAAGTACAGCTCTACACATTGCAGGTACTCTGAGGTTCTTCTAAGGGGACCTCCATGAAAAGACATAATAAGATATATAGAGAGAGCTTTAAAAGAATTTGTATTGCCTATTCTGGATTTATTACATTCCTCCAGAAAATGTTAACTGTTGAAGCCAACCAAGGAAAAGGAGTTTTGCATTATTGTTCAATTACAAAGCTGTGTTAGGGTTTCTTATTGTGTATTTTTCTACTGAGAAGCATTCTCCATCTTCACCAAGAGAGACCTGAGCAAATACAATCTCTAGAGAGTATAGATATATGTGCATTTTTTTGCATAAAGAGCCAGCTTCATTACTGCTTGTTTTAGATTTGTGATACATTTATTTTTTTAATAATCTCTTATAGAAACACAAAGCAGGTGGCAACATAACCTAGACAGCTGTTTGCTGCTTCTGCATCTTGTGCTTACTACGCTACATTACATTGCATTCATTATTAGTTCAGTTAGGTGAATCATCTTCCTAACTTTCAGCAATTTATTTTTTTCTTCTTCTTGTTAATAGAGTAAAAATCAGTTCTGTCCTTTCCAGGAGTGTTTGAGCTGCTTTAAATGCCAAATTGATTGGTGGGATAAAAATCAGATGAGCTTCTTAAGGCTTGTCTTCTGACAACTTTTTAAAATGCTATATCCACCTCCAATATGTTGTAATGCGTATAATGAAGAACAAAAAGAGAATGGTGGGTTTGATGAGAGACTGTTGTTCTTATGTTTGGTGGGTTCCTCTGTGACATAAAAGAGTTCTTAATAGATGGATATACAATTTTTGTGTCTGATGTCTAACTAACATATACCTTGTTAAGGAACAAACTCAGAAGAAGATTGAGTATTACAGATCTGTATTAGATTATACTACACTTAAAAATTTTAACAGTTCCCTCAGAACCTTTCTCACAAAAGAAAGTAAGACATGATCCTTGCTTCATCCATCATTTCATAAAGCCAGTCATGCCACAATGGGGAAATAAACATTTTAGTCTGTATTTGTCACATGTGGGTTTATCTGTCATGTCTTCAAAAGGCCAATATCAGCCAAAAAATAGCACAGTAGATCAGTTAAATTGCTAACTTTTATTTGAAAATGTATTTCCATGAAACTGAATGCTGGCGCTATTGTGCATCTATCAACCATTGCACCAATCACTGTCATGCCGCACATCATTTTATTACTAATTACTAATAGGAAAGAGTTAATTAAAATATATATATATAGTTTTTTTAATTTTTTCCTGAATGAAGTACTGGAAAAAGATAATTTTTTTTAAAATTGGAAAGTTATTTTGAAATATCAAACGTAGCCACTGAATGATATTAGTATCTCCCTGTGAATTAAGAGAAGGATATAGTGTTTTGAAGTTAAAAAATACAGTGTGCAGTCCTTCAATAAATGTTCTATAGCACACAGAATGCGAACATCTGCCTGACGTCTGAGAAGAAAACCTCTCCTCTGTCAGCCATAGCTTGATTTTTTTTTCCCCTGTAGAAATTACAGAAAATGGATGAAACTGAGAAAAGACTCCCTTTCCTTATAAAGATAAATCACCAAGCCATCAAAATATCCATTGTGTGCTAGAAGCATGAAAGAGCAAATTGAGCATAACAAGTAAACACAGGGATCATGAAGATTTTTTCTTTCTTTCTTTTCTTTTAATGTTGTAAGGCCTTTAGCCAAAGATTCTAATATCATGCTGTGTGAAAAAAGATGTTAATTTCTCTAGTTGCTGTGAGATGTTCCAAGCTTCAAAGAGGTTGCCACTAAGGAAAATATATATATATATATATATATATATAAAAAAAAAAAAAAATACATTAGCATGAATAACTCAGCATTCTCTAGTGAGGAAAGAAAACCAAGCTATTTACATACAAAAAACCCCCAAGAAACAAAAGCAACACACAAAAAAACCCAACAACAACAACAACTAAAAACAACACCAAACCCAACAACCCAAAAACATTCCAGCAATGAATGAGTGTCTAACATCAGAGTGAAAAGGGTTGTGTTTAGGGTCACAAATTGAAGGTTTGTGTGTGAATTCCTTACATACAATGAAGGCAACTGATTATGGCATTCAGGGCACAATGACCTAGCAGCGCATGCATTGATCTCTGTGAATAGAAACAAAAATATACAATTGTCTAGCAAACTGAATTCTAAATTTTGTATGAGTTAAATATCTTATTAATAAAGACTATGATAGTGAATATTCAGTGCCATTTTAGAGGAAGTATAAATAAGACCTTGCAATAAAAGTAGAAACTGGCTTCAAAAAAGTGTCCCCAGCTCCAGTTTTTGATTGTACTAGTGGCTCCAGAGTAGTGACCCAAGCTGGAAAGGCTCAGAGAGCAGTTACTGATAGTGCCACACTCTATCCGTGGTCCAGAGGCTCCACAATTGGTCTGTCTTGCCTTTCCCCACCCTGCACGCCCCACCCCCCACAAATGCAGGGGTCCCTGAAGATTCTGTCTCCATCTATCTGAAGAAACTACTTTTGTCTCAACTTGGGGCTATTTTTTTCCTTCTTTTATTTCAGATTTTCCACCCATGATCTTCCCATATGTGCCAAAATAAAACTTAGCTCATGCAGTTGTTTTTCCTTGAGAGCACTTTTTAAAGATAAGTATTGTGAGTCAGCAGTTGAGAAGATGTGGGCCTTGAGATAAACAAAGAGATTATGCATTTGAGTGGACAGAAACAAAGTCTATAAAACTCTGAAAATTATAAAGAACTGTGGTGGGATTTTTTGATACCAGGAAGCCTAGAATTCCACAACAAAAAAACCAAACAAAACTCCATAGGAACACACAATTTTTCTTACAGAATTAGAGGTGAAATTCACAAACTAGGCTTTCAGAAGCTATCTTTCTTTGAATATTTATATGACTATTCCAGTTATGAGGACATGAATTCAAATCTAACCATGAAATCCTGGACATCTCTAACATCCTGGTGTGGATGTTAGAGAAGTTCTAGTTTAAAGTGTACAAACCTTTCAAAGAATACTTTTTCTACATTAAACAAATCATAATAGAAGGATTCCAAGAGAAAAAACAAAAAGCCACATCCAGAAATCCTGAATCCCCCTTAAAACAGTGATTTTGAAATCCTTATTTTCAAATACTGCTCTCCTGAGGTGTGAAAGAACAGAAGAGCAAACAGTATTTTCCATAGTTTACACCCAGAATGGTAGAGGTGGGAGCGCCCTTGGGAGATGGAGTCCTGCCAAAGCAGGTTTTGAATGTCTCCAAAAACCTGTTACAGCACCCCACCACCCTTAAATAGGTTGACATGGAACTTCTTACATTGAAATTTGTGTGGTCAAGTTCTAGTTGTCATAGGACTACTTTATACCACAGATCACCAAAAATATAGCATGCCAAAGAAACTACAAAGTGGATAGACAGTTCCTATTAATTTAGGTAAATAAATAATTTGTGCAATTATTGAATTATCTATTTTAAAACTTAAAATTAAGCACTAATTTCTAAAATTATAATAAGGAGCACAGTGATTTGTTTTATAAAAGCCAGCTCTCAAAGCTATTCAGCGTATTTGGCAGCTTTTTACTAACTGTTCAAGCTTCCTTTCACAGTGTAGTCTTTTCCTCATTTATTTTTTGTTGCTGCAACCATTAACCATAGGTTCTCTCATTCTTTTCATAAAGGCTTTGCCAAAAGCAAAGTGTGTCAACTTTAGTGTTTCAAGATATAGAGTACAGAGAAGTTATTTTATTATTATGCATTTATTAGTTATTAGTACTGCTCCACTATTTTATCCTTCCCTGTTTCAAGTCCTCTGCCTTGTCACTGATGGGGAGAGTGGATTTTTTGTCCACCCAATCTAAAGAAGTCTTTGCAAGCTTAGAAGCACAAGATGAAGCTGAGAGTATCATCTCAAGAGGAATGTGTTAACTCATTTTTGCCTATAAACTTGAATTTCCTATGCTCAGAGGTATTGCTTATGTGTAGGAAGACTGCCTGAAAAAAAAGGATGAACGTGCTTAGCTAAAGCTTTGGCTAAAACTATCCTGTTTCATGACAATGACATTTTAGGAATTGATTTATCGCTTTAAAATTGCTTGTTTTGCTTATTTTACATATTTAGTAAAACTATAGGCATTTGACATCATATTGTGGAAACAAATTATGATGTATACTGGTGCAGTACTGATATGAGAAGGCAGAATTCAAATTATTGAATATGCAATTTGAAGCTTAATTATCATAAGAAAATTACATAATGACCTTATACTTGATTTTTCACGTGGGCAGCTATAAAGATGAGTTCAATAATACATCTCTGGTCTTTTTTAATAGTCCTTGCAGCCATATTTACATGCTGTATTGATTAATATGAGAGTTTAACAAAGTTTATTCATTGCAGAAATGAATTGAAAAGATTCCACCTGTTATTGTATTATCACTTCTAAATTTTATATTTGAAATAAGTTAATTGGTCAAGACTTTCAGTAGTTCATAAAAATTTATTCAGTTTGAGGGGGAAAAAAAATAAAAGGGTAAGCATGTAGAGAGAATAACTCCATTGCAGAGAATCATAGAATTGTTTCAGTTGGAAAAGATGTGATGGAGATTATGCTACATTATGCGAGGTGAGGAGAAAGTTCTTCACCAAGAGAGTCATTCATCATTGGAATGTGCTGCCCAGGGAGGTGGTGGAGTCACCATCCCTGGAGGTGTTGAAGAGGGGATTGGACATGGCATTTGGTGCCATGGTCTAGTCATGAGGTCTGTGGTGACAGGTTGGACTCGATGATCTTTGAGGTCTCTTCCAGCCTTGGTGATACTGTGATACTGTATCAAATCTAAGTTGCCTGAATTATACTTGGTTGGGGTAATTTTAACTCAATTTAATTTGTTGTTTTCTTCAAAGATTGAAAATTTTATATTCATTTTGTCATAATTCAGTGTGATTGAGTTGAAATAAACGCCTCAGTCAGACATCCAGCTTTTTTGAAGCAAGAGACTACCTAGGAGATTTTTCTTCTTTTTAAAGTATCATTTAATCTGTTTTATTGTTATGCAAAATGGTATTTGCATTAATAGGTGTTCTGTTGCTCTAATGTTTATAAGATTGTCAGGGGTCTTTGAGTGGAAGATGTAGAAGTGTGAAATGTTCTTAGTACTGGTAAGTAAACTATTTTTTTTGTTTCTGTATCAGGATTTTTCTTGTCCATAAGATGAAGTCATTTGCTTTCACAAAAGTATTGTGATACCCTGTTTCCAGAGTGTCAGATTCCTTTGTTGTTTGTGGGAAACTCTTTTCAAAATGCTAGATCTGCAAATCTGTATTTTCTGAGCATCTTTTAGCTTTATTTATGTTTAAAGATTTTAGAGACTTGGAGCCATTATCCAAGGGAAGCAAGCTGCCAGCACACGTGGAGCTTCCACAGCTCAGCAGTAAAGATGTCTCGTATGTGCTAAATCAAGTATTTTGTTTGTAATTGTAAAGAAAAATCCAACAAAGGCAGATGTACTAACACTAAAGTGAGGTTTATGGGCAATAAAAGGCACACTTTTGACGTAACACCTCTTGGATCTTTGAATAGAGGAAATAAACTCTATATGAAGCAGTAAGCATATTACCTCACAGCAAATGAATGCATACAGCAGAGGTTCTGGGGCAGGCTGCAATTCATACTTGTGTATAGAATGATTTAGAGACAAGCATGGCACTGGAAAATATCTTCCCATTGATTCAGTGAGTCATGTCTTATTACCTCCTAGTGCTAGCAGTGCCCTGATACTACCAGAAAAAAAAAGAATACTTCATAGCTTCTCTCAGATTTTCTCAGACCATCAAGAAAATAGGTGAATATTTGGAAATCATGTTTCTTTTTCCCTCCGCCACAACTACTTCAACTATTTGTGCTTTTTATGTCTCACTTAAGTCAGCTGATGAAACATGGAGGTTCTGTCATACACAATAAGCCCTTAGAAATGCTGGATGTAGGTCCTGCTGTCTTGGGATTGCTTGTTTTTTTTTTTTCCCCAAAGGGCAAAATCCTTACCTTTTTGTTAATTACATGAACTTCATGCTGGAGTGATTTTCAAGGCCAAGTTCATAGTGAAACTGCAGAGTCATCTGGTACAACTGAAGACAGTGTTAATCTGTGCGAAACATTTTTGAGGGAAACACGGTAAGAAGCTGTCAGATCAGCTTTCAGGGACTGTGAAGGGAACAACTGCAGCAAAAGTATATGGTAGAACGCTACCAAGGTTTTCAGTCTTATGCAATAAGCACATCAGACTCAAGGATTAATTTTCTGACTGCATTTATTGTGAAAACAGAAATAAGTTCAAGATGGTTTTGTCATTGGAGTTTCCTCTATCCACAGTGGTTTAAATGGTAACATCCATTTTGTGGATAGATCCTTAAAGCAGAATATTTCACTTACCCCAGATAAACTACTTCAGCAAGGCCTTTGACACCATCCTTTATAGCAAACTCTTGACAAAGCTGGAAGCCCACAGCTTGGACAGGAGCACTCTGTGCTGGGTTAGGAACTGGCTGGAGGGCCAAGCCCAGAGAGTGGTGGTGAATGGTGACACATCCAGTTGGCAGCCAGTCACTAGTGGTGTCCCCCAGGGATCAGTGTTGGGCCCAATCCCATTTAATATCTTTATTGATGATCTGGATGAGTCCACCATTAGTAAGTTTACAGATGACACCAAGTTGGGAGCAGGTGTTGATCTGTTAGAGGGTAGAAGGGCTCTGCAGAGGGACCTTGCCAGGCTGGACAGATGGGCAGAGTCCAACATGATGGCATTTAACAAGTCCAAGTGCTGCACTTTGGTCACGACAACCCCATGCAGTGCTACGGGCTGGGGTCAGAGTGTCTGGAGTCAGAGTGTCTGAAGAGCAGCCAGACAGAAAGGGACCTGGGACTGGTTGACAGTGGGCTGAACAGGAGCCAGCAGTGTGCCCAGGTGGCCAAGAAGGCCAATGGCATCCTGGCCTGCATCAGAAATAGTGTAGCCAGCAGGAGCAGGGAAGTCATTGTGCCCCTCTACTCAGCACTGGTTAGGCCACACCTTGAGTCCTGTGTCCAGTTCTGGGCCCCTCAGTTTAAGAAGGATATTGAGACACTTGAACATGTCCAGAGAAGGGCAATGAAGCATAAGCCCCATGAGGAGAGGCTGAGGGAGCTGGGGGTGTTTAGCCTGGAGAAGAGGAGGCTCAGAGGAGACCATGTTGCTCTCTACAACTACCTGAAAGGAGGTTGTAGACAGGTGGGGGTTGGTCTCTTCTCCCAGGCAATCAGCACTAGAACAAAAGGACACAGTCTCAAGCTGCACCAGGGGAAGTTTAGGCTTGAGGTGAGGAGAAAGTTCTTCACAGAAAGAGTGATTTGCCATTGGAATGTGCTGCCCAGGGAGGTGGTGAAGTCACTATCCCTGGAATTGTTCAAAAAAGGATTGGACGTGGCACTTGAAGCCATGGTTTAGTTAGTCACGAGGTGTGGTATGATAGGTTGGACTTGAGGATCTCTGAGGTCTTTTCCAATCTTATTGATTCTATGATTCTAAGGGAAATGATTCAACCCAGTCATAATAGCACAAGAAATAACCCAAATGGAAAAAAAGGTGTCCTGGAAGTTGGGTCTTCAGTTCTCTTGGGAGAATTTAACAAGCACAATCCATAAGTATTCAGATTTTGAGATTCAAGTTGGGTTTTTTTGTAACACTACAATGGTGGCCTCTTGACTCATAGTGCTATTTTCTTTTTCCTAAATGTTAAAGTGCAATTTTCACCATACTTAAATTATTTTCTTGTAAGTTCTTTATAACTTGCCTTTTATCAGTAAACAACAATCAGTAAAATTTTGAGTTCTTACACTCTTACCTGAATTGGATAAATAGCACCAGGTGCATAAGCAGGGTGACAGAGTTAATAAGAAAGGTGTGTGAATTGAATAAACATACTAATAGATTTTTCTTTAATTGGAATCACAAGCATTTACACAATGATTTTGCTGGCTGAGCATTTCCTGGATGAGGAAGGAAAAAGACAATTTATGTCCTCATCTAATTTTGTGTGTGTGAGTGAAATCCATATGTAAGACAAATAATGAAGTAAACTACATATTAAATGATTAAGTGTCCAATTTTAGATTGAAAGTTACATGCAGGAATCAGCTTGCATTTGTTGAGTGAAGAAAATTCCCCTTTCCCATGGCCATCCATTTTACCTTCATTCCTCTGCTTGGTGGTGTTTGTTTTTTTTTCTACTGGAACTTCTTCTTTTAAACATCATATGTAAATTGATTTTTAAGTAGCATGAGGCTAAACTAAAGCCCAAAGTGCATAGTAAGCAATTATTTGTTTCCTTTACAGTTGCCTTCCTTTCATTTAGGGCAAATTCAAGGCTTTACTGATTCATACAATGAATCTCCCTTGACCACCAGAAAACAGAACACAAAAGAAGTAGAAATTGATTGTATTAAGTCACATCTGCCCAGAGAAATGAAGGTATGGTAAATCAGTGTGAATTTAGAGCATTCGCTACTCTGTATTAACTAGATGGGTAAGAATGCTTGGTTTGCTCACAGGAGGTTGAAGTTATTAGTTCATTCCACCCACGTCAGCACTGGCAGCATCACATCCCCATGCCCTGAGCAGAGTCCAATCTGCTCTACACGGCTTGTCAGCAAGGGCAATTAGGTTGTGCTCAGTGTGCCACTCTGTATTACTACAAAGCTTCCTGCTGGTTCAGAGCGTGGGCAGACTACAGCTCTTATCTGTCTGCAAAATACCTTCATAGGCATAACCACAGAGTGCCTTCAGGCAAAGGAACTTACTCTGCTTTAAAAAAAAAAAAAAGAAAAAGAAAAAAGCATCTAGCATTTGGTTTATAGTAAGAGTGAGAAATCAATGAAAGATAGCTGATGTGCTTACTTTTATTGTGCAGTAACATTTATTAGCATCTAGATAAGTCTTCAGCATGTAGTTTCATAGTGTTACTCAGATGATAGAATTCTATGTTTCAGACTGGAAAAAGTGTTCCTGGTCCTTCTTTGCCCTCAGTTCGTGTTGGACACTTTGTTGCACAATGAGGCACCTAATGAAGCTGTATAATTCTCTACACTTGATAAATTCCCTTAGTGATTTGCCTTCATTTAAATAGTTAATTTATGATTAATTGAGCAGAATGCCTTTTACCAGTGCAAGGTAAGAAGGAGCATGTGTCATGTGGTAGGTTGAAATTAGAGATATGAGACCACCCATGGGAGTATTCTAACTGGCTCAATGATATTGTAATCCCTATCTTCCATCTTCAGTTTTCATGTTTATCACTCTTATAAATTCAGAGAAAGTGGCATTAGGATAAGGAATACAAATATCACAAGTTATCTGACAGATTATCACTAGAAAATACTAGAAGATATATTCTTCATACACTCTGTAGAAAAATAACAGGTTTCCTGTGTGTTTACTAGGATTCTAACATAATCTTTTGAAGATTCTGTTTTAGGACATCTTGAGGCAAACCTGGTGCTTAACTTTCAAACAGCTTGTACCTGATTAAATTACTGAGTAACGAAGTACGTAAATTTGTATTGAAAATCTAATTCCCAGCAATAACCCCATTAAGAAGGGGACAGGGAGTTGTTGCTTCTTTAATTGTTGGGGTGGGTTGGTTGGTTGGTTGGTTTTTGGAAGTTTTGGTTGTTTTTTTTTCTCGTGTGAGAGAGAACTGTTGGAAAGTATATAGAAGATAATCCAAGCTTGGAAACAAGAAAACTAGCTGGAAGCTGTAGCCAGAAGCAAAAGTAACAAACTCTCCTATCCAGGAAATTCCTTCCATATAGGTTTCCCCCTTACATGTTGTAATTGGAAAGAAAAAACAATCAAGGAAAAGACTGAGTTCTGTGCTTATCTGATAGACTGCTTTGGTTTAGAAAAAACTTTTATATTTCCATGCCAAATAAAAATGAAAATCCACTTGCATTTTCATTTCTGCAGATATTTTTTCTAACTGAATAATTTGAGTTCCCATACAGACCATAACTACATTCACCTCTTTGGTGGGCTGTTTCAGTTGACTTACACCAACAGTTCCACTGGTATTGTTACAAAATATAAATAATGCTTTGTTTGCACTGCTGAAAGAGTCAGATAATACACTTAACCAAACCATCTCAACTTTCCATTTTTATGATCTTTCCTTTTTAAATTTAATTTCTTTACTCTGAAAACTTGTATCAACGCACTATATAGATTCATGGAAAAGTTAATGCTAATTGTAAACAGCACAGTCAAATATACAAGTAAGTTACATCAAAACTGAAAGATCCTGCCATAGTGAAAGTTGGGGGAAAATTTAAGCTGTACCAAATAGTACATAACACAAGGCTCTCTCCATTATCTATAGGCCCCAGTTCCAAATAATTATTCTTTTTTTGGTAGAGGACCTGTCAAAGTTCTCTCAGAAGTCCTCAATCCATCACTGTGAACTGCTTTGAACAGAAATTAATTGCTAATTATCAGTACATACTCATTTTCTGATATATAGTATAGAAACTTCTGTTCTCCACTCTCTTCATCTATGGAAAAAAAAAAAAGGAGTAAAAGCAGCACATTCTATCCTCAGCCTTTGGTTTAGTTTCAAATCTTTGAAGTGTAAACAAAACCTGCTTTGAAGTAAATGCTAAAATCTACCTCTTTAAAAGAGGTAGACTCCCTAAGCTTTGTTTTATCTTACTAGTAATACAGAAGAGACTATCAAGTCTTACCGACACACCTAATGCCCTTTTCTGTTTCCTGACCATATTATAGTTAAGCCAGGCTGGTTCCTTTCATCTCTGACAGCAGTTTTTTTACCTGACAGATAATTTTTTTTTTTTTTTTTTACAATTGCACTTTTTCATATAGTCAGTCTTTCATGACATAGTTAACTGCCATAAAACATCATCATATTGAGGTATATCTGAGAAGATATGTGTGTGTGAGCATTCTTCACTCTTCTTCACTTCAAATTGGTTTATGTGGTGCTTTTTTTCAGTCTGGCTTTCATTTCTTTTTCTATTGCACTAAACTTTTTCATCTATTCTCGGTTTCAAAGTATTAAATATGTTTGTTTCACTTAGTCATAGTGACATTAGATACATAGGACTGAATCTGTCAGTCTTCCATCAGCTGTGGAACCACACTTGTAGCTGAATATCTTGTATCTTCAGAGATACCTGAAAGCTTCCTGCTTTCATTAGCTGTCAAGAGTGACAGAAAGGAGAGAAAGAAATGGCAATAAGGAGAGGAACATTTAAAGATGGAAACTAATTTTGAATTTTATTTCTAACTCCATCTCACAACTAATAGGACAAGAGGAGATAGCATCAAATTATACTAGGAGAGGTTTAGGTTAGATTACAGGAAAAGCGTCTGTACCAAAGGGTTATCAAAGACTGGAACAGGCTGTCCAGGGAAATGGTTGAATTGCCATCCCTGGATGTAACTAAAAGGCTGTCTAGATACAGTGCTCAAGAATACAGTGTAGTAGTGGCCCTAGTAGAGTTAAATAATGGTTGGATTAGATGATATTAAATGTCTTTCCAACCATAGTGATTCTGTGTGAAAGTCACACATATGTAGCATGGCTTTCATGGTCTTTTCAGTATACCTGTACAGTTTCAGTGTAGCACAGATAATTAAAGGCTCTACATGGATGAAGATTAATTTGAAAAATCTGGTGTATATTCACAGCTGAACTGTATGTAATCTCTTACTCAAGAAAGTGAGACATAGTAACTGGTAGAAGCAAAATATTGGCATCCAGAGAAGTGCTGAAATATCACCAATGTTCTCAATATAAAATATGCTCTGGGTTTTTTCCCCTGCATTGTTTGCTCTTCTTCAGTTCTCCCAAAGGTACACTGAGAAATTAATTGCTTGTGGAAAGAGAGAGAAGTTTACAGAACACAAAACTGTTACTGTTTTTTAAAAACAAAACCATTCTTTAAAATATGGCCTTTTGTTACTGTTGTTTAATCTATGCAACTCTGAAGAGCCAGCCTGGAAATCATCCAGAAGTATCTATGTTAGAGTAGAATTTTCCCATGTTAGAGTAATGAAAAAGAAGCCTATTTAAAGATATTGGTGCTGTAACCCATAAAATAACTAGTGTGATTTATAAGAAATAGGTTTTGACTTTAAAACATCTCTATATCCTGTTTTATGTGGACACAGAATACATCTATAGAGAAGGGATTTTACAGAAAATTTTTGACTTCTGATTTCTCAAGACATAATCTTGTTACCAGCTGTACCTGGTTACCTAAGCTTAATCTTCAAATCTACTGTTTGGAGCAGTAGACTCCCATGACAGAGTTTTCTTGTACCTTTAATATTATTCAACAAAACTAAAACTGCAGAAAATGTTTCAGACATTTATGTAATGGAGGACACAGAGCTGTGTCTGGGTGAAGAACAACTCAGCCAAATTTCTGTCAGGGGATGTAATTTTCTGCCCTGTAAGTAGTAGTCATCCTTGCAATTGAGAGACAGCTACATGTACTGATACATTAATGAATAATCATATTACAAGCTTCTTTTCTTAAGACTTGTGAAATATGAACCAGCACTACTAATTATCAATGGTTTCATGTAGCATATCATAGAACGGTTTGGGTTGGAAAGGGCCTTAAACATAATCTAGTTCTAGTGCACCTGTAATGGGCAGGGACAGCTTCCACTAGACCAAGTTTTTCAAAGCCCCAGCCAACCTGGCCTTGAACATCCCTAGGGAAGAGGCATTTCCAATTTCTCTAGGTGACCTGTTCCAATGTCCCATCTCCCTCACAATAAAGAATTCCTTCTTTATATCAAGTGTAAATCTGTCCACTTTTAGTTTGAACCCATTACCCATTGTCATATCCATACACTCCTTGATAAAGAGTACCTCCCCATCTTTCCTTTAGTACCCCTTTAGGTACTGGAATACAGCTATAAGGTCTGCATGGAGTCTTTTCTTCTCCAGAAACAACCACATCAATTCTAATAAGGTTTGCATGGGCCCACATCTCAAGCTTATCAAGGTCCCTCTAGATCCCTTCCTTCCAGTGTGTCAACCATACAACATAGCTTCATTACTAGGATGAAAGAAGAAAAAGAAGCACACCTTTTTCTGATAGTTCAATAGGTATATATTTATTTGATGAAAAGGTGATTTAAGAGGACAATAGTATCTAGTTCCAATAGGAGTTTAAGTTCTGTAGCTTTGGTCCTAATTTTAGTCTTTCTACAGCTGAAATAATAATATTCTTTTTCAAAAAGCCTTTTTTACAAGTACCTTTTTCAAGACAGAAAAAAAAGTATACAGGTCTCTAAAGAATTTATGACATTAAAATTAGCTCTCAGCTCATGCGTTTAGGTTTCCAGTGTGGGAAGCAATTTTAGATTACTGCCTATTTGTAATCCTGCTCTTTCCCAAAATAAAACCTCTTTGATTTATGCATTTATCTTGAGGTTTAGAAGGAGCTGTGAGAGCTGATGTATGAGTTTGGAGCTAGATACGAGCTTTCTTTTCTGCCCTATGAGCCAGAGAAGATGCATCTTCTGTGTGTCCTGGAATGTAGCCAAAGCCTTGCATCTTCTGGTAGCCCTACCAGGAAAGTCTGATAATCCTTTACTTTGTGCAAAAAGACTCCACTTTGTGCAGTGCCCTGGGAGGCACTGACTGTGTCTAGATGAAGGTTTCTCACAAAGATGATGTCAGCACTACAAGTGGGTTTCCATTTTGCAATACTCAGCAATGACATTGAACTTCTTAGGTGATAGAAGCAAAGGAACCATTTTGCCATATACAAACCTGTTAGCAGAGGCATTTTCTGTGTCTGGAACCAGACCTGAAAGAGAGATGACTATGTCCAGCTGGTTTTGTGGCTTGGATTTCTGTTAGTTTGCCCTTCTTGCTGCCAATTTTCACTCAAGACTGGTTTAGAAGGCCATGAGAAAATTTTTGCTTGAAAACTTTATGAGCCAAAGCAAAATACTTCTCCTGCTTCAACTGCAGAACTTCAGAAATTTGTTAATTTTCTCAATAAATACTCAGTCATACTGTTAATTTTATTCTTTATGGAAATTGTGTTCTTCATGAATCACTGTCCAGAGCTCCAATGATGATAATGGAGCTGCCTAAATTTTAAGAAGCCTATGTAGTGCTACTTTCACT
This sequence comes from Picus viridis, assembly GCA_033816785.1. NCBI lineage: Eukaryota > Metazoa > Chordata > Aves > Piciformes > Picidae > Picus > Picus viridis. Next base: position 23,705,491 of record CM066576.1, read on the forward strand.
GAGATTTACTAGTAGTAAATCATACTAAGAATGATATTATTCCTCCTGCTGCCTGTGTCTGTGAACTGACTGCTTTGCAAATGATTGCAGTCTGCACTGCTGATCCAGATCAGTGAATAAATGTGGAAAACTGTTTTATTTTGATGATGAGTGCAAAGAAGAGAGGAAATCTAGCACAGACAATACCACATTGATTCAGAGATAACATTCATGAGATTGCAGTTAATTTCTAATTGTTATGGCTGAATTTGTATATTAGACTGAGTTGATGAATGCACTTTAGAATCAGTTAATGAGTAATGAATATGGTATTTAGTAACACTGTTCACTGTATAGCTGGCAGAAATGTCACAGTTCTGTTACAGTAATCAGAATTCATTTGTGACCTGCATAATCTCATCTAGTCTCGACATTCTTTGGGACAAACACTTTGTACACAGAGCTAAAGTATCTGTCTTTCTCTTATAACTCCACAGGATCAATTTTTGAGAGAAGCTAAGTAGCTAGGTGACTAAGGTGGCAGGTCTCCCAGGCAATAGTGTTCATGTTTAGTTTAAGACTCCAGGATTAAGTGAGCTTTTGATTTGCAGAATTCCAGTTTTGAGTTATTGGATGCTGAATCAAGAATTCAGCAGCAATACACATGCACAGAGGGAGCTATGCCTCTAACCAATAAAAAGGTATTTTTAGGGAGAGCGTGTTTTCTCTGAATTCCAACAGCACCTATTTTGTATTTAGGTGATTGTGTAATTCTTTGGAGTTTTATGTCAGAATTTAGAAAATGCCCTTTTGTAGGTAAGCTTGTAAAAGTAATGGAAGGAATGTGTCAAGTTCTGTGATTCTTGTGAATATTAGTACCATTACACATTTCTCCACTCATAAGGGCTGCAAGTGATGGAAGAAATAAAATAGATAACATCTTTTAGTACCACCTTCTCTTATGGATGGGATATTTTTAAGTTATGCCAAAATTCAGACTGAGATTCAACTCTATTTCCAAACTATGATCTGACTTAGTTAAAAGAATAGTCCACAAACTTATTCCTTGCTGAGAAAGAATTCTCCAGCTAGACAATCTTCTTTATTTGGTCTATGGCAAAGAATGCTGCTTGCTTCTTGCAGGTGGTCAGCCTAGCCTAATTTCTGACAGCTTTGAACTGTGCCAAAAGAGGATTTTATTTACAAACTTCAAACTGCTGTAATATTAACAACTGATTTGCTTACTTCCATTATTCAGTTCTAGCTACATCAGAACTCTGTTTCTTTGAACATGAATTTACTTCTGTAATGACGACAGCAATCTACAGTAAAACAATTCTTAGAAGTATTTAAATTACTTATTTTTGGGATAGGTCACCATGTTTTATTTGATATAATTATAGTAATAAGCTTTATTTAAAAAAATATGTAAGGTGATGTGCCATTGAGCATCTGTCCATAGAAATTCTTTTACTTTCTAAAGAAATGAAGTAAAGAAGGCTGTCTGATGTACAAGTAATTAGAAAACCAGGGATTTTTATGAATAATGTTTTAATAAAGAATATGCTTCAGGCATAGCCGGTCTGTTCTAGTTTAAACTAACAAAAGACCTGTATTTAAGGTTCTCATTATCCCCTTTCCCCTACCCCTCCTTCCTTCTCTTGGTAATGTAACAGTCCTTACATGTGAGCACAAAGGTGCTGTAATCCAAACATAATGTTATATTACACCCTGAAGGTGACCTGGTAAAAGTGACAATCTGGTTGTATGCATTCTAAAGTATAGTCTATAGACGTGGAGCTGCAATAATTCTAAAGAGCCTACAACAAAAGTCATTATACTGTCTTTTATCACAGTAACAAGAACAGAAGCTCAGTAGTGCTGAGTGTTTAATTAATTTGTTATGTACAAGTTAAAAATAAGGATATTATTACAATGATGATCATAAAAATCATATTAACATTCAAGCTCCTGCAGAGACTCCATTAACCTTGCCTCAGAGCTGCAAAAGCATACTCCAGCTTCTCATCCCTCTTAGACAAGGGAGCAGTTTAGTTTAACTCTTGAACTAGCACACTGCTGCTTAGGTTAAAAAAACACCAAACCACACAACAAATCACATCTACAGGAGTTTCATTTGGTGGTACTGATTAGGTAACCTGTAGTAGATGGATACCACAGATACTGTAAGCAGCAGTTTCATTAAGTGAATCTTAACTGAATATTGCAGCAGTTTTGAAGATCTCACAGGGAACAGATGGAAAAAGGCCCAGTGTTGTTAAAGATCTTGAGTTAAATGTAGAAACAGAGAACTTCAGCCTAAGTTTGTTGTCTAGTATAGGGTGTTATGCTGGTTACATAAATACTAATAAGCACAGTTTTAACTAAGGATCCAAGCTAGCAAGAAAATAAATATTTCTCTTTTTTAGACAGCAGACTAACAACTAGGATAAACTCTATCTGCCTTAGCAACCATATTTTTTTACCTTCCTCTGTATCATATTCCAGCCCTCATATATCCATGCCTGATCTGAGTGCTTGCAGAACTGCCAATGTTTGCACAAAGACATGCTTTTGGTATTTCTGAACTGGATAATAATACTTATGTCTCACCATCCCTATATATGATCATGGCATCCAAAACAAGATGCAACAATAAAAGTCAGTTTTGTTCCCCTCTCTATAGTGGCTGAATTAATCACACTCCTATTTGAAACACATAAGAATTTCTGTTCAGGCCAACATTGTGTTTGACCAAAACTGTTTAAATAATCATGTATTGCTCTGTGCATTCTCTCAGTTTTAATTTAGATCATTTGTAGAGCTGAATTGACTTGGATTTACACAGTCATAGATTATCTATCAGCAATACTGAAATTTGACTGGCTGTTAGCAGCTTTTAGGAAACATCTTCCCCCCCCTTTGCTAGTGGCCTTGACAAGTGCTGGATTTTACTATTATTGTGCCTTTTTAATAGCACAAGAATTGAACTTACAAAGATGATACTGGAATCATAAAAAATCCCAATTAGTTCTGTGTGCAAATTTCAGATATATATCTCTGTGTGATTTGAGAAATTAATTCTGAAAATATTTTGTGCTTATTTCTGTTTCAGACATCATATCTCACACAAAATTACTAAAGAAGTCTGAATGATTCCAATATCATCTCTGAGTGTTTTAGGAAACTTGAATCATCTGTCATAGCCAGATTAATAAGAAATTTGGCACCATATTCAATCAGTACAGAGTCACACATACTGAATACTGGGATGTATTAGAATGGATGTGGTTAGTAGGTCAAGAGAAGTTCTCCTTCCCCTCTACTCTGCCAGTATTGTGTCCAGTTCTGGGCTCCTCAGTTCAAGGACAGGGAACTGCTTAAGTGTCCGGCGCAGAGCCACAAAAATGATTAAGGGAGTGGAACATCTTCCTTACAAGGAGAGACTGAGGGAGCTGGGTGTCTTTAATTTGGAGAGGAGGAGGCTAAGGGGTGACCTTATTAATGTTTGTAAATATGCAAAGGGTGAGCGCCAAGAGGCTCTTCTCAGTTATGCCCAGTAAAAGGACAAGAGGCAATGGGTGGAAGTTGAGGCACAGGAAGTTCCATGTAAACACGAGGAAAAAATTTTCCACTGCAAGGGTGGTGGAACACTGGAACAAGCTGCCCAGGGAGGTTGTGGAGTCATCCTCTCTGGAGATATCCAAAACCCACCAGGATGCATTCCTGTGTGATCTGGTATAGGTGATCCTGCTCTGGCAGGATGGTTGGGATAGATGATCTTTTGAAGTCCCTTCCAACCCCTAACATTTTGTGATTTCTTACAAGCACTTTTTTTCCAGAGGAAGATATCACCTCAGACTTAAACAATGCACAGGGTAAAAATCACTTATTTTCAAATGCAAATGCAACCATCTTCTTCTAAAATCACTTTAAAAAAAAAAAAAAAAAAAAAAGTTTATCACTGTCATAAATGATTTTTTTTATTTATCACAAATACCTGAGGGGTGGAAGCAAAGAGCTTTGTTTCAGTTACTGCACTGGGAAAATTTATCAGCCTTACATGAGTAAGTGCACACAGATGCACAGAATCACAGAATCAACAAGGTTGGAAAAGACCTCAAAGATCATCAAGTCCAACCTGTGATTGAATTAAAGCCCTTACTCCGGAACGAAAATTATTTTCAAGTAAAATATTAAGAAGTATTTTAAAAACTGAGAAGAATTTATATCTGAATTTAATTCTTTCAATACTTTCCTTAGTATATATTTGTTATGTATTATTTGAATGTCATCTTTAGGAAATCGCAAAGTAATCTCTCTGTTACTCAACTGGGGCATGAAGAGATTGCTATTTATAACTGTGTCTACTAAATGGTTTCTTAAGGTAGATCAAACACTTTTAACCTAGTTTTAAAGCCACTTCTCCACTGGAAATACATAAGAACAAAATGCATATTGTTTCTGGATCAGGTTATTCTATGACATGATTTCAGTGCTAGAGGCCTGATTCTGAGGTCAAAGAGAATTATTTTGGTTGGAATGGCAGATTAAATATGCATATTTTTTGGTTGTCCCATGCTGGTTAATTCAATAGCTAAGTTCCTAATGAAGAACAGCTTTGAATAGAAACAAAGTAATAGGAGATTAAATTATGTATAAGTTGCATTTTTCCTGGTCTGATTTAGAAGCGAGAACTAAATTCAGGCTTAATTAAAGAATCAAGTCAGTTTCAAAACCAAAGAGTTATTGTGGACTTAGCTATAGAAATCTAATAAGCACCACCTGAACATATTCATTTAAGAGAACACTTTTTTGTTGGTTTTCTGTTTGTTTGTTTCTGTGTTTGCTGTTGTTGTTACTGTTGGGTTTGATTATTGAAAATATGGGAAAAAAGAATATATGAAGAAATAGTCAAAAATAGTTTTAAACTTGTCTCAGCTCAATGGTTATTGAGCTGTATAATTTTAAAACTGTCTTACAGATGAGATTTTTATAAAGCATACATCTCAGTATCCTTAACAAAGCTTGTTAGGTATTACTACCTCCATTCTAAAGATTATTATTGTAAACAATTATCAGAAGTATGTATACGATCAAAGACTTCAGTTTACTGGTTTGTGTTGTACAACATATAATGTTGTATAGGTAATGACACAATTTTAAACTACTGCATTTTGATGTTTTGTTTGTGCTCTCCCTTAACATACAATGAATTATCACTTTATAGATAAACAGTGACACATAATAGAGAGTAAATTATGGAGTACTAAATGTGGCTTGCTCTTGATTGATACAATTAGACAGACTTGCATAATATATTCATATCAAAGGAAAATAAGGCTTTAAATAAAACAGTATTTTTGACTAAGGAAAATTTAATTTAATAATACATGCTTATTGATTTTCATGCATAGAAATTTCATCTACAAAAGTATGGCATACAAATATAAGGAACTAAATTTTGGAGGTATTTGAATGCAAAATGAACATATATTTATTAAAATATATCTTTTAAAACAGCTACGTTCTTGGCCTGAGTTGTTAAAACAACTTATCTATGTATATATATAAAAAAAAGGTAACTGTACATTAAAGCAGTATTTCACACAAAGAGTGAGACTGGAAAGGTGGATGTAAAAGGAAACATCACAGAAATGCCTGAACTTTAAGACTGTTACAGTTCCAAAAGTCTAATCAACGAAAGGAAATAGCACAAAAAGAAAATTCACCCACAAATTTCATGTGTTGGGATAATGCTTATCCTAAACATTTCTCGTACGTATAAAATAAGATGCCAGGGTTATTATTGTCATCTTCTTTTCTTGCAGTTTCAAGTACTGGTGAATGCACGGGAAGTACAAAATGATGTAACTAATTAACTTTAACCACTAAACAGTGTTCCTCTCATTTCTTGTCTTAGAATGCTTGAATCACTCAATCATCTGTTATTGTGTGGATTTTATTTTTCTTTACAATTTATTCTAGAGGTACAAGAGCAACCTCACCTGCACATTCCCATTTCTCATTTTACAGAACATTTATATTCTCATGTCTATTTCCTATATTTTTTTCCAATAGAGCTACACTGATGATAGACAGAAAGTTTCAGTGTAAAATGTTAAAAATTGGTCTCTATTATATTTACTATTCTATAAATGGTGCAGCTTATCCAAATTCAGGGTTCACATTGATTCTTCTTACAGTCATTCTTGGAAAAAAATGGGTAAGACCACTTAAAATTGCAAGAAAATTCTATCAGATTAAAACAGATTTCCACAGAAGATTATAGAAAATATCAGTGTAGTCAAATGCTAATTTCTAATTCATATCAAATGCAGAATGTTTTGGGGACTGAGATGAGCACATATTATAATATGACATTGATACTTTTATTCCTGAGTGATTACTGGCATAAAATAATTGGTTTTTTGTTCATGACATCTAGAATTACTCTCTAAATCCGTAAGATTTGCCATGCAATTTATGATATCCCCAGAATCTTAGAAAATAAAAAGAATGCATGGAAATTGGTATTTTTTGAGAGGATTTTAGCATATTACAAATATTGAGACTATGAGAATGTAGGAGGATGTGCTGGTTGGTGTAAGGGTGATGTTAGAGACTCCATTTACTTCAGAGCGTCCCTAACAGGAGCTTAGTAAGTAAATGAACAATCTTGAAGTACAAAAATGTTGTCAAGATTATAAATTTGGTTCTTACCATAAAATATTCTTCATAACTGTATGGTCATTGGAATATTTTTTCTCTCCCATTTGTCCAATGTAAGCTATTTTGGGATAGTAACTTCAATGTTTGGGAAAATTTCAATTTTGTTTTTAGGGCTTTTTTTCATTGTAGCTTGATATCTCAGCTAGTACAGTATATATCTTGCTTCACACTAACTCCACTGTCTTCTTTCATTTTCTTCCTTCTTTCCTTCATGGCACTTTGTCTCATATTCTGATACGCTCTCTCAGACATAATCACAGACTTCCCTCTTATCCATTTTTCATTTCCCTCTCCCTCATAATAGATAAGGGGAACTTGTGTATGTGTTGTCTTAGCAATACATTTTCTGGTTTTGCATATGTATAAACTAAGTAACAGCTATTTTCACATACCACAGATCTTTCTTTTTTCAGTTTATGTGGCCGTAAATGGCCTAAATTCAGGAAAGTTCAGTTACTTATATGTGTTTAGGTGTATCAGTCCAGTTCTTGCCATCAATTCTGCGTATGTGTATATTCTGTAGGAAAAAAATCAAAGGATGTGGTGAGCTAGAGAGGTGACTTTGGATCACTCAAAGGCATGAGCTGCACTTCGAAAATTAGATTTTAAAATTTTTTTTTCCTCCCAGAATGGTTTCTATTAACATTTGCTTTGGGGAAGTGTTTTGCAATTTTATGCAAGACTAAAATCTCTGCCTATCTACTAGACTACACTGTAATAGGCCACAAAAATACAGAATTTTCCATGTGTGCATACTGTGGGTGAAACACAGAAGGCTGCTACCTGCCGCTGTTTCCAGAATATGGTATCACAGTATCACTAAGGTTGGAAGAGACCTCAAAGATCATCAAGTCCAACCTGTCACCACAGACCTCATGACTAGACCATGGCACCAAGTGCCACGTCCAATCCCCTCTTGAACACCTCCAGGGACGGTGACTCCACCACCTCCCTGGGCAGCCCATTCCAATGACAAATGACTCTCTCGGTGAAGAACTTTCTCCTCACCTCCAGCTTAAACTTCCCCTGGCGCAGCTTGAGACTGTGTCCCCTTGTTCTGATGCTGGTTGCTAGAGAGAAGAGGCCAATCCCTTCCTGGCTACAACCACCTTTCAGGTAGTTGTAGAGAGCAATGAGGTCACCCCTCAGCCTCCTCTTCTCCAGGCTCATGAAGAGTTCTCTTTCTTAAAATGTTATATAGAGGTTTAATATAAGTGGCTGTGATAATTAACTGAATTGTTAGTATTTTCTCCATGCTAACAAACAGTTTTCAAAAATATGTAAGAGTTTTATGTTGAGCTTTTAGATGCACTTCCAAACAGATGGACACTGTGCTTCTTTTCTTTTAAATTACAATCTGATTTCAAAGTTAATGTAGGAGAAATCTCCATACATGAAAAAAAGTATTCCAAGAAATAGGCACGATAGTGATCTAAATGTTCTACCAGTAATCTCTATTTAGACTAACATTTAATGATTCATGAGAATAATTGCATAATGAATTTGTGAAATTAAAATAAATTCTTCTTGTGTTTTGTTTTAAAGAAAAAAAAAAAAAACTTTAAAAAGCTCCTTTAAGCCTCTTGCAGACACAGAAAGATCATTTTTTTTTTTTTTCTGAAAAAGAGATTATTATTTGAGTTTACTAAATTTAACTTGGAGAATAGCAAGGTACTACATGCTTGCTGCACTTCCAAAAGATTCTAAACTCTATACATTTAGATGACATACTTAGCACCAGTGTCAGGAACAGAATATCTGGTAGTACTGAAGGGTGATTGTAGCCAGGAGGGAGTTGGTGTCTTCTCTCAAGCAACCAGCACCAGAACAAGAGGACACAGTCTCAAGCTGTGCCAGGGGAAGTTTAGGCTCAAAGTGAGGAGAAAGTTCTTCACTGAGAGAGTTGTTAACCACTGGAATGGGCTGCCCAGGGAGGTGGTAGAGTCACCATCCCTGGAGGTGCTCAAGAGGGGATTGGATGTGTCACTTGGTGCCATAGTCTAGTCATGAGGTCTGTGGTGACAGGTTGGACTCAATGATCTTTGAGGTCTCTTCCAACCTTGGTGATACTCTGGTACTGTGATACTTGTGAGCTCTGTAAGCAGTTGTTAAAAAGTGAATAGCATAACTTAGTATGGTAAAATCCTTGACATTGATGCTATTTCCTTTGCACCTGATGTCTGGGAACTCTAAAAGACCTGTGAAATGTCAAAATTATTTATAATAGAACAAAACAAATCAAACCAAAGCCCCAAAACAAACACACCCCCCAAAAAAAATCTCAAATAAATAACAAAACAACAACAAAATAATAATAATTAAAAAAAAAAAAAAAAACACAAACAAACCAATACTTTAAGAATTCAGAGGAAATCATTGAATAAAATGGTAGGGATTGGAAGGGGCCACTAGAGATCATCTAGTCCAACCACCATGCCTTTTCTTTGTAGGTATATATTAAGAAAAGAAAAAAGTAAAAGCTCTTGCACAGTGTGTCATAGATGGCAAAATATCTTGAATATCATAATATAGATCAAATAATCATTGCAATGCAACCAATAGTATAGTCAGACACCTGAGTTATAAACCAATCCATCTGTGACTGTCAGTAGAAAAGTAGCAGCAATACTGTTCTCTTTTTTCTCGGTAAGGGAGGAGAAGGGCAAAGTAAATGTCCGATGTTGTCCGATATTTTCCTCTGTTCTGTGCTGACCTGTGCTTTTCAGATGCTCCTCCCAGCATGAAATATTATTTGACTCTGAGGGAGTGCACAAACCTAGTGTACAGAAAGGCAGGTTATAATATTCTGTGATCTAATGACAGTATTGCTGTATTTAACTTCAAAATGGAGGAAGACTTCCTAATCCAGGATGGAAAATCATTCTATTCCACAATTCCCAAGGTAAAGTAGGCTATGTTGAAATTAGCAAGTAATGTGGCACAGTAGGTGCAGGTCTGTGGAGAGAGATAGTTGCCTTTCAAGATCCCTATTGCATGCATTTGTTTTGGAGGGAGTACTTTAAACTGTCTCTAACCTAGGTTTGTGAGCTGATAGAAATGCTCCTTTGTCAGTGGAACCTGTTTGGCATCACAGGGATCTTCCGGTTCAATTTTGCTCAAAAGCAACCTAATAGCACACTGAGACCTCTCTGCCATGCCTAATCCAAGCCTGATAGATGAAGACGATCAGATTTGTCTCAGAAGCTCATTTCTGATCCAAGTCAAAATATTAATGTAGACACATACCTGTATATTACTTACATACATGGGGTGGCAAGTTTAGTTCATCAAAAAGATGCACCTTTTCAAAGTGCCATAGTTAAACAATGTGACTGATAGTCACAGAATATAAAGGATACCAAACTTCTACAGAATTACAAAATTCGGCATACAAATTCAAGGAAGAAAAATCTATTCAAGCAATTAAATATAAAGACATCACCTCTATCTGCAAATGTTTCAATGAAACAAACAGTTGGGTGAGGTACACATTTAAATACTATTTTAAAATGTGTCCTATTCTTTACTTGTTTTCTAGTTGTCTGCTATTGATCACTCTCAGAAACTAATGGCCAAGATATGTCCTGGTACCAAAAGCCTTATGCTGACTAACCTCACAGTAATAATCTTACATAACACACAGGATATAAGTGAAAGTCCAGAAACATCCATGAAAATTGCTTGCTCAGTTGCCATTTTCAGTTTTTCCTTTAAAGATAAATGTCTACTGATGTGCTACAGAATCTAAGGTTCTTCCTTGGAAACCCAGATGATTGAAGACAGGGATAAATGTAGTTCAGACCACAGTCTCTGAGACGCAATAAACAGTGTTTTTTCTGTGTAGACTTTACTGATGTTGCTGTATGTTAATGGAGACAAGAGTAATTAAAATCTGCATTTAATTCTTAAGTATTTCTGTGACACTTAATCTGCGATTCTGTCTTCCAATTCTTAAGTTTCAAAAGCAATGTGTAGAATTTGAATTTGTAAATGTCTAGGTCTGCTAAAACACCTGACAATTAATGTATAAATAATAGCTGATGTCAAAGGCTGCTTCTCTCTCTTATGATTCAGTGGTTTGCTTATTTATTTGGAAATTCTGCACTTCAGACTGCTTCCTCTGGTTATTAACTTAAAAGGATTATGCTTACATTTGCAAAAAAGTCCACAAGATACCAAAAAAAGCAAGCTTGCCTTTCTCAGGAAATCTGTAAAAATCTTAACAGCTGTAGAATGCACTACAGATACACCCGACTGTGTGACTGAGAAGTTCAACTAGTGAATTTTAAGAAGGAAAGTATGTAGAAATATGGAACAATTTGCATTTAATGCAGATGGGAAGATTTACTGAAAAAAAACCCAACTCTTTGACTGTCCCAAGAAGTTCCTTGAAATCAATTACCTATAAATAGAACAATTATTAATAGAACAGATTTAATGGCAATCATCTGTACTTTACAGTGCTGAGCGTTAAATACTTTTAAACGCTCACGCTCATTATAAGGAGATAATGTGCTGACAATGTTAAATTTGTAAAACACGAAGCAAAGTGGACAAAAGAATTAAGAGGAAAATAATAAATTAAATATAATGTATATTCTATGATTCTACATTTTTGTGTTGCAAAACCATTTGAGAACATGTAAGCAGAAATTTATTCCGAAGCTTAATTACTGTCCATGGAAGTAGATGAGATATGCTAACTTTTGCTAATATTTAAGCTTTTTCTTGCAAAACTGGTCGTTGTCTCATTTTATTCAAGTTGTTTGGAGTTATTTTGCAGAGCAGAAAATGAAAAATTAGCAATAGAGGGACAGTGCTTTCTACAATGTAAATGGTGCTGGTAGATGTGGTACAGATCAGTTATGTAATATTTATTGGTTTTCCATAGAGAATCTTCTGCCTAGCTACTACACATTTAAAAATGTTGTGACTGATTTCTCTGGAGTCCTTTAGAGCAGTTTCCCATTTATTACAATGTAATAAAGAAGACGGATGACATTCTTCCATGTTTCAGTTCATGCTCTTTTGAAATGAGTAAAATCTAGTATTTCCATGTGAGAACTTTTCAGAAGTATTTATAACCATAAATTTGCATGTAAAAAGCTGCTGAAATACAATACAATACAATACAATAAACCAGGTTGGAAGAGACCTTCAAGATCACAATGTGTGAGTGTAGTTCACATATAGTTACAGGCAAATGTAAAAGGATACAAATATATGGGACAGCTCTAAAATCCTTACCATGAGTATGTTTAATACAAAATTATATTAATGTTTTCTAACTGAAACTGTATAACAGAAAGTCATTAATCATGGAGCTTGTGCTTCTAACATTGAAATAATGTTTTAAACTCATAATAATGTCTGTAGAACATCTGCAGTAACACCTTAGAAAATTAATAATGATGCTAAAATGAAATGTTCCTTTCTTTATTTTAATCCAGGGTAGGTATCATCTCTGATAAGCCCATAAAAGATGTTGTTCAAGTAAGTGATAAAGAGCACCTGTATTTGTAATCTTGTAGGTCTTATCAACTCCGCAGACAGGTATTAGTAGCAGGATAAGGCTGAATGAGAATTGATCAATTTTCTGATCATCCAGTTTAGATAATTACCTACCCCTAGGTCTGTATTGTACTTTCAATCATAATAATGCATGTTCAAAGAACTGATATGACCAAAATCAAGAATGTTCTGTATTACACTGTAGTTAGGAAGTTTGAGAAACTTTGTTTATAAGCATCAATTCTCAATGGCACCCACTTTATTTCCTTATTTTAATTTTAAATAAAACTTGCTCAAGCTACTTCTGTGGAAAACATTTGTGATTGTAGATTAAAATAGAAAAGAAAAACACCTCAATGTGATTGAAGAATATTAGTGAATTCAGCCATAGAAATGAATCATAGAATCATCGAATCATAGAATCAGTCAGGGTTGGAAGGGACCACAAGGATCATCTAGTTCCAACCCCCCTGCCATGGGCAGGGGCACCCTACACTAGATCACGCTGGCCAGAGCCTCGTCCAGCCTGGTCTTAAACACCTCCAGGGACGGGGCCTCAACCATCTCCCTGGATAACCCATTCCATGGCTTCACCACTCTCATGGTGAAGAACCTCTTCCTCACATCCAGCCTGAATCTCCCTATTTCCAGCTTCATTCCGTTCCCCCTAGTCCTATCACTACCTGGTAGCCTGAGAAGTCCCTCCCCAGCCTTCCTGTAGGCCCCCTTCACATACTGGAAGGCCACAATGAGGTCACCTCGGAGCCTTCTCTTCTCCAGACTGAACAGCCCCAACTCTTTCAGTCTGTCCTCATAGGAGAGGTGCTCCAGCCCTCTGATCATCCTCGTGGCCCTTCTCTGGACACGCTCCAGCACGTCCACATCCCTCCTGTAATAGGGGCTCCAGAACTGGATGCAGTACTCCAGGTGGGGTCTCACCAGAGCTGAGTAGAGGGGAAGAAGCACCTCCCTTGACCTGCTGGTCACACTTCTCCTGATGCAGCCCAGGATCTGATTGGCTTTCCGGGATGCAAGTGCACATTGAGAGCTCATGTCGAGCTTCTCGTCCACCAGCACCCCCAAGTCTCTCTCCTCAGGGCTGCTCTCCAGCCAGTCACTGCCCAGCCTGGATTTGTGCCTGGGATTGCCTCGACCCAGATGCAGGACCCTGCACTTGGTCTTGTTGAAGCTCATGAGGTTGGCTTGTGCCCACCTCTCCAGCCTGTCCAGGTCCCTCTGGATGGCATCCCTTCCCTCTAGGGTGTCCACTGCACCACACAGCTTGGTGTCATCAGCAAACTTGCTGAGGGTGCATTCGATGCCACTGTCCATGTCACCCACAAAGATGTTGAACAAGATGGGTCCCAGGACTGATCCCTGAGGGACTCCGCTTGTCACTGGCCTCCACTGGGACATGGACCCGTTGACAGCCACTCTTTGGGTGCGGCCATCAAGCCAGTTCTTTATCCATCCAGTGGTCCATCCATCAAACCCATGTGTCACCATCCTGGAGACCTGGAGGTGGTGCAGGACAGTGTCGAAGGCTTTGCTCAAGTCCAGGTAAATGACATCAGTTGCTCGCCCCTCATCTATTAATGCTGTCACCTGCTCATAGAAGGCCACCAGGTTTGTCAGGCAGGATTTGCCCTTGGCAAAGCCATGCTGACTATTCCCAATCACCTCTTCCCTAATATAAGGTCTCCCCTGAGCCTCCTCTCCTCCAAGCTAAGCAACCCCAGCTCCCTCAGCCTCTCCTCACAGAGCTTGTGCTCCAGACTTCTCCCCATCTTCATAGCCCTTCTCTGGACATGTTCCAGCAAGTCAACATCCTTCCTAAACTGAGGGGCCCAGAACTGGACATAGTACTCAAGGTGTGAAGATTATCTATTCATTCTATCTAAGATTATGAAGATTATCTATTCATGCATTCTCATACTCTTAGTATTAGAGAAGTTTTGAAATAGTTATTGCAGAATCAGTGCCTTTTAAACATGACATAGTCAGATGAGTTATATTGGCAAAGCTCCACAGAAGTCTGTGACTGCAGATTTTACATATGTATGTATTCATTTGAAACATACTTCTTCATAACAAGAGAAAGATTTCTTTGATTCAAGGGTGGGGTTTTTTTTAGTGGTTTTGTTTTGTTTTGTTTTGTTTTGTTTTGTTTTGTTTTGTTTTGTTTTGTTTTGCTGTAGATGCACTTAATTTCATTGCTGTGAAGTCTCTGGTTGCTGACTCAGAGTAATCTTTACCTAGACTGGATCATATCTTACTTCCTGAGTCAGGTTTCACAAATTATAGACTGGCAATCTTCCACACAGTTTCCTTCCAAAGTGCAGTGAAGATAGTAATTTGCCTGGAATTGCCATTTAAACAGTATTTAAAAAAAACAACAAACGACTCCTTGTCATTAAGTAAAAGGAATATAAGCAGGAGCTGTATAATAACTTTAATAGGAGTAGAGAATTTATGCAGTGAAATAGCAGGCAAAATTCTTTTGTGGTTTACCTTGAAGCTTTTTAATATGCCAGAGAACGGATTTTAGGTAATAATTTCAGAACAGCATTGCAAATACAGCATTAAAAGATTTCCCAAGCTGTTACTAGATTTCATTTAACTCAGAAAGGGAAAGGCCTAGTGAAAGAAAATATTTGTTTATTGTTAGAGGAATGGAGATTTAACAGCACCATTATTGAGCAGATATGGTAACAACTGTTTACCATGTGATGCACCTCTAGAAATACTATGAAATACAGTACGAGTCTAAATATTCTGTTGGCCATGGTGGTCTTTGCACTGATTTCTATAGACTGTGGATCAGGTCTCAGGCAATCGTTACTATAATACACAGTTGCAGACACTTTTTGATATTAGTACTGTACTCTTAATGAGGCACTTAAATTATGACAGAAATATTAATTGTGCACAGCAGAGATATTGTTATGCAATTTCCTAATATCAATTTCCATATAAAGGGAAGATGTAGCATCTTCTGAATAAAAGCTTTCAAAAGCAAAATTAAATATATGCATCACCCAAATTTGTGTAGTGCAGAAACAGACATCTGTATCCACTTACATGCCATAATAAACAGTTTACTTATAAATACATATTAAAATATCCCCATGTTTCAAATTCTTGTTGGATACTCTTCATTTTGCATTGTACCTATTGCAGTGGGATCCAGGGTAAGACATAAAAATGTCAGGATGAACGTTCTCTCCACTAAGCTGTATGACAGAGTGAGAATGTTCAGAAAGAGATTTTTTAATTAATGCTGCCTGCAGAAAAAGGGCATCACATCAGCTGTTCAGAGATGACGGACCACCTTTCACTGGCTAGACAACACATTTATTATTGTGTACAGTTCTAAGCACCTCAGTACTAGAAATATCTGAATATATTGGAATGAAATAGGAAAAAAGAAAAGGGGGGGAAGGGGAGATGGAAAAAAATATGCAAGTACTTCATGGATTAAGGAGGATAGACTGTAGACACAAAGACTGATACATGTAATAGAAAAAATGTCCCCAAGCTAGGCAGATTTTCTCCAACTGTAACTGTACGGTGTCAGTTTCCTTTGAATTCAGTAGCTGGAAGAGGATTAAAAGAATAGTTGTTAAATATATGATATGTATTTTCCAGGCATCCTCCTAACTGCCTGTCTTCAGTCAGTATAAAGTTCCAGGGGCAGATCCCTACTGTTTAATAACAATCTCTTCTGTCCTCTCTAATATGGTCAGAGGTTTGCTAATGCAAAACAATCTAATGTCTGTCTTAAGCTGAATGCATTTATTTTGCAGTTCAGACACATACCAAAATACACATATATGGTATGACTGTTCTGAAAACAAAATGATAGGAAGTCATATGGAACAAACGAAACACAAGAATATTCTTTTAAAAAAATAATAGTAAATTAATGTGTGAGAACAGCAGCCTCAACAAAATTTACGTTATGGAAATAAATCTGCCTGTATTTCTGTATTCTCACACACACCCAAACCCACACCCACACAACTGCTTGTAGGAATCTGTATGATACAGTGTTCAATCAGTTATCATGAAGTGTGCTGTTCTTTGTTTAAATATGTTCCCTGATATATTTAGTGAAATATAGACACATAAGAGACAACTGTGTAAATCAGAGTTCCACAGTTTGTGTATTTGATTTTGTGATCAAAGCAAATTTTTTCTAGCATGGATTTTAGTTACTAATTGTAATTATAGCATAGCTAAACTTGAAGTTCCTCTGCAGTGGAAAAAGAATTAGTCCCCTAGTGTCTGTACAATGCTCATTATTACCCAAGTATCATAACTATCATGCCCTTATATAATTATTCCCCCCCCCCATTCCAGATTTGATTCCATTTGTCCTTTCTAACCCCTGCTCAGTCATGAATGACTATTTGCTCTGACTGTGTCCCTTGCTCTCAGTTGCTGTTTTTAAGTATTTTTTTTGTCGAATTTCATTCGGTTATGTGTTTCTTCTGCTGATTGCCAGCATTGCATATTATCCTTTAGTCCATTGCTTCACTGAAATCCTTTTCCTGCTGGTATCTTTTCAGTTCGTTACTTAGTAATTGACATTCTTCTTTAAAAACTGAGCAAATAAACAAGTCCAACCAACCGACCCTCCTGTTTTATTTCACGATCTTTCAGTATAGTGTTCTATCTTAACTGTAACATCTTTGTAGGGGCAACCTGCTGTGACCATCCTTTTTTATTTCATTTATTTTTTATTTAATCTAAGCATGCAGAGAATAACAGACACATTCTACTTTCTTGCCTTTTTAATAATTTTCCTTTCTTTTCTGAATGATTATTGATTATATAATAGTCAATTTTATGACAATCATGGCTTGGCTCATTTGCCCGCTTCCATGCCTGAATGGAAGAAGAGACCAATCTAACTCACGTCTATACTTAGTGGATGTCTCCCTTAATATATTCAAAGGTTTATACCTTGAAGGAGAGTAAAGCCACGTAAGCTAAATTTAAAAACTCAGAACATGTTCCTTTTATTTCCCTGTGGAGAACATCAAGATGAATTTTGTTTATTCAAAGTAGGAAAAGTAGAACAGTGTACTCTGAAGGAATCTTGGTGGTCATTCCATATCCCAAGTAGTGAGTCACAGTTAAAAGGCTATTTAAGCTTAAAGAAATGTACTGGCAAGAAACCCTGTCAGCAGTTACAGACGGACGCTTCCAGGCAGAGTGTTATCCAACCATACGACAGCTACAGTCTTTTGGGAACAACATTTACAAGCTGTTCATACTGGTAAAATCAGAAAACCAAGTCTGATTTGTGGTATAAAGCTCTAGGGCATGTTTATACTATCTGCTTAACTGTCACTGAAGTATTACTCTGGGTGTTCAGGTTCAAAAAAGTGACCTAATGCCTTAAAAAATTAATCTGAAATAACTAGAGTAAAATAGTTTCAGAAAATATTTATTTTTCCCATTCATGACTACTTGATCTACTAGAATAATAACAGAAGTTTTAATAAGCAAGGTGGATTTCATTGTACATTAAAAACATAGAAATGTTTGAGAGTTGCAACTCTTCTTGCTCTACTGCTTTGGAACATTTGAATCTGTAGCTGCATTCTTCTGAAGGACATGGACGTACCTGTGGTTCATGTAGCTTTACTTTTTGTCATTGTCCCCTTATTAAAAAAGAACAAAATAAAATTACAAACAATAGAGCATCCCCTCTAGAAATGTAGGCCCATTTAAGGATCCCAAAATCTGTTTCATGGGTTGTAAGTCATTAAGTGTTTGTATGTTATGTAGAGGATTGGGGGTTTATTCATGGCCAGCCTCAAGTGATCCAGCTGATTGCCAAAATGTAATGAACGTACATGATTACACTGAGCTGGAAAAGAGTTAGTGTTCAGGGACTGATGATAGCAGCTGATCAGTGTTTAGTGTATCCTGCTGTCACAGTACCAACACACAGGCAAAAGTCAGAAACTCTTAAATTGGACTGTAAGTATTCTTCCAATCCTTCCCACTGTTTTGCACAGGAACAAGATTCCTTTGCTAAGGCTTTTCAAGGACACTTGAGAGTCTTTCCCTGAATTTTTGAGATATGGGGAATTCCCAGTTTGATGTGCAATCCTAGAGCTTTGGGACCTGCAGAAGGGCAGAGCTACTACCGTGTAGTGCCCAAGTCTGCACATATGTGCCCTGGTGAAGAAGTTCCCTGTTCTGCTTACAGCATCTTGTGTATGCAAAACAATTCTGAATGCTGGCATTGGAAATGAAATTTGAGTTTATGTTTTAATTCCAAAGCTTAAATCTTTTTAAATGGTTGTTTAGTCTATTTGTCTTTAAAATTTTGTGTGTTCACATAAATATTTTAAATGGTAGATTTAATACTGTGTAAGATCCTTAAGTGTGTGTTTAAGTATTAACAGTAGTTATTTTGCAACAAGTGTGCATTTGCTTTAGGCTGAACTTTCTTCTCACTGAGGGGTCCCTTTCCTTACCTGTGGAACCTTACTTTGCTTATTTAGCAAGTAAGCAATTATCCCGGTGCCATAGTAGAGGAAATTTAATTAATCCATGTCAGGTCACTCATAGTTCAAGGCACAAAAGAAGCATCAGGATATTTTCATTCTTGGTGAGAAATATGCAAGCACTGACATGGTAATCCTCTTGTCCAAAGACCTATATATAAAAGGGATCTGCTGGTCAGTGGTGAAAGAGAAAATGTCAACCTACAGGATATTAGCATGTGAGTGCTTTTTTCAATGACCAGCTCTGTTTAACATGGATTTAATTGGTGTGGCCAGGCAACAGTCATACAAAATTTGCTTTGCTATGTGACTAAGGCTATTCCATCTCCAGATGCCTCGGAAAATGTTTCTTACTCCAGCCTGTTGTTCCCCTTTTTCTGTGTACATTTTTAGTGCATGCTGCTTATGTTCTTTGAAGTATGACTTGAATGGCAGAAGTCATTATGCACAGTGTATTTTGAAATATAATTGTGCATTACAGTGAATATTCCTAAGAGTCAAGCACATCTGCTTTTCTCATTTAAAAGTTTTGGAATACTTTTCTGCTAATCACTGGCACAGTAAATTGACCTTCTTCCCACCGACTTAACAGGTTATTGCCAAAGCATAAAAAATGAAATCAGGTAAGCCCTGTGAAATTCTGTATGAAAAGATTGTCCTTATTTTTTTCCTTTGATTTTGTTTCTGCAACAAAGAATCCAATGTTTTGTAGTCTTCTTTAGATCATTTGATGAAATATGGATAAAGTACTGGACTACAGAAGGAAAGAATATTAAAAAGCAGGAATTTTTGATATACTTTTCTTGTGGACAGAAGGTGTTAGAAGGTGTTAGAGTTGCAATACTATATCTGTCCCTGTTCTTAGGGAGAGTAAAATGCTGTGTTACAGCACAGCTGTCAAATGTTACTTTCGTGTGGCATGCACCAACCAGTGAGTCATTTGCTTCTAGATAGTGCAGTTTGTGTTAGTGTACAGAAAGTAAAATGCTTACTTGTATATTTTAGCAGTTTTATTGGCCCTTCCCCATGATCTTTTAGGTGATTATTAGATTTTTCTCTTTCTATACATTTTAATGTTCTATATACTGGTTCATTCTATTCTATTCCATTATCTGAAACACACAACTAATCTGAAAAACATACCTAAAAGCAGTTCCTGATGAAAGTTCACTTTCAGCCAACAATGATTAATTTGAGATCTTTTTGAGCTTCACATCATTTAGAGAGAGTAGGTGTTGTTTTGTTTTGTTTTGTTTTGTTTTGTTTTGTTTTAATGTTGTCTGGCTCTCATATACATGGGATACTGGATCAGAAGATTATCTAAAATTTTATTTTTAAAATTTCTTTTAAAGATACTTTTTAATAAGGTGCAGGGTACCTCACCACATTATAAAGGCCATACACCTTGGTGAAAATACTTCTCTAGCATTTCTCTAAAATGATGGATACATTTCAGCTCTGTTATCTGACTTGGCCTAAAAAGTGAGAGGGTGGGGTTTTTTTGTCTCTAAAAACAAGGCTATTTCTCAACTCAGGAATAGAGCTGTTCTAACTTCAATTTACTATAGATTTGTCATATTGTACATGTAATTCAGAGGTTTAAACAGTGCTAGAGCATGATGCATTTTTTTAATTCTATTGGAATGGCTGTGATGTTCATTAAATTTGTGCTTCCAAAATGGTGTCTGCTTTAAAAGAAAGACTCAAAAAATTAGAATCCAGATCGTAAAGAAGTGTCTATCTCTTTTTAAATGGAGTCTGACAGTGAAATTCATCATTTGCCTTAATTACAGGTAACTGTCATCATACAATATTTACCATCTAAATTGCATGATTTGGGTGTTTTATTTTAGGTCATTAAGAATTTGTAGTATTTAGGGGCATTAGTATTCAACCTCTAAATACATTTTTGAAAACTCTTTCTGAAATCTGAGGAATCAGTCAAGAGGTTCGTGCATTGTTTTGAAGTCTCTGATTTTACAAGGAACACATAATAAAAATATCAGCTATTATTCTTCATCGCAAATTTGTTCTTCTTTAGGTAAGATGCTTTCATTTAGTATTTTGACTCCCTTAATACCTTGTGAATCTAATTTAAATTCACTGCAAATAGTCCACGCTCTTACACTGAAGACAGAATATGTTTGCAGATTGTTTGCTGCTTTTCATTTTGAGTTAGTGATATGAGTTGCTGAAAACTGTCTTCATGTAATTAATCTGGTTGTGGAGCCAATGATTATTAAAGGCTGCTGAACATTTCTGGTTTATGTTAACCAGCTCTGAGAAGGTGATGACATGAATTTGATAGCAAGCAAGTTGGGAAAACCATCTGTTTATAATTTGTAATTTAATTTTGTAGTGACTACCAGGTGAGTTTCTAGGAAGCATATTAAAATATAAAACCCAAGTAAATAAAATTAGCACTGCAGAGGTGAACTATAAAATTATCATTATAGAATCATGGGTTATATGAAAGAAATTCAGAGGTCAATTTATTCTATCAGATTCTCCAAGGATATTACTTCCTACAAACATATTTGAAACAATTAATAATCATTGAAATTATACATGCTTGTTGACAAAGTTCTGATGAGAGCTAATGTGATGAATGTTGCAAACTCATATATCTCAAATCTGCTCTCAAACATTAAAAAATGGGGGGGAAGGAAATACAAACAATAAATCCACCCCCAAAATTCAGCCACATCATAGTTCCTTGATGCTTAAACAATGCAGGAATTCAGATGTTTTGCATGAAGAGACAGAAGACAAACTCAGTAATAATGTGCATCTCTCAAAGCAAAATCCCATTAGATGATGACTGCTTAGCAAATTCACCTAATTGCTGAGTAAGATGATTGTTGAGTCAGGTGGAAAACACCCCATTCATTCACTGAGCACTGCCTGCTGTCAGTGTGCTTGGGAAGCAAGCCAGGGAGATGCTGAGAATAAGAGTAAGAGCTAAGATTGCCCATAAGATGCCCCATTGAGTGTCAGGAGGTGCTTCTGTGGATTTAGGAAGAGAGTGAAGACTTCTATG
Source organism: Picus viridis (assembly GCA_033816785.1). NCBI lineage: Eukaryota > Metazoa > Chordata > Aves > Piciformes > Picidae > Picus > Picus viridis. Next base: position 23,727,280 of record CM066576.1, read on the forward strand.
CTGAAGGAGAATGTGTGTCATCTAACTGCATAACGAGGTCATGCCTCATTTCTAGGGTTTATTCAATGCTGTTACCTACAGAGTTGAGGAATAAAGGGAGAGATTGTATTTTAAAGGCCCCTGGAGTGAGCTTCTGTCTCAGTTAAGAGAATTAGGGTAATTAGGCAGTAGCTTCAAGAGGACTGTTTCATTAAGGGAAGGTTAAGTCAACTTTTACTTTCCAAGTATTATTCAAGGCTCATTTATACATTTGAGATGTACAGGAAAGGATAGGATGTCTAGGCAGACCCACTCGTCTCTCTCCCATCCCCATATACCCTCCTGCTTTTCCCTACAGCTTGGACTGAGGGTACAGGAGTTCTGTCTTCACCTCAGTTAACTGATGAGGGCATTTCAGGTCATGAATCTAACCAGGGTAGCTGTAGGTTAGTCCTGGTGAACAGGTAGTTTACCTTTACTGATGAAGCTATTCCATAGATCAGTGAAGAATTTAAGGGTTAACTAGGTCAAGGACTGCTTAACTAAATAATGTATTCTGAAGGTTAAATGCCTCACCTCAGATTATTACAGTTCACAATCTGGTTGAATCTCCCATCTCTTTTACCTATTTATATATAATATATAATTGGATAAAATTCATTAACTGTTTTTCTGAAGATAAGTGAGGGGGAAGGGCAAGCGTAGGAGAAATCTGAAAAGTCTGAAGAACACTTTCAACCTCTGTCAATTAAAAAGGAAACAATTCCACTAATGGTACCTCATACACAATGGAAGATATTTTCCATGTTTTTGAAAGTACAAAGTAATTGACAGCTATAATTATATTTAGCCATATGATTCAAATGAATAAAACCCCATGACTGCAGTACAAGATGTCTTGCAAAGACTGTAGCTGTTAAAAACAAATTGGCCTGCCAAGTGAGAGTTATTGAATTTAGGACCTTTTTTACAAAGGTGGAATATCTAATGAGAAAATGAACATACTGAATCCAAGGTAGTGTGCCCACACTATTTGAACACTGCTGTCCTGGCTGGAAACATTTTGTCCTTAAAAAGGTGTGTGGTTTTGCCTTTTCTTCAGAACATCCCTGATTAAACTACACATAAAATAAACCTGTATGTATGTATGAAGGCAATCTCCCTCCTGATTTTGGGTCCTTGAATTTACACATACATGTTGAGATCCAATAGTATATTAAAATACATTTTTAAGCTATTCAGGAATCAACAGAATGTTACGTATTGGAATTGACTCCAGAGATCACCTAGACCAACCCCCCTGCCAGAGCAGGATCACCTAGAGCAGGTCACCCAGGAACTCCTCCAGGCATGTCTTGAATGCCTCCAGAGATGGAGACTCCACAACCTCTCTGGGCAGCCTGTTCCAGTGTTGTCACCCTCACAGTGAAAAAGTTTTTCCTTATGATCATGTGGAACCTCCTATGCTCCATCTTGCACCCATTGCCCCTTGTCCTGTCACTGGACATCACTGAGAAGAGCTGGTCTCTGTCTTCCTGACACTTGTCCTTTTTATATTCATAAACATTAGAGATCATCCCCCAATCCCCTCTTCTCCAAGCTAAAGAGATCCAGGTCCCTCAGCCTTTCCTCATAAGGGAGGAAAATAAGAGAAACCCATTTATGCTACAGTCTGTCAGCATTGGCAATAAAATTATTTGCAGACCGTGAGAGAAGCATATTCTTCTCAGTAGTACAGTAATAGTACAATAACTGCTTTTCCTTCCAGTATAGTTGGAGTATCTAACAGTCCTATCCCATATATATTCTCTCTTATGTACTGTGAACAATACTTTCAGTCAGAAGTTCAGTATTTGTTGGGTTTTTTTTGGTTGGTTGGTTGGGTTTTTAAATACTATTTGCTTACATTATTAGAATATATTTCTTCTCTTACAAACCTGATGCAACTGAACGCATTTCACATCCCTACACTATGTTTTTAGGATTTACTCAGCAAACTGTCTTATTAGTAGCTTTTGTTATTCTATTTAAGAAAAATAAAATCCTTATATTTTTTCTTCCAATAATCCCTATTTTGATCACTTTAAAACCAGTACTGAATGAATGAAAAGCTGGACATCTTCTCTGGGTTTTTCATTGTAATTTTGGCTGAAATTTAGCTTTGGTTATTTTTATTTTTTTAAACTTCCCTTTTATCCTGCTTTGAGAGTAGGGGATAGTCATCAAGCATTTGCTAATGCCTTCATTTTAGCTCAAATCCAAAACCCAAACCACTTCTGGCTGTAACTTTATGAGGTTAAATGACTAGCTTAGTGAGCAGAATCAGTGACTTTTCATTTGAAATATGCGGAAAAGCCAAAGGAGAATCTCTCTGTGCTTGCTTGTGGCATTGAATGATGAGGAATATGCTTACATACTGGAATTTTACAGGTGCCTTGTTATAGAAAGAGTGGATTCCAGCCCTTAGATTTGTCTGATCATAAAGGTTTTGATAAACTTGATGATAGTAAAAGTATTCCTCCGAGAAATATGAATTACTTCTCCTAATTACACATCTGTAAAGGCCTATGTTCAATGGTCAAAATTCAAGTGACATAGCCATCAACTGTGATAACAGCCAGAATTTCCAACTGTAAAGACTAATCTGGTATTTTTCATACAAAATACTGGGCAGAAGTTTATAAACCTCCAAAAGGTTTCTTCCATTTCATAAGGCAACCAATACTTAATAAAAAAAAATGATGCATCCTCACTTTCTTTACCTTAAAGTAAAAAAAAATTATCCCAGCATAATAATGCCAAATAAAAGAAAGGTATCTTAGTAATTACTGTCTGTTGGAGTGGTATGAGGTAATTCGTCATTCCAACATTTTCTAATAAGCCAGGCTTTCCTGACACTAACATGATGATCACTTAAAAACTTATGAATGTAATTTGGCAATGTATTCAAACATTTCTGATGACAAGACTTCAATCTGTCCTTATTAAAATTAGAATGCAATGGCATTTTTGACTGTTTGGTAGCCTATTTCTGTTTTACATTAGCTCGTTTGAAAAGACATAATGAAAAGATATGCCAGTATGACAGATGTCTGTTTCTGATAGTTCTTCAACTGTCACATTTATTATGAATATCCATATATGCATACTGATATGTTCTAGCATAAATACATTGAGCTGCACTTGTGCATTAGACATCAATAAATATTTGTCAGAATTGCAGTCTTCCATACTATTTCAAGGTTTAGCGCACGGCTGTCCTTTGAAAAGTGTATCTAAAAGATACTGTAAGAAAAGAAAAGTATGAAATATTTTAATTTATATATTGCAATTTCATCCCTGGCTTTGAGTCAACTTTGATTCTTTCCATGAACAGTGTTTTATAAAAGTCTTGTAAGTTAAATTTAGTCAGTGAATTATGTCTGGACAACCAAATTAACTTCAAATTATGCTGCTGGTGACACTTGAAAAGTACTTCGACTTGGAGTATTTTGTCATGAAAGTGACTATAATTTCAGGAGCAATTCTGTTGATTGTGCATTAGACAATAAAATTTAAAAGTTTGAGTCTTTTAGTGAAGAAAAAAACAAAAAAGAAGAAGAGAGCTATGATATTTGGTTGATAAAGTAAGAAGAGACAGCCAAGAAATTTTGTATTCAAAACCAACATTATTGCATAATTAATTTACAGACCTAAGTTAGTTTGAATTTACAAAATTTTATGAAATATGCTTAGTAACAGATGCTGTCTGCAAGAATGAAGACTAACCCAATGGGGGTTTTATGCTCTATACAATATTACATAATATATTTGGTTGTTAATCTCAGAGGTTATACTACAGAATATTAATGACAAAATTCTAAGTGTTTTATACTCTGCATATAGAAGTATGCATAAATATCTCTATGGAGATATTGATATTTATTATTTATCTATATACTTATGCAACAACTTGTAGCTGAATTTAGAAGATTCCTTTCCTAAAGCATTTTAGTTGAGACAAATTGCTGTAGTTTTATTATGGTGGCAAAAGTATTACTAAATCCAAGGAAACTGCATCTACAAAGAAATCCCAGAACATTTCACCTTTTTAAGAGACTTTGGTGAAACATCTTCTTTCTCCCTGTCATTTTATGGTGTGACATTCTCTATTTTCAAACATTCCTTTCCTGCACACTTTTAAAGATAAGATTCAAATTGATTGCTATTTTGACTCTTTGACAAGGGCAATTTTCAACAATTGACATTATGTCCAATCCAGAAATCAAACTTCTGCATACGATTTGCATGATTTTAATGTTACCTTAAGGAATTGTCATTTTTATAGTCTTTATATCATCTATCTTCAACAGCAGTCATGTAGACATTGCTAAACTATCCTTGCAGACACACTAAATATCTGATCACTGCTGGCAATTTGAAGAATTATTTACCTTTATGGACAGTCTGAGTGTGACAATTGCTCTTCAGCCCACAGCCCACACCTCTCATTAGCGGAGAAGGAAAAAAAAAAAAAAGGAAAAAAATCCAGCCAAAAGAAAATTTCTTAAACCAAAAAAGATCCATTTCTGACACAGGAGTGAGCACAGCCTTTCACACCGTGTGTAGGCGTGTGTCTGTGCAGCATGGAAGTGAATCTGTGGTCTTAAGATAAATTGGACAAATGCTGTAGATTATTCCTGTGCAGCACACACGCACACACATGGTGTCATTGCTCCAGAATGCACATTGTTACAGAACTCCTTTCAGGAGTCTCAAGACCTCTGTCCAGTAGGCTTTTTCCTGTATTTACTCTGACCTCTCATTGAGAAGCACTCTAGTAAAGGACAAATACCACAGGCTGAGAAAGATTGAAGATGACTATTGTAAAAACAAGCATTTAGCTTCTATAATGAAATTGTTTTGACCTGAGAAAGACCCACAGGTTATTCACTGGATTAGCACTTAATGCTGGAAGTTTTATAACAGAATGAAAAATGTATTTAAAACACTTTTATAGCTCCTGTATTCTTTAGGTTGTATTACATAAAACACTCTGTGTCTGTTATATTACACGCCACTTTTACTGACTTTAGATCATCCATATTAATTTCAGAATAGACTAGTTCCAGGTAGAAGAGACCTACGATCATCTAGTCCAACTTAAAGTATTCATCAACCTTTTTTTTTGTTGTTGTTTGCTTCTGATTACTTGATTGATTTGGATTAATTTCATTGTAAACTTGATTCTTTTCCTGAAGAGGTGTTGAAAATTTAATTTTATAGTAAGAATTCAGCAATAATTCTCTAATAAACACTAAAACTATTTAAAAACTGAAAATCATGATTGATGTGGTGTATATAACACAGAAGAATGTTCAGGGCTTTCCTTAACAACCCAGTTACCTTGTTTACCAATATAATGTCATTTACTGCAATGCAATATTAGATTGATAATTCCTATGAACTTCAGAAAAACCAGGGGTGTATAACCCATCTGAGTTTTTAAGAATCACAGAAATAGCCACATAGCATATAATTTTCAATTGCTTTTCTTTCCTCTTCCCATCTGACTCAGTTATTCTTGGGCCAAGTGCTGATTAACACGATTTCCAAAAGTACAATGTACGAAATTATAGCACTTTGCTAAAACAGTGATCAATGTGCTGAAGGAAACAAGCTGGCAGAAAGCAGTAATAGTGGGGATGAGAAAACATTTTGAAATGGAACATGATTTGGATTTGCTCTCATTGACTTCAAACAGCTACCTAAACAATGTAAAATTGTGCTGTAGGGGTTGAGGCATCTGTCAAGTCCTGAAATTTTAAAATAGACAATCAAAAGAACTGAAAATAACAGAGGAGAGAGAAGAGAAGAGAAGAGAAGAGAAGAGAAGAGAAGAGAAGAGAAGAGAAGAGAAGAGAAGAGAAGAGAAGAGAAGAGAAAGAGAAGAGAAGAGAAGAGAAGAGAAGAGAAGAGAAGAGAAGAGAAGAGAAGAGAAGAGAAGAGAAGAGAAGAGAAGAGAAGAGGAAGACAAGCTGCTCCATATAGACAGGGCAGACTGCTTTCGTTGTGGAAATACAAAAATTTGCAAACAATATAAAATGAGTAATTAGTTTTGAAAAAGAATGGATATATCTTATTCCAGCTGGTACATCAGTAACAATGTTTATCATCTGGGTTTATCCTGGTAAGTACAAGACCTTGAAAAGACACGTTTTATAATTCAGTCCATGAACTCCATAATGGTTTTATGTATTCTTAAGTCCTCCCAGTCCTTAGGTGACACTAAATAGTCTTGGGAACTATAAAGCAGCTGCTGGTTTGTTGTGAGTTTTTGGTAAGGCCTAAGTGTCAATGGGGTTAGGGAGGGAGCGTGTGTCTGTTTACCACGTATCTGGGGCTAAACTCTAGTACCCAGTGACTCTTCCCCAGCAGAGGAGAATCAGGACAATGAGAGAAGATCCAGCTCAAGCAGGAGGCTTTAGTAAGATTTCCCTCTCCTCAGTAAACTTCCCATTCTATGAGTGTGATGCTCACGGTCTTGGATACATCTGTGAGCCAACTCAAGTCAGGAAGAGAGAAGAAAGGGAAGGAGGGAGGGAGAGAGGGAGAGAAGAAGGCAGGCAGAAATGCAGGGAGGGAGGAAGGCAGGCAGGAGGGAAGGCAGGCAGGAAGGCAGGAAGGAAGAAAGGAAGGAGGGACTTGGTAACATTTGCACATGGAACAACATGACACTCTCTCAGATATTTTTTGTAGCATTTTTTTCCAAAATTATAAAGCTAACAAATAAATTGCAGAAATGAATCAAGGTCAATTGGAGCAGGATGTCAACTTGACAAACAATGTGTTTTAAACCAGAATGCAAATATCCTTAATTGTAATATTATTTCAACACTCCACTGGAACACAAAAGAGCCAGATTGCAGAAGGCAGTCAGGTCACAGTATGTACTACCAGATTTTAAGGTGAATAGTAGCAACTAAACCACAAGGAGAAGAATATCCTGTTGCAGTTCAGCTTTTTATACTTTTTAAATTGGAGTGAAATTAAGGAACTTTTAATATGTAATTTCACTGGAAGAATTTAACATGAGTTAAACAGAGTTATCCTGGTATTTACAGTAATAGTAGCGTACCTCACAGTGGTTGGAGTTTAAGAGAGATATTTTGGTGGTACATATGTGAAAGTCAAATACTTATTGTGTTTGGAGAAGACATTTAAGATTATCATTTTGAACTATTATTTCAACTTGCAAAAGAAAGAAGAATCACAGAATGTTAGGGGCTGGAAGGGACCTCAAAAAATCATCTAGCCCAACCCCCTGCAGAGCAGGGTCACTCATACCAGATCACACAGGAATGCATCCCAGCGGGTTTTGAGTATCTCCAGAGAGGGAGACTCCACAACCCCCCTGGACAGCCTGTTCCAGTGTTTTGTTACCCTTTTGTCTACAATATATTTAGGGCAGAACCATACTAATTGCACCTGGCAGTTTTTTGTTTGTGTGATTGGTTTGGTTTGGGTTTAGTTTTGTTGGTTTGTTTTAAAATTACTCAAGTGTTCCTACTCAAATTTCATTTGTGGAAACTAAGAACTTCTTAAACATCCAATTCTGTGTTCAGCCTAATATCTCCTAGGGTTGCTTCCTGCAGGAGGTGTGGGATACACGTCTTGATCTCTGCCATCTCTGGTGAATAGCTAGCATTTCTACTAGTATAAATTCAAATCAGGAGGATTTATGTTTTAAATCATAAAAGCCAGCCAAAATTTAGTTCCCTGTGCTATCAATGCTATTTCTCTCTGGTGTCTACTAAAGCAGCTGGCATGTTGTGGGTTGTTTTTTTGTTTGTTTGTTTTGTGGTGTTTTGTTTTGTTTTGTTTTGTTTTTTCCCCCCACTGATTTCAGAGGAAATACTTCTGAACAAAAATGCAACTGAGATTCGTATGGAATTCACATGCCACGACTTTTCACAAAACATAAGAAATACTGTGTAGCATGCGATTTTAATTTACGCATTTAAATAATTTAAAAAAAAACAAACACGCACCATTTTGAAGTTCAAAATTTTGTTAGAGTAGGTGGCATGGAATAAACAGATCAGATCAAATAAAATTTGCAGTAAAATTCCTCTAAATTTTGGGGAGGCGGGGGAGTGGTGAAGCCCTGGAATGGGTTGTCCAGGGAGGTAGTTCAGGCCCTGTCCCTGGAGGTGTTTAAGGCCAGGCTGGATGAGGCTCTGGCCAGACTGATCTAGTGTGGGGTGTCCCTGCCCATGGCAGGGGGTTGGAACTAGATGATCCTTGTGGTCCCTTCCAACCCTGACTGATACTATGATACTAAGTGCATACTAGAATGTGAATATTGCCCTGATTGTTTTGTTGTTAGTTTGGGGGGGATATTTTTTTGTTGTTGTTGCTTTTTTTTTTTTTTTTTTTATCATTATTTGATATAAACCATTTAGACTTTGACCATGAAACAGCTACTATTTTCTGCTTGATTTCTATACTATCAAAGATGATTCCCCAAGGCCATTATAATAAAAAAGACAATCACATATTAAGCATTCAAATTACATTCATCCTTCAGACTGTGATTCATTTTGCCTTCCTGAGGCATCTGTTTTAAGGTGGGGTAACTTGTTGGCCGGCATGTATCTATCTTTCTATATGGGTGGATCTCAGACATTCATCTTTTATCAGATACCTCCTTTAGATAGTGATGCTATATAGAATAGAATAGAATAGAATAGAATAGAATAGAATAGAATAGAATAGAATAGAATAGAATAGAATAACCAAGGTTGGAAGAGACCTTGAAGATCATCGAGTCCAACCTGTAACCACAACCTCACAACCAGACCATGGCACCAAGTGCCACATCCAGTCCCCTCCTGAACGCCTCCAGGGACGGAGACTCAACCACCTCCCCGGCAGCCCATTCCAATGACGAATCACTCTCTCGGTGAAGAACTTTCTCCTCACCTCCAGCCTAAACTTCCCCTGGTGCAGCTTGAGACTGTGTCCCCTTGTTCTGGTGCTGGTTGCTAGGGAGAAGAGGCCAACCCCTTCCTGGCTACAACCACCCTTCAGGTAGTTGTAGAGAGCAATGAGGTCGCCCCTGAGCCTCCTCTTCTCCAGGCTAAACAACCCCAGCTCCCTCAGCCTCTCCTCATAGGGCTTGTGCTCAAGGCCTCTCACCAGCCTTGTTGCCCTTCTCTGGACACGTTCAAGTGTCTCAATGTCCTTCTTAAACTGAGGGGCCCAGAACTGGACACAGTACTCAAGGTGCGGCCTAACCAAAGCAGAGTACAGGGGCACAATGACCTCCCTGCTCCTGCTGGCCATACTATTCCTAATGCAGGCCAGGATGCGGTTGGCCCTCTTGGCTGCCTGGGCACACTGCTGGCTCATGTTCAGCTTCCCATCAACCAGCACCCCCAGGTCCCTCTCAGCCTGGCCGCTCTCCAGCCACTCTGACCCCAGCCTGTAGCGCTGCCTGGGGTTGTTGTGGCCAATGTGCAGAACCCGGCACTTGGATGTGTTAAATCTCATGCCATTGGACTCTGCCCATCTGTCCAGCCTGTCGAGGTCTCTCTGCAAAGCCTCTCTGCCCTCCAGCAGATCAACTCCTGCCCCCAGCTTGGTGTCATCTGCAAATTTACTGATGATGGACTCAATGCCCTCATCCAGATCATCAATAAAGATGTTGAAAAGCATGGGGCCCAGCACTGATCCCTGGGGCACACCACTAGTGACAGGCCGCCAGCTGGATGTGGCACCATTCACCACCACTCTCTGGGCTCGGCCCTCCAGCCAGTTCCTAACCCAACGCAGTGTGCTCCTGTCCAAGCCAAGGGCTGCCAGCTTGGCCAGGAGTTTGCTGTGGGGGACGGTGTCAAAGGCCTTGCTGAGGTCCAGGTAGACCACATCCACAGGCCTCCCCACATCCACCAGGCGGGTCACCTGATCATAGAAGGAGATCAGGTTGGTCAGGCAGGACCTGCCCCTCCTAAATCCATGCTGGCTAGGCCTGAGCCCCTGGCCATCCTGTAAGTGCTGTGTGATCGCACTCGAGATGAGCCGTTCCACAATCTTGCCTGGCACTGAGGTCAGGCTGACAGGCCTATAATTCCCCGGCTCTTCCAACTGGCCCTTCTTATGGATGGGCACCACGTTGGCCAGCTTCCAGTCTTCTGGGACCTCTCCAGTGAGCCAGGACTGCTGGAAAATGATGGAGAGCGGCCTGGACAGCTCATCCGCCAGCTCCCTCAGCACCCTAGGATGGATCCCATCTGGTCCCATGGACTTGTGGGGGTCCAAGCGGCTGAGAAGATCTCTAACTATCCCATCCTGGAACAGGGGAAAACTATGCTGCTCCCTGGCTCCTTCTGCCAGCTCTGCAGGCCAGCTGTCTGGAAGCCGTTCTGTCCTGCTAGTAAAAATTGAGGTAAAGAAGGTGTTAAGCACCTCTGCCTTTTCCTCATCCTTTGTTACAATATTCCCCTCCATGCCCACCAAGGAGTGGAGCTTCTCCTTGCCCTTCCTCTTGCTATTAATATATTTATAGAAGGACTTTTTGTTGTCCTTCACAGCAGAGGCCAGTCTGAGCTCCAAATGTGCTTTTGCCTCCCTAATTTTCTTCCTACAAGACCTAGCAACATCCCTAAACATTCCATGGGTTGCCTCCCTTTTTTCCAAAGATAATACACCCTCTTTTTTTCCCTTAGTTCCTTTAGAAGTTCATTACCCAACCAGGCTGGCCGTCTGCCCCGGCGGCTCATCTTCCGGCACACCGGCACAGCCTGTTCCTGTGCCTTCAAGAGTTCTTTCTTGAAGTAGGTCCAGCTCTCCTGAACCCCTTTGTTTTTAAGGGCTGTTTCCCAAGGAACCTTCTGAGTTAGTTCCTTGAGTAGCCTGAAGTCCGCCCTCCGGAAGTCCAGAGTGGAGGTCTTCTTGCTCCCCCTCTTGGCTTGGCTGAATACTGAAAACTCAATTATCTCATGGTCACTGGTGCCTAAACACCCTCCGACCACCACATCACCCACCAGCCCTTCCCTGTTGGTGAAGAGGAGGTCAAGCATAGCCTTACCCCTGGTAGGCTCACGCAGCACCTGGGATAAGAAGCTGTCCTCCATGCACTCTAAGAACCTCCTAGACTGCCTCCTCTCTGCTATGTTGTGATCCCAGCAGATATCAGGCAGGTTGAAGTCTCCCACGAGAACAAGGTTAGGCGATCTTGAGACAGCCTTAAGCTGCCTATAGAATGCTTCATCAAGATCATCCTCCTGGTTGGGTGGTCTATAACAGACTCCAACCAGGATGTCTGCCCTGTTGGTCTTCCCTCTAATTCTTACCCACACGCACTCAACCCGATCATCCCTGATCTCTAGCTCAATGGCATCAAGAGCCTCCCTGATGTACAGGGCCACCCCTCCACCCCTTCTTCCCTGCCTGTCTCTCCTGAATAGCCTGTAGCTGTCAATTGCAGCGCTCCAGTCATGCGAGTCATCCCACCACGTCTCCGTGATGGCAACTACATCATATCTTTCGTGCTGCAACAAGGCTTCCAGCTCCTCATGTTTGTTGCCCATACTTCGTGCATTAGTGTACATGCACTTCAGCTGAGCTGCTGGTTTTGCCCCTGACTCCAGCTTACCACCCTCAGACTCCTGTCTGGGGGGACTGGTTTCAGCCCCTTCCCCCTTCGAAGCTAGTTTAAAGCCCTGTCAATGAGACTTGCTAATTCCCTTCCCAGAATCTTTTTACCTTTGGGGGACAGGCCATTCTCATGTACTGTGACCTTTCCCCTCCTCTGGGACAGATGTACTCCATCTGTTACCAGCTGACCTGGTGTAGTAGAAAGTTTTTCAAGATCAAAAAACCCAAAATTCTTCTGACTGCACCAACCTCTAAGCCACTTGTTGACTACAGCTGCTGACCTGTTCCTTCTCATATTCCCTCCTGCAACTAAGGGTATAGACAAAAAAATTAAAAAGCAAGACTCTTATATAGCAAGACTCTTACTGTAAAACGTCACAGTTTTAATTTCTGGGGGGTTTTGTTAAAGTGAATTATTGGTGGTTTTCAGGAGGTGAAAAGGTATATTTCCTCAATAAGCACTGTTTTGGTGGGTGTTCAGAGTTGCACCCCAATATATTGTTCAAGGATTGAACAATTTATTGCATTTCCCAGCTTCTAGTATCTTGTCATCCTCCTTATTTTCCATCTTACTTCAGAATGACTAAATATCAGAATGTCACGGGCAAACAAATTATTTTGCTTATTGAGTGGAGAAAAACAATGATGAAGCAGCTAATGGAAAGGTCTCCACCATGAGGAGGTTACAGTTTAAACTGAAATGTGACACAAAAAGAGGAGAAAATAAACAAACAAAAAGAAGATAGAAGTGGGACTGTAATTTTTATAAATCATTGTGCAATTAGATGTCAGATATGTATGCATTTTGGATTGCCAAGTGCATTAGATTTCCTTTAATGGAAGATTTTAAGAGAAAGGTTTTAGATGTAATTTGAAAGATGAGAGAAATGAGGTCTGTGAATAGGGATTCAGAAGACATTCCATGAATGTGAGACAGCTGAAAAGAGAACATGAACATTGAATGGTAGAAGGAAATTAAAACAGTGCTGAACTCATGTCCTTACCACATAGAGGAAGATGAGGTCAATGTTACAGGTTAAGGCTGAGTAATTTGGGTCACTGAATGCCAAGAACAAGGAATTTGAACTTGTCCTAATAGAAAGATACAGTTATGGATGATGTAATTGCAGCATTACACAAACTGTAGAGTTGGCCATGTTTTATGCCATAAATTACATTAGTATGTGCTGAATTTGTTGACTGAGGTCAAAGATGAAGGGAAATTATATGGCTCAGCTTTAATAAATGGGTTTTCATCAATATAAAAAAAAATACGAGATAAAATTGTTGATGGTGATTGACACTTAGAAAACATTGTGATCTTTAGATATTTTATTCCTTTTCTTTTCTTCGTGATCTCCGTTTGCCAGTGAATATGAATCACTACTTCCTGCCTGATGTACAAAATGAATAGCTAGAAACTAAAACTGAACTAGCCATTTTCCCCTGCATTTAGTTTTCATTTGACCCAGTTTCTTAACACCATTTTCTTTTCTAAGTGAAAAAAACAAAACCAACTCCACACCAGATTTTGCTGATAAATGAAAAGTTATTACGTTATTGAGACGTGCTAGTGAAGTTTCTGACTTCATCAGTATACTGGTTCTTAAGGATCGAAATGTCCACCTTGTAGTCCAATGTTTTTATCATGAAGTTGAGAGAATAAAATAAGTAAACTGTTTTACAGCAGTTGTATAAGGCTTATTGGATTTCTTCATTTACATCTCAAGCTTAGTCTAAGGAGAAAAGTACAAAGTAAGATTTCTTTGCTACTTAGTATTGTTTAGCAATACACATCTGTGTATTTTTTCAAACATCATTTATCTAATATAGTTTAAATGTTTCTGGTTATACTTTTAGAGCATTCTTACAGCATTCCTACAGCACTCTGCAAGTCATCTGTTTTACACATCCGAATGTCTGAATGCTTTTTACCACTGGTGTTCAGTGCCTTGACAGCATATTGGATGCTGCTATTTTATGTCTGTGGGAGTGAGAAATGAAAATGCCAGTTTTATGACAACATGATGCATTGATTCTACTCACATGAATACCATTAATGTCATACCCTGCCTTCTTGTCTTGTGCTAAGTTTTCAGCACAAACATAATAGCTTTATGGTGGAATCTAGGTAGGACCATAAAAATATCCATCTGACAAGATCCAGTTGCCTGGTAACTAAGTTCTTGATCCTCTGTGTCCCAGAACAATTAGTGAATCCTGGGTTACTTCCTCACATAAAGTGGATACACTACAGGGTGCAAAGTGCATCTCTCTGGCATTTGTTGTCCATCACTACATATCTGTGGCAGTAAAAGAAGTTGCACCCCCTCCTAGATCTCACATCTACATAGGAGACTATTGAATCATCTGAAAATAAGCATCCTAGATAAAACAGTGATAAATTTTAAGACTAGGAATATTTACACTAATTTTCAATGAACTCTAGTTGAATATTTTCAATAATAACAATAATAATTATGATTATGGTAAAAAAATCCAACTGTTGATTCAGTAGGATATGGTTGTGGATTTGACTGTAGATATGGCTGTGATTTGCTGAATTTTTAGCCTTCTGTGAAAAAGTTTTTCATAAGAAGCTTCAGAATATTTTCATGAAATGTCTTTTGAGTTCCTAATTTTAGCAGTCTCTCATCTTCTAGGGCCTCATCAGCATTTTAAAACATATAATTTTCTTCAAGCATAACAGAAATAACTAAAGCTGTGTCTAGTTGCATTTTGGTCCAGAACTTTCAATATGCACAAGAGCAATTGACCAAATATTGCCAGATCATCTGAATACTTAGGGAAATTGCAGACTAGTCTATCCTATAGCAATTTGTATTAATTCTCATTAACTTTGGATCTTCAGTGTTCAACCAGTTGCTTGGTGACAAAGTTATTCCTACATTTCCTAGGGTTTTGCAGTGATAAGAGGTAATGAAGGAAGAAGATAGCATTCAATTGAAAAGTGGAAAGGTTTTAAGGGATTTCAGTACACAAGGACTGATTCTTGGTCTGATGAAAAAAACACACTTATTCTAGGGTGTTTTGTAGTTTCTAATATATATATCCTTTGATTTTGAAATCTGCTTTTGTAAAGATAACTTGTGGTTCCTGGTTGCTCTGCAGCTGAACAGTGAAGTGTGAACACAGTGAAACAACAATTCCAAACTTCGGTTTGTATTGATTTCTAAGTTGCGAGTTCAGCATATTTGTATGCAAGTAATTTAGCTATCTATGCACAATTAAAAACATATATGTTTAACTTAGAATGGAATGGAATGGAATGGAATGGAATGGAGTAGAATAGAATAGAATAGAATAGAATAGAATAGAATAGAATAGAATAGAATAGAATAGACCAGATTGGAAGACACCTTCAAGATCGTGGTGTCCAACCTATCATCATTACATCTAATGGATTTTCTCTTACATCAATTTCTCAACATATTTCATCTGGTGTTACTTATGGGCAAAGAAAGCAGTGAGAAAAAGTCATTACTGTATCCAAATGAAATATTAAGAGTGTAAAATTTCACAATACCTCAATGATAATATGAATCTGCATTTTGAAATAAGCAGTTTGGTGGTGGCTGTTTGCTTATTTTGTTGTGTGTTGTTTGTTTTTTTCCCAGAAATCATTTGGAGCCTGAATTACAGCTGTTCAGTTATTTCTTAGAAATTCATCTTCTGAGAGATATTGTTACCTTTGAATAGGTCACTACAAGAAGTTGCATATAAATATCTGTATATACACACATCATTGAAACAAATCCATCTTTAATAATTGTCTGTTAGACACTACCAGATAATTTATGTGCAATTTTACATCTCTTGGAGTTAATGGTTAACTTTCCTATGCAGCATGCTTCACTTTATTTGAAAGGATAGATTTTGCATTTTACCTCTTCATTCTCATTTCAAAAGTGGTAAGTCTGAAATTTGCTTTCTAATTGAAATTGATAATATAAGCAGAGACTATTATAGTCTCAAGGCACTTTATCACTTGTATATTCACATACTCTTGTGCTTAGTGAGTGTTTGCGCTGATGTTTGTCACTACCTGCAGGTTGCAGGGGTTTTTTGTGCCATACCATAGTGGTGAAAGGGACTGTTCTCTTGAGACTGAAGTTGTCTACTGTGGAAGAATTGGCATCTGATATGAAGAGGACTAGACTCCTCTAATACATCAAAGAGAAGCATTGCACTGCAGAATACCCCCTGTGTTGTAGCTCACAAGCTCTAAGATACTACAGTATGCAATACCATTGCAGTATACTTGAGTGTTCAATGCAATTTTGAAAGATAAAAAATGTTCTAAGAAGGAAGTATTTTTAGTCTAATTCCCATTTTGTTTTCAAATGTATAAACTTTTCCTTACTAGCAAGTGGAGAATGAAAGACATTCGGTGTTTTAGTGCTTGTCTATGAGTCGAACCTTCAGTTTCATATTTACTATGTGTTTGTTTATGATCTAAAGATAATTCCTTGAAGCTAGATACAGACAAAAATTTAGGACCCCTCATTTAGGCAACCTAATTTTTTCAGCACACAGGATGAGACCAGAATTTTAAGATGGACATGAAGTCATCTTGTATGGTGAATGAGAGGACTTAGGGAAAACACTGCTGCAGCCTTGTCACTGATAAAAAAAAAGAGTAATATTGATAAGGCAGGGAAGAAAGTAAAGCTATGTAACCTAGGTTTGGATACTTCAAACTTGGTGAGAGTAACCTGACATCCAGTTCCCTCACTGAAAGTTGCTTCTGCACTGAACATAAAATAGTCATCACAAAATGAACAATCTTCAGAGCAGCAATAGAACTGTGCCTTCCAGCTGAGCTCCTACTGGGTTACAGATATCTTCTTACTTTTTTCCATGCACATATTCTCTCTAGCCCTATAAATTTTCATGTTGTTGCATAAAGCTCATACTTGAAAATGCCTGTGAATAGTTTGTTTCTAATATTTGGCTGATCTTAGAGCTTGAGCTCTAGAAGCTTTGAAAGATTGGTTTCAATCTTGGCTGATACAATAGGTTATTATAATAAGGTGAGTGCAGTATCTTCCAGCCCCTTGAAAGTAAGGAAACCTCTTATAGCTTGATTTTAAAGAAAGCAGTTGCTATTCCATATCAGCAGGAGCCCTGTCCTTTCTTACATGCTCTGATTATTCTGATTGTGAAATACAAAGCAGAGCTGTGATATAGATACTTCTTTCTCTGGCAAGTATTTGCTGCAGATGTAGATTTTCAATTTTTATTGCTTCTGCTTAAACAAGGATCACACAAGAACACTCCACAGTGGAATCCTGCAAAAAGACGCTGAAAAAACAAGGTCTCTAGAGGGACAAATGGGTTTCCTAAGGATTTGTGAAGAGAAAGATGGGTGTAGGAAATGTCATTTAGTTTTGATTGCCAGGAAAAGGGGAAAACTGGAGGGAAAAGGAGAGAGTACATCCTTGCTTTGCCTACACTCCTAATCAATTTCCTGAACTTTCCTTCTGCCATTGCTGGGGGCCTGGATAAGGGAAGCACAATTGTTGATGTGCTGAGCCACCTCCACAAGTCCAAAAAGCTGTGAAAGGTGAGTGCGGTGAGAACTTGAGACACAGGCTGGCTTTTCAGGCTGGAGTAACTTACCTATTCCTCCTGTCATGTTGGCTAAGACGGCAACTGGCTGACCTGAGATGCTGCTTACTTTGTCAACTGCCTTTCCCCAGCCTTCCAGCTAGATCTCACTGATGATGACCTTACTGAAAGGACATGCAGAAGTAGCTCTTCTTGTTTTGGAGGGAAAGATTGCTTTTTAGTACAACTGATAAATTTCATTTTAAAATTAAAACTTTATATCTGGAAAGTATAAAAATACACACCAACTTCCTGCAGCTTCTTTCCTTCTCTTTTCCCATGAACAGTTCAGAAAAATTACAAGACATTCCCCAAAAGGGTTAAATCTTCATCACTCCTGAGAACTTTATAGCTCAAAACTGTTGCTTAGCTCTAAAAGGCAACTAGCTGAGGACCACCCTATTAGCCTACCCTGATAATTCCTTCACTGGGACACATAGACTTTGAACATTGACAGAAAAGGGCTGAGTCTGGCCTGTGTGTCTGTGCACTCTGCAGACTGAGAGTGAGCTGGATCTTGAAGCAGCACATGTATCTACTAATAGGGTCACAAGACCTTATGCCATGGATTTTTTTTTCCAAGCCACATGACTCTTCTCTGGGGAGCCCTTATACACAGAAAGTTGGATCAATTAAGAAAGTTGTATCTTACCTGGAAGTGGTACTAAGAGAGTAAGGCAGTCTTGGGCAAAACATGCTCAAAGATAAAAGTTCACTAAATACCAAGCTAATTATTCTGCCTACTCTAACTGCTTTTAAGTATGTTTTCATAAAGGAAATATTTTAAAATGCATTGCTGGTTTGTTTTGTGGGTTTGGGTGTTCTTTGGTGTGTTTTTTTTTTTTTTTTTTTCGGTTGTTTTTGTTTTGTGTCTCTGTGTGGTTTTGTTTGGGTTTTTGTTGTTGTTTGGGTGTGGTTTTTTGTTTTGTTTTTTTTTTTTCCTGACAGCAGTATTCTAGTTCCGGGAAGAGAGATGTATGTTAGTGGGGTTTAAATCATTTTCATTTCTTTCTCTCCCCCTCTATTTTTGTGGAAGGAAGAAATCGTATCATAGACATTATATGGATCTTATGTACTAAAATATATGCAGCATAGATTGAATGTCCTAATTTTGCTCACCATCATCTGATTAAATGTCTTCTGTTCTTCTTTTGAACACAATCATTACAATTTTGCATTTATCAAGAATGTTAAGAAAGGGGGTGATGTGCTTAGTTTGTGTCTTTTATGCCAGCAATGTTTCTATTTTGTGTTGAATCTTTTCATACCGTTGGAAGAAAACAAGCAACACTTTTATTTCCTGAATATCTATCTTCTTCACCCCCTCTGACCTTTTGTTAGACAAAAAGTTCAGGTCTATAAGTGTGATATGAAGCATTTTGTGTCATTCTTTCTCTTTTACCCTTGCTCTTTAGAGCATTCCAAAGAAACTTTATGGCATACCCTGTGATCATTATTAGTGTTAGAGGCCAGGCAGAGTGTTTTAATGCATCCAGGCTGACAGGTTAAGGTCACCTCACTGGAGATGTGATGTCTGACAGGTAAATCCTTCTGAGGTTGTAAATTGGAAAACAATCTGGTTTACAGCTGTAGCATGCCACCACCTAGCTTTGCTGGTGTTCCATTTTGTCCTTTAAAATGGAGTTTTTCAAAAGTCCTAGGTAATTCACAGGACATTTTATATTCAGATAATTATTTTTCTACCCATCAACTATCTGTTTTTTCATATTGTGCTATCAGCTGCTCTTTAATATTTTAATTTATTTGGCTGATTTTTTCAATCCTGAGTTCAGCTCACTCCCCCTTTAAAGATACTGCACCCAACACAGTTACCCTTACAGGAGTTATAAATTAATGATAAATTAACAATGATCTCTTAAGGCTGCTTTTCTGAATTGCCTTTTTAGGAGTGAAAGAGGAATGTCCACAGGCTATTATGAAAAAAAAATATTGTTGTCTAGACCACTTCTATGGAAGTTCTTCACTAATACCTCCCTCAGCCTGCCCAGGTTGAACTAGTGTGGAGAATAAGGCATTTTGGAACTATAAAGAGACTGCTTTTTGTTGTGTTTGGTTTATTTGTGTGTTGTTTTTTTTTTAAACAGTTCAGCTGTTGAACAGAACTTCAGGGAGCTGTCTCTGAGCTCTCCTTAATTGCTACAATATAGTGACAGTCTCTTCAGATCACCATGTATATCCTGTGCCAGATCAGCATTTTTTGTGGAATTATATCATCTTAATATTCAAATAACTTCAAGATGATCCAAAATTACGAAGATTGTAATCTCCTGCTGCCTGCTTCTCATTATTGATTACTGTCTGAGTTGAACATGACCATTACACATAGGAAAAAAAAAAAAATCACATGTGATGGGGAAACAGAATTATTTTCTAAAATGCAAACCAACCTCCAACTTTTGGCTGATTTGAGAAGGCTAAAATTTGAGGAATTACTTTTATTTCAATTCAATTTCCCAACCACTGTGTTGGGAATATTATGTTTCCAAATGTTTTGTATTATATTGTGTTGTGTTATAAAGGAATTGTGAAGTGTTTTTATTTTTCTTAACCCAAAGTAATTAAATGAAGATTGGGCTCACAAAATGAACTAGGCATGTTTAATACAATGGCAGCTTAATCATATATAGCACTTCTATATTTAGGGCTTCCAGAGGATTTGCCTCTTTTCCTCTTGTCTGTTTTAATTGTTACATAACTTTTGTGGTTTGCCCTACAGACTTCTGGTCAGCAAGAGAGCAGGCAAATCCTTTCTTTGCTTCTTCACTTTCACAAGATTATGTAAACAGACTTTCAGAAAATACACCTCCTTTTCTATCTTCTCACTCCAAGGGTCGAACAGTTCAGCAGGTCAGTTCTGGGGAGAATATTTCAGGGATGACTAATAACTGGAAAAATAGGAGAGTTAGTATAGTGAGAACTTACATGAACCACTTCAGCGCTTTGCTTAAGGAAAATCTCAACCTTTCTCCCCAGTCTTTAAAAAGACACAGTGTCTTAATCCTTTACTTTTGTGGCCTCAGCTGAAATATGATCCTTGGGAAAAATAATAAGAATATGTTATATCTGTAAATAGACTTCAGAAACTTGGAGTTACTTCAGTTGGCATTAGATGTAGAATTATTTTATTTGGTAAATGGAATCAACTATTTTTGTTCCTGTAGACTTTGTTTTAGCAAAAAATGGCATTTTAGCTCTTTTCAAGAGTCCCTAAAAATCAACATGTCAACCCTTGTTCACCTACTTGTGCTATCCAAAGGTGACAGGTTTCCAGTGCTCAGAAGTGGAAATGATGATTTTTATGTTTGCAGCCAAACTCCCTCTGCGGGGGAAGGGTCACCGGGTGACAGCTTAACTCTATGGTTTAGCCCCAGATTCAGACTAAATAAAGACAGCAATCATAATGAAAAAAAAAAAAAAAAAAAAAATAAAATCTCACTTGTAATCTTAACTAAGAATATAATAGTTACACAGATGCAGAGGATCTACATGTTGTACTATCTATAGGGTATAAAATAAACAACACGTGACACCACACAATTGTACTAAGCTATGTAAAAGGCAAATGAAATCACAAGACAGGACTTGGCCTTAGAAAGCCTGATCCATCTGGATACCTGCGGTCTCCAACAACATTAGTCTGCAAAGTCCATGTAAGAAATCTCTGAATGTTTTTATGTCTGCTGCACCTGAGCGAGACTAAGATTGCAATTATGTGTAAGGTATCACTGGCTTTCAATGGCTGCCGTTCAATAAGCTCTAATGTCTTAGCCAGTAATGACATGAAATACTAGGGCTTCTTTTGTTCCCTATTTCCAGCTTAAATTGTCACCAACCTGAATAGATATATCCTTCACTGATATATTAAGCATATTACTTGATATCATTAAATTAAACCAGCATTATGCTGGTTGTAGCTCGCCAGGCAAAATTTGTCATACATTCCCTAGTTTCACTTGGCCACTGTTACTGAAAATAACTGAAGATTTATTAAACAAATAAACAAACAAAAAAAAATTAGGCTGGGACTTCTGTTCTGCTGGATTCCTTTAACTGTTCATTTTAACTGCCTACTTCAACTTTTTAAGAGGAAACACAGCTATTGTAGGTCCTTTAGATAGTAACAAACTTTGAAAGGAATACAGATCAGCAATCTGCTATAAATACAGCTAGATATACACTGTATTCCAACACTATATTTTTTAATTTAAAAAAAAAAAAAGAGAGGAAAAAAACACTTGATTAAGCTTATTTGGGGTTTATAGGCAGTTATGTCTTACAAGAATGACTGAAAAATGAGCATAAACCCCCAATCAGCTAAAGCAGGCTTTGCCCTCACCACAGGATGTCTGACATATTTAGCTAAGATCTATAGAAGGTGGCCAACAGACATAAATGTTGTATTTCCATTTTCTTAATATATTTAATGGGAAGGAGTCTTAGTCTGAGAGGTGAAACCTTCTGCTATCTGACAGATTCAAACTTACTTCAGATAAGGCACAATATAACAATATCTAATATTCTACTGATTGGCAATTTTTCCCAACACTAACTTAGATCCTCATATTCTCTTGCACATGGTCAGGTTTATTCATACATTAAACATGTATTTATTGATGAAAGGCTTATATAGAAACATTGTCAAGCTTGTTTGTGTTTTTGTTTGGTTGTGGGGTTTTTTCACCACAGAATCAGAGCTCTACTGTAAGCATGCCAGGATGTTGCCTCCGTTTTAGTTCTAAACAATTCAGAAAAAAAGTTTCCATATTAGAACACACAAGATATTGTGTGAATAATTATCAGCTTACACATACAGTGTGTTACTTTCCTAACCATTTTCTTCACTGTGGAAGTCCAGTACCTTCATGTGGTGGAGTAGGAAGGTTCCCCCCACACACACAAAATGAATCCACAGCTAACTCAGCCGGAGAAGCAGATGAAAGCTATATTTTACAAGCAGAAAATGGAATGCAATGAATATGTACAAAAACATACAATATTTACAATATATACAGAAATATACAGCAATGTATGTAGTACAGGAAACCTTTCCCCAGCCCCCCCCTGCGGCCAGGGGTTCGGCCTGTCCCTCCCTTCTCCCTCCCTACCTCCCCTTTTTCCCAAAAGGGTTAGAGAGAAAGAGAAAGGAAGGTAATTAAAAGGGTGAAAATTTGTTAAGCTCAAAAAGCGAATGCAAGAGTTAGATTTCTTATCTGGTTAGCAAGAATCGTCCCTGTGTAGCAAGCTGTTGCTTCAGAGAGAGGAAAAGCAGGCCAGCTCCCGGGACAGGGAGAAGAAAAAGACTGACTGCCCCCAGATGAATAGATGAAGCTAGAACTTACAGCTGCTTTCTACCAATGAAATTGGTTTAGCATATCTTTGTTTTCTGTTATAATTCCAAAACATTCAGCCAGAGTGTTCAGAAAGTGTCCTTTTCTTAAAGGCACAGCCTAAACCTGTCACACTTCAGTATAGCATTCTTAACATCTCAACTTCATTTTTTAAAATTATTTTTTAGACAGAAGACTTGATAATTGGCATTGTTGCATTATTATTATTATTAAATTATATACTTTTAGAATAGCATAGAATAGAATAGAACTAACCAGATTGGAAAAGACCTTTGAGATTATCGAGTCCAACCTATTACCCAACACCATCTAGTCAACTAAACCATGGCACCAAGTGCCTCATCCAGTCTCTTTTTAAACACTCCCAGTGATGGTGACTCCACCACCTCCCTAGGCAGCACATTACAATGACCAATCTCTCTTTCTAGGAAGAACTTCTTGCTAACATCTATCCTAAACCTCCCCTGGCACAGCTTGAGACTGTGTCCTCTTGTTCTGGTGCTAGTTGCCTGGGAGAAGAGACCAATCCCCACCTGGCTACAACCTCCCTTCAGGTGGCTGTAGACAGCAATAAGGTCTCCCCTGAGCCTCCTCTTCTCCAAGCTAAGCAACCTCAGCTCCCTCAGCCTTTCCTCATAGGGCTTGTGCTCCAAACCCCTTTAATGTCAGGTGTGACACATCCACCCCCACCCTTACAGTGCCTCTTAACCTAGTTAATTCTACTCCATTCTATTCTATTCATAGCTCTGCAGTACCATCACACCCACAGGGTTGAGTGAGCCTTGCCACCTGAAGGTTCACAGCACTTTCCAGATAGAAAATGTGTCTCCTTCCCTGTATGGGACAGCCATGGTTCTAACAGCCATGCTAGCAAAGAGGCATCTGAAGTGGGATGCACGGCCTCAAGTGTCCTGCAATAAACAGACACTTTTCCTATGTACTCTTGAGCTTCCACTGCCTGTCCATTTGGCCTCACACCCCATTTGGCCACACACTTTGTTTCTATCTGGAACAAAATTTTATCCATAAATAGGAAACTGAGCTTAAGTAACCAATATATTGCAGAAAAAAGATGAACACTTGCTTTTGTCTCATAACTTCTTCCATTCCTTTAATAAATACGAATATATTGTTTTCTATATGATTTTGTCAAATGGTCTTTCAGGTTGTTTCTGTCCCATTATTTTGAAACAGCATTTTAAACCTCCCTTGCATGTTCAGATGAGTTTAATGTAGAGCAATGTGTACTCTCCGGATTGGTTGTTCTCATTACAAAGTATGCAAAGCCCTTTGTCTTGATTGCCATTAGTTGCTGGAATATAAACAAAGGTCCATATAGTTAATGAATAGGCATAATGTTAAAAATAAAATGCATATCTGTTACTATTTTCTGTTGTGTTTTAGGTGTCCATATCTGCCCTTAAGTTTTGGAGTCAGGTGTCTATAAAAGGAATTATTCATAAACACATTTTTCAATTCAATATTAAATTACATTCTTTAAGGGTAGTTTCTAAAACTGAATGAGAAGTTTCTTTTAGAATTAACCTGAGCTCAGAATATTTACTGTGTATCATTTTTTAATGGCAGATGATGAGAGAACTCATGTGTCTTTAACAAAAGCAAATTGTTTACTCATTCAAGATTCTGTTCAGGGCTCTGTATTTGAATGAATTCCAAAGCAGCAGTTCTACTGAGCTGCATGGCAATCGATCGCCTTTTATGTTAGATGAATGGTCATGTTCAACCTCCCCCTTCTCCCCATCTTTTTTTTTTTCCCTTTCTGGCCCCTTGCCTTAGATGCCATCACCCAAAGCTGTTAGTCCCAAACGAGATTCTGTTTAGTGGCTATCAGCCACTTCCAGCTTTTCACTGCATATAAATGACTGCATTAAGAATTGGAGATGTGATGTTATAAATGGATCTGTGAAAGAGGGGGCTGCGGGGGAGGGGAAGTCCAAATGCATAGAGGAATAATTTAAAATGGGGCACATGAGAGGATGATTAGCAGAACTTTTTTCTACTTACAATCATAGAAATGTTACTAACTGGGTAACAGGTTTTTATTCTTTGCTTGATTGTTTTCAGTGTGGTATGTTTAGCATCCAGATTAGGGAGATGTCCTTCCTTTAGAATTGCATACCTTTCCTCTTGTTATGAGCCTGTTTAACTGCATTGAACAAAGCTTATAGCAGTTCCATCATGCACGTGTTGGACAGCAAGTACATTGCTAGTGTTTCAATGTATTTTATGGCTGGTTTAGGAGACAGGCTATGTGTCTTTCACCTAATGTCAAGAGTCCTCATTTTTCCATGTTTGCCACTTATTAGAATCCATTCAGGGCTCCTATCAGCCCTGCAGGAAGACAGTGACATCCTATAAAGTGTTTGCTCTGTGGCCAAACACTGTCATTCAAAAAGGACTGTAGGGATGTGCGTAAGGCAGCCACAAATGGGAAACCAGGGCTGTGTAATCTCCACTTTAAGCAACATTGCAAAGTGTAATATAAATATCACCTTTGTGTTATCTGACAACATGATAACTTGGTATTAAAATCACCATTTCTACAGTTGTCCTGATTGTTGCCCCCTCTTCTGTATGGAGATTGGCTGTGTTCATAGTAAAATGTTCTGTATAGCAATGGATATACTATGTATCTTCTTGTGACTTTTCAGAAGTTTTAATTATAACAAGAACTGTGCAAGACAATGATTCTTGCAAATTTCATTTACTTCACATTGGTACACAAAATCTTCATTCTTGAGCACAGCATTCGAAGACCTCTAGATGTGCCTCTGTGATGAATGTTTACATTTTTTCTGAGGAAAAAAGTGAATACTAGGATTAATTGTCTTTTAAGAGTTGTTCCAACATAACCACTGGTTTTGGTTTATGATACTGTTAGGGATCTGTTTATCTGAAAATAAAAAGAGAGCCATTAGTGACACTTTTGTATGACTCACAGTAACTACTCTGTTTCTTGACAGTTCACTATTTCTTCTTTCTGCTGCTAGACTAAGATCTCTTTTCTTCACTGCCTGAACATGAATGGTTCTCAAATACTAAAAGTAAGATCAGCAACACATTCTACTCTTTAAATTCTGAAAATCTCTTCCCTTGACTAAGCTAAGCACTTAAGATTTCAGAATACTGGAAACGTCTACTGTCCTGGCATAGGGTTTCCACGGATGGTGTAACTAACCTTCTCCTCCTTCGTCCTTTCTCCCTTATAAAAATCTCCCACTCTTCTCTTTCTTGTGTGTTTCCTCTGTTTGATCTTTTCACCCCCAACCCTCTTTTTATTCTGTCTTTGATATTCTCACTCCTCAATAAGGGAATGACAGCCTCCTTCCTGTGTGTCTCTTTAAGTGCTATCTCTTTAAACTCACTTTATCACTTCACTTCTTTCTTACTGTAATGGACTTACACTGTCTGCCTGACCCAACTCATACCTCATTATTCCTTAGGCAATTGCAGTCACCTCAGTCCCAAGTGTTTTAAAATAAGTGCATTAGAGATCATTAAACTGGTTTTAAATAGTGATTTACAAGCACAGAGAGAGACATAAATAAGTTTAAAGAGACTTACATTGTCTTTGAGAATGGAACTAGATTTACTGGTGGGATGAGAGCTTAGGTGTTAGTGTCTACATCAGCATTACCTAGTTTAGCATGTACTTGGTACATTACTTGGGATTAACTATCCAGCTTCCCTCTTCCTCTTGTAGATCATGCTTGATTTGGCCGTAAATGACTTCCAGCTGACAGTAAATCTGTATTCATTAGGACAAAATACTTACTACTGTAAAATGTGAGCTCCCTTGTTACAGCAGGTTCTACAACTCTGCTATACACACAAGCCAAGTTTTCATTCCAACTCTTGCTAGACTTGAAGTTCCTGTTAAGGCTGTAACTTGACATGCCAGCAGAGGCAAATCCAGAACTTGATATGTTTATGGTAGCTAACATATAACAGAGGAAAAAGCTAGAACAAATAAAACATTAATTATAGATATATAGTTATTTTTGTAATGCACAACTAGTCTGGAACAGATAATTTATTTGTGAGCTTTGCAAAATGCCTGACAGAGAAATGCCTAACAGAAACTGAAATTTACTACTAACACAGCATTTCTTTTTGGTTTCATTGTTTTTACCTCGTCAGGCAAACTTGCAGTTGTCTCTTTTTGGGTCAGTGTTGTACTGTGTTTGTATTAATTCTTTACCATATTTTTGATCATATCCCATTGATCCGAGGTCAAGTCTCATGTGATTAATATGTCACAAAGATCTGGAATCAGATGCATTTTTTTTGCAAATGTTCTTGCTTCACTTAGAATTTATGTTAATTTTGCTGCTTCAATGTCAATATACTTCTCAGACAAGTTTTAAAATCTTAAAAGGCCAAGACAAGAAATTCTCACTAAATTAGTATGCTAATCATATGAATGAGATGAATACAAAAGCATAAAGCCCATACTATCTGAGATATCTGATGAGCTAGAAAACACCGTGACATCTTCTGTGTATGTCTATGGATATTGGTGTGTATATGTGTTTTAAAACCACACACAGCAGTGTATGTGTAAGTATGTGGCTGCTATTTACCTAGTAGTTCAGGGTAGCACCAAAGGACCATATACTTCTGTTGAAAAATAAACATTTAAATTTAAAAACAAGCAAAAGACCAAGAACAGCAACAATAGCAAAAATCACATTGTCCTTTACAATTTCATGGTTGCTTTTAAGCCATTACAAAGAACTTTGACACGAGCTGTCACAGGCTGTTATATAAATCTTTCTCTTAAATATAATTACGTGATTATTTGTGTTAAACATTCTAACAAAACTACTTTGTGGGTTCTGATTTTTAAATGCGCTTGATCTTTCCCACATAAATGAGTAGGTAATGGAAGGCACTACTTTAGGAATTATTCATTGAAAAACAATTCTTCCTGTGAGCCGCTGATGTCCAACACATTTGTTTTGAATTAGTCAAGCTAAAAATAAAATCAGATAACCAGATAAAATACCGGTAACACCTGTATTTTTAAATTGATTTTTGACAAGCATAAGAATGATTTCAATCACTTCAGTTGAATGATGTTGAGATTTTACCAGAATAAATTTGGTGCTTTGCTTGATAATACATATTCAAAGGTTATTGAAAACACTTCATATTGTTTACGCATTTAGAATGGGGCTTAATCTTCTAGATAATTTCTGTGATTAACTTCTGAAAAACCTTTCAAGTAGGAGACACGGGAGACAAGCCCAGGAAAGTTGTACTCTGTCAAATGTAACCTGTACAGCACTGCAAAGGATTTTATATTTTGAATCATAATCATGAAACCCACTGTCAAGTGAACAAGAAAGAGGATTTTCATGTATAAGTTTGATATTAGAGAAAGCTGAAACAGCCAATCTTGCTATAGTTTGCATTTCCCAAAAGGCCCCCAAAGCCAGGATGGTTCTGATACAATTGTTTTCTATGCAAGGGGTTTGGCAAAATATCTTTCCTTTCTGACAGTTTTCTGACAGTCAATTTCTCTCACTTCTGTAAAGCAGAGTATGATGACTTAACATTTTCCAGTTACTGCTTATGTAGTCAATATGTTATGTTCTTAGAGACCCCCTTTTATATGCACAAACCACCTTAAGGGAGTCTTTTCTTTATGCCAAACAATTGCAAATTAATATTATTAACTTGATTTGAAAGCTACGAAGCCACCGTTGAGTCCTCAACTATTTATTTTACTGAAGTTAATGCAATTTATTTTTTAATATAATATTTTGACCCACCTATACATAATTTTAATTTATTGCATAATAGCTAGATAAAATACATGCATTTTGGACGTTTCAGAATGAAATAATTGGGAATTTTTTATAGTCTTTCCCTTGACATTTATTAAACAAAGTAAAGGAAAAACAAAGCAACCAAACACACACATACACACAAATGTTTCATCTGCAATTTTTTGTTAGCTTGTGTGAATTAAATGTATTTATCTTTATCTGAACAAGGAAAACATCGGAAAGATTGGTTGGTTTTGGTTTTTAATGTTGTTTGGCTGTAGTCTTAGCTTTGCTTTGCTTTTAGGGAGATGAGCCACTCTTGAAAACGAAATTCAAGTTTGGCAAACAGATAGACTATAAAAGTGGCAGGGCCAATCTCAACTATTCCAAGACTTAGAGCAATCGTGAAAACTCATCTTTATAAACAGCTACTATGGGAAAATCTTCCTGTGCTGCTGTAACAGAAACTTTGGCTATTTTTATTGGTCATAGGAGGAAAAAAAAGATATATGTTCTCTATCAAAGAGCTTCTAAAAATCAAAATAATCTATAATAGACTTTTTTTTGGTTAGTTGGTTGGTTGGGTTTTTTTTTGTTTTTGTTTTGTTTTGTTAAGTTAAATCAGTGTGAGTGCACTCATTCTGATTGATAGGTGTTCTGGGTTAACACAGCCTGCTCTCCCCCAATACAGAAGTGAGGGAAAATAACAAAAAAAACCCCTCTAAATTCTGGGCTGAAATCAGGAATAATGGAAAATGAGAATACAATGAAGCTTAGCCTATTTGCACAAAAAAAGTGCAGCAAAATGCAGAAGCAGTGGCAGAATCCAGTGAGTTACCCTCCACCCCATCCCCAACCTGCAGCCAGCCCAGAGGAAAAGCCCCACACCCCAAAACAGAAAACTGGAAGCAGCAACCAGAACAGGAAGCCTCTCATGTTATAATCTGAACTTCAAGCCCCCTAATACATTGCTTCAACCAGCACTTTAATTTTGAAGCTGGTATGACAGCAGCATGGTGTTGAGTGTCAGCAGCAGATTTAACTCAACCCATGACAACAGAGAATGTATATTTATTTTCTGGTTGTGCTTTTTTTCATGGACTGAATGACCCAAGTGTTACTTCGTGTATTTCCAAACAGCTGTGCCCATTGCAGATTTGCAGTTCGTGCCTCAAGAAGGGTGGATGAATTGTTATGGGGTGATAATCAGGGTAGTCAAAAAACTCAAGTGATTGTCCTTTCTGGGGTATTTCAGCTAAGTTTCCTCCTGACTGAAAGACAGTCACATCTTTTATTCTCTAATAGCCTCCATAGTTCTTGAAGGTATGTGTGTGCATATATTTGGTTTATTTATTGCTGCTCGTATATGGAAAGTCTTTGAAAATTGCTGTCACAAAGCTCTTGGTTGAACAGTGTCGAGGAAAGATTGTAGTCTTGAGGATTTACTGCTTAATTTGAAGCTCCAGCTGTGCAGGAAGAGTCAGCTTTTCTTGATCTTGTTTTGGTGATAAATCAAGAGGCAGAGGTGGCTAGTATTCGGTGCGTTCCATGTGGGGAATGACTGGGATCTCTTGTGTCTTCTCATTAGAAATTCCACAGAATCCATTTTAAATTAACAGAACACATCCCTTCAGCTATGATACTCCTACTCTTATCGGGACCTTCTGCTGTGATTTAAAGCACCATATGTTCTGATATGCTGCTTCTGAAATTTCCCCAAATTATCCAAGATCAAAAACAGGATTTAAAAGCAAATAGCTCCTGTTAAGTTTCCTCCAAATCCAAGGAGTATATAGTATAAAGTAATGCAGTACTTGACATCCTCATTGATATTCACACCCCTGTACAGTCCAGGTTGGCATCACATTAGTCATTAACACAGTAAGGGAATCATTATGTGTTTACTACTTGAAACAACTGAAATTAAGATGGGCAAATTCATCCACCTCAGCCAGATAACAGAATGAACGAATGAAAACTATTCTGCTGTAGAACACATAGGAAGCTGATGCTTTAGTGGTGCTCTACTTAACTCCATTCATTGTGGGGTTTTATGTTTAGAATCACTTTATTCTGTAGTTTCTGCATCATAAAACTTCTTTAATTTGATGTAAACAATAGTTTAATGTTCCCCTAATTACCTCTTATTTTAGCTCTAGCCCTGGACATGTAAGTGGAAACACTGCATTTCCAGAAGCCAGCAGCAACAGTGGGGGAGGCTTTTTAATGAGACAATTTAAGCTTGACTATTTAGAGTACATTAATTAAATAATTTCTACTTCTCCCTCTAGACTGACTCTGAAGTTAAGAGTGATCTGGTGAGATAATTTTGTAATTAGTAGCAACAACTTCAAGCATTTTAAATTAACTCAGCAAAGGAAAAAATATAAATAAAATGGTTCATCGTTTGGCCTCTCTTCACTTGCACTGGCTTTATTTTGGCACAGACATTTCATTGTTCATTTGCTTCCTGAAATAGCCTCATAATTATGTGTTGATAATATCAGACAGTATTAACACTATTCTGACTTTTTTTAAGCTGATGATTATTCTTGCTTTAGACACTTTATTGTTTAGCTATCGTGGCATTTGTTGTATTTTATTAGCACAGAAGGTTCATTGTTGCTAATAGGAAGCAGGGAGCTTTTTACCCTTCACACTAAAGCTGAATGTTGGCCTGGAGAAATTGCACATTCTAACAGAAAGAAAGAATTGAAAAGGACAAATAGAATCAGTAGCTATCTTATGCCTTTTGTGTTATCTTGTTACTTAGTGAATTGGTATGCTTAATTTTTTTGCTGTAGAATTTCTTCCACTAACTCAGAATTTGAATCTCAGCATGATGAAAGTAATCCACAGGATGTATGTAGCACAACAATCTATGTGGTATGGTCAATCCCTGTTCAAATTAAGAAGTGTATCTTTACTTTAGGAAAGCTCAACATGCAAAGCTTTCCTTGGCAAAGTTTTGAGAAAAGCTCCATTCTTCTGTAAATTCAGTCAGAATTCCTAGTGCAGTAACTGACAGGAATGACTTATAGATCCCCTCATTGCAAATGTGGTGCTTATTAATCTGATGTGTTGATTTCTGAATTATATAACATGAATTGCAGAATTGTTCAACATCCTAAACTTACTTAGTTTTCACACTGTGTATTTTAAATATTTGTTGTAAAAATATTATATTCTGAAAGATTAACAGTACCCCCAGGAAAAATGAAGTAATTAAAAAAAAACACTTTTCAAACACTTTATTTGCATCCTGCCATGTCTCCTTTCCTTAATCCTGATTCTTTTGAGTATGAGGAAATTTGAAACAGAGCGGTAAGTGACTTGTTGAAGTTCATAAAAAGAGCTGACTGCAAAATCAAGATATAAATCTGAGGCCTGCTTCGTAGTCTTGACCCTCAAGTATTAGATGACCTCCCTGCTCCTGCTGAACAGTATGGCCAGCAGGAGCAGGGAGGTCATTCTGCCCCTGTACACTACACTGGTTAGGCCACACCTCGACTACTGTGTCCAGTTCTGGGCCCCTCAGTTTAGGAAGGATATTGACTTGCTGGAGCGTGTCCAGAGAAGGGCAACAAAGTTGGTGAGGGGTTTGGAGCACAAGCCCTATGAGGAGAGACTGAGGGAGCTGGGGTTGCTTAGCCTGAAGAAGAGGAGGCTCGAGGTGACCTTCTTGCTCTCTAAAACTACCTGAAGGGAGGTTGTAGACAGGCAGAGATTGGTCTCTTCTCCCAGGCAACCAGCACCAGAACAAGAGGACACAGTCTCAGACTGTGCCAGGGGAGGTTTAGGCTAGATGTTAGGAAGAAGTTCTATACAGAGAGAGTGATTCCCCATTGAAATGGGCTGCCCAGGGAGGTGGTGGAGTCACCATCATTGGAGGTGTTCAGGAGGAGACTTGATAGGGTGCTTGGTTGCATGGTTTAGTTGATTAGGTGGTGTTGGATGATAGGTTGGACACGATGATCTTGAAGGTCTCTTCCAACCTGTTCTGTTCTGTTCTGTTCTGTTCTGTTCTGTTCTGTTCTCTTCTCTTCTCTTCTCTTCTCTTCTCTTCTCTTCTCTTCTCTTCTCTTCTCTTCTCTTCTCTTCTCTTCTCTCTTCTCTTCTCTTCTCTTCTCTTCTCTTCTCTTCTCTTCTCTTCTCTTCTCTTCTCTTCTCTTCTCTTCTCTTCTCTTCTCTTCTCTCTTCTCTTCTCTTCTCTTCTCTTCTCTTCTCTTCTCTTCTCTTCTCTTCTCTTCTCTTCTCTTCTCTTCTCTTCTCTTCTCTTCTCTTCTCTTCTCTTCTCTTCTCTTCTCTTCTCTTCTCTTCTCTTCTCTTCTC
This sequence comes from Picus viridis, assembly GCA_033816785.1. Lineage (NCBI taxonomy): Eukaryota > Metazoa > Chordata > Aves > Piciformes > Picidae > Picus > Picus viridis. Next base: position 23,760,026 of record CM066576.1, read on the forward strand.
TAGCACACAGCACTGAATGTGTTATCTCAGAATCTGAGGTCCTCAAGAAAAGAAGAGATGTGACCTCTCTAGAGAACACAGTGTTTAACTTTTATTTCCCATAAGGAAACTTGCTGAAATCAGAAAGGTACAGTTCAGTCAGATATTGGTCAAAACTTTTCAGAATATTGCATCTCATACATATGTGACCATGCAGTTCCCTGGCAGCATTGAATAGTCCTAAATAATAGTCCAGCATAGAAATGACTGTCATTTAGGTAGTCCAACCTTTACACTATTACCCACAGTACATAAAAAATCAAATCATGGAATTAAATATTGCCTTTTTCATTAACCCTTTAGCACTTTACTACACCATGACTGTCAAAACATGCAATTGTCAGGTTTAAAAGAATGTCCCCAAGGTGCTTGCTCTGCTTTTTTTGAATAAAGAGCAGCATAAGCCTGTTTGCAATAGTGACATCTAGTGACATCCACTTGTATAATCTTCTTCACCAGCATTAACTTTTTGCAGTGTTTTACCCACTCACAGACAGATTTGCTGGTGAACTGGCAAATATGTTCTTTTGCTTCCCAAAAGACAATGAAAGAGGCGGGAATTGTTTCCCTAGAACAGCAAATAGCTTAAAGAATGAAATATTTAATCCTGTTGAATATGAGACAATTTTCTAGCCTTGTGAATCAAATTATATTTAACACTTGCACTAAAATGAGCAGAAGAACAATTTCAGTGTTTAACCTGTTACTGAATTCTCTTAATTAGGATGACAGTATGAATACAGCATATGCCTAGAGGCATAAAAAAATAAAGTTGAAAAAAAAAACAACAGTGTTTTATTGATTTTATTTTAAAGAAATAATTTCAAATGTCCCAAAGCTGTGCCATAGTGATGAGGTGTGGGCTTCATGCCTCACTATTAGAGTAATTTTTTGATAAATGAAATGGTTTTTGTGATTTCTTTGTTTTTAAAATGATGCCACAGTGTATTAGTGGATGTATTAATTCTCTCACCAATCCACTTTTTTTCTTCATCTGTATAATTTTACCTTCAATATTTGTACATACTGCATAGCATCTACTTATCTTTTCAGGTCATGACAGTATACAGGAATGCAGTCAATTAAGAAAATAACTGCAACACAAATTTCTACATGATTTATAATAAACATCATTGTGATATTTAAATGTAAGCTGTAGTATTTACATGACATGAAACTAGACTTTGCTGTAGTGTACAGCTTTTCATGTCATACTATGGTGATCTGATATTCCTTCTAAGTATGTCAACATCCACAGAAGTGCAGCATACCTTGACATTCTCAAAGTTCTACATCTGGTTCTTTGACACCTGCCATTGTGTCATTCAACTCAGGTTAGGAACTGGCTGGAGGGCCAAGCCCAGAGAGTGGTGATGAATGGTGCCACATCCAGCTAGCAGCCAGTCACTAGTGGTGTCCCTAGGGATCAGTGCTGGGCCCAGTCCTATCAATATCTTTACTGATGATCTAGATGTGGGGATTGAGTCCATCATCAGTAAATTTGCAGAGTCAACGTCCCTGGAGGTGTTCAAAAGAGGATTGGACATGGCACTTGAAGCCATGATTTAGTTAGTCATGAGGTATTGGGTGATAGGTTGGACTTGATGATCTCTGAGGTCTTCTCCAACCTTATTGATACTATTCTATAATTCTATTCAGTACCATGTTGCTGCATGTTGTTCAGTGGCATTAACAAAAGGTGCCCTGACAGGCTATTATGGCAGTCTCTTTTCTGAGAATGTTAAAAGAGCTTTTATATGGCATACCTGCATCTGAAGTGATGTCACTGAGCAATATTTGTTATATTTCTATAAAATTGCAGTTTCTCTGTTGATGCAAGCAATTATTTTAATTAAGATTGTGTTTTAATTATGGAAAAACTATTAACAGTTGTAAATCAACAGATTTTTTCCTAAAGGTATCTAATTGATTTTTTCCATAGTTTAGATTAACTGAGCTTGTCATATAAAAATCCATAGATCTTTCTCCCAAAATTGTCATAAGAAAACAACCACGCTTTCCCAGAATCAGATCTAAGGAAATGTTTGAGGGAAAGTATTGAATCTGCATGTCTTTAAAAAAAAAACAAAGCCATGTTTTGTCATACTTGTTTCTTTAGCCTTTTGAAATCTCCATAAAACGAACTTGAATTAACTCACAGAGCTACAAGCCATTGCATCTTGGTAGGTACCTTTTGCTTACTGTCTGAAGTCGTCAGAGACGTAGTGAAGAAATTGAGCATTCTTTGGTTTAATTAAAAGAAACAAAAATGCATAATAAGAATTCAAGCCTTACTATTGTACTTGAGTACTGTGTCCAGTTCTGGGCCTCTCAGTTTAAGAAGGACATCAAGACACTTGAATGTGTCCAGAGAAGGGCAACAAGGCTGGTGAGAGGCCTTGGGCACAAGCCCTATGAGGAGAGGCTGATGGAGCTGGGGTTGTTTAGCCTGGAGAAGAGGAGGCTCAGGGGTGACCTCATTGCTCTCTACAACTACCTGAAGGGTGGTTGTAGCCAGGAAGGGGTTGGCCTCTTCTCTCTAGCAACCAGCACCAGAACAAGGGGACACAGTCTCAAGCTGTACCAGGGAAGTTTAGGCTCTTCTCCTCGAGGTGAGGAGAAGGTTCTTCACCGAGTCATTTGCCATTGGAATGGGCTGCCCAGGGAGGTGGTGGAGTCACCGTCCCTGGAGGTGTTGAAGAGGGGATTGGACGTGGCACTTGGTGCCATGGTCTAGTCATGAGGTCTGTGGTGACAGGTTGGACTCGATGATCTTCAAGGTCTCTTCCAACCTTAGTGATACTGTGGTACTGTGATATTAGTCTTATTATTGGTCATAGTATTTTTGTATCACACTCCAGGAAAATGTTGTTAACTTGTCATGCTGGTGATAGTCACCAAAGCTTTTATTTCCATTTTCATTTAATTTTACATTGGCACATGCAAATACAAACTTCAGATGTGTTTGCAATTATTACTATCAGAAGGGTTCCCTCCATCAGCCATATGAGTGGATGGTTAATTTAGCTAATTACAGCTCATCATTCACAACTCAAAGAGTGAATGTGTAATACATTCAGAAAACTGTGTTCAATCCAAAGAGTGATTTTAAAGTTTAAGCATTTACTTGTTTTGATATATATGAACAATCAATTAGCAGCTGGGGAAGCAAACAATGTAAGCCGAGTAATTAGTTTCAGTTGAGTTATTTGCTTGATTCTAGACATTTTTACTACATTTTCATTTTTTTTTTTTAAAATAACCATTTCTTTTCAAGTGTCTGCGTAATCAGTACACTTTTACATCCACCATGTTAATTTGAAACTCCCCCCAAAAAAAAAGTAACAGAAAAGCACATTCAAATGTACCAAATAATAAAAATTATATTTATTTAAAAAGTAAGCTAAACTGGGGCATAGATTTTGTGAGTTCATAATTACATGATTCCACAGTCATGTCTTAATGGACACTATATGAGTTATCTCATTACAGCAGGAGGCAACAGGAACTGCAGAAACTTGGTTTGATATGGAAGTCAAACTAAAGATATGATGGCTCCCAAATGTGTATAGATACAAATATATAAACATAATGTGCATCAGATTCTGCACATTAAATTATTTTCCTGAATAGCTACATACTGACCATGGTTATCAGTTCTGTAAACACACTGTATATTTATCCAGATGACTTGATCTGCAGTGATTTTAATGATCTGCAGACTTCTTAAAATAGAGTGTTCTCTGAAGCTTTTTTCCTTTAAAAACTCATCTACAAGATAATCAGAGAAGTGAGACTGAAATATTTTTAATGTGTCAATGACTGAAGGAATAACATTTATTACACTAAATACAATATGCATTATGTTAGATACAAGTATATCTGTGAAATGTACATTTATTGACAGCATACTTTCACAGGAATAGAAAACAAACATGAATTACATTTTCAGATTTTTTTTTTTTAACTTTTAGAACTAATTAAGTTTTGCTCCCCTAATTAAAAATAATAAAATAAAAGCTAAATGCAAGTAATCTTTGTCCAGTGGAATCTTTCTGTAAACCTTCCTATTATTGAGGTTAACAAAACTACTACCTTGAAAACTTCATCAGTCCCTTGAAGTGATATGAGTTGAAATAGAGCCCAAGGGAAACAGAAGTCACAGAGCAAAGCTTCATAATGCTGTGTGGAAATGTAGACAATATAGAAGACTCATTACTACAGATAAAATTAAACCAAATCCTAGAGGACTTTATGTAAGAGCTTTGAGCAATTGCTGTAGAAATTTCTTCTGTATATGTTTTGACTTTTATATTAATGAAGGACATTAAGGAGATTCTAATTATGCTGTCTGATCTGAAAAATTAATCTAAGATTTAAAAATCTAAGATGTTTGAAGTAAGCATGACTGTAACCTTTAGTCACTCAGACAAGATGGTTGCTAAACTTTTTTGTTACGAGATATGAATGCTGCTGCATTTCATTATTTAGGCTCTAAAATGCTATATGCATTCAAGAGGACTTGTTACCTTCTTAAATTGTTTTACTAAATGGATTCTCTAATGATGCATAATTGTAGTGATAAGCCTTTGCACCCCTTTTTCTTCTCTTCAGGCTATAAAATTCATGTATAGGACTCTTTTTAAGGGTACAACACAATTATCATAATTCTCCACTACACCTATTTTTTAAAAATTTTAAAGGGCTATTTGAATCGTGAGGTTCTCTGGGTAAGGGCATGCCACAATTATTCACCACAGTTTGGTCAGCTCATTGACCAGTCACAGATTCTACTGGGCTAAACTGAATCCCTTTCTGTTCCACTGACACGATCACCACTGACTATTATGGGAATGTACAAACCTACATTCAGACTGTATAGCTAAGTATCTTAACCGTGAGTGGATTATGCCTGCATCTCCCCTACCAAAATGAGCTTTTATGTTCCTTTTCCTTCAGAATATTCCTTGTCAGTCAACCTGCTGTGAGAGTGTAATTTCTTACTGGTAATGCAGATATGGACTAAAATTTGGAGTTTGTTTTGTGGGTTGGTTTGTTTGGGTTTTGGGGGTTTTTGTTTGCTTTTCTCACAAGAGAATGCATTATACAGAGTACTTACAGTATGCAAGCAAAATTATTTTAAAGACATTTGTGTGAGCTTAGTAACTTACACACACAAACATCTTTATCAAATTCAACTATCAGATTTAGCTGACACTTCTGAGAGGAGTATTCTAGGCAAAGAAGTAAGTATAATTCTAACTTTATTTTCTTAAGAAATCGATGTAAACATTGTTCTCATTTCTTTGCTTTTCTCATCTATTAGCCCCACTTTCCATTTCTGCCTGACAAGTAGGTATTACATATTTGTGTATGTTGTTATCATAGAAACATAAAATCATAGAATAGTTTAAGTTGGAAGGGACCTTAAGCATCATCTAACTCCAACCTCCCTGCCATGGTTTATGATTTTATTTTGCTAAAACATTTAAAATTTGTAACCATTCCTATTCAGTAAATCTCCTTGAGAGCATTTGGTCTTGGGGGGAAAAAATGGAGTATCTATTCACCTTGCTGAAAATATTTGTTACATTTTTGCTTTGTAAATTTTTCCTAATTCCTTTTATAATATTTTTCTAAACCAGGGACAGTTCTGCCTACCTAGAAATACATGAAGATCTTGAAATATGCCATTAGATAGGATGCAATAAACTATTATTACATTTGGTGGTTCATTTTTTACTTGTGTGAGGTATCATTCAACAGAATCTTAGGCCTGTTTTCTCATTAACAAAATCAAAGCAATTGTCTCCAGCCTGGCCATAAGGAGCATAACTCAGAGCAGCAGGGTTAAAACTGTTTAACATGTTATCCCTAGCCAGGAGGTACCAGCAACAATATTTGTTGGACTTTATAAAATACTGTTTTCTCCATGTTCACTTTTTAAGCATTTCTCTCTCCTTTGAAGCTACAGAGTTGGTGTTTGTTTTTGGGTTTTTTTTTTTTTTTTTTCATTCTTATTGGCTATGCAGATCACTTCTGTGTATTTATTTCAATTCTACATCAATAATATACGAATGACTACATTTTTATTACAACTTAATCTCATGAGTGACCTAAATCAGTCCTGGTATTTGTCTATATATTCCATCTAGGCAATTTATCATGTTGTATGCTCAATTTCCCAATTAATTAGAGCTTCTTCTGAGTAAAAAGGGCTATACCTATGATTCAATTGCTTATGCCAAATAACAAACCCCTAATTAGTTAGGCCTCTCATGAGCCTAATTTTCTGTACTTGTGTATCTGCAAAGTTAAGTATTCGGTGAGGTCAACAGTACAATTTCAGATTGCCATTTAATATCTGTTTTGAAAAACATTGCAAAGGGCCTTTTTCAAAGCATCAATAAACAATGGGTAAAGAAGGATCAGAATTGTTTAATCACTGTGTTGGAACAATTTGCCAGTCAATTATTTCACATGCCATTTTAATTTCTTTTTTGAGAACTTAAGTTACATTGCAAGTTTGTTGGCGTTCTGAAGCCAGAATTTAGTCATACTGTCTTTGCCCAGCTTCACCTGGGGACTGTCCCCACCACAGCCTATGGGGCCATCAGTTCTGGAACCATCAGTTTCTGCCCAAGCTACCTTTTAGGTGTGCTAGTCTCCAGCCCTTTCTCTGACCCACCTCCTACATGGCTCTAGAACTGGTGTTACTTGAAGTCTGTCTCCTGGACTGGTCTTTCAGAAAGAAAGTGCAGCTTTTCTCCAGCCCTGCCTCTAGCCCTGACTCATTAATGGGCTTGGGACCTATGCTGTAGCCTTGTTTTCAGCTCTGCTTTTGGCCCATCTTTTGCTCTTGGTTGGACTGCCTGATTCATTTTTTGCTGTCTGGGCCGGTCAAATGACACAGTGGACCATGCCCCAGGCTCAGCTCACAACATGCAGTCCCTGCAGGATTGCTTCCCATCACTTCAGGCCTGTGGGTTCTGAGCTTGCCCTGATTATCAAACTATCTGGTCTATATCAATTATTTTAGCTACTTAAAAAATAGTCAGGGGGATAAGTCTCAGAATCTTCCAGTGTGTACCCTTAGATCCATTGAAGTCCAGAGCCATCCACCCCTATTGCAACATGTATCTTCCAAGGTGCAAAAGTCTCTACACCATGTGCCAATGATGTGTTTACACCTTCTTGCATGATGTTCTTCAAAAAAATGTATTCCATTGCTAATTTACTGTTTAAGATATTTTTCCATTTTGTTTGGCTCTCCACATAAGTACCCAAAATCTTCACAAATACTAGATAACTTGAAGAATCTTCCCTGCACTAAAGTGGAATTTTTACTGTAAGAGAACTGTAAACATGACCACAAATAACTGAGCATAGTTAGTATACCCTCTTATCTCATTGGCTTTCAATGAGAGCACAGTAAGTCCCTTTCTTCATCATGACTGATCAAAACACGATTTTGAGGTGACCCAAATCTGTGTAGAAACTGGATATACCAGATGATCTATGCACCAACAACTAAAGACAGAGTGCCTTGTCAACTAGTACAAAATACGTGTGATACTGTCCTTAGTCTATCTCTTGGGAAATACCATATACACATCAGCAACTAAATTTAGAAATGGCTGGATTGTTTCCATATTCATTAGTTTCAACATCAACCAAATCTTGCATCCATGCAAGAAGCTGTCATGTTGCCTCTCACAAACTCTGACACAAGTCAGCCCATCTGTGAGATTTCCTGTATATCTCCTATCTCTTGATTTCTGTATGTGTCCATGTCCACACAAAATCTGCTTCCAGGAATCATAGTAATGCTCATGAAACAGTATCTTTGTGTGAGGCGGACTATGTCGTTTGCTATAACCAGATGTGTAAGCATCCAGAGGTAAAATATCCAGCCTGTATTTCAAAACCAAAGTGGGTTTTTGCTGCCTTAGTGGAATTCAGTATTGTTTTAAGCTGGATGTTGCTTGTTACATGTAGCATGCCTAATTAATTGAAAGGACTTTTGTAGAGAGCTGTATATAGAGATGCTTTTCTTGGTGCTGGCTGAGTTGGCTCTTTGATTCAAGTAGCTTAGGCTGGATGTGGCTCTGAGCAACCTGATCTAGTGTGAAGTGTCCCTGACCATGGCAGGAGGGTTGGAACTGGATGATCCTTGAGGTGCCTTCCAGCCCTAACAATTCTAGGATTTCCTCAAGGTGTGGTTTCATGCCAAATCTAGTTCTCCTGCAATTAGAAAAAGCCTTAGACTGTATATAGGTGCAAAATTACACATTTCTGACAGATGTAAAATAGACTTTCCTATTATGTTTCTCGAGCTCTTAAATTTCATTCACTGAATCATGGACATAAAATAGAGGACAATATTTAAAAGCTGCAAGTGTTTTATTCATTTTCACCTTTGCATTCCTATTTTTCACTGATTCTGATATCTTGACATTTAGTGACAGCAGCTAATGATAGGTATTTTAAACTTATTTATCATGTTTACATTTTGATTCTACAATGTGCTTAACATTGATTTAGAATAGAATTTAGATTAGGATTTAGAATAAAATAGTATAGAATTAACCAGGTTGGAAAAGACCTTTGAGATCATCGAGTCCAACCTGTTACCGAACTAAACCATGGCACCAAGTGCCCCTTCCAGTCTCTTCTAAACACCTCCAGTGATGGTGACTCCACCACCTCCCTGGGTAGTACATTCCAATGGCCAATCACTCTTTCTGTGAAGAACTTCTTCCTAACATCCAGCCTAAACCTCCCCTGGTGCAGCTTGAGACTGTGTCCTCTTGTTCTGGTGCTGGTTGCCTGGGAGAAGAGACCAACCCCCACCTGGCTGCAACCTTCCTTCAAGTAGTTGTAGACAGCAATAAGGTCTCCTCTGAGCCTCCTCTTTTCCAGGCTAAGCAACCCCAGCTCCCTCAGTCTCTCCTCATAGGGCTTGTGCTCCAAACCCCTCACCAGCTTTGTTGCCCTTCTCTGGAAACGTTCCAGCAAGTCAACATCTTTCCTAAACTGAGGGGCCCAGAACTGGACAGAGGACTCAGGTGTGGCCTAACCAATGCTGAGTACAGGGGCAGAATGACTTCCCTGCTCCTGCTGGCCACACTATTTCTGATGCAGACCAGGATGCCATTGGCCTTCTTGGCCACCTGGGCACACTGCTGGCTCATGTTCAGCCTACTATTGACCAGTACCCTCAGGTTCCTCTCTGCCTGGCCACTCTCCAGCCACTCTTACCCCAGCCTGTAGCACTGCCTGGGGTTGTTGTGGCCAATGTGTAGAACTCGTCACTTGGACTTGTTAAATCTCATGCTATTGGACTGTGCCCATCTGTCCAGCCTGTCAAGGTCCCCTTGCAGAGCCCTCCTACCCTCTAACAGATCAACACCTAACCCCAGCTTGGTGTCATCTGCAAATTGACTGGTGATGGACTCAATCCCCTTGTCCAGATCATCAATAAAGATATTGAAGAGGATGGGGCCCAGCACTGATCCCTGTGGACACCACTAGTGACTGGCTGCCAGCTGGATGTGTCACCATTCACCACCACTCTCTGGGCTCAGCCCTCCAGCCAGTTCCTAACCCAGCACATTTCTTAGTTGTACACACAGAGCTTGTTCACAAAAGGTGTAAAGGTACATCCTTACTAGCTACCATCATCTCACAACAGGAGCACATTTTGCCAGTCTAACTAGACACAACAGATCAACAGGAAGGGCTTCAGCTTGTGCAATTAGGATGATAAAGTTCTTATTCTAAAGGTCTTGTGGAACATACTGCATACTTCTTGCACAATTCTATAGCATAATTGACCCAATATAGCAAAGCTTATGTGTCATATAGTTTAATTTCTAGATACTTGCCTTTGAATTCTAGAAGTGCAGTGCATAAATATATATACATATTCAGTGAAATAATCCTGTCTTTCTTATGAATTAGAAAATTAATCACTGAATGATATTGCTAGTATCATGCTAGTAGTTTTTAAAATGCAGTAGTTAGGAGAAAAGTAGAACAGAATAATACCAAATTTGATGTTGAAATCAAGTATAATTAATATTTCAAAGGAGAATAAAAAGCATTATATACATTATTATAAATTTCAGAATTATAATGTCAAATATGCAAACTAAAGACTAGGATAGTAATTTCTTAAGTGCTGTGACCTAATTAGTGGTATGATGTGTATGCTTCCTGTTGTGAAACAGAAATTCAAAAGGCTGACAAGGTCAAGAGCCTGAAAGAAACACAAATCTCTGTTTTCACTGGCAAAGGCAGCTCTTCAGTATATAGACTGTTTGTCTTCCAGTAGAACTCTGCACTATGGTTTAATTAAATATTTTCTCTTGTCTGAGAGGTCACAAAGGAGATTTTATTACAGTAATAACATTTAAATGCCCATCTGTGCAGCCTGTCAGGTATTTTGTCAAGTAGAAGATGAGTTACTTTGAAAATCTGTTTTCTGTCTGAGTAACTTATTCAAGAACAGGTAAACGAGGAACCAAGTAAGATGGTCCTCACCCCTTGCTCCCTCTCTTTTCTGGGGACACCTTCCTTCCCCCAAGCCACACTTTAAAAATCTTTATTCACTATCACATACATAAAAGCCAGTTCTGACACTACAGAATACTTTTCTAGAATACATCTTCCTGTGATCAGGATAATAGTTCAAAGAAATTCACTCTTGTATATTTAAACAGGAAAATAATTTTGATCATCTCTTACTTGAAGATAGTTCCATTACTGGTGTGATCCATCAAACAGACCTTTTAAAAAAGCTTAAGTGCCATACATGCATCTTCCTAACTTTTCAGGTTATTTCACAGGACCTTGTTGCAATGCATAGAGTTTTGAAACATAGCTTAAAAGGCTTATCTAAAATGGATTCAGAACTTAGAATGTGCCTAAGAGTGTAAATGTTCTAGTTCAAACCTACTGAGCCAAAGAAAATACCATATTAACTTTGATCAGGGTATGATGATCATGGCATGATGATCATGGCAGGCTGTAATGGATTTTCAACACTAGTCCCACACCTTTGCATTGCTCAGGGTCAGAAGCTTTACTTCAAGTTAGATTTAGTCTGGCTCTTGAGCAAAAAGCTTCTAGATACAATGGAAAATTCACTGAAGACAAAAAATGTTACATGCGCACTGGATTACTCAGTGATGGTATAGCTAATGGGCTTGTTTTTAACCTAATGCCCCCATGAAGCACAGGGAATATCTAGTTCACCTACGTCTAAACTGCTCAGGGATCCAAACCTGCACATAGTAAGTGGAGACAGTGACAGGCTCACAGAAATTGCACTGTTTTTCTGACTCAATTTGCTAATACAGCCAGTGACAAACCACAGCCCAGCATCATTAAATTGCACAGTAAATGCCATTGTATTTGTCATGGGAATGTTGGTACGTAACAGAAAAAGTGAAATCCATAGTGCCACAAAATACATGGAAAGTTACTGGGGAAAAAAGTATTTATAATCTTGTTTTTAAATTTGTTCACACTGAAAAGTTAAACTGATGAGTGTTACCTTTGCTTGTGGATTGTATACCAACCACACAAATTATTGTTCTATCTTGTTAATTTATTTATTTGAGATATATATAAATATAAAATAGCTACATAGTAGAACTAGTTACAGATATGCCAACATCCATAATATTTCACTAAAGACATCTCATATTATTACAGTTCTAGCTGAAAATATTATGCCATTTTGATTTGAAAAAATATATGCAATTGTTTGAGTTTACTCACAGTTTATTTGCAGTGGACATATCATGGTTCAGTGGAAGAGTGTTCTTAATATCCCTCACACTGAAATCCATGCTGGTTATCAGGTAATAGCAAGTGTTTTCACTGTAAGTCCATGTGATAAATAAAAGTAATATTCTAAAAGATAGCTCAGAAAGTCCATGAGGTGAAAAAAAAATAAATCATTATAATAACATACCTGAAAATTAATTATAAATTAGGATCTAGTGGCCCAACCATCTACATGTAAGAGTGTGAAGGCCTGAGTAATCAAAATGTTAGAAAATCAAAGGCAGGGCATTAATATTTACCAAAGCTGCAAAACAAACTAAATGAGGAGGCAATTATCAATTGTGAAAATTGCAGCCTTCCTGCAAATTATGCATAAATGTATAGAGGAATGATCAACGCCATATATTTAGAGTGATTAGGTAAACTTTGACGCATTCTTCTACTGGCAGATAAAAACTATTCAGTTTTGATGGTAAAGCATGTTCCACTAAAATAATCAGTAGTATTAATAATATGTTTTACAGTAAACTACTAGGAACCTTTCCAAACCACTGCCTGCAGTAAGATCTCACAATAGTAATGACAACTGAATCAATGAATGAAATAACTTAGTGAGACACTTCACTTCCAGAGTTAGAAGAAATGCTGATTCCTTCACATACTACTGAAATGTGTGGAGTATAGATTGGGCTTCTGAATTCACGTCAGAATTCAAAAAATATCTTCAATACCATTGCTTTGCAAAAGCTCCCACTCTTATCTCTCTGCTTCCCAGAGTGCATTCATGAGAGCTATTTGGAACAGAGGAAAGGATTAATGGCATAAAGTGAGTAATTTATCTTAACTGTAAAATAGAGCAGGATTTTAGTAATACACTAAAGAAATATGGGTGATTTTCTGTTTATTGATACAGAATATTGCACCATTATCTAAAAGGCATGATGTAGAATGAGGGGGGATACTGACAACACTGACAAATTAAGGCCACATAAGATATTTGAATTTCTTGAAGAAAGAACACTTCAGGAATCTATTGTGTGGTTGATATTTACTGCTGCCGTTTTAAATCTTTTAAACAAGAGTAGGATAATAAAATCCATTTGACACAGTGGCCTCTACAGTCTTATCAGAATACTTTTAAGTTTTTAAAATGTTTTTGATGTGGCTTTTCAGTGCACTTATTAAAACAAAATGGAATCACTACAAAAGAAGAAATTAAGTAGTGCAAGTGCTCTTCTGGAGCTACCGTCTTCTTGAATAGTGTTTAAAAGTGTTCTGTGGTTCCAAAAACTCTGAAGACCTGTATTTTAAGCTTTATTAAAAAACTCTGAACTAGCAACAGCCAAGTGACTAGTTCAGAATGAGTAAGGTAGATGTTCTGGAAAAAGATTCTTGAGGTTTATGGTTTGGCTTCATAACAACTGTCACATTGCTGCACAGGATAAAAGAAGATAAAACTCCATACTAGGATTAATATACAGGAAAATAGACTTCTGTAAGCCATGTAAAAGGACCCTTCCTTTCTATTAAGGAAAGACCTTAACTGGTGCATACTATCCAGTTTTGGCTATTGTACCTTAAACTCAGTATGCAGCAACTGGAGGGAAGCCAGTTTAAGAAAAATCGATTGGTCTTAGATTAAAGATTCAAGGCCATATGAGTAAAAAACAATGGTATAATAATCATAAATAATAAACAAACAAAAACCAGAAAAGTTTGCTTGGTGGATTTAATTTCTATGTACCATATTTACTAAACAGTAATCCTTATTTACAGAAAATTTGGCATGAAAGTAAGAATCTGCATATTTGAGACTGGGAAAAAAAAAATCTTGTATCATTGCCATTGTTGAATATGGTGATTGCTAGTGTGAATTGTGTCTTGTTTGGGTTATCTGCTTCTTGATGACAGGTATTGCTGAGATAGTGATTCTTTAATTTTTAATTCATGGCTTGGTTTGCTTGTGCTTCTGGCAAGTGAGACTTGGATAGTAATGCTTTATGTTTATTACGTGCTTTATTTTCATTTAAGCTAGATTTTTTTTCAACTGTGGTGGTTGGATAGTTGGATAGTATCAGTACACATTTAAAGAACATTGACAAGTGAGAGGTCAACTGATTGTGACTTTGTTACATATTAATAGTATTCATGGTGTTCAGATATACATCAGATATTAAGCATGATATTTATAAGTAATAGATAAAAGATTTTACTGGAAATAACTATTGCTACTTCATTCAATATTATTTAAAAAGTCTAATTAGCCAATTATTTCTTGGAGCATAAGTACATTAGATTTCCTGTATTCCTTTCTTGACAAGGCAGCTGCCAAAGAGATTTAATTTTCAGTCCATTGTAGTGGCTTAGGTTAATAATTTGACCAAACTTGTCAGACTGATATGATATTCAGCATGGCATTTTCAGCTGCTATTTTTTCTGCTAAATTTCAAGTGTTACCCAAAAAGCATGTGTTTGCTATGCAAATATTCCACAACATCAGTACCATTAACCAAAAATAGAGGGGTTGGTACCTCTCAGAAAACCTGGGATGATCAGAGATGTTCAGGAAGGATCAGTTGAGTCAGTGGCCCTAAAATGGTCACTATAATGCAAGCAGAAGAAGCTGTTTCTGGCAGCTTGTGATAGTAGCAGCAAACTATACAACCAATAGCTTAATGTTTGAATTTCATAGCACTGTGTAGTAAGCCATAGTATCTTCCTAAGAGTAAATTCCATTTGAATAGTAACATGGTACTGAAAAATCCAGTATTTTATCATAATTTGTATCTTGTTGCAACTCCAGACTGTGTTGTCTAATCCTTTCACTGGACACCTCAAAGAAGAGTATGCCTCCATCTACTATATGAATCTCTTCCTCCCAGATCTTGTAGAATCATAGAACCATTTCATTTGGAAAAGGCCTTTAAGATCATTGAGTCCAACCAATCTGAATGACCTTCTGCTGGAGTCATTTACTTCATAGTCAATATTCATAGGATTTGGGGTTTTAGTCTCTGGAAGTATTATTCTTCTCAACTATTTTTATCAGTGTAAAATTAGGGATGAGATCAGGCCACCTTCCTTCAGAATCAATGAAAGAAGAATGAGTCAGCCTATCTGAAGAGATGTCTGTCTTACTTCACAATCTATTATTTTCTTAAATCCAGCCCTCAATGCTATGTCACCATTTAAATCATTTATCCAGATTTTATCAACTATTCTGATTCCCCTAGTCAACATTTTTGTCTAATTTTGTTTCATTATCACACTCTTGCTATTTTGTTCAGCTATTAATAAAAAATTCTGATAAGACTAGTTCAAAACCTGGGCTTTAACACACATGCTTTTTGGGTAACACTTGAAATTTAGCAGAAAAAATAGCAGCTGAAAATGCCATGCTGAATATCATATCAGTCTGACAAGTTTGGTCAAGTAGTCTCCCTCCTGTCTGACACTTGTTTTTTATGTAGTGAACACATTAGGGAATTTAGATCTGCTGACTACTGAATCTTTTCAGTGTATTATCTGTTGTGGATCTTTCAGTTTTTTACCTCTCAGTCATCACACAGTTAATGCAAATCTAAGATGCCATGATTTGCAAAAAAAAACAAACAAAAAACCAAACAGACAAACAATGTATTATTATCTTCAGTCATAGCTGATTTTGTCTGCTAGATGAAGGATATGGAAGTCTTCCACTCAGAGGCATTTTTCAATGGAAAAGGTGCTGGTTTATCAACATATAGGTTGAACATTATTCAGTAAAATTTAGAAAAGGGAAGAGCTTACAAATTCAGGGTTACCTATTTCTTAAAAAGACACCACTATTCCATCTACTACCACCTGTACCAGAGTAGGCAGTTTTTCAGAAATTACCTCTTCAGATACAGTAAATATGTCTCATTTCTATTCATTTTTTTCTCAAAGTCTCAAAATCCCCAGTCACAGGAAAAAGGTGACATCCCACAAATTCTCAGTATTGTCAAGAAAAAAAACCAAAACAAACCAAAACAACATACCACCAATAAATTTTAAAAAAATAAATATTACAGTATCACAGTATCGCCAAGGTTGGAAGAGACCTCGAAGATCATCGAGTCCAACCTGCCATCACAGACCCCATGACTAGACCATGGCACCAAGTGCCACCTCCAATCCCCTCTTCAACACCTCCAGGGACGGTGACTCCACCACCTCCCCCGGGCAGCCCATTCCAATGGTGAATCACTCTCTCAGTGAAGAACTTTCTCCTCACCTCGAGCCTACACGTCCCCTGGAGCAGCTTGAGACTGTGTCCCCTTGTTCTGGTGCTGGTTGCTAGAGAGATGAGACCAACCCCTTCCTGGCTACAACCACCCTTCAGGTAGTTGTAGAGAGCAATGAGGTCGCCCCTGAGCCTCCTCTTCTCCAGGCTAAACAACCCCAGCTCCCTCAGCCTCTCCTCATAGGGCTTGTGCTCAAGGCCCCTCACCAGCCTTGTTGCCCTTCTCTGGACACGTTCAAGTGTCTCGATGTCCTTCTTAAACTGAGGGGCCCAGAACTGGACACAGTACTCAAGGTGTGGCCTAATCAAAGCAGAGTACAGGGGCACAATGACCTCCCTGATCCTGTTGACCACACTGTTCCTAATGCAGGCCAGGATGCCGTTGGCCTTCTTGGCCACTTGGGCACACTGCTGGCTCATGTTCAGGCAGCTGTCGATCAGCACCCCCAGGTCCCTCTCTGTTTGGGAGCTCTCCAGCCACTCCGACCCCAGCCTGTAGCTCTGCCTGGGGTTGTTGTGGCAATTAGTATTTTCATAGTATTTTCATAGAACAGAAGAAAAACATTTCCCAGGAAAGAATCATGGTTTTCTCTATCTCTTACCAAAAAAATCCCAAAGGAGCAGCCAAAAATGAAATGTAGTCACAAAGAGCATGTTAAGATTGGTTTAGATCCCCTAAATATAATAAATGTTTCATGAGAACCTATATTCTCACACCAATTGTTCTTGTTTTTTATATGGTAACAAAACCAAACCCACTTAGAGAATAGATACTGATACGGAAGGAGAAGTGACTTATTTGGTAAGTGTAGTTTCATCATTAAATGATACATGCCAAATCAAATAACAAAGATAACAGAAAAGCTTTCGCTACTATCGAACATACTGAAGTTAAAACATCAAAGTGCTCTCATTCTGTAGCATCGAATAACTGTTCCATCAAGAAATCGATAAGAGGTAGGTTTTGTGTTTGGCCAGCAGGTAACAATAAAACTTCAGCCACATATCTGTAACTTCATTAGGTTATTTAGTTCACATACCTCTTTCATACCATGATCAAAATACAGGTTTGCAAGGGAAAAGAGGGTGAGTAATGACAAACTGCAAGCACTAGAGTCTGTTAGTAAGGAAGAGTAATAACACTGCACCCTCCCACACCACCTTGCCCCAGCATTAAAATAACTGATAGTTATCTGAAGAGAAAAGGAGAGAAGGGGAATCAAATCTTTTCATTGCAGTACAAAGAAGTTTTGGATTTGATTTAGAAAGTATACAAAAATGTATTAAAAAAAAAACCAATAAATTTTATACAAATTGAAGACAAAGTAGCTTGGAAAAGTATGAGAGAACAAATAACTCTCTTTTTCTTTGCATTCCTCTTGATTCATCTAGTTGTCATTTTTCTTCTCCCCCTGCCTCCCCCACCCCAACCCCCATTTTTAGGGTGATTCTTCATGAAGTATATCTTCCTTTCCCCTCGGCTTTGTCTTTCTTATGATTTTGCATTGGGAACGTCAGTGCTCAGATTTGTTTAGCTGTTTGACACATGGGTTCTCCATTCACATTGATAAGTGATCTCTGAGCAAACCTTAGTTCTGTAAACCGTGACAGTTTTTTTTAGGAGGAATGGTAAGAAAGGCAACATTCATAATTGGTGTGTGTTCCATTTTCTTGTCTGTCATTGGCCTTTTTATTCTAATCACTAGCAGAGAGAATTGCCATTAATCTTACACAGTTTTCCCAAGTGCCTTTCTCAAGCTCATCTCCCAGTCCAGGCAGCTATTTTTGTCAGGGGTATTTAAAAAAGGCAAACTTTAGTTGTGGAGGTTAATCAGTCTAGGCTTCTTTCACAGTTACTGTAGAGAAATAGGCTGGCTTAGACATTGATTGAGTGCAGGAGCTGAATGCTGGAGAGTGGTTTACTCCTTTATTTGCTACATGCAGCTTAATAGAATCTGGAGCATTACTGGAACAAAACAAACACACACATTTCCATCAAAATGGACTCCTTTCATTCAGCATTTTCTACTAACATCCCCTATAACCTCACCTCTGAAAACTGGTGGGAATTTTTGTTTTGTCAGGTCAGCCAAATTCTCTTGTGTTTACTAAGGCTAAATAAATAAGGCTACCTTCTTTTCCCATAAAACATGACATTCCTTCCCACAGCTTCATTCTTTGGGATCTCTTGAACAATTGGTCTTCACTTCCATCTTTTGCTTTTCTTTCTCAGTTGCATAGTGACTCCCCTGAACTCCATTACTGTTTTGATCTCTGGTTATCTTGCTTTTTCCCCATGTGTTCTGTCCTCCATTTGAACAGTAATTATTGCTCCTTAGCTATTTCATACTTCTGTAACTCATTTCCCTACTACCCATCACTTTGAGAAGTAGGTAATCCCCATATTAACACCTTGTCAGAGGAATGAATAGCAAAGTACTACTGTAGCCCATGGAATGATTGTTCCATGAGCATGTGGAGTCTTCTACAGCGGTTTGATCTTAAAACTTTTCTCTGACTATAAAGGTTTTCAGAGACTTGGGGAAGCTATTTCACCAAAGCCATCTTACTCTATTTTAAAATAGCAAGTCTGAAGATGCTGACACTTTCATGAGAAACAAACAAACAACAACTAAGTTTTACCAACTGTTCTACATAAATCTGAGCCTCTGACAATAACAATATACCTACCTACACAGAAATTCTAAACAATATGTTTAATTAGAACTCCTATTCAAATCAGTGAGCAACAGTGACAATAACAGTCAGGTTCTGAATGGGTTGAGATGAAAAATATAAAACTGTTTTCCTGCCATAGCAATTCTTTTAGTATTGACTTTCTCTGTGTAAAACAATGTATATAGGCAGCCTGTAGGATGCCAGTAGAAATGGATGTCAGATTCCTGACAACAACCTAACTGTCCTGGTAGTACCAAATATTGTGTTAAAGGTAAGCAAAACAAAAACTATTAGCTGTGTTCAGATATTTAAGATCCTGCATCATCTGGACACACATGGGTAATTATAGGCAGCTTCAGGCAGTTCTCTAAAGATCATTTGCAGGAGTAAATGAGATGTAATAGCCTAACAGATAATGTGGAGCAACACCACTTTCCTGCAGAGATTTTACACATTTAATAGCTGAATTTGCCTAATATGTAACTTGCTTCAGGTAACTAGGCAACATCTGTGGTTTGAGGCTAATGAATAAATATTACCATATAATTTTAAGAGAAAATTTGCTGAAATTAAAAGTATGAGCAAAAAAGACTTTGCATATATCTTTGAAGAATGAGAACATTTGAATGAAAACATTTTAAACTAGCAAAATATGACTCACCTAAACACAGTTGTTAGGGCAAGTCATCCATAAGAAACAATTTGTTCCAAACCAAAAATGATATCAGTGTAGATAATCTCAATGATGATCATAAGCCCTGAAATGATCTATTATATGTGGTAAGGATTAAAGGACAGGAGAAAAAGAGAATGTTCTGATAGGAGGAGCTCAAGCATCAAATTATGCATCCTAGGGCAAACCTACTGAGGTGACTTAAAATAGAAGCACAGAAAATGCTCAGAAGGAAAGATTAAATCTCTCTCAATTAAGACATATTTCTAAACCTACTTTTGGAATGTGATATTTTAGGTAGAAACTACCAAAATTTGTTCACTATTAAATTTAACAGAAGATTGTTCTGCCTCATTATCCCTGCATTTGTCAAAGAGCTACTGATCAGAGCAAATATTGATAAGGTGGCACCATAAAAAGAACATTTCAAGGGTAATCATTAAAGTCTCTATGCTTACTAGCAACCTGAGGAATGGAAATTCAGTACAGTAAACTGCCGCATATACTGCAATAAGGTATGTGTGAGGCAAGGACATTGTGAGCATGATCAGATGAAATTTCAACATAATTTTTGCTTTAAAAATCAAGAAAAAAAAAAGGCAATAAAAAATGTACATGGAGATTCCTTAACTGCTATGCCAAAGAAATACAATGGTGAATGCTAGTGTGGCAAAAGAAAGATACTGAAAATGTGGTAGTTAAATATTGTTAGCATGGGTAATGGTGTCAACAAAAATACAAAACTAAGGTCTTGAGTATAAATGAAGAAGTGCCCATTTTCATAGGTATGTACTATGTGTGCAGCTTTCTTATGTACATTGGATCTTTCCCACAGTATAGATGGATGGATGGATGGATAGATAGATAGATACATACATACATACATAGATACATAGATAAGGGGGGTGGAATATGAGGATATATACATATTTCTTTATTACAGAACAAGAAAGAGGCTGCACCCATGTTTTGCCCTTCAGTCCCACCTATCTGCACTGTAAATGTATCCACTGATTAAAATCCATGTCTCTGTGTCTTGATTTGCTGTCAGATATTCTTGTATGTGCTGTGTCTCCCCACTACCTTTTACAGCCTACTCTTGCTCTACATAGGAATAGTATTTAAAATGAAGCACTGAGCTCCAAAGATAACTTCTCTGCCAGAAGGTTTTGAATATTGCAAAATACATACAAAGGAAATTACAAGTGGTACAATGAAGGAAAATATGAGTATATGATCCTTAATACAATAAATGTAGAATTAGCCGAAAGCACTCACATGAGTCTCAAACATCTCCTGAAATGGCCATTATTTCCTATTAGCAGCAGTAGCCACTTCTTTTAAATGCCATTTGAAACTATCAAAACCAGACATCTGCAGAATACTTTTTTCCTTAAGTTAAATTTAAATAAAATTAAGTTTGGATTATGAAATTAAACTTGTATAAAAAATGGTGGGTTCTTAAAAAAAAATTCCAAATCTCAGACTGTTTGAATTTTGTATCACTTAATAAAAACATTGAATTGGCAACACGTGGGAAAAAATGCTATTTTGACTACGTAATGACTAGAAAATACTAAAATATAATATTTTACTCTCTAGAAACATGTAACTATTTAATTCAATGAACTGGTTTATGTCATTAATCTCAATAAAAATTATGAAGAACACTCAGATCCCAGATTACTAATGGGAATGATTTCAGTCATTAGGATGTTAATATGTATTTCGATTTGAGAGCAATAAAAAGAAGCCAGTTAGTCTAGTCTGTGCAAAACAGATAATGGAAAGCTGCAAAGCTGTATAAGTACTGAAATTTTTACTGTTTATCATAAGCCACATTTGATGCTTCACACAGAATAAAGTTACAGGTACAAATCTATAATCTTCCTTACCGAAGGGACATTGAGCACTGTATAAACTTTGTTAGATGCGCTCATGTTTGGACAGTAATGTATTTTTTAGATATCTCCCTGTTGCTGCAAAGGACATACTTGCTGTCTGTAATAAAACCTGATCTATTCAAATATTTACTGGCATACTCTCTTTTGCCTTGAGGCCTTTATACTTAAAGTGGTGCCACCAAGGAGGCTCGAGTAGTTGTTATTTTTTCAGCTGGCAATACTACTGTAATCCAATTTGTAAAAATATTTAAATAAAGCTTCAGAAATTGATTTATTTCCCCCCTCAGGCAAATTTTGTGTGTTGCAGGGCTTGTAAGCCACTTGTTATCATTCCATTTACACTGGCTTCATTTCACTGTTTTTTGTGGAGGTGCTCTGATACTGTAATAAAAGGTGAGTCAGGTAAATATAGGAAGGTGGAAATGTGGGTGATTTTTTAGTTATTAATAGCTGGCCTGTGAAGAGCAAAAGACTCCTCTTCACAGACTTTTTCCTCTCTAAATTCCATTTAGCAGAGGCATAAAATACCATTTGTGTTTCTGTGATAGGCTTTTGAGATTTTAGGTGTTTTGTTTTGGTTTGGTTTGTTTTTCCAGATGAAGAATTCTGTACATTTTTCATTTCCAAACAACTCCGAAGTGGGAGCATGAATAACATCTATAGCATTACGGGTGATTTATAATGGATTTTTAAAACCAATTGTCAAATAAAACTAATTCTCATTTATTCTGAAGTTGAATCAAATGTTCATTGATGTAATGTTCTCAACCTCATAGATCTCTCTCTAAAGCAGCAATGAAAGCAAGCTTCACAATTGAAATTATGTACTAGAACAGATCACTGTATACATGATATGGATTCAATGCAACATATGACTGAATATGATATCACATCCATATGTGAGAGTAAACAGGCAAAACTCATATAATGAAACTTAGAGTACAGCAAATGTTTTGTAAGACTACCTTAAACGGTTTGACAAGTATGTTTGGAAAAACCACTGAGAAATCCTGGTTTTGCTGACTTAATCCCTCATCCTTTTCTTTTTAATTAAGAACTCTTAGATCTCATCTGTAACCTATTATCAACAATGGTTTCACTACTGTGCTTTTTTTTTTTTTTTTTTTTTTTTTTTTTGGTGTGTGTTTTGTTTTGTTTTGTTTGTTTGTTTATTAAACTCATCATACTGTGATTAGTGAGCTAACAGATATAGGGATACAGATAATGGACCTGAAGAAATAATTCATCTTATTAAAATTCTTTATGTAATTCTCTAAAAAATAGGATTTCCTATTAATAATTAATTTATTCAAATCCCATTTAACATATATCTGAGTCATTATACTCCTACTGGACTCATCTGGGCTCATACCAGAACATCTGAGAAGTGGTTTTGATCTCAGTATTTGTGTACTGTTAGAACTGTTTGAAATGTTAATCTGGACTACAGGATGTTAAAGTTTCAGTTGCTTTTTGTCAGGCAGAGTAATTAGAAGAGAGTAGAGTAGAATAGAATAGAATAGAATAGAATAGAATAGAATAGAATAGAATAGAATAGAATAGACCAGGTTGGAAGAGACCTTCAAGATTATCACATCCAACCTATCATCCAACACCACCTAATCAACTAAACCATGCAACCACGCACCCTATCAAGTCTCCTCCTGAACACCTCTAATGATGGTGACTCCACCACCTCCCTGGGCAGCCCATTTCAATGGGGAATCACTCTCTCTGTATAGAACTTCTTCCTAACATCCAGCCTAAACCTCCCCTGGCACAGTCTGAGACTGTGTCCTCTTGTTCTGGTGCTGGTTGCCTGGGAGAAGAGACCAACCTCTGCCTCTCTACAACCTCCCTTCAGGTAGTTTTAGAGAGCAATAAGGTCAATAATTTGCTTCAAAATAACTGTACCTCATAAAGGTATATCACTGCTCTTATCCCTCTGGCAATAATGATTTATTTTAACTACTTTACTTTTGACACTCTTTAGAGCACTGCTTTATTTTTGTCCGGTTTTGTCAAATATCAGCTGATGTTCTCTTTCAATGTCATTTAAGCACAGAGGCATATGAAGCCATTTCTGCAGCTGCATTTTTTGTACAATGGGTAGAAAATTTAAGAAAAATATATGTATAATGGTAAGTTCTGCAGGAAAAGAAGGCACTTGTGCATAGCCATAGAGCAGTGCCATGGACACAAGTTCATTCAGTTGGCAGCTGGCATCAGTCTCAGCGACTGCAAGGTATTTCAGATGTGAACTGGCTTTTTTCTTCTTTAGCTTGTGCTGCGTTGGAGTTGGGACTGTGGGGAAGCACTGTGATTTCCTGTTAGGAAAGCCTTTTTTCTTCTCACTGTGAGTAACAAACCCTGCTGGGCTCATTCACTGGCTGCAAGTGCTCTGGGTCTTGTCCTCTCTCAGATCTGCTGTGTGATCCCACAATGCTGGAGCTGCCAGAGCCCACTGGATACCCGGATCTGCCAGGTCTTTCCTAGCAGTTTCACCTGCCTTGAAATCCTCAGCCCCACTGCTCTCCTGGGATTTGTCTCCATTTCGGTCCTCTTCATGACTGCATAATGGTTTGGCATTGGACACAACTAATCTCGACTGCACCCATGCCTGTAGCCTGCAGTTACATCAATGGTTTCTGCAGCAGATGAGAACCTTCTTTCTGTTTACTGATTTAACTCAGTGAGTTTTGGAATGGCTTCCATGCTTCCCTTACTAGCAAAATATTATTTTTATATTCCCAGCAATTAATTTCTAGTTAATATAGTCACAAGGAACCCCAAGAACCTCCCCGTGCCCCCATCACCCCCTGCGAGGGCAGGGCCGGTGCCTCCAGAGCTATGCAGAGTGCGGTGCGCGCATTGGCTGTTTAGTGGCGCTGTTGTAGTGCTTTTAAGGCACGGCGTCAGGCCATGGCACACCTTGATTGGAAGAGTAGCGCACCTGGGATCTCGCAGAAGGATAGGAGGAAGTGAGATATTAGGTCTTGGGGAGAGCAGTTGTGAGGTGTTTTTGTGGGGCGAGAACGTGAGGATCCAACAGCCTGAGGCTGGAGAAAGCAGCCCTGAGGAAGGCTTGGCACCGCTGGAGTAAGAAATGTGAGAGCTAAAAACTTTTGATTCTTTTTATCTTAGTAAATAGGGCAGAATACCATTCATCAATGTGAGGAGGTGTTAGTGTATGTTTTCTTTATGCTGGAGAAGTGAGGAAGCAAAGGGTCGTTCATGTGCAGAGAACAGAGTGGGTTCTCTGAGATGGGGCTTCATCACAGCAAGTCTTGTATGGTTTAAGGTAATAGTGTTACCTTACAGCTAAGGAAAACTGCCAAATTAGAATAATTTGTTCACTATGTATTCACTTTTTCTGTGACTTAAAGTTAAGGCTGGGGGTATATAAATATAAATATATATATATAATCTATCTCCTGTGACAGAAAATTAGTATAGATCATATACTACTCATCATTCTACTAGCTCATCATTCCATTATGTATGAGATAGCATCTGAGTCAGGTTTTAAATCTTCTCTTGGCAACAGAATGGGTGTAAATTCTTAAGATATGGCTTCTGTGGTTTTATGTGTGCAGGTAAAAGACAGGTTTGCTGGAATGGATGTGCTCATCTCCTGGCTTTATGTACCATTAGGTGTCCTAACCCATGGGTAACTCTTCTCATTGCTGGTAGCAAGTGGCTTCATAAAAGGTCGTGTTATGAATATGGCTTCTGTAATCACATTTTTTTCTCATAGCAGTGCTGCTGTTTTCTGTGGAATAACTACCTTCTTGTAAATTACTACAGTAGCTTCTCTTTCTGGCTATGTTTAGATACTTTAAACTGATTCCAATTACTAAGATAACATTCATTACTTGTCTCTTTGGTATGTAAAATTGGGCTGGTTTGAATCATTCTTATCATCAAAGCTGCATCAGGTGCAGGTGCCCAGGTGCTGGCAGTGGAGCCTGCAGTTGGTGGCCACAGGTGGTGGCCTCAGTGAGGAGAGGCTGAAACCACCCTGTGCTGGACACAGCCAGTTTCAGACTGTTCTAGCTGGCCCACCACAGGGCACAGCTGAGCCTGCAGCTAAGGTGGTGATACTTCTGGGCAACACAAGTTTAAACACCAGAGAGGAGGAAGGAACAAGAAGTAAGAGAAACAGTTTTGTGAGGACCAAGGTGAGAGAATGAAGAAGAGGAGAAGGAGATGCTACAGGCAATGGAGCAGAGATTCTCATCTGCTTATGGAAGAGACCACCAGAGAGGAGGGTAAAAGTGTGAGGAAGAAGGAACATCAGAGAGGAGCTGTTATGGAGTGGTCCCAGCTCCTGTTCCTCATCATCCTTAGCACGCACACTTGACTGTCTAAACAGTTCCCCTTGTAGTTGCAGTGAATGTCTACACAGTAATTGCCAAGAGCTACATGTGAAGGTATGTCAGTTTTCCGCATGGTGAAAGGAAGTTAAAAACACATTGTGATTTATAAGCAATAACTGGCAAGCAAAAATGTTAGTAAGGGGAGGAAAAATGATGTGGTAGGTTAGCAGTGGTTTAATTCTGAGTGTGTCTGAAGAATAACACTCTAGATTTTCATCTGCTCTCTAGTTTTTGTTTGAATTCAGTTTCATGGCATTTGATTTCACTGAAATCCATTAGAATGCTATGAAAAGATACTTTCAGAAATATTTCAGGCAGCAAGACTACCATAGAGACACTTAGGTAGTCTGTTGAATGACTGAAATACAGCACTTTCCTGTTTGAGACTTGTCCATAATCTGGTTCAAAATCACTGTAATATAAAGAACTTGGAAAATAAACAAACCCCAAAGTCATTCTTTGAAGTTTACTGTATAATTGCCTTTCCTTATGTCCATAAAATATTTAGTGTACTGGTTTAATGTGAATTGCAATGTCAGCCTAAAAAAAATATCTTCTATTATTTCAAAGGACATGCTATAGAAACAGTTTTGCTTATTGAGCAGTTGATAAGTATCACTCCTTAACATAGATTATGATAAGAGTCAAAACAGGTAGGTCTAGATGTCATCAAAAGAGCTTGGGATGTGCAGTCACTGCTTAAAGAAGTTCATTTATAAGAACCAAATTCACACCAAGTGGAAAAAACACTGATCAGGAATGAAGTAGCTAATGATGTGTAGTTCTGCACTGATAAAACAGTTTTGCCTTTTTTGTCCCCTATCACCTATATAATGTGATGCAGTTAGGCTAGCTGCTTCTGTCTTTGTGTCTCAACCTGTTTTTCATTCCTTTCCTTATGATGCAGGCTAGTCTCCTACATTTCAGCTGAAAATGGAGGATCCAGGAAATATTGTAGTGCTATCCAAAAAAATATAAACCCTTAAACCCAGAAATTCTCTTCTCAAGGAAGAGACATATGAAAAAGAACAGAAATATATATACTGTAAATATGGTGGTTTGAGGTTCAGGTACCTTTAAGAAGACCACAAAGACAAAGTTGTTCAAAAAGAGAGAGTCTAAAGGGAGGGACCTGGCCATGCCAGGATATTGTAACATTGTCATTCTGTTCTGATTTCCAGTATCACACTGTGTAAGACAGTGCCTAGCTGATATTGCTCTCTTCTCTCCTTCTTGAGAATAGCTCATGTGCCTCTTATCTCATGGTTTGTGTGGGGAAGACAGGTCTGGCTGGCAGGGGGAATTTTGAGCTGCGTCATAAGGCCTTACAGGCCTGAGGAGGTGGGGGTCCACTTATGGCCTACTCTCGGACTTGTTGAGGCTGGTAGGGTTGGAAGATTCTAGGAGGTTTTGGCCTGGTAGGGACTCAGTCTAATTTGTGAATGTATTCATTCTACCTGAATGCCTTCTGTATGTACATTTGTAAATAGAATTTAAGCTTCATTTAAGCTTCCAATCTGTGCAGCCTTTTTATTTCTACTCCCCAAAAGGAGTAGAATATCTTTCTGTCCTCTGGTCTGGAATAGCTTGTGGCTCTAAACCACGACATAAATTAATGATGAACTGTCATACAGTATATTCCAGATGTAGGGCAGTAGTGATAACCACTCTAATTTATTAATTACAAGAGGCACATTTCCCTACAAACTGCAATCTCTAGCAAAGGTGAGAGAACATAAAAAATAAAAGCCTGCATAGGAGAAGTGGCAAGTTTCATAGTAGTTCTGCAGTTTGGGGACTGAGGGGAAGAAACCAACCTGGTTATTTCTGGAACTGGAGTAAATGAGATAAAGAAAAAGAGGAGTAATGGGTTGACAAGTATACAGAAGGGGAAAAGATTAAACAGCTAATTAGCACATGTGAGACTATGTTGTTTGAAATTAAAGTAAGAAATTGCAGAAAGCTTTTTGCTGACTTACGTTGCCTTACCTATATTCCTTTCATCTGTATTTAAAGCTTTCCTCACTTTGGTCTCTTACCCATCTATTTGTTTTCCAAAGCCCAAAATTGAAAAGAGATGGGGAGCCACCTGACTTGTGTAATTCAAGTACGGAGTTTTTATATATGAGAGAGATCTTAAATAAGCCTAATTTTACAAAGAACTTCTAGTTTAGTGATACTGTTCTATGTTGTTTGTAGTTATCTTCTGCAGTTCCAAATGCCAGTTAATGAACTATAGCATCATTGTAGAATAAATTTCAAAGACAAGATTTTTTTTTTTTTTTTAAAGGCACGTGTTTTTGTAGCAGTCCAGATTAAAAGTATCAAAGAATTGTTTATGCTTTTTTGATACTGTTGATGGTTGTTGTTGGTTGGCTGTCATGGGGTTTTATTTGGTTTTTGAGTGTTTCCAATTTCTGAATTGAGGAAACTCTTCCAGTGTGAAACTTGAACGACAGGTGTCTTTCTGGTCTGTTGACCTGTACCCAGTAAATCATGCACCCCTGATACAGAAATTAGATAGTGACATAAAGTGGTAGTATAGTTTGGGGCTTATGGGGCAGTCTGATATCTAATGTTTTACTTCTAGAAAAGTAATCACTAAGAAACCAATACCTCACTGGTATCAGCTAGGACTAACTGTCTTGTGTGATGTTTCACTGAAAGATGTAAACTTTTATTTTTCCCCTTTGATTTTCAGAATGAATCAAAATATTCAAGGAAATTGTCTTAAAATCAATATTGCAATGTAATTTTATCTTATAAAAAAATATGGTTTGTGTGTAAAAGTAAAACTTCTTAGTAAGATGAGAAATGTAAGGTAATTTTTCTGAAAGCTGGTACATGGAAGATTTTGGGGGTTTGTTTTCTAGTCAGTGTATGAAATTGGATATGAATGCTTTTTGTCAAGCAACAGCTGGAGGGCACACAGGATTGCCCATGCTCTCTTGAATTGCACTAGATGTATCTGTGTTAGTCAAAGCCCAGCTACCTACTTTTAGGTGTCCTAAATTTAAATACCTTCATCTTGAAATGGATTCTATCAAAAATTGATTTGTCTTAAGTAGATACAAACAGATTTTTCTTTCGGTGTTCTCTGTTGGAGACCACACAGATGTTTTAAAGTAGGAGGGTTAAAAAGCTCCAAAACATGTCTGGAGTTTTGCAATGAATGTTTAGGCTGTGTCAGAATAAAGAGCACATAATACTACATCTGAACTGCCAATGATGCTCATCACACCTACTGATGTACTTTATTTTGAAAGTTGCTATAATTAATGCTTTTTTGTTGCACAGGTTATCTGGATTTCAACTTCCATCATCTATTGTGAGCACGGGATCTATTCTCACCCTCTGTTTCACCACAGATTTTGCTGTCAGTGCTCAAGGGTTCAAAGCTATCTATGAAGGTAAGAACTCTCTTCCTACCATGTCTTCTTTCTACTTGATACATGCTTTTTGTGTTGAAACACAATGTTCTGATTTTGTTTGGGGTTTGAATCATCATGAATTTTGCATAAACTCATTTTTTTAAAGGTCTTTTTTATATCTTACTTATATGTTACTGCATCATACAGTCTTGATTTTGAAGTTTAATTTCTACTGGAAATTTTAAATCAAAATTGACAGGGTTCCAAAGCAGGATTCAGAATGTTTATGTGTAAATGGTCTAGTTATTTCCTAAATGCCTTTTTTTTCCCCTTTGACAATGTGTACCATGTATAATGGTAAAAATGAGCAGACACAGGGATACTAACTGATCTTGAAAATCAGTCACTAATATTCTCCCTGTAAAAAAAAATAGAATAACAATGACAACAAAAATCACTGCTCATACATAAAGGCAAACCAAAAAAACATAGCACTTGGAAACTGGCTTCATGGGTGACATTAGACTATAGCGATGACAGCAGAGTTCTGGGGAAAAAGAAGGCCAAGCATTTCATGTCTTCTAGTGTCTACCAAGGATTAAGGTAATAAAACTGGAGTGATTACATTTCCTTAATACTTCAAGTTGTAAAAAAAAAAAAAAAAAAAAAAGGCCTTATGAAATCTGCAGTGTCTGTTTTGGGGAAGTTACCAGATAACTTTGCCTGTTGGTTAATGGGGGGCGTGTGAGTGTAACTTCGGGATTGCTTTCAGGCTGGCTATGTGGTTTGTTGGTTTGTTTTATTGGTTTTTTTGGTGTGTGGTTTTGGGGGGGGGGGTTGTTGTTGGGTTTTGGTTTTTTTTTTTTTGGGAGGTGTGTGTGTCATTTTCTGTGTATTAGGTGGAGTTTTTTTAAATTTTACGTTATGGAAAATGCAGGGATTTGAGTACTAGAAGTTGCCAGAAAGAACTGTATCAGATTACTAAAACACAAAGCAATTGTATCTATGGTTTCATAGGTATAATCCTTTTGTGAAACTGTTTATTCTGGAAAAACTGCTGACAGCCAGTGAAGTGAATTTAAAAGGAAAATATTTTTATCAATGGGTTGGTGGTAGCATGGCCTGACTGTAACTATCTACTGTGACTGGTATTTGCAAGTGTATAAAACTATTACATTGGTCACTACTTCAGAAAAAGTCAAAGCCACTTAGAGACCACAAATATTTTCAAGTGCTGGCTAACATTTGATGACATGTGTCCTACAACTGTTCATAGTTGCTTTCTTGACAGTCCTTAAGTCTACTCCATATTGATGTATAATGATTAATATTTTGAAATGATGTTGTAGTTTAAAGTATGTTTTGGATTCAATGTCCTCATTGAGTGAAAAGCAGAGGCATAGGAGATGTCATGAGTCGCTCAAACTTTTTTGTTGAAAGTTTTTCTGTTCAGGATGGGTAGTTCAGCAGTTTCTCTTTTCTTAGTCCCCAAAAAGCCTTATCCTGTATTAAGTCAGCTAATGAGTCTTTTTTTAAACTGTGAGGTGGGTTGTGAAGAAAAGCTAGTTTCATTTTCATAGTCTTTAGAAGCTTTATTATGTAAGCTGAAAAGGAACATCAGAAATCACCAACACACCAGAAGCTGGTATTGTGACCTCAAGAGTAAATCACTTTCTACATACCTGTAGAGGCCCACGATAGCATATTTCATCCCTTTATGCAATTTGACCAGTTTGTTTTTCATATTGAAAAAGACAGTGAAGAATGCTAAAGGACGTGTCTTGACTGTCAGCTTAGGAACACATGCACAGAGCCACAGGCTGTAAAATAATGACACTTCCTGCTGGCCTACTTTCTTGTAAAAACCCCAGCAGGACCAGCAGTAATTAACATTGACAGATAGCACTGCGCTCTGGTTAAACAACACTGCCCCCTTTCAGATTTAGTGCTGTAAACCTGGCATTGTGCGTGAGCTTTAAATTGACTGCAAAATATGACATCCAACTCCAGGAGAAATGGTAAATGTCACTCAAGTGACAGTGTCAGTGGGCGGAAGAGGCAGTGGGGACTGATGGTTTGGGAAGGATTTGTAGCATCTTGGTGCTCAGTGGTTCTTTCTATTGCAAAGGCCAGTTGAGGTAACTGCAGCCCTATAGGTAAGAATTCCTTTAACTGTTCCCTAAATTACTTGTTTTAAATAGAGCCCCCATCTTACCAGATGTAGTTTTGTGAGTAGATAGGTGAGTGTTTTCCCTGGAACAGGGGGATGCAGACTAGATGTAAGTCTTTATAATCATTGTCAAATACCCATCCCTAACCTCCTTTGCTTTTACTAAAAGTATCTTCTTGACCTTGGTTTTAGCCAGCTCTTATGTTCTTATGTGAATGACTGTTCAGTTGGAAACATGGGGAGCACTGAATTGCTACTGACTACTGCTGTGAAAGCGTTTGGGACGCTATGGGGTTATAACGTAGGGTTTGAGAAATTCTGCTTTAAACATCTTAGCTGGAGACAAGTTTTAACCATGTGTCAGATGGCAAGGACAGCATGTTTTTAAAAAAAAAAAAAAAAAAAAAAAAAAAAAAAGCTTTTTAAATGGCACATGAGGGAGTTATCTTTAACAGAAATTGTTTTATAGAAGTAGAAAAGACCACAACGTTCAAAATTGAAGGAATGCTAATAGCCTGGGAGCAGAAAAAAACCCTTTGCATTGCTATGCAAAGGAATCATTCTGGAATCACACCACTTGTCTGAAAGTAGCAGATGAAGTGGGTCTGAAAAATTCAAATATTAGGACTAATGATGGAACTAATTTACATAAACTTTCCATATTCTGGGAGGCTACAAAGCTATGATTTTTTAAATTTTTTTTTTTTTTTTTTTTTTTTTTTTTTTTTTTTTTTTTTAGTTCTGACAGGCCACTCTTTCCTGAATAGGAAGATATCATCTAATTAAGATTATTTCCTTCATGCAATTAACAAAGAAAAAAAAAAATGAATGGTGTCTTCAAAGTTAGCTCTGCTATTGAAAGTCAATGTTTTAAATGTGATCGTGTGGGTAAAATTCTAGTGTTTTGACAAGAATTACTTGGCTCTCAGAGACTTAATACAGAGCTAGATTCTCTGCTGTGCTGAGCTGCTTTGCAGAACGAAGGGGATGCTGTTGGGAGGTTTCACCATCACTGTCTGCTGGGCACTCATTTTACCTTAAACTCCCTGTGAATGAGGACTGGGTGCTGTACTAGGAAAGAAGACACAGGAACCACTTAAAGACATACTGAACACCTTCTGAAGTTACACCCACTCTGGTATCCCAAACAGAAAGGGAACTGGACCCCCTTGATTGATATTCTGATCACTGCATTTTATTGAGTATAGTCTTGATTTATGACCTCAATTCCTGTGCAGCAATGACATAATCAGATCCTTTGTGTTTTTACAGTATATAAATAGGCTTACAGTGAAGCTGATGAAACCATGTTCTGGTGCTCAAAGCACTTGAAGACCTATCTGACATAGCCTGCTCTCACACATATACCATGTGCATTTTAATATTTAACTAAATCTGCTTTGGGGGCAGTAAACTAGTGAGAGCCACCTAGTTTTAAGACATTGGTGGAGTTGGACAGCTGCTGAGTTCCTAGGCTGAAATGTAGGTTTCTTTACCACTGCTTGCCAGATATATCTTCCTTTCTGCGAATCTGCGGTGTTTTTAACTGATAATACTTCATCTTCCTCAGTGATCACATCAGCACTCTAAACTTTTGGTACGTATGGAAGCTTAAATCATTCTTAGTTTTTGGAAGTAAACTGATCCATGGAATTCTAAAACACATGATTTTGTCATTGAAAAAAATTATGAATTTCAGAAGTAGAAGATTAATTTTATAGAATTTGTCAATTTATTTAATCTGCTAAATGATTTATTGAACATTATCATCACCAGTGGGTAATAATTAAATCTCACTTTTAAGTAATGGGATTGGGAAACTCAGAGATTCTGCTTCTCTAATGTGTGGTTAGTTTGTTTTTTAACTGACAGTGCTTTATGTCATGGAAAACATGTTTAGGTGGTTGAGAGGAGAATAGCAAAATAGGTGTGACGTGTGCGATTTCGTTTAATGTTGTGTTAAATTCAGTTTAATTCCTACTTCATAGAATGAGATTAACAAACTGTTTGTAGCCCACAAAGGATCTTTTAAACTAGAAGCAAAAAATTGGCATATCTGTGTGATTGTAGTAATTTTCTGTGGACAGTCAGAAATATTCCTTCCATACAGAACACTTGCACATGTTTGGAAGTATAGAAAAATACTCTTTAAATGATAACAATATCTGCAATGTTATGTGCATGCACACTTACAGTAATGTGCAGTGGAACTGTTCCATGGTGTTTAGTCAGTGGAATATGCCCTGCCATGCAGGGAATTCAGTTGTCAAGTGAAGAAAATTCAGTACAAGTAGAAAAGCTTAATTCAAACCACATTGTTAGTCATTAATGTAGAAATACTGTCTTCAGATTATTTTACTACACTTGTGCCTGCCACCAAACATCAAACTGCCCTCAAAGGTCAACAATCTGTGGTTCATTTTTAAACTATCTCAGGTATTTTATGTGGTTGTTTTTGTTGTTTCTAACCACATTTTGTAATGTAGAACTGGTGAACAGTGTTTAAACAAGAAGCCAGATGTACTGCACTTGATGTGTTCTCGTACCTTTCCTTGACCTCTCCTACTCCAGCAGGTTTTCTTTGCCAAAGGAAGAGCTCGTGCAAGTCCTTCTACCCTTCCTGCCCTCAGGGCATGCTTCCTTTTTTCTTTTGTTCTTTTGAATTCTCAAAGTTTTCTGCTCACACCCAGCATTAACATTTATACTGGCAGTCACCTCATCCTGCTTTATGCATCTTCCCTGAATCTTCTTTATAAATCCGTCTCAGCATCAACAGCAGAAAATAGTGATACCCTTTCACAGACTAAGATCTTTAAAGAAATTTTCTTTTGGTTTTTTTTTTAAAGCTCTTGCTGCTTCTGTTCTCTCTCAGTATGTGTTACTTGGTGTGTTTTTTCCCTTTCCTTCTATTTCATGGTTCAATACTTTGAACTTTTTAAAACAAAAAGAAAAATTGAAACTCTTCCACAACCAACCTTGAAAAATTAATTTCTAGTATGGATTCCATGAGTTTACCAAGGTAATTTTCACATGACTGTTTTTTCCTGTCAGTGTGGACCAGTCAGGAGAGTGGACCTCTGGGCTCAAGCTAATGTTACTAAATTACTAGTTTTTTTGTTTCCATAAGTACCAACATACATTGCCTATATCTTTAAGACAAAAACCCTGCTTTTCACTGGGTCAGCACTCTTAAATATTGTAGGACTCATTATCAATCAGTGAGTTTTGTATCTGAAGGAAGAAAAAATTTAAGAGCCTTGTCTGCCACATTAGTCCAATTATAAAATGTCAGCTTTTTTTCCATTCCAACTCTCACCCCAAGAAGTTCAATCCCTAATGGTAGTAGCTCTTAGAAAGGGAATTACATCTTTGAAATATGATCTTGGAATGATCTTTTTGACTGCCTCTGATTCTGAAAGTAAGGATTAATTTGTGTCATCTAGTGATCTATTGATCCTTGTAAGAACTATTGTGTTCATTGTTCTTGTGGTGAACCAGTGATGGTGATTCATCCTTTATAATCATTTAGTGGGGTTATAACCACAACACTCTTGCTTGTGCTCCTGTTTGAAATCACAAACCTAATGGGACAAGGATTTGGTAAAAATAGACTTCCTAGAGGAAAACTCCAAGGAGCTGGTCCTCTGTGCTACTGTGAGGTTCCAGTTCTAAATCAGAGCAATGTATTCTAGTGTGAAAAACAGAAGATAATTTTCCTCTTTATAGCCTAAATAACTTAATATAGTGGTTTCATTTCTCTGCTGTTGAGTACTGAGATGCCGGAAAAATCTAATCTACGTCCCAACTGTGCTGATACTAATAACCCATTTCATGTTTGTTATGTGCTGTGATTAGTATGTGTTTTTGTGACTAATAATAACTCACGAAAAACACTTCAGAGATTCCATACCACACCTCGCCCCCCCCCCAGTGTCAAAGTTCCATTAGTGCAGTCATTTCTTTATCTGAATCGGTATTAAGATGTTGTTTAACACCAGTAAGCAACTAAGCAACGAAGCAGTGCTTGCTCATTCCCTCCACAGTGGTATGAGGGAGAGGATTGGAAGGGTAAAAGTGAGAAAATGCATGGGCTGTGGTGAAAATGTTTTAATAATTGGTAAAACAAAAGCTGAGTGTGCAAGCAAATAAAAAGAAGGAATTAATTTACAAAGTAGCAGTTGTTTGAGAAAGAAACAAGGTCAAATATCCCATAATTCTCTAATTGTGTTGGATTTTTTCTTAAAAAAAAATAAAAAGTGCAGCCACAGAAGGAGTATATGGAACAAATCTTTTCTCCAAGTGTTTTTCTGAAACAAGCTGTGCAACGTGACTGAACAGAGCTGGGATGTTTCCTTGTTCTATTTTACAGCCAACTGGGATTTGGGGAAATAGCTAACTTCTTCTGTTCATAGCCTTGTATATGCACTAGCAATTAGGTTTTAGTTAAGCAGGCTGTGTCCTTCCCTGCCCCGACATGTTTAAAATGTGTTGCCAAATATCAGGATGCCTGTGAAAGAAGGATCCTGTGTTCTGTTCAAACGTAATTTTGCCTGTACTTTCAGTTCTGGATATAGTCTTTTTCTGTTTACCAATGTGGAAATAAAAATATTGCCAATGTCTTGTGTGCATTGCCAGATTTCTCAGAAGAGTTTCTTGATGCATTTAGCCTCAGGTTTTTATCTGGCTGAGGAGTTAAACTCAAACTTCCTTTTCTAATTATCAGATGTATTCAATCCTGTTTACTTACGTTAGGAATGGTCCCCGCTAAATGAGATTGTCCCAGATGAAATGCAGCTGAGACTTAGGTAGCTTGTAATGAATCTGGAAAACTCTGAAACTATGGTTTATTTGATTTCTGAACTCATTTGTAAAGGATGTTTGTTATTACTTTGATAGAAAGTAGGAAAAGTTGCAATGGGCTTTTCATCTCTCAGATAATAAAAGTGAATCTTCAGCTGTACCAGTCTCACTTCTGGTTTGTACTCTATAGTGTCGTCCCCCTGCCTTTTTTCTTTTTTTAGCTAGTATCACTTTTTATTATGAAAACTGTATTTCTGCCTTTAAAGTCTCTGTTGCCTGCTTGCAATGGTGAAGATTGTGCATGGCTTTCTTTTTTTTCTTTTTCAACAAATATATTTGCCAGGGGAGGTTTAGTCTGGATGTTAGGAAGAAGTTCTATATAGAGAGAGTGATTGCCCATTGGAATGGGCTGCCTGGGGAGGTGGTGGAGTCACCATCATTGGAGGTGTTCAGGAGGAGACTTGATGGTGCCATGGTTTAGTTGTTTAGGTGGGTTGGATTGGTTGATAGGTTGGACGTGATGATCTTGAAGGTCTCTTCCAACCTGGTTTATTCTGTTCTATTTAAAAAAAAAAAAAAAAAAAAGATCTCTAATTCAACTAGAATCTTTGCCAATTTTTATTCCTTTAAACTGAGAAAAGGTGTAGGTTGTTGCATGGTGGAATCAATATTTTCAGAATAAAACCTTTGGGTTAGCTGTCTACAAAATAAAACTTTGTATTTTCTGTGTTGCTGTAGCCAGCAGATGTTCTCCATTAATTAAAGGTTGTTTAATTTCCTATGTTTGATAGCTAGTAACACATAAACACAGCCACATGCCTTGCTTTTCATCTTCTCTTGTATAACTTTACCCATTACTAATTGTACTTTGAATTACTTTGTTATTTGGATCCTTCCTATATATTGAGGGTTTAATTTGCATAACCTTTCATGTTTTTGTCCTGTAATTGGGATAATAAGGCAGGTATCTAGAACTTTGCAACAAAATATGCTTATCAAAACAGGCATGCCTAAAATTTGACTAAGGCATTGATCCTGCTCAGTAATAAATAAGTAGTTAGTATGTCACTCTCTTATTAATCCTGAAGAAAGGGAGTGGGTTGGCTGTAGTAGACATAATCTAGGCACTGTGGT
This sequence comes from Picus viridis, assembly GCA_033816785.1. Classification (NCBI taxonomy): domain Eukaryota; kingdom Metazoa; phylum Chordata; class Aves; order Piciformes; family Picidae; genus Picus; species Picus viridis. Next base: position 23,797,235 of record CM066576.1, read on the forward strand.
TTAACTGAAGCTTTTGAGATTTGTTGAGGTTTATCACCTAATCTTCACCTTCTCTATGTTAGAATTCCATGTTTTCATACAATACTTTTAGACCACTTTGCATATGGCCTATCTAAACAAAATTTATTCATCCAAGTAATCTCATTAATTTCATTAGTTATATTGCCATATTTTATTGCTATAAATCAGCCTGCAAAACTCCTTTGAGTACTTCTTAGCTCTTTATTTGATATCTACATGCTTTAACTTAGAACACTTTGAAATATTTCAATCTTGTATATATAGAAAGATTTTATAATAAACTTACTGAATTATTCATGCATGGTATACTTCCAAGAAATCTTCCCTTAAGGTTCTTCAAAGCTGGTTTATTGGATTGACCTGAAAAGGGCCATAGAAAGTGTGGCAATTCAGAGTCTCCTGATTTTCATTAGATCTGTGCTGTTTTCACACTTGTTTAACAAGACAAGGTATACCTGTGTGGTGTCAGGGGATTGTAAACCTGAAGTCATAAGAATGTCAAAACACCAAGTTTGGATACACAAAACCTTATTTATAGGGAAAGCGGCAGCACCCTCTGTGTTCGTGTGTAAATCCAAGAATTGTTAGTGTCATTGAAGTCTAAAACTCCTAAGCAGTATAAGGTCAGATTAAATTTTTACAAAAAAAAAGTCAAAAAAAGCCAACACCAATGCAGTTAAAACAAATGCACATCTGCTTCTTGGTTTCTACTCCTTTTCATAGTATTATGTTTACCATTCCCCTAATCCTCCGCGTGTAGTAGCTGATGTTTGTTTTTTCTTTGCTTTAGGGATGCACTTGAGGTTATTCTTACCTGCTGTGACAATTTCATGCTTTTGCTCTTTATTCTTTTGTCTGTAGTTCCATATCACATCCATATTTATTTATATGGTGTTCCATGCATGATAGATACTACTCCTTTGTTCTTTGTTACAGTTTTGACCAAGTTTGCATTTCTTTAACTGACCATATGCGAGTTGTTTATAGCTGTAGGCTTTCTAGTGCAAGCCTTTGTCTCATTGCTTATTGTCCCTTGGTGTGTATTCTTCAGTTCATCCTGTATCTCCACTTCTTAAAGCCTCTGCAGTCAAACCAGGCTTATATTTCTCTTAACTATGTCATTGTGGCAATTGGAAACATATTTCATTTTGCACGGAGTAACTGCTTGCTACAGCTATCATTATAAAAATGTGATTGTACCTTCAGAGAATGGAATGTGAGGGAGGAGGTAAAACAAATGAACCTATGACTAAACTGCCTGTAGAAGCTCCTCTTATTCTTCGTATCCTTTGCCAAATCCATCTCCAACTGCATTGTGGCTTGCTTGATCCCATCCCTGCTCTCTGGGGAACATCCCTATATTCTTTCCAGGGTGTGAGTTACTGTTTCTTAATCTGAGATCATGTGTCATGCTTTGCAGAAAGTCAGCATTTGAACTGAAAGAACCTTCAGTTGGAAAACATGCTTCCTGTCAATGGAAATCACCCTTACTTCAAACATACTTTATTTGAAAATGCTGTTTGCTTAGATAGTTTTTAATTATTCTACAGATTTGAGTTTGGGGTATTGTGAATTGTTTATTGTGGAGGATGGAGAGAATTCGTGAGACTTTCTAAAACTAAGCGGGACAGCCTTCCTCTCCCACTTCTGTTTTGAGATGTAAAACTGATTTTTTGGAAGCAGAAGCTTGTAGGAAAAACTAGGCTTTCTGCTGCAAAGTGAATGAGTTTTTCCTTATTCCTCCTAAGATGCAACCAACTTAATGTACCTTGTATGTACAGCTCCCTGGGGGCAGCAGAAGAAAATCCGGCCAAGTGTTCTAATTGCCTTAGGTGACTGGATGCTAACAAGAAGGCATCTAAGTCAGTCCCACGGTCTTGCAAGTAATACAGGTTTCTAAACGGAGCAGCAATTAGAGGTTTCTGCCCATCTGTTTTTTTAACTTCTGGTACTGTGTGGCTGTAACAGAAGCAGGAATTTTTTGGTAATAACGTTCCTGGTTTGTTTGTTGTTGTTTTGTTTTTGTTTTTTTTTTTTTTTTTTTTTGTTTGTTTGTTTTTTAATTGTTCTGCATATTTTTATTTTAAAATGTCAGTTGTAATAAACCAGTGAGGAGCTGCATGTTTAGGGGGGAAAATAGTGGGTGATTGGACAGCTGTTGTGTGTAGGATACTGAAGTTCTCTTCAGTGCTGTCAAGTCAGCTCTACTGTAGGAGTTTAGCAAATGGCAACAGTAATGCACTAAAACAGTGGAACAGATTTCAGCGCTGTACATGTGATCAGGCTTCACCTTGCCAAAGACAGTCTTTCCAGCATGATGTTTTGCTGTGGTGTTTGGTGGTTTTTATTCCCTTCCCCCCACCCCTTGGTCCCCAGAACTCACAGTTGCTCAGATCCTACCCATATGCTATCCTTTCCTAATCATAGAGTCGGTCAGGGTTGGAATGCACCACAAGGATCATCTAGTTCCAACCCCCCTGCCATGGGCAGGGACACCCCACACTAGATCAGGCTGTCTAGAGCCTCATCCAGCCTGGTCTTAAACACTTCCAGGGACGGGGCCTCAACCACCTCCCTGGATAAACCATTCCAGGGCTTCACCACTCTCATGGTGAAGAGCTTCTTCCTCACATCTAGCCTGAATCTCCCCACCTCCAGCTTTGTTCCATTCCCCCTACTCCTATCACTACCTGAGATCCTAAGAAGTCCCTCCCCAGCCTTCTTGTAGGCCCCCTTCAGATACTGGAAGGCCACAATGAGGTCACCTCGGAGCCTTCTCTTCTCCAGGCTGAACAGCCCCAACTCCTTCAGTCTGTCCTCATAGGAGAGGTGCTCCAGGCCTCTGATCATCCTCGTGGCCCTCATCATCCTTTAAATCATTATGAAATCAGAATGCAAAATAGTTGGATGTGTTTTTTTGGTGGTTTTTTTTTTTTTTAATCACAACAAGACTTTAAATCAAAGGAGATAAAACCCCACCCATGAATGTGAGAAGTTAACCCTGTATGTAAATCAGTCTCTTCACAAATTGAGCAATTGTTACTGGGACCTTCTATTTGAAGTCTGTACCAACTGCAAATTTTAAAGAGAATGGTTTGCTCTGCTCATTGTATGTTTGTCAGTAGCAAGATTTAGTCAAGTTTGAGATGTAGCTTTGAGAAGAAAATTAAAAATGAAAAAAAAAAGACAAAAATGTTTATCTTCTATTGTTTTGCAGGATGAAGGTCATAATCACTCTTAAAAGGACAGAATGACAGAGGTTTTCACAGTGTTTAGATGACACTCAGCACTCAAAAGTAATTTTGTTGCTTTAGCTGCCCCTAATTTCTTCTTTTTGTTTTTGTTAGACTTAGTTTCTAACTAACAGAATGGCTAAATCTTTTCCTTTGGAGATAAGCTCTATTAAATGCAATTTGACTTTCATTTTGGATTGTGTCCTGTGGCCTGTATGAGAGATGAGGGAGTTTAAGTGGGAAGAAAAGAGAAAATGTACTGCTTGTAGGCTTAGTAATTTCAAGCATTTGTTCACAGAACTTCACTGTCAATGCAGAAATTAGTTATATATAGCCAGGTGGTTCTTTTTAATTTTTCCTGAAATATTGATGATAGCTACAGGTTTGGGTTTGTGGTGTGGGGTTTTTTTTAGTGTGTGTGTGTGTGTGTTTTGGTAGTGGTCATTATTACTGTTATTTATTTTATTAATTTTTTTTTTTTCCCCCCCCATGATTTGTTGGCTGGGTTTGTGCTTTTGGTAGCAATGGAACTGACTCCTAAAAACCTAAGAGACCTCTGAACCCTGGATGTTGTCAACTGGCCTGCATCAGGAACAGTGTGGCCAGCAGGAGCAGGGAGGTCATTCTGCCCCTGTACACTGCACTGGTTAGGCCGCACCTCGAGTACTGTGTCCAGTTCTGGGCCCCTCAGTTTAGAAAGGATGTTGTCTTGCTGGAACGTGTCCAGAGAAGGGCAACAAAGCTGGTGAGGGGTTTGGAACACAAGCCCTATGAGGAAAGGCTAAGGGAGCTGGGGTTGCTTATCCTGGAGAAGAGGAGACTGAGGGGTGACCTTATTGCTCTCTACAACTCCCTGAAGGGAGGTTGTAGCCAGGTGGGGGCTGGTCTCTTCTCCCAGGCAACCAGCACCAGAACAAGAGGACACAGTCTCAGGCTGCGCCAGGGGAGGTTTAGGCTAGAGGTTAGTAAGAAATTTTACACAGAGAGTGATTGCCCATTGGAATGTGCTGCCCGGGGAGGTGGTGGAGTCACCATCATTGGAGGTGTTTAGGAAGAGACTTGATGGGGTGCTTGGTTGCATGGTTTAGTTGTTTAGGTGGGTTGGATTGGTTGATGGGTTGGACGTGATGATCTTGACGGTCTCTTTCAACCTGGTGTATTGTATTATTGTATTTTTTTTAAACTGGTCACTTAGAAAAATGAAAGTGGTGGAGGCCTTTAAAAAAAAAAAAAAAAAAGACTGGTTTTATTGTTTTCTGCTCTTACCAATCTTGGGTGCAGGTCTTCAAAAATGTAAACTTGAAAGAAGGGTAGCATTGATCCCCAAGTAGGTTCATTCAGCTCTGTATCAGGTTAAATTGTGTAATAAAATAGGTATTTAATATTTTTGGAGGTAGTATCCTCATACACTGCCATAATTTATTTACAAAGTCTATTTCCAGGTTCTGTTGTTTGGTTGAGTAATACATTCTACATATGAAGACACTTAAACAATTTAAGCACAAATCTGAGAATTTCTGATGCAGTGATTTAAAATGGAAATTCTGGTGCTATGATCTGTGGTTTCCCACAAGGGGGGTTCTGTAGCAAATTAGCTAGGTACTTACAGCTTGCTCCTCTGTCTGGTATCTTCCCAGATGCTATAACTAGAATTCAATCAGCTCTTGGCTCAGAGAGGGTTAAGGGGCCTCTCTCTCTCTCTCTCTCTCTCTCATGTGCTCCATTGCTGGACCATCCATAGCTCTTAGTTCTCTTGGGCATGGGGTTCTTGGAGTGTTGGTTGCCTTGGTCCAGGTACAAAGCCCAGGTGTAGTTTGCTTGTTAGGACTGACTCTTCAGCTTCAACTCCATCAGCATTTGGCTCTTACTGCTTCCTGAGTGAAAACAAGACAAATTGTCTACTGTCTTGCCTGGTTTCAGTACTGTCCAAAGACAAATAATGCCCTCTGGCAACAGAGAAAGCTGATAGCTGAATCTATAGGATGGGGCATATCCAAACATAGCCTGGAGCACACACAGTTCACAGGTGTGTTACAAGGTTAATTACACATGCTATATGCTTATCTGGACTCCAGGAAGTGTCTAAGTTTGCACATTCCCAGGTGCTTGACCCATTGTCTTTGTTAGGACATATTATGGGGTTTGTCCCTTTAGGACAAATTGATCATGTTATGATGCTTAAAGCAACAGTTATGGAAAGAGATGATGTGACTGTAGGTGTCAATGGGAACATGTATGGCAACTGGCCGTGTCCAGTGTGGTAGAGGTTTTTGTTGAGATCCTAGGACTAGTCTTGGGCCTGAACCTGTAATTGCTAAACTGAACTCTTAAGGTTGGTATGTCTACTTATGTAAATTAGAATAAGCCATGAGTACGGCTGATGCTCAGTTGGTATGTGCTTGAGTGAAGCATTTGCAGTATGTGTATAGAGTGTCTATAATATGTTACCAATAGTAAGAAAACCCGACAACTTGATTTTACCCTTACAATCTGTTCTATTAATTAAACTGCATTAGATACTGTGTGAAGTGACAAAAGATACTCTAAAACAGTTATGCTAATCTAATTCATAGCACATTAATATCAAATTAATCATATAAAAAGACCATATAAAAAGTGTGGTGAACTGATGCAATTAAAGAAATTAGTAAGAGAGAATGAGAACTTAATTTTACAGGTTTTGTGTTGTGTTTTTTTTCCTCTTTAGCTTACCTGGAGAGCCATTGTCTGAAATGCAAGCTTTGTTAGGGGCATATTTTGGAGGACCACAGTTTGAAATATAGGAAGAGCAAATTTCATAATCAAAACTTAGTGAATTTCTTGATCAAAAATCTAGACAATTTCTAGGAGACTCTTAACTGAGATTTAATCTTATTTTGATATGCACAGTAATAGGAATTTGTATGGGCATGGTAGGATGGGATACGTTGCATAAAACAAGGTTGGAGCCCATTGCATTCCAATTAACTTTTGATTACTGTTGTATATGTTTGGGGTTTTTGTGATAGAGAAGCTGCTCTACCACTCAAGTCCTCATCCCACTGATATCACAGGCATATCTGAATTTAATACAATTCAGTGTAATTTTCACATGATTTATGCTATGAGAATTGTAGACACTTCTGAATTTTTGGTTAAAAAGGAGAAATGTCTGCAACAAGTGTCCCACTCCCTAGATGCACTGAAAACACAAAATGAGTGTTCATGAAAAATATGAAGAACTGGAGTTAAAAAGAACTCCCATTTTGATTGAAGACCTTTTTGATCAGCTCTGTGGCTGAGCTCAGGTTCTTCAGCAGCAACATTTACCCTTTGGCTAAGAAGAACCAGACAGTAAATGCACTGACATTGTAAGAGACATCCCTTTCACATTGGCATTCTTAAATTCACATTTCCCAAAAGCACTTCTGTGAATGGAGAACAGAAGTTCTGCTTTCTGTTAGGTTTGTGAAACAAGGAGATATCCTTCCCAAGTTAACTCAAGACAAGCCTCTTGTGAGAATGGACTCTGATTAGGGCACAAAATACTAAGGGACAAGCATATTTGTCCCAGTCCACTAGGAGAGGGGGAAAAAAAAATCACTATGTATAACAGCACCATCTGCTGACTGCTGCCATAAGACTTGCACACTTAATTCTAAACGCAGCATGCATGTGCACATTGACAGCATTGGCTTTGCCCAGGTATAAATTTTAATCCGTTTTCCCCTTTTTTCATTCTGGTAGTTTGAACATCAGAAGTATTATGAACTGAATTTTGCATTTTGATTGTCATCATTCTATAAAAAAAGCTCCAGAATGTTGAGTGTATTATTATTATTCACCAACTGTGCTGCCTTTATATAAAGTGGCAGAGTTGTGGAGGTTACCTCATAGAAGCTTGAATGACAGCTTGTGTTACATTTAAGGCCTTGGCTTCTTGGACTGTGAACGCTTGTAAAGTGATTGGTGGAGGTGTTGATAGTAGAGTAGAGGCATGTGAGGACAACTTCTATTGATTATCAGAATCTTCTGTTGTGTTGATGAAATGCTGTTTTGTCTGTTTACTTTTTTCCTAGGAAATCATAAAGTAGATGCATATTCTATTTAGATTCATGTAACTTACAGAACATTGTTAAGAATAATGAAGTCATTCACTGCTGAGTTAAACTGAGACTTAAATTACCTTAAATATCTTCTCTTACTCTTAAAGCAATCAATAACTGTTTCCTAGTTCTGTAGAATTTAGAAACTTTAAAATGTGTGCATATAAGCAGAATGTTTCTACTGGAAGTTAGCATCTGAAGCGACACCTCCAAGTCAATGTAGTACCATTTTACTTCTTTCTGTTTTAAAAACATCACCTCAACTTCTTTCACTTCTTAAATTAAGCTACCAAAAAGATCCTACTGTAAAATTCCTATTCCACAATTTTATTTCTTCGGAGAATAATTGAGTCAATAGCTATGTGGCCAGTTGGTGGCCAACTCCTGGATTTAGTTTCTCAATTATCTTCTAATACTATTCAATTCAATTCTCTTCTAATACACTTCTGTACAGAGTTATAGAAGCATTTTTTTCTTCTTACAACTGGATTCTAAATGGTACTCCGGAGAATTCTGAATATTGGTGGGAAAAGGTAGTAGACATTCTTCCTGAGTGTTGACAGTCTCCTTCCCAAACCACATGGTAACTTCATTTCAGTTGTGGGTTTTTGTGTTGTGTGGTAGGTTGGTTGCTGTGGTAGTGTGTTGGTTTTTTTTTTTTCTGGCACCTGCTTTTTGTATTTTTTTTTTTTTTTTCCCTAATGGTCTTTTGTAAAGCCTGCATTCCTGAGACTTTGTTTGTTTGTTTGTTTTTCCATCTGTCCCTGATAACCTTGACTGCCTTTATCATGATGTCTTCATATCCTAGAAAAAAGTTAGTGGTTGCGATCAGTAGACAACGTTTTCCTGTAAAGCAAATATATGTGCCAGGGATTATTACTTCTTAGGGCCCTTCAAAGGATTTTTATTTTTTTGGGTTTTTTTTACTCAAAAGTTTATGTAAATTATAATTTTATATTAATTTCTTATAAACATTAAAACTTAATAGAATTCTGTTAATCTACCTAATTGTCAGTATCTGGAATGTTGAATCGTTCACTCGTCATTGGAATGGGCTGCCTGGGGAGGCGGTGGAATCACTGTCCCTGGAGGTGTTCAAGAGGGGATTGGATGTGGCACTTGGTGCCATGGTCTAGTCATGAGGTCTATGGTGACAGGTTGGACTCAATGATCTTTGAGGTCTCTTCCAAGATTGGCGATACTGTGATACTGTGAATCACAATTGAAGTGGAGCATCTATGAACATCTGATTTACTAACCTTAAAATTCAGATTCCTTCTACTAGTTACTACTTTTGTCAAAGACATTGAATGGACAAACGGGGAGGTAAAGATGCTTGCTGTAAGCAATTGCGTGGGCCATTAGTTAAAATAAGTGTTTAAATAGATAATTGATGCCCTTTCAGGTCACAAACACAAAACTGAATTAGTAAAAATGTATAACTCATCATGGTGGTTTTATGATCACTAGTTGGGTGGTTCAACTGAAAACAGAGAATCTGTTAAATTACTGTAGCATATAATTAAGCTCTGTTAATAGCATCTGATGCATTATACCATGATACCTGTCTGATTTTTCATGTTTGTAACTCAGATGTTCACAATTCAGACTGAGGGACTTAGGAAATAACAGAAAAATAAATGGAAATGTATGCATGCCATCTGCTACTTCTCTTGCACACAAAGTGCAAAGCCTTGTAAACACACCAACAATGTGACATTAATGAAGAAATTAAGTTAGCTCTTTTAAACTAAGCTTTTGTTGCAAAAAGACTTAGAGGCATGATCAACCCCCCTATCTCTTCACTTCAAGTTCTTCAGATCCTTATGTATTATTCATATAACAATAAGTCAGGTATTTCTGTTTATGCAAGCCTCTTGAATGTTTGCTGTAGTGGAAACAAGCTACTATTACCAAATTTGGCCATTCTGTTTGTGTAGCCATTATGTGCTTAACTATGAAATGTGCTTCTCCACAATAAACATATTCTCCATTAGTATAACACTCTATTGCTGTAAATTATTTATGCTCACCATTTTATTTCTAGTTGTTTGTTTACCACCTTTTGTCCTGCATCTCAGTTTGAATTAGATTATAATCTACTTGCTGCAGGATTTTTGTGTGTGTGTTTTGTGTGTGGTGTTTTGGGGTTTTGTTTTGTTTTAATTTTGGTTTTGTTTTTTTATAAAGTCTTTAGAATGTCAGCAAGTAGGGCAAAAGTAATAACTAGGTTGATTGCTATATCTCTTCCTGAATGCTAAACCTAATATGGCCTTATTGGCAGCTCTATCTTTATTGAGAGACTACAGAAATAGAAATCTGAAAGAATTTGTTCAGCCTGGAGAAGAAAAGGCTCTGCAGAGACCTTAGATTGGCCTTCTGGTATTTGGAGGGGGCCTACAGGAAAGCTGGAGAGGGAGTATTGCTAAGAGTCTGTGGTGATACAACAAAGGGTGGTGGTTTAAACTGGAGCAGGGTAGATTTGGATCAGACATTAGCAAGAAGCTTTTTACTGTGAGGGTGGTGAGACACTGGAACAGTTTTCCCATATAAGTTGTGATTGCCTAAGGTGATAAAACCAGGATGGATGAGGCTTTGAACTGTCTGGTCTAGTGTGAGGTGTTCCTGCCTATGGCTGGGGTGTTTGAAACTAGATGATGTTTAAGGTCCTTTCCAATTTACACGATTCTATGATTTGCTGTGAAGGCTCAAGATGTTTAACAGTGCTACAGATTATTTTCTGAAGTTAAAATTTAAGAACTATGGACAGCCTTGAGCAGAGGCTGAGGGAGCTGGGGTTGCTTAGCCTGGAGAAGAGGAGGCCCAGGGGAGACCTTCTTGCTGTCTACAACTACCTGAAGGGAGGTTGTAGCCAGGTGGGGGCTGGTCTCTTCTCCCAGGCAACCAGCACCAGAACAAGAGGACACAGTCTCAAGCTGCACCAGGGGAGGTTTAGGCTGGAGGTTAGTAAGAAATTCTACACAGAGAGTGATTGCCCATTGGAATGGGCTGTCTGGGGAGGTGGTGGAGTCACCATCATTGGAGGTGTTTAGGAGGAGACTTGATAAGGTGCTTGGTTGTATGGCTTAGTTGATTAGGTGGGTTGGATGATAGGTTGGACTTGATGATCTTGATGGTCTCGTTGGGTCTATTCTATTCTATTCTGTTCTATTCTATATGGTTTGAATGATACAAAGGAAGACCTTGTGCAGCTGTTCATGTACAGTTTGAATTCTGACATGTAAGTGGAGTTTTTCTTGGTTCTCTCCCACAGTTAATCAGGCCAGAAACTAAGTAGATGATGATCCTCCCTTTCTGCAATAGCTTGCACAGCAGAATCAGACCACTGGACGGGAGAAGGATGGCTCTTTTCCAGTGGAAGATTGCCCTTGAAATAATGCAAAGATAATTCCTAAATTTCAGGCAACGTTCTATTTAGAGGGGTGTCATAGCTCTTTTCTACCTTTCTATAAAGCTTTTCTAAAAGATGATGATTGTAGTCCATTGGGTGAGCTGTAGATACTAGGCAACTGCTCTGACTACAGTTTTCAAATCAACTGAATAATTTGCCATCAGATGAAGAGATGGGCAATGTGAGATTCCACAATATCTGCTCTGGATTGAGCACTGTTCAACAGTGTCAGAATGGAATGGGTAGCAATTACTTTCAAATGATATTAAAGTAGCTCTGAGAACAGGATTCCAAGGTATAAATTTGAACAGGGAAGTGAGATGAAGGAGAATAAGGCCCCAAAGAAACACAATTTCAGTCAAAAAAAGGCAGTGACAAAATTCTTTGGTTGTATAGAAATAATAATCTTTGCACATTTCAGGAGAGACTGGCTAGAATGTGTTACTCCAGGAAATGGTGTGAAAACTTGTAATGGATATCACAGGTGGAGAATATCTCTCTGTTTGGGGCATGACTATGCCATATTTCCATAACTGACATGATTTCTTGCACTACTGTTTGTCAGAGTGGCAGTTGTATATTCCCAGTAGATGCAATGCTCTCTGGAATGTGTAAGGGTACACAAATGTAGAATCATAGAATGGTAGGGGTTGGAAGGGACCTCCGGAGATTATATAGTCCAACCCCTCTGCTGAAACAGGTTTGCCTAGATCAGGTTACATAGTGTGGTGTCCAGAGAGACTCCAGAGAAGGAGACTCCAGAACCTCCCTGGGAAGCCTGTTCCAGTGCTCTGTCACCATCAAAGTGTAGAATTTTTTACTTAAGTTTGAGTGAAAACTCCTGTGCTCTAGTTTGTACCCATTGTCCCTGGCCCTGTCAGTGGCCACTACTGAAAAGAGCACAGAGAGAAATGAAGAACTTTTATGTCTTGGAGAAAGTAGGAGCAAATTGGTAGCACTGTTAACTCGAAGTCCTCTTGCTTCAGTTGTTCAAACAGAACATGAAAATTACACTGGAATGAAGAGGTGCAAACTCACACAAATTGACTTCAGAAAAAAGTGAACTTTTTTTTAGCAGGAATTGTCTCTTCTGACTCATGCATCTTGTTTTACGCATTGTATTTCAGATGCAGCAGCACCTTGAGACAAATTGCATTGTTTCTACGTTGATCAATTAAATATTAAATTTTCAAACCCTGCATTATTAGCTTCATGTTACTGCCACCAGTGTAACATAGGGAATAATGATCAGTACTGTATTGTGCTTATTTGAAATTTACACTCTGAATTTTTTACACACTTATTTTTTTCTGAAGGAGCTATTCATATTGATACATTCAAGTATATATATGTTATGTGGGTGGAAATTGTCCTTTGCATTGTAATTTTTTTCATTTCAGTCTATCTAATCCTTGCACATAAGATATTATGTGAGATAATATTCTTAATCGCAGAATAAAGGATTTAGTATAGCAAAAGTGTTTCCCCAAACTGTCCAAGAAAACAAAAGAAGCAAAGATTCCCTTCTAATTTCATACGCTTTTTGGCTCTGAGGATGATGCACATGTAGTACTTTTAATATGTCTTATGAACATAGTTAACAGCAAGGTCCTGCAGGTTTTTTTTTTGTTTTTTTTTTTTTTTGGTTTTTTTTTTTTTTTTTTTTTTTTTTTTTTTTGTTGGTAACTAGTTTAATTTCATGGTAAAAAAAAAAAAAAAAAACAAAAGTAAAACACACTCTGAAGAGCTTTCATTTTAGGTTTTTGGGTTCTTTTTTTTGGTTTGTAAACTTTTTTAGGATGAGATGTATTGCTTCTAGTGTCATTTATTTTTCCATCCCAAAAGCCTCTATTTAAAAAGGAACAATCACATTGAGATTTCAACTTTTCACTTATAAAAATCTACACTCCTTATTTTCAAAAGTGCTAAGCAATTGCAATTGCTTGACAATATTTATGTCTAGAAATCAAATCCTCTTTGTGTTCAACCCACACAAATTAGTACTTATTTATTTTTGGAAAATTTGTGATAGAATTTGTTGAGCTCTTCCAATGCATTTAAATGTCTGAACTGGAGTATTACATACTGATTAACTTTCAAATGCTTGCTCAGGTATTGACCTCTTTTGGAGAAAATTATTCTACTTCAAAGATATGACCTCTATACTTAAACACAATTTTGTGTCTTAGACGTTTTGAAGGACAATAAGCATTGTTGTAGGATTGGAAGGCATAAAATAAGTTGTCATTTTCCTGTTCCATGTAAAAAGTAATACTTGGGTTGAGTTACTTTTCATTACTGATTGAGGGTGAAAAAGAAAATAAATTGTTTAGCACAGCAATTTGTGACACCTGATTACTTGCTTCACTACACTACTGTGATTTGCTGAGCAATTATCTCAATTAGGGTTGTGCAGTTAAGGCCAAGTACCAAGTCAAGCTGAATCTTGTATTGTGCCAGGGCCTGTGTCAGTGCACTATAAAATAAAGATATGAATTTTGTTAGCTGCTAAGTGAGTTCTTGTAGAAGACAGGGTATTTGGCAGTAGAAACTACCCCTGTACCCTGAAGGACAGAAGATGGATTTGTGATGGCAAGTAAAATAGGCCTCGTGTTATGTCTTGAAATCCTTCTTTCAAGTTCTGCCACTTACTTACAATATGCAGTACTGGCATCTGGGAGTTGATGTGAGTGACTGCATATAGCCTGAGTCATTTGGGGGTTGATCTTCCAAGCTAGTAAATGCCCTCAGTATCAGATGACTTTACCAGAAGGTCATAGTTCTGTGCTCATTTGAAGTATAAAAATGTCACCTCAACAGCAAAATTTCTTACTGCTTCTTAACATACTGCAAAAATTAGTAAAACCTGTATGTTTAAGGAAAGTATTTGTAGCATATTAGAGGTTTGTGTCCTGTTCAGTGGCAAAGAGGAAGTGTCTTTGTAATTGTTTTTTTGAACGGAAATGATTAATGCATTACTTGATGAAAAACAACTCAATGGGTTTTTGTTCATCTGAAACACAGATTTCCATTTTTCCTGGTTTTATTAGTTACATTTTGGCTATTCATAAACAGTTCTTTCTGGTTGTTTTGTTTTTAGTTTGGGTTTGGTTCTGTTATGTTTTAACTTGATAAATGTGAAATATTATTAACAAAACACTCTTTAACACTTCTTAGTGAGCAGGAGATATATGGTCTTTATTTGCTGTTAAATCAGACATTTCATACCTTTCCTGTACTATCATCAAATCCTTTTTAAAGTTGTTTCTGTTGAAGTATTAAGCATCTATGGTGTGATCCAACTTATACTGAGACCAATTTCAGTGCCACATTGTCTTTATCATAATTAACACATCTTTTTGATGATGTACATTGAACTACAAGATTTTAATTTATAAAGTGACTTCCTTTGTAAACTGCTGTGGAACAATAATTGCAGCTGATGAGAAATTGCTCTGTTGTAATATGGGTGTAGGTGTTTGATCACCCTGAAGGCACTACAAACAGCTTACAGGCCAAGATGTTAGCAGGTGAAGACATTTATTATATTACACAGCGAGGTTATATACTCTCTTAGAAAGCATATGCGTCACATCCTAATTGGTTATTTTCTACTGGTGTGCATGTAATTAAGGCATACAATAGATTAAAACAACAAAACAATATTCTAATGCATCCAACCAAATTCTGCCAAGTTTCTCCTTTCAGTTACAAGAGGTTTACATTCTTTTCTAAGTCAGAGACCAAAGATAACCTTCTCTAATTTGAGCAAAGGCAAATCTTCTCCTACACTGCTCTAAATTCACAGGCTTGGTTTTGTCATCTGGGATGGGTAGGTTCGGGGATTTGGTTTCATTGATTCAGACTCACTGGAGAGAGTCACATTTTCTGTCACTCATTGGTTTTTCTTTGAGCATTGTTTTCCAGTTTACCTCCCTGAAGCTCTTTTAAAATTCAATCCTCAAGCTTGTTTCTACTATGTAAAAACAAAACAAATAATTAAGAATCCTTCGCAGTTCATCTCTAATGAAACACATGCAGTTTGAGAGGCATGTGAGATTTTTGTACTGACTGGGCAGCTGACAAGCCTTATTCCCTAGCCAGGCTCGGCAAATGTTACCTGCTTATGGTGGATTTTTTTCACGTGTAGACAAATGGTTGATGAGGACAGGAGCCAGAGGAGAAAGTGGCCGAGGACCAGCAGAATAAACTTGGCAGTATCTTTGGCAGGAGTAAGAGCAATGAGGTAGTAGATACTGAAAGATGCTCAATCCAAATAAATTTTTTTCAAACATTTTTTCATGGTACTTTGGCTAAATTTTTATCAAAGAATAACCTTTAATCTATTAATTCCTTAGAAAAAAATAAAAAAGGCTGCAAGTTCTTCAAAATTTGTTTACTATATACCATTTTATGCTGAAAATGTGGGAAAACAAAATTTCATATAAAACTGATTGTACAGTTAATTTAACATTATAAAGTATTCATTTATGGCTGAAAACATATTAGAAATTAAATTCTCTAACCTTCTATAGTATTTTACTATTTTTCCTATGATCCTTCCCCTCTACAGTACTATGAGATCATTAAACATACTTCTGAAACAGGAAATGGACAATGCCTGGGACTATTTTCAGTCTAAGAGCCTGATTGTCATGGTGCAGCTTGTCTTGCCTGCTCATAACCAATCTCTTCCTCATCGCCTAAAACTTAAGCAGTTTTATCCATAGCAGCTGTCAGGAGAATTAGGTCTCTGCTTAATGGTGTTGACAGTACACAGTGACAGTGTTTAGCTTTGACCAGTCTTGTTTAGCATACTGCCACAGATGTAGCAGAGGTCTGAATGTAAGAGCTGAAATAGTTGTTTGTGTTAGGGGAAGAGAATATACTCTCTTTGTATTCAGTCCTTGTTAATTCTTTACATTTCCAATTCTGCTATCTCTATCCTAGTAATAAGTGTCCTAACAGAAATTCTATACCTAATGTGAGTGAAATATTTGATATATTAAACTGGTGTGGAGATAAGGATATCATCTGTGCAGCACATCTCCTGTTGCCTGTAAATGAGGATATGGGCCAAATTTCACAGCGGGATTGAAATATGATAGAGACTATGTTCTTCCAGCCATTTGAGTTTGAGATCAGAAGGTGTAACAAGTCTGAGTTACATCTGAAACTATTGAACCTTGCCAATAGCTCTAACAGATGGAACGCTGTATCCTAAAGCTCTACAGACCCAGTCCCAGAGAGTTCTAGAAATACCTCAAGAGTAAAGGGGCTATTCAGAGATTTTTTTGTTTTTACTTTTTAACTGGTGTTATTGACAAAATGGTAGAGAAAACACAGCAAATCCACTATTTACTATTTCTAGATTAACCTGCACTTACCTTACATTTAATCTGAACCTGATGGTAGTAAAGATTAAGTCCAATAGGTAAGATTTTCAAAAAAGCCTGTAATTTACACCTTCCACATCCCATATAAATTCAGCAGTGTGGCATAAACCTAATGCTGTCCATAAAATGTCCTAATGCTGGACTGTAAAGACTTGACCAACTAGTTTCAAAGGGGCTGGACAGTGCTAGGCAAATGTAAAAGTAGTAGGGAAATGGAAAAGAAAATTTTGTTAAGGCAGGCCACTGTGGAATATAATACAGCACATCTACAGGGACATAGAGAACAAATACTAATCAATGCTTTTGCTGGAAGCTAATGAACATCAGGCAATATCTGTAACAAAAATTAATTTTAATGAAGGTGTATCTGGATGCATATACAGTGACTAATGAAATAAATCCTCTGAAACCTTTTCACATCTGCTCCAAAAGCAGCCATAGTGCCTGTGGAGAGATCATGGCAGTTGATCAGCAATGTGTGTGATAGGAAGGAGGAGGAAGCCTTAGTCTGCTGACAGAGAGAGTCCCTTTTCCACTGGTGGAGGAACATTTAGCGTTGTCAGTGTTATTGAACGGAGCACTGTTGCTGTATCTAGAAAGTGGGATGACAAAGCTTCTTTGTTCTACATCAGTAACCATGAGATCCAAGCAGTTTCAGAGAGAAGGAACAGAACTGAAGCTTTGATCATCCTATCTGAACATGAAAAGACTGAGAAATTAATACAGAAGATTTGAGATCTAGTCCTATGATATGGATGCAGTATAAATACACATCTTTTGGGGAGGATAAGAGGCTATTAAGTCACCATTCCAGCCTTCTTTTCTGTGATGAAACCTTATGAGAACCTGCTCATGAGATGCTATGTCAATTATGCAACATCTGGCAATGTGCCATGTGCAGATGAGTGGAGATCAGCAAAGGGGTATTCCCAGAGTTCTCTTTCTGGGAACTGCTTCATGACTCAGGAGTGGAAGGGTGCTCCTTTTTAAAAAGTAACAATACTCAGTCTCTTCTAAATCTCAGAATCAGCCAGGTTGGAAAAGACCTTCGAGATCATCAAGTCCAACCTATCATCCAACGTTATCTAATCAACTAAACCATGGCAACAAGTGCCTCATTCAGTGTTACTTCAAACACTTTCAGCTGGTCAGTATTCAAGGACCACCTCCTCTGTGTCCAGGAGCTATGCATACCTATAAGGAGAAAAGCAGGAAGGAATGCTAGGAGGCCTGCCTGGATGAACAAGGAGCTGCTGGACACACTATCACTTAAAAAGAAACTCTACAGGAAGTGGAAGGAAGGACAGATAGAGCAGGGGGTATATAAGGAAGCTGCCCGAGCAGCAAGAGGCCTGGTTAGGAAAGCCAAAGCAGAGTTTGAACTGAATCTAGCCAGGGAGGTTAAAGGGAACACTAAGAATTTCTATAGGTATATTAATGGCAAGAAGAGGACTAGGGAAGGTGTGGGCCCCCTCAGAAAGGAAAGTGGTGAATTAGTCACAAGTGATGTGGAAAAGGCTGAGGTACTCAATCACTTCTTTACCTCAGTCTTCACTGCAAGGGCCTCCAGCCACACTCCTGGTGTCATGGCAGACGATGCCAGGGACGGGGAGGAAGAACTGCCCATCATAAGTGAAGCACAGGTTCGTGATCACCTGAAGAACCTGAAAGTGTTCAAGTCCATGGGACCCGACGGGATACACCCACGGGTGCTGAGAGAACTGGCAGATGAGGTTGCCAAGCCCCTTTCTATTATATTGCAGAAGTCATGGCAGAGTGGGGAAGTCCCCACAGACTGGAAAAGGGGAAACATTACTCCCATTTTCAAAAAGGGCAAGAAGGAGGAACCGGGGAACTACAGGCCAGTCAGTCTCACCTCTGTGCCCGGAAAGATCATGGAGCAGATCCTCCTGGAGGCACTAATGACTCAGAAGAACAGTGAAGAGGTGATTGGGAATAGTCAGCATGGCTTTGCCAAGGGCAAATCCTGCCTGACAAACCTGGTGGCCTTCTATGATCAGGTGACAGCATTAATAGATGAGGGGCGAGCAACTGATGTCGTTTACCTGGACTTGAGCAAAGCCTTTGACACTGTCCCGCACCACCTCCTGGTCTCCAAGCTGGCGACACATGGGTTTGATGGATGGACCACTAGATGGATAAAGAATTGGCTTGATGGCCGCACCCAAAGAGTGGCTGTCAACGGGTCCATGTCCCAGTGGAGGCCAGTGACAAGCGGAGTCCCTCAGGGATCAGTCCTGGGACCTGTCTTGTTCAACATCTTTGTGGGTGACATGGACAGTGGCATCGAGTGCACCCTCAGCAAGTTTGCTGATGACACCAAGCTGTGTGGTGCAGTGGACACCCTGGAGGGAAGGGATGCCATCCAGAGGGACCTGGACAGGCTGGAGAGGTGGGCACAAGCCAACCTCATGAGCTTCAACAAGACCAAGTGCAGGGTCCTGCATCTGGGTCGAGGCAATCCCAGGCACAAATCCAGGCTGGGCAGTGACTGGCTGGAGAGCAGCCCTGAGGAGAGAGACTTGGGGGTGCTGGTGGATGAGAAGCTCGACATGAGCTCTCAATGTGCCCTTGCAGCCCGGAAAGCCAATCCAATCCTGGGCTGCATCAGGAGAAGTGTGACCAGCAGGTCAATGGAGGTGCTTCTCCCCCTCTACTCAGCTCTGGTGAGACCCCACCTGGAGTACTGCGTCCAGTTCTGGAGCCCCTATTACAGGAGGGATGTGGACGTGCTGGAGCGTGTCCAGAGAAGGGCCACGAGGATGATCAGAGGGCTGGAGCACCTCTCCTATGAGGACAGACTGAAGGAGTTGGGGCTGTTCAGTCTGGAGAAGAGAAGGCTCTGAGGTGACCTCATTGTGGCTTTCCAGTATCTGAAGGGGGCCTACAGGAAGGCTGGGGAGGGACTTCTCAGGATCTCAGGTAGTGATAGGACTAGGGGGAACGGAATGAAGCTGGAAATGGGGAGATTCAGGCTGGATGTGAGGAAGAAGTTCTTTACCATGAGAGTGGTGAAGCCCTGGAATGGGTTATCCAGGGAGGTGGTTGAGGCCCAGTCCCTGGGGGTGTTTAAGACCAGGCTGGACGAGGCTCTGGCCAGCGTGATCTAGTGTAGGGTGTCCCTGCCCATGGCATGGGGGTTGGAACTAGATGATCCTTGTGGTCCCTTCCAACCCTGACTGATTCTATGATTCTATGACTTTCAGGGATGGTGACTCTACCACCTCCCTGGGCAGCCCATTCCAATAGCCAGTCACTCTTTCTGTGAAGAATTTCTTCCTAATATCCAGCCTAAACTTCCCCTGGTGCAACTTGAGACTGTGTCCTCTCATTCTGTCACTGGTTGCCTGGGGGAAAAGATCAACCCCTACCTGGCTTCAATCAGCCTTCAGGTAGTTGTAGGTCTCCCCTGAGCCTCCTTTTCTCCAGGCTAAACAACCTCAGCTCCCTCAGCCTCTCCTCATAGCGTTTGTGCTCCAGACACCTCCCGAGCTTTGTTGCCCTTCTCTGGACACATTTGAGCAACTCAATATCTTTCTTGAATTGAGGGGCCTGGAACTGGACAGAGGACTCAAGGTGTTGCCTGACCAGTGCTGAGTACAGGGGCAGAATGACCTTCCTGTTCCTACTGGCCACACTGTTCCTGATCCAGACCAGGATGCCATTGGCCTTCTTGGCCAGCTGGGCACACTGCTGGCTCATGTTCATCCTACTGTCAACCAGTACCCCCATGTCCCTTTCTGCCTGGCTGTTCTCAAGCCACTCTGTCCCCAGCCAGTAGTGCTGCATGGGGTTGTTGTGGTCAATGTGTAGAACCTGGCACTTAGATGTGTTAAATCTCATGCTGCTGGAGTCTGTCCAGCCTGTCAAAGTCCCTCTGCATAGCCCTCCTACCCTCAAACAGATCAAAACCTTCTCCCAACTTGGTGTCATCTGCAAATTTACCGATGATGGACTCATCAGTAAAGATATTGAACAGGATGGGGCCCAGCACTGATCCCTGGGGGACACCACTAGTCACTGGACTCCAGCTGGATGTGGCATCATTCACCAACACTCTCTGAGCTTGGTCCTCCAGCCAGTTCCTAACCCAGTGCAGAGTGCATCTGTCCAAGCCATGAGCTGACATCTTGGTCAGGAGTTTGCTGTGGGGGATGGTATCAAAGGCCTTGCTGAAGTCCAGGTAGACTACATCCACAGCCTTCCCCACATCCACCAGGTGGGTCACCTGATCATAGAAGGTGATCAGATTGGTCAGGCAGGACCTGCCCCTTCTAAATCCATGCTGGCTGCACCTGATCCTTTGACCATCCTGTGGTCAAGTGCTGTGTGATTGCATTCAAGATGACCTGTTCCATAATCTTGCCTGGCACTGAGGTCAGGCTGACAGGTCTGTCATTCCCTGGTTCCTCCTTCTGGCCCTTCTTGTGGATGGGCATCACACTGGCCAGCTTCCAGTCATCTGGGACCTCTCCAGTGAGCCAGGACTGTTGAAAAATGATGGAGAGTATCTTGGCCAGCTCATCTGCCAGTTCTCTCATTACCCTAGGATGGATCCTATCTGGTCCCATAGACTTGGTAGGATCCAAGTGGCTGAGCCAGGTCTCTAACTACTTCCTCCTGGATCACAGAAAAGAAGGTGTTAATTACTTCTGCCTTTTCCTTGTCTTTTATTACTATATTCCTCTCCAAGTCCAATAAATGATATGGTTATGCAGAGCCTATGTTGCTCCCAGTTAATGTGCTTCAGTGAGCTTTGGACCACTATTCAAACAATCTGTATAGACAGTGTCCTATTCCCAAAGTCTTCTCGTAGGGAATGTAGTGTTGATGCCAGAGAAAGGATTGTTCTTTAGATAAAGGATTGGGTAGGGAATATCTCATGTCTTCTAAACATACTGCAGTATACCTAACAGTATTAAGTACATAGCTTTTGTGTTTTGGAAACAGAAAACTGCTGTTGTATTACTGAACAGAATCTGATCATCACTTTTTCAGCAAAATATAACAAAATAGCCTGTGAACAAAGAACTTTGCAATTCATGGGAAAGGTTTATACAAATGTCTCATCCCTGACTTATGCTTCATATTTTTAAGTGTTATACTACTGAAAAAAAAAACCCAAACTAAAAAGAATGTCTTTCCTGTCAAGAAAACTGTTTTCTCACTATATATTCATTACCATCTTATTTCAGTAACAAAGGCGCTTGTTACTGCATTTCAGTTAAGAGAGTAGAATAAATAGTACTTGGTGAGCTCAGCTCTGTTTCTTTCTGTGCAGTGTCAGCAGAATGTTGGCAAACTTCATATCTAGCTCCTGCCAGCAAATACACTGAAGATTGATGGTACTCTACTGTCTCAGAAGGGATTGTTTCACTCATGGAAATTCATTGTTGATACTGATGTGAAATAGAACCCAAATCACTTCAGGAATCAAAAGCAGAGATGTGAAATGCTGCTGGATTTTCCTTGTGACATTTAGCCTGAGTTTCCTTGACCTGTCTTGCATAGAGCATGATATAAAATTAGCACAAAATTATCTGTAGAGATTGTGAGCCTCTCCTAAGATTGAAGAGGACAAAGCAGGGAGGTATTTCCCTTCCCCAGGAAATACCAAGAAGTGAGCAAAACTCCTTTAGTCAAAAATACTGAAAAATATTCAGGTGTCTAACATGCCATACACTAATTTGCTGCTAAATTTCAGCAGTGTCTTGTCAGATTCTTTGCTACTACATGACATTACATGTAAAGAAGACTGCCAAATTTACAGCTCCTCTCTTTTCAGCTATGGGGTAATTCTGCACTTCCTATACTGAACTGGCATTGTACTGAAGCAGTTTCTGGTCCTGAACTTCATTTATTTTTGTGTCATGTTCAAGAGTGACATTAGGCAGCAGTCTTATTAGGGGAGTGGGAAGGAGGAAGAAGTTGTTTCCCAGGAGTGTTTGTTCAGGTACTACATATTTAAAGCTTTATGCACAATTAGGAAAGAACATTTAGTAGTAACAGCATTAACATGGGAAGAATCTAAGAATCTCAGCAAGTAGCTGAATTACTCATTTAGCTTTTGTCACTGGTTTTCCTCATTTTTATTCCTGTATTTCCCAACATTGGATATGTTAGGTATGGAGTAATTTATAAGCAACACTGTAGAAACCTTCATAAAACAAGAGTTTCAGTTTCAACAAAACAGACAAGAAATGGTACCTGGATACTGATCTTGCTATGCTGACAATTTCAAGTGAAGCCACATTATTTTCTGATGCCTCAGTTTCTCTGTATACAGTGTGAGGTAATACAATACAATACAATACACCAGGTTGGAAGAGACCTTCAAGATCATGGCGTCCAACCCATCAAACAATCCAACCCACCCAACAACTAGACCATACAGCCAAGCACCCCATCAAGTCTTCTCCTGAACATCTCCAGTGAAGGTGACTCCACCACCTCCATGGGCAGCCGATTCCAATGGCCAATCACTCTCTCCGTGTAGAACTTCTTCCTAACATCCAGCCTAAACCTGCCCTGGCGCAGCCTGAGACTGTGTCCTCTTGTTCTGGTGCTGGCTGCCTGGGAGAAGAGGCCAACCTCTGCCTGGCTACAACCTCCCTTCAGGTAGTTGTATGTTAGTTAATTAAAAATGCAAATAAAATTTTAGATATATTGGAGTAGATATCTCAAAGATAAGAATTTAAGAATACTGGAGTATTTCTTAAAACATTTTCCCACCCTACTGTCTACAGTTCTGTGATATGCATACATATTAATTTTGACAAAATAACTTCATGTAAGGGCCAGAGTCTAGTAATTTACCATGTGCATGAAACAGTGGTTGGGGGTTTGTGTGTTTGCTTAAACAGTGTTTTAGCTTTAGCTAAATGTTTGCGTATAGCTGGTATTGTATAGATAAACAATATGACTAAGGAAACTGTGTAAGACACCAGTAATTGACTCTCCTCAATAATCTGTATTTTCTGAAAAGGTGCCACTTATGTAGAGCTTTTTATTCTTTCATTCCTCATCTGGTAGTGATTTCTGTATTTGCTTTGCCTTTTATTCTTGGGTAAAAAACCCAAAACCACCACCACCAAAAAACCTGACAAATAAACAAAAAAAACCCCAACCAAACAGTCAAACAAAACCCCAAAAGTAGCAGACCTTAGTCTTGAAAAGGGCAAATGAGCTTATTTCTGCTGTAAGAAAACCCCTTAAAATTACTGCACAGTGCTTCCATGAAGTACCCATCTGTTATCATTTAATTTTATCTTATTTAATTTTCTTATACACAATAGTGATTCATGAACACAGCAGAGATTAATTTTCCTAAAGTACTGTGTGATCTATACTAGTTTAATAAAAGTTTTAAATTTTAATTAAATTAGAGGAAAAGGCTCCCATCTTTTTTACTTTTCCTCAGGGGAGATAACATTGTGCCATGTTATTAGCAAGTTTCCCAGGGGCACTTTTTTGCTTTGATGAATTTGTCATAGTCAAGGAACACTGGAAGCTGGTAGCTTGCCAAAAGGCATGTCTTTTAGATTTATAATATAACTGTTGTATGTTAAAATTTGAGTGTATTGATAAACCACCAAGAAGGACATGTTTCTGTTCTCTAATACCTACTGCATAAACCTAATGCACTTTAGCTTAGATAATAGGTATTGAGGAAGGAATGAGGTGGTGGCAGGGGGAAGGGTCATAAAAGTTGTCTTCAAATAAATAAGTCAGTTACAAGAAGGAATTAAGTGCACTTGTTTCACAGTGAAGAAGATATGTGGTAATGGAGTCAAAATGTGCTTAGAGGTTTTTCCGGTTAGTCTTCAGGAAAAAAAAAAAACCCAAAACTTTCTAACAATAAAGATAAAGCAGCTCTGGAATAGATTGTGTATTCATCTTTATGGAACATCTTTATGTCACAACAGAAGTGACAGTACTGTAGTTGATTCTGCCTTAGAAAAAAAAACATGTATTTTTCTGATCTGCAAGATGTGTTTTTCTGTTCATGTAGAAATTTTAATGAGAGTTTCTTGATAAAGCCCTTCAATACAGAAAACTTCTTCAATCATTTGTACCTTCATATGTGTTGGAAATGGGATTGAAAGCAGACAAATTGTTTGGGACATAAGGAGTGACTCTGAGGATGCGTGTAACTAGCAATGATAGAAAACTTTACAAGATAAGGCAACACCATGGGGGGTGGTATTTTTGTTTGTTTGTTTGTTTTGCCATTACTCTAAAAACATGAATCCTAAATAGTATTTTTGTACTGCCATTTCTGCAAGTGAAAACTTGCTCAAGGATAAAATATAATATTGAATAAACAGTAAAATATGATTTGATAGGCCTAGAACAAGGCACATAAGGAAAAACACACAACTAGATTTCTATCTTTCAGAAAATAGTATTGTTGCAAATACTAACAGCAATTGATGGTACAGAGTTGTATGGTTCTTCTGACTGCAGTGCAGGTACTGGCATGAAGATGTATACCAGAGTAATTTAACCCAGTGTGGACTAGTCTTGATATACGACACAACTCTGCAGTGTACACAGTCAAACAAACCAGTGAGCAAAGAATTACAGCATTCAATGCAATCGTTGAGCTGATAATCTTCACTAAGTGTAGGGTAGCACATTTGTAGTAAACTATGCATGTGACAGAAGGACATGGCCATGCTAATACATCAAACATTCCTCTGGTTCTGTAAGGTTGTTCAGCTGAGCCACTGCACTGGAACTGCACAGGAGTAGAAGTCACTGGTCTTCCTCCCACAATCTAGGAGGTAACAGAGAGAATAGCATGAAGAAAGACTATAGTAGGTCACTTAGATTGGCTATTTTCCTCTGAATTCATGAATGATCTTTGGAGAACTACTTTATCTTTTTGTTCTTTAGCAAGTTTCTTCTTTCCTGTGCATAGGGAGAAAAAAAAAAGATCTTTTGTGGTTAGTTCCTGATAAGCTTCAGCTGAGGAGATGGACACAGAAATGCAGTGCTGGCATACTAATAGAAGTATAGAGAAACTTGATGTGTCAAATTGTATTTCAATGAACGCTGATTATTTCCACAAACACCTCAGTGTTGTCTATGCATATACAGTCTCCATTAGTAAAATGTAATCATTGTCTGTGGAAAACACAAAACTGCATAGCACATCAAAAGAGAAATCCAATTAATATCATATGACTCCTTTTGTTCACCTACGTCAGCTATAATCAATCTCCAGTGTCTAGAAGATACAGAAGATAATACAGTCTTCATACTCCTGTACTGTGCAGAAATCGCCAATCTAGTGGTGGGCTCATGCAGGAACCCCTACATACGCCCAGGAGTTTTTGTGTGGCTCTGAGCCCGGCATGACACACTCTGCTCAGAAAATACTGGCAAAGTACTGGGGCGAAAAGGGATCAAAGGAGCACATCAAGCTAAACTGTAATATTGCTTTGAAACCTAAGCTGATTTATTTAGAGCTAGCTTTGATGTCTTTGCACTCATATCTGCAGAAAGTTTTCAAACATTAGCAAGTAGAAAATTCATCATCAGCATGCCCATTTTTTAGTGTTTAATGGAGTCCTAAGTAATGGATGTGTACTGACTGCTCTGAAGTCACAGCAGAGATAGGAAAAATCTCAACATTCTTTATTTAAACAGTGTTAATTCTACATGGAAGAAAAACAAAACAAAACAAAACTTCTGAAATATTTTAGAAAGAAAGTGGATCATTTGGAATTCTCATTATGGGAGAGAGTAAAGCTCATTTAATTTTATTTCAATAATTTCAATAGCTTGCATACAATACCTGGGGATTTCAGGTGCAGTTCATACCATTCCATAGAGCTAGTCTTAGTGATAAACTAATAAAGCATCTTTGCAGGATTAGGAACTATAAAATGGGGGAGAGGTCCAGTCCTTAATATTTGGTGAAACCCCACCCAAACCTAGCAGTCAGCTGCAGATCTTCAAAATGAAGAGAGACTGAGCTGCTGAATTGTGTTCTCTACTTACTGCATAGTACCAAGTGATACCAAAGGCTGCCATCTGATGAGTTCAAATGGCAAGCATGAACATCCTTAGCATTTTACTTATTTTTGTGGTTTAGGTTTGCACTTTCCAAAACTCTTATTATTTTATTTTAATTTTACACAGTGTAGTTTGGACAGGCAAGTAGGAAGTAATGAAGGAAAATGTGTTGCAGACAGGTGGCTTAAGTAACCCTGTAAAAACTGCAGTGAAGATACTAAGTTATCAATGACTGTAATGAATACTAACTTAGAAAATTGGGAATAATAAAAAGTAATATATCTTTGTATCAAGTTGATGAAACTCTGTGTCACATATGAGCATTGTCTAGAAACAGCTTGCTGAACATGCCCTTTTTCTTGGCAATGATACTGAAAAGCAGATGAGCTTTAATTAAAGTTGGGTCACAAAGGAGAGAAATACTGGTTTAAGTCATTATGCCATTTATAGTCATGTAAATTAGTAAATCAAATGCTATTATGTAAAGGCCAGACTAAAACCTTTTCAGTGCAGCCTAAACCTGATAAGCATTTCCCTTTAATTGTTTTGTGTGAACTAGAGACATGTAATCAATTAAGTGTTCTGCTAAAAACAAACGAAAAAACTTAGCACCTTTTTCTTCATGTCTGGGGGTGGGGAGGGGAAGGGGGCAGGGCATAAGAAAAATCAAATCTCCCTTTCTGATATTTTATTGTTTTGGAAAGTGATATATAAGAACAGTAGATAGCCATTAAGAGCATCTTTGTGCTGGTGTGCCACACATGAATCCTATTAATGTCTTTTCCTTTTTCTGCTGACAGTACAGAATGCTTTCAGTTACATGTATAGATTACTTACAGTTAAAAAATGCAGTAACCTTAGTTTACTTACACAGATTTATGGACTGTGAATTACAACTGCTGCACAATATTCATTAGAGTCTTGGTCCACCAGTCTTCCAAAGTGGCTGATCTTAAGAAAGCTTCTTCATAGAAGCTAGGTGATGGATGCTCAGATTCAGTTCTCCAGGATGTGTGTTTAGATGTAAGAGCTGTGACAAACATAGAGTTGCTCAGAGCATTTTTGAAAAATAAAGACTGATAAACCAACTCATCAAGACATATATCTGTAACTGAGCAGATGTGATCCACCTGGTATTCAGATCTTTATTTAATTGTGGTGGGTTGAAGGGCTGATCCTCCCAACACGGACAAAAATGAGACTCAGACAAATGGATTGTCAAAGTGGTGGAAAGTTTAAATGGAAAAGCAGTGAAAATTTTACAGACAACCACAAGCACAGTGACAAAAGAGAGATCCCAAAGCATACTCAAAAGCATCCAATCCCCACCTGAGGGTACACCCAAAACCCCCAGGGCTCTTTCTTCCCTCCCCCCCCTTCCTCCACTGTTAGGCTAATCTCAGGTGGCCAGATCTGAGATTGCCCTTCCCCTGGCCTTGGGCCTAGCCAGGCCCAAGAGGCCAAGAGATGGCTCCCCCATTACCAGATAACAGTGAGGGAGAAAGGGGAAGTGCAGGACTTTGCAGGTAAATTTATAGGGAGCAGGACACTGAGATGAAATACGCAGCTTCCTGTGTCCACCCACTGGGCTGGACCCTTGGGACACTGGAGACGTGTGTTTGTGTGGGCACAGCAGGGGGCAACTGGCCCAAACTGCTACACTAATCAACATCTCATTTCAACTGGGGGTGCTGGTTGATGGGAAGCTGAACATGAGCCTGCAGTGTGCCCAGGCAGCCAAGAGGGCCAACCGCATCCTGGCCTGCATTAGGAATAGTATGGCCAGCAGGAGCAGGGAGGTCATTGTGCCCCTGTACTCTGCTTTGGTTAGGCCGCACCTTGAGTACTGTGTCCAGTTCTGGGCCCCTTAGTTTAAGAAGGACATTGAGACACTTGAACGTGTCCAGAGAAGGGCACCAAGGCTGGTGAGAGGCCTTGAGCACAAGCCCTATGAGGAGAGGCTGAGGGAGCTGGGGCTGTTTAGCCTGGAGAAGAGGAGGCTCAGGGGCGACCTCATTGCTCTCTACAACTACCTGAAGGGTGGTTTGTAGCCAGGAAGGGGTTGGCCTCTTCTCCCTAGCAACCAGCACCAGAACAAGGGGACACAGTCTCAAGCTGCACCAGGGGAAGTTTAGGCTGGAGGTGAGGAGAAAGCTCTTCACCGAGAGAGTGATTGCCCATTGGAATGGGCTGCCCGGGAGGTGGTTGAGTCGCCGTCCCTGGAGGCGTTCAAGAGGGGACTGGATGAGGCACTTGGTGCCATGGTCTAGTTGTGAGGTTGTGGTTACAGGTTGGACTCGATGATCTTCAAGGTCTCTTCCAACCTTGGTTATTCTATTCTATTCTATTCTATTCTATTCTATTCTATTCTATTCTATTCTATTCTATTCTATTCTATTCTATTCTATTCTATTCTATCTCTCTTGAATGAAACTCTCTAGTGGGTTAGGTTTATTTTTAGGAAAAACAAGTCCAAAACCTACTACTTTTGACAACTGGACAAAAAGGTCAAGTATAGGAAGTATTCCTAAGTAATCCCAGAGACTGGAAAGGTATTTAGAAGACTGGTCTCAGATACAGATACTTTATTGCTTGAAACTACTTTCACTGAGAGATTCTTGGTGCTGATAATAAAATTAACACATTGCTTTATCCTGCCTGTCAGTCTTCCAAAATTAACAGTATCTCTGCACACAGCTTAATTTGGCCAGTGTAGGTGATGGAAAATTGCCCAGTGATCCCTTTCAATCACTTATTCTTCCAGGAAGATGGCATCATCTCTCTATGTTTTGTGTGTGTGACTTGAACAGGTCACTATGAAGTCCTTGTCCTGAGTGTTTGAGGAGATGTGGTGTGGCATCTCACCCAAGCAGGCTGAAAGGAAACCCAGACACATAAGCTTGCAGAGTTCACCACACTATATCCTTCAAAACATAAATGTACCCACACCTACGGTTTAGCATAGTCATACCTTATTCTTGGAAGAATGAAACACAGAATGTCCTTCCAGAACACAGAGTTCAGCAGGTGAAATGGTATCTGCCACCCTTGATACTGAATAAGTTGCAAAAGTGCTACCCTATGTTATATTTAGAGAATCAGACTGAATACTGAAATTATAAATGTGCCTATAAGATGACAAATCTCTACATTCACAGGTAGCTAAGTAGATATAGTTTGGAGTAAAAGCCAATCATAGCTACCATTTCTACTTTACCTATGAGAAACACAGTAAAATTCAGTTAAAACTGTTATGGTTACAGTCTTTCAAATCATAACATGAACATTAAATTAAACTATGAATGTACAAGTTTTTAATGAAAGTATACTAAATAGCTTCATGAATGATGTTACAAAGGACTTGTTTTTTATTTTTTCAAGGAGTTCAGTTACTGAGCTTGAATGTGAGAGATTAAAGGCATGAATCCAAATGTTTAGTATGTAAAATGATGTATAGAAGATCCTAGTTGTGCTAATAAATAGCTGAAATATGCTGCTGTTGCATAGAGATTTGCATGTCTGATGCATTTGAAGTGCATTGATATAAATCTGTAAGCGATAATGCTAGCTGATGGAATCTGATGCAGAGAAATCATATTTTGTCTGTGATTCCAAACACAAAGTAATGAAATCTGTAACTCATGTCAACTTCTTCCAAAAACACAGAATGGTCCTTAATGCTCATCTGCTAAAATGTTTGAGTCACATTCTTCTGAGATTTTTATTCTGTTAAAATGCATCACAGACATTGCTTGAAATCAGACACTGATGTGTTCTGGAGAAAATTCTAATCAGATGTGTTCTCTGTCCGTATTTCACCAACAGACATCCCTGTCCTCTGACACAGGCTAATTTACCATTTGTTTTCCCTTATTTTCTAGTAACTTAATTTAAATATGGATCATAAAAACACTTCTGTAAGCTGCCTGAAGTCCTCAGTCTGTCACACTGAGAGAATGTAGTTATTTTGTGCCATTCTTAACCTAGTGGATTCTTCCAGATAGTATAGAAGCAGTGCAGAGAGGAACACTGCTAAGCTGCTAGGAGGTTGAAGCATTTTAAGTTCTATTTTAATTCCACCTAACAGACTACATTTCATAGAATAGTGTACCTCCTAAAGAAAAGTAATTATATAGTGCAAATACAGTTCCTAAAGCATTGAATATCATTCAACTGCATCATTCTTGGGTGATGTTAATCTGCAAAGATTTGTTGCATTTCCCTATTAATACTCTGTGAAGCTGAAGAGAAGACATGATTTTTCTTCAACTGAGGTCATGTTCTTCCCACTCTTCACAAATCCTAAATCTAAGAGATATGCTTATAGCTCTGTAATTTTGAAGATTCCTTTTTCTATATTTCTTCAAATATAAATCAAATGTGAGTGAATGTCATGGTTTAACCCCAGCTAGCATCTAAGCCTCACACAGCTACTCACTCACTCCCCATTGTTTGGATGGAGGATAGAATTGGAAGGGTACGAGACAAAACTTCTGGGTTGAGGTACTAACTGTTTCATTAGTAAAGCAAAGGTCATGTGCACAGGCAAAGGTAAACAAGGAATTCATTCACTCCTTCCCATTGGCACTTAAATGTTTAGCCATCTCCAGAACAGCAGTCCATCCCCTGATATGGTTAATTGGGAAGACAAAATGGCATCACTCCAAACATGCTCCCCTTCCTTTTTCACCAGCTTTATATGCTGAGCACATTGTCATATGGTATGGAGTATTCCTTTGGTCAGTTGGAGTCAGCTATCCCAGCTGTGTTCTCTCCCAGCTTCTTGTATACCCCCAACCTACTTGCTGGTGAGGTAGTGTGAGAGGCAGAAAAGTCCCTGACCCTGCATGAGCACTGTCCACCCCTGTGTGAGTCCCCATATTATCAACACTGTTTTCAGTGCAGATCCAAAACATACCCCATACTAGCTACTATTCTAGCCAATATGTGCACAATGACAAAAGACTTTTTTCTTGCCAGTCTCCTCATAACATAGATGACCTGCTGGTGATTCTCTCAAAATCAGTCACTATTGTCTCAGAATGAGTTTCTTGGTTTCTTTCAAAGAGTACAAAACTGTGTGTTTTGATCTTGCGTTTCTGCTTGCCATGATTAGTGCTTGACCTCAGACAAAACTCTGAATTATTGTGTTTATCTGAAATAAATGTTCAATCTAATTTATTTTTAAAGCTTTGATAGAAGAATATGAGTTGTGTCACTAGAGTTTTGAAGTTTCCTTTGAACAGAAAATAAAGCTGCTGTTAATCTCCGTAACACTGAAACTTAAATTGCCTAATTCAGCCTGAAGAGATTGGAGAGGATGCTGGAAAATAGAACTATGTAAGGGATTAGATTGGACCCTGAATTTGTTCCTTTTAAGAAACATTGCTGAGTTATTAGAAACATTCCAATAGCTCTAAAACTTGTGGCACTAGCAGTTCTGCCTGTTTTCTTTCCTGATTCTTTCAAGTCCAGCAAGTTGTAGAGGGTTTTTTTGCAGCCAGATGTGAGTGGTGATCCACGTACTTTCCATTTGTGTAAGGAAACGAGAGACAAAGCCTTCTTGTTTTCACAAGACAGGAAAAATGAAGGCTAACACAGAGATAATTTCATATAAGGAATGTTGTTTTTTTTTCTGTCTTGCATGTGTTGAGAAATCAATGCTTGGCAGGAAACATCACTCCCCACTGTGACACTTTTCATACTAAAACTTGTTTCACTAAGTACATGGTAGTGCTCTGTGCCCAATAGGAGGCCATCTGAATTTGGAGAATGCAGGTCAACCTTAGCTTTTTTTTTTTTTTTTTAAGTGGTTTTGAACTAAAGAAGAAAACCAGGAGAATTATGACCAAATTGCCTATGGATATGCTCTGTATTGTATAGATTCCTAAATCTGTAAAGTCCTAAGAAGTTACTGAATATTTTCCCTCCAGATTAGCAGGACATGAATTGTCTTTCAGAAATAATTATCATATTGAAGCAATTGATTTCTTTATTGATTGTTAGGGTAGTACTCTGATGATCTCTTATGCCAGATTCTTTTATCCCCCAAAAGCTTCAAATTTGAAGGAAGTAAATTATGATCTATAACTGGATACTATTTTTTCTGTGATTATTTTTTTTCTGACAAAAACAGCAGAGAGGAAGGAGTATAGAGCAGGAGATGTGACTTGTGATCCAAATCCTCTTTTCAACCATTTAAGTAATCTATCAAAACAATAGCATAGTGACAGTCCTGTATTTTGTGATCAAGTTAACTTACAAATGTCAATCATTTTTTTCCCTATGATGAATCATGTAAACAGAAATAATAGTAATAACAGTACTCGGGTCATCAATGTTGAAGTGTAACATGAACCTTAAGAGCACTTCCAACATCAACATTCAGTCCTACCTATCATTAGGGATTCCAGAGATACATATCTTTAGTTAGGAACGTAAGTTTTTCCTGAGGTTCCCCTAAACAAAGCACTTATCAAGTGTTTTGTACCACATATAATCTGTGTTGACAATAAAAGACATTGGGATTGTAAAGCTGTTTCAACGTCAATTGCAGAGCACCTGTATCAATTGTGAAATAATCAGCTGTAATTGCAATAGTGATAGCAGCAACATATGGGACTCCTATTTCTATTACCCTTTGTGGTTAATCTGAAGACAAGTGTAAGCACAGAAAAGATTAACAGTCATCTATCACCTTCTAGTTCTCAGTCCATATTCTGCATCACATATGAAGAGAAGTAATCTGGCTGTTTGATCATTAAACATGACCTATTTCAAAGAAAAGCAAGTATTCGTTGCTTTTGTGAAGTAACTGGAGCAAATATGGCAGAAGGCTATCATGGCTGAACACCGAGCGCCTGATTGACATCTAACAGTAAAAGGAGCTATGAAATAGATGGAAACTGGTACAGGCTGTTTGAGAAGAATGCATGAACATTGCTGGTGCATAGAGGAATGGAATCATTGAAATATTTGAACTGGTCTTCTTTTAGATTATGTATAACTTGTAATGTTTTGCATCACAGAGGTGGCATTTTTATTTCTGTTTCTATCAGTTTATAACAGTTAATTATAATGTATGTGTTCAGCACAG
Source organism: Picus viridis (assembly GCA_033816785.1). Taxonomy (NCBI): domain Eukaryota; kingdom Metazoa; phylum Chordata; class Aves; order Piciformes; family Picidae; genus Picus; species Picus viridis. The sequence goes on from CM066576.1 coordinate 23,830,522, forward strand.
AAATGTTAATTAACGCTGGGAGAACAGTGTCATATTTCTCCACAGCCGGAAGAAATGTAGAACTCTATGATCTTTGTCCGATATTGTATATATTCAGAGAAATATAGCAATAATTACAGGCACAGATACAGTTAGGGTCTGAGGAGATTTTCTTTTCTGCATTTTTTAGCTGTATTTTTACAGGTTTATTTGAGGATTACATATCAGTTAGTGTGAAATCTAGCTAAAGCTACAATAAATCAAGATGGTAGATCAGGCACTCAAGAGGGCCAAACCATTCCTGAGGATTTCCTTTTTAATGCAGTATCAGTTGTGTTATGCCAATATGGAAATTAAGTTAAAATATAAAAGAATAAGTAGTTCTTCCTTAGCCTTTCCAGAAAGAAGAGAGATCATACCTGTTCAGGCTTCTGTTCCCATCTTTTAAATTTTATTTTACCACATCAACATACAGTGGACCCACATGGTGGATGTGGGGAAGGCTGTGGATGTAGTCTACCTGGACTTCAGCAAGGCCTTTGACACCGTCCCCCACAGCAAACTCCTGACCAAGCTGTCAGCTCGTGGCTTGGACAGGAGCACTCTGCACTGGATTAGAAACTGGCTGGAGGGCCGATCCCAGAGAGTGGTGGTGAATGGTTCCACATCCAGCTGGCAGTCAGTGACTAGTGGTGACCCCCAGGGATCAGTGCTGGGCCCCATCCGGTTCAATATCTTTACTGATGATCTGGATGAGGGGATTGAGTTCATCATCAGTAAATTTGCAGATGACACCAAGCTGGGGCAGGTGTTGATGGGCAGAGTCCAAGGGCATGAGATTTAATGCATCTAAGTGCTGGGTTCTACACATTGGCCACAGCAACTCCATGCAGTGCTACAGGCTGGGGTCAGAGTGGCTGGAGAGCAGCGAGGCAGAAAGGGACCTGGGGGTACTGTTTGACAGTAGGCTGAGCATGAGCCAGCAGTGTGCCCAGCTGGCCAAGAAGGCCAATGGCATCTTGGCCTGGATCAGGAATAGTGTGGCCAGCAGGAGCAGGGAATACATTGTGCCCCTGTACTCAGCCCTGGTTAGGCCACACCTCGAGTCCTGTGTCCAGTTCTGAGCCCCTCAGTTTAGGAAAGATGTTGAGTTGCTGGAAGGTGTCTGGAGAAGCAAATGTGGTGAGGGGTTTGGAGCACAAGCCCTATGAGGAGGGGCTGAGGGAGCTGGGGTTGCTTAGCCTGGAGAAGAGGAGGCTCAGGGGAGACCTTATTGCTGTCTACAACTACCTGGAGGGAGGTTGTCGCCAGTGGGGATTGGTCTCTTCTCCCAGTCAACCAGCACCATACAAGAGGACATAGTCTTAAGCTGTGCCAGGGGAGGTTTAGGCTGAATGTTAGGAAGAAGTTCTTCACAGAAAGAGTGATTTGCCATTGGAATGTGCTGCCCAGGGAGGTGGTGGAGTCACCATCACTGGAGGTATTTAGGAAGAGACTGGATGGGGTGCTTGTTGCCATGGTTTAGTTGATTAGATAATGTTGGATGATAGGTTGGACTTGATGATCTTGAAGGTATCTTCCAACCTGGTTTGGTCTGGTCTATTCTATTCTATTCTATTCTATTCTATTCTATTCTATTCTATTCTATTCTATTCTATTCTATTCTATTCTTCAAAGTAAAAGAAATAATTATTTTTCAGGGTGTAGCTGGTAGGTAAAACATGGTGAGTTTGAGAAACTTGTTTTGCAAGGCATGTTCTAGCATTTGGTTTCGTTTGGTAGGAAGGAAATCCACTGGTTTATTGAAAACCGCAATTTGTGTTTTGGTTTCTGAACTTTGGCTCGTTCACTGCAGCACATGTGATACAAAGGAGAATCACTTCTGATAAAACCTTTCTGTTTTCAATCCCCAGCAATCCAGCATTCCATTCCTTTTTCCTGGGAAATTTCCTTTTCCTATCTATTCTTCCATCTTTCATGGAAAAGATTTCTGCTACTTTACTTTTTCCTGTCTTGATTTAATAGAAAATCAAAGAATGACTTTATTAATAGAATTTATTTAAAAAGATGAACCAATCCCTCAGAAATCCTGTACCACTGATTGATTATTTCTGTATTGGGAGATGTCTGGAGATTGCTGAGGCCTGCCTTGTTTTTGTTGGTGGGAACCCAAATAAGTCTTCACAATGGGTCTAGATTGTCACAGGTTGTGGCAACATTCATTACTGGTTTTTAACAGTTCTAAATCAGTACTTCATATTTTCTATCCTTTCCCCCCACACCTCCTCTACCTTCATTGATCGCTGGGGTTTTTTCCCTCTATAGATAGACTGCAGTGATGCTGTTTGCTGTAATTTGGAGAGATGCTTTTTACAATTTTATGAGAAACACGTTTTGAATACTTACCTGTTAGTGATACCGTAACAGATTTATGCAACTATAAAGAAGAACATTTTAAAAATGAATAGCATTAATATTAAGAAAATGTTCTGGATTACCAGAATTTATGGGTTAGATCAGGACAATAAAGATTAAAACTTACTAGTTGGTCTTTTTGCTCTGTAGTAATAGTAATAGTGCAAATTAGCTTCTACAACACAACAAATCAAAGGACTTTAGAAACTCTGTAGTTTGTTTCACTATTGAAGATGAGATGTGCTACTCTAATGAGATGAAAAACATTTCACCTGACAGTTCTGAGTTTTTGTCTGGATAATCAAAACAATTCACGTTTTTGTCACAATGGTGAGATTAGAGGTTGTAATGAAACCATGAAAAACAGACTTCAGTGTGCAAGTCCCAAAATGTGAAATCAAAGAAACAGTTGACTCTTTTAGTATTGCAGAGAAAGAGCAAAGGGATTTTTTTTGCCTTTTTTTTTTTTTTCCAAAGGATTGGGGGCAGGGGGAAGGAGGAAAGGGAAAAAAGAAGAGTTTATTGGTGATATGGGTTTTCCAGGCAGTTGGCAGACAGCAAAGAAGAATGAATGAATGAATGAATGAGCTTGGAAACAGTGTCACTGAGTTAACAGAGTGCGATAGCTGAGGTGCTAGTGATGCTCCTATCAATGCTGCTGCTGCTGCCCTTTCTCAGGCTATTTTGAAAAAAAAAGATTGTTCAGTTGTCTGCACATAGACCCCTGTCGTGCCTCTGAGACACATTTAGTGATGATGAGCTCATAAGAGACAGCTGCTGAACTGGGAGAACAACATACCAATACAGGTTTATAGAGCCTTGTGTATCTTTACTTTAAGCAACCTTACATAAGTACAAATGGGGCTCTGTACTCTGCTATTTATATGCAGGGAAACTTTGGTTTGTTTTTTTTTCCTCTCTTTTGTTTCCAGAACATTTTGTGATGAGTGGCTTGTAATAAGAATTCTGTAGACCATATTAGTATTTTTTATTGACATTTCTATGACCCCTGCATTTTCCCTGAGGAATGTTTCAACTTCCTTTCATTTTATTCTTTTGAAGATCAAGAAGATGCATGTGCTGTGGCAGGCCTGCAGAAGCCAAAACCATTACCATTTATTTATGTGTTCAGCGTAAATATGACTGAGTTCATCCCACAGGTGTAACACTGATATGGCTAAGCCAAGAACTTAGCTGCTGTAGATTGTTTTCATAGTTGATGGGAAAATACAGAGAATCACTCTCTCAAATCTAACACCCAAATCATGTTCAGAGGTGTTTTTTCTTCCTCTTCTGATTAAAAATCTGTCCAGGATGACTTTGACATTCTAGTTAAGTGCCTGTAACCATTAAGGATAACCAAGGATGACATTACCCTGGACCACCCCAAAAAACAAACAAACCAACCCAAAACAAAACAACAACAACAACAACAACAAAAACCCAACAACAAAAAAAGGAGTCTTTCTACTGCCTAAAAATATAAAGCATCAAACTGAGTCATCTTATGACTGACTTGATACTCCCTGCTTTCTTCCATTACCAGCCCCATTTTTATGTCATAGTATCTTCAAGGTATCAAATCACCAAAGATATTACTGTCTGGCCACACTGCCAGACCCTGCTGTATACTGATGAAATATATACAGATAGCTTTTTATTCATAGCCAGTAAGTACAGCTTTAGTCTGTGGACAGTAAGTGATAACTTTCACAGAATAGTAACCCGTGGGAAAATGGAAAATATTTGATTTTCTTGGAAATACACTTATTTCAATATTATTGAAACAAGTGTCCTGTTATGTCAGTATTGTTGAAATAATCTTTCTTCTAATAAAATTAATACATTGAAAAATGTACTGTTGTACACTTAAAATGTAAATTACTTCCATTTTTCATTTGAGTGATGCATGCAATGCATTTGTATAGATATTCCTCCTAAATTTGAGCACATTGGCAGCCCAGGACTATTATTTTCACTTTTTTTATTTACAAAACATATGTGTGCATGCACAAATGGCGAATTGCTGTATTTTGTGATCATATTTCTATACTCATGATAGCCTGCGATATGTTTTAATTTTGGACATTGACCTTACTGAAATCTCAAGTTTTAGCGCCTTAAGGATTTAACGTCTTTGAGGTGGTTTTGTGGCATTTTGTTTGGTTGGTTTTATTTTTCACTAAAATGCACAGTCATGATGCTTAATTAATATACATTCATTTAATCTATTCATCAGTAAAAGTGGTTTTCCATCTCCAAAAGACAGTCAGTGTGAGTAGTTTTATAAAAAAAATTCTTAGATTTTTTTTTTTTCAATGTGAGTGAGCAAACTGGTGCTTTGAAGTCATAGGTCTGTTAGAACAACCCAGGTTGTATGTCAGCTTTTCAGCAGCTGGCTGTTAAGATAAATAATGGAGTAAAAAGTGTAATCAGAGGAAGGTTGCTAGTAGAAATGAAAAGTTCCAAATTATATTTTTTCACCCTTTTGAGAAATACACAATTATTTGGTGGTTTATTGAGAAGAAAGCTATTGGATTTACTAATGAGATGTACACTACAAAGGACATTTTAAATATTTTTTAGCACTCTTACACTAATGTTTCTAGTAGCTGCTGCTAGGTATTTTTGATCTGTTTCTGTCTGCCTTAGTAAGACCATTTTTATAATGGTTGAGGTGGTACAGAGAGACTATGGGAATCTTAGCAAACTGAAAAAATATGAAGCAAGTTTTAGTTCTCATGCTACATAAATGTCAACAAATGTAGAATTCATTTTAAATATGCTAGTTTTTCCTAGGAAATACTCTCTTATTTACAGGTCATTTGGTATCTTATTTATTTGTAGTGTATACTTATTGTATATTTGTAGCTACATATAAAGACTGTGCAAGAAAGCATTACATAATTGCTATGTCTCCCACAAGACCATGTCTCTCCTCACATTAACTGCGTACTCATCAAAATAGTTTCTGGAACATTAGGGCAGAGTGGGCTGAGAATAAAAGAGAACAAAAGAAAGAAACAAAATTATGTGCAATGCCACCAAAGAGTGGGAGAGTTCAGAGCAGCAAGCTTCAGAGGCTGATCCTCAGAGGTGATAGAATATGAGAGAGATCCAAAGGAAACTGCAAATTGCTGCAACACATTAAGCCATGGAGTTGTGCTCCAGCAGCGCTGAGTGACAGTGGAGGTGTTGTGCATGGTTACAGATACGTTTTTGTGGCCAGTCTCAATTCTGAGTGAGTTTGTCTGAGAAGGTCTGGGTTCTAGTGTCTGTGATACTAAAGCCTTTCTCCAAAAATTACTATTTGTCAGCAGGAAGGTTCTTGATTGAAGGAAAAACTGCAGAAACATTTGCCTGAAAATCCTCATTCACTTTCTGCTTATCTCAGGAGGGATGTGTGTGTGTGTAGGAACAGAGGAATAGTGTCTTGACTGAATGAAATTTCTGTATAAGTGAAAGCATATGCCCTCAGTTGCTGCAGCTGAATAACTTCTGTGACAGATACATCTTGGAATATACCTTTAAATTGTGAGTTCTGTGGAGCTGATTTCATGTTTTGGAGGCTTTCAGGCTTTCAGCTAGTATGAGAAAGGAAGCAATGATTCAGTCTTTTCTAGTTAAATATATTTTCATTTACATTTAGGTCCTTATATAAAGTATTTATAATGAACTAATTCTGGAAGATGTTATCATGCTGTTTTATTCATAATAAGAACAGAAGCATTAAAGTGAATATTATGGAAATGTTTAAATTTCTGTTCTTAAGGCTTCTGTACTCAGAATAACTCTGTAAAGCTTGCACATTGGGAATTGGTAAAAAAAAAATGAAGTATTTCTTTGGATTTTTCTTTTTCCAAAACAGACCATACATTCTCAGTTTAGTGTTGAGATTAAAGTGGTGAATGATGCAATACATGTTAAAAGATGCTCTTATTTTAGCTGAAACACCACAGTATAGCATTTGCAGATCTTGAATTTGAAGGCTTGGATTCTCTGATATTGTACTTCACAAATCAATAGGACTCCAGTGTGCATCAAGAACTAAATAGTGCTGAAAACTTAAGTTACATTTTTGTCACAGAAAAAAATGTACCTTGTTATTTATTTAAACAAGGAAAAAAAAAGAAAGAAGTAACATTACTTAGATTTTACTTCAGAACAACTCAAAAACTAAACCAATGCACTCTTAAATGATTGCATCAGTTGTTATTTGCAAGGAAAATAATACTGGAATGGAGGATTAAAGTGCAGGATTTCTTTGTATTGCTCAAAAATGAAAATTCAAAGTATGTGAAGATAGCACTACTTTTATTCATGGCTTTGAGTATTGCTTGTAAGTACAATGGTGATTTTGATTGATGGTCAAAATGTTGATTTCCTGACATCCCAGTCTAAGATTCTCTTATGACATTATTTGACAAGCTCAAGCAGAAAAAAGAATGCAGAGTGACTTGCTGGTCTACACATGCTGGAACACATGTATTTAAATTATTAACATGTAATTTGCACTTCCATTGTGCATAGTATATGCATATCTTTTCTTCATTTCTATGTAGAAAAAGGTCTTTAACACTGTCAGTCATGTGTAATTGATATTTAAACACAGCTGCTGGTGTTGATTATGTTGTTGCTATAAATGCATACACCGGATAAAACATTCCTGGCTGGCTTGCTTTGTCTCTTAGTGGTGTGCTTGAATAATAGTAACTCACATACACACCGTGGCACATCTGGACTTTTTGGTCTGGACTTATGTGAATTGTTCTAGCAATTTGTTCATTCCATTAAAAATATTTGGTTATACAGATGGTTATTGGCAAACAAAATGAGGGTGTTTTGTCACACTAGAGGTATTTGCCAACTGCTTTAAAATGCTGGTCAGTATAGTGTGAAACTTCGAACTCAAATGCCAAAACAGTCATAAAAGAAGGAAAACCATATTTGTGAAACTGTTGACTTCAAGAACTTAGCTGAAATTTTGATTACTTGTAGGAAAAATCCTTTAACTTCTAAAACTGCAGTGATGTTGTTTTGGAACTTTATTATAAAGCAATAAGTGCATTATCAGTTTTATTTTCTGAAGTGAATGAAGATTCTTACAAAAACAGTAAACAATGTTAGCTCAGGATGGTTGAAATGCAGTTTCAGGTGCTATAAAAATGTAAACATAACACACAAAAATAGAATTTTGTTCTTTGAAAGTGCCAGATAAGATCATTGGTATATCAGGAAAGGAACCGCCAGAGAATTGTTATTTATTACTATTACATTACCTCTTCTGCTCTCTAAAACTGCAAATTGAGGGGGCAAATGAAAAGTATTGGTGCCCAAGTTATGGTTTTGTTCATTGTATCAGTTAGAGCAAAGGAGACATCCAGGAATAGGTGAATAATAAATATAAACTTCTGGCTATGTTGCTGGTGCTGTAGAGAGTTTTTTGGCTTTTATGACAATGGGGCATTCTTTGATGGCTATAACCTGTTAGGGAGAAATGGAATCCACCTGTCTAGAAGAGGCAAGGGAATCTTTGGCAGCAGGCTAGCCAACTTGATAAGATGGGCTTTAAACTGAAAGATTTAGGGGAGTGGATCCAAGCGCAGAATAATCTAGGCCAACCAGGGCATCAACAAATGTTTCTGTTTTTCATGATGATAGCCAGAAGACCAACCACTTCAAGGGAGCATATAGCTATAGTGGGTCCCCTTCAGGGAATCCTGCATGGGCAATATACGGGAACAACTAGAGATCTCTGTGTGATTGCAGGGCCATGATCTCATTTCAGTTACAGAGACATGGTGGGATGGCTCACACATCTGAAACGCTGTCACAGACTGCAGTGTACATTTTAGGAAAGACAGGCCAGCAATGTGAGGTGCTAGAGTTGCAGATTTTCTATTTTCAGTTAAATGTACGCTTTTTCACATAATCATTGTTGTAAATGATACATTACTTTACCACAATGAAATTGTTAAACACACTGATGATTCATATTTACCAGAGCAGGCAAACAAAACATGCTGAAATAATTTAACAACTCTTTGCTCTAAGGCAGCAGTAGCTGTGCAAGGAGATGACAACCATGCTGAGATGCCCAGGACAGCCAGACTGTATAAGTACTTCATACAGTCAGGAAAAATCACTCTCCAGAGGGTGATTTGAAGCAGGTACATTAAGATCCTCTGTAGCATGCACATTATGATAAAAATCACTCTCTAAAGAAAACTAGCTCTTTTTTACTGATCAGGGAGCTTAAGTAGACTAACTTCTTAACTGGAGTGTCTGAAAAGTTAACCTGTGTGATACACTTTCCAATATCTCTGAAAATTTTCTAACTGAATAAAATAGTATCTCACAGGCAAAGAACAGAAGATCAAAATCTGAGTATGTGTTCAGAACAGCTGTGAGCTGGCAATGCAAAGAGATACCTGCAAACACAAAGAAAGATTAAGAAATACAATAATCTTAAAGCACATATTTTCTTTGCACCAAATAAATGTGATCAGAGAACCGTTTTTTTTTAAGGCAGTGCAGCCATGGGCCTTTATTTACCTGAAGATATCACTGTAATCCTTTGGCACTGTTAACATTTTTGCCCCTTTTCTACTAGAGATTTAACCTAATCTTACATTTAAATGACTGCAAAAGAAGTAGCTAGGAAATCTTCGTCACACTGCAGTTTTACCCCTGATCTTTACAATTTGGTTGACCAAGGAGCCGGCAAATTGCACAGTAAAATACAGCAGTATGGTTTTCATAATTTCATCAAATCTTTTCCTAGGAAACTGCAAATGTTTACACTCTGAGTATTCTGTGCATCAGTCTTGGAAAGCAGATGTGTTGAAAGACTGTTACAATAATCAATAATGTGGAGGAGCCCTATGAAGCAGGGCAAACTGCTTAACATCACAGCAGCAGGTTTTGCTTCTAATTCTTTCAATTTCAGCAAAGATTAGAATAAATTAGTTTGTGTTAACAATTATGTAACAGCACTGTTAAAATTGCTAGTTATAAATAGTATCATTGTTTTTTTCTGTTTGCCTTTTTTTTTTTTTTCTTCAAGGGAAGTTAAATTTATCAGTAAAGAGAAAATATTCAGATCATACATACCAAAACCCAGAGCTTTCGAGTCTTAGTTCTGTGACTTTAGAAACCACAGCTTAATTTCCTTTCTTCTATTTTCTGTTTATAAAAATATATTTTCTACATTCTTGCAGATGTTCAAAATGTAATTATCAGTATGAGAAGTAATATATGCATACACTTCATTCTTTTTTTATGCACAGATCTATTCCAGTAGGAAAAAAAAACAACCTTTCAGAATACATTGACTGATAAGATTCTGTGTTTTACTCAGGTATCTTGTCCTTTTGCAGGGCATATTATGAAATTACAGCTTCGTCCAAACATTTACCTTTGATTTTTTTCTTTTGTCAAACTTTATCCTTTCCTTTCTTGAAGGAAAGTTGTAATTCAGAATCTAGTGTAATTTCATATGTAAGCTTTTAAGGCTCAGAATGATCAGCCATGGAACAATGTTCAATTCTTTTGAAAGCAAGCCATTCTCTACTGGGCATCAGCCTCAAGCAAGGATTAGGCAGGATGCTTCCTAAATTAAGGGCAACTAACAGTTTCTGTTGATTCTTAAGGAAGGACAGATGTCTAATATGGATTAGCTAGGTTACCACTGAGAGATCCATCATGGTGTTTACAGGACTTAAATCAAATAGTCTGTTATCCCAAGTCCTGTTTCACATCGACATTTTAGGTGGAAAAAAAAAAAGTCTGTTTCAGATCTTTCTTGACACTTGGAACGAAACACCCTTTCTGTTGTTTCAGAAGTTATGTATTCCCCCAAGAAAAATAATGGAGGAACAGTTCTAACTTTATTTTCATGTCTAAAACTTTAAAAATAGTGTGTGGGGGTGGTATTCAAAACCATGTTGACGAAACAACAACAGCTGGTCTTCACCCCTTCAAAATGAGTGCGGAAAAGTACTTTAGTACTTGAATTGTTAACTTGGTTTACTTATATTAGCATATTTATCACTTTTAAAATGTCATTGGAGGAACCTGGGGAACCATTTGAGAGAGGAATACTGTTATGGTAGCACTCACAAAACAGACATCAATTTCTAGCCAAAATGTGGATTTGTTGTAGCCAGAATTACTTGGCACTCCTTCTGACACAATCAAGTTCCAAGTTTGGATGTCAGGTGGGAATATACTGCTACACAACTAATCCCTAAGCTTTAGGGAATATTCTGTCTGGAAAGATGAGCCAAAATATCTGCACAGTCACTCATAAAATGGAAAACCTCACACTCAAGGTTACCCCAAAATAACACACTCACCAAAAGTGTGGGATGAGGACTCAATCTGTAGACATATCCTTAGAATAGCATCCCAGTCTAAGGGGGAGGTCTAATTGCAAGACTTGTTTTCTTCTAGGGAACCAACTCAAAACTCAGCTCTATGTCAGTTCTCCATTTATACCCTTGTCAACCATGCACTGTGCTCCTTGCAATTAGATGGAGGCAAGCCCAGGGCAAAGACAGGCTAAAGGCCTAGACTTTGAGGTGCAGTTTAATCACTGTGAAGGGCCCATCTTTATCAGGTCTCTGGCAAATCCTGGCATTTGTCAAGTGCCTGTCAAGTTTAGGGTAGATCAGGCTGTTGGAAGGGCTGGGAAGCTGCTCTGAGCTGGTCTATTAAACTGCTATGCACTTGTTGGAGGCAAAAGCAGTGCTTCCATTCTGCAGCCCTGTTCTAACTGATAAGATTGTCTTCTCTGAAGTATAAATATCACAGACGCATAAAGCTGAGTTAATGTTACCAAGATAACCTTAACATCTACTTCAGTTTTTGCTTTCTCATAATATTTGAAGTATGACGTGAAATTCAATATAGTTTTGTGCTCTTTCTTTTTAATTTGCTTTCTGAAGGTGCCAAATGATCAGAAGATGATAAATGGTGAACAGCATGGAAACAAAGCTTCTAGATCACATTTAATACGAGGCAGATTGTTCCACCAATCATTATACAACATTACTTCCAAGATACAAGGGCACTCTTTCCAGGAAGTCAAGAAGCAGTAATAAAGATGTATATTCTGGGGATAAATTGTTGTCAGATTACTGCTGAGAGAGACAGTATTGAGAGGTGACTGGAGCAGGGCTCAAGCTGGGATGCTGCGTCGTGTAGTGGGAAAGACAGTGAAAGAGAATCTCAGACAGGAGCCAGGGACAGCTGATGGTACTTAGGACTTGTACAGTGCCCTATCATCGTGATACACCTCCTGGAAATAGTGATATTCCTCTCCCGATTCCTGCACTGTGTAAACAGAGCATACTTAGCAAGGCTCTATCTTTTATCCTCTGCGTTCCTGCTTGCTTTATTCTGTGCTGCACTCTCAAGGAGGTGCCAATATAATTTCACAGAAATGTACTCAGAAAAAATAGTTTTCTGACCAGGGCTGAAAAGGGGGGGGGGGGGGGGGCGGGGTTTGAATTGGTACTACAGAGGTGTTATTTTTGCAGAGAGTTACTGCAACATATCTGAGCTTAAATATTTTCATTTTGCAGGAGGCTTTCTCAAAGGACTTGTTTAAACAAAAATCTTTAAGCATGGCATTTGGTTCCATGATCTAGTTGTTTGGGTGGGTAGGATTGGTTGATAGGTTGGACGCGATGATCTTGAAGGTCTCTTCCAACCTGGTTTATTGTATTGTATTGTAATATTTATGTTGTCCTTTCTACACAGCATTTTGTGCTCTTCAGAGTTCATAGTGTGAGCTGGCAAATCCTTGGATAGGAGGTCATTTCCCATAGTAAATGCAGGACATGGTGCTAGAAAGAAACATGACCCTTACTTATCAGAACACATATTGTGGCAGGGTAGATATGAGAGATTATTCAGCCTTCTAGATGAGACCTAAGTGTCAAAGTGCTAAATATTTGTCAGAAGCCTGCTGCAGGTTTCAGAAGAGTAATGAACCTGTTTTCCTCCAGATAACAATCACAGCGATTTGCACATGGGCACCCTACCCGTTTGTTTTTGTTTTTAAGTTGGTCCCTGTCTTTGCTATTCTTTTCTTGTCTTGAGTACCAATTGGCATTTTTAAATAATTACTATATTCATCTGAATGCATAGTCCTACATTTGATGGGAGTGGGGTGATTCTTGCATTGGTTTAATACGGCATTTGAAGTTTACCATAGGAAGTGGGTGCTGTAAAAATGTTTTCTATTATGATAAGAAAATCAAACATTGTAGTATTTTAGTATCAACCACAAAGTGAAATCAGAGGAGATTTAAAAGGCCCCTGAAATGGTGGTCTTTTATACGGAGTTGTTATATTTGTTGGAATCTAAAGCTGTGAAGCTATTAACATGATAACAACACTGAAATCTGACCAGTTGCTGAATGTTTGTGCTAAGATACAGAGAAAACCAAGCACGTGCATCCACTTGTGCCATTATAAAGACTGTGAAGTCGAGATCTTATCCACCAGGTCTGGACTGTGTCCTAGGGGAAACAGTTTGTAGTGCAGATGTTCATAGACTATTATTCTGCAACTAATGCTGTTATTATTATATTGTTATATCTGAATAATAAAGCATTGAAATAAATCTAAGAGGAACAGATTTGCAGCACCAAATCTGTCCTATTAAAAAAAATTGAAACCTGTCCAAATTAATGGATTTTGTTAGGAGTCTTTTTCCCCCACAGTTTATGTCAGTATTTTAAAATATTAGTTCTGTGACCATGCACAGGTAAGAGGAAATAAGATAGAAAAAAGAATTTTGTTTTTGCAGATAAAGAAAATTGCAAACTCTTCCAAATTTTCATTGACATTTTCTGCCACTGTACTCACATTTGGAGCTGTTTCTTGTAGCTCTGTTTTCATATGAAAGAAAACCTGTTCTGTCTAGAGAATACTAACCACTGATTCTCATATGAAAAATTGTCATTTTACATGTAATCTCAACTCCTGATTTTGTGCAGCCTCAAAGTACGGATTTGTTAATTCTTTCTTGTCCTTTCCCTTGTGGAGCAGAGAGATGTTCTTACAGAAGTCTTTACATATCTAGCAATGTTTCTTTCATTTTGCTAGAAACATTTCTGAAGTTTGAAGCATCTAAAATGTCAGTAAGGATGCTTGCTCATGATTGTATTTTAAATATTTCATAATTTACATCTAAAATACATGGGGTGGAAGATTTAAAGCTAGAAAGAAGCCCATGTATATTAGGAGTGCAATGGAACAAATTTATCTGAAGGTGTAACATGGTCATTTCAGGAAGACACAAAGTTCTTTCTGGATTTATTTCAAAACAGTTGTAAAAAAGGAGACTATCTTTTCCAATAGTAGTAAGTTTCCTAAACACAGAAGTGCAGACATCAAAGAAAAATACAGGAAGCAAGGTGCTTTAATACTATAAACTTCTGTAAAATCCTGCAAAGACAAAAAAGTTCAGGTCAGGAGTTCCTGGATGTAAAACATCTCTTCACATCTTTTCTCATGGAAATACTCATATTCTGTTTTTCAGAATGTTTTTGCTAGATAAACAAGTTATGTAAATACCCATTTCTTCCTCAGTTCCTCAGAGTGCAGACATGAATGAAGGAGTGAATGAAGCAGCATTTGCCCTTAAAAGGACTGTCTCTCATCTTCTGACATGGCTTCAAAAAGAAAGAAGTTTATTCTTTACATTTGGCATTCAGTATACAAGTACAGATGGATTAATAAAATACAAAGTACAGAAAGGAGTTGGAAACACAATGAATTGTCATTACAACTATCAAGCCAGACTCTTTAGTCTGTTTATCTTTCCAATTTCCCTTTTAACATCACTCCTTCTACGCAAAAATGTGTAGTACTGTGTCAAGCAAGACTGCAAGAAAGATTTTAAATACAGAGAAGCCACTCTTGAAACAGTCATGTTTTTTATATGGTCACATGTTTTGTGCTAAAATTCCTGAATTTTTTTCTTTTCTTCTGCAGTTTGAACTGCTTTATCTAATAATTCATCATGTGTAAAAAATGCACACTTATTTTACTTTCTAATGGTATAATCCTGGAAATTTATTTTTTGCTAGATATTTGCTAGTTCTAATTGAATATGAGAAGGTGTGAACCACTAAACTTCAGAATTTTTAATATAATGAACAAAAATGGAGATGAATGCAAAGTTATGCAATTCAGATTATACCAATTCTTGTATTTTGTCTTTAAAGTTCATACATAAAGCTTTGTAATTTTCTTCAGAGGACTTTCTTGTAAGTTGTAGCACAACATATTCCTAAATCATCTACAGATGGTTAGAAATGGTTCACTCTGGACTACAATTGCCTAGGGACTGTCCAGCCCTGAACGCCTATTTTGGCACTCTTTCTGTGATTTGTCACTGAAGAGTGTGCATCTGGAAAGCTAATTGACAAAACACTCCAGCTCTTAGGAGTATGGTTTGGAAGGACAAATAATCATGTTTGCAAACAGTTAACCAGTGAGAGTTACGGTAGACCTTGAAGATTGCACGAGCACACAACTACCTAGTGTGAAAAGACCCTGTAAAGCTGGCATGACTTGCAGTGCAATCATTGCATCCCTAATTTCAGACAGCAGTTAAGGCCATTGTGTTTAGTCTCGTGAAAAAAACGAAAGGGGCCGTGGGGGGAAAAAAAAAAAGTCAAATTTCTAGGAATTCTGTAGTCCTAACCAGGGCCTTTTTGACTGGATTAGGTTTTGTTTGGCATCTCCCTGTCTCTGTATTGCTATTGAGCCTGGCCAAGCTGGCAGCCCATGGCTTGGACAGGATCACACTGTGTTGGGTTAGGAAGTGGCTGGAGGGCCGAGCACAGAGAGTGGTGGTGAATGGTGCCACATCCAGCTGGCGGCCAGTCACTAGTGGAGTGCCCCAAGGATCAGTACTGGGCCCCATGCTCTTCAACACCTTTATTGATGATCTGGATGAGGGCATTGAGTCCATCATCAGTAAATTTGCAGATGACACCAAGCTGGGGACAGGAGTTGATCTGCTGGAGGGCAGAGAGGCTTTGCAGAGGGTCCTCCACAGGCTGGACAGATGGGCAGAGTCCAATGGCATGAGATTTAACACATCCAAGTGCCGGGTTCTGCACATTGGCCACAACAACCCCAGGCAGTGCTACAGGCTGGGGTCAGAGTGGCTGGAGAGTGGCCAGGCAGAGAGGGACCTGGGGATACTGGTTGATTGTAGGCTGAACATGAGCCTGCAGTGTGCCCAGGCAGCCAAGAAGGCCAATGGCATCCTGGCCTGCATCAGGAACAGTGTGGCCAGCAGGAGCAGGGAGGTCATTGTGCCCCTGTACACTGCACTGGTTAGGCCACACCTTGAGTCCTGTGTCCAGTTCTGGGCCCCTCAGTTTAGGAAGGATGTTGTCTTGCTGGAGCGTTTCCAGAGGAGGGCAACAAAGCTGATGAGGGGTTTGGAACACAAGCCCTATGAGGAAAGGCTGAGGGAGCTGGGGTTGCTTAGCCTGGAGAAGAGGAGACTGAGGGGTGACCTTATTGCTCTCTACAACTCCCTGAAGGGAGGTTGTAGCCAGGCAGAGGTTGGCCTCTTCTCCCAGGCAGCCAGCACCAGAACTAGAGGACACAGTCTCAGGCTGCGCCAGGGCAGGTTTAGGCTGGATGTTAGGAAGAAGTTCTACACGGAGAGAGTGATTGCCCATTGGAATGTGCTGCCCGGGAGGTGGTGGAGTCACCTTCATTGGAGGTGTTCAGGAGAAGACTTGATGGGGTGCTTGGCTGCATGGTTTAGTTGTTGGGTGGGTTGGATTGTTTGATGGATTGGACGCGATGATCTTGAAGGTCTCTTCCAACCTGGTATATTGTATTATTGTATTATTGTATCGTGGTCCAAGTACAATGGAAAATTTGATAAAGAACTTTTGCAAGTACCGATGTTAGCTTCATGCAGTAGAAAGGAATAAAAATTTGTGAGAGATTAGACAGCCCAGTTCTAGATCATCTTCGACACAGGCAGGGAAATTCTGAAGCCTGATTATGAGATACTATTGTCATCTTATGTTGGCTGTTAATAGGAAATACTATTTAAGAATCTGTTGTGGTTAAGTTCTAGGTACCTACATCTGTTCAGAAGTATTGGGAAATTAGAAAATTTCTTGTCACCAATGCCTGGCCTTTTTCTGCCCACTTGGCATTGTCTCTTGAAAACTTGGAGATTTGGTTTTATTCCATGTAGGTTTTTGTGGGTTTGTGTCTGAAAGTGGCAAACACATGGGAAGGATAATCTTGTATCATCAAGATATTCCTATTAAATCCTTTCTCTTTTCCTAACCCCCCAAAAGTCCTGCTATCCTACTATGCATTTATGCTGTTTCTGTATCAGGACAGAATTATTTTTCTGCAGAATATAGAGTAATACTTAAAAAGGAACTGATACCATGTCTGTACAAATTACATCAGGGATTCCATAACAGCTTTCTATAAATGGTTTACTGTAATTTAGCATTTTATTTAGAAATTTATAGAGCTCTAGTCCTCAAGAAATGTGCAGGGGGTGAAGATTTTACAGATATATTAACTGATCTACAGTCATATTCTGAAATGATCAGATTATATGTGAAGTTTTAAGATTCGTTTCTGTATTGGTTGAAGTCCTCCAAACCTTGAAAATAAAAAACTAAACCATTTACTTGAAAAGGGAGGTTTTAAAAAGTTATTTTCCAGAAACTTGTATTTTTGAAATACTAATGATATCCAGATTTCCATGCTACGTTACTTCTAATGTAGTTGAAAATGTAGTCCATTTTATGGCTTGTGAAGATAACGACTAATCATGATGTCTCTGTCTTCCCTGTAGTCTACTGTGATTTTTAATGGCTCAATTATTGCTCTGCTTCTTGGTCTACTGAAATTGTAGAACGTAATTTATCTGAAACTCAGCAAATAGCCTTTGTTTCGCATACACTGTGTATCATTTTGCCTGAAAGAGAATATTTCAGTTCAGCCTTCTCAACTTTTTATTGAATATACAACGCTCTTTCTAAAATGTATTTTGAATACAGTAATAATACACCTACATCTTATTTTTGGAAACTGCATTTCTCAGCTATAAAATACTGTATTTTCATTCTCTACCTCTGCACGAGCATAAAGACAATTTCATTTCTTGTGCCGCATGATATAATCAGCATTTGATTTAAGTAGCTCCTGGTTTTACCTGAACTGGGTTGAATTTGACTTTACACAGAATCGCAGAATCACCAAGGTTGGAAGAGACCTCAAAGATCATCAAGTCCAACCCATCACCTCATGACTAAACCATGGCACCAAGCGCCACATCCAATCCCCTCTTGAACACATCCAGGGATGGTGACTCCTCCACCTCCCTGGGCAGTACATTCCATGGCGAACGACTCTCTCGGTGAAGAACTTTCTCCTCACCTCGAGCCTAAACTTCCCGGCACAGCTTTAAGAGATTAAGGTTCAAAATTTTATACAAGAATTAATTTCTGAGAAATTTCACCTTAATGTCTTTGTAAATGTGATTTTTCAATATCTTTTGCTTAAATAGCATAAGTGAGCCATCACAGCTGAAGGCCACAATGCATCTAGTTCAGGGGAAAAAGGACAAAAAATATGAAATTGTAGCCAAGGGGAGTACTATTTATATTAGCAAGAAGTCTTTAAAAGTCATAGTCTGTACTTACTTTCCATTAACTCTCATCTCTTAGTTCTCTTAGGGCTATGGTTTCATGTCAACCATTCATTACTGGTCTAAGGGTTGGGCTGTGGATGATCTTTGAGATCTCTTCCAACAGAATTCTAAAAAGACTCCCACTTTCAGTGAACAGATTAAAAATCAAATTATGTATCAGCCTTTAGGAATTTAGTATTGATTGTATTAAGGAAATACACCACTGACCTACTATTTTTGGAGGAGACAAAATGGTAATGATTTTTCTTTTTTTTTTTTTTTTTTTCTTTGTAACAAGAAACTTTTCTGTGCCTTAAGTACCAATAGAAAGATGAAGACTTCACAATTTGTCTAGCTAAAGGAGAAATTCTGGTTCATGGTGTCATGATGTTTGGGGATTTTAAGTGAATGTGGTAGAATTTCTTTTTTTTTTTTTTTCCTGTCTTTTTCTGTAGAAAAGTCTACTTAATTTGGTCATCCAAAGCACTCTTCTGAAAAGTATAAAATGTCTTTCAGAGAAACTATGTGACAGTCTTCTTGGAGGGTTGCGTTTCCCTCCAGGGAAAACCTTTCAGCACCAAACTGTTTGTAGTGCCATATGAAAATGCTCAGATTTTCAGTGAAAGTAGAAACTGGCTCAAGGTATTCATTCAAAAAGCAGAACTAACACAGTCCCAATGAAATATTAGCTTTATGATATGACAGCTGACTTCAGTCTCAATTTGCCTTATGGCTTTTGTTCTGTGAAATAGTGACCCTCAAATTTCAGAGGTACCTTTGATTTCCAGAAAGAAACTGAAGAAATCTCACTCTGGCTGTTTTTGATTGTGTATTTGGGTACTATCCACTACATTGTGATTGTGTGTATCCATTGTGAAAGCAGCAATAATTTTAATATATTGGGTCACTGTTTCGTGCTCTCAAACATATTTTCTGTGTTACTTTTCTAACTATCTGCACAAAATTCTTGACATTAATAGGAAAAGTCAGGAATTTGAATATCTATTATCTGTAGTCAAAGAATGTAGCCAAAACAGATTTTATTTTTCTTATGAATATATAAATTTCATTGGAGATGTTATTAAAAAAAAAATATCTTACTGTCCAAGATACTGGAGGAGGGGAGCTAAAGACAAAAGGCTCAGCATTGGATCATTCACATGAAAAGTTCAAAAATTGTGCTGAATTATAGACAACATCTTAAAGCAGATCTTCATTATAGAATCTCTTGCCCATTATTGCAACAAATATCTCCATTCTGCACAAATATTTCAGTTTTCTGTGGTGGGAGGCAGTGTGTGATGGGCTCTTGTTTCTTTTCAGTAGTTGAGACAATTCCTGTAAAGTGGAAGTCATTGCTTCATGGTTTGATTTGATCCAAGAGGTTTCAGTCATTGAGATCAAGACGTATAATGCAATAAATAAACATCTGGAGAGGGCATCTCTGTACAGTTTTAAACCATACTGAGATAGAATCATAGAATCATAGAATCAGTCAGGGTTGGAAGGGACCACAAGGATCATCTAGTTCCAACCCCCTGCCATGGGCAGGGACACCCTACACTAGATCACGCTGGCCAGAGCCTCGTCCAGCCTGGTCTTAAACACCTCCAGGGACTGGGCCTCAACCACCTCCCTGGATAACCCATTCCATGGCTTCACCACTCTCATGGTGAAGAACTTCTTCCTCACATCTAGCCTGAATCTCCCTATTTCCAGCTTCATTCCGTTCCCCCTAGTCCTATCACTACCTGAGATCCTGAGAAGTCCCTCCCCAGCCTTCCTGCAGGCCCCCTTCAGATACTGGAAGGCCACAATGAGGTCACCTCGGAGCCTTCTCTTCTCCAGACTGAACAGCCCCAACTCCTTCAGTCTGTCCTCATAGGAGAGGTGCTCCAGCCCTCTGATCATCCTCGTGGCCCTTCTCTGGACACGCTCCAGCATGTCCACATCCCTCCTGTAATAGGGGCTCCAGAACTGGATGCAGTACTCCAGGTGGGGTCTCACCAGAGCTGAGTAGAGGGGGAGAATCATCTCCCTTGACATGCTGGCCACACTTCTCTTGATGCAGCCCAGGATCGGATTGGCCTTCCAGGCTGCAAGTGCACATTGAGAGCTCCTGTTGAGCTTCTCATCCACCAGCACCCCCAAGTCTCTCTCCTCAGGGCTGCTCTCCAGCCAGTCACTGCCCAGCCTGGATTTGTGCCTGGGATTGCCTCAACCCAGATGCAGGACCCTGCACTTGGTCTTGTTGAAGCTCATGAGGTTGGCTTGTGCCCACCTCTCCAGCCTGTCCAGGTCCCTCTGGATGGCATCCCTTCCCTCCAGGGTGTCCACTGCACCACACAGCTTGGTGTCATCAGCAAACTTGCTGAGGGTGCACTCGATGCCACTGTCCATGTCACCCACAAAGATGTTGAACAAGACAGGTCCCAGGACTGATCCCTGAGGGACTCCGCTTGTCACTGGCCTCCACTGGGACATGGACCCGTTGACAGCCACTCTTTGGGTGCGGCCATCAAGCCAATTCTTTATCCATCTAGTGGTCCATCCATCAAACCCATGTGTCACCAGCTTGGAGACCAGGAGGTGGTGCGGGACAGTGTCAAAGGCTTTGCTCAAGTCCAGGTAAACGACATCAGTTGCTCGCCCCTCATCTATTAATGCTGTCACCTGATCATAGAAGGCCACCAGGTTTGTCAGGCAGGATTTGCCCTTGGCAAAGCCATGCTGACTATTCCCAATCACCTCTTCACTGTTCTTCTGAGTCATTAGTGCCTCCAGGAGGATCTGCTCCATGATCTTTCTGGGCACAGAGGTGAGACTGACTGGCCTGTAGTTCCCGGTTCCTCCTTCTTGCCCTTTTTGAAAATGGGAGTAATGTTTCCCCTTTTCCAGTCTGTGGGGACTTCCCCAGTCTGCCATGACTTCTGGAATATAATAGAGAGGGGCTTGGCAACCTCATCTGCCAGTTCTCTCAGCACCCGTGGGTGTATCCCGTTGGGTCCCATGGACTTGAACACTTTCAGGTTCTTCAGGTGATCACGAACCTGTGCTTCACTTATGATGGGCAGTTCTTCCTCCCCGTCCCTGGCATCGTCTGCCGTGACACCAGGAGTGTGGCTGGAGGCCCTTGCAGTGAAGACTGAGGTAAAGAAGTGATTGAGTACCTCAGCCTTTTCCACTTCACTAGTGACTAATTCACCACTTTCCTTTCTGAGGGGGCCCACACCTTCCCTAGTCTTCTTCTTGCCATTAATATACCTGTAGAAATTCTTAGTGTTCCCTTTAACCCCCCTGGCTAGATTCAGTTCAAACTCTGCTTTGGCTTTCCTGACCAGGCCTCTTGCTGCTCGGGCAGCGTCCTTATATACCCCCTGTTCTATCTGTCCTTCCCTCCACTTCCTGTAGAGTTTCTTTTTAAGTGATAGTGTGTCCAGCAGCTCCTTGTTCATCCAGGCAGGCCTCCTAGCATTCCTTCCTGCTTTTCTCCTTGTAGGTATACATAGCTCCTGGACACAGAGGAGGTGGTCCTTGAATACTGACCAGCTGTCCTGGGTCCCTCTTCCCTTCAGGGCTTCATCCCACGACACTTTGGCTAGCAGATCCCTGCAGCAATCGATCAATCTCTATGGATTTTACCATACACAGACTAATAAAAAAAAAAGGAAAATTTAAGACTGGGTAAAATTGGGAACACGTAGGCAGTTTATCACCTGAACTAATGACATCTGTCCTGATAATTCTGGCACAGCATTTTTTTCTGCAGTTTATTAGGATGGTGGACAAATTCTAGAAATTACTTTAGTCTGATAGTCTGTAATAAGCCTTAATTCAACATTTACAGATGTGTATTAGCACGTGACATATGTTTTTGCAGCATGACTGTACTATGTGTCCAGAGAAGGGCAACAAGGTTGGTGAGGGTTTTGGAACACAAGCCCTATGAAGAGAGGCTGAGGGAGCTGGGGTTGCTTAGCCTGGAGAAGAGGAGACTGAGGGGTGTCCTTATTGTTCTCTACAACTACCTGAAGGGAGGTTGTGGACAGTGGGAGGTTGGTCTCTTCTCCCAGGTAGCCAGCACCAGAACAAGAGGACACAGTCTCAAGCTGCGCCAGGGGAGGTTTAGACTGGATGTCAGGAGGAAGTTCTATACAGAGAGAGTGATTGCCCATTGGAATGGTCTGCCCGGGGAGGTGGTGGAGTCACCATCATTGGAGGTGTTCAGGAGGAGACTTGATGGGGTGCTTGGTGCCATGATCTAGTTGTTTGGGTGGGTTGGATTGGTTGATAGGTTGGATGCGATGATCTTGAAGGTCTCTTCCAACCTGGTGGTTTGTTGTTGTTGTTATTATTATTATTATTATTTTACATTACCACTTAAATCATCTCAAGGGGAGTGTTTTTGGTTTGTCTTCCTTAAACACATTGCAGAGAACACAAACAGGTCTCCATTTCCCCTAAAATAGCAAGGATAAAGCTGCTTTCCTCCTCAATAACAATTATTCATGTTTTTAGGGACTGTTATGTCTCAGATCAAAAGATAAGCTTAGAGACATTGGAGGAAAGTTAATGACGAAGACTTACATCTGTCTTACAGGTTATAATCATATTCTATCTATAACAAATCTCAATTAATACTAGCCCCTTTCAATGGCCAGCTACACTTATGCTGTATTTGGTAATAATTTTGTAGACAATTTTGTTATGTTTATGTTTGTTGCTTCCAACACTTTTACTGAAGTGATTTTGACCTAATATTGCATTTACTCATGCAGCTATCTAGACAGGTCAGCCTTTCATGCCAAGACTCCCTTCTGACTCATGCCAACTACATTTCTTTCAGGCAGAATTATTTTACTTTCACCTTTACCTAAGTCTAATTGAGCAGTTTCTCATCATATGAACGGACAGCTTGCATACAAAGTCAACAAAGTAACTATTTCATGGATATCTACCCTTGAACAGTTTTCATCACACTTCTGGTTCCCATCAAAGGCCTCAGCTAATCTGGAAGGCTTACACTTCAGTGGGACCTCCTGTTCACAGGTTCTTTGAAATGAACAGGTGTTTGTGTTAGCATAAATGTGTGATCAGGGCAAACTGGATAGACTTTTAATTACCAGGGTTATGACTATCTCTTCAGAGTGTCAGACCCTCAAAGAAATCACAGAGAAGAAGGCATAGGGACTGAGTTTTACATTCTGTTGATTCTTAAGACTGGCACTGAGACCTCTGGAAGTTTGAATATGGTAGCAGTTCTGAATTACAGATTCGTTGTTTGTCCTTCTATTCATATTTTCTTCTGATAGTCTAACAGTCTAATTAGTGATGTTAAGCACAATACTGCACAGTATAAAATAATAAAACCCAAAACCAAAACATAGCACCAATCCTTTTTAGGTGAAAAAAAAAAAAAAAAAAAAGGAAATAAAATAAACAAAAGAAAAAATATTAAAGTCCCTTTTCTGTCTTTTTGTTTTTCTGTCTTTCTCCTGTTTTATCCAGTTCTGACAGGACTGTAACTTTGAAAGACTTCTATGCATTGTGGTTCTTAAAGAGAGTCAAACTGATTAAGTATTTCCTTTATTTATAAATTACATGGCCATATTAATAAAGATATTAATAACCATTTATTAATATGAAAATTGCCAAATGTGTCAAAAGGTTCACTGTATGGTTAGAACATATTTACAATGGGAATGTACAGTATTTGGCAACTGTAGCAATTTAACTATTTTAGGCAACGTGGTAGGAAAACGCAAAGGTACTTAATGGCTTTTTTCCCTCAATTTTTAATAGCAGGACAGGTTGTTTTCCAGAGAACTGGCCTTCTGAGCTGGCAGATGGAGTCAGGGAGCAGTAAGTTCCCCTGTGATCCAGGAAGAAGTAGTTAGAGACCTGCTGAGCCAGTTGGATCCCCACAAGTCCGTGGGACCGGATGGGATCCATCCTAGGGTGCTGAGAGAGATAGCAGATGAGCTGGCCAAGATTTTTCAGCAGTTCTGGCTCACTGGAGAGGTTGTAGATTACTGGAAGCTGGCCAATGTGATGCCCATCCACAAGAAGGGCCAGAAGAAGGAATCAGGGAATTACAGAGCTGTCAGCCTGACCTCAGTGCCAGGCAAGATTATGGAACAAATCATCTTGAGTGCAATCACACAGCACTTAAAGGATGGCCAAGGGATCAGGCCCAGCCAGCATGGAGTTAGGAAGGGCAGGTCCTGCCTGACCAAGCTTATCTCCTTCTATAATCAGGTGACCCATCTGGTGGATGTGGGGAAGGCTGTGGATGTAGTCTGCCTGGACTTCAGCAAGGCCTTTGACACCGTCCCCCATAGCAAACTCCTGGTCAAGCTGTCAGCTCATGGCTTGGACAGGTGCACTCTGCACTGGGTTAGGAACTGGCTGAAGGGCCGATCCCAGAGAGTGGTGGTGAATGGTTCCACATCCAGCTGGCAGCCAGGCACTAGTGGTGTCCCCCATGCTCTTCAATATCTTTATTGATGATCTGAACAAGGGGATTGAGTCCATCATCAGTAAATTTGCAGATGACACCAAGCTGGGGCAGGTGTTGATCTGTTGGAGGATAGGAGAGCTATGCAGAATGATCTTGACAGGCTGGACAGATGGGCGGAGTCCACGGGCATGAGATTTAACACATCTAAGTGCCGGGTTCTACACATTGGCCACAACAACCCCATGCAGTGCTACAGGCTGGGGTCAGAGTGGCTGGAGAGCAGCGAGGCAGAAAGGGACCTGGGGGTACTGTTTGACAGTAGGCTGAGCATGAGCCAGCAGTGTGCCCAGGTGGCCAAGAAGGCCAATGGCATCCTGCCCTGGATCAGGAATAGTGTGGCCAGCAGGAGCAGGGAATACATTGTGCCCCTGTACTCAGCACTGGTTAGGCCACACCTCGAGTCCTGTGTCCAGTTCTGAGCCCCTCAGTTTAGGAAAGATGTTGAGTTGCTGGAAGGTGTCTCTTCTCCCAGGCAACCAGTACCAGAACAAGAGGACACAGTCTCAAGCCACTCCAGGGGAGGTTTAGGCTGGATGTTAGGAAGAAGTTCTTCACAGAAAGAGTAATTGGCCGTTGGAATGGGCTGCCCAGGGAGGTGGTGGAGTCACCATCATTGAATGTGTTTAAGAGGAGACTGGATGAGGCAGTTGGTGCTGTGGTTAAGTTGATTAGATGGTGTTGGGTGATAGGCTGGACTTGATGATCTCAAAAATCTTTTCCAACCTGGTCTATTCTATTGGATTCTATTTGATTGGATTTGATTTGATTCTATTCAGTTCTATTCATATTTAAGTTTGTGCCTATTGCCTCTGGTCTTGTCACAGCACCACTGAGAAGAGCCTGACTCAATCTTCTTTCCACTCTCCCTTCATATGTTTATTTCCATCAATAACATCCCACTGAGTCTTGTCTTCTAAAGATTGAACAGTCCCAGCTCTTTCAGCCTTTCCTTATATGTGTAAGTTCTCTCAGTCATCTTAGTGACCCTTTGCCAGTTTATTTTTTGTGCTGGTGAACCCAGGTGTGGGCTAGGTAAACAGAAAGAATTGCCTCACTCAACCTACTCAGTACTTAGCCTAACACAGCCCAGCCCAGCTCACTATTCACCTTCATTTCACAATGGCACATTGCTGTCTCATGTTCAACCCAGTGTGCACCAGGAATCTTAAACATCATTTTCTGTCAAGCTGCTTTAGAGATGAGTGGCCCCCAGCATGTACTGGTGCTTGAGGTTGTTCCTCCCTGGGTTCAGGGCTTTACACTTCCCCTCTTGAGTTTTGTGAGGTTCCTGGTGGCCCATCTCTCTATAGTGTTGAGGTCCCTCTGGATGGCAGTATAACTCTCTGGCATGTCAACCACTCCAGTGTCATCTACAAACTTGCTGTGGCTAGACTGTGCCCTGTCGTGCCCTGATACTTAATGAAGACATTCAAAGGGACTGTATGCAGTTTTCAGTCCACCTCACTGGCTGCTCAAACAGCACATACATCTTGTCTTTGAAGATCTTATGAATTTTTCAAAGGTCTCACTGAAGTCTGCCGCTCTCCTGTCATCCACAGGCCATTCACTTTATCACTGAAGACTAACAAGTTTGTCAAGCATGACTTCCTTTTGGTGAAGCTGTGCTGACCACTCCTGATTATTTTCTTGTCCTTAATAAATTATCTGGTTTCCAGGAGTAGCTGCCCATCATCTTCCCAGGGATGAAGGTGAGACAGACTGGGCTGTAGTTGCCTGGGTTCTTCTTCCCCATCTTGAAGATAGGAGTGACGTGCTTTCATCCAGTCTTCAGTCACGTCTCTCTTAAAATGGAGTGACACATTTTCAGAGGTCTCTAAACAGATTTTGGTATCTAGCTCATTGAACATCACAGTAAGTGTGCAGTAACATGGAAAATAAAACTCACAAGTAAATTTGAAACAGAGAACCTCCAAAGCATGATTAAGCAAGTCATATTCCAAAATACTCAATTTTTAAGACAAAGAAATTCAAGAAGTTAGTTTTTTAATTTCTGCAGGTGTAAGAACTTTTTTTGTTGTTTTCCTGTGCATGATTAGTCAAAGCTAGAAACTTTTGATCTCCATGGAAGGTAGGTAGGAGGGAAAAAGCTTTGTGATTTTTACCCATGTATCCAGTAATGCATATGTATTACTTTGGCACAAACATTAAGTAGAAAGCTGAAAACTTTGCTCTAATGCAAGCAAAGTGATCTTTGTGTTTGTATGTTAGTAAAACATTATCCAAGACTGATAGAGGTGAAATATAAAAATGCAACAGCCTTTCCCAAGGTCTATTTGAATTCATAATTTTAACACTCAGCATGCTGGGTTTACAAAGTTAGATGTGAGCAGATCTGTCTAATTGAGAAATGCAGTACCAGATAACTTTATAATTTAAATTGTGGTGTAACAGTGGTATTCTTTGATGTGCTTTGCACCTATGTGCTTCTGTCATGATTTATGTCTTTGTCTAATAAAAAATGTATATGGCTCAAGCTGTTGATGTGGTTGGCATCTGTTTCAGATTCATTTTTACTGACAGCAAGCTGCTACTGGCAAGCACTCAGCCTTTTTATCATCAAAAATACAGAGACTGGCATTCCTGCCATTGGTCTTTATTCTACACTAGAATTGTTCATCAGACATACTGCACTAAAACCTGTGATGGATGACAAGCGTTATGGAATATGCATTTTAAGTTTCCTAATCATAATTTTTAAACAATGCTGACACTTACTGAGTAGTTATCATAGCAAGTGTAATGCTAAATAGCCCTTGATAATGTCTAAGTTTTGAATCCCATCTCAAAGGTTATGGAATATCTATGCATATCTACATAGATATGTCAGAATATTTATCTGCAGTTTGTTAAGAGACAGAATAGTTTAGAAGAAGCCAAGTATTTGACTGTTAGTGGTATGACTCATTTCTCTATAGCTGTACTACATTTTCGTGCACCACCACAGAAGGGAGTGTGTGTTTGTGCACACATGTACATAAATGTACACAGAGACCATCCATGCATATATATTTGACATTGGATATGTGTTTAGACTTGAGGTTCAGCAAGAAATGGAAGCACTTTCTGGAGCACTCCATGCTTGAGGAGTAATATTTTTCCCAGTCCCTGAACTGCATGAATTAGGATATTGGAGTTGTTTAGGGGAGATTGCTAAGTGTAGTAAAAAAAGTGTTCTTCTGTCTGTGCTTTATGATGTTACTGCTGTTTTGCATTTATTAAAATTGTGGTCTTTCATGTTTGCTTTTCTACTATTCACATAGGCATCATCTATCTTCATGCTCGTATTCCCATTCACCTAGAGGCATTTCCTTTTGATATAATCCATTGTAATGAACCCCTGTATTTTTTGTGGATCTCCTCTAAACAGTCACTTAGTTTGTTTTCTGAGGAAATAATAGCAAATTAGTAAGCTGGAAGCAGTATATGAAGGTGAGAAGTATGTATTTATGCTCTAAAAACTATTATACATTAGCTGTGTCTCATTCTCCCAGTCTTCCTGTGGAACTTGTTTCCTTAGACAGTCTGTGCTATAGGTGTTGATTATGTCCTGTACACTGATTATTCCAGGAAGAGAAAGAATAATAATAAAATGAAATATGATAATAATGATGAGGGTGATTATTATAATAAAAGCAATAATAAAAATGACAATAATAATAAATTAATAGCAGCTCAATTTTCAATGTAATCTTACCAACTGTTAAAACAGACTTTGCAAAACCATCTGATTTTTTTGCATGAGACATTGTCTACAAGTTTAGATATATCAGTTCTCTTGGCAATCCAGTTTTGATCTTGGTTAAGAATGTTGAAATAGAAACTGCAAAACTGGTGCAGCACTACAGAACAGTTCAACAGCCTGTTCAGAGCCTGCAGTCCTAGAAGAAAACAGCAGAATCCTGTCTGAGAGCCGTAACTAGAGGGTAGTCTGCATTTTAGGAAGAACATGGAGTTAGCTCCAGTCAGTTGCTATTGGAATCAGAGGCCTGTCATTGCAGGAAGTAGTGCTTGTCTAGTGGATTGGCTGACTCTTTAATATGCCATGCTATGTGCTTCAATGAGTCAGGGCTATTTCATGTCTCATTTCCTTTTTTGTCTCATTTGTCTTAGAAGATAATTTGGCATTCTCTGAATTTATTTAACTGGCATTTCCCTGCTTGCCTCAAACACATGGTTTAGATTGCCTTGCCATCCAAAATTATTTGCTTCTGACCTGTCTTCTGCTTGTAGTTTTATGTACTTGGCAAGTATCTACTTGTACATATTTTAACCCTCTCATTGAATTGGTGTGATGTCTGTTACAGAGGAAAAAAAGCTTTATCAAATCACTCCTGACATCACTATGGCCTCAAGGCATCCTCAGGACAAAGTTTGTAAGCCTGTGTTGTGAACACCGTTCTCCTGATGGATTCAGGGAGGTACCAAGACTAGTCCTTTCTACAGTGATGGGGGAAGGTATGCTAGAAATCCCTAAAGGGTGAATGAGAAAAGTAAAGTGGTTCTGTGGGGAGTGTGGTGCTCTTTTGGTTCCACATGACTGTCACCAAGAATAAAGAGAAATAGCACAGAACAGGAAGAGATGAAAAATATGGTGTGGGAAGAAAGTACTTGATTTCCCACTTAAAGTAATTAAAAGGTAACAGTCTCAGTTACTTGTCAGTATAGACACCAAGATAGTAGTGATAGTTCTTAAATTCATGATATCAGTGAAACAAGATTAGTTTATGCTTACTGACTGATTGTCATTTAAGAAAATGAAAAATGGGGGGAAAATATAACAAAGTGTTCTTAGTATTAAAAGCAATGCATAATGCCAGAAATGAATAGTTTCTGTTGCTTTCATAAATATTTTGCAAGACTTCTGTTGCAGCACTTGCCTCTGGGTGTGTTTTAAATATTCAGGGAGGTTACAAAGACACCTCTGCTATTGTTCATCTAATCCATAACAGATTAGCTCTTTTTTTTTTTTTGTGGATGAAACACTTTTCTCAAAAAAGATTTGCTGCACAATGAACTGCATTTCACAAGAATTATTTTTAAAAGCATAGCCTTCTAATTTCAGGAAGTCATTTCAGGCTGTAAATTCTTAGTGAGTGGAGGTACTTCCCTGCAGTTCCTGATAAGTTGTTTTAGAGGCAGGAATGAAGATACTCCACCATCAATGTTTTCTAAACAGCTGCACACTTCACGTGCTAGCAATACTTCTGCATATTCATAGTATCTTCCCATTTTGAGGTACCTGATAACACACTAGTAGTTCTCAAGAGTGGAAGACTATTATTTCTTCCAAATATAGACCATTTCTGTAATTAGACCTTTGTAGGGGAAGAAAGAAGTAATTGTCATGCAGAGAGGTTCATAAGAACCAGAAAAAAGACTGTAAGTGATAATCTCTAGGTGCTGCATGGTGCTGCACAGTGCCACACGGGAATGTAAAAATCTCAAAACAAAGGCTTAGAAACAACCAGGAAGGATAAAATGACAAAGTATTATTTGTTTCTCTGATGTGAGGTCAGAACTACTGAAGGTATGACTAGCATGAGTTGCTATGGGAACTGTGGAAAAGAAAGAATTTGGGAAGGGCAGGACTGGGATAGGCAGATGTTGAAGTAATGTTTCTTCACAAATTTTGCATCATTGTAAACAACATATCAATACCATGAATTCTGACTGACTCAGATAACTTGTTGCTTATCATGCTCTCTACACTGCCAAACTTTTAAGTACCTAGCATTGTGTGAGCATTAGAGATTGCACAGGCTGTGGCATTCCTGCATCATTGCATAGATACTTATTTGCTGCCACAATCTGAAAGAGAGATGACATCTTCAGATGACATCTTTCACTCTCTTTCACTGAAGCTCTTTATCTTTTAAACTTACATATTATTAATATTGCCCGCCTGATGTGAAGTCTGGAACTGTGAGTTCAGTGGTTAAGGGATTTAACCACTGAAAAAAAAAAAAAGAACTGAATTCTCGTATACTACTAGGTGTATTAGTGCTTTAGCCAAATCAGAACATGGAAGTTTTGCAACAGAAAAGCAGTTTCACTTATATATATGTCTTACTGCTTTAAAAACAAACAAACAAGTTACATTCTCTGGATTTAGTCCTACCACACATTTTATATGTTGGAAAGTATTTTTAAGTCAAATCTTTCAAAGTATTCAGGAAATTAAGAACTTAATTAATATATATTATTTGGGCTTCAGTGGAAGCCTCTTACTCCTGTCAAAGCCTAAATGTTTGTGCATGAGACTAAGGAACTATAGAGCAGGTGACTGTTGCACCTGTGGAGTTTTACAATCACTGTTGTGTAGCATGTAATTCAGCAGGGACTTCCTTCTTACATTAAGACTGCCTAATTTAAACCAGTTGTATTCCATTTTACCTGCTCAGGTTATTTATTGAGTCTGGCTGAGTACTTGACAGATGCTTGCAGCCTTAAAAAAATAGATCTTATTATTTCATAGAATTATAATGGTTTGAGTTGGCAGAGACCTGAAGATCATCTAGTTAGACCCAGCCCACATCATTCAGGGGTTCAACCTTCCACTAGACCAGGTTGCTCAAAGTCCTATCCAACCTGGCCTTGAACCCTTACAGGGAGAGGTCATCCATGGCTTCTGTGTGCAACCTGTTACAGTGCCTAAGCACCCTGAATGAAAAATTCCTTCTTTGCATCTAATCTAAACCTACCCTTTTTAATTTTAAGCATCCTTGTCCTATCACTACATGCATGTGTAAGAAATCTTGAGCTTTCTTATAGGCTCCCTTTTGGTGAAAGACACACACACACACATACACACACATACACACACACACACACACACAAACTCATATATTTGCACATGCAGGTATTCACTGAAGCTGCTTTTATTGCAGTGTCCTTTCAAATGGAGTAAAGCTAGTTCAGAATGTGAGCCTCCTTATTCATTCCTTTGCAGGGGAACAAATTTTGTAGCAGAAGATGCTGCTGCTATTTTTGGATGCATCGTCTTCCCAGGCTTATTGATTTGAGTTTTCTAATTTTATTCTTCCCATTTAAATTATGATAGGTAAAAAAGTCACAGCAACAGAAACAATTATTTTTCATAGCAACCCAGTGGTCACTATACTCTTCTTTCTACATGAGACATCACAGGGTGTAGGACTGACATAGGAAGTCCTACATAGGAAGAATTCCTATGGATTGAATGTCACAATATTGAATTGACCAATATAGTTTCCAAGGGATATCTTTCAGTGGTTTACATTTTTCAATCCAAAATCTTTATGAGAAAGACTTCTTAGGAAAAAGACCATTTGTTGGTCAATTTGTCCTCTCATGATCTCATGCCAATGTCCACTATGTGTATATATCTGTGTGTGTATATATATATATATAGATAGATAGAGTATACCTTCTACTCTTCCTAGCACCAGTGACACACACAGACCAAAATTCAACACCTTTTTACAAGAGAAAGCATACGGAATGCGTATAGAACAAGACAAAAAGATAAAAATGCAAATGATGCTTGTTTTGTATCTGCATTCCATGGGAAGCAATGTATGCTACTGTCAAAGTAAGTGACAAAACAACAGTGGGTGCTGTTACCAGTCCGGATAAACCCATAATTTAAAGGAAGAAGGCATGTTCCTTCAGGCTTTTCTGTAGTTCTTTCCCATTTTGTACTCCTACTCTTTTTTTCTGTATTTAGCTAAAGGTGTTAAATTTTTGGTACATTTGAAAAGTGTCAGGGAAACAACATCCTCAGCTCTATTAAGGTTTTGTTGAATCCTGATCATTGTGAAAGTCAGAGAACTGTTAAAGCATCAAGAGAATATCATTTTGTTGTGCCCACTCATAAAACACTTAGAAATTGGTATCTTTTGGTCATCTAATGATTTCTCGTAGTATGTAGATCAAACTAACAAATTTAAGAAATTGGTGACCTTCAAGTTGAAACATTCATAACTGAATTAAGAATGAATTTTAATCTTTATGCTGATAATAAGAAAAGAAAGAAAAGGATGAAAGCTTAATTTTATTAAAGAAATAACAAACCAAAAAAGAACCAAAAAAACCCCAAAACCCCCCACCACTGCCAAAACCCCAACAGCTAAATATTTCAAATTTTGTATCTTTGTTAAAAAAAAAAAAAAAAATAAAAAAATTAAACTTGTTTTTGGTTTGTCTTTAAATTTAGTTCATTCAGAAAAGGAAGCATGCTCTTTCTGCTATAAAATTATAATTCCCCCCAAACCAGAAAAGTTACACACAATTTATTTAAAATCTTTAAAGACATGCTTTCAACAACCTTCTTTTTTTTTCCCCAAAAATTTTTTCTTCAGTGTTTTTTTCCTACCCAGCCAAACCTGTCTGTTGGATTATGGTCAAATGAACAGATTGTTTTGTTTGCTTTAGAAACTCGAAATTTTGGGATATGGTGATTTCCCCCAAATTCTCAATCACAACTAGACATCTACTTATGTCACATAGTTTTACTTTAACTGGAGTTGGAGTGTTGTTAAGATAGGTCAAAATTATATTAGAAATAATAATGTAATTAATATTTTTCTGATTTTAATTGTACCATTACGATTTAAAATTCTGGTAATACAGTAGTGTTGTTTTCAGCCAGGAGCTTGTTCTGTGTGATCATGTTGTGCAACAAACAGCTGAGAAGTCATGTGCTGTGGTCTGAGCAGTTAAAAAACAGTAACTTCTCACAATCTTGTGTAAGTGGTGAATCTATGTATATCTCTCTAAAGAGAGTTTACTTTGATTGCAGAGTATGTATTGTCAGGAAAGACAGACCTATGTAATAATTTGTGTCCTATGACTGTCATCAGAGATTATTGATGTAAAAGAGTCTTGCTTTAAAGATTCTAAAACTGGAGGGGAAAATATTTTAGCCGTATTATTACTAACATGTAAAATTTGGAGGCATTTAATCTGTGTACAGAATGCAGTTAATTGATTTTATTTAATCAGAAAATCCATTAAATACCATTGTGATATTTTTTGTACATGGAATATGATATTGAGAAATAAGAAAATACAGGCAATTATTTTTTTATATATATTTCAAATATTAAAATGGAGGGAAATGGATATTTATCTTCCCTCAAAGAACCACCTGAGCACTACTAAAAGTTTCCTCATTGAATGTACCATAAGGTTTTTAGTTTTGCTGCTTTAAGTAGAGGGCATAGAATCACAGAATTACTGATTTTTTTTGTTTGAAAACATCTCTAAGATTATCGAGTCCAACTATTGACCAAACACCGTCATGGCCATTACATCACATCCTGAAATGCCATGTCCACACATTTCTTGAACACCTTCAGGAATGGTGATTCCACCTTCCTGGATAACCTATACCAATGCATGGAGATTATTGTTTCAATTCACTGTCTAAACTGTCTAAACTGAAATGAAGGAAGGAAAACACACAATTAAAATGTTAATCATCTGTAAAATTATTGATTTTTAAGGTTTGTCACATGAGAAATGTTTCATGTTCTTAAATAAAATCTTCATTTTGAGTAATTCTATTTGGCTTTCAAAAGGAACTCTTAAAATTATTAAGAAAGTATTCCTTATTGATTAATAATTAATTAGTATTATTACTAAATATTAATAGAATCTTAAAATATAGTCTGTTAATTTTGGTAGCTTTATTTAGAGGCACCTACATTTATTTATTTTGAGGAATATCCTGAAGCAAGCATCCAGGATCTTAATGAGTCAGTGGAGATTGCTTCTAATATATGATACGATACTATAATTATCTTATTTTAAAAACTTAAGCTATGGTGACAATCTACAGAATTCTCTGTGACTGAACCTTCTTCAAAAAGACCATGTGGTTAGTAAGAGGAATGAGCCCTGCTTTCTGTGAAAATGTACTTAGGGTTAACATTCACAAGTCCATTTTATATTTAATGCAATCTCATATTTATCACAGAATCACAGAATTGTTTTGGTTGAAAGAAACCTCTGGGATTGAATCCAAGCATCAATCTAGTACCACCATGACCATTAAACCATGTCCCAAAGTGCAGATATCTATACAACAAATTACTCACTAGGAAGCAAGAGAATTGCATTGGGAAGAATTAAACTTTGCTAGTGTCATGTACAGATGAAACTGTCATTCCTTCATGAGATACTATGAATATGTTGTGTCAGTTTTATCTGGTTGCAGAGAGACTCAATCACATTTGTAGAGCTGAAAAGACAACTCAGATATACTGATGTTCCTAGCTACTGCAGGTTTTTCCTTTATAGTCTGACATAATAACATTAAATTCCCTTTTTTTTATGGGAAGGCTATGTAGTGATACTATCATCAGGGATGTAGGCTTGTGTTTCTTCATGATATACAGTTGTGAAGCTCAAGTAATCCGTCTGTCTGGCAGATCACTGAGCAGAATCTCTCTCTGTGAGAGAGAAAGGCATGAATGAGATTCTGTGTTTCAACAGGTAGTGATATTTTAAATCCAAAAATGCTTCTCATTTAATAATAGATCTTAATAATAAACATGCCAGTGAGTGTTCAAAGGATTTACTGGAGTGAAAATACACTCCTCAGTGTTAAGCAGCACCTCAGCACCAAATGTACATCTGTCAGAAAAGAAAAAAAAAAGCAAACATTCAAACAATTTAGAGGCCTTTCTATTCTGGAGAAAACCCAATTACAGATGTTATCCAAATTGACTTAGAAAATTGATGTTCATCTGTATCTAATAAGGAACAATTTATCACTGAAATAACATGGTTTGATTTTTACTTGCATAATAAACCCACTAATTTTTGTGGTAAAAATTTGAATGGTCTGTCTCAAATACAGTAGATAAATATTATTTTGTATATTACTTCATGGAATATTTTATAACAATGAAAAATAGACTTTAGAAAGCAAGAGATTTAAAAGGTTATTTCCCTGCAATTGGTTAAAAAATGGCAATGGCCTATATGCATTCTAGAAAAGCCCTGTATGGTAAGACATAATGAGGTTGTTTTGACCTTCTAGCATACAAAAACATTAAGCAAGAAGGAGGATTGACTATTGTAGATTGGAATACTTTTTCACATATAGTGTCCTTAGTATGCAACAGTCACAAAACTCATACCTTACAGTCAAATGAAAACAGAGGTTTGGGCTGTAAACTCTCTTGCCAGTTATTGTCCTCACTGAAGGTAGCACAGGAATATTGAGGGTGATACCCAGCAAAACAGGAGAGTAGTTTAATTTTATTGTGGGTCTAAGATGAAATTGGACTTGAAAGGAATCAGATCTGCTCAGATAGATTTCTGAATAAACTTACTGTGTTTGCAGTATGGATGTAGGAATTTGGGAAAAGGTTTGCGGGGTTTTTTAGACGTTTAAGAATTTATACTATAAAAAGTAAATGCTTTCACAGCAGAAATGTGATTCTTGTAAGCAGGAATTAACACTTTCAATACTGTGTAAAACACATTCACTGTTACTATAAATTATGGAATAATTTATACTCTAAAAAAAATATTCTACAAAAGGTTTTAAATTTAATTATTTTTTCCTTAATTTGTAGCAAAGTAATTTTAAGTTCCTAAATATACTCTCACTTTTTTGCTGATGTCTATTAGCATGGAGTGGTTCCTGTCATTCACAAGGCATGCTGCACTTAACTCTGTACCTAAACATCTCACCCTCCTTTGAGAACGTTTGAATCTATTAATTCTCTTCTCTTGGCATTTTGTTCTTTGCTTATGATAGGCTTTGGTAGCAGACTGTAATAAAGGCTTTGCCTTTAAAAGTTAAACCTTTTAAGCATTCTGTGCCCTTTATGTCCATTTAAAAATCCATTATTAGTCAATGTGCAATTTTGTAAATGATAGCAGTTTCATATAGTTATTACAAAAGTTACATTTATAAATACAGTGGAAATGTTACTTCAAAAAATCTTAAGTGATGCAGTAGTGCAGACTGGAACACAGAAGAGGAGCTTATTAATGGAAAATGCTTTCTGTATTTTAATCAGTAGTGAAAGGACTTCAGTTTGGTGGAAACATCTGCAGGTACTATGTTTGTTCTTACACTAGATCCATGGATACTCAGCTCTGAATACCAAAACCAAAGAAACACCCTTGTGATAGAGATAGACTGACTTCTGTTTGGGAGGAAGGGGGAGGAGGAAGAGCTCGAGTGCAGGCTAACAAACTATTCACAAATCCTCTATAAAGCTCTGTTGACACAACCTGTCAGTATTGAAACAAAACCTAAAAATGGAAAATACAAATGATGTATTCTCAAAAAAAATGATTCCCATTTCCCTTTTTGTTTCCAGTTGTGGTAGGAACCAAGAAGACTAATATAGTTTTCAGAAAAATCTGTGGGTTTTTTTAAGGAGTAAAGAAAAAAGTGATGTCATTCTTTAAAGTCTAAGGGCAGCTTTTATTTTTGATAGTAAGTTAGTAACCAATTTGCTAAGAGTTCATGGTGAAAATTTTGTGAACTAAGAATGTATTTGAAATGAATATGTTAATGAAAACCATTTCCTTTTTAATGAAATTATAACTATATTGGTAGCTATTTTGATAATAATTTCTTTTTAATTCTTCTAGTTCCTAAAAAATACTATTTTTCAACTGTATCTTCTATAGCAAACAGTGATAGCAGCATGATGTCAGTGCCTCACTTTGTTATAATGAATGTATTCTAAATTTTCAAATAACATTCACTTCCATGTTTTGACCAGCTGCAATGCTAAAGTCCAGAAAACTTGAGTCCCTTATTTAGTGACTTAGTGATTTAGCTTTTGAATCAGCTTTGTTGAGAGTTATGGGCAGATTGTAGTTGTGGATCCCAAGTGAAATGGAGCCATTTAGTACCAGCCTCAAAAGCCTTAGTCTGTGCAGATTGCTTGGGCTAAAACCGTGTGCAAACTGCTGTTTGTCTATACTGTTCCCTCATGGCAACTCTATCTCACTCGCCAAATGCAAGTGCCAGGTAGTATTTTCTGAATGAGCTTTTCTCTCATAGAGACAAGAAAAAAAAAAAAAAAAAAAAAACCCAAAAAAAAAAAAAAAAAAAACCAAATGTTTGCCATCATTTAAGGCTTCCTTCAAATGGTTCAGCCCAGACACTTAAAAGCCATTCTGCATTTTATTTTGCAAAACACTGAATAGCAAATTCACAGGATACTACTCGTGTGATCAGGGTAGGGTAAGCACAGCAGGGATGTGTATGAAATATTGTATCATTCTAATTTTAAATCTTGAGAGAAGCAGCATTGTTTCATATCCTTATTTTAAAAAAATTGCTATCATAGGTGGCATACATCCTACATGTCACAAAAATGCTAAACTTCAATACAGGTGTATCTGTGATGAAAATGATGAAATAGATTGCAGCAAGAGGACGTTGAGAAAAAATTGTAATCACACTCATGCTGTAATGAATTATTGAATTAACATTTCTGTAATTCCAAGATCAATAGAAGCTGGAAAATGTGTGCAATGTCTTACTTTCCAATTAAGAACCAAATAGTCTTCAAGTTATGAAAAAGCAGATTAGTGACATCCAAGTAATCTCAGACAAATAATTTCTGTCATAAAGAAATTTTTTTAAGGTAAATTATTAAAAATAGCTGCAATTTTAACAACATTATAGATTGATATACCAAAAGAGGAAAATAGTAATAAAAATAGAATCCTAAACTTTGAGTAAATAACAGAATAGTGTCAGCCACTTCCAATTAAAATCTTTGAGACCTAAAGATATTCTTTTACCTTATAGTTCATATCCTAAGGTCAGAAAAGTGGAGTACTTAATCTTACATTTCATAAGTGGTCACTCTACTCCTTTACAGTGGAGCGATTCAAAGTGACTTACAGGGATGTAAAGGGCTTAGTTCTGATTTACAGCCAGTGAAACATCCCAGGTTTTTCTGTTAGTCAGTTATCCTACAGTGCATGTATAGTCTAGAAATTCAAAATACTGTCTTGATTGGATTACACTTTTTGCAGTAAAGGCAAATGAAAGGCAGAATATCTGTAGGGCAAAGAGGAAACGAACCAACCAACCAAAACCAAACAAACAAACCCACAAAACCAGCCACTTTTTCTTTTTCTGTTTTAATTTTAAATATGTTAACATGGAAAGTGGCTTGTTTATTCCAATTATCCTTTGATATAGACAGAGACTACTAATAAATGAATAGGTTTTCATTGTAGATACATGATTCAGTTTCTTATTCTGATTAAGTTAGTATCAAAGGCTCTGAGTTGATTGCTAACAGCTAAAGTCAAACGAGGGAATAATTTCCTAGCTCCCTGACCATAATTACAAAAGTTGTATTTCCTGTGGCCCATGGATTGAGCATCCCATCCTGTCTGTGGCAAACCCCTGCCATTTAATGTCAAGATCTCTATTTTACATTGCACAGAGAAGAAACATTGTGATCTGGGGCCACTGTTGATAAACTTTCTAAACTGAGTTTAAATCATGTCCCTTGCAGCTTTTAATTTGTTGGTTGGTTGGTTGTTTTTTTTGGAGGCAGAGTGTGTGTGTGTGCGTGTTTTAAATATTTCCTGTGTCAAACCTTGCTTATCAAAAGTGTTCTGACAAGATCACTGTTTTTTGTTGTGGAAGATTGTGGCTACATACAAACTCTTATTCATAGAACATAAAAAATATGAACCAAGTCATCTTGGAAGTATTAATGCTTCTTTAGGAGGTGATTATAGATAGAAAATAACCTCTAGTCTTGTTGTCAGATAGTGGAGCCTCATAACTGCTTGTTTTTCAATATCCCTTACTGAGATTGGCTGAAATAAGAATAAAATAAAGTGAGAAGAGTTACTGGTCAGGAGTCCCTACTGGTTATTAAAAAACTTCTCTGTATTAAAAAAACCACTGCATAGGCAAATTAAATTTGATCATTTGTTATATTTGGGGAAAGATATTTTGTGTTTTGATATAATCAGAATATGTCTTCTGTGACAATGATATGTGCTGAGTTAATAGTATACTGTGTAAAAAGATAGTCCTTATTTTCCTTTATGTTATTGAAAGGCTGGGAATATGGATGCAGACATGATTATATGTCAAACAGAAAATGCTGAAGCTGAACCACAATGAAAAGTACAAGTAGAAGTGACAGACTGCTATGTTTTGTGGATGTTTTGGTTTACATTCAAATAGTGATTTCCTCCTGATTTTTTTTTTTTTTTTTTTTTTTGAAGGAGTGCAAAGCAAATTGTTGTTATAGAACTATTATGATCTGGGAACAAGCTTTGTTATTTGCATTATTTAGCAAAGCATGTTTACAACCTGTGAAACCCTTTTGATTTTTATGTTGTTTCAATATGCAGTTAAAAAATGCTAGCCTTTCAACTTTGGAGTTCAAAGTGAGGCTATAGGAGTAATCTTCATTTTAGATAATAATTTCAGTAAACAAAAGGTCAAGGGGAACCAGCAGTAATATCGTCAAAAAAACCATGAGGTAGTCAGTATCTTATTTTTGACTAGAAAATGGCAAGAAAGTGAGGGGTAGAATAGGTTCTAATTCCTCAAACTGTGGAAATTAAGATTAATCTTATTGCAAATAATCACTACAGCACTCTGAGTATTTCTTTAATCCAATTTAAAGGAGAGGAAATCTTAAATGTAAGTCAGTTTCTTTTGTTAATCATAAATGCAGTCTTTTGCAGTCTCCACTTTTAAATAAAGACTGTCTTTACAGAACAGCTAAGACAAATGAGTGTCTCCTCTGCCCAGGTAGAATTTTTATTGGAGTTTAAGCTTTGTTATGGGTTGAGGTAAAGAAAAGTGAGAAAAAATGATTATTAAGACAAAAATGAGTGTGTCAGCTTGGAACTGTGTGTTATAAAGTTGGAAACTTTCCTATGATGTAAATTGCTGCTATATCAAAACTTGTCTTTCTGATATTGTTTGAGTTATTAAGATTATTGCATTAAAATGCTTTGAAAATAGTTAAAACTTGCAATTAATTACAGAAATAATTATTTAATGCAAATATTTAGACTTGCATTATGAAACATCACTTTCACTTCAGCTGAGTTCAGAAGTTTACCCATTCTGAAGGTTTAGTAATAGCCATTAGGGTTTTTTCCCTTTAACCTTTTGGACCAGCTGAATATCATTTGTAAGATATATCCCCCTCATTTGTCATTGCATTACATAACTATTAAAACAGAGTTAGGTACAATGCTGGCAACTTTGTCTTGGTAACATAATAGAGAAGAAAAGGGGGAAATTTAACTCCTCATGACCACTTTAAGACATCTTTTAAAATTTTGTCATGTGTTCACAACTATAATAGGACATGACATAATCACCTTGGGGTTTTTTTTTTTTGAGGGGGAGGGGTACGGGGGCAAGGGAAGGGGATGGATGATCACAAACAAACAAACCAAAACCACAACCAGAATTGATATTAAGAGCTGTGGGACCTAGAAACCAGAGGGAGGAAAAAAAAAAGGTGAAACAAACTGTCACAGTAACATGAAAAATTTGTGTCCTGATGCAATAGAAGGTTCTCTACAGAGAATACTGTCATGGGGGATTTTAATTAATAAAAAATAATGGGGGAGAAAATGGTCACTGAAATTAATTTCCATACCTTATAGAATCACACAACCAGAGAACACCCAAAATCCAAGGTAAATATAATATTGCTATCATGGGACATCACTGAGTAGCAAAATAGTAATAACAGTTTATTGTTGGCTTACGCTGCCAATATCACAAACCAAATAAAATAATTTGAAAATGTCCCTCCCCTCCTGTTACTTTCTTCAGATGAAATACAATGAAAATGATAGCATTTATCTATACAGGCATACAGAAAACCTGAGGTGAAGAAAGAAAGAAAAATTGCTACTTAAGGACAGTAGGAAATAAGACTTCT
Organism: Picus viridis; assembly: GCA_033816785.1. NCBI lineage: Eukaryota > Metazoa > Chordata > Aves > Piciformes > Picidae > Picus > Picus viridis. Next base: position 23,872,076 of record CM066576.1, read on the forward strand.
CAAACACATTTATTTTTTTAAATTTCTGATGTTATCTTTTCATCAGAATATTATGAGTGGTAACAGGATCATATTAAAGTAGTTAGAATTTCATAACTTTTGGGATGCAAACTTGCAAAAAGATAGGGACAGCTCATAGCATTATTCCTCATTATTTCTCCAGTAGGTGGGGAATTTGTCGTGTTCATGAAACAGTGGCTTTTGGAATACAGTATCTTCTAAGTTATTTTCTTCTACTACCAGCTGGTATTTCATCTGGACTTAGTGACTGCCTTTTTTGTTTGTTTGGTTTGGTTTGGGTTGTGGTGGGGTTTTGTTTGTTTGTTTGTTTGTTTTTTAATTTTATTTTGTAACAAGCCTCTATAGGTTCTTTAGTATCACTTTATTGCAGACTGGGGGGACATACCTGCTCTTGTTTTTTGAGGCAACAGTGTAGATCTGACAATTAGTTTCCCTTCCCACTACTGCAAATAGAAGTACATTCTGTGTGCCAAACACAGACAATCAATTAAATGCTTAGAATGAAAGTAAAGGTCTAGTCTTTATTTGGCTGTAATTTATGTTGTTAATTACATAAGACACTGTTTATTTATTTGAGGTGTTGAATTTGGTCCTTGAACAAAAAACAAGTTTTGATGTTGTGTTAAATGACTATGTGCATTCAGCCCAGTAGACTTACTACTTTTTAAATGAGGACTATGTGCATTCAGCCCAGTAGAATTACTACTTACTTATACTGTGAGAAAAAAGAAATTAAGAGTCTATTTATAATATGTTCCATAATTTCTAATCTTTGTGTATTGACTCATTTGCATCTTATCTCCATGATGTTAGACTTCATCATCTCTTATTTCATATATTTCCTGTAGTTTCAAAACAAAACCAGTCATTGAAAGAAATTGTATAATATTCATATTCTGTACTTTAACTTGGTTACTAAAACCATGGGGGAAAATGTGTCAAATTATTGCAATTTCCCTCTATGTGTTTTCTTTTCCAGAAAGCTCAAACCTATCGTGCATATGTTAAAATTAGCCTAGGGCCTAGGATATTTGGCAGATAAATTGTTAGAGCACTATTGCACAACCACCTGCACTTTCCTGTTGTGAATTTTATCCCAGTTCCTAAAAATAAGCTTGCCATTAACTGTGATTTAAGAGCTATCAGTGTATTGTCAGTTCAGGCTGGAACTCTGAGAGAGGACAGCTAAAGAGAAGGAGGAGTGATTATGACCTCCTTGTTGTGAGTGACACTTTTCATCTATGCAAAGTACATCCTGCAAACAAGGGAACTGTGCTGCCTTGGAGTATTCTGTAGAAATTATCTGTTTGAAGTAATAGGAAGGAAAATCTGGGTAAAATGAACAAAGCACAGAGACTCCTAAAGCTCACGTAGCAACATATAGTGAAAAATAAGTTATTGGAATGTAGGGTAGAGAAATCACATTACAAAATAGTTTTTTTTCTCTAAAAAGGAATTCTGCAGTAATTTGAAATTAATAATGCATCTTGTAGGTCATAAGTCTGAGTTTGCAAGCAATTTTTCAGTTTATAAATTGTGGTTAAAATGAGGTCTGGAAGAAATTCAGTGATCTGTAGCAACTTTATATGATGGAATATTTGAGTTGTCATTGTTTTCTGTTGAGTGCACTGTTATCTATCAGTCATCTTCCCATTCTAAGTCACACTATAATCTTAGGTCCTATTTCAGCAAAAAATAAGTCAGTGCCTGACCAATAACTAGGTTGCTTACTGAGATGTGGTAAAAAATTGGAATAGCGCATACCAAAAGGAATGATTTAATTCTCAGAAATCCCTGGTGTCTCCTAAATTTCCAGTGTGGTTGTGTACAGCCATGTGAGGTCAATTCTTTTCTGATAATTTCAGTGCTATTTTTGCCCGAGTTGCTGTGCCGCAAAGAATGGCAGAGTAGTGCTGTAATAGATAGAGAGGTTCCCATTTTGGTTTTGGATTCATTTTCCTGAGAAGGCATTGCAGGATTAGTAGCTCCATACATGTCTTTAGTGTACCTTTGCAATGCAAATTAGATAGGTTACTAGCTTGGGCAAAAGTCTCACTAAGGGATTTGGCTATGCTCTGAGTTAAATTAACAAATTTAGGCTGAAAATATCTCTGAAAATAGGTCAGAGGCTTTGAATATGTGAATGAGAGAAGGACTAGGGGCAGGGGTACCTTGCTGCTGTGGTTAATGCTACAGGCAAGATACCTTAACTGAAATGCTCAAAATGTCTGTCTGCATTTAATAGGTTACTTGAGTGCTACATAATCCTGCTGTGAGTACTCAAGTTGCTGAATTTTTGCAATTCTGCCTTACTGAGAAGCAATCACCTGCTGTAAAAACTCATAGGGATGGATTAGCAGCTGACAAATCCAGGTGCTGTGTTATGGGGAATTTGAACATTTGCAGTATTGCTTGCCATTCGTCTTCGGGATAATACTGTGTGAAGTAGACTAGAAATGCCAGCACCTCTAAAACTGCCTTGTTCTAACCATATCTAAAAATATTTTCAGTGAAAGTGTTTGTGTATTATTATTTCCTGTCTACAAAAAAGTGTTCAACCAAAGAGAGAGAGGGAAAGTAAGTTATCATAAACCAGCAGCTTTTAATTAACTATCAACTAAAAGGTGAGTCTTAAGGATCTATACAGTACCACAAATAAATTATGGATTTTTTTTTTTAGAACAGTCAGTTCAAGTTCAGTTCAAATACACACAATCTTATGAATTAATGAAATCCAAATGAATGATTCCTAAGGCCTAGTTTTCCATGTCCTTTATCTCAACACTCTTTCCACAGGGTAGATTCCATGCCTTTAGACTTATGATATGACTTTAGGCTAATAGATAGGAAGCAATTATACTGTCATAGGAGTTTGTTCTCTACCTTTACATATGTAGTTGTCTATATATTGAATTTTTGACTGTGATGGTGAACTGTCTGCCCATGGTTTATCTTGTAAATGATGCTGAGAGACTTTAGCAGGCTTAGTGAACGCAGAATGAGCTAGGTTCTTTAAGCTCTAGGTTGTTTTTTTTCCAACACCAATAAAAACAACAATTTTTCCAATGTACAGTCAAAGCATTTCCATGAAACAGAGAGGGAAAGTCTGAATTTTCCTCTCACGTTTCTCCAAAACATCAAGATCTTGGTGTCATGTTGATGTTGACTGCAGAAATACTTGAAATCTCTAAAAGATGGTATTGCTAGAAAATAGATTCCTGCCCAGTTCTTACTTCTGTGGAGAATAAGATATCTGTGACATGGTAAAGAGACAGTTCCATCCTTACACAGGAATATATTCTCAAATCATATCAATTTTTTGTATATATATTGGAGCTATATTAGCATGTGTTAGTTATCTATCTCCCACAAAAAACCCCATAATAATTATGCAACTTGTTATTGCAGTTTTGCAGTGAACCTTGATCTCAGCTATCTTTTAGAAGTTATAAATTTTGAATGTTTAATTTTGGTTTTAGATGCACCGAATACATTACATGTAATTTATTCACCCCCATACCCCTCCCAGCTAAGCTAGAAAAAAGAACTTTGAGTGTTTTATGACATTAAGTAGTCAGCACTATTTGCATTCTCTATATTAATTTTGAGCTAGATCAGATAAAACCATCATACCCTTCTAGCCTTCTATGGTGGCATAACTGAGTGGGTGGATGCAGGGAGACCTTAGTATCTTAGTAAGGCTTTTGGCACTGTCTCCCACAACATCCTTGTGAGTAAGATCAGGAAGTGTGGGATGGAAGAACAGACAGTGAGATGGATTAGGAACTGGTTACAAAATAAGGTCCAAAGAGTGGTGGCCAATGGTGCCAAGTCCAGCTGGAGAGCTATAACTAGTGGAGTCCCCCAGAGATCAGTGCTGGGTCCTGTCCTGTTCAACATCTTCATCAATGACATCGATGAGGCGACTGTCTGCTCAGCAAGTTTGCTGATGATACCAAAATGGGAGGCTTGGCTGATACACCTGAAGGCTGTGTGGCCATTCAGTGAGACCTGGACAGACTGGAGAGCTGGGCAGAGAGGAACCTAATGAGGCTCAACAAGGATAAGTACACAGTCCTGCATCTGGGAAGGAATAATAAACTGTACCAGTACTGGTTAGGAGGTGATCTGCTGGAGAGCAGCCTTGTAGAGGATGACCTGGGAGTCCTGGTGTTGTGAATGTGCCCTCAGAAATGAGTGGCAAAGATATCAGTGAATATATATGTTAGTGGTTTATTTATATATACAAACTCTGCAACAGGCTATTTACAATCACCCTTCACAGGTATCGATATTCAGTTGGTGGAAGTATCTTTACAGAATGTTTATGCATGGGCACTTCAAGCAAATCAAATGATTCATAGAATTTAGAATCGAAACTGATTTGAAAAGTGGCGGGGGAGGGGTTTGTCAGTGACCAGCAATCCTCCACCCAGAGTGATTTGAGCGCTACCCTAACTGAAATTCAGTAAAGAAAGGCTTGGCTTGCTCACGAGCTGAGAACTTTGTTTATAGTCCGGAGAACGTGGCACGGATATGCCGTAACAAGGAAACAGGAAATGGTGGTGGTGGGCAGAACAAAGGGGGTTTGAGACATACACACAGAAGCATGTTCTGGAAATATTTGGGGCACAATCCTGGCCATAAGCACCATTCACCACACCTGGTGGATAACAAGTTATCCATGGGTCAACAATGTGCCCTTGTGGCCAAGAAGGCCAATGGGATCCTGGGGTGCATTAAGAGCAGTGTGTCCAGCAGATCGAGGGAGGTTCTTCGCCCCCTCTTCTCTGCCCTGGTGAGACCTCACCTGGAATATTGCATCCAGTTTTGGGCTCCCCAGTTCAAGAGAGACAGGGATCTGCTGGAGAAAATCCAACAGAGATGGATGACTAGGATGACTAAGGGACTGGAGCATGGGCCCTATGAGGAGAGACTGAGAGACCTGGGGCATTTTAGTCTGGAGAAGAGAAGATTGAGAGGGAATTTAATAAATGTTTATAAACATCTGAGGGCTGGGTGTCAAGAGGGAGGGGACAAGCTCTTCACCATTGCACCCTGTGATAGGAAAAAGGGCAATGGATATAAACTACAGCACAGGTAGTTCCACCTCAATGTGAGGAGGAACTTCTTCATTGTGAAGGTCACAGAGCACTGGAACAGACTGCCCAGGGAGGTTGTGGAGTCTCCTTCTCTGGAGATTTTCAAGACACATCTGGATGTGTTCCTGTGTGACTTCTGCTAGATTCTATGGTCCTGCTCTGGCAGGGTGGTTAGATTCAATGACCTTTGGAGGTCTCTTCCAACCCCTAACATCCTGTGATCCTGTGTTCAGTGAGGATGATAAGAGTGAGGTAATGCTATATCACTGGCATATGCAGTAACTTTCTTCTGCAAATGTTTAAGAATCTTAGATCTCTGTAGCACAAACTTTCCATCACAGTAAAATGCAGGTCCCTTCTTAACTGACTACAACAAGAATGCATCTGATAATTATCCCATAGGAGTTCCATATATTACCCACAATAAACAGGATAATCCATCTATTAGAGGCCTCATCTCACTCATTACTGCACAGATTTACATTCACCATAACAAGTTACAGCCTCTTTGACATTTATTTTCTTTTCAGCCTGTGACAGTGTCTTGTCCTGTAATTGTTGCCTCAGACCTGCTGCTTCTTGGAAGCTCAAAGTCTCTGCTGCCATAGTATCTCCTCTGTGATCTCAAAACATGAAATTGCTCCTGAGTATGACCTCATCTCTTCTTTTTTTTTTTTTTTTTTTTTAATTCAATTTCACTGTCTGTCTGCATGAATGAGCTCAAAAATCTGAAACGGATCAGGCAGTTCCATCTTCATTTCTTCGGGCCTCATACAGAATCATTGAATCATTTTGGTTGTGAAAGACCTTTAAGGTGATTGAGTCCAAGCACTACCCATCTCTACCAAGTCTGGCGCAAAGCCATGATTCAACTGCTTTGCTGGGGAGCCTTTTCAGTGAAGAGGTTTCTTCTAATATCCAATCTAAACGTCCCCTGGTGCAACTTGAGGCTGTTTCCTGTGGTTCTATCACTTGTTACTAGGAAGAAGTGTTTGATCCCCCAACTTACTACAGCCTCCTCTCAGGTAGTTGCAGAGAGCAAGAAAGTCTTTACTCAGCCTCCTTTTCTGCAAACTGAACAACCTCACTTGCCTCAGCCACTGCTCATACGATGTGTTCTCCAGAGTAGAAACTGTATTGTTCCTGTACTTTTGTACAGCACTGAGTATTCTCAGAGATCTTTTCGTGTTTGAACAGCAGCTTCCTATTTTACAGAACCTTTTTTTCTGAAGTTACATTTCACTGTTAGGATATGTGTCTTAATTCTAAGAGGTCTTATTTCTGAGTTTTTCTCTTAACAGCTTAAGCACTAGTCACCATTATCCACTTACTAACATTCTGTAGGCAGTAGAGTGTATTTTCCTCTTTTCATACCTTTCTGTATTTTTTGATGCCACATTGTGTATCACATACTAATCCACTCTCCCGCTGCCTCCCTTTTAGTTTATGTTCCCCTGTTCTATTATCTTGGTCTTTCAATAAAAATAAACAAGCAGTCAGTAGGACTTAGATCATAGACATATACAAAGTATTATTACAGGAGATAATATATTCCAAATATTACAAAATTAGTATCTCCTATTGAGGGTACTTTGAAATTGTCGGGGTTGGAAGGGACCTCAAGGATCATCTAATTTCAACCTCCCTGCCATGGGCAGTGACACTTTCCACTAGATGGGTTGCCCAGAGACATATCCAGCCTCCAGGGATGGGGCTTCCACCACCTCTTTGGGCAACCCATTCCGGTGTCTCACCATCCTTATGGTGAAGAACATCTTCCTAACATCTAATCTAAATCTATGCTCCTCTAGCTTGGATCCATACCCCATAGTTGTATAACTACCCTCACCAGCTTTCTTGTAGGCCCCCTTCAGATACTGGAAGGCCACAATAAGGTTTCCTCAGAGCTTTCTCTTCTCCAAACTGAACAAACCCAACTCTCCTTGCCTGTCTTCACAGGAGAGGTGCTTCTTCCCTCTGATCATCCTCATGACCCTTCTCTGGAAATGTTTCAGCAGGTCCATGTCTTTCTTATAGTAGGGGCTCCAGAACTGGACACAGTACTTCAGGTGGGGTCTCATGACCAGTTGGCCATGCTTCTCTTGATGCAGCCCAGGATACGGTTGTACTTCTTGTCTGCAGGTGTACACTGGCAGCTATGTGTTGATTCTCTCCTGGTGCCTCTGGGTCAGCTGATGGTGGTACTTTGCCTAAAAAGGTTGTGGGTATACATGCTTTGAGAGATTAAAACACTTTTTGGGCACAGTGAGCTGGACTGCTGGACCACGTAAGGACCACAGGTCACTTCCAACCTCAACCATCTTGTGTTTCTATGAACTGTGACCAGGACAAGTTTATTGAGTTCTTCTTACCTTGAGGCTTTTTTGTACTCTCACAGTCTGCTGAAGTGCAGCTGTAAGCCTAGACATTGACTGTATATGTTTAAAATTCTCACATTGATGCTTCATACAAAATAATATCCAGGGAAATATTTTAACCACTTGAAAGTAATGGGTCAGGCTTAAGCTAATGGGTGAAATGTTTTATATGGCAATTTCAAAATCGATCTACATGTTTTAGAATATAACAGATGGTACTCTGGAGGTACCTGCTGAGGCTATTGACTAAATTTAGTTGATTCCCATATATTAGATAGTTAAATTATTTGAATGTTCTCTCATCCATATAACAGCCTATTTAAATGAATGACTACTTGCTGACGTAATTATCTTCACCTATTAAAATCCACACACACAGAACCCCTGATAGTGTAGTGAAGAAGGCTTGCTTTTTAATTCATGTCAATATTACAGTGAAACTGTTAATGGTTAATATGCTTCCATCACCATTCCTCACATTCCTAAATTTAAATGTCTGTTATGACTATCTTTTGTGTATAGTATGATGATCATTGTAAGGAAGACAATGATGACCAACTGTTTGCATCAATTTAAAATATGTCATGGAAGAGAATCTTGTTTAATAGATTTAATAGATGATTAAGTAACACTGTTTTAAAGTACGGTTAGGACCCGGGGTTTATACAATATCTTGCTATTGCAAACCTCAAGTCACTGTGATTCAGTACATGATGCAGAGGAAGTGCTAAATGTATATAAATTGGAAAACTGTCTTTGGGAAAATTCATCAACTTTTTCATTGTTTACTATAATTAATTTTGATGACAATAAACAGTGTTTAATTATCTGACTTCATTTACAACAGTTGTTTCAGTTGTTTTGGTTGTGTTCCTCAAGAGTAACTTCAGTGTTTTGAGCTGAACAGTTAGCTAATATGCAGTCCAGTGTCATTCTTGTGAATGATCCTTTAGCTAAAATCAATTCTGAATTGTACCAAGACAGCAGTACACTAGACCAGGAGAAAAGCAGACATCTACAGCCATATTGGTTAAATTGCTCTTTAGACTCTAATGACCATATTTCTTCCACTGATTATGGAAAGCCACCATATGGATTATGGATGATGCCTACCTGAGTTTAGGTGTCTTAACATTGACTGAGATGCTTTCAAATTACATTTTTTAGCCTAGAAGCACACTATAAACCTGTATTACTTTTTTTGGGGTGGGCAGTGACATGAACTTTGAACTGGAAATTTAGACCATTGGTATCTAAATCTATACAATTAATTAACCTTTTTATTATTTTTAATTTAAATGCCAGTGTTGCTGAGCCATTGCATGTAATATTGTTTTATTTAAGCCTTTGGCGTTATTACATAGAATAAATGCTTATAAACAAATGCAAACTTTCAGAAAATATAGTAATATGTTTCTCTAGAGATCAAGCATAAGGCTTCAATCCTACTCTACTGCTTAGGGGTTTGTCGTTGCAAAAAGAGAGTATGAATGGGAGGATCCCCAGGTGAGTGACTTGCTTCTTTTCCTAGGAGATTCTTCTAGACATTTAATTGGGCCCAAAGTTGGGCAGGCATGTTATATCCCCAAGGTATTCTAGGCTCAGTTCTCAGGTCTTGTTGCATCCTGGTGAACTTTGAGGGATGGCTAAAGGACAGCTGCAAGGAGAATATGAAGAAGGAGGTTGATGCATCTTGAGAAAAAGCAACAGGCAATTCCAGATATATATGAAATAAGTTTTATTCTTTGTTATGCACATCTTTCATCTTGTTAGGAAATCTTTCTGTCATAAATGGTAGAAAAATGCCTTGTACTCATGTATGTATGCGTATGTGCTTAATATCTCTTTATATAGGAAAGGAACATTGACATTTTAATTCAATATTTGCATAAGAAATTATGTTGAAGTTTTTCTTACTGACTTCCTATTGGAAAAGGAGAATTTTGTTCAGTGATGATTTGCCTGAAAAATGCAGCTATGCCATCAGGATGCATTACACCCCACCTCTGTGTAGGTATTTGCAGTATAGATAGCTATAACTCATATTACTCTAGGTTTCTTGTATAGTCAGTGGAGAAAAAATGGGCACTTTCAGAGACCTATTCACTTGATCTAAATTAAATATCTACTTTAAGGTAAGAATAGCTCCACTTAACTGCTCATGTAAGAAGCCATAGGTATTTAGTGCTCAACTGTTTGCATGATATCTAAACCCATGCATTTGTATAAATGCATCCCACCAACAGCCTTAAGATTATTTACTGCTTCTACTGAAAATTGAGGTACAAGACTAAACTGGCTGCCTTGGAGGCTTAACTTAGTAGCTTGGAAAGCAGCAAAATGGAAAATTCCAAATGGGAAGCAGTGTATGGCCGCATTTACTGCCTTTTAATAGTACATTTATTCTTTTGTTAATGATTTCAATGTCTGTCTGTCTTTTACATCTATGCATCCTGAATTATCAGATTATTTCTGATTATTAAAATATTCCCTGCGCTTTTTCTCCACACAGTGGCTCTTTTGGTCACATTGTTCAAACACCTAATAAGGAAGCTCATGAGAACGTTCCCTCACCCTGACATTAATCACAGCAGTATAAAGTATGGAGCTATCGATTGCTTATAACTGCATCTTTTGAACATTCACAGCTATTGTATTTACAACATGATGAATGCACTTGCAGATGGCTTTGTCTGTAGTGGTCGTAAACTCCAGTTAATGGCTGAATTAATCTATAGTAAATGAATAATATCCTTTCTTCGCTGTTCTAGGGAATAAACTACTTGTCGCATTTTTTCTGCTTTAAAAAAAACCCAACAGTCATAATTCAAGCAAGTACCTATGTCAGCTTCCCAAAATGTGGAAAAGTGCCTTGTATAAATAAAACTATTCACTTTAAAGCTATTATCTGAAGAATTTCAGGAATAGGAAATAAGCTGACATCCAATAAGCATTTCATCTTCTGAAGTAAAAGCAAGTTTTTTTCACATTGATGCTATGAAAAATTAAAAGGATAGATTTTTTTTTTTTGTCAAAAGTAACAGCTTTCAGAAATCTTCCTGATTTTTTTTCCTCTCTCTCTCTTTATTTTTTTTTTTTGGTTTATCAGATGATTTTTTTTTTCCTAAACAAGCAAGCAAAAATCAATCTCAGAAAGAGCTGAAAAAAGCTGGTGAAATCCCACCTGGAGCGTTAACTGACTTTAAAACAAATGAAGATCCTAGCAGGCTTCTAAATCTAGATAAAACCAAATTAAAATCAGACTTTTGCAGTTGCCTTGAATGCTATAACAGGGGGAAGAAAAAAAAAAAGGCAGGAAAGCATTCATCACAGATTCTTTGAATGTTCTGTTTTTCTTCTTAATTTCTTCTGAGCTCAAAGGAAAACAAACACTTAATTGTGACCTTTCAGGCTTTAGTCAACACAGTTTCTTTTTTTCTATTACACTGCTGCCCGGTAATTGTTTTTACTGTACTTGACCCAAATAAATCCTAATAGAGATCTCACCCTCCAATACCCTCACTGTCCAATGCAGTTTGGAACAGTGCCAAATTTTTAATAGGTCTCTGATACTGGTTTTGCTTCATTTATAGACAGTTAAATGGCCCCAGGGTGTGGTACTGGTGGGGAAAGTGTGCAACTCAGGGTCCTTCCCTGTGCAGCCCAAATGAAAAGCCAAGACTAGCAAAATGTACTTACTGATTTAATACTGCCTAATATTTCAATGCAGAGAGAAACATTTTGAGCACATCCCATTAAATACTGAATGATGTTAGAGTTCCAAAGGAAAAATGCTTCGTATTTGCTTTTTTGTTTGAGTTGATTATCACTAATCAGTGACTATACTGCTTTTGCAACTGCCTTGTACTCTGGTTCCCAGTATGATAGCACTGACAACACAAATAGCTGTGGCTGGTGAAATTAGCAAGATTGCAGAGCATATTACTGACTGGTACATCATACTGCTTCTCCTCTATTTAAATGACTGAGTGACAGAATTTGTTTCCTGTCTGTTTCTTAAGATACTTTCTAATTATAAAAGGAAGTATGTTAGGAGATATTTTTCCTGTCTGATTTTCATCACAGGCCTTTAAATATCCCAGTATCCCACTATGATTTTCTGGTGTTGACAACCCATGCATTCTTTCAGTGCATCAGCTGGGCTTTAGTGGTTATACTGGCTAACATGGCTTTGTTTGTTTGTTTGCATCTTATGATGTGGAATTCTGAGTGAAATCCCACTTATTGAGAACAGGAAGGATTCCACTTTCTGTTAACTTCATTACGTGTATTAATGCTTACTGAAGGAAACACAAGTTCTAATACAACTGGATACATTTATATTATGGTCTGTATTCATCTACAAAGTGTGCATCATAGTTAGATGATTACTTTCACAAACCTTACAGATACATGGAGATATGCATGCCATCAATATGGGAAAATTGTAGCTTAGATGAACCAGTAGTTGCTGAATGGATTAGATAGAAAAATCCATTTCTGTTGGTACCTCTAAAAATCACTTAATGACAGGCTGACTCAGCAACACTGATGTTGACTTTTAAAGAACTGTAAAACCAATACTCAGTGGCATGGTAAAGATATGTTAATAGTGAGATGAGAATATTAAAATCTGAGCAATTACTAATAATGAACATCTGGATGTGCTCAAAGTAACAAATAAGCACAGTTCTGAGTGTTGGTAGCTGGTCAACAGAATCACACTGCAGTGTGCAGGTCTGAATAAGGGGGTTTTCCAAACTGGAAATAAATATTTCTAAGATGGCAAAGATTGTATTCCAACTTGTCATTCTTAATTTCATTCATACTAACATCTTTTCATAAATTTCTTACTGTGACTGCATTATCAACAGCACTTCCCAGTCACAGGAGTTAACTGTTTTTCACGGATCACTCTGTTGGCAGTGGATTTACATACACAGCACAAATGTTACTGAAATTGAAGTACGAAAACCTAGTACATTACTAAAATTGAAAACAAAACTCCAGTACCACAAACATTACTAAAAGTAAAATACAAGCCAGTGATAGCAACTAAAAAAGACATTAGAAATACAGCTGTGGTGTATCCAGAGATTATTCCCGTTATTATTCTTCACTGATCGCTTAAGATGTTTGGGGGTTTTTTTGGTTTTGCTTTCTGTTTTGTTGTTGTGGTTGGTTGTTTCTTTTTAAATTATTACTTCAGCTTGAAGCTTGTATGGAAAAAAAAATTATGTTACATTGTTACAAAATTTTGTTTTAAAGAATCACAGTTCAGGCAGCTTTCTGATAGTTATGACGTTTTTCAGGGAATGCAAAAGCAATGCAAAAGTTACTTCTAATAAACCCCTTTTACCTTTGAAAAAATGATGCTATAAAGAATTATAAAAAAGTGAAAGAATAAAACAATGCAAATTAGGCACTTTCTGTTGTTGGCGGTAGTTTTCAGCATGAAGCCTGCTTTGAGTGTTCTCTGTATCTAAATGTGTGTTTTACTTTATGCATTATAAAGCATGAGACTGTATTTACTTTCAGATGTCTAAACACTATTGCATTTTTGTGTATAAAACTATTTTCTAGTTCTGTCAGCAGCACTGCAGTTTTCAAAATGGGAAATTGTTTCAGGGTCTTTAACAGCCATCTGTCAAAGTACTCTCAGTTTTGGGAATATTTTTGTAAATTTTACATAACTATGTATATATATATTTATGTATGTATATGTGTGTGTGTATATATTTATGTGTGTATATATGTATATCTATCTATCTATCTATATATATATATGTATCTCCTCGCATGCATGTATGTATGAGTGTGCATTGAAATTTATGCTACCCATACTCTGCCAAAAATCTGATCTAGGTAGGCACCTTGACTTTAAAAAGAAATTCAGGATCCTGTCCTCAGACACTGCCTACTCTTGCAACACTTTGAATTATCTGTCTTCTGCATTTGGGCTAAACATCTAAACTTGCATGTGCTCAGAAACGTTTGGCTCTGAGAAAACGGGCACCACCTCCCACTTTTACTCCAATATAGAAACTGAGTAGGAAGAGACACAGACACCACCTAAATCTTCAATCTCTTATGCATACTCAGGCTATATTTAACACATACTAAGTTCATAAGAAGAAGAAGAAAAAAAAGGCAAAAAAGCAGGTGTGCATTCTCATTCATGCTGTCTTCTATATCTCCTTTATAATTACAGTATTTTCTTGCTTATGTACCATTTTTAGAGCAAAGCCTGAGATTTTAGGTCTTTCTCAGAATGAGTTAACTTAGACCACAGAACAAGCACTTGTCAGAAAAGAACAAGGTGATGGCTCATATCAGCGAAAAGGCTCTTTGCTGACTGCAGAGTGTGAGAGGGTTTGAAACTATGGATTAACAACTGCTACCAATTTGTCCTTTCCCTTCTGCAGGACTGGCTGAAATACTCATCTGTCACTTCTAGAATTATTGCAGCTCATAGTGCAAAATTTTCAGTGAACTACAAGTTTTTGTTAACTTAAAAAGCTTGGAGGTAACCTGTGATGATTTTGGAGCTGATAATCACTTCAGATGTCCCAGTAATGAGAGTGGACAGACTTTACTACAAATACAGCAAGGCTCAAAGAGAGCTACACCCATTTGAGCAAGTCTGTTTTCAAAGAACAGAAGGTGGTTCTCAAGTATTTTCTGTTTCACAAGGTGTTGGGTAGGCACAGATAGTTCCTAAGAAATGACCAAAGGAAGACAGAGAAACAAAGGTCCAGTCATGGGGTATATTTTGGTAGGCTGGTATTCCTTCTCTGCGTCAACTGATTCTGAGAGGGAAGCTATCAGAGAGGTTGTACTCAGTACTGGGGATACAAAAATAGTACCAAGAGTGCCTTCTAACTTTTCTGTGAATGAACAGGAAAGATTTGCTTAAGCATTGTCTCCAAAACATGGAGGAACACTTAGTATCACAGTATCAGTCAGGGTTGGAAGGGACCACAAGGATCATCTAATTCCAAGCCCCCTGCCATGGGCAGGGACACCCCACACTAGATCAGGCTGGCCAGAGCCTCGTCCAGCCTGGTCTTAAACACCTCCAGGGATGGGGCCCCAACCACCTCCCCGGATAACCCATTCCATGGCTTCACCACTCTCACGGTGAAGAACTTCCTCCTCATGTCCAGCCTGAATGTCCCCACCTCCAGCTTCATTCCATTCCCCCTAGTCCTATCACTACCTGGTAGCCTGAGAAGTCCCTCCCCAGCCTTCTTGTAGGCCCCCTTCAGATAGGTCACCTTGGAGCCTTTTCTTCTCCAGACTGAACAGCCCCAACTCTTTCAGTCTGTCCTCATAGGAGAGGTGCTCCAGCCCTCTCATCATCCTCGTGGCCCTGCTCTGGACACATTCCAGCACGTCCACATCCCTCCTGTAATAGGGGCTCCAGAACTGGATGCAGTACTCCAGGTGGGGTCTCACCAGAGCTGAGTAGAGGGGGAGAATCATCTCCCTTGACATGCTGGCCACACTTCTCTTGATGCAGCCCAGGATGTGATTGGCCTTCCAGGCTGCAAGTGCCCATTGAGAGCTCCTGTTGAGCTTCTCATCCACCAGCACCCCCAAGTCTCTCTCCTCAGGGCTGCTCTCCAGCCAGTCCCTGCCCAGCCTGTATTTGTGCCTGGGATTGCCTCAACCCAGATGCAGGACCCTGCACTTGGTCTTGTTGAAGCTCATGAGGTTGGCTTGTGCCCACCTCTCCAGCCTGTCCAGGTCCCTCTGGATGGCATCCCTTCCCTCCAGCGTGTCTGCTGCACCACACAGCTTGGTGTCATCAGCAAACTTGCTGAGGGTGCACTCGATGCCACTGTCCATGTCACCCACAAAGATGCTGAACAAGACAGGTCCCAGGACTGATCCCTGAGGGACTCCACTTGTCACTGGCCTCCACTGGGACATGGAGCCACTGACAGCCACTCTTTGGGTGCGGCCATCAAGCCAGTTCTGTATCCATCTAGTGGTCTACCCATCAAACCCATGCTTCTACCAGTTTGCAGACCAGGAGGTGGTGCGGGACAGATACATTATGTCAAAGGACACTCTGAATTTTTCCCACACCCCCTCTCCCCCTATTAAATTCAGTGGTAGCTTTCTCATTCACTACAGATTTGGTTAGTCTGGATTGCAAAAACTGTACTTTCAAGTGATTGACCATTCCAATTAAGAAAAAGCACCTCATAAACAAGAGTGGATTTTTTTTTTCTTTAATAAATAATCTAAAAAGTTGTTGAGGATCATGGTTTGTAATGAAGGGAACATACATAAGATACATGGTGGGCTTATTGAAGAGTTTAAAGCACTTTAGCTGAATAACTAGTGAGGAATTCTTAACCAGTCAGAAAGATGTGGAAGTCACATGAAATACAGAAGAGTTAATCCTCTATACTACTCATTCTATGCTTATCATTTATATATTCTGTATATGTATATATATTATATGGATTTAAATTAATCTTCTTTATGTTGAACATGACTACAATCATTCATAAATGCTTTTGACAATGTTTCCTATTCATTAATAGGGCCTTTTCCATACGCAAGTTGCTTAATAATACTAATTTACAAACTGGAGAAGATCTTTATGTGAGCTCTGGAAGGGACTGCATGTAATGTACAGTCATTGGAATATGGTACAATGAAGTGACTCTCAGCAGGAGTTACCTTGAAACACAGTTATGAGATTTTAGTCCTCTCATGTCAGTGCTGCCCTTAGAGAATCAACTCTCGAGACTTTTACTGTTTTACTTTCTACTCTGAGGAACTTTCCTGCTGATACAAGAGGCATAAGTGGGGAAAAAATTGCTGTCCTAGGCTTGGCAGGTTTTATTCTAATACCCAGTGTAAAAACAGATGCAAAGCACTTTATAAATCAGGGAGGAACAGTCTAGAAATATAGCTAGAATATGTCCAGTTATCTAAGAATCTGGGAATGTTTAATCCTTTTTTTATGTATTTTTTGTAGCATGACAATGGAAAACATATTTTATTTAAATATATCTCTACAAGCAGTATTTGTATAAGAAAAATGTTTCATAAGGAATTTATAATTTCCAAAAGACTTTTAAAAGTCATCTATAGTATCTACATGTCAGATTCACAGAACATACTCCTCATCTCTGCAAATTAAAGGGTTGAGAATATGGGCGCTTTGAGTCTGATTCAGATAAAATTATCCCCTGCACAGTGGGTGAGTATCAGTTCTTCACAGCTGAGAATGATTTTCCTAATTGTGCTGCACTCAGCAGCTGCAAAATCCCTGAGAATGCATCTTACTCCTCTTTCAGGAGCAGCCTGGGTTTGCCCTGCCTGGCACATGCAGTTTGACCCCTCATCTCTCTTATACCCATCTTGATGGGGGTTGCTGGAGATTCTCAGTTTCTGCAAGTCTTCTATTATTTTTGCTTCTTTGGAAGAAAATTGTAGAGACTACAAGAAATGCATTAAGAATCATCTCCTTACTGACTGACAAATCCCTTTAGAACGACTCAATGAACCTTTAAATAATGTATATTCTGTAGCTGCCTCTGTATTTATGAAGATAATTTTCTGAAACATTGCCATCTAGTGGCATTTTACACGTGGAGCTGATTTTGTGATTCTAAATCCTTACTTCATGATGTATTTTCTTAAAATTTCCTTCAGTGGCCAGAAGTGATACCCTCTAGATATATTTGAAAAAGGAAGGGGAAAACAACAACAAAACAAAACCCCACAAAACAGAGCGAGAGAGAGAAAATAAGAGTCATATTACTCATTTTATCAGGCACATGGATCAACCTGCCTTAAACCTGGCTATATTTCAAGTAAAATGTTATTCAGGTTTTCAATTAAATATTAAGCAGGCATTTAAAAGCAGTAAAGCTAAACCTGTAGTCATATAAGATTACCCATCTGTTTTTCTGAAAAGAGCCTGAAGGTAGGAACTTTTAAATAGGTCTGACATATTCCTCTGATGACTTGGAATAACAACATTGCATTACCTGCTTGTGGGCAAATTCTAAAATATCAAATTCTTGGTGCTGATGTTTAAAACATGATTAATTAATTGGTTACTCTTATTTAAAAGAAAATGATCATTTTTCCAGGAGTTTTGACTCATCTTCTCCAACTAATTTAAAATTGTATGAACTGAAAATACTATTGTTAATCCCAGAACAGAAACTTGACTCATTTTAACAAATACAATTAGATCTGATGAAAGTTAACAGCAGAAGTGATAAAGCTATCTCACTAGAGATGCATTTCAATATAGATATAAATGAGAGAATCTTTGCACAGTTTTTGTCTTGTGAATATTTATGCACATTTAACATGCCCAAGTGTGTATATACTTCTAAGCTCATGCACATATACACATTATTTATGCTTATGTGAAAATGCTTGAATACTCAATATAGTAATTAAGGCATTAACAATTGCCCATTCAAATGTCATTCTTTTAGATAATGAAAAGATTTATTCCCCATTCCTACAATAATTCTGTCCATGACAGTCTTTGCAAAGCTCATTCAGGAAGCAATGCCAAGAAGTCTTGGACTGATTGAAAATGAAAATGAAAATGAAAGTTCTAAGCTAAATGTAGAAGAATGTATGGTTTGCTCAGATCTCAGCTATACTTTAATTATATAAAAAAGATGCATAGCAGGTCTGACACAGAAATAATCAATAACATACAGTTGGTAAGATGTATGACAGTTGTGGTCTGTGTTTTTCTGTTGTTGTTGCTATCAGGTATTCTATCTAGTCTTTAAGATATCTGAAAATACATCCATGTGGCACTTCAGAGATTCACAATTGCTAGTATGATTAGAAATTTCTTTTAGAATCAATTTTTAAGGACTTAAACCCTATTTGGAACCCATGTATTTGTTTATTAACCACTGATCATCTCTGCATGAGATGACCTTTACCTCTTTGTCAGGATAGCAGTAATGCCAACATTGCAAACGTTTCTTTGGCATGGATCTTGGGTGAAACATTACTTGTAAGTAGCAAAATCAAATGTACACAAAACTCACCCAGTGCTGTCCACAAGAAGGTTAGCATGCTAAGCTAACATTTTGTCATCTGTGCAGCATCAAATAACTGCACAGATTTCAGCAGAAATATATATTTCAGTTAAATTTAATAGACTGATATGTGAATAGAGGGATCTGTACTGATAGAGATTATCTATTGGTATGTTGATTAGCACAGTCATGTGCTGTAACTAATATTAAACATGAATGAGATGTATTTAATAAATTTGCTTCAAAAGTATTGATGCAAATATTTATATAATGCCAAGCACTCACAATATAAAAATATTACACAGTTCACAGTGTGAATGACATGGTAATCTTTAGTAGTTAAAATGTTTAAAGTATATTTGCTCCCACCAAAATACCTGACTATTATGTAGGTGATACACTAACGTGAATATCTTGAAGCTTCCTATTAGCATTTACGTAAGTCAATCAGTAGTGTATATCATTCAGTACTTATTGTGGTAAGGAAAATGTCTGGGAATTAATATGAAGTGGTTTAGCCTTGTGTAGTGCTGAGGGAAGAAAATAGTTTTATTGAGGTGAAAATGAGGAAGATGAAGAATGGCTTGAGAATAAATGTCTCTGATATGGAAAGAAGAAGAAATAGTTTTCTCACTCATAACTGGTAAGAAAGGTAACAGGGGATATAGGAAAAGGAACAGCAGCAATGCAGGAAGTTAGAGATCAAGAAAAAAAAATGCAAATTTCAGTGATTTGAAAGTTAAGAAACCACATCCAGAATGGATCTTAAAACAAGACAACAGGGAAGGATTTAAGGCCAAAAGAGCCAATAGTCTGGGAAAAAGGTGTACTGTGTAAGGCAATTTGTGAACTTCTGAGTAATTTTTTGTGGATGTCTTCTGAAGCCAGGTGTGGTGGGTTGAAATTCCCCACAACATAAAATTGCCAGACCAGCTCAGCTGGAAGCAGATGAAGCTATATTTACAAGCAAAACTGCTATCTAAAATATGGAATGCAATGAATGTGTACAAAATATACAATATTTACATATATTTACCATTTATAAACAACACAAGAATCCCCCCACCCACCCCCGCACAAAACCAGGGGGGTTAGCAACAGCTTCCCCCTCCCTGCTCCCTTCCTCGCCTGTACTAGTTAAAAGAGAGAAGAGGAGAGGGTAGTCTCTTAGTACTTAGCCACAACAAAGGAACACAGCCAAGGTCAGCAGACTAGCAGAAGCAGTAGCTAGTATCTGCCAGAGTGAGAAAGCCAAAAAGAGAGAAAGTTAATTTATACAACTAGCTTATGTTAGATACCAGGCCAGTGGGTTTATTTAGACCTTATCATTATTTTCCCTTTTGCATCCAGGGGTAAATTATTTACATTCTATCGCTTTCAATTCAAGATTTGTGGAAAATTTCCTAGGCACAGCCTAAAAGTACTACACCAGGCATTATCTTTCATTTAGATTTTAAGTTCAAAATAATGCAGAAAACCAAGTAACTGTATGCACATATTATAGTTTCAGTGGTCCATGCTGGAATACACATCAGGTGGAAAAGTCCTCACTAAAGTGCTGTTTAACCTTTGTGTTACTTATTGTTGGGGGATTAGTAGTCTGACTGAGAGTTTAAGAAGTATTCTTCTGAGAGTTAATGTTGACATGTGATCTTAAATTTTCCACACTGTAGCTACCACCTGCTTGGATCTGAAAACTAGGCATGTGTTTTAGGTAATGGGAAAAAATTGGACAGCTGAAAATTGAGATTGAAGTGGAAATAACATCCTGTGACCATAATAATGCTCTGAGTTATGATTTGGCAAGAGAGCAGTTTCTCAGCTTTATAGCTTCTGGTTTTGGCTGAAAACAATGTTTTGCAAGGTGGAATTGCAAGCACGGCGCAAGTGATGTTAAGAGTATGTTCTCAGATTGCCTTCACGACTTCCAGATTACCAGTGTCAGCATATATTGACTGTGCCTCCCTGTTCTGTCCAAAAATACAATGCTGATTTGTTTCTTCTGTCCAGTCTATTTGGATGATGTTTCAGTGAATCTTTCATGAGATCTTAGATGCAGTCTTTTCCACACCAAATTGAAAACAACAGTCTCGATTTTTTGAATCTGATCAGATATTGAATGTATAGAACTCATACATTCACTGCAAGGAATGAGGAGATCTCTCTAATTGTTTCCATGACCCCGTATAGGAAATTTGAGTGGACAGATGAATATTCCAGACAACCATAAGCAAATTGCTTCTCTTTCATCCCCAAACTAGTGTTAATCTTGAGTTTTTGAGCATTTGCTGAATGATTTTTTGGATTGTATTGACATGGAAGATCAACATTTCCACTGACTTTTGCTCCTGGAAACTTTTGTTCATTTTTTACCATTCCTAAGCTAAGACTGTAGTCCAAGATAATCTTATTTCTTCTCTCTCTTGCTCTCTCTCTTTTTTTTTTAATATATGCATGTTTTGTACAGATTATTTTGATTTTTAATTGTCTTAGGATTCAAAAATACTTAAATTATTTTCATCTTCCAAATTCTTCTCCTCTAAAGCAAGTCTGATCCATGTATCAGTGAATACAGGGCTGGGGAAAGAAGAGAGTCCCAGTGCCCATAAGGCACTGCCCACAACCTCAGCAGAGAATTGGAAGTGCGTAGATACATTGAGAAAACATTAATGTGTTCATATTTTGGAAGAAAGCTGACTAACGCTTGCTCCCTCAGCATGCTTGCTTCTGACTAGTACCTTTTAATAGAATAATTAAAATCACCTGAAAAAAATATTAGGTATGAAAAAGCAATAAGAAATTTTCTAACATGAGCCTTATGGTTAGAAATAATTTTGAACAAGATGAGTTAAGAACTAATGCGAAAACTAGGGAAAATGAGTATATACATTTTTATTTAAACAAGTTGTGGTTGTGATAGAATCTTGTTTGCCATGATACAGAGATTTTATTTTCTTCTTACATCTCAAACCCCACATATGTGCTGAAAAAACAATTGAAAATATTCAGGGGGACAGACAGAAGTTGCAAGAGCAAATTTGGTGAGAAAAGGAGCCCCCTCCAGGCCATGGTTTACTAGCGCCCTTGTGCTGTTGACACAAGGTTACTGTAGTTCCCTCTTTGGATGCTGCTCAGATTCTCCAGTACTCAAAGCGAGGTTTGCATCCAAGGAACTGAGCTTCTATTCATGTATCTGGAACAGCAGTATTGTTATTTTGCTGCCTTCATGGTTTTCCCTGTGCCAACCCATCAGAAAGCTACAGAAATTAATCAGCATTGCATTTGGCTTCCTCGGCAATCCCGACAGAGTAGGCTCTGTCCCTGAAGTTGCACTTGAAGTATTGCTCGTTTGTGTTCATGAAAAGGAGTGGAGAAAGAGTGTCAGGCCTAGATGAGAAAGTGCATTGTATTCTTGACCAGCTTTGGCTATCGGGAAGTCATTTTAAGTTTCTGCAGTTTCTGCATACTGTTTTCAAAGATGCTTACACAATTTTTGGACAAATACTTGGAAGTGTTTGAATTACTGTAAAATTCTCTGTACTAAATAGATAAAGCAACTAAAAATAGATAATGTGTAGCAGATGTAGTGCTGCATGTAAACAGTATTTTTATAAATAGTTATATAGGAGTACAGCTGTGAAAATTGTCAGCTTGTGAAGTTGTGTTAAAATGCTGGGAAAAATATGACAATTTTTAATGTATTTATACCACACATCTTTGTAGATGTTGTTCTGATTGTAAATTTCTTACAGGCTTTTGAAGAGTGATTTTATACAAAATTTCCCAGAATGTTCTAGAATTTTGATAACCTTTCTGAGGCCAATCACTGCCTATTTTTTTTCCCAGAGCAAATAATTTGACACTTATTTGTCCATACTTTTGCAACTTAATAAAAATAAAATTAAATATGAAGGAAGTCTTCTACAGAAAAAAATTTGAAAGATAAGGGCTCCTTTGGAAAGTTTTTTTGTTTTCTTCCCTTGAAAGGTAGCAAGCTATTGTCTGCATACTGGCATACTATACCTGCTTTTCATTTCTTTATACATAACAGTATTTCATAAAGGTTCAAGGCAGCCACTCACAAGGTGACACAGAGAACAAGCTTAATAGTGGCTATGGGCCATTTCTAACTTAATTTAAGTTAGTGAATGAAAAATATTACACCCAGATGAAACATCAGATTAAATTGGACAGAGGTAGAATGCTATTTCTCACTAACATTTGATGAAAATTTCAACCAAATGCTTGACACAAGTATTGACAAACTCACTTTTCTCTGAGTGCAGTTCATATAATTTTTCTCTCTATATAATGAATATATAATCAGCATTATATAGCTAGAGTCTAAGTCTAACAGTGTCATCATGAAGTCTTGAAAGCTAATTAATTCCTTCCAAAGGCAAGGATCTGAAATAGGCAAGATCAATCTCTATAGGGATCTATTTCTTTGCATTGTCTAAGAGCCTACAGAGATATTTCATCTGAAAGATTAAATGACATCAGATTAACTGTATTTCCAAATGACTGAATGTTTCTCTGCTATGCAAGCTGATCTCTGGGAAAAAAACCAAACACAACCAAAACCAAACAAAACCCAACAAAAAACAAACAGCAAAACAGAACTTCTCTAAAGTCAGATTTACTATTGAAAAATCCTTCTTGACTGTTCCTTAATATGTATGCAAATGTCCATTAAACCCCTTATTTATTCTATTTTCTGCTCATTTGTCCAGTGCCTGTGTCAGATTTACAGGCTTGCAGTTCCCTGGATCTTCCCCAGAACCCTTTTCTTTTAAGGGAGATGGCCTGACATTTGCCACACATGGTTATTCAGCTATTTCATAGAATCATAGAATTGTTGGGGTTGAAAGGGACCCCAAGGATCATCTAGTTCCACCCCCTGCCATGGGCAGGAACACTCCCAATTTTTTTTCAGTGTGAACACTAATGCCAAGAAGTCATTTAGCCCCTGTGCAATTGCATGTCCTCTCTGAGTGTTGCTTTTATACCCTGATCATTAAGAGGACCTGCAGGAGCACTGCCAGCCTTTCTGATCTTGATTTGTTTGGGGGGAATGGGGAGGGGACAGAAAGACTTATTATTACTGCTGAATCTCTTTTACTAGCTATTTCTGAAAGTCATTTTTTTTGGCCTACCTTATCTGCTACAGCTATTTTCTTCATTTAAACTCAGCTTCAGCTTTTCTGAAATGCCTTCATGCTTCTAATAACCTCCTTTACCCTGCTAGTTAGATGGGCTTTTCAGTCCTTTTGTGCCTTTACAGTCTATTCTAAAGAGGTGGTGTGCGTTAGCACTATGTTTCCAGTGTGGTTTCTTTATGAAAAGTCCATGCTGTCAGGAAAGATTTAATTCTCCAGCTTGCCCTTTTCGGCTTCTTTTTGATGAGCTTTCTCTTTTTTAAACATTGCTTCTTTTGGAAATTAAATACAAGCCTGGGTTTCCTAGACTCATTCTGCATCTACATTCATACTGTGTCTAAGTAAATTAAGGTAGAAATATTGACACTTAATGATGTTAGCATAGCAATATATTTTAACTCCTGCATAAACACCATGGAGAAATAGTTAACTGCATAACTTGGGCATTTTAGTCTTGTCTGGCACAAAGGATTTCCATAACTGTAGCCTTTCTTTCATGTGTCAGGTGGAATAACATCCTATTGCATCTCTTTGTTTAATTTTTTCCCCCCATTATAACCTCTTGTCACTGATGATTACTGCCTGATTGATTGATGGATTGATTAATGGTTGATTTCAGATTTTTCCAGTGGACCAGCTGAGATGAGGAAACAGTCTTGACAGGGTGACTGTTACCCTCCTGTCTTTTCCTCTCTGAGATTGATTGCATCTCTAGTGCACAAACCTGTCTCTAAGTCCTCTGATCCCCCTCTTCCACTTCTGATTATAGTTTTCAATTTAGTTTTAGCTTAACAGCCTGTCAACCAAATTCACTGGCATGTTCTTGAGGCTTAAAGTGTTTGCAGCTTTGGCTGAGGTTATCTACTGAAATGGTCAGCAAATAAATGAATTGAATAGAATCCCAGCACCATGCAAATGCAGGGACCAAACGGTATGTGACTGGAAAACGTAAGCACCCTTTCAGTCACCTGAATACCCGAGTTTGTGACCATTAGAGCAAATTACAGCACAATGCTAAAAAAGCAGCAAGGAAATATCTTTGAAAAAATACTGTTCCAAATAATCAGGTTTTCATAGGATTTTAGAAAATGAGGGGTAAAGGTCTCTTGTATATTAACTATAGCACCATGTGACTGGTATTCTTTATCAGTTGCTGAGCAACGGCCATACTCCGAATTTTTAAACTCATTAGCAAGCTGAACAGGCTGGCATTTGGCAGATGTTATTTGATTTTGTTTGGAGGCAAGTCAATGGAGGGGACAGGAGAGACATTGAGCTCATTGTGTTATCTTGTATCTCTTACTGAATTCTCATGGTATTTTAAACACATCTAAGGAACTTCTTAATTCTTTTCAGATTATTCACAGAACTTCTATGTGATTTAGGTACTGATATAAACAAAGCTTCCAATGCATTGTAATCTGTACCTAACATTTTTTGAAGTTTCAGTCATTAGCAATGGCTGTAGTAGCTTTATTTGCATCCTGCAGTCATGCAAGCATTTCTTAAATAGCTCTGCTGTAGTATGTCATCTTTAACCGCAGTATATTTTTTTTGTGTTCCAGCTGTAGCCTTTTTAATAGAAGAACTGTCAATTGTAACAAATCTTTTTGTGCTATGTGATGTGACCATGCATCCACAAAGAACTTGCTGCACTTAAAATTTAAGACAGTGTTGCCCAAGCAGTAGAAGTCCTGGCACTGTGCCTGAGGAAGTTAAACCATTACAATTTGAACTGATGAGGTATAAACCAGCAGGGGACCTGGACACAGTATAAAGGAAAGAGATGTCAGATGCTGTCAGACTTGTAACACTTACTCAGGAGCACAAATCTCCTACTCAAATACCAGATGCCAGTGTACTGTTTTGTTGACTCACTTTCATTAACAACAGTCTATGTGTAGGGTTTTTTTTTTCCTTTTTTTCTTTTTTTTTTTTTTCTTTCCTGACATTTTGAGACTTTTTGACAAACTAGTGAAAAGACAGCAATAATATTCCTTAGTTTCTAATGGTTGCCTTGGGTATCTTCTTTGTTTAAGGACTCTTTACCCAATCCACTTATTTCCATGTGATTCAAAGGATCAATATGAATTACTGCATTAATATTGTTGGTTTGCTTCTCAGTAGCAGACATGGGGCCTAACTCTGGTCTTTCACAGTTGGCATTATATACAAATCAGCATGAAGAAATTACTCAGACTGGCATCTGGAGTACATGTTTTTAATTCCTCCAACGCTATTTAAATTACAAATTTCTGTTAGTTTTGCAAGTAGCTGCTGTGTAATTTTGGAGCTTTTCCAACCTCATTTACTTGGTCACACAGAGAGTCTACATATTCATCTCAAAATCAGGTAGAATTGTAGGAAATCAGGTCTATTGAAAGTATGGGGCTGGTTTCTAAGACAGCATACTGGCTGAGTAGACTAACATTCTTCAGTCACTAGGATAAGCTAACAAAAAAGGGAATACCAGAAGAATATCCATAAATTGTCACTACCCAGAAAAAGATATGTAAGGAATGTCTGATCTAGTAAAATTGTCTGTTTTATTAAAAATACTTAGAGAGCATCAGACCAGACTCACAAGTGAGAGGGACATTCATAACATGTAAAAAGATTGTTCTGAGCGCAAGGCATAGTATCATCATAGTATCGTAGTATCAGTCAGGGTTGGAAGGGACCACAAGGATCATCTAGTTCCAACCCCCCTGCCATGGGCAGGGACACCCCACACTAGATCAGGCTGGCCAGAGCCTCATCCAGCCTGGTCTTAAGCACCTCCAGGGATGGGGCCTCAACCACCTCCCTGGACAACCCATTCCAGGGCTTCACCACTCTCACGGTGAAGAACTTCCTCCTCATGTCCAGCCTGAATGGCCCCACCTCCAGCTTCATTCCATTCCCCCTAGTCCTATCCCTACCTGAGATCCTGAGAAGTTCCTCCCCAGCCTTCTTGTAGGCCCCCTTCAGATACTGGAAGGCCACAATGAGGTCACCTCGGAGCCTTCTCTTCTCCAGACTGAACAGCCCCAACTCTTTCAGTCTGTCCTCATAGGAGAGGTGCTGGAGCTCTCTGATCATCCTCGTGGCACTTCTCTGGACATGTTCCAGCACAACCATATCCCATAGTTAAGCTAAGTTAACTTCATGCTGAAAGATATTACTGATGGTAAAAATTTACATAAACTCAAAGAAAACTAGTTAAAATGAACAGGATAGAAATCAGTTAGGGTCTTTCACTGAGGAAACTTCTGAACTACAAGTTATTGAGGTTGAGAAAGTTACATACTGAGGAAATGTTGCTACTTGCCTTCTCTACAAAGCTATAAGTTGCATTTGTAACTTTCCTAGATACCTGCTCCTGGTCACACATCCTTTTGGATGTGTGGATCCTTTCAGTCTTGCCATTTGCAATCAAATATCTGTTACTCATCATTAATTCTTAATACATTCATTGCATGCTACCACAGAGTTTGGTTTGGTTTATTTTGCTTATTTTTAATCCCTGTATCTTCCCTTTAACCTTTTTCTTCTTTAAACCAGATTAGAGAGAAGAAAAAGAAAATCAAATACTGTGGGGTGAATCACATGGGAAATATGCCTACACAGCTACTCTTCCCAATGCCCCCTGACTGCAGACTGTAGTAATGATCCTACTACTGTTGTACTAAAACCATTATTTTGGGGCATAAAGTGGCTTACAGTTAATGGGGAAACAATTGCCGAAAATCCTACAAAATTGAAACTTTGGAACCTCCTTATGCGGGTTCAATGTTTAGATTTCAGAAAGTTTTGTGTTCCAGAATTAAATAACAGCACATTTCTCACCAAGCCTTATAAAGCTCTCTCTAGCTAAAAAGAGTATCTTTGACTCTTTAACCTGCAGTTCTGTAGGATGGGGCAGAATTCTACTCTTTGGAATCTACATCTATAGAAACACATTACAAATTCATTTGATGCATAGAAACAGAATTTTTACTGTACCTTTGCAAGCTGTGTGCCAGGAATACAATACAATACAATACAATACAATACAATACAATACAATACAATACACCAGGTTGGAAGAGACCTTCAAGATCATCGCGTCCAACCCATCAAACAATCCAACCCACCCAACAACTAAACCATGCAGCCAAGCACCCCATCAAGTCTTCTCCTGAACACCTCCTGTGAAGGTGACTCCACCACCTCCACGGGTAGCCGATTCCAATGGGCAATCACTCTCTCCGTGTAGAACTTCTTCCTAACATCCAGCCTAAACCTGCCCTGGCGCAGCCTGAGACTGAAAATACAGTAAAAGACTAGCTTCCAGGTTTTCTTTTTCTTTTCACCATTCTCACTCACAAATTACATTAATTTATAAAGCAACAATTATTTGGTACATTATAGCTTTAGTACCAATTAGTTTACAGAATGGTTGAGATGGGAAGGGACCTGTGGAGGTTATCTGGTCAAATTGCTCTTCTCACACCAGGCTGTGTAGGGCCAGTTGCTCAGAAGGGGTTATGAATATTTCTAAGGGAGACTTCATGACTTCCATGAGCAACCTGTGCCAGTGCTCAATCACTCCTGCAGTAAAAACAGTTTCCTGATGTTCAGAGGGAACCTTCTGTGCTTATTCCCTCTGGTCCTGTCACTGGGCACCACTGAAGAGAATCTATCTCTGTCCCCTTGTGACCCTCCCTTCGGATATTTATATGTATTGATAACATCTCCCCAGGCCTTGTCTTTTGCAGACTGAACAGTTCTGACTGTCTCACGATTTCCTCATAGGAGAGATGCTTCAGTCTTCTAATCATCTTAGTGTCTCTTTGCTGCTCTCTAGTATGTCTATGCCTCTCTTGTATGGGAGAGCCTAGAACTGGACCCAGGACTCTAGGTGTGTCCTTGACAGTACTGAATAAAGGGGAAGAATCACCTTCTTCAGCCTACTGGCAACATTCCTCCTGATGCAGTCCAGCCTACTATTCACCTTCTTTTCATGAGGGCACATTGCTGCCTCTTGTTCAACCTGGTGTGCACCAGGAATCTCATGACCTTTTCTGCCAAGCTGCTTTCCAGCTGAGTGGCCCCCACCATGTACTGGTGCATGAGATTGTTCCTTCCCAGGATCAAGACTTTGCACTTCTCCCTGCTGAGCTTCATTATGTTCCTGTCAGCCCATTCTTCATCTCCCGTGACCTTCTGGCAAGTCAGCTACTCCTCCCATTTTAGTGTCATCTGCAAACATGGTATGGCTAGACTATGCGCCATTATCCAGCTCCTTAAAAGGGTATGAAGTAGGACTGGATCCAGTACTGATACCATCGGTACACCACTGACCTCCAGCTAGAGTTTGTGTGGTTAATCACTGTACTCTGAGCCCAGCCACTGAGACAATTTTCAGTCCACCTCATGGTCTGTTCATTCAGCCTGTTCTTCATAGTTACATTTAAGTGTGTACAAGAAAGAATTTTCTGAACAGTGCTGATGTAGGCATTGATTTGCAATTTTTTGGACCTATCCTCATAAGCATTATCTCAAGAGTTGGGTTGTTTCATTTGCTTTCATTCTTGTCATCTGAATTCTGAAATCTTGGTCTGCCTGAATGTTCTTGGGAGTGCGACAGCTCAGCTGTCTTGCAGTCAAGAGTTGTACTGATAATGTTGGTGGATGTGATCACAGGTGCATTCCTGTGCTTGTTGTCTGCAACCCAACCAAGAAAGCATATGTCCTAGAGCACAGGAATGCTTAGCTCGGCCTCCTGTCACTTGATAAATCAAGCAAGCTGTCCCACTCATATCAGGATCACATCCACCAACATTATGAGTTAAGAACACCCTGAATGTGGCTCAATGGCTACAGGAGACCAAGAAAACCTAACCTATGTTCTTGGATGGAAACAGTTGTCTGCATTGTATGCAGATCACAAAAGAAGATAACTGAGCTCTTGTCATGGGAGTTTTGAGTGGCATGGCTTCAAATATACAACTCTATCACTCTGCTTAGCTGAAAGGGCAGAGTGAGATGCCTATCAGATTTTATTTTAAGATTTCTGTTCTATCGCATGTGCCCTTAATTATCTTAGGCAGATCCAGTCCTGATCATACATATTAAAAAAAAAAAAAAGAGTATTTTTTTGCAGTGAGCATATTACCCAAATATGCACGAATGTGCTGGTAAGCATAGCTATTATAATTGCTATTGAGCAATTTAGATGTCTAGAAAACCATGGGAGAATATGGAAATATCATAAAGGCTTGTATTTCCTTTGAAAGGTACATTTAAGATTGTTTTGGTTTTTTTTCTTTGAGGGAGTGGAGTACAGAAGAAATCTGAAATTTTAATTAAATAAAAAAGCACAGGAACTTGTTCTCTTTTCCCAAGTTTGTGGATCCAGTTAAAAAGAAATTAAAAAAATCTTTGTACACAGGAGACTTGGCAGCAAAAATTAGGTGGGTAGTATCACCTTTGTCTTGATTTTCTTTTCACAACTTATAAAACTGACTGCAAATTTGGTATGATTGGCAGTCTCTGCACAAGAGACCAAGGACTAGAAGAAAAAGGTAGTCTGGAGGTCAAAAGAGAAGTGTGAATCAGTAGAGTTGGAGTAAGAAGCTTGTGCACCGTGGATACTCTGTTTAGCTTGGTCAATGCTATTAGGCTTATACTTTAATGAACACTGAATTCACTGAGAAAAGGTGGAAAAGAAGTAATAGAGGAAGGATGGATCCATGCACTGGAAATGTGATAAAGGACCTTTCCTCTCAACTGTTACTTCACAATAATAGCAGGCAATAAAGGGAGCTTCTGAAACAAATCTGGCCAAGGTCAGAAGTTCTCAGAATTCTTAATATCTGCTGACTTTTCAGTGGTCTCTGAAAAGTGGTTCTCACTTTATGATGGATAGGTGTAAAATCATCATAGCATTTAACACATTTAGCAAACTCAGGGAATAGTGCAAGAAATAAATGTAAGCATATATTGAATTAAATCACATAATGATTCTTACTTAGGGCTGAGTTTAGACTTTTTATAGTTCAGTGTACTGCTGTCACTTCATTACTGAAATCATTTAATGTAAAGGTTGGGTTTTCCCCCCAGTCGATTCCATCTGATTTTTACTTAAAATATTATTCCTCCATTAACCATATTTACTCGCCAGAGAAGTCCAAATAAAATGCACAGTTTGGGTCAAAGTCTATATTAATTTCCTTAGGACAGGTTTATGAAGCACCAGAAGATAAATTGTTCAATGTAATTTAAAACAGGAATGTTCTTCAGGAGGTAAGAAGAAAGAAATACCACTTCGTTCTTCCTCTGTTCTGAATGCTTACTCCTCACTCATCGCTGCTTTTCAAGTATCATTATTCTTTTGTGGCACCTTTGGCTCACAACATCAACAGACCTATTTTCAAATAGTCCTCACAAAACATGTCTTATTGTTTCTGTTTGTTATTTTTGTGTAAAGCAGTGTGTAGGATGATAAATACACAAATTAGGATGCAATGCTGATTTATTAAGGATCTTACTTTCTAAGTAATGTCCATTAATGTTTCAACATATGTTGAGTAACAACATAAATAGTGTTATATGGATCAGTGTGCTAAGCTAATGAAATAGGGAATGCTTTTAATGTGTCCGTTTACTGCAGGAAGCTAACACTGCACTATTTCAAGATTAATATCTAATATTTAGGTATTTTAGTGATTTCAAGATTAATATCTAATATTTAAGTATTTTAGTGCTTTTTAGTGAAGTACTTCACCATTTATAGCTTTACACTTCAATTTCTTTTCATTAATTCATCTATGATAGTGAAGTGCACATCAAGTCTTCACAAGAAGATATGGTCCTAATGCAATGTGAATAAAACAAAACATGAGCTAAACAGACAGCAAAACCAAACACACAGCTGAAAAAAAAAAAAAAAAAAAAAGATGGTTAGCTTGGAAATAAGTCTGTACAAAACCAAGAGAAACTGTGAAGGTCTTTTTAGTGTGTAACAGGTAATACAGTATAGCATTAGCACAATTTAAAAGCAGCTCATCTCTGCTTTAATTTCGCAAAATAAGCAGTTATGTTTGGAAAGTATTGTAGTCATTTGGATTACTCAGGTTTTGTAGCACAAACAGAGTTATAATACTCTCATTTCCTGAGTGCTACTCACACACCCCTCAGCATTTGCAGTACTGCAGTTTATCTTTGCTGTCTGTTTGCAGAATAAATATTTTTCTTTTGAATATATAAGAAACTCTGTGCAAATTTATAAAATCAGATACAGATACTGCTGTGGGGGTGGCTTACTGTAATGTTGCACTTTATGGTGTTATAACCAGATTTTTTTTATACTAAGTAGTATGGGATAGTCATTATGATATGGAGCATTCAAGCTAAAGTGCTGAATAGACAGGACCTGTACAATACAAAAAGCCTAAAGACAATATGTCTATGATCTAGGACATAACATTTGGCAGAGGGAGCTGGGAAGTCCATATTGTCAAGGTACTCTCTAGTAAGCCTGCATGATATGGTGTGGAAATGTCCAATTGTTTCACTTTCAAGCAGCCAACTTTCAGACTTCATCTGCTTTTTCAGTGAGATGAAATTAATTTCTATGAGGGAATCAGTACATGGCCAGTACACCATATGGATACTACTTATATCTCTGTGGCCAAGTAGTTCACTGTGCCACAGTGTGTGTCACTTGATGGAATCAGTATGTCATCTCATCCCCAAACACTTCTAGTGGAGGAAAATTACTGCATTAAACATTAATGGGCATACTTTGCCCTTTTCACTTTTATTTTTAAATACAAAATGGTCATGTATCTTTTCAAAGGTGAACAAGGAATTCAAGTCCTCTGAGCTCTTCATGAATATGTTCATTATTTTAATTAAGTAATTCTGTTACTATGCAGCTATATAAAGGGCAAATGTGTGAAAAATTCTATCACAGGTGAAGAATGGACAATGTTCTACTCATTGATTTATTATTCTTAGACTAAGTTTTCCATTCTTTTTCTTTCTTGCAGAAGGTGAAAACATATGTCAATTCCTCAAAAATAGTATGAGTAGTTGGAATATTTTTTAACCTGGCCTTATATTTACATTACCTGAATTTAAAAGCTCTGAATACTTAAAAAAAATTAAGTAGGTGAGTGACCCTTGGATATTATCCCCACAACATAAGCATCTAAGGATTGTAAGGATTTTTGTATACTTCGAAAAGTATTAGAGATTTATTAAAGTAATTTCATAATATGTCTACTTGCAGTTGCTAACAAAGCACAGTTTCAGGAGGACTTCTGATAGTTGTATGGAATGCAGGTAGTAGAAAGACCTCAAACCTATGAAATAATTGGTAAAATGTAGCAATCAGAAATGTACTGATAATCTCATACCTCTTTTCAGTGAGGTCCACTGTACAGTTTTGTTAGGCTTGGGAGGCCTATAGTGGAAAAAGAAATCAGGTATTTAGAAGAGTATCTTAGCTCAGCTACTTCTTGTCTTCTGTATCTCACTTTGTTTCTTTCATAACATCATTCTATTCCAAATGTTGTTGTTTTTGGTATTTTTTTCATAAGGAGTGCAAAATCAACTAACACCTTCATCCTACAATAGTAATTTAATTGTGAAGCATTCAGTAAATTGATATTACAGCAGTATATTTAACTATTTATCTCACTTTAAACAGTTACACATTTCTAGAGGCTCTCCTTTTAAGTATCTGTGGGCTTGCTTTTCAAATGTCATATTCTGTTTAAATCATTATTGGATTAAAGTGTGATATTTAAGATGTACTTTGGTGGCAACAAACCAATCAAAAGCTAATCTGTGGTGGTTTGATTATCTTCTGTTCAAACCAGATCTTTTTCTAATTTCTGTGAAGTTACAGTCTTTTAACTATAATTGGAATTAATCCTTTATTTAAAATGCTAGTTTCATCACTATATGTTTTTAAAAATATGACCTTAATGAAATTAGAGAAGTTTTCCTTATTTTTTCTTTAGTAAACTCTTCACTATACTCTGTATCTTTCTTCATTTTTGATGACATTGATGCAGTGATTACATTCTCCTTATATTCGCTACATGAAATGTAACTTCTAGAGCTAAACAAATCCAGCTGAACATTGTATTTGGTTTGAACATGTATAGACATTTAGAAGTATATAGTTGCAAAAGATGGTCAGGAAGTAGTACAAAAAGTGTGTGAGTTACATAAAAGTACAGGTTATCATTTTACTTACACAAAGACTGGGCATCAAATCTGCCTTTGGAATGAACTCGAGAAGTGGCATCCATTTTTGTCTACAAACATATGGAGAAAGGGAAAGCCAAACACAGTGATGAAAGTCAAGAAGCCAGATGATGTGGTTCACATAGGTGATAAACGGCACTTCCTTAAAATATTGGTGAAACACATCTACTTCCAAATGTACTGCTGAGTGACCTGTTCTGCAGAGGGTCTTGTTCAAAGTTACACAGATTAAAGAAGCTCAAGAAAAGGGATTAGAATGGCTGTTGTTCAGGACTTTTTAATTAGTTTCATTTGTAACTCAATATGCCAAGCACTACCCTACTTTTATTTCCTTAAAGCTGTTTCACAGTATCACCAAGGTTGGAAGAGACCTCAAAGATCGAGTCCAACCTGTCACCACAGACCTCATGACTAGAACATGGCACCAAGTGCCACATCCAATCTCCTCTTGAACACCTCCAGGGATGGTGACTCCACCACCTCCCTGGGCAGCACATTCCAATGACAAATGGCTCTCTCAGTGAAGAGCTTTCTCCTCACCTCCAGCCTAAACTTCCCCTGTTGCATCTTGAGGCTGTGTCCCCTTGTTCTGGTGCTGGTTGCTAGAGAGAAGAGGCCAACCCCTTCCTGGCTAAAGCCACCTTTCAGGTAGTTGTAGAGAGCAATGAGGTCACCCCTGAGCCTCCTCTTCTCCAGGCTAAACAATCCCAGCTCCCTCAGCCTCTTCTCATAGGGCTTGTGCTCAAGGCCTCTCCCCAGCCTTGTTGCCCTTCTCTGGACATGTTCGAGTGTCTCAATATCCTTCCTAAACTGGACACAGTACTCAAGGTGTGGCCTAACCAAAGCAGAGTACAGGGGCACAATGACTTCCCTGCTCCTGCTGGCCACACTATTTCTGATGCAGGCCAAGATGCCATTGGCCTTCTTGGCCACCTGGGGACGCTGCTGGCTCATGTTTAGGCAGCTGTCAATCAGCACCCCCAGGTCCCTCTCTGTTTGGGAGCTCTCCAGTCACTCTGACCCCAGCCTGTTTCATTTAACATGTATGTCTTCCTTTTTAAAAATAGGTGTGATCCTTTATAAAAGATTTTCAAACCACTTCAGACTCTTTTTGATATATT
Organism: Picus viridis; assembly: GCA_033816785.1. NCBI lineage: Eukaryota > Metazoa > Chordata > Aves > Piciformes > Picidae > Picus > Picus viridis. The sequence goes on from CM066576.1 coordinate 23,907,147, forward strand.
GTTTTTTGGGTTTTTTTAAGTATTAATAATACTGCCTAATACATATGAGCTCTAATATGAGTGAACATTCAGTGTGTGATACAAGCCAAGCTAGAAAGGAAAATTAGATAATGAAAAAGAATGCATTAATGTGGTCCAACAGAGATTCAGATATGTAACACGTAAGACAGAAGGATGCTAATATATATATATATATGCATATGTTTTGTACTGCACAGTTCTATTCTGGAGACTGTTGGAATATCTAAGACAAAGAAAAGTGTAATTTCATACTTCAGTGATGCCCTTAAAATTCTTTTTCTGCCTGAAAATAATAAAAAAAAGGTATAGCCTATGATGTGATGGAGTGTGCAGGACATTAATATTAAATAGATTTTTGTTTTTCCCTAGTCATGCATTTAGCAAGTAGCATAGGACATCTTTTCTTTCGGAAATCAAGTTCAGAAAGATTCTCCTGGTTTGCATCTATGGCAATACATATTGCATGACCTTTCATGTTTCATGTTGAGATAAAAGTACTACTAACTTCTCTTTCTTGCTTTTATGGTCATTTTCTATTAGCCAGCTCCTCAAGCAAATTGAAAGGCCTATGTGATACTTGATAATCTGTGGCACCTATTGTGAAGAAGTACCAAATGACTGCATGTATCAAGAGACTGTAACTAGTGCTTATTTTAATGTGAAAATCTATATGAAACTGATCCAAGTATGCTGTATGATATAATTGGCTCAGTACAAGCAGTTCTTGTAAAATGGTTAAGAGATGAATCCTGGTGGGTGATTATTTCCCTTGTGATTAGAATATATTTTGAATCCTATTATAGATATAGTGCTCCATATCTTATGGCTGGGCTATGAGATGAATGATATCTAGTATTTTTGTTAAAGCCTTCAATCTGTGGATCAAATACATATGTTTAGAATCTCAGTAGTTCTAAATTTTTATAACAGGAAAATGTTGTTCCTCATATAGGCAGGAAAAAAACCCCACGTAGTTGATAAAAAAAAAAAAAAGTAACAAAACCCACAGTAAGTTAAATAAGTAACAGTTCTCAACTCATGTTTTTATTTTGGAGATATTTTTTGACAGTTTGGAGCTTGAATAGTAAATAAACTTTGTGATATTGGGCCCCATATTTGGCTATTCTGCATTAAATTTCCAGCAAGTTTAAAGAGCAGATGAAATATCAGCTGCCTTCAGAGGGGAAAAAAAACCAGCCAGCCAGCCAACCAACCAACAAAAAATCTAACCAGACCCAATAAACTCTGAAAAATATATTGAAGTTCAGATAACTTAATAATCTGTTAGTCTGTTTTCATTTTCAAACAAACAGAACATATAATAAAATTATGCTAATGCATATATTTACTCTTTTATGCTGCTGCTACCATAAACTCAGTCTAGATTTGAATTGTACTCAAGGGCAACTACTCATCCTCATTGAATAGCTTAAAAATTATATCAGGTGCTGTTAAGTGAAATGGTAAACAGTGGAGAATGTAAATTTGCAGTTGTTCTCAATGCTACTCTTGAATATATGAAGTAATGAATGAAACTAGACAGCACTAGACAGCTCTTACATAGAAACATGACAAGCATCTGCAATCACAATTGGTAGGCTAAGTGTTCTACTTTTAAGAAAGCTATAAACTACACAGCAGTTGTCTTCATGAAAAAGCCTCTGCATCAGTCGGTTCATATTGATGAGACAGCTTGTGTGTGAACGGATTGAGCCACTGATTTTAAATGTGATTTCAGATAGAAATATTTCATCAGAATATTTTGGGTCACCTAAAATACCACCTAGCCATTGTCATAGACCTCTGTAAATGAAGTTGGTTTCCCTATGTCAGTAGCTGCAGTGGTAATTCTGCAGTATCCTCAACAGGTGCTTTCCTGAAACACCTGTCCTCTAAGTAAATCTTCTTTCTCCAAGAAAAGTTGAAACAGGTTCTGTCAGTTCGTTCAGGTATCATTTGACCCTTTAATATATGCAATAGTTATTACACTGACCACAGCAAATACATGCATTATTTCCTTGGAAATGATCTCTGGGAAGTTTTAGATCCTTCTGGAGCAGGGGGAGGATGGAGCTAGAGGTCAGAGCAGAATGTGAGTAAGCAAAAGGTCGTAATTTCCCCTCACATCCTCTCATCAACAGCCTGCATCAAGAAGGAGATGTACATATAAACATTCTCTCCTTGGCTTGTCCTCTTCCCTTCACCCTGTTTCAAGTCAAGTATATATACTGTCATATGCTCTTTATGATGGGAGGAAGAGAGTAGTCCTCCACCTGAAATGGGAAACCACTTCTGTGCTGTAGTAACTGAAAAAATTAGTGTTAATCTTAGAAGGGAAGGAGAAGAGGGAAGATAGTTTCACAGTACAGTAGTTCTTATTATTAGAGCTGTGTAATAATATAGCATGACTAGTATTCTACAGACTGTTTGTTCAGTAAATGCTATAATTGTTTTATCTTTGCAAGAAGACATTATCAGGATGGTAACAGAAAACTATGCACAGTTGAACAGCTGCTGAATCAACAAAACACTTAAATCTATGCTTATGTTTTGCTTGCTTCAAAGGGATAATTTAAAGCTTTATTTAAACTTAAGCAGCAGTAATAAGACTGCATGCATTAAAATCCATGTTTCACAGAGATGAAGTCTAGCTATACTTGTGTAGTTCTTACTTTATTTAGAGCAGCACAACTTCAATAAAAGTTAGCAACATGGGCCCTCTGCCAGAAATCATGCCACTAGAGATTAGTAATTTTGGTAGTAATGTTTGTTGTTTGTTTGTTTGTTTTTTTTGTTTTACTTTTAAAAATATAACTTGATAACATTGCAATCACTAGAAGGAAAGAAAAAAAGAGAAGACGCATCCTTCCATCTCAGAATCACAGAATCACAAAATTATTGAGGCTGGAATAGACCTCCTAGAGCCTCAAGTCCAGCCTATGACATAACACCACCACATTGACTAGGCCATGTCACTAAGTGCCACATCCAGTCTTTCTTTAAACATCTCCAGAGATGGCGACTCCCCCACCTTCCTTGGCAGTCCATTCCAGTGTCTAATTACCCTTCTGGTGAGGAAGCACTTCCTTACATCCAAGCTAAACCTCCCCTGGCACAGCTTCAGGCCATATCCTTCATTTTGTCACAAGTTGCCAGGGAGAAGAACCCAGCCCCCACCTTACTACAACTTCATTTCAAATAGTTGTAGAGTGTGATAAGGTCTCCCCTGAGTCTCCTCTTCTCCAGACTTTTCCTCCAATTCCTTCACCAGCCTCATTACTCTGGACTTCCTCCAGAGGGGCCCAGAGTGGCACACAGTACTCAAGGTGAGGCCTCACCAGTGCCGAGTACAGGGGCAGAATTACATCCCTAGTCATGCTGCCCACACTATTCTTGATACAAGCCAAGATGCCATTGGCCTCCCATGCCACCTGGGCACACTGCTGGCTCATTTTCAGCCAGTTGTCAACCAGCACATTCAGGTTCCTCTTTTCCAGCCTGCTCTCTAGCCACTCATCCCCCAGTTTATAAAGCATTTCAAATTAATTTCCATTGTCTTAAACTACTCAAATATTATGGTGTTTAAAATCACATGTATTAGCAGCAATAAATTCATATTATGACATCAAATGAATAATATTTCTGCATTTTTTTGATATTTATATTTCCTCTTTGTTCCAAAGGCCTAGATTGTCATGATGTGACATGTAGTGAGATAGAAGACCTAAAATGTTTCAGAAGAGGGAGTAGCAGGCCAGCCAATATATCAGTAATAATCTGTTTATTATCTGTGCTCACAGCCTGTCTGTAGATCTCTAGATAAATGCTAAATAGGTTTGGTAAGTTTTTGTAGTTCTAAGGTAACAGGATATGTATTTAATGCTTGAATAAATTTGAATAATGTTCTCTCTAAACCTTGTCTTGCTTTTCTCACACCTTTAAACATTATTTATCTGACTCCCTTCAGTGGAACTTGTTTACATGAGTAAAATATGTTCATGTGTATAAACTCTGCAGAAGGGGATTCTTCACATATTATATATACAAGTACACCATTACTCATTAGTAAGATTATATATACATAATACTTTGTTGCTGAAATGTCTCATACAGTAAATCATGTAAATACGTATGTTTGCATACTTGTTTGTGTGTAGTGTCGTTTGAAAATTTCTGTGGGTAATATTTGTTAGCAAATGTAGAATAATTTTTAAAGCTTTCATATTTATGTATTTCAAACAAAGTTTTCTTGACATTTATAAGGATTGCATAGCATACCATATGAAACACCTCCTGTGGAGGGGGATTCTGAAAAATGGCTTTTTGTAGAGTATTTTAATAACCTTTTCATGCCTAAACGGGTTTTCCTAAAATTGTTTACACACTCTTTGCTTGATTCTGAGCACCTTAGTCTTATTGACTTAAGATTGTTCTGCTATGTGTTAATACAGCACAGAGAGGTGCCTTTCAGTAGACAGGCAGTATCTTTGTAATTATTTAGATGATGATAAGAAAAAAACAAGTGCATCTCTTACTTTCTTTAAATTTTTTATTTTACTTTTTTCACTTTTTGTAACTTTTTTTTTTTCTGGAAGAACTACAACTATAGATGAAAAGAAGCAAAATCATCTACTTTCTGTGTCTCTGTGGTACATAGATAAATTTATATGCCAAAAAGAAAAGGCACTGGTGTGAACTGAGGTATTATTTCTGTGTGATTATTTCAAGTGAAAATGTATTAGTCGCTTGTAAACCAGGTGAGACTTGGATTGAGAAAGTGACATAATTCCCATTATGTATTTTTCTTTTTTACATATACTTTTGTAATTTATTTCTAATGCTGCTGGGAGGAAAAAAAAAAAAAACAAAAGGTAAGTAATGACAGGAATGATATATTTTTCTAGTTTTATATTCTTTAACGAAACAGCCTTCATTTAAGATGGAGACCAGGAATTGGCATAGCTTCTTTTAATTAAAAAAAGCCCTTATCTGCTATCTTAGTCATAGAAAAATGTGCAAATGTGTTTGCTTTCTACTTTATACAGTTGGTAGATAAATATAAGTTTTATATTGTAGACAAAATACGGGGAACTGCTTTTGGAAATGGTTAGGAAATGAACAGACTTTTTGAACAGTACAGAGTGCAGAACTGTGAATGACTGAAAAGGTACTCAGTGAATCACACAGAGACCCGTGTTAAACACTTTGGTAGTTCACGTGTGTAATGAAACTAAATGAATCTCTGGAAGTTTGTGATTCACAAGATTCAATAATAACAGAAGGAGTAATACAGCCAGCATGCTGCTTTCCTTAGAGCTTGGCATCTGCTACTTTGTTTTTGTCATACTGATGGAATACTCTCCAGATATTAATCTTCTGGACAGTAGTATTGAAAATATCTTGGTATTGAGTAGAGCCAGTCTTTCTGTATTGATCATAGTTATCTGTCTTCCCTGGAATTCGACACAATGCAAAGGGAACATATATATGTTGTTTAGAATACTTGCATAAAATATCCTGTGTATACTGCATTGGAATATTGGATTCAACCACACTGAATGTATATGAATAAGATTAATACTACTGATTTATGCAGAATATCAACTAGACCCAAGCAGTGTATTAATTATTCATATGGGCTTATTCCTCTTTTGCCACAAACATGGCAAAATTAATTTGTTTCTTGACTGAGACTTTCAATTAGATAATTACATAGCTGAGAATGTTGTGTCTGTGTAATACTGCAGTTTTCTATGAAAAAAAAAACAAACATGTTTTTTTAGTTTCTAGATGACACTTGTCCTGTCATGAATAATTTTTCTTATATCATGAAGGATGTGGCATATCGTTATTGGGGAAGGTACTTTGTGATGAATATCAATGGTAATTCGGTTTTACAGTGTTTTAGTAAATGAAAGTGTAAAATGTGTATTAATCATAAATTAAGAAGTAGAGGAAGCACTTACAATACTTTTTTTTTGCTCCATATACTGTCTTGATGAACTAGCAGCACTGCTAATCCACTTTTAAATTGGCCATACTTTAGGGACACAAATAATTATCACAGTGACCTGAATGATATATTACAATACAAGGAAAAATGTCATAGTGTATTGAAATTCTAAAACAGATTGGTCTCAATGAAATCTTCTTCAATCAGGTTAGAAGTTAGATTTTATGCAAGTTGTACCTGTAAGCTGGCTGTTTCTCCTGAAGTCCGTGCTGCCAGTTGTAGTCCAGGGGTTCAGAGAAGAGCAGTGACTCCTCCGTCTAGTTGTTTGGGTGGTTTTATTGGTTGCTTGGATGGATCTGCCTACTTGACTAAGAAGTACTGTGGCCTGTCACTGGTCATCAAAAGCATCAGCATTACCTGCCAAAGGGGCAGTGTGTTTGCTGCTGTCATTTCCCATTTTGCTGACAGGTCAGATCTTGCAGGCAGAACTCCCACAGAGCAATGACCAGGTCTTGTTCCTCTGAACATGTAGAGAATATAGACATCAAGAAGGATTTGTTCAGGGTATTTCCGAAACATACTTGCAGCTATAAAATCACATTCCTTTTCTCAAGCCTTCTGATTTACTGAGGTGCAGTCTGTACAGAAAAATTCTGGAGTGTTGAAAACTATTGTGAATTTGTTAATTAAGTAAAAGTTCAGTAGAAATCACATTATTCCTCTTCTCTGTGCTCCAGCAATATCTGAGTGAATCTTAAGATGACCGTTTTGATGTAAAAATCCAGCATGAAGTCACTCTTGATTACAAAAGAGATCCATCCCTTTTGCATGATTTCACTACAAATTCTTTCATCCTTTTAACTTTAAAAAGAAAGGAAGCTTTCCAGTCAACTTTTTAAAATCTGAACTAGCAAACATCAAGGCTAAAAGCTGTGTTAAAAGATTGACAGTGCAGATCATGGAAATCTTCATTAAATAGCCTTTGTTCTTTAGTTAAGGATGTCTTGCAAAGAGAGAAGAATGGTTCCCAACACTTTCTCTTTTCTGTCTTGTAATGCCTCAAAGTTCTTCTTATCTCTGCTTCCCACTATATTAGTACATTAAAATGTACCAGAAAACAGTTACTGAAGATGCTCTTTGTCTTGGAGACTATCTAGTACAGTATGGTTTCTTCCATAAAACTAAGCTGTCTTCCATTTTCAAAACAAGATTATCCTATTGAAATATCTTTGGCCTGTACTGACCCCTGAGATGTGTGGAGACAGAGTTTGAAACTACTGTTTGGCTGGGGTCAAAATTATGCCTGCACCCCCAAATCCTTTTCCTCAGGACTGTTCTCCATTCTCTGCCCAGCCTGTATTTGTGCCTGGGTTGATCCTCACCCACATGCAGGGTTTGCTGAACTTCATGAGTTTTGAATAAGATATACAGCCTGTTGACTGTTCCACACAGCTTGGTGTTGTTCAGACTTGCTGAATGCCTCAATCCCACTGTCCGTGGTACCAACAAAGATGCTAACCAGCACTGGTCGCAGTACAGATCCCTGAGGAACGGCACTCATCACTTGTCACCACCTAGACATAAAGCCATTGACCATCACTCTTTGGTTGGGATCAGAAACCCACTAGAGGGAGATTGTTCTAGTTTTGTTTGGCTTGGTTTTCCACCAGAAATTCTAATTTAGTAGAAGAAATTCTTTGATCCACACATAAGTGGAGTGATTGACCTGGTGACTGCCTCGGCAGGAGTATTCTTACAGCAGACACGTACTGTGGGGTCCTTGCTATTTCTGTATTTCCCCCTCTGTATTACAGAATCACCCCAGAACTGTTTATGTTGGGTACTTTCATGAGTTTTTGCTTACAAGGTTTATCAATTACAACATAAGGTGTCTGCTAACTTTTTGTAGGAAGGAATCTAACTTTCTTGTGCATGCCAGTAAGCTGTTGTAATTTTGAATATACAAAATTCAAAATTAAAAGCTGAGAATTGGTGTGGATCTAAGGACACATTTTGTGCTCGCAGGTATTTGCCTGAGGTAGATGGTAGGAATGCAAATTTTAGATGAACCAGAAAAGGATTTACTGGATTCAAAGGAAATTATAAACATGGTATATGTCAAATATATGTTATATCCTACCTAAATATGCATGTAAGCAAAATCATGAACATACATCCTCAGAAAAAAATATTTTCATGCACTTATTTAAGTCTACTTTGCTTCCTGTCCCATAACAGCACTCACACATTTGATGTAAAAATTACAAAGTGTGATGAAAATAATTAATATTTTGCTACCTCACCTTAAAAAAACAAAAAAACAACCAAACAAAAAAAAACACAGGGAAAATATTAACTACTTCAGTCTTTTAAAGGTGGACACTTGGCACGGCCCATTTTTGCAGTTCAAAATAAATACACTGGATATCTCTAAGAGTTTTAAAATATAGGATCTACTAATTTAAATAATAAATGAATCTTCACAAAAAAAGTAAAGCCATTTTAACCAGCAAATTACTTCATCTTAGATAAATCCTTTCTTTGTTGTTGAGATCAAGGCATTGAAAATGGCCTTGGTAATAAATGAAGTCTAATTTAAAACATCAGGTCAGATGTTACCTACATCAATAACATTCGTGAATGCCTCCCTGTAAATGTAAAAGTACCTTGAAACTGTTTTATTCTAATGGATATTAAAATTATTTGTTTCTGAATTGGGCTCATCTTGTGGCAAAAGCTCTTTTTAGAGAGTATTTTATTCCTCAGTGATTTTATTTACTGTTCATTAATGTTAGAGGGTTATTTATAGGCAGTTTCAGGAAAATAAATCCTTTTGCTGTTGTGCAATGAGCTGCTGTCTGATGGATCTCGAGTCTCTCTGTATGCTTCTGTAATCAGAGTAGTTACATATCCAGCAAAAGGACTAAGGAGCTTTCTTGCATCTTTATTCTGGGAAGGTTCCCTTCAATGTTTTCCTATGGCAAATCCAAGGACTATAAAAAAGACTATTTGTTTTCTGTGTGTCTCTTTTATATCTCTAAGAACCTGTGAAATAGTGATATTTTCTGTGACTCATGATCATCCTTTTTCTGCTTTATTACTTTTTATTATTTACTTCTTGTTTCAGGGATTTCCTAAAGGATTGTGAAAAAATCTAAATTATTAGTAAATTAAGCTTTTTCAGACAGTTTTTTTATGAGGTGACCGAAGGGCATACAGAATGAAATTACACTTTGAGAAGTGTAATTTCCCTTTGAGAAGTGTAATTTCCCTTTGAGAAGTGTAATTTGGCCATTGGAATCGGCTACCCATGGAGGTGGTGGAGTCACCTTCACTGGAGGTGTTCAGGAGAAGACTTGATGGGGTGCTTGGCTGTATGGTCTAGTTGTTGGGTGGGTTAGATTGTTTGATGGGTTGGACGCGATGATCTTGAAGGTCTCTTCCAACCTGGTGTATTGTATTATTGTATTGTATTATTGTATTAAGTTCAAAAATTGTGAAGTGTAGAATTTCAATAGAGTACATCCCATTTGTTTCCTGTGTAATAGGCAGCCAAGCCTGAATCATTGGTCATAAGAAGGTCAATAAAAGAGCATTTGTTACCTGAAGAAGTGAGGCAGGGCCATTTGTCAACTTCATCTTTTAATACAATTTCCCAAAGGAGACACAAAAAGAAAGGAGCTAGCTTATTTAGACAGTTAGAATGACCCTCACAGTTAACTGCCTTCATCTGTACTGGGATGTCAGTTGCCGCTTCATTACTGTGAGGCTGTTTCAGGGCATTTTACGAAAGCTCATATGATTAAATGTTTCTTGGAAATAGTTTAACTCGAATGTAGCGAGATTCCAAAATGAGTAAGGGCATGAGGGATGATCCTTGAGGTCCCTTCCAACCCTAACAATTCTGTGATTCTATGATTCATGAGAAAAACGTGCAGGATCAAGCCTTTTTCTAAGGAAATGAATGTTTTTTGTGATACATAAAATTCCATTCTCTTTCCTGTGGCACCTGATCTTCAAGAAAAATATTCATGAACAGGAAATAATTAATACCTAAATTGTCAGTTATTGATCACCAAGCTATAGAATATTGCATGCAGGAGCTCTTCACCATATCCCCTGTGGAAACTCTCTATTTGTGTCTTAAAGAGTCTGAATCTATTCTGTTCAAAATAAGAAAGGAAGTTTAGGAGATATGCTTGAATGAGGGTAATCTTGAGTTTTAGGTTTTGTAGGCTAATGTTTTTATGTATGGCTGTGATTTTAGGGGGGTTGTTTGTTTGTTTTGATTTTGTGGTGGTTTTATTTTGTTTTAATGTGAGTTTGTCCTTGAATGATTTTTTTGTTGTTGTTGACTTAGACATATCTTCCTAGATTTCACCTTTGTCGCTGCATTGGCATATGATGGTACCAAGAGGAGTAACTATTTCATCAAGTCTTATTTACGGCATTCTGAGAAGAAGGAAGCATAGAAAGGTGTTGTCAGATTCATTTCTAGGTCATCAGCAGTGGTTTTTTTTTTTTGTTTGGTATTAATGATGATTGTACTAGTAGTATGAGTACATTTATTGTAGACTTGTAAGCAAGGAACAATATATTTATTTTTTAATTTATTAACTCTTATGAACTGTGAAATCCTGGAAAAATCATTGTTTCTGTCTGCCACAGTTCTGCAAAACAATGCCATAAAGTCTCCAGTTAATTACAAAGGTATTAGGGGACTTGAGCACCTATGAAGAGAGACTGAGATCCCTGGGGCTATTTATTATTGAGAAGAGAAGACTGAGAGGAGATCTTATCAAAGTGTACAAATATCTGAGGGGTAGGTGTCAAGTGAAGGGGGCCAAGCTCTTTCCATTAGTGCACAGTAGTAAGACAAGAAACAATGGGTTCAAACTTGAGCATAGAGGATTTCGCCTCAGCGTGAGGAGAAGCTTCTTTACAGTGAGGGTGATGGAGTACTGGAACAGGCTGCCCAGGGAGGTTGTGGAGTCTCCTTCTCTGGAGACAGACTTTCAAAATCCACCTGAATGCATTCCTGTGAGGACTACCCGAAATGATTCTGCTTTGGCCAGGGGAGTTGGACCCAATGATCTCTTGAGGTCCCTTCCAACCTCTAATCTACTGTGATACTGTGTTCTTTAAGAATCAGTGGGTTTTTCAAATGTGAACTACTACTTCTGAGAGAAATGGTATGGTTGTAGCAGAAGAATTTTAGTGTTGAGTATTAACTCTAAAAGCTGTGGTCAGCAAACACCCCGTGAATTGCATAAAAAACTACTGATTCTCACATTATCATTTATTAAAGGTACATGTCTGTCCCTCTCAGTATCTGACTGATTTGAAACTGGTATATACTCTTATTAAGAGAATCATTATATTTCCAGGCATATTTACTCATTCCTGCTATAAGGAATCTGAACTACCTTGTCTGGTTTACTTAATGCCTACTTCCTGACACATTTTTGAAAGCGCATTTCAAGAACCTTTTAAATGTAGTTATCATTCATACACAAACATTCTAAAATGCCTTTTAGCCTTTTATGAAGGACATCAATAACCTCAGTATCTCATATAATACCTCTAGAGAAACTGGCAGCACTTCCTGTACCTTTGCAGGGGCAGTGCCATGTATGTTGAACAGCTGAATTAAGACTGACAGCTTCTAGTGTTTCTTGTGCTGCTGAGCTTTCCCCCAAATCCCTCTATTGGAGAATTTGAAAACCAGAATTATTTTCTTCCCATAATCTTCCTACTGTTTTCTGAAAGAAAAAAAAAAAAAGAAACAGTCTCCCTAGAATATTGTATTGCAGTTGAAGGGAAAAATCATCCTTCCAGAAATCTCTCCTTTCAATATGAACTCAGAATAAAGCCTCACAAATTGTTTTCCACTTTGAAAACCTTTACAAGGGTAAGCTTTCTTTAGAAAGCTTTTGTACCATAGTACAGTGATATCCACAGAAGAAAAAAGGAAGACATCCATAGGTTTTCCAGAAATTTGTGATTTAACTCCGGAGTGGAAAATTAGCTTCTGATAGCCTTAAATCACCACTTCTGAACATATTACTATAATAAATTATAGAATATGTAATTTTAAAGTTTGAACCAAGACATTGATTTGTTCAGTGTACTGGTCTTAAGGAGTGTAAATACCGACTTCTAAATTGTCTTGGGAATGAATATGACATCTTGCTTTATTGGTTGTGTGAACACATCTTTTCCATTCTGGAATGAATCTCTCCATAGGCTGTCAGAACTGCATTTTTTCTTGCACATCTTACATTGGTGCTGAAAAAGTGTAAATACTGTGTGTATTGCAGTTACTCCAAGATGTTTGACAACGCTGAAGGAGATAAGAAGGCACACTAAAAAGCAGGGGAAAACAAACCCAAACCCCAATTTTTAATTTCTTTTTTCGCCAGTTTCATTACCTTGCAAACTAGGAAGCTGTTTCACAAATGCTCTTCACAGCTTGATTGTCAGAGACTTATGCTGAGAGGTTTTTCTTATGGCCAGGGAAACACAGAGACAGTCAGTCATCAGAGAAAAGGCATTATTGCTGTAACTTCAAACTGAAATTCCTTTAAGAACACCACAGGGATAAGTTAGCAGACTGGGAGCAAACGGTCAGTGTGGATGTGAGGGGTCTTTTTATCTCGGTGCTTACTTGCATTGAGATGAAAAAAAAATGCATTAGAGATATTCTTTAATTTATGCCTCTTCACGTCATCATTTTATGAAATAAACTAATGATATTAGTAGCTCAACCTTGTATATAAGCCTTCACAGATGGTAGTGTTATACCTTTATAATGATGGTAAAGACAAAGTTGTGACCCAGGATTTTTTGTCTCCATTTCTGTCATGTTTTTTGCATAGCACTGATAGCACCTGTTGTTCCATGTTCTTCTTCAAAGTCTTTCTTCTACAATGGCTGTCTCTGGTTTTCAGGCAGCCACTGAAGCTTTGCTTTGCTGTGTATTCTTCTCATACTAAAATGTTTTTTAGAGGACTTAAACCGCTAGTGCATCTGAGAACAGCACAATGATCTAAATGTCTCTCCTACTCCACAAACTATGCTCATAGTGTTGCAGACCGAAAATCTCTTCTATTTATTGGAATTGGGACTGCCAGCTTCTTTCAGATGAAAATGTTGATATTAGTCAATGATAATAAATTTTTTTTTCTGGTAAATGAGTGTTGGGGAGCTGAAAACAGAAAAGATGCATCAGAAAGAGGAATTCACAGAAAAGTTACTAGAGAACATACACTTCTTTGAGGTGCAGACTCAATTGTGATGAGATGCTGTTACCAGGAGTTGTGAGAGCTTCTGCAGTAATCATTTCCACTCCAGCCTAGAGGCTTTCATTTCTCAGCCCTTCTGTGATTTCTTTAGGAAAAGTGAAAGTTCTGTACTCAATATTCAATACAGAACAGCTTTAAATACTTGTAGACAAGCAAAGTTTCTTGCAATACATCTGTTTTTGAAGCAATATATGAGGGTGTTGATAAACATGGTATATATGAGACAGGAATCCCTCTTAGCTTATGTGAATATGGGTTATGAGGAGTTAAAGGAATCTCTGATAAAATAATTAGTAAAGAGCTCTAGAGTAGGGTATGCTCCAGGCCTTGGCTTAAATAACACACAATTTTTATCCTCACATAATTAATTTGCTATCTATTTACTTCATCTCTCATGATGCTAATCTCTTTTTGAAATTCCTCAATACATGCTATGCACATTTAAACATCACTTGTGTACAAAGTTCTGTTAAAAGCCGTGTTCATTGGTAAAATGGCCTACCACCAGTCAAGTAGATTTGTATGCTTATTTTAATGCGACTTTAAGAAGCAAGGAAGTAAAAAATATGGAAACAGATGGAAAAAGTTAACTTGGAAACATTTTTGGTGGTATTTTAAGCTCTTTTCAAAAGGTCATTAATATTTTTTGTGTGTGTGTGAAACATTTCAGAATGAACTTATGACTTTTTATAATGTTAAACTCCATCTACATTATATCCCAGATATTATGTTTACAAAAGGCCATACGATTTTTTATCATAGTGAGCAGAACAATCTGAATTGTTCCTTAATCTAATAAAGAGCAGCAGGGCATAGATAAGAGAAAGAATCTTGCTTTTAATGGCCAGGGAAAAAAGTAGAATAATTGAAAGAAGACAGATATGACATAGAAAATGAAAGATATATGGGAGAGAACTTGTAGTGTAATATAACTGACCACAAATAAGGTCACATGACTGCTGCTTGTGAGGGGTTGATTGCTCATTGCCAGTCTAAATCAGAGCTTCTGTAAGGAAGAGGAAGACCTTTCTGACTTTGTTAGGCTTTTTACCTGCTTTAGCAAGAAACTTAGATTCTGTGATATTAAACATAAGATATACAGCTCTGAAGTGTGAAATTCATAAACAGGTGTTTGGACCTTAATTCCTTGTGTGTGTGTGTGTGTATATACACACACACATATATATATAGTTAACAAGATTCAGTGTATTAGAGAAATAAATTTTGATAATTTAGCACTTGAATTGGGAATGATTATACCAATCAGCAGAAAACACTACAAAAAATGTATAGCTACAATTCTGAAGAAGATACATAAATGCATCTATGTATATATTTTTATGCATGCAAACACTGCTATGATTACTTTCCCAGGGTGATTCCTACAGTTATCTGATTGCATTGTCCTGTCTTTCCTTTTCTTTCTGGACGTCTTACTGCTGTGCCCTGTGATGAATTCAAGCTTGTCTGTACCAATTAGATGTACTTTGAGTAGTCTCCCTGGAGATTTGGCTTTCAGGACACTGAACTTATGAAACCTAACTGTGACTATAAGGCCGAGGAGTACATGAAAAGTTCCGGGCACTCAGGAGAGAGGCACTATTCTTAGATGTGTATCATATGCTCCAGAGAAAAAGTGTCCACTTCAACTTTCTCAAATGCTTGCCTATGCATTCTCTAATTTGGCACTCTCATCCTGCCAAATTAGACCTATGAATGGGGTTTTGTAGACCTCTTTATTGATCATTTTAGTCTCATATGGCTAGATTACAGGGAAAGCTGCGTAAGAAAGCAAAAGAAACTATAAAACATAAAACAGGAGAGAAAAGGTTGAAGGACATGAACACAGTGCAATTGCAGGACTGATAAACCTGTTAGTATCTTTGAAGCCACAGTAACGTGAGTCCTGAAAAAGTGCAAAAACAATTCCAGTGTTTACTTCTGAAAATATGGTGACTTGAGTGATGATTTCTAATAGTATATGGATCATTGATATTGGTTGTCAAAGAAATAAAAAAACTGGTTTCCAAATACTTTTTGTGCATGTTGGTTTAACAATATCTGTGCTGTAATTTACAACCTCTGGAGCAGCAATAATATTGTTTAATTACCTCCCAGGCAGGCAGACACACACACATACATATGGATGCTTATATCTAAAATTACAATCTATGAGAGTAACTGTAATAAAGACCAAAAATGGTACAAATAATTGAAAACATTTTTTATTTTTTCATACTTGTAGAGGCACAAATATAACCGGTGTAATATTATTATGTATATGAAGAAATTTTGCTTTGAGAAATGAGATCTTATTACCTGTTTAAAAAACAAGTTCTATCTTATTGTCTATGACATAATGCATTAAAATACAAAAATATACTGTACTATAAATGCAGCATAAATAAGCAAAATATAATTTACTTTTTAGTTGACTGTGGGTTTTTTTAATTAAAATTATTACAATATTCTACATATATTTTCCTATTGATCTTTTTTATCTGTAGGCCTGTTCAAATAAATACTTAATTTTCTCAAGAGTGGGGGAAAAGCTATAAAGCACTGAACACTTCTCTGAGTTAAAACAGTAAACTCAATACTGTTAGTTTAAGAAAAATTTATTATACTTTACCATGTTCTGTTCCTTAAAGAGTTAAAAAAATTATCTGGAATACTGGAGGTATGAGGATTTATTATGAGCTTTGACTGGTATAGCTAAATAGTTTCAAAATTACCTTTAGTTACACAGAGGCAAGTTTGGAGTGGAAATGACTCCTAAGAATAAAATAATTAATAACACATTTGAATGTATACTTTCCTTAAGGGCCAGTATCTTTAATTTCTTCAGGAAGCCGCTCCCTTCTCATCTTTGAAGAGCAATAATGAACATGCAGTATGCTGTGATTTCGGTTAGAATAGAGTAGAATAGAATAGAATTAACCAGGTTGAAAGAGACCTTTGAGATCATGAGTCCAACCTATCATCCAACACTATCTAATCAACTAAATCATGGCACCAAGCACTCTATCCAGTCTCTTCCTAAACAGTTCCAGTGATGGTGACTCCATCCCCTCCCTGGTCAGCACGTTCACTGATTTATTCACTGAATATAGGTGTTTAAGACCAGGCTGGATGAGGCTCTGGCCGGCCTGATCTAGTGTGGGGTGTCCCTGCCCATGGCAGGGGTTGGAACTAGATGATCCTTGTGGTCCCTTCCAACCCTGACTCATACTATGATACTATGATTATTGTTTCTTATATTTGTTATTATTTGTTATATCTGTTGTGCCACTATGTGGTTTCTCAATTTCACTATTTTTAGCACCTTTCAGGGTCCGTCTTCTTAAAAATACATATACACTTTGATATTCTAAAGATCATTCTACCAGAGCTGTAACCCCCATTTTCACATCAAAAGTCAAACATCCTAATGACATTTAAGGGCACAAATTTAATGTGATTTGATTTGACTTGGAGATGGAAAGCACAGTGGTTATGTTACTTTTCAAGACAGAATAGGACTTTTTGAGGACTCTCTCTGTTATGTTCTCTATCCCACATGTGACTGTGTGCTTGCCAGTGTGGTATTGATTTGGTTCTCTGATTTCATGTACTTTTTAGAAATCCATATTAATTTTGCCGTTAAAGAAATGAGTGAATTACACAAAACTGAAGTTGATTTTTTAAGTGAGTTTACATAAAAAGCTTTGAAAAGTAATAATTTGAATCAAAATTATTGCACTTCAGACTCTGCACTTTTTAAATTGCTATAGGTGTTATGTCATTGTTTAAACAAGGTCAACACTTGCCTTACACCAGCACTGCTAAATTGACTTGCATCTTTGTGCACTCTTCATTTTCCTGCCCTTCAGTAAATCTTTTATGCAGAAGGTCATGTGATGAGGGTTAGAATCCCAGAAGGATATGTGAGAGGGATGATAAAATCTGTGCATTAAATCTTTTAAGAGAATTTTAGTTTTCCAGCAGGGCTTCTGTCATTATGGAGCCCTGCCCCCCATACCATGTACATCTTCAGTGTAGGTTTATGACACTGACCAGATGCTTCTGTTCTCCTACTAAAATCTGTATTTATATTCCTGTAAAGAAAAACAAACAAGCACACAGCAGAGGATGCTTTTAGGGATGTCTCTTTAAAGTAGTTCACAAAGATCCTCTCTTTTTTCTTATAAATGGACAACTTCATACCCAGGACAGCTTCTTCTTTAGCAGTGCTAATCAATAAAATGAATAAAACATCCTTTACATTTTCATGCTGAAACAGAAAGGCAATTGTCACTAATTAAATTTATTTATAATAATAAAGAAAAATGTTGAAATGAAGTTTCCTCTCACATGTTATTGATAAATATAATTGAATCTAGTCAGACATGTATAAGACTCCATAAAGACAGTGAGTTTTTCAGTACACTTAAAATACATCTATTTTTTATGTTTCAAAGACAGTTATTGTCATGCACCTGTCTCATGATTGGGAATGTATTTATTAATTTTCCATCATGATTTCTTTTGTACAAGTTGTTCAAAATAATAAGAGCTAAATTTGGCATATTATACAGAATTTTCTTTGAGAACTAGGAAAGGCTAATTTGAACGGAAAGCCTTAAAAAGCTGTTGCATTGTAACGCCCACACAGAGCTCTTGTCTAGTAAGCAAGAGGAGTCCTAGTCTCCTGAGGAGTATGAATAATGAGAGGAAGACAATTCCACAATCTCTGCCTTTCAGAGGGGAATTAAAGATCAATTAGATATCATTATTTGACACTGATTCCAGGTAAAAAAAAATCTTGAAGTATGATTTATTATGTTGCCTTCTATCTACACTCTGTTTCAAAACCTTTGAGTCTACCATGGCATTGGTTGTACTTCACCATCTTCATAATCTTGAAAGGTTAACTAGAAGAGTTCACAAAGATGTACTTCATCACCTTCTTCAGCTTTTTCTTTACTTAGAAACTGAGAGTATCATTCTGTAACAATCAGCCTTAGGTAACCTTTGTCTTTCCTACTTTATATCAGAGTCCAATAATTTTTGTCCAGGCACCTGCAGGTATTTCACATGTGGAAGCTTTATTGTTTAATGGCTACTTATGTAAAGTTACCTGACATTACATGGGATTTTGATTGAGCAGAGCAATGCAGCAACACACCTGAATCCTCATTCAAGTGAAGCACCTGCTAAAGACGTGTATGTGTTCCAACTTCCAGTGTTATCATGGTGATCACACAATATTGTATTTTTCAAGAGAAGATTAGGTATTTGCTATAGTCAAAGCAACTAAGATAAGTAATTTGTGTTAAATTAATCCCTTCAGTGTCTGCTGCATCCTATACTCTTTTTCCTTTATGAAATGGTCACCTAGATTGATCTTCATCGGAGTCTTTGACAACAGCCTCATTTCCAGGACTTTGATAGGGTTTTACCTCTGTTTGATGGAAATCTGTGCAGCCACTGATATAAGCAGGACTTAGCATGGGGTTTGTTCTTTATTTAGTGAATTTACACCTTCCCACAACTGAGCTCTGTTCCGGGATATACTGCCAGTTAAAATGTAAGAAAATGGCATTAAACACAAGTTTTATTAATAGATTTATTAATATATTTAAAATAGTGTTTTTTGTTTTTTTTTTTTTAAGTCCAGCATATTAATGATTTACATTTCACAATTTAGCTCAGCTAGATAATCATGGGCAATCTTCTCTGCACATGTAACACTGATAGACACCATCCCTTCAGGTTAGCTCAGACTATCTGGCTGCTGCTTCATCCTACAAAAATGTTTTTCCAGGTTCTTAGCAAAACCAGCAAGTTTCTTGAATATGACCTCTAGCTGTAGTCTGAGAAAATGATAGACTGAACTCTACAATGCTGATTATGTGGTCTGTGGACTAACTGATTAGTTACCAAATGACTCATTGACTGCTAAGACAACTTTTTTTGTAATCTGAGTTTGAAATGGAATGACTCTTTGAGGGGTACTTAAATAGGTGTGATGCTTTGCTGACTTTAATTGCCATACCTATAAATGTCCTGATTTCTGGGTAACAGCTTTAATTAGATGTTACTTTACACCATTTATTGTTTTTTAGAGATCATTTTAAAGCATGTGTGTATGCTTTTTTCTTTGTTGGATGTCATCAGCATAAGCATTTTTCCTATTTTTATTCTCATGGATTTCCTCTTTCATGTAAATGCACATGTAAGTAAAAAGAGTTTTCTCCTCAATAATACAGAAGATGATTCTTGAACCACAAAGTCTGTGAAAATTACACATATTTGATGCTGTAAGCAGCAATCCAACTTTGAAATAGAAGATACCAAATGAATGACATTATGGTTATGAAGAGTTGTGAATGCTGAATGTACACTACTGCAAAAACATGCTGCCACTATGGTTATCTATTTAAAAGTTATGATTCATTGCAAATCTCTTTAAATGCACTGTTGGTCTAGATTAATGCAGGAAATGTTTCCCTGTGGGAGAAAATAACTTTTTTAATTAAATTATACTTCTGAATTTTAGAGCTGCTTTTGCAATTTAGATTCATATATATGTGATTACATAACGTAAAGAACCACAATTTCCAAAGACAATTAAAACAAAACAGATAGCTTATCACAGATTCAGTCTCAGCAATCACAAATTAACATAATCATGCTCATCAATCTGTAACTCCCAGATTTAGCTCTACTTTCCCAATTCTTCAGTGACATGACATAAAGACTTCACCTGGAAGTGCACTCACAATATTTAGAATTAGCTAAATAAGGCTGTACAATTAATCTATTCATATCTTAACTTTTCTGATTTCACAGTCAATTCCCACTTTAATTACTAAAAATAAATAAATCCAACAAACTGCTCCCTCTCACACTTCAAAAGATTTTAGGGCTACCTTGAAACATTCATTTTCTGTGGACAAAACATTAATTTTTTCTGACCAGTTCTGCTGCCTGGTCCCCTCTTTTGAAGAGGACAGCTTTGCTTCTATATGGTCTTGTCTCCAGGTCTGTGATTTCTCCCACAGTCTTCATGTGCATACTTTCACAGGTTTAATTCCCAGATGCTTTTTTTCTGTTAGGCTTCAGAAAAGCTTCAGTCGCTATTCCTTCTTTCTCTGCTACTTTCCCATTTAAGGTACTTCTCTTTGTCACAGGTATTGTTCAATTGTTAACTTGAGTAAGTAAGATTAAATCAGTATCAGATCTGGAGACTGCATCTCACAGTACAAACAGTGAAGTGGTTTAGATGTATAGATGCACTGCCAAAATGCAGAATTTCATTCAGTTATGTGCATTCATACATTAACTATCATTTACTCATTGTTTCCCCACTGACAAATTAAAGCAAAATTACCCAAAAAAGCTTTTCACATGCACTACAGGAAATGGAGACTTTTTTTATGTGTACTTCCTACTTTTAATTATTGTGGTACGCATTGTGTGTAAGGAAGTATTACTTGAGTAACTTACTTTTCTTTTGAAGCTGTTCCTTTGTTTATGTTGAATAGTCTAGAGTGAATACAAAACAATTAAGAAAATAGAATAACCTGAAGCAAACTAGTCTAGTACATGAAGCTGTTCAAATATGAGTAATGCAATTGCAATTGCAATTGCACAGGGAGTACTAATATTTTCCTGTATCAGCATATTCAGGTTTAATAGGTAGGCACTGAGAGTTACTTTCAGTGTAATTGGTTCTCCTCCAATTGAAATAAAAGACAAATATACCTGCAAAGGCAGCAGCTGATCTTGGGACTAAGAGATTTCTCTCCTAGACAGTAGAGTAAGATACATAGTCATCTTTCATACTGGCATTTGTATTCTGCTATATGGACCTTGACAACTGTTATTGATTTGAACAATCAGATCACCTCTTTTCACTCTTTAGGAAGTGGACACAGTAAAAAATTACTCTGCTGAAAAATATAATAAAAAGAAAACGTCATAAAAACAAAATTCAGGTACTTTATAAAATCAAGTCATCAGGGATAGATCCTAAGGAGAATGCCAAGAGTTGTTATCCACAATTTTTATGTCTTTGGATATGATGACATTTAATTCTAAAAATCATATCCACTTTCAATTCTAAAATTATATCCACTGTACTGTTACAAATAATGGTTAACAATGATGTGTAACAGCTTGTGTAAAAATATTGAAGTGAAGTCTTTATTCAGTATGATTAAGACAAAGTTAAATTCCTATGCAAGTAGAAGCTGCTTGTATTATCAGGACAGTTAGTAATGGTGTCCAAGCCTTTACCATATCAGCCCTGAGGCTGACGGTTGTTAGAAGATCTTCACTGTTTCAGTTTTTAAACTGTAATTTATCCTGAGCAAATAGTATCTAGCAGGTATCCAGAAGAGAAATCCAATATGAATATTTGCCCAGTGAACAATGATCTAGGTGTATCAAAGATGCAACTCAAGAGTTGTGTATGCTCAGGCTGCTGTGACAAGCCAGAACTTCTCTTTGTGGAAGGGAGACATGATTGTGATAAGCTCTACCTTGAAGTAGATAATAAAGCTGATCCCTCACTGTACCTAGAAAAATGCCTAAATATCATCACAGTTGGAACCTCAATATTTTTTCCGAATTAATAAACACAGCACGGCTAGTTTGCCAGACGACCTACAGAGATATAACCCACTTTTAACAACTGCCCAAGCAAATAATAAATTCCTGTTAGTAGTAATAGTGTCATTCTCTGAAAAATGCTGGATGTTTCACATGAAGCTAATGCATCTCTGCTTATTGATATCTTCCATGGCTTTGCCATACACCTAGTTTTCTGTCACCATTTTTGTTGTCAATGAAGGTGAGCTGGCTGTTTAGGTCCTGTAGGCCCCCTTGATTACCTTTGTTAAAGTAGCAAGGAGATACAGTCCAGATTATGTGGCAATTAACGTTTTTCTCACAACTGAGACCATAACCTCAGCCTATTGTTTCCTGTTGGGAACTGGAGCATTCTGGAGGTTGACTTTCCTAGGTCTCCTTTTTAAATAGATCCAGAGTAGAGAAGTAAAAGCCATACAGAAAATAAGCATATATTTGTACCACAAATTAGATATAATCAAAGGAATTATTCAAATAGATGATGTGTTCTATGCAGTTTCTTAAGGTTTTTTAATACCTGGAAATAATCTAATCGTATTATTTCAATAGTGTAATTACCCAACTAATTGAAAGAGACTTAGTAAGTGCAATACTGATATGTTTTTTTAATTTTTTTAAATGAGTATAGCCTATCTAAGCTAATTAAAGTGCATTCTCTGGGTCTTTAAGCTTATTTAGTTTTATTTGGTAGACTATTGTTTTAAAATGGAGCAGTGTTTTTTTTTTACAATTGTGAATAGCAGCAGCATGTAACAAGTAGCTCAAGCAAAATGTGATTACCAAAGAGGCAAATTCTACCTTGCCTCCATGTGACATTTGGAGTCAGAATTATTTTACATAAAACTACTTAGAACCAAATGAGGCTTTGTTTTGTTTTGTTTATTTCCTTTATTGAACATTACCAAATAGAAACTGATGAAGCTTTGATGTAGTGTATGTGCAAATACTATTAGACCTGAAACAGAGGTCTGAACACCTGTTCCTTTGTGTGAAAAAAGAGGAGACCATCACTGGAAGGAATCTGTATAAAAATTCAGACCTCCTGGATTTACTGCTGGGAAATGCATAATTAAATTCAACTCTATTTTGGGTATGAGTGAAAATGAATTTAATATACTGCTTCAGATCTGTAGAATACTTTTGTGCTAGTACTTTCCAAGCCCAGATTATTCCAAAGCCTGGTGGC
The DNA here is from genome assembly GCA_033816785.1 of Picus viridis. Lineage (NCBI taxonomy): Eukaryota > Metazoa > Chordata > Aves > Piciformes > Picidae > Picus > Picus viridis. The sequence continues at coordinate 23,930,248 of CM066576.1, forward strand.
TAGGACTGCCTTTCTCATGAAAAATATGGCTATCTGCAATGAAGAGCAAGCTGAGCCATTGTAGTCTGGATTTTTATCATTGTGCAAATCATAGAACCAAACTAAATAGGTCATCATCTGTGCAGGATCTTTCATGATCTATAAAACTATAAAACACTCATGAAGTTTTCTGTTTAAAAGATGATAAAAAAAATTCATGGTACTTTGTAGGATATTTGATGACTGACAAATTTCTACAGTCCAAATATTTAGATTTTATTATATAAACATGTGAGTCTGAAGAGAATGAGTCTCCAGTTTTCTCAGTTTTCCGTACTCAGATCTTTATAGAAAAGTCACAGAGGACATTCAGAACCTTTATCAAATGATGGACATGCAGTGACTTGCTGTGCTGTTTCCATCATGCAGCTGTGTCTGCTGGCTTAGATAGCTCCCTGGACTCTAGAATCCCACCTCAGATCTGTTGACTCTGCCTGTTCATTCTGAAGTAAAGTTTCTGAGATCTAGGTTCCCATTTATAGTTGTGGGGATTTTTTTTTGTTTGGTTTGATTCTTTTGGTTGTTTTGTTTATGTTTTTTTTTGTCTGGATAATTCGCACCTTTTTCACTGACCTGCTAATCTCCCACTTAAAATTTACCATAGACATGTGCAGTACAGCCATCTACATGATCCTACAATCCCTTTATCTTCATTAAATAGAAAAAAGTACAGTTAATTTTTCCCATTTCAGTTGTTTGCCTCAATTTAAAAGTAATCGTTATGTGAAAGTGCTTCTTTATATCCATTGCCTTTGAGGGAGTTTAATTTACATCATGCACAACAACCTTTAATTGGATTTACACCATCCATTAGGGAGAACACCTCACGGGAAGTATTTACTTGGTCTGTGGGACTAGAAGCTAAGTAAGACAAAGTATACAAATGCTAGCCAGTGAAATGAAGTAAAAACATGTTAAATACATATTGTGTATTTATATTTTGGAAAATCTGAAATATTGCAGACAGCTATGGGATGCAGTGAGATATAAAAGTATGCATATGCTTCAGGCTAAGCAGAAAGACTTGTGCTATGCAAATAAGAAAATATAAATTTATATGGGCATGTGGGGGGTTAAGCTTTTATATTATAAAACAGTCCATTGCCTTCAATAGAATAAAGCAGACATGAAGTCCAGGGGAAAAACATTACAGACAAACTTTTTTTTCCTGAAAAATTGTACCCAGGAGTGAGTAGGCATTAAAAATTACTAACTGATTTACATAGAAATAGGCTAATTATTGTGTTGACTGTATGAAATTATTCTTTTTTTTTTTAATGCTTTTTTCTTTTATTTTAAGGAATTATTTTTTTTTTACTTTACAGAGTGTCCCACAGCATCATCTCTGTTTGGCTTTGGATTTCCTTAAAATTTGCCACAGATGTTTTTATTACTTTAACAAGAGATTACCACTCTTTTCATAATATATGTTACTTTTCTACTGATTTTGAAAAGGTCAAGGCGACAACTATCAACAGATAAAAGAGGAGAGAGAATATGGTAAATCACATCATCTTTTGTCCTCTGTATAATTAGCTAAGCCTATTTTTTTTCTTCAGTCTCTACTGTTTCCAAAAAAATTAATATTTTCCTAATTGTTTGGTTTGCAAATCAGAAATTAGTGCATGGAAAAAGCTGCAGTAGTTGTCCATCACATCTCTGAATCTTGCTTTGTGCAGCAAAGTATATGTTGTATGTGTCCATTACATATTGGCATTGGCACTTTCATGTAAAAAGAACAGTTAAGCCTTGGGGGCATATTATCGTGTTTCCTTGACTTTTTTATTACATATTGGGGCTGTTCAGTGTGGAGAGAAGGCTCTGAGGTGACCTTATTGTGGCCTTACAGTATCTGAAGGGGGCCTACAAGAGGGCTGGGAAGGGACTTCTTAGGATATCAGGTAGTGATAGGACTCGGGGAAATAAATGAAGCTGGAGGTGGGGAGATTCAGGCCGGATGTGAGGAAGAAGTTCTTCACCGTGAGAGTGGTGAAGCCATGGAATGGGTTGTCCAGGAATGTGGTTGAGGCTCTGTCCCTGGAGGTGTTTAAGACCAGGCTGGATGAGGCTCTGGCCAGCGTGATCTAGTATGAGGTGTCCCTGCCCATGGCAGGGGCATTGGAACTGGATGATCCTTGCGGTCCCTTCCAACCCTGACTGATTCTATGATTCTATGAAAATGCTGACATTGGTGTTTAAAATGTAAAAGTTACTCGTTCAGGGTAGGGATGAGAGGAAAAGACCTAAAGAAAAAAATAAATGGGAAGGATAAATGCACTTTCTGCTTCCTAACCAGGGCCAGGACTGAGTTAGGCTTTTTAAATTGTAAATGTTTGTTGGTAGTGGTTTGTTTGTTCATTTTAGGTTTGGGGTTTGTTTGTTAGGATTTTGTTTTGATGCAGTTTGGTTGGTTCGTTTGGTTTTGTACGATTCAGTTATATTACCACGGCAATTCTGTACTGTTCCACTACTACGTAAAAATGTATGGACAATCAAAATAATTGCACAGAAAATCCATATAACATAATTAAGTTTCAACATTCTTAGGGAATATTAAAATTAAACCAAAATGTACTCTGACTTTATTTTTTCTGATGATTTGCATTTTGTGGGTACTCTTAGACAAAGGATTTGCTGCTTTCTGACTTTTACTATAGGATTGTTAGGGTGATGGCTCTACTTCGTTACCATTGTGTCTCATTTAAACCGCATTATCTGGGGAAAAAACAAACAAAAAAACACACTTTAGTATCTGTCTTCAGTACTCTTTTAAAAAATAATGAATGGTTGGTCTTCAATGATTTGAGACATCTATAATTACACCTTAAAATAATTAAATGATTCAGTGTCTGTAAGACAGATGGCTGGAGCACAGAAACCAGCTTCACAATTGGCACTAATTAACACCCTTGTTGGAATCTCAGCAGTGGCCAAAATATTAAATGTGTATCAAGACTAAATTACTCAGCCAGAGAGACTTTGCCCAGGATGAGATATTGATAAGGGATTAGGAATGCTTCATAGTTTTTTTCTGAAAGAAAGTAGGTGACTTCACACTCCTGTAAAGATAAGTATCATACTTTTTATTAATCTAAAATCAGTGTTCCGTGTTTGTGTGAATGGCGACATGCATTCCGGGAGCTAACAGATCCATGCAATTATGTTAAGATATTATTGTGGTTAAAAAAAACCCAGTTACTGTAAAAAATATATGGGTGTCACTTCATTCAATCCATGTCTATATACAGTAATTTTTGGAGACTAGTTCCAGATATTACTGTGTTATGGCACTTATTTCTTGCTCCAAGAAAGGCTTAATTTTGGAAAAAGAAATGTATATATGTAACAAATACAATAACAGACTAGTGCCTTATGGAATATGGAAGTGAAAAACTGCATTTGAGAACATTATTAGTTGTCAGGAAATATCCAGAAACACATGCCATTAGTTTCTTTCAGTTTAAGATGGGGAGCTGGCCTACATATGTAGTCAGTACAGTGAGATGAGGGTCCATAGCAGTTCTGAAAGGGTAATGACTTCAATGTGAAAACAAAATTCTTCCCTCACAGACCTTGAGACTATAGACTATGATAATTCAATGGTGATACATAAGTTACAGGAATATATACATTCTGAAGGAATTTAGTTCCTAAGATAAAATATACACTTTTAACTGAAATACCTGAATGCCTTTTAACTATGAAATAAAATCCAGAATGCCCTCTAAATCAACAGTTTCCAAAACTAATGATGAAACTCCATTCACCTCTTCTTAAATATAGCTAATGAGGAAGGAGGAGAAGGTAGGAGGAGACAGGTTCAATGGACTTTAAGTCTGGCATGTTAGTATTTCAATACACAAGAAAAGAAAAACAGAATCATAGAATTACAGAATACTTTGGGTTGGAAGGGACCATAAAGATCATGTTGTTCCAACTATCCTGCTGCGGGCAGGGATAACTCAGGCACTGAACTCGCATAAGTCTGAGCTCACAGGGGCTTAGTTGGTTCATGTCTCAGAGAAAGGTAGTTTAGAGCCCTTGCCTTTGCATGCTGACTAGTCCTCTGTCTCTGGATTAGACTTTGAAGATGCCTGCTTTTCTTGCTTTTTTAAGGCAGTGTCATGGGCTGAGTCTGCTGCTGATATTCAATACCATGCTGCTGTTATTCCAGCTTCAAAATGAAAGTGCTGGCTGGAGCAAAGTATTAATGGGGCTTGAAGTTCAGATTGTAATATGAGAGGCTTCCTGTACCAGTTGCTGCTTTTGGGTAGACATTTTTTAAAAAAAAATCCTTCCAATTAAATATAGAAAATAAAAATAGATTGCAGTAGATACCAGTAGATACTATTTTACATAAAAATAAAATGACATGGTAACTAGAACACATTGTAAAAAAGTTTGTCAAACATTGCTGTACAGACCACACTTCATATAAAGGTTATTATACTAATTTTATCACATATTATTCTGCTATCATAAGAATGTGAGAAATAGTGATTTCCACAGTAAACTAATTAAAGAAGAGGAACACTGAGAACCATGTCTAGCAAAACTTAAACTAAAGATCCATTAAGAAGAGTAGCTTAGAGAATCAGATAGAGTCAAAGATACTTAGTGTGCAAGGATTGTCACAACCCAGTGATGAAGGAAGAAATGCTGAATTAGGGACTTCCTAATATTTCCTAGGAGCTTCATCAGCCACATGGATGATCTGTAACAGAGATCCCTAATCTCATGTAATTTGCTCTTTACATATTTCAGCGTAGTCTGGGAACAGATCAAAAGTATTAAATAATGAGATAGCCTTGTGTTGTGATGCTTTGCCATATGTTTTGTGGCTTATCACAGCTCTGAAAGCATTCAGGTTGATCAGTAATTGAATGATGATCTGAACATGCAACTGAAAGGAGGACGTGTAGCTTAAGGCTTTGTTTTCTGATCTGGAACTGGCATTCCACCGCCTCTGGCTGTGACTTACTCATTTGTGAAGTGCCTCAGGTATCTGTGTGAGCTTCAGCCAGTAGGTTCTTCTCAGCACAGTGTGATTTAGCAAAGGACAAGTGTGCAGAATACAGTTTAACAGTTTCTACACTGTTTGTCTATCCGGTGGCATTCAATTATGTGTTTCACAGTACCAAATATGTCCAATTTATTTTTGTTCTCCTTCCTTGGAGACAGTCTGTCCATGAATAGTTTTTTTCATTGAACTAGAAACAGGTAACATCTTGAGTTGACCACTATAAATTCTTATATACAGACAGTTTATTTTGTGGCTGTGAAGGCTCACAGGATTCTCAGCATTTTTACTTTGCTTGCATTTGGTACAAATGTGAAGGCCAGTCTTCTGTGTGCTCTTGCAAATGTACACTGTAACATAGTGTAGTGTTAAGCATAGAAGACAGGTTCTTCCAGATCGTATGTGAAAAAAGAATGATACTGTTGCAGAAAAGAATAATCAAATGATCAACTAAAATTCCTTTCAACGAGAAATGACCAAGCTTTCATCAAAAACTCCATCAAACATTTCTTTCTGCTGTATAAAAGAGATTAACAGAATGGTCTTAGAGAAATGTGTTCCATTTGTATTACAATGGGGATAAACTAAGTTTCTGTGGCCATTTCTTTTAACTTGCTATTTGTATTGAAAACCAAATCAAAACAAAACAAACTTTGAAAGATCCTCTTAGTATCTGAAGAGATGCGATATAATAATCTCTAATTAAAAAGAAATATGCCAGACAAAGTTGTGAGCAGCAGCAGTGTTATATTGACTGGGTTAGTCACAGCTGGAAGCTGCATCTCGCACAGCCACAAGTGGGATAGGGAAGAAAATCAGAAATGTAAAATTGAGATAAATGCAGGTAATTGGTAAAGCAAAAACTGCTTTCAAAAGTGAATTAGAATAAGGAATTCATTCACTGCTTCCCATCAGCAGGCAGGTATTTAGCCATCTCCAGGACAGCAGGGCTCCATCATTTGTAACCATTACTTGGGAAAACAAACACCTTAACTCTGAATGTCACCCTTTTCTCCTGCTTCCTCTCTACTCTCTCTCAGCTTTTATTGGTGAGCATCATGTCATATGGTATGGAGTATTCTTTGATCATTTGCGTCAGCTGTCACAATTGTGTTCTCTCCCAACATCTTTTTCACTCTCAGCCTACATACTCATGGGGTGGTGTGTGAAATACAAAAAGCCTTGATGCTGTGTGAGCACTGCTCAGTGATAACTAAAATATCCTTGCATTATCAGCACTGTTTTCAGCACAAATACGAAACACAGCATGATGCAACCTGCTATGAAGAAAATTAAATCTACTGCAGTTAAAACACAGACATTAATATTTCCACCTGAATAGCACTCAAAACCAAGCTTTTGGTACTAATAAACCTCTTTTTTAATACAAAAGAAATATTTTTTTCTAAGTTTTCAGTTGTGAATGGTAAGATGATAGGCATAAAATAGGAACTCTTAAGATTTTGCTGCCCTAGGCAAATCAAAATTAATTCAGTTTTGCAGCCCACAGGCTGTCTAGATTTTCTTGCCTGGGGCAACTACCACTGTGTTAAAGTTGGTGTGTGATCAAGGGTCACAGACCTAGCAGTAGTCTTTCTCTTTGTATGCTGTTATTTGAATATCACAGAAAAGAATTAAAATCAGGTGTAGGTGTCTTAAAACATGCAGGAGAAGGAAAAAATCACACACATGTATACACACACATACATACACATATGTATAGATATATAAAAATTCCTTTTAGCAATTATGAATTGCACTTTTTTAATAGATATGGATAAGTGTCCAGTTAGCTTGATGAATACATCTTTCTGTTAAGTGCTTCATTAAACGAGTAGGATGCCAGTTAGACCATCTCAAATAATTTTATTTTAATAAAACTTAGCACTTTAACATACAATAAGCAGCTTAAGCAACAAGAATACAAGAACTTATATATTTGGTGTTTTCTTCTTATCTGTTCTGCAGAGGTGACAGATATATGGCTTACTTTCTATTCAAACCTTGACCTTCTGGTCCAGCTTGCATTAAAAAATGTCTTCAACCAAAATTATACATTGAGGATGCTTGTTTTAGAAAAGCTTCTCATACTGGGCCTGACACAATTCTCTGAAGTATTGCATGATATTATTTAGGAAAGGTTTAATCCTATAAGAGTTATATCTGATAACATCAGCCTTAAGTAACTAAGTGCAAAAGAATAGTCAGACTGCTGCTGTATGAGCCAAGTGACTTGTCAGAGTGACACGGTGTTTTTCTCTTCCCCAGACTGCCCAGTTCACTCAGGGAAAGGAAAAGTCACCCTCGTGTTGAGCTCCTAAGAAGAGGTGCAGTTAACAGATATTCACTATACTAAGAAGGGAGGTGAACGGAAAGTGTAGCTTAAAAAAAGCCCAAAACACAAAAAAAAACCCACAAAAAAACAAACCCAACCAAACAAAAAACAGATCAAACAAAAAACAACAAAACAACAAACCCACAATACTTTCTGAAGTTCCACAACAAGATATACTGGGGTTTTTTAGCAATACAGCAGCTCATACTTTCAGTGTGTCAACTGTAACTATTACCGCTATGCTAATAAAGGAGCATGGAATGCTTACACTAATCTATAACATGTTAGAAAATTTACCTACATTGTTAAGTATTTCTTTGTTAAAAATACACAAATTCTGTAGCTCTGGCATTTAAACACAGTTGTGAAGCCTGTTGTTACCTCTCCTGAACACAGTTTCCAACAATTGACATGCCACACTGCAATTCATACTGCAATGTAATTTCAGACTTGTTCATTTTAAAATAATAATTGTGTTTTAACGACTTCTTTAATGACTTCTCTGCTGTTTCCACTTAGTAGTTGATACATTTACCAAGCTATTTTATAAACTGAATAAGGAATCTTTAAGAAATGTTTCCTTTTTTTTTTTTTATAGGTGTTTGTATGTATAGAATTTATTAAGAATGCAGTATTTTGGAGTAGGATGTCTAATTAGTTTATAGACATTACTTTCTGTGGATTACTACAGGAAATGATCTGATCATGAATTCACTCTAGGCATTACTTTGTACTTCACCACCTCCTAATCATATTAATACGAGTTCATATTAGGAAATGCATTATTATTATTTCAAGCAACTTGCAGAGTATTGTTATTCTGATGTGACAGTCAATTTAGCATTAATAATAGAACTTAAGTTCTGCTGCTCTTTATGCCCTTCTGCCTGAACCCAGTGATTGGCATACTTAATGTAATCTTACACTGTGGCATGGTTGACCACTGGGAATATCTTTAGCCTCAGCCATCCAATTAAGTATAAGGGAACTGTGCTCAAAATCCACCACGCTCTTCATGTGGAATTAGCTACAGCAATCTTAGGAAAATCATCTGAAGAAAATATTTTCTACCATATTAAAATGGTTGTCGAACTGACTGAAAAGATTGCTAAATTTAGCTTTTCTTTTGTAGCATCTTTCCTTACAAACATAACAAATAACAGGAATTCTGTAAGTAAAAGGTTTCTGGAACTGCATGTATATACAGCACAGTACTTACCTTCAGAAAATGTTTCTGTTTCTCAGGATTCTGCTGTATGCCTAAACAAGGCTGTCATAACCTCAGCAGAGCAGAGCTGCCAAGGTATCCTATTGAACTGAGCAGATAGAGTGAGCAGCCTCCTGGGAGCTTAAAGTCATTGTTCAGTGTTAGAAATAGTGTGTAGGCTCTGAGCTGTTAGTGAATGGAGTGCTTTTATAAAGATAGCTAATTTATAAAAGACTTGTGTTAATTTGGTGCTTATCTTGAGTTATTATGATTTTATGCACCATTATCCTTTTTTACATTTGTTTAAATATCTAGTATCTGCTAACATATGGTGTTTCAGTCCTTAGGGAATGCTTGCAACCGGAGCTGTTTTGTTCTCTTCGCTGTAAATCCTTTGCTGTATCAGCTGAGGAAAGTTTAATGTTCTGATTTACAGCTGAATGATGTGGCACAGGCACTTCCGGTTCCACTAGGCTGTGGGAAAATGCAGTATTGGTTGAGGTGCCCACAGGGAATTGTGTGAGTGGGGATCTAGCCTCAAAACAGAAGGAGGACAAAATCCTGTTTGCACTGAAAGATGAAAGATGAAAATGAGAAGCTCTAGACTCCCAGAAACTCAACTTCTGAAAAATGAGTTTGGTATGCATCAGGGTGACAATGTACAATGTCTGTGTGTCCTGTTGCGCAAGCTAAGGTGTGGAGTATGGCTGTAACATAAGGTTTGTTCTGGACTACAGGTCACTTGTGCTTGAGGCTTTCAATGTGGTTCACATGAAGGATCATTAAAGCAATACTCTGCCAGCTGCTGGCAGCACTAAAAATAATTTCATAAAACTGTGCTTGCAGCAAAGTTCATGTACAGTCTGATAAGGGGGAGAGTGAGACCGGAGGGAATGTGAAGAATGAAAGTAGGGGAAAAATGTAACAGGAAGAAAATACCATAGGGAGATAATAGAAAAGGGAAGGAAAGGTGAAAGATGTTCAACATTCAAGGCTAATAAAGGAGAATCAGACAGCATGAGAGAAGGTAGCAAAACAGAAGGGTGGGACAAGGAATGCAGATACTTAAGATGAGACAAAAGGGACTGTGGCAGTTTTGGGTACAGGAAGGAACATAATTTGCTTTTATACAGGGATGCAAAAACAGATTAACTTCTTTATTTTTTGAGTCTGCATAGCAAATGTTTGTAGTTTTGTCTATAGCAATGTATGTTTTAATTTGTGAGTGTTGCTTGCTGAGACCATTTCACTCAGAATTTCTTTTTAAAAGTTTTATGATACCAGGCATAGATTAACTGGAGTAATCTCTGTGAACAGCAAAATGGTAGACTTCAGTGGAATGTTAACACTTTCAATAGGAATGTAATTTCTATTTGTAATCCTACAATGCCTCATTGAGGACAGTGACATACATCTTACATTAACGAGGTTAATGTTGTTGCTTTCATCTGTGCTCTCTCTCTTGTTCTTTTGTGTGCTCTTGTGAAAAATCAAATGTTGTTAAAATGAGTAGACCTTTTAGTAAACGAAGTCATAACAAACTGGAGAACTATGTTCTTTTAAAAAAGAAAACGGGGGAAAAAAGACAGAATATATTAGTTTTTGTTTGTTTGTTTCCATTCATATTCCTTTTCATGAAGCTTTGTGGCAAAATGCTATATTATACCCCATTCTGAGATATAATAATTTATTTTAGAAAGCTAAAAATCCCTAAACAACTGTCTGCTAGTGATCCATTTGTCTAAATTATCAGTGATGGGTGTACAGTTGTCAATAAACATCAAAGCCAGTATTTAGACCAACTGACATTTGGAAATGCAGTAGAGAGTAAATGTACAGCTTCAGTGTCTCTTTCTAATTTAGTAATTACAGTGTTCCTCTGCCTGTAAACAAATGTTAGTTGCAGAATGAAATGCCAGAACTTATTTTTATACATGTTGGAGATGTGTACAAATAGGAAGGCAAAATGGTGGGTAAGTTGAAAATTTAGTGAAATGGTTCACATGCAAAGCTGTGTTAGTTGGTGGGAAAAGGGTTGCTATACTTCTGCTCAGGTCCTTGTCCAAGGTGAAGAGCCCCATAGGTGGATGGGGTGTTGTAGCCTGTGTGCGAGGTTGTGTGGTTCAGTGGATGGTCAACATAAGGACCCAGCCAAAATATGCCCAGCCAGTGACAAAGTAGTGTAAATAGGATGCCAAGGCACAGTGTCAACGAGGCTGTGCACACTTCTAGATAAAGGTGTGATTAAGGATCTTGTCACTTCATGATCAAATTAATGGGTGCAAAGTGGATTCCTGTCTCAGATGGGACTCATTAGACGTTGATATTAGGAACAGTCTTTTCTGTCACTGGATGTGTTGACAATGTTCTGGGGGAAAAAAGTGTATGAAATTTCTTTCTACTACCAAGCTGCTCCACAAAAGAGAAATTGAAGAGTTTAGCTATAAACTTAGTTAATTAACACCAATATGTACATTAAGACAGATAGCTGTGATGTAAAGTATTTCTAACCTCAAGTGTCTCAGCAGAGCAATATGATGATCTCCATAGAGCAGTATCACTGTTTAATTACTACTTCATTACAATCATTATTGACTGGGAGGTGATTTATAAATCATTTCTGAGTGAAGCATTTGCATTTTGAATGCAGTTTTGTCAACTTGTAAACTAAAAATCTCACATCCAAACTGAATCCACCATTATCTTTTACTGCCTGCAGCAGAATATAGTGATTATTAAACTGGCAGCATGTGAGGAGAAGGTGACTGAAATAACTGTGTAATTTGGGTTGTCATCTCTAAAGACTGAGCTACGGATTTGTTGCCATATGTACAGGATTTCAGGCTTGACTAGTTTGAAATTTACATTTCCTACCAGGTACAGTGTCAAATAACAAACAAACAAACAAGCAAAACAACCCCAAAACCAACACCAACCCTCCATGTCCAATACCTTAATGCATTGCTGTACATGAATTTTTCATCTGCAAGCCAATTCCTCTTAAAACCTTATGATTCAGTAAGAAATATATAGGTTGGAAAAAAATGACTAGGAGATGAGTTTAATAGCAATAGTGGAAGCTGCAATGCATGAGTTTTGTGTACTGTATTATTTTCTTCCTGCTGATATCTGTCCTTCCTATTAACTTGAGCATAATCCAGAAAAAACACTCCTCTGATAAATTCCTGAGCATCCCAATCTGATCCATTGGGATTTTTAAGAGTACATGCAATACAGAAGTTTCCGTTACATCATCTTTTGTTTAAAACACAGTGGAAAAACACAGTGTTGATGATGCTCCACTTTCATATAATTCATAGCATCATAGAATTGTTTTGGTTGGAAAAGACCTCTAAAATCATTGAGTCCAGCCATTAGTTGAGCCAAACCAATAATTTAATTTTCATTGAACTGCCTAAAAAGTCAATATTTATTAAAGCTAGATGTCTGCGTTCTTTGTGCAGCTGAATATGGAGAAAGGAAATCATCAGGTCAACTTTGGAATATTTAACCAATAATAAGTAATTAAGCAATAACACAAAGTAACAAAGACTTACTCTTTTAGCTGATGGTAATTTTCAACAGCAAACAATATTTGCTATTGCATGTGTAGTTTGAAATGATAAATCATGGAATTACTAACTCTTTTTGTGGAGCTGCTGGCATATTATGAAATCATGATTTGACATCTTCCCTTACTTAATGTAATTAAAAATATTCTGTGATTGTAATACAGTTCTGATAAATGGCAATTAGATTAAATTGCTATGTGGTTCCCTGGACTAATTTAGCAAGCTCTTCTTTAACAATACTTATTGAGCCATGAACTGCATGTAAACACAGTCACTGCTGTACTGCTTGCGAGGATAGAAACTTTGTAATTGTCGGTGACCTTATCTTTCTAACATAAATCAATGGACATTATATGGAAACCTGACCAAAACAAACAACATAGGTGTGAATGAATCTCATATTTCTCCTGCACAGTGATTCATCTTCAATAGAAGGAGCAAAATGTGCCAACAGCTCAGTTATGAGATCATTGTGTATTACTATGGAAATTTAATTCTGTCACACAGAGGATAGAATAAAGTTGTGGTTTCCGTATGCTATGGAGTGCACATTAGGCCTGGAATATCAAAAAGAGGGAACACAAAAGCAAGTGCTCTGCTGTCATTTGGTTCACGTTACTTTGTGGTTGAGTATAGAAGAGTTTATGGATATGCAACTGAGTTGCACAATCCCATCAAGGTTTGAGCTGCTGAACCTCCTGCGGTGATAGATCTCTGTGCTTAGAAGCATCTGCAAGGAAAGTTTTCAGAGTCAAAATTAGGAAGTTAGCTACCACAAATCCGTGTGCTCCCCTGCTTGATGTCAAGTTTTATATGTATTGCTTATTTGCAGATAGTTGAGTACCATTTCCAAAAGTGAGTGACACGTAAATTCTCCTATCCCATTTACCTTTCTTGGGACAGCAGTAATAGCTATCAGAAAAGGATCAAAGCAACTACAAATGGCTATATGACTACATAAGGATATAAATTGTGATCTTCCTGTTTTGATTTCAGTGGCTGAAGTCCTGAAGTTGCTTTGTTCCTTTCACATTTCACCTTTCCTATGTTCAATGGAAGTGAAATATAAGAGAAATTTACATTCATTTTAGAAAAAGGAGAAAAAAAAAAAGATATATCATACCCAAGATATTTTGCAGCAGATTCACAAACCCCATGTGGTTTGTAAGATATAGCAGTAGTCTCCATTAATTTCCCCAAAAAATGATATGCCAGGAAATAATTTGCTGAACTGAACATTTCTTGATGAAAATACTACTAAAGCATAATTACCTTTCATGAACTCAATTGTTTCCTTTTTTGTTTGATTTGTTTGTTTAAATTTAGTAATACAGTGACTCAATTCCTGAGATGTGTGAGACTTGCTGATATCATTCAATCACCAGTTCCTGGAGTTTTGTGACAGGGAGAAATGTAAAATTCATATATGGAAAAAAATTATAAAAGACATCCCAGAAGATTTAAAGGATTTCAGTTTCTAGACTGATTCATTTAACTGTCATATCTGCTGCAGTAAAGCGTTTTCTTCTTTTCCAAAAGCTCATTGTGTGACTTCTCTCATGGGGAAAAAATATCAGAGGATTTTATGAAGAAGCCTGCTAGAGGCTTTTGCAGAATTCTTCTTGTGCTGTTCTCTTGCATCAGTGTCAACCCAGTGACATCACTCTGAGTATCACACACAAGAATGGAGGGGGACACTGAAGCAGAGTGACAGGTTCTCCAGAGCTTCTGTGAATCGCCGAAGGAATGTCTGGTTTGAAGAGAGAATAAAGAGCAAGATGGTGGCTGATCCTGATCTTGTGCAGTTGACAGCTGCAAGAGAAGGAGCTGGTTATCTGAGAGAAATTCAAAGGAAAAAAGGAGTCTGAGAGAATGAAACAAGAAGCCTTCAATGGAAACGTGCTTCAGCAGAATGTTAGCTCTGATCCCAGGCAGAAGCTATGATTATAGCATGACAATAAGCAATTTACTTGAGAGGAAATGAAGATGAAATGGCAGAGCCACAAAATAGGATCACAAGGCAGACAATCACTTTTTTAGTGTAAACAAATTATATCCTAAATGGATTTTAGTGCTTTGCATGTTATTCTGGAATTGCAGTTCAAGACAGATGGCCAGAATATTCTAATACATATTCAAATACACGATTTAAAGAAACACCAGTATTGAGCGGATTGGCAAACTGGTTTTAATTGAATGAGGAATGGAAGAAGTGAATCGGATATGTCTTTGAAGAACATTTCCCTGAGTTCCTTTATAAAGAGAGGTCATTTTGTCTTGTCTTTGCTCACATATCCAGGTCTATTTGCCCTCAGATAGCTCCTCAATTTTTTTATTAGCGTCTTCTTAGGTTTACAACTAATACTCCTCCTAATTCCTGAGTTTAACTACTACCTTGCCTAGAGTCTAGCTTGCAAGTTGAAGTGAGTTTCATTTCAGTCATTAAATTAATCTGAAAAGGAGTTTAACTTCTGCCTCCACTGACATTATAAACCAAGGGTTGCTAAACACTTCCAGCAAAATTCTGTCCAGTTTTGATTGTAATGCTCTATAAGGCAAATCATTATGCTATACAAGGCAGTCCTCGTGAAACACAGTAGCAATCTAATTTGCTCAACTTCAGGCATTAAAATACAACTGGAAGGTGGATGTTGTGATATTTCAAGGCATCCCATGAAACTGGGATTGTTATTTTTTTAGATTTTAAATATTTTTGTATGTTTACAGTATCTGTTGCAGTTTACCTGAAAAATATAGCTAAATCAGTAACATGCAGAATAAGAGACTTTGGATACTATCATAATAGAATCCACAGCTCAGGGACACATGAACAGACAATTCTTTTGAGTGAATTTTTTTCTGGGAACCAAATTTAATGTAATTAATTTCAGTTGACTGGTCTCTTAGTTTGATCTCCTTGCTGCTTTGCTCATTTGCAGACAGAGCAAACATTTCAGATTTGCTGATCCAGTGATCTATTGAGTAAACACAATATTTTGGGGGTGGGGTGGGGGGGTGGTAATTAGAGGTTCAAGGGAGATTGGATTAAATATTGTCACTTCCATAGTTTTCTGTAGTTGATGAAGATCCTTCAGAAAGACTTATGTGAGAATGAACTATTTGTAGTGTTTTATTTGTTAGTACTCTGACAGTGAAGATCACTCATATAATGCTTCCTTTCTATTTCATGTGGAACCTGAACTTGTAAATTAGACATACTTGCTTCAAGGGCATATTACCTGTCACACCATGAATTTATTGCTGCTTTGGTCACTTGTGTTTCTAGTCTTTGGAGTAATTTCATTTGGAGGACAAATAAGGAAGATGGATTATGATGTATTTTTGGTATGATTAGATCCAGTCATATATATATATATATACCCAGAGGTATTTGCATTATTAATAATAGGAATGTACAACATGAAAATACAACCATCTCTGTTCAAACATAGCCAGCAAAAGCCTTTAATCTCATATTTCTGTTCCTTCACCTATCACATTACTGTTACTCATGGCTGATAGCAGTGTAGACATATCTGATCTCTAATTTGGTATCCAGAAACCACTGATAGTTGCTGTTTCAGCCTGTGAGCCTGAGCTTACAATGCTGGCTTTGGGCATAAATCACATCCCTAGGATAGTTTAGGCAGGAAAAGATCTCTAGAAAACATACAGCTCAGTCTCCACTGAAAGTAGAGGTATCTTTGGAAATAATTTGCTCCATAACCTTCCCCTGTACTGACATGAGGCTGGCTGCCAGTGTTTGCCTCCATATTTCCTACACTACTCAAAGCAATAAGTAATTTTTTCCTATTTGCAGTCATTAAGTACCTCCCTCTCTCACTGCAATGTTTCGAAGTTTATAGAGGTGGCTGTGCAGTGACACTGCACAGCTTCCGCATCACACTGGGGTGCATCCCCATCAGTGCACATGCACTCTGTAACCCTGTCTTCCTCTACTGAAGATAGTACTTCACTTCCACAGGCCTGTACTAGCCTTGGAGAACTGGGAGACCAGAGAGGAGACTATACAGTGAAAATTAAAGTAAAAAAGGCCTTTGAGTACCTTGATCTTTCACCATTTGATGAAAGACACATTTATATTCTTCAGCATTAGATCCTTTGTCCAGCTGAACATTTGTCACATATTCTTTATCTTTCACTACCTGAGTATATATGGAAGTGTAGAAGCTCCTTTCCCTCCCTCTTTTTCCAATTCCAGCTGTGCTATGACTTTTTTTTACTCCATCCCTGCATGCAGGGCAAGATTTCTGATCTGTCGTGTGTACTTTATCCCTGCCTTCACGCTCTGGGTACCTCTTTATCGTTTAAACTCAGTCAGGAAGTCCATGTTTGTCCTTGTTGGCCTTCTGCTATACTTGCTTCATTTTCTGCATGTCTAAATGGATTGTCTTCTACATAGAGGAAGTTGTCCTTGGAGATTAATCATCTTTACTAGGCCTCTTTACCTTCCAACACAGTTTGCAACAGGATCCTGCCAAGCAGATTCCTGGACAACTCAAAATCCATTCTCCTGAAATACAAAATTATAATTCTATTATGTATAATTCTGCTATTTTTCTTGGTTATTTTCTCAAGACTTTAAACTTCATAGTTTCATAGTTATGACAGTCCAGGCTTCCCTTGACTTTCACAGCTCTTCTGTTCTGTGATTAACATGTCCAGTAGAGCATCTCCCTAGTCAGTTTGTCAATAACCTGCATCAAGAAATGGTTATTAACACACTGCAGAAGCCTCCTGGATTGATCACATACAACCTTATTCACTTCAAAGTACATATCATGGTGGTTGAAGTTCCCAATAAGAACCAGTCATGATAATGAAGTTTCTTTCTGCTGTCTAAATAATGTTTGATCTTCCTTCGCTTGATCAGTGGCTTATAGCAGAGACCTACCACAATGTTCCACATGTCAGTCTGTCCTTTAATCCAAGGCAAACACTCCCTATTTGAACCACTCTACAACATAAAACACAACTGCTCCTCCTCACGTTTTCAAGAATATAATTATTTTACAGTTTGCAGATGTGTGTTTACTTTAAGACAGTAAGAAGTTTGGGAAAATGAACAAAGAAACCATAAACCCAGTTTGGGCTCAATTTTTACATGCAGTCATCTCTGCACTTACTATATTTATTCCATACTTGGTCAAAACTGTGGAAAAATGGTAATGGTATGGATTACCTCATATTCATTTTATGAACCACAAGTCTATCCCTTTCATAACTGATCCAGTTATTATAACATATCTGATAATGGTTTTCCAGGCAAAAACCTTTACAGAATCAAAATGTAAGAGCATAAAACTGTAATTGAACAACAACAAATTTTGATAGACAACATTTTAATCTCAGTATAATCCATTGAGGTGACTGGGTCATTCTTATACAATGAGGAAACCAATGAGGTGTTTTGGTAACATTTCTGATTTACTAAGACTACTGCAGTCACCTGTGCAATTTTAAGCAGAGCCAAAAGCAGACTATAAAGCAACAGAAGATGGAACAGATGTAGACAAGCAAAATCCACGTTTTTTCCAGTGAAATTCATTGGGCAGAAACATTCATTTCAGTGTATTTCACATGCTTTATTAAGCTCTTGTCAATTCTCCTGTTTGTCTTTCTGTGGGTTATTAGCATTCAGTGTGGCAGTATTTATGTGCTTACCCACACACTGAAGTTTACAAGGCTGTTACTGACTAAGGTGATATGAATACTCAGTAAGAGATAGGTATATTTTGTCTCATAAATACATAAACTCTGTACTTCGCTAGTGGCAGAATTGGAACATTTGTTCTTTACATCACTCTGTGTTTGCTTCAGTTTCTTCTGCTGTGTATTCTTGACACTTTCGTAAGCAGTATTTTTAATGGACTCGTTAAATGACATATTCTGTTAAGTGGGGGTGAAAGAAATAATCTAGACTCACCAGAGAACTAGGTAATTTCTCAACTTTGTAAAAATAGGAAATTTATTTATGAAAAAGAATATTCTTTTAAAAAAATCTGTTTACTCCCATTTTTGTACTGGGACAAACATGAACTGAGATGTAGAAGAAACGAGTTTACTGTGAGGATCAGTGAAAAAAAGTATGACAATTATTCCGATTTCCTTTCACAGTACATCACAACTTTGTTTCCACCACATGTATTAGTCAAAGGAAGAAGTTAGTGAAAGTCAGTCAAAAGAAAACTTGGTGAACCAGTCTGGCTGAAACCAGGCATCCAGCAAAAAATGAACAGTATCTTTCCACTAAAAAGCTAAATCAGATACCCTGACTTGGCTGCAGTACAGCTGCCCAAATTCTTCTCCTGGCATGGTGCAAAAAGTAGTATGAAATTGCAAAAGGTGCAATCATGAAGGTCAGCCATCTGCTTTTCCAGGTTAAGCACAGAGCAGACTGCAGTATAAATCTTGTTCAGGGAGACAGAAGGCCGTGTTAGGCAGTTTAGGAACCTAATTACACATGAATTCAAGTCTAATGCAAATCAGAGCACAATAAGAAAAAAAAAACTTTCCCTTATCTTAATATTGATTGTTAATAGAATCTGTGTTCTTGATTTCCTACAGATTACTAAAATTGTTTTAATAACAGAGGTTCTTCTGTGGTATTGGTAGAGGAAATTTATTATTATACATTGGTGCAGTTCATTCAGCATTTTTTTTATGACTATGTTTTTTTTAGATGGATAGAAACACCATATATGTGAGGCTTATTGTATCACATTTTGTAATTTCTCAGTCAGAACTGAAACAGATACAGCAAAAGGACACAGTCTCAGGCTGCGCCAGAGGAGGTTTAGGCTGGAGGTTAGGAGGAAGTTGTACAGAGAGAGAGTGATTGCCCATTGGAATGGGCTGCCCGTGGAGGTGGTGGAGTTGCCATCACTGGAGGTGTTCAAGAGGAGACTTGATAGGGTGCTTGGTTTCATGGTTTAGTTGATTAGGTGGTGTTGGATGATAGGTTGGACATGATGATCTTGAAAGTCTCTTCCAACCTGGTCTGGTCTGGTCTGGTCTGTTCTGTTCTGTTCTGTTCTGTTCTGTTCTGTTCTGTTCTAACCTAACCTAACCTAACCTAACCTAACCTAACCTAACCTAACCTAACCTAACCTAACCTAACCTAACCTAACCTAACCTAACCAAACCAAACTAATGCACTCTGAGGAAAAGCAAGGAGATACTTCATAGGTATTTTAGGAATCTCTGAAGTGCTATATATGTAAGAACAACTGATGAGAATCAGATTGCATTTTGTTATTACACTGTTGTAGCTAATGAGAGATTATCATTTTAATGCCAAGGGAAAGTCATAAGAAACCCCAGCACAAATGTTTATTTTCAATGAAAATGAAATAAAGAACAAAATGCATTTATCCTAAAGAAAACACAGTCAAACCAACTTAAGCAGACACTTACCCATAGTTTTGGTCAGAGCCAGTAAAGTTTTTAAATGTAAGCACTCTCAGTCCTAATCTGTTACTGCTCCAAAGACCAAGAAAAACACTAAAAATGTGAATTCACAGAGTAACTGGCAAAAAATATTAAACATATCCAATTCCAAAAGACAGACCCCCTAGAAAACAGAAGTGCATTAGTGCAAGGGAAAGGTGTTTTATTTTCTAAACTATTACAATTTCAAATTCAATTTCTTGTGTGTTTAAGGTAACGAAGAGGAAAAAAAAAAAAAAAAAAGGTAATTGCTGAACTTCTGTTGCCAAAATGACAAATTGCTCCTAGCTGCCAGAGTAAAATCATGTAAATGCTTGGACCTTGATCCAAAGATAAAGTGACATTAGATGTATCTATTCAGTAGGAAACTTTGAGAATAACAGTATGTCTTTCTCAGAAAATACTCAATATTTAGTGAATGATCCTTGATGCTTGGTTCAGTTCTGTGCAGCTGCTTTGAAAGTGACTAAATACTACTACTACTAATAATAAACAAACAAAACTAACCCACAAACAGAGTACATTTAAGAAAGTAGATGAAGAAATAGTTATCATTAAGTCCTATTTTAGTTTAGGCTTGGGGTCCTATTCCAGTATAAACGAGATTTTGTTGGCTTCTTAAAACCCCTCAAGCATTTGTAGGGAACCCAAGAGGTGATACACAAAGAAACAATCCATTGCAAGTTACTTTTCAGTTATGATTTTATCAAAAATAATCGAGGATACACTTTACTAATGCTATGAGTCCAAAGTGATTCTTCCCGATTTTAGTTGAGATGGCCTTCCAACTTCAGTGTTCCAGATAGCTGCAATGTGCTAAAATTTTAATTACATTTTAGTTGAGAGGTCTCCACCAGCTGACACTTTTCCTGTTTGTTTGTTTGTTTGTTGTAGCTCCATGCACGAATGAGCTCTTGTTTATGGGCATTGATCGGTATAGCCCCCTTGGCAATAATCAAAATGACTGAAAAGGGGTTGGGAAGCAAAATTCAGATACTGCTATCATAAATTGTAAATGGTACAGGATGGGTGGAATAAGCAGGATAAGCTACATTTTGGACCATCTGTCACTGGAGGTTGTGGTTAGAGATGTGAAATCACTGATTACTTTTTTTTTTTTTCTGGTTTGCAAGTGATTCTAGTGCATATGTTTATGCATATTGTACATTAAGTGCCTATGTGCTAATTAAGCCTATAGTCACAAACATCATGTAAATTTATATCCAGCTAACTTCTTTGTGGTGACCATTTCTTAGAACAGCAAGTCCTGTTCTAGCTGCATGTTGTGGTTGTGCCTCCTGTTTGCTACACATACCTGTAATTGCCTTCTTAGTTCAAGTGACAGTTGTTTATTACTGATCTGTACTAACAGAGCATATCTAATGCCTTCTACAAGACACCAGTTCACACAACTCAGTCACACAGACAAATACATTCAACACCCAGGATATGTCCACTCTTGCTTCTCACTGATCTTTACAGGAAGAGAAATTTGACCACATGCTTTCCAACATCATTTAGGGCAATCACTATAGGTGAAGATGCCTATTACTGCATGATTTCCTTGCACAGTTTGGTAGAAGAGGCATTTTCATACCCTGGGTAGGGTTGTAGAATCAAAATACTGTTTACACATCATCTTTGAGCACAAAACAATTACTAAAGTAATGCATAATTATTATACATATTTTCTGTAGCTAAGTGTAGGAAGAAACATGATAAATTGTAGAATTCTTTATTATTTTTTCTGGTCATATACCTCACTTCATATTTATAGTATAAGTATAGCCAGCAACATGGGGAAAAAAAGGCCTGCATTGTTGTAGAAGCCAAATAGACAATGAAATATCTCAAACTGCAGAAAAAAGGGTGATGCTCTCTCCCTTTAAGCAGAACCAAAACCTCACTGTGCATTAATTGATGATGACATCAGAGTGTTATCAGGAATGTTTCATCAAAAGATGGCTTTGTGACTCCCTGAACCTCACTTTAATCCCATGTCAGAATTAATAAGATGTCTGGAGAAAGCTTGTAGGATGAGTTGAGCTTATTGTCAGAGAACAGCTGTGGACCTCTAACCTCTGCTGCTACAACACCAATGCTGGGCGAAAGTGGGAACCCAAAAAGGGAATGATAATGGAACATTTAGATGGCTTTCATGTCTGTGAGGCCCTGGAGGTGATAAGAGATGTTGTACCTCCAAATCAAGTGAGAAAAGGGTGGGAGTAAAAAAATAACAGTGTGTTGGATCTTTGAAATGGGTGGAAAGGCAACTTGGGAGAAGGGCACCTCTTAAAATAAAGATGAATCGGTGGGCTTAATGAGGCAGGCTGTGGGAAAGTGGAACTGTAACACTGACATACATGTCAATAAATAGGCACCGGCTCTACAGGTCTGGACCATTTCGCCCAACCCTGCGGGCAGTGGTCTCCTCCTCACAACTGGTCTATCAGTTGTATTTCTGCTCTCCGTGTTGAGGCCAGCAGGTCTGGGATCAACATACTGCTTGATGTGCTCAGGAAAACTCACAAGGGAAGTTCTGCTATGAGGAAGCGGTAGGGCCATGTATTGTGTGGCATAGTGTACAGGCTGCCTTTTCTAGGCAGTGAGTTACTAATAATGTTTAATGGGTAGGTGTTTTGCCTCCCAGGATTCTTGTTTTCCATCTCTTCTCACGACAAACCTCACTCAAATGGTTCATGTGTCACAACTGAAGTGACCACTGCAATAAGATGCTTTGTTTCGATAAGACCTTAGACTATTTGATAACTGTTCTACAGCTAGAAAGTACAATATAATACTAGTCCATTGGAAAAATAGCTACTTATAAAGACTGCTATTACTTGTTACAATCAGTGAATATTGTAACACATTGCCATGAAAGTCATTCAAGTGAAAATTATTTACACTGTTCCAAGTGCATCATTTATTAAAATAATCATTATACTGACATTACATTTCTCCTGCTTTCATTTCTTTTCTTGTAGGTAGACACGCAGCCAACAGAAAACCTTTTTCAGTTCACAGTTGCTTTTTAATATGTTGTGGTGGCAAGATCATGGCATATAGGAAGGGATCTGCAGAGAACAGTTAGTGAAGGAAACAGAGCTCACTTCTTACAATGGTCTGAAAAACAGCAAAGAAACTCTGTGAACAGTAGAAGCGTCTTCCATCTCTCACATCACCCCTTGAGCCAACAGCGATGTTAGCATTTATTTTTATTGTCATATGCCAGGAGTTGATTGTATATGGCTGGTGAGAGGCCTTGAGCACAAGCCCTATGAGGAGAGGCTGGAGGAGCTGGGATTGTTTATCCTGGAGGATAGGAGGCTCAGGGAGACCTTATTGCTGTCTACAGCTACCTGAAGGGTGGTTGTAGCCAGGAGGGGGTTGGTCTCTTCTCCCAGGCAACCAGCACCAGAACAAGAGGACAGTGTCTCAAAATGCACCAGGGGAAGTTTAGGCTCGAGGTGAGGAGAAAGTTCTTCCCAGAGAGAGTTGTTAGCCATTGGAATGGGCTGCCCAGGGAGGTGGTGGAGTCACCGTCCATGGAGGTCTTCAGAAAGGGGTTGGACATGGCACTTGGTGCCATGGTTTAGTAGTCATGAGGTGTTGGGTGACAGGTTGGACTTGATGATCTTTGAGGTCTTTTCCAACCTTATTGATTCTATGATTCTATGACTGCTATCCTCGACACTAGTGTTTGAAATAGTCCAGAACTGTTCCCAGTGCCTTAGGATAAAGACTTACTTTCCTAAAGAAATAGTGCAGTATTCAATGAGACTGCTTATTGTACAAACCACATTTTTTTAACAGGATGAAGATCTGAATGTATTTGTAGGGTAAACAACCTGCATTAGTTTACCGAGGAGTAAATATTTGATGGTAAAGCGGAGAAAGGAAAGGGAAAGACACAGTAATATGCACACAGTACTTCTACTGCTAATAGCCAATAGTATGGCAAACTGGAAGAGCCAAGTAAAAAAGCTGGACAAGCCAAGATAATATCTGGTTATAGATAGAGCATGAAGCATATTTTATGAGGTACACATGTTATTCTGCATAAGGATGGAGCAGTGAAGTTGACATATGTGATACACTAGTGCTTGATCAGAATACATTTCCAAAAAGGGACTAAAATGTCTTGATTCTGGATTTTAGCACCATATTTTAATTATTCCTTCAGAGCTTTTACTCCTCACCTGCTAACAGCAGAACATTTCCTTTCTGTGGCTTAACATTTTTACTGAGTGTTTCGATTTGTTGGTTGGTTGGTTTGGTTTGGTCTTATTTTTCTTTTGTTTTCTCCACTTGAAGTGCAGGAGAATACTGACAATTGAAAATGGGATGTATGTTGTTTCTTGTGTTGTTGAAAAGCCCATCAACTGAATGCCTATCTTCTGTGCTCAAGAAAGGAGAGCTAACAGTGTATGGGATGAATAGAAACTGAGAATACTTAAATTGTTTTCTTTTTCTTGCAACACATGATCTCTTTCTTTCTTTCTCTTAGCTAATATGCTAAATACATGCCTTTAGGATGTTAGTCCTCAAAGGGACATGCCTTTTCTTCTCTCACCATATAGTGAGAGAAGCAGCCCTTTCACAGCCCAACAAATCTGAAGCTCTCACCTATCCTTTAGCCACTAAGATGTGAAGTTTAGCAATGTACTCTTCATACTCAGCAGAGCCCCAGCTCCAAAATTCAGCACATCCAGTGACTGCTCCCCCAGGGAAGGTGCCTGAATATTGTTGCTGGCCCTCACCTTCCCTTGGTAGCCCTTTCACGGCTTCAGCAAACCTAACACACCCACCTTTGCTGTAGCAAAGTTTTGAACTTTTTATTTTATTTTTTTATCCTTGATGACATCTGATGCTAGAGACTTCAACTCATTCACAGGAAGTGTTCTGTGAATTGTTCCAGATTAAATAGCCATTGTGCTGTTTCTTGCAATTGTAGAGGCCTGGAGTATTTTCTGTATAGCCTTCTGATTCTTTGTTTCTGCTCATATGAATGTTGACCTAGTTTCTTTGGTGGGGGTCCTGGTCCTTACACACCCCTGTGGGAAGAGAAACAATATCTGAACTATTTCTCAAAAGGCTTTTATGAAGTTCTTGACTCGCAATAGTCCACAGTGCAGTGCTCTGGGACTGAATTTTTCTTTTCTCGGGGGTTTCAGTTCTTAGTGGTGAACTGAAATTGAATCATTATCGCAAATCATTCCTGCGGTATGTTTGAAATATGACAATATGATTTTCTTGAGTAGTTCACATAAGAATTAAATTCCAGCATAAAGTTGCTGTCTTAAAACAGGACTGTTTTATTTATTTGCTAGGTTACTACTATTATATGTGCTTCTATAATGCAACAAAATTTCTCAAATGAAAATTCCTCAAACTATATTTTCTGTTTAATGGGTTCTAAATTGTGCATAAATGGTGCAATTTTCAAAGGTGATGCATTCTCTCCTGTCACAATGTCTTGCAATCTGGAAGCTGTTTCCATTACAGTGACAGTTCTGTACAGATGGACCAACCAATACCCTCAGTTTCAAAAATATCCACTTGCAGTGGTATCACATACTGACTACAATTTTTAAAATATTTCTGCTTGTCTCTATCTTGACTAACAGCCATAACTGCTGCTACAGAAGGCTGGCCTCTCTTATTAACACAAGCATTTGATTGTGGGTTTTATATAAAAAGAGAAAAGCCAAACATGGGAAAAACTTACCATTCAGTTCTATGAATTTAATCATTGTCTGGTTTTTGTTGTTCTTTTATAACCCAGTGATATATTTACATGACTGTGCCAGCATATGGTGCCACAGGCAGGTACCCTCCTCTTCCACATTTGACACAGTCTCAAAACTGGTCAATTCTAAACTCCTGCTTGCAGCTATTGTCATTACTGCCCTTTGAACCCCCTGCCCTTGAAGTACAAGAAATATGAGCACTTAATCTCAGATTTCAATTAAGTTGTGAAAAACAAAACAAAACAAAACCCTCCTATTTAAGTTTATGCAGCTGAAACAGATTATCTAGAATTGATGCTTTGGTTTATTTTTTTATTTCATTATTTTTTCCCCCAGAAGTAATAATGGCAAACTCAGTAATCAGTTCTGTTAGCAGAACTGTTAGCAGGTCTAGTGGTGCCTGTGGCAAATGAGAACTAGGAGAGTGCTTCTTTTGTAGTACTGTTATACATGGAAAAAGATACCTGGCCACAGATCAGTGGAAATTACTCCCATGAGCATCACAGTCTCAGAAATAACAGCCTTGTCCAGAAAAGGGAAAACAAGCAAACAAACAAAACAAATGACAAAACAAAACAAACACCAAAGCAGCCAACCAACCACACAAAAGCACAAAGAAACCCAAGCAAACAAACCAACCAAACCCAAAAAGGAGGCATGTAAAATTAAGAATTTTTATTTGTCAGAAATGTAGGTCCATAACCAGTCACAACGAGCAGAACCCACATAGTGCATTACTGTGGCATCCACTGGGTTTTGCTCATGTTTACTTCTGCATGAGCTGTAAGTAAACTGGGATTTGGCAAACAACCAGGTTTTCTCAGGGATCTCTCAGATACTCTCTTGTCTGCCTTATACTATTCCCAAATACAAAGGTAAATCAAGTTGCTGAGAAGCTGATACCATTCCCAATACTGTATTTACAGCAAGAGGTATGATCTAAAGGAGACCTTGTTCTTTCTATAGGACACAACTGGTTATGGATCTCTGCTGTGAGAATCAGCTGTGCAAAAGACCTAGGAAGGCAGCAATCTAGTATCTTTTTTTCACATCACTTGAAAGAGGGCACCTACAGGTGTAAGAACTATAGACTGTATTTTAGAAACTGTTGCAAGTTCAGGCATTTTTTTCCCTCTGATTCAGACTATTATGAACTCTGATTTAGCAGTCTCTGTGCAGGTCAGATTCACAAAAAACAGGTGAATTTTTGAAAGCAACTTTGTAGTCAAACCCTGCTGATACATGTTGTTAGGCTCATAACAGGTCTTTAAATCATATTTTAGCAAGAGAAGAAGTCTGATTTTTGCATGGCATTCTGTCATGCCAGTGTTTTAATGAAGTCTGAACCATGAACATCAGTTCAGCAACCAGAGGGAAAAGTGATGAAATGCAGTACAGAATGTAAACTTCAGCAGAAGGTTATTAATGTGGGATTTTTTTGGATAATCTGGCTCATTTCACAGTGCAACCTTTTTCTTTCTTTTTTTTTTTTTTTTTTTTTTTTCTCCCCCAGTTCTATATTCTCTTTTCTTGCTTGCTTTGCTGCTGACACTTTGCTTTTATGTGCTTACCCATCTAGTCTTGTTTGCATTTGCTGCATTTCCTCAATGCTTTTATTCTTAGGCATTTGCATCTGTGATTTAGTAGCAGGTGAGTTAGGAACAGGATCGTGTGTTTCAGCAGCAGTCGTCATGTCTGTTTAATCAGTTGCCTCATGCATTTACTGCATGATCGCACTGTCATGTTTGACACAAATGATGGAGTGCTACTCCAGATAAGCTTTCAATATTTGCTTATTGTATATGCCACTAAATTGTACGTTCCTTACATCCACTCACTGGAAATTATTAACCATAATGACAATTCAGCCAATGCTGTCTATGTTCTAAAACAGTGCTGATATTGATTACTTCATAGTCCATTCCTTCTTGGAAAGATAGTGTAGCAGTTTTAGCTTGTAATGGCAATCTCATATGAATCTGGTGTTGTAAATGCTCACTTAAAAGAATTTGGAGCTCAAAGAAGGCATTGTCTACTGACTAATCTATTTCTATCACATTTTCCTTATAGTCAAGATGCTCATTTGAGGATCAATGATTACTAATGCAGCTTTGCCTGAATAAATAGGTAATTTTTTTGTTCCTCCTGATTTGTCAGACCCCTCAGATTTTTATTGAATCTGAGGTGTTCGTTTTGATTTAACAAATGTTAGTCCCTCTTTTATCTTTCAAAACATTATTTTATTTTTTCCATTTTGGGTATAATTAAATATAACAAAAAGAAATCTCCTGAACTTTGAAGGCCATGTGTTTACTACCAAATAAATCAGACCAGGGTACATTTTTGTAGCCCTGAGAATGAATGGCATGACATGACTCACACAATGTACTATAATTCCCCCTAGCATGAAAGATCCACATATGAGCTGCCTGCTGGGGAGAATCTTTCACCATCCACTGAACTATGTCCAAAGAGAGTGCATTTATACTAGTAAATTAAAAGGTAATATTGCCAAGGCAGCGGAGATAGACCACCTAGGTTGTTAAATAACTAGACTGGTCACTGGCACAGTTGTCATAACACTTTCCCAAACAGTACCAGTCTGGGAAATCCCTCACACTGGGACCTGCTCCTAGCAGGCAGTCTGGATTCTCCTGCCCTGGAGCCAAAGGAAATCTGTTGCCTCACTGTGCATACTCTGTAAAGAACTGATTTCAGGGCCAGGTTTCCCTGCATACCCCTTTCTAGCACAGGGGAGGTTTCAGTGTGTGGGGCAGTACTAGGACCAAAACCCAAGCAGGGAGCATGTTAACAAGCTGGCCATTAGAACATTGCTGTATTAAAGCAAGGGTAATACACAAAAAGTGAAGAAGCTCTTAATGAGTCTTCTGTATGTGACAATAATGGAAATGCAATGTAAATTTAACACACTAATTAGGGTGCTTCACAGAGCCTTAATATGTGGCTTTTTAAGAAGTAAATCAAGGAAACTCAGATACAGCCTATTAAGACCTGCATATATGTGAAGCCTTATCACTTTTGCATTGTTAATTTTAAATTTTACTTTTAGATTATTATTGATAGTGGAGAAAGATGTTGGGACATCATGTTGGGTATTTGTGTGCTGAACAGAATTTGGAGAAAGGAATGCCTCCATTTTCCTTAAGAGTTGTGACTAAAAGAGCTGTTTAACTTCTTAGCTCTTTATTAGAAGCAGATTAGGAAATAACAACCTTGTCTGTGGGGTGAAGGAAATGGAAATTAAAAAAACATGAAATCAAACTTCTCTCTTCCATTCTGTTTCCCTCCTCTCAAGAGTTTCACACTTTCCATGTCCTGCACTTAATTTCTGCTTGTTGTATCCCAGTCTTTGTGTGCCCCCTAGAACCTGCTGCCTGTTGAGCATGGTATTTTCCTGAGGACACTTCAGAAACTTCTCTTATTTTATTCCCAAGCACAGGGTGAGCAAGGCAGTATGCTAGTAGCCTGCTAAATGGCCAAAGACTTGAGAAACCGCAATCAAAAAGCAATAAAACAGCACAACACCTGCCCTACCCCCAAAAAAAACCCAACCAACAAACCACTAAATGTACATTGTCTGCCACAAACAGTTTATTAGGGGATCAGTTAACTTTACAAAAGACCACACACATTAGTATGTTTTACAAAGGACATTAACTTTAAAAGGAAGAGAAACAACAGCATCAAATAATTTTGTTGTATAGCAGAATATAGATGATGGATGTGCATAGTCAGAAATAGCTGCTCCAAAACAGTGAAACTCTCCCTTTCACTCCTTTTACATCTGCAGTGGGAATGACATGATAAATGAGACGGAGGGAAGTCTAATATAATGTTAAGTTTCTAGAGGCAGACAATGAGGACAGGCCTGAGCACTTTGCCTCTTTTTGTTTATGGAAGGTCAAATGGTGGCTCTGTAAACAAGAAGGGAAGAATTATTGACAGTGGTGTATGAATACTGTGAGCTGATTCTGGTGAGCCTTTTAGGCTGTGATGACAAAAAGGATTGAAGGTGACTGAGGAGTAGCTGTAGGTAATAGATTGTGATGTATGCAATAGGTACTGGCAGGGGGCTTTTGAAAATAGATTTTTGCAATAATACTGACTTCTCTTACTGCAGTTTGTGCATTTTTTAACTGTATGGTTTATCAAAGTCTCTGTTACAGCTGAAGAGCTTTGCATAGCTGATGGAAGCAATAGTCAGATACTACAATAATTTCCTTCAGGCAACCAAAATTTGTGATTCCTGGAAATGATGCTTATAAAGAGGCACTATGCACTACACTTCTTTTTTCCTTGTGGTTCTAGTATTTAATATTATTTTGCCCTGAGTGAAGATATTGTTGATTTAAATATAGCAAGTATACTGATATCATTAGTACAGGAGATGACATGCCCCAGGGCTGGGGGAAAGTTCAGAAATTATTGAGTTCCCTTGAAATTTATCTTAGCATAACTATACCTCTTCTGCAAAGTAATAAAACTAAAACCTGCAGCTGCACAAATATTAGAGCTACTTCAAGCCATAGAAATTACTTATAGAATGGTCTTACCAGAGCGGGGTAGAGGGGGAGAGTCATTTCCCTTGACACCTCACACTAGATCATGTTGCCCAGAGCCACATCCAGCCTGGCCTTCAAAACCACTAGGGATGGGGCTTCCACCACCTCCCTGGGCAACCCGTTCCAGTGTCTCGCCACCCTCATGGTGAAGAACTTCTTCCTAACATCCAATGCCATCCAGAGTGACCTTGACAGGGTGGAGGGGTGGACCCCTGACAGCCTCATGAGGTTCAAGAAGACCAAATGAAAGGTCCTGCATCTGGGATATCTGCAGATAGGAAAGTGGCAGCCATGTCCATTGATTCAGGATAGAGCAGCCCCTCAGTCATGAAGCAATATTTTATGTGTTGTAAAATGAAGGAAAAAAGGGACACAAAATGTCATTCTAGTTAAAACAGCTATTTGAAAATGGGAGGGTTAGAAAATATCTACTGTAATGAAAGCCATAGAGTCCAAATTGGAACCAGGGAATAGATTTTAGGTTTTGGAGAGATTAATCAACTTCTTTGTTTGTAACAGTCATGGAATTAAGCTAGGCTGAATTTTAAATGGCCCATTTTGTCCTTCAGAGAGATACTGCATCACTCACCTCTCCTGTGAGGACAGACTGAGAGTGTTGGGGCTGTAGAGTCTGGAGAAGAGAAGGCTCCAATGAGATCTTCTTGTGGCCTTCCAGTATCTTAAGGGAGCCTACAAGAAAGCTGGTGAGGGATTTTTAAGGGTATCAGATAATGATAGGACTAAGAAAATTGAAACAAAAACCTGTAACCTCATGAGGCTGTCATGGGTCCACCCCTCCAGCCTGTCAAAGTCACTCTGGAAGGCATTGGATGTTAGGAAGAAGTTCTTCACCTTGAGGGTGGTGAGACACTGGAACGAATTGCCAGAGAGGTGGTGGAAGCCCCATCCCTGGAGGTTTTGAAGGCCAGACTGGATGTAGCTCTGGGCAACATGGTCTAGTGCAAGGGGTCCCTGCCTATGGCAGGGGGTTTGGAACTAGATGATCCTTGAGGTCCCTAACAATTCTATGATTGTAAGCTTTTGCAAGTTGTTTGTTTTGCCTGCTTGTTTGTTTTCCCTTGACATGTCCAAACACTTACTTACTGTACTGTTGCTCTGTAATAAAATGACAAAATAAGGCTGAATATTAAAAATATAAAGATAATCTGTATGCCAGCCAAGATTGTGTTGTAGTCTCCTGAAGAGCTGACACTTTCAGCAGTTGAACTTCTCGGTGTCAGTCAACTGTTCAGCAAAGAATGCCTCTGCATGACTGACAGTTCTCATATCACTGCAGGATTGACCATGGAGCTCTTTAAACATGTTGTGACAGAAACAATCTGAGCCAGCTTCAGCAGGGTTAGCACATTAAATTACCAATGTCAAACTTCAACAGCAGGTACAGGAGAAAGTAAAACGCTCTCATATGGGGCTCATTGAGGGAGGAAATAAAGAGACCATGTCTTTGCCGCTCCTGTTCCCTCTGTGATGTGCAATTAGAAGATTGTGAATCTATAAGATCAAGAGAAGGATCTTTTTATCTTGGAAGTATAAATTGCAGCAATAAAATATGCCAATGTTTCACTAAGTCAGTGAAGCACTTGAATTTTATTAATATTAAATGCTATTGATATAAAACTGTTAGGAGCTTTGTGCTAATTTGGACCACTCGCTGTTAACAAACATGCTGGCTCTGTGATTGGATTTGTATAGATCCAGTCTTCTGGCAGTAACAAAAATGCTACAGGAATAAAATTGAGGATTAAACTGGTTTCAGAAGAGAATCAGGAGAACTTCATGCACGTAAGAGACAGGCTCTGAAAGTACAGCTGTAAAATCAGCTAAACTTCTGAATTATTTTAAATTTTATTGATACAAATATCTTACCTAAATTATTTTCCTTGAAAAAGAGAGGAAGGAAAGGGGCAACAGACCCTGACCCCAAAGGAAAGATTTCTGATGAAGAACATGTAAGAAAAAAGTGCTGACTCATGAAAGGGTTTACGTTATTTGCAATTTGCCATTTGGGACTATGGGGGCAGTGGTAGCAGCGTCAGCCAAATTGCCCTGAGATGAAGGGATAGCATTTATCCATGGAAAGCTGTGAAGCTTCTCCAAAACCACTTGGCTGAGATGGGTCTGCTTCTGAGACAGCATACAGTTAGGGCCAGATCCCATGGGAGAAGATTTAGGTTGTGGTGGTGTGAGAAATTGTAACATTTGGCTTTCGCAAGGGGAATTGCTGAGGACCATGGGGTTTGATCTTTGGGATGATTGGTTGGTCGTAGTCTGTGTTGTGTGGGGTTCGATCCTTGTGTATTGGGAGAGAAAGGTGAGGCGCCAAGATGTCTGAAGACTGGCCAGGTCAAAAGTGCAGGTTTTGTCCGAGCCCGGATGGAGAGGGGTGGGAGCGTGCTGGGGAAATGTATGAGTATATATGTTTGATGTTTGTGTAAGTTCAACTCATGTTGTTATGGTGCGCCTCTAGCAAAACTGCTATGCACCCAGCACTGGTTTTGCCTTTATTTTATTATAAACTAGGTTGTAAAATTTGTCAGTAATCTTGTTTCTCACAGTGTGAAAGAATTTTTGGATCCTAAATTCCAGACAGAGCATGAGAAAAAGCAAACACGTTGGCATGAGATGTAAGTCATGTGCTGCCAGGATACATAGCTAGAATAGCCCACAGAAAGCCCAGACAAAACATAAGACTGTGTGTAAATGCTCTTAAAGGGGTCTAGACACTCAAGTTCAGCTGTGATGAAGAATCTTCTCCCTAATTAAGAAAAACTTTCTAAAATGAGATCAAGACTTGCTGCTTTTCTTTGGAATGAAAGTGATTTTCACCTATTGTTTTCTGCTACCTTGAAGAAAGTGGTAGTGCAATTGACTCCTTAATGTATGTCTATTTTTTAAAACTTTTTTTTTTTTCTCAATTAGCTATTAGTGATCTCTGCTGTGGCTGAAGCTGAGCTGCTACTGCCTCTAAAAACTTGCTTAAAGCCAAGAAAAAAGCCAAGAGGAGCCTGCACAAGTATGCGTTAAAGCCATGCTACTAGTGGTTTCTTTTGTCTTTCTGTATTACTTTTGCATTCATTTCTGCCAGGTGACAGTGATTGGGCAGGAAGAGCTGAAATTATCTTTATCTCAATAAAGGCTAAATGAATAAGTAAGGCAGTGAGACTGAATTCACTCCAACACAAAAGTGGTTTGAAATTAGCGGATTTAAGTTCGTGAAAGTCTTTGGATAAGTGAAATTCTGTAGTTCTGTAATTTCTGTTTCTAAGATTCATAGGCAAGACTAATTAAAAAATAAAACAAAATGCACATTTTGTGTGGAGCCCGGATGCACTGTAAGATTGGTAGAGCATTTGTATCAGCCCTCCAAGGGCATTCTGGATGAAGTAAGGCAAAGTGAAGAAGATAACCCTGCTGCTCAGATAGGTCAGTTTTGTACATATGTATGGAAATATGAGTTTAATAGCTTTAATAGGACTTCAAGCTAAATCATTGCAGTAACTGTTTCATTTTATCTTTTCAAAATCCAGTATTTGACAACGTATTTTTCTTTTCCTGATGGTCTGCAGTGCTGCCTCAGTCCTGTTCTGAAACAGCTGGGAAGCAATAGTGCTCCAGCCATGCAACTCAAACCAAACAACACTCTTTCTCATGACAAAGCAAAGTAGTAATACCACCTGTGTCTTATGTGAGATGTGCCATCAGACAAGCAATGTTCCGTGAGAAGTAGTCTTGCTTTTGTAAAAGATTTTTGTTAAAAAAAAAATATCAGGAGAGCCTTCAGTTTGTCTCTGTAGCTTCATTTCTGTTTTCATCAAGGTTCAGTGCAAACAATAGAAATAATAAGCTGAACTTACTTTTTCCTGGTTTGAGAATGCTATAAACAACAGGTGCAGATACTAAGAAGGGCTTGTAGCTGAAAGTTAATGCTTGTAAGAAATTTGCTTTATTTAAAGCATTGTATAAATGTATAGCAGGGTTATACTGTGAACTTCAGTGGTAAGTGATTTTTTTTTTTTTTTACATAGCTTGCATGTTTTCTATCAGAAATAGTGTCGCCAGCAGGACTAGAGAAGTGATCATCCCCCTGTACCTGGCACTACTGAGGCTGGACCTCAAAATCTGCATTCAGTTTTGGACCCCTCACTACATAAAAGACATTGAGGTGTTGGAAAGAGTTTAGAGTTCAAGTCTTATGAGGGAACAGGGGTTGTTTAGCCTGGAGAAAAAGAGGTTGAAGGGGATTTTTTTTTCTTTAGAACTCCCTGAAAGGAGGTTGTAGTGAGTTGGGTGTTGGTCCCTTCTCCCAAGTAACAGGTGAAAAGACAAGAAATGGCCTCAGGTTGAGCCAAGGGAGGTATTCATTTGGTATTAGGAAATGTTTCTTCACAGAAAGGATTGTAAAGCTTTGGAACAGGCTGTCCAGACAAGTGGTGCAGTCACTATCCCTGGAAGTATTTAAAAGATGTGTAGAAGTGGTGCTGAGGGACATGGTTTAGAGGTGACCTGGAAGTGCTTTGTTTATTTTTGGACTTGTTTGGTCTCTTTTTACCAAAATGATTCATACATTTTTCATACAATCATATTATGATACTAGAACATTTGAGACTTCCTTGGATAAATATACTGTGATCTAAAGGAAATCATTATATGGTAGATTTTAATATAAATAAAAGTAGGTTACAAAAATGAAATATTTAATCACACCCAAGCAATGATCATTTATTCTTTATTCATTCTACTGCAAGTGTTGTGGAAAAAAGGCTGCATGTATAGATAGAAAGTACTTGTTTTTAAGCCTGTGAAAGACTTCAGCTGTGTAAGGCCCTTATTTGTTAGCAATTCTTTAATTGTACCTATGACTGTTGTTGCAGCTAGCCCTCTAGTAATCCCTAAAGGATGTAATATAGCTAGACACCTTGTAGAATGTGATTGCCCTTTCGAAAACCTTGTGTAATTCCTCATACACTTCTTTTTTGTTTTGAACATAGCCTGCTGCTTCTGTGTAATTACTCTGGCCTAGCTTCAGTTCTGTTAATTCTTCCTTAGTGAGATACCCTTTGTCTGTCTGTTCCTGGGTTTATTGTAATGCTGTTAAGTTAGGGAGGAGGGTATTTTTGTTTACTGTCATGGGGAATTTTATTGTGAACATCAACAATAAAAAGTATCTTGGATCAGTTTCATTTTCATGGTTGGGAGAATGAGTAGTCAGAGCAAACGTCATATATGACACCTTTTTGAGGGTTAGTGCTGGCCAGCAACTCAGCCCCAGAGAGCCACTTGCTTACTCACCCCAGTGAAATGGGGGAGGGAAATGGCATTCAGACAGATATTCACCTGTCCCTATGACAGCAGGGCTCCATCATACCCAACAGTTATTTGGGAAGACAAATGTCATCCAAACATATTCCCTTCCTCTTCCTTCCCCCTGCTTGTATTGCTGAGCATGGCATCATATGGTATGGAACACCCTTTTGGGCAATTGAGGTCAGCTGTCCTGCTGTGTTCCTACCCAAACTCTTGTGCATCTGCAGCCTTTTGCTGTAGTATGAGGAGCAGAAAAGTCCTTGACTTTGTGCAAGCACTGCACAGCAATAGCTAAAACATTTATTTATTATCAGTACTGTTTTGATCACATATCCAAACCATGGCCTCATACAAGGTAGGATGAAAAAAAAAAACCCTTTGAAAAGTCAAAACTAGCACACACTAAAGCTCCCATTCATTGCAGTGATACCATAGTTTGAGTAAAAAGTGCTGCACAAAGTGGTATTTTTGTCCTAATTGTGTCTTTAA
The DNA here is from genome assembly GCA_033816785.1 of Picus viridis. Taxonomy (NCBI): domain Eukaryota; kingdom Metazoa; phylum Chordata; class Aves; order Piciformes; family Picidae; genus Picus; species Picus viridis. The sequence continues at coordinate 23,966,041 of CM066576.1, forward strand.
TTAACTTACTTTGAAATGATTTTCAAGTGAAAGTATGTGTGAGGTTGCTTCTTAATGACTTTCTTTTTCTTTCTACAGTAGGTTCTTTTATTTTAAAGCATACAATGCTTCATCAAGTTGTAAAATCAGCAATGTGTATGGCTTTTTTGTCATAATTGTAATGTGCTGAGCAGTTAGATCAAATTCTCACTAGATACACCACTTATGCTTTATCTGTATAATGTTGGCCTTGTTAACATCCTTTTCTTTTGTTAATTTGTATCTCTACATGCCTCAGAAGTTCTTTAATCATCTCTTTTAGATTACAAGAACTACACTGAAACTTTTTGGATTTGATAGTTTAATTGGATGCTCTCTTAGTATGCAAAGGGAAGTTCTCTGTAGATGATAGAGCTATCTAGTAACGCTGTTGCAGAAATACCCAGAATTTAAACCCTTCTCCCCACTGAAGTCAGTGGAATATTTGTCCTTGTATTAAGATTTACCTCTTGAGGATTATATACAAGCAGTAAAATACTTAAGAAATTGTGGTGTAAAGACTTTGACAGAACATGCAATGATTTCACCCTTTAATGCAAAATGCTACAGTCCATGCTAAAATGTATTTTGTACTCCCAACCATCTGTTGTAAAGTATTCTGATTTTTTTTGGTCTTTGCACTCATTCTGTCTGATCCCCATACCATTTAGTAAAGTAAAACACTTTTCTAATAATGTATGGAAAGAATTCTAGAATTTATGACACAATGTACGTAGTGAATTTGTTTAGAATCATAGGATTATAGAATGCAACCTCACTGCAGTGAACTGAAACATCTCCAACCAGATCAGGTTGCTCAGGTTCCCATCAAGTTTGACCTTGAATGTTTCCAGGGATGGCATCTTCACTGTAAGTAGTAATATATAGTACTTATAATAAAGAAAGATCCAATGCAAGCTTATCCCAATACAAAATTAAATGTTGCATCACAGTTACTTTCTCTAGCGTAGGAGTATATTTTCCTTCTTTTCTATCAGTTTTCCTTGGATTTAGTGGTGCATTCTAAAAAACTGTTCTGATGAATGTTTGGGGGATTTTCTTTAATAATAATTGTAGTAGTAGTAATAGCATTAAAAATACTCTCTAAATAATAGAGTCACGAGGTAGAGCACCCTGGAGAAATGCTCTCCCTCCTTTTATGGATAAATTATCTCCTTTGCAACCCCAGAGGCCATTTTCAGATATATTGCCTTAGAGTGTTTTGGTGCTATGAGAAACAGTGGGACCAATGTCTTGTGCTCATTATTCATGTGCTTAGGTAGAATGCAAAACAATTGCTATTGAGCTTCATGTACCCAGACTTTTTGTGAAGATAGAAAATAGGCAAAAATTACATCTATGAGCCTTAAGTCAGTATCTGTCTCTAAAATGATTCCATTCTGCTATGTCAGAATCCCTAACTGACTGTTTTCTCTGACTTTAAACACCTTAAAGCATCTTCTTTGAGAATAACACTGAGCTTACTGTTCACTTACACTTCATGATACTAATTTTCTCAGGAATTGCATATTCTACCTGTAGTTGGTTGTTTCAAATTCTTTGTTATCAGGTGATGGTAACAGATGATAGTGGAATTATTGAATGCCTTCTTTGCCTCAATCTTTTACTGCTAAGATCAGCCCTCTGGAGTCTCAGACACCAGAGGTAAGAGAGTAGAACTTGAAGACTCTCCAGTGGTCAGACCTATGGGCCCTAATGGTATGCATCCATGAGTGGTGAGGAAGCATCCATGAGTGCTGATGTTGTCATTGTACCACCCTCCATTGTTTTTGAAAGATCATGGAGAACAGGGGAGGTACCTGAGGACTGGAAGAGGGATGATGTTACTCCAGTCTTCAAAGTGGGCAAGAAGGAAGACCTGGGCACCTAACAGACCAGTCAGCCTCACCTCTATCCCTGGAAAGGTGATGGAAGAAATCATTCTTCCAACCTGGTCTGGTCTATTCTATTCTATTCTATTCTATTCTATTCTCTGGAGGCCATCTCTAAGCACATGAGAGAAAAGAGAGTTATCAAGAGTAGCCAGCATGAACTCACCAAGGGGAAACCTTGCTAGACTAATCTGACAGTGTTCAATGAAGGCATGACCAAGTGTTCTGAATGGCAGTTACAGCTGTGTAACTTCTAATTTGTGTTGAAAAATACAGACTCTGAAAATTCTAGTAAAAAGAGATTTCTATTTACCTGAGTATGATTTTCTAATTATAAGAATATCCGACCATCTTCTTCAAATCTTCCTTCACCTTCGATGCTTACTTCTTAAGTAAATAATTTGATGTACAGTATGTGAATCCCCAATGAAAGAAAAAATATTGAAGCTTCTTCTCATTCTTTTCCTCATTTTTGAAGAAGATGAAACCTGTGAATGAGAAGGAGGAAAGAAAATGACACCAAAAATTGAAAGTGAGAAATGGTACTTTATTGCTGAATTGAGCTTGGGGAAAATCATTTGTCAATCCCTTCCCATCAACTGCAGATGCAGCTGATGGAAAGATATGATTAGAAATCACATGTACCCTCACAGAGGAGAAAAACAGAAGATTTTTTAATGCTAGCAGAACTGTAGCAAGGAACAGTAGTTGTAGAATATAAATAAAAATGAAAATACAATATTAGACATTTTGACTAAATGGACAATTAACTGTAGGACTAAGATGGCAGCATTTTATGCTTCTTAGAAGATGTCTCAGACATCTTGTTTCAGACAAGATCTGAAAATTCCTCAAAGAGCTAGAAATTCTCAGAACAAAGTATTGCAGCTAAAGAAAATTTGTTTTGGTTTGGTTTTGTGATGTCCCCCATGTCTCATACCTAGTGTCACCCCCGTTGCTACCATTGTGAATCTAGGATCCAGATTTCAAACCAACTCAAAGGAGCATCAGGATGCTCTGAAATTTTCATTGATAAACATTTCCATGCATGACTAATTACATGGACAGGCAATGGAAGCTTCTAGACACAACACTGCATTGAAATAATCTGTAATGTTTACAGTTGGACACAACTCACTAAAGTGCTAGCTTTCAAGTTCATTATATTGTCTTAATGATGCATATAACTTTGCACTTAGCTTCTCTCTTTCTTTCACTTTGTGCTCAAGCAGATTTCAGAACAGTGTTAGATCATCTCTTGCCACTGCTGTTGTGATATCATTAGTGGTGCTGAATTTTATTGCCTCTTGTTGATCAAGGTCAGCAACCCATTTAGATATGATAGTGCTATTTTCAACTCAAACCTGCTTTACATATAAGGAATGTCACAGTACTTTGTCAGTGAATAGGAGTAAGAAATCATCTTTGTGTTGACCAATTTATACAATTATCAACCAAAAAAAAAAGACAAAAGTAAGGCAAATGGAAATGCAAGAGAAATCTAAAGTGTCTTGTACTCAATGTAGCACTACTTGAAGCCATGAAACTGGGAGATGAGTTTTGAAGTTTGCAGCTAAATTGATCTATCAGCTGGCTACCATTCGTTGCTCCTTCTCCATCCCTAGCACTTTAAGTGAGGAGGTTACTGACTAAACCATGGTGGCAGACAGAAAAGAAAACCAGTGCTACGAAAGCTGTAAGTCCTAGCTTTCTACCTGAAGGGTCACATGGCTGATACTACTGGCCCCAGATTCTATGACCATGTGTCAGTGGGTGAGACCTTTGGTCGCTTAGGCACTTCGTCTTACTCAAAGCTAATTCTATTAAAATGTAGTGTATAACAAAATGCTTCAGCACTAACTTTTAAAAGGGATCTTCCAGAAAACTTTTGGTTTGTGCTAGTGTTAAATAATCATCCTTATGGGGACTACAGTAAGTCTTTTGAGTTTCTTTGTTTAATTTTTTTCCCCCTTTGTATGATTATTTTTTACTTAAATGAAAAGGTAAGAGATCTTGGAAGAAATGAGTTGTCTAGCCTAAAAAGCAAATGCTGAAAAACATCACTGCCACAACCCTAACTAAGCAGGTATGCCACAGACTGGATGTAATTACCAAAGTGATGCTCTGCAATTAAAACCTGTAAATAGCATTCAGCAAGCAAGACAAGAAACTATCTACATATTCTATCCATGTAAAATTGTATCTGGCCGTATATATATATCAAAGGCTTGTCTGTCTTTTCCCCCCAACAGCAGGGGAATCATCCTGGTATGAAGGACAAGGAATTACAAAGTATCTTTTATGCAGCACTGCCTTGCTTGGAGCTGTAAAACTGATGGCTAAATGAGCTTTCCTCCTGTGATCTACAACACCAAGTTCCTGTGAATGCTTTCGCTATCAAGTGCATTTTAAACTTTATGGTGTATTTTAAAACAGTAATGTTACTTTGTATGTGCTAGAAGAAATCATGGATTTCCTACATTATTTAATACCATGTAAAACATAGGCAGAGTTAACAATTCTGTATTTTATAGAATTAATGTGATCTACCAAGTTTCTATTTTGGAAAAAAAGGCAGCCTGAAAGATCCTAAACTATTTATATTTAAAATGAGGAAGCTAAAGGTTTCTGTTATCACCACAGTGTAGGTATATGCCAGATTTGTAACAGGACCTGCACACAATGAGTCTGTCCACTGCTTATTTGGGTTTACAAGAAAAAGAGGTCCTGACTGGCCTCTGTGAAAGCCATCTCAGTTCTACTGAGGTCATCTACTGAGGACAGCTACTCAGGTGGCTATTACTTTTTGTATTATTCTTTCACTGCTGCTCTTGAGATGAACAGTCCTTCTGTTTGACAAAAGAAAAAAGATTCAATTTTTGAAACCTCACTGTTTTGAGAAAATGTTTAGAAATCAGAATATTGCAAAGACTCAAAAGGCTTCTTTTTAAAATCAGATATTCCATGTTATCCAATTTTGCCAGTAAGATCATTGCACATCTGACAATTATGAAGTCTGAAATGATGGAATTTTTCCTTCAGATTGTGGTGTGTCATGTAAGACCAAGAAAATTATTTGTGCTTTCACCTACTTGTGTCTAATACAGCTTTTATAAATGTCTATCACACTGCTTATTTTTTATAGAAATAGCCTTGGCAAAAAGTATTTCATAAACTGTTTTTTTTAGCTCTTAGTAAAAATATTTTGAGGAGAGATTCAATTGTATTAATTTTTACAGCAGTATTAGTGTATCTTTATTGCTTCATCATTCAGCATGGAAAGCAAGTTCCAACAAAATCTAGTTTTCCAACTGTCAGAAACCGTGAAGACCACTAACACTCATTAATGCCAGATATCAGAGATACTGAAGTGACACTAAGTAATTTGAAATATTTTACTGGTTTCACAAAGAATTCTTGTATCATTTGGATGTATTTCATAGCCAGCTGTGGAATCACATTAACAATGTGGGTGAATGATGAAGGCAGACTATGTTTATCTCTTGAGATGTTACTCCTCACCTTGACAAGCTCTTTGTAAACAGAAAAGTGGTTTAACAGGAAAGAGCTACTGTGGTTACTGAATGAACATAAAGTTTTCACTTCTCTGTCATTTAACAGCTGGCAGATTCAGAGACTGCTTTTTGGGGAGAAAATATAATAGGTTAGTATTTAACACACATATGTAAAATCACTTTCTCTCCCAGGGCTTTTGTGAAACACATTGATGTGCCAGGCTACACCTCAGAGGGACAGTGCAGCAAGAAGTGCCTTTCAAACTTCAGAAACCCATACAAGGCCAGAGGTAGCTGTTCAATAGGCTAAAATCTCCAGGCAACAAAGTTGTATGAAAGCCTTTGAAAAAAAAATGGCTATTTGATCTATTTAAGTATTTTGAATTTGTTTAGGCATGATCAATGTGCACTTGCAGCCCGGAAAGCCAATCAGATCCTGGGCTGCATTGGGAGAAGTGTGACCAGCAGGTCAAGGGAGGTGCTTCTCCCCCTCTACTCAGCTCTGGTGAGACCCCACCTGAAGTACTGCCTCCAGTTCTGGAGCCCCTATTACAGGAGGGATGTGGACGTGCTGGAGCGTGTCCAGAGAAGGGCCAGGAGGATGATCAGAGGGCTGGAGCACCTCTCCTATGAGGACAGACTGAAGGAGTTGGGGCTGTTCAGTCTGGAGAAGAGAAGGCTCCGAGGTGATCTCATTGTGGCCTTCCAGTATCTGAAGGGGGCCTACAGGAAGGCTGGGGAGGGACTTCTCAGGCTATCAGGTAGTGATAGGACTAGGGGGAATGGAATGAAGCTGGAAATGGGGAGATTCAGGCTAGATGTGAGGAAGAAGTTCTTCACCATGAGAGTGGTGAAGCCCTGGAATGGGTTATCCAGGGAGGTGGTTGAGGCCCCATCCCTGGATGTGTTTAAGACCAGGCTGGACGAGGCTCTGGCCAGCCTGATCTAGTGTGAGGTGTCCCTGCCCATGGCAGGGGGGTTGGAACTACCTGATCCTTGTGGTCCCTTCCAACCCTGATTGAGTCTATGATTCTATGATCCTATGATCCTATGATTCTATGATTCTATGATCTATGATCCTTGCTATCAGTGCAGCGCAGATTTTATCCTTGCCTGCTCTTTCATATAATGTGGGGTTTGCTTTTAACTGATTTTTAACTGTCTTTTGTTTGCTTATCCAAGCAAATGGAAATAGCTGTATGTTGAAAAGAAACCCCCAAACCTCCTTGGATGTATGTGAGAAGGTTCTCCTGTTCCATTGGAGGTGGCAGCAGAGATTCTACTCTGAAATAGTTGTTTAGAAAGTAAAGCTTCTCTTAGTGGCTCTTTGGTTTGTATTTACTGTGGGGTGTATCACAGAATTATTTAAAAAGCAAAGCAGATAGGGAGTACTTTCTGATGGACAGTAAAGTGTTAGGACAGTCATCACAAAGCCATCCAAATGTTTATAGTGTCTATCTACAACAGTAGCTACTGATGTTGTTTTCCTGTCTGGGATGAGTAAGTAGTCAATAACATCCCAGGGTCTTCAACTGTACCAGGACATTAACCCCTGTCAGGACATGGGCAGGAACAGTAACAGCCATCTATACTGTTATTAGATGGATCACAGCATGGGTTTTGTTTGGGCCAAGTAGCACTTTCCTGAATAATTCTTGGGGGTGACTCAGAAGTTGATACAGCCTGATGGCTGTTCTGAACAGGCAATCTGGATTCAGCCATTCTGTTTTTCAGGCTAAGAAGTGTAATAATAATGTGCCAGCTGGCCTCAGTTCCACTTAGTTTTAGTGTAGTCAGATTGTCTCTTTATCCTGATCTAGTGACTCACATAAAAGCTCTACAAGTGAAATCTCTAGAAGTGTATCACAGTACCAGTAAAACATAGACTTCTGGGGTTCAGATTAGAAGAGAATTATTGGGTTTTGTTACCCGATTTTGTTTGGGTTTTTGTTCTTGTGGTTTTTTTGTTTTGCTTTGGTTTGGTTTGGGGTTTTTTGTGGTTTTGGTTTAGTTTGGGTTTTTTTCAGTTTTTGTTTGGTTTTGTTTTGTTGTTTGGTTTTGTTAATTTAATTTTTTTTTTTTTTTTTTATATTTGGAGATTACCCTTTATCCCTTTTCCACACTTGTAGTACAGAAGCATGGAATTAATGAATTCTGGAACAATTTCAGTATTAAACTCTCTTCCATTGCTTCCAGTAAATAGTCTTTTAGACAAATAATAGCACAAAGTCTCCTTTAGCTGCATGTTGAACAAGTATTGTAGTAAACTTTTCCTTTGATATGGTATCAGCCTCACAGATGGCTTCATTGTTCAAATAGTAACAATACTAATTTGGCTGTCAAGACTGTGATAAAATTGAGGAGGATGAAAATACCTTCTGGTGTTCCATATGCTGTTTTGAGCTTAGGGTTAAAATAGACAACGACAACTGAAGTGGACAGAATGTCATGTTGCATAAAAAAAACATTACGAAGGACTAGTCGATTTATTGCTTGTTTTATTTTTTACCACATAGGTAATAAATAAATAAATAAATAAGAGTCCCAAAAGAATTCCAGAGATGGAGAACAAAAGGAAATTGTTTAATAGTGTGCATCTTCATTTATAGCCACAATCTCATAAGGAGAGCTAGATGAGAATCTAGTGTCATCTCTAGATCAAAATGGTCCTGATGGTTAGTTCACTACAGAGTGAATTTTGATTAGCCCATTATTGAACATATGAACAATAAATTGGACTCATACATTATTCACTGATGTGGAGAATATTGTTTGGGTGGACTCTGAAATGCCAGTTGTGAAAAAAAGAGTCTGAGAGTAAGTTTAAAAATAAGAAGAAAACTTGAAATGTTTATTATTAAGGATCTCTGAAATCCAATGCAAATAAAATTCAAGCCGGAGGACCAAAGTGCTGTAGAAATTTTAAGAGAATTTTATACCAAATATTTCAGAGAAAATGTCTTGAGAAATCCATCCACTGTCACTTGTTGCTGCTTTCCAGTTCCTTACAACTTTATTTATTGCTAAACAAATTTTATGCATGTCACTAATCAAGTCTTCTGGGCACAACCACAGGTCATCATCAGAAGACTGAGCCTCTAGTTGTGGTGTTTACTTTTCTTTCAGCGTTTGCTTTATTTTGGTTTTGTTGTGCAAGTAGTTATCTTGTCTGGAAATGGAAGTTCAGTGACGGGTTTGCTCTGCTGTGTGCAGTAGGGTGTTGAGCTGTATAGGCTTGCTGCTGTTAGCCATTTTACAGCAGTAGGTGTGCGATGTAGTTACTTTATTTCCTAGAGAGAAGTGCTATACTTACTTGCCTGTGGTGGTTCAAGGACTTCAACTATTCTTTCCATACTTCAGTATCTTTTTTGTGAATTTGAAACTCTTTACACCCTGATCCACTGAATACTGGAGATGTCTCTAACCATTTTGAAAGAATTTCTCTGTATCTGGAACAAAGTTAATGTAATAGAAGGCTCTCACATGTCTTTTCAAATAACTGTTTGCTCTCACATATGCATGCACATGTTTACTTGGTTTCTAGGGCTTCTATAAGAAAATAGGACTGTATAAATAATAATCTTACTGCTCCACTGTGATCCCAGGAACTTTTATGTTCAGTGCTCTGACATTTGGATTTAATCTTGTTTTTCTGAATTGTGTCTTTGCTTAAAGGGATATCATGCAACTTTGTCCCTCATTTTGTTAATACAGAATGGAAACAAAAGGAAGCATTACTAATAAGCACCACACTATTTCAATTTAGGTTTGCAGTGGATTTAAGTAACTTTCCCCCCCCCCCCAGACTCCTGATTCCTTATGCCACCAATGCAGCAGGTTTATATCAGAGTGCTTGCACATAATGAATGTACAGGGACATCAGCTTGACATGATTCAAGTTTAAGAGCTTTGGGAGAAGCTTTTAGGTTTCTCATGTCAAAACTGACTAATTAAAAACAGGGAAAAAAGAAACACTACTGAAAAAAAGTAAGCACAACACTTAAAAATGAATTTTCATGATGGTCCACAGATCGTTTTTTGTAGAAATACCGTATTTTGTCAGCTGAAAAATAAATGTGCTAAAATATGCACTTACATCACAGGGACTTCATAAGTTCTGAAGATGCCACTGCATTTTACTGAGGGGGGAAAAAAAGGTTGGGAAAATAAGCTCTTTAAGCTTGTGTTTATTTATCCCCTACATTTCTTTGTTTCTGATTAATTAGGATGCCATAAATAACATATGTCAAGCTGCATATGTAGTTTTTTTCTCTTCTTGCCTTACTTGTTTCTCCTCCTCCCGTTCGTTCAAGAGCACTTTGCCAGGTATTTGTTCTAATTACCCTGCAAAGAACTTCCTCATAGAAAGTAGGTTCAATAATGTGGTTCATTTTGGTATCTGAACTTGCTTTCTTGCTGCTTTTCATTCTTATTCCCACACTGCAGCTAACCAGCATTTCGGTTTAAACAATTATCTATACATTTTTTCCCCTCAGGCTGGGATGTTAACCATTCTATATTAAACATCCTGCCAAACATGCATTATTTACATGAATATTTGAAGGATTTTTGTCCTTTCAAAGGCCTGTCAGTTTCTGCACTTATTCATGGATTGGTCAGGTCACCACTCAAGAGGAAACAGAAACAAGACAACAGCAGAAGGCAATACTGAAAATAAGCAGCATAAGTCCGTATTTTTACGTTGTAAATAAAGGCTTGGTGACAGAATTTGCTTTTTTAAAGAACACTCTCTGCCTCACCTAGGCTGGTTTAACAGTAAGTAAATCTAAGTTGAAAGTTGAGAGACACTGAAAGATTAAAACAATTTGGGAATTTTTTTTAAATTTTTTTTTTATTCTCCACAAAGTAATCTGAGTCCAAAAGCTTGCAAACTCTCACCAAATTCACATAAAAAACAGTATTTTCATGAAAGTTATGTTAACTTTCATAAGCTGTAGCTGTGGATTGCAAAATGATTCCCTGTTTGTTTCATTTAGGTCCATGATATGCCACACGTTGAAATGTATGCTACCTGAGGACTTCCCAGGGAGCAAGCTGTGTATAATTCTCCTATACCTAAAGCTTTCAAAGTGGTGGATTCTAGTGACCTTTCACTGCTGTTGTTTGTTATTGTCAAAACAAGAAGCAAATTATTTTATGCTCTTTTTGAAGTATGATCGTGCAAATCACTCAAATGATTTTATGATGCCAGTTTAAGAACAAATGTGGACAAAGTTAAAAAAGACACACAATGATTCCTAACAGTGACATCAAAATTAAGTATTGAATTAGGAGAGGAAGATAATCTCTTGCCATGCAAGTAGGAAACTGGAAGGATAAGGACCTCAGAGGCTTGACAACTGCAGTGGTCCATGATTTTTAACCTGGCAGGGTTTTAATCTGTGCCCAAGACAATTCTTAGCACTATCAGGGAATAGGACAGGATAAAGCCTTTTTTTTCCAGACACCATATCTGTAAGAAGCAAGAAGAAAAAGTTGGCTATGTGTCTATGACTTTTGCAGTGCCACTTATCTTCAGGACCTAAGTACAAACCCTAATTCCTTTTATTTTCAATTAGAAGCATATACAAAAGGCATCTATGTCATGCTGAATTCCTGTTAAAAATTTGCCTCATGTTTGTCTGTAAGCAAGATAAAGTTTGAAGTCTCTGGTGGCAATAGAGTGCCACAGAGTGCCACTTTTCAAAACCTTAAACAGAAGAGAAAAAGCTTGGAAGAAAGCTTATGAGATCCCCATCTTTGTTAAAAGCCACCAGATGTGGGGGAATACTTGAAACAGCAGAAAAATCATCTGATGCTGGGGCAGTTGGTTCTCAGGGCTTTTCTGTAACTCCAACAGTAAATCAGGATATAGGAAAGGCAGGAAGAAGTAAAGAAACAAGTGTTTTTGAAGGAATATTGCTTTACTTAAGATAATGATCTGCACGAATACGATAACGAGCTGGTGATAGCTGAAGACAGACCTCTATTTAAAGTCAACAGCAATGTATCTTATTACTGAAGCTCATTCTTTTCTGAATTTAATCTGCCATTACTTTCTTACCTTTCTTTCAGTCCCATAAGGTTTTTCCTGACCTATAAGTACTTAGCCTTGAGAACAGAAAAGGAGTACATACAAGTTGTTCTGCAGTTTGTATTTATTGAATAATCCATAACATTGGGTACTTTGTGTTAAGCTTCATCTGTTCAGAGTTAAAGAATGTTTCTTCCCGAATGTATTTTGCTGAAACATAAAGACCTTTTATTATATTTAAGAGACACAATGTTAAGTCTATCTAGAATATTTGTATCCAATATGATTTGAACTTTATAACTTAAGGGTAAGCTCTTGCCTTATTATGTTGAAATTACTGTCCTTACCTAGTATGGCAAGGCTTAATAGTTCAAAATCTGATTGCAATGATCTGAATCATTGCCGAGAGTGTTGGGAGCAGTAGCGAGAATATCTGTCTGTGAAATCTGTGCAACAGTTTTTAATCACAATTTATTTGTACAGTTGTATGTATTCTGTTTGTTCTCTCTTGACTGTCATTGACTACCATCTTTATAACATAAATTGCAATATGGGTCAGACAGACTTATTTTTCAAACAGCTTCCAGGAAGAACAGGTATTAGGAAAAACTAGTTTTCAGATTGCTAGATGTATAAAATATCTGTATACTTGAGAATATAAAACTTTTCATGATCCCTTGTTTGTGTTTTTTGTTGTTGTTGTTGTTGTTGTTGGTTGTTTTTGGGTTTTTTTTAAATATTAACAAGAATATAAAACTTGGTTGTGCAATATAGTTTATCATATATGAAGATAACAGTCCCTCGTACATTCCTGTTTGTGTGCTTTTCCCAGAAATTAATTAACATTCTGTCAAAATCAATTTTAAGTGTCTCAGTGAAAAGAAATGTCAGACCCAGACACCAGTGTGTTGCCAGGCTGACAGGATAAGATCTGTGCAGGTGGGTCTCTTAGACTTCTTAGTCTCTGCATTCCTTGATCAGACTCTGTAAGACATAAAGGATTGTTTTCATGTAAAACTGATTTCTAAATGAAGGTGAGTTTCAGGCTACTCATACTCTTCCCAGTCTCCTCTCTCCATATGACTGTATGGAAACTGCTTCAGTTTCATATTTTGCTTAGAACGCTTCTTGTTTTCAACCTGCTTGCAATTCCAATCCATTCATGCCTTTCAGTTTTGCCTCAAGCTTGCCTTCAACTTGTATAAAATTTCTTATGACCAGGTGTTCATTTTCCAGTGTTTTTGTTGTGACTGCATTTTAATCTTAATTTCCAAGATTATAGCTGTAAAAATCTTCAAATATCCTCTTAAGAGCTCTCTAGTTTACCAGCCCTGTTCTGCATTGCTTCAGATTGAATTATTTATTCAAACACTGGTAATCAGATTTGTATGCAGGCCCCCAGATAACATCTTAGCAGTTTCTTGTGCTTTCTTTGATAAGTACGTTGTTTAACACACAAAGATATTGCTGTTTTTACCTTCATATACTATGAATTTCAAGCATGAGGTGGATTTGATTTTTATGAGTTGAGTGTACATCTCTTGTTTAACGGGATCATCAAAAGCTCTGGTTAAAAAATGTATTTGCTTAGTTTTATTTATCGTCATGCATGTGGAGGTAACCTAGAAGTAGTCTTCTGATTACATTTTTATATTGATAATTTGAAAGCAATGCCATGGAAGCATAGCTGAGGAGTTCCTTCATTGATAAAAAGTTATCATCTTTCTCAGAATGAGAAGGGCAAATATTGCTCAGACTTGTGATGGTTGTATTGACAAACTGGAAGACAGACCATAGAACACACTGAACTTTTTGGAGGAGGTGGAAAAACATGACTTTGCTATTTTTAAGAATATGACTAATGACTTTTGACCTCTGGTAGCTGGCAAAGTTTCCATTTATAAATTTTGCACAGCCTCAGATGCTTTTTATAGCCTCAGCTTGGACTGCCATGCATCTCTCATTCTTCTCCTGTTTCAATAAGAGAGAACTACAATCTAGAAATATTGCTTACTGATCTCATCTCCTCTAGAAAGTGTCTAGTACATCTGAGGCAAAAAAGTATGAGGAAATAGAAAGTTTTAGCTTTAGCTTCAGATTGCCTTTGGACTTGAGAGTTTTCTGGCATTGTTTGTGCAATATTGACTTTTATGGTTTTATAACCAACAGCAAGACATTTATTACATGCTTTATAATAAAAGTAAACACACTAAAAATAAAATCCATCAATCTTTTGTTATTACCTGCACAAGAAAATTAAAATATCAATCTCAATGTGCAAGATGTATTAGAGTTTTAAAGTTGCTACATAATCCCAAATGATTTTCATAGCTGTGCAATCCAATACAATTTTGCACATCCTTACAGATGGACAGACACTGTGGAGTAAGTGCTTGTAAAACAAGAAAGCTGTAGGTTTCAAAAGTGGTATGATCCAGGAATTTTATCTGGAAAATATTACAAGAATTTATGAGTGCACAAATACTGACACTAACAACTAACAGGGAACAAATTTCCTCTTATCCCTGAATTCTGTAAAATTACAGATTTCTACATGCTCAGGTAATGTCAGAAACATAAGAACTGTATTTCTGTAAGCCAGTAAGACTCTTCTCTGTGAGTGAACTCTCCCTTTCCTAAAGTAAATCCAAGGAACTCTATTAATTTTTGAAGAAATAATTTTCAAGAAGGGTGTAATTATCCAATGTTAGATAACTTGCAGACTAAAGCTTTCAAGCTTGTGTGTCTGCCTGAGTGTGTGTGTGCACATGCAACAACTAAAATATTTGGTACTACACTTCTAGTAGTAGTTTCTGATCATGATTTTATTTTTATTTTTTAATTCTGGGGCTGGGAACATTTTCCTCATTTCATTTTGAGGAAATAAAGGTGAATATTCTATGCATATTTATCTTTCTCTCTCCCCTTCCAACAGAATAATAGATGGACTGATGTCTTGTGTGAGATTGGTATTGTGAAATATGGAAGTGGTTTTAGAGAATTTTTTGTATCTGGTTTGATCTAATGTTCTTATTTGTGTATGTACATGAAATATACAAAACCTAAAAGAAAGAGACTAGCAATTGAGTGTTCACAGAAGTCTTTATTAAACATATCAAAACTATATGGAGTAAAAACTAATGCTGTCAATGGAGATTAATAGTTTAATTATTCTTCCTTTGGGAGGCAGTTCTTTCAATTATTGTGGGTTTTTTTTCTTACTATGTGGTTTCATGAGGGGCTTTTTAAATATCAGAACTTAGCCTTAAAATTATTTATTTTTTATATAGAACCCAGGGCTCTAGCTTAGGACCAATACTCTATATTGTATTAGATGCTATAATTTTGTCTGCTTGCATAATCTGTATTCCAGAAGCATAGAATCAAAGTTAGGCTTAAGCTTGAAGCTCAGGATCATAACAATTCGGGAAAAAAAGTTCTTATCGGTTATAACTAGCACTAGCTATCAGTGGTTTTAAAGGGACTTGCCAGCTTACTTCATGAAGATAGAACCATAAGACTGATTTAAACTGGGAAGATTTTCTGATGCTTTCCCCCACCCAAAGAAGGGCCAGGTTAGAGGAGGTTGCACAAGGCTTTATCCTCTCACAGTTTGGATATTTCCAAGGCTATATTTCACAGTCTCTCTGTGTGGCATACTTCAGTCCTTGGCTGCTCTCAAGTAGGAATAACTCAAACTTTATTGCAACTTGCCTCCATTTCATTCCATATTGTCACTTGGTGCTTTTGAAAAGTCTTCTCTGCACTCTCCCATTATGTGGAGACAGGAATAAGATTCCTTCTTTCAAAAGCAATATTCTTCCAGGCTGAACAAGCCCGTCTGCCTCAGCCTCTCATAACAGGACAAGTGCCCCAGACCCTGATCATTATGGTGACTCTCCATGGAACTTGATCTGATATGTTAATTTCCTTATTGTACTGGAAAGACCAGACTGGACACAGTACACCAGCCACGGAATCCCAGGCACCATATAGTGGGGAAGAATTATTTTTCTTGGTCTGCTGGCTGTTCTTTCACTCTTCTAAAGCTTGGGATGCAGTTGTGTGTCTTTGCAGCCAGAGCACATAGCTGCCAAGTCCCTTTCTTCCAAACAGCTTCCCAGGCAGCCAATGACACACTGTACAATTGCATGGCATTGCACTGTACTGTCCTGGAGGCAAAACTTTGTATTTGCCTTTGTTGAATTTCATATTTGTCACAGTGTTTCAATGGGATCTTTACAGACTGGAGAACAGCAGTCCTACCCTTCATTATATGGACTGTTCTCAGGTTTAGTGTAATCTTGAACTCTGGGAGGATTCATTCCATTTCCCATTGCAGTGAAAGATACTGAGGAGTATCAGTTTCATTGTGAACCTCTGAGGAAGCAAATGCCAGTTGATCTCATTGCTGGTGGTCAAAAGATAGTTAAGGGCTTGATACATCTGAGAGGAAAGAGGGAGATCTGAGATTGTTCGGACAGAAGAAGAGGAGGCTCAGTGGAAACTTACCGAGTTGTTTACATTTCCTTCTGGGAAGGGTTAAAGATGATACAGCCAGACTTCCCAGTGGTTTCCACCGGTGAAACTAAAGGCAATAAACAAAAAATGAAATGCACACAATCCCATGTAGTTGTAAGAAAAAAGCTTTTTAATGTTAGTTTGTTAGTTGGTTAGTTAGTTAGTAGTTAGTTAGTTATTTCCTCTGTGAGATTGACCAAACACTGCAAAAGGTTGCCCATCGAACCTGTGGAGTCTCTGTCTTTGGAGATACTCAAAGCTGAAGCAGCTGTGTTCTGGGCACCCTCTCTAGCAAGTTTGTAGACCATGTGAATTTTGACTAAAAGAATTTTGCAAAAGATAAGACTGCAGCTTCTGCCGTGGTACTGTCCTCTAACGAATGACCTGTATGCATCTACAGTGTTCCATACTAATGTGGAAATCAGCGCTGGTAGAGCAATTAACTATTCATTGTGCATAGCCCCTGGAACTGGGAAGGACAAAGCTGTTTAATAAATTGACAGTGAAATATTGCATGCTTTTCAATTGATTCAATATTTGGAATTATTTAAAAAAGAAAGGTCAAAATATATGGTAATGGAGTTTAATGTAAGACATTAGAAACTTTTTATAAAAATCAAATATATTGATTTTGTAGTCTTTTCTAGGTAGAAATGCCAAGTACAGTGCTACAGAATTCTTTGGAATTACTTTTTCAAAGCAATTTATTTAATTGCACTCAAGAGAAAAAAAAAAAAAAGTCACATTATATTATTTCCAGGATAGATTTATTAAAGAAAACACTTTAAGATGTTTAACACTAAAAGATACATACAAGTATCGTTTAAAGTTACATTTTTGTTCAGTACTTCATTTCTAAAATGGTAGCTTGAAAAGCTTTTTTTTTTTCTCTCCTGGGTTAATTTTCAAATGAAGCTTCTTCTCTGAGTTGGAGCAGACTTTAGTTTCAGTGCCATTCTATCAGGAAAATTTAGTATTTTCTCTCTCCTTTTTATTAGTCTATTTTGTTTGTTTGTTTTCATATGAGTGTAGTTATTACCCTCCTAAAAAAACACAAGCAAACAAAAACCAACCAACCAACCAACCAAAACCCCCAGGTTTTCTCCATAGAGCTTCTAAAATTCCACCCAGTGTTGCAATCCAAAGCTGCTAACCATATCAAGGGACTCTCTGACTTCCTCCTGATTTAGGTCACTTAAAATCCATTATGTTCTCCTGAATTCACTGTCAGATTAAGTCTCTGAATAGTAATCTCTGGATAGTAAGTTAATTTTCATAGTTTTAAAATTTATTTTAAATATAGATACCTTATTTGTGTAAAAAAGTGATAGAAGTTGGGCTACCAGAGACTTCAAAATCTTCCAAATTTATTAAAAAGTTGGTTTGCTTTTTTTAACTTGACATTTTAAACCAAAGCACCAAAAAACTCTTACCAACATCCTGCCAGGACATTGCCAGTACTTGTCGTGATGGGTTTGGCATAAATGTGGCAAAATGTTTAGGCATTACTTATTGCATATTGAAAGATTCTTCCATTCTGGTATGATGACCACAGTAGTAAAACCTAAGTGGCATAAAAGAGTAATCCAGAAGGTTATTAATTTTGAAGGCAGCTACCATTTATTTTTTGTTTGGTTTTGTTTTCATTATCAACAGCCTCTGTTTTATTTTAGGTGACTGTTATGAAAAAACACAAAGGGGTGGATGATGAAATCTGTTGTAGTCAATCAAACAAAGGAAATCTCTATAAGCGAAAGCAAAGGAGTACTACATTTAGGGTGCCCTAGATATACTTTCAGGTGTCCCGTGTGGCAATTAAATATGAAGTTTATCTTTGAAAGTTTATTGAAAGGGCTGTAGAAATAAAGAATCTGATGCAGGCTGTCTGAGAATGAGTTTATTTAATAACCTTTAATTGATTAATCTTATGCTGTCAAAAATGGTGCTATTTCTCTACTACATTTTCCAGTCCTGTTGTGGTGTAGCCTTTTGCCACCGTCTCATAATGAATACTGGTTATGTTTAAGCATGCAGGTTATATTTTGAATACTTAAAAAAACCCAAACAACCAAACACCACATAATATGTGCAGAGTTAGTTACAGTGGTCAGTGAAAACATTTGGCATGTTACCTAATTAATAAATTCTGTTATGAATTTTTATGATGTGCATTTCTCACACAGTTCCACTTGGTAGGAAGATACAGGTAATCTATGAGGAAGGCCTATCTGTTAGCTTTAATTTAGTGAATAGTGCTCCAAATTGATCTGTGCTGAAAGTGAAGCTTAGACAAGTATGTGCTTACGTGTGCTGCAGTGGTGAAGATAGACTCTTGAAGAGAAAGTCTCAGGGGATGGATATGCTTGGCCATTGTACATAGTTTTGCTTTTAAAATACTGAGACTAAACAGATTTCTTTCCAAACACTGTAGTTTTACTCCATTTTGTCAAACATGGTTAAGAACTCAAATAAAGAAAAAATGAGATAAAGCATGCTGAGAACACTGTAATGTTAAATCAATATTAAACCCCCATTACATCCAGTGCTTCTGTGTAGTACAGTTTATTATCGCTGTCAGTACAGACTGGGCATCAAATTATTTCATGAATCCAGCATCTTGATAAATACAGATGCATTCACACTGGTGATTCTATGAAGTGACTGCCAGTTCTCCATCCTATTCACAGCAGACCTCAATAACACTACAGAAAAACATAGGGGTTTTGCTGAAAACTTGGCAGTGATGTTAAAGCATGATGGACATACAGAGCATTTGCATATGATAGCTTTTATCAGTCAGAACTCTCATAATCCAAAGCTTAAACTATTTGGTTACTGTTAGGAACCTTCAGAGGATAATTAATTTCAAGTCCAGACTGGAAACAGTAAAGTCTGAGAAGATGAAATTGTGCATCTATCTCAATATAATTCAATCAGATTTTTAGTAAAGCACATAAATAATGTAGTTGAATGTTTGATCCTGACAAGCGTAGAAATTGTGTGAGCTATTATATGTATTATTGAACATGGCTGTCATTTTCAGATACTCCTCTTTTACTGGTTTTTAGGAGGTTGTGGTAAAATGCATGCCAGGTTCAAGATTCCAAGTCCCATTTTTTATAGATTCTTGACAGATGTAAGAAAAGGCATTAAAAGCATCATGTTGTAGGAGACTGTCTTTACACATAGAGAAGGTTGATTTGCTGCAATACAATTTCAAGTTAGCTAGGGACAGTTGTCATGTATATGGCAGGCATAGATTTACTGTATTATGTCTTTCTTGAAAATGAAGTTTATCAGAAACCACAGTAGCTTTGAATAATGCATTTTTTTCCACATAGCACACCCACTCAAAAATAAATGCTGACTTTTGGATTAGATAGATATTGCTGCATACACCAAATGTTAGGATGAGACTGCTTCATATTACAGTGTTTTATAAAAATGGAATTGGAAAAAAATAATTTGGAAAAAAAAAAACAGAAATAGAGACTCTTGTTTCAAATGCTGGTATTCTGCTGTGTCCAGTTCTGGGCCCCTCAGTTTAGGAAGGACATCGAGACACTTGAACGTGTCCAGAGAAGGGCAACAAGGCTGGGGAGAGGCCTTGAGCACAAGCCCTACGAGGAGAGGCTGAGGGAGCTGGGGTTGTTTAGCCTGGAGAAGAGGAGACTCAGGGGAGACCTCATTGCTCTCTACAACTACCTGAAAGGTGGTTGTAGCCAGGAAGGGGTTGGTCTCATCTCTCTAGCAACCAGCACCAGAACAAGAGGACACAGTCGCCAGCTGCACCAAGGGAAGCTTAGGCTTGAGGTGAGGAGAAAGTTCTTCACTGAGAGAGTTGTTAGCCATTGAAATGTGCTGCCCAGGGAGGTGGTGGAGTCACCATCCCTGGAGGTGTTCAAGAGGGGACTGGACGTGGCACTTGGCGCCATGGTCTAGTCATGAGGTCTGTAGTGATGGGTTGGACTTGATCTTTGAGGTCTCTTCCAACCTTGGCGATACCGTGATACTGTGAAAACATGTAACAATTTTTCATTTGTTCGACTTAGCCTTGCAACATTGCCTGTATTACCATGAGTAAAACAGCCAAAAGGGGAAAATTTGCCAAGAGAGAGGCAGCATTTTTAAGTGCTATATAATAGCATGTAGTAGTATATGCTGTAGCATGGGTCATTGGGAAATGTAAATTATTATTTTTATTCTAATTATTCTGATGTCTTAAAATCACTATTTTGTATGCATCCATTCTTATATATGTGAATCAAACACTGACTCTCTTTCCAGTGTGAATAAGCACATCTAAATATATACCCTATTTTATTGAGGCTTCTAAAACAGAAGTAAAGAAGTTGAATATTGCATTGTTTGCTTCTAGCTCAGCAACCTTAAGTAGTTCCTGTAATGCACTGAGATGTTGGATATCTGTTCTGCAACACTGACAAAACATTCATCTGACTCACCAGAGTATTACGTGGCTTTTGGTACTTTGTTAATATGTAGAGATGATTTGGGGATTTTTTTTCTCAGAAATTATGGTGTAAGTGAACGTGTTCCCTCTTTTAGGTTTTTTTACCTTTTTGGGTTTTTGTCTTTTCAAAATGTTCCTATATAATTTGGCTGTAACATAAGTGTAATTATGATCATTTAAATGCCAGTGTGCTGAGTAATGAGTGAAGGTTGTGCATTCAATAATTTAACTTAAATTGTAGAGTGGGGCTTAATTGGCATTGATATAGTGATAGAATGCTTTACAACACTCTGAGGATGTGCATGTATTGAGTAATTAATCCTTGCAACATGCAGGTTAGTGAGGTTAGGTTTATTCTGCACATAGGTAGAGTGAGGAAGAGAGAAGTATGGGGTGAAAGAAATTTGTCCATGAACCATGTAGTTTCTGAAATGATACCTGAATTAAATGTGAGCTTTTCAGACCATTTCTTTGATGAACACATTTATCTTTTGTGCTCTGATCATGACATATTTCAGCTTCTTGCACTTATTTGCTCTGCTCTAAAGGAAATTAAACATTTTTAATTTGTACTACTTCAATAGAAGGAATGCCATGCCATTAATAACTTTCAAATGACACTGAGAACAAAAACAATTACATTTTCCACCTCCCTAACACACATTTTGGCTTTTCCTAGGCGGAGGAGTGTTGTCTTTAAACTGATGACTAGTTAAGTCTCCAAATAAGTAATGCTTAAAACCAGTGGTAACTGTCTGCAATAAATTATAAAATATGTATTCTTATCAGCTCCATTTCACTTCTTATTTCCTTTGTATTTTCTGTTTCCATTAGCACAGATTGACTTATTTTCTATAACCTGGAGTAAGTTGGAAATAAGCAAAAAACCAAACTTTTAAAATATACTTTAAACTTTAATTTACTGTCAGGGAGCAGTTAATTATTGGATTCTTTTAAACTGCTATTCTACCAACTGAAGTGAAAACTGTACTTAAAGTGCCTTCTACTGGATGCATAAATATATGGATATCTTTTTCAGTATTTATTAAAACAAGGCAAAACAAAACACCACACCAACTTGTACGTCCTTTAGAGTTTGGGGAGAAACAGTGAGATTTATAGAATATTTTGTTGAAAAGCAGATCTGCAAAGAGCTTCACTGAAGGCCTGGTAAACTCAGTCTGAATTTAGCCTTGAAAATGTTTACGTCTCCTATAAACTGAAATCTTCTGTCGGAGCACATTCCATGGCCTAATTTTGCCTTGTTTGTATTAGGAATATTGTTTCTAAAAGATAATTATAAGTCCAAATATTTAATTTCAGTTGTTTTCAGTTGCTTCATTCTGCAAATTTTAACTGTAATTATTTTCTTTTGATAGTATTACCGAGTCATACTTGTGGCAACCCAGGAGAAATACCTAAGGGAGTACTTCATGGAACACGATTCAACATTGGAGATAAAATCAAATATAGCTGTATCTCTGGTTACATCCTAGAAGGCCACGCCATGTTGACGTGCATTGTGAGTCCTGGAAATGGTGCATCGTGGGATTTTCCAATTCCTTTTTGCAGAGGTAAAAATAAAGACATGAAATAGCTTTATAATATTAAGACAATATTAAAGGATTCTTTTTCTTTCTAAATGTAAATGTACTGATGTCCTGTGCAAAAATCTACACCGTTTAAAACTCTAATCACAATTCAGAAGCAGTGAGTCTCCAGGATTTGCATTCTGAGATAGATGTTATCTGCAGATTGTTTTTTTCTTAAAGCTTTTCATTTACATGCGGGGTAGCTATAGCAATTTGAAGGCAGGACCTGGCAAATGCTTTGGGGAATTTCTGCTTTTTGAATCTCATTTCCCGGAAGTAGAAGCTCGAAATCTTCAAACCTACAATCTTTGAAGGGGATCTCTAGTGATTCAATCCCTTTGAATCTAACTCCTGCTCAAAATACGGATTACTTCAAAGTTAAGTTGGATTGCTCAGTGTTTTGACCAGTAGATATTTTGATATCTGGAGATGCTAAAGCTTCTCTGGAACTATTCTTGTTCAAATTGTCCCTTTTCACTTCTCCTGTTGTGGACCTGTGAAAAGATTCCAGCATCATTTTTCCCAAATTAAGCAGTACAGTTAGATTTGCTCCTAGCCTACTCTCATCCAAGCTGAGAAATCCATTTCTCTCATTCTCTAGTGTCACAGAACATATTCTTCATTATCTTAGCCATTTTAGTGGCCCTTCTCTGGACTTGAACTAGTCTCTGAATGTCAGTATTGCATTGCAGATGGGGCCTTCTGAGTGTCAAGTAGATAAACTGTCTTTAATTCTTCAGCCACTGTTTTTGTTCTTGCTCACACAGCATAGTATGTGGTAAGCCTTTGGTGCTGTGAAAGTATACCGCATCTTGTGTTCTACCAGGACCTCAGGTCATTTTGTCAGAGCTGCTACCTAGCAAATATTTTTTTTTGCATGAGATGATCCTGTTCCAGGTATAGGATTTTGCATTTGTGTTTTGGAATTTAATGAGATTCCTGACATTCTTCCAGCTTGTCAAAGGCTGTTGTTCTCAGAGCCTATCTGAACGGCAGTCCTACACTTCAGGGTGCCATCTGCAAACACCAGGGTGCATTCAGCCCCAGTTTAAGTCACTGGGGAATGCTGCTGCTGGTCACTACCTTGACATTAAACAATTAGCCTCAGCTATCTGAGCCTGATGTTCCAAACAGTTTTGCACTCATATCCAGTCCGTATGTCCTCACTTTGACTACAAGAATATAGTGGGCAACTGTGAGTAGAAAACTTTGTTAATGTCAAGCTGTCCATTAGAATGATCTATTTTGGAATAAGCACTCAAATGAATAATCAAGTTGTTATATCCTCTATGTAACAGACTTGACTGCTAGTATGCTGGATAGCTTTGATAAAAGGATAATAAGGCCCAAAGAAAGTCAATGTGAAATAAAAATTATTTCAAGGTAGCTATGCTAATTAAATGTACTGACACATTTCACCATGCCACAGATGAGAGGCAGTGATAGAACTCAATATATGTGGGAGTTTGTTTAGTTGTAGTTCTGCCTTTTTATTTCACAAGCGGTTCTTGATTTAAATGGAAATCTCTAGTTATAAGATAATCTCTGATGCAGAGAATCACAACAAATACACACATTCTGATGGAAAAAGAAAACATTGTCTGTTTATATCATTTATACTCTTGTTTCAGGTTTCATCAACTCTTCCCCTCTCCTTCACTCAGCACAAACTTTAGGGTGTTTCTGCCTGAAACAAGGCAAGAATGCCAATTATTGATGAATCAGTGACATTTCAAATGTCATTTAAACAAATGAGGTACAGTGGTTGTGGATGGTTAGCTTGAAATATGAGTTTTCTTATTAGCACAACCAGGACATTTTTAATGGAAAATAAATATAGGAAAGAGTGGCATTTTTGTCCTAGGCTACATGAATGGGTTTCTCTGTACTTCAGATGGATTCTTCTCACTTACTTCAGAACCAGAATGATGTTAGATAAAGGGTTTATAAGACACATAGTTAACATAAAGATGTTTGTAGAAGGAAAGATAAGTTGTTCTAGGGTAAAAAATACAGGGAGAATTTAAATTGGGGGGAAAAAAAAGAAGGAAATAAATAGAAGGGTAAACCAGGAAAGCCTAGAAAAAGGAAGAGGAAAATCCTTGGAGGTGGATTTGTCCAGTCCGAGGACTTCTGATGGATATTAGGGGAAAAAATATCCACTGAAAGGTTTATCAAGCATTGGAATAGGCTACTGGGGGATCTGGTTAAGTCTCCCTCCTTGGACGCATTTAAAAAGATGTATGAATGTGGCACTGAGGGACTTTGTGTAGCGGTGGCTTCGGCAGTGCTGAGTTTGTGGTTGGACTTGATGATCTTGAAGGT
Source organism: Picus viridis (assembly GCA_033816785.1). Lineage (NCBI taxonomy): Eukaryota > Metazoa > Chordata > Aves > Piciformes > Picidae > Picus > Picus viridis. The sequence goes on from CM066576.1 coordinate 23,990,409, forward strand.
CTTTTCCAACAGAAATGTTTCTGTGATTCCATGATTCTAAATCCTTTCATCAAAGAAAGAACTCAGGTAAGGTGATTTGCACTGCCAAAAGCTGCCTCTTTCTGTTCACCTTTTTGTCCTTTGTGTGCTTGGGAATGGTTTTCATAAATACTTTCTGGAAGTCTGAGGTGAACTTGACAAATATATAGTTGCTAGGATAATTGTTGTTTTTTTTTGAAAGTGGGACATGACAAATTATCGTTTTTTCTGGTTACTGGGAATGACCCTTAATTGTCACAACCTCACACTGTGGCACACCAAGAACCTTTAATATCATGAACTTGCACATACCCTGTTTACTTCTAAGCTTGTTTCACTGTTTCTCCTGTATGATAGTTACTACTTTTCTTCCCAGAGAACCATAAATTCATGGTGTCCTCAGTGTCTACTAAAGATTTATTCCATTTCTGCAGGTACCACGTGTACTATGTGCTCATCTCATACAAATTTCCCTAACAGGACTGAAATTTTGTTCCTCACTTGTAACTCTAAGGATGTAACCTGTTAATAAAAACTCAAGCAGGGTCCTAAACCCCACATAGAACTTACATGAAACTGAAAGAATTATGCTTACCTTTTGTCAAAGAAATTAGAGCCGTAGCAGGAGAGTTATTTAACAGTTAATGGTTTATGTCCCCTGAGCCATTGCCTCAGTGTTTTTTTAGAATTCATATGGAATGTGGGTTTGACGAAGGTTTTTAGATGTTCCTTAATATTTCCTTTTATCAGTCTGGAACATATGCTATGAGGTAGCTCTTTTCATTCACCATGTCTTTAAGCAAGAAACGTTCCCCTATTGCTTCTCTAAAAACCATGTTCTTTTCTATGAAAACACTTTTTGCTAAAGTTTTGTTTCCTGACTGATGGTATTCTTATTTCTGGACATCATAAACTAATGTCATGGCAACCATGAAAGATAAGATAGCAGAGTTAAATAAAGCTATGTGGTTTATATACTTACACATCATCATAACTTTGCTCTCTGTGGTATTTTCTGCTAACTTTAATGATACTGGCAAAATACTTTTTTCTGCAATTTTGTTGCTTAATATTTTTAGAAGCATTAGAAAGCTGATTTCTAACTGTTTCTGCTAGCAAAATTCCTAGTTAAAAATTCCAAGAAGAGGTGAATAGTGACACCTCTATCTGCTGCTTTGTGTTTTTTGTTGCTGCTGCTGCTGCTGGTGGTGTTTGTTTGTTTTTCTGACTGCTACTTAATTCTAGAGGTTCTCTCTTTAAATTATAACCATGTGAAGGATGGTGGAGCTGAACTGTACTGCAGATTCACTCATAGCTTAGAATGAGCCCTGAACAGATGTCAAAAGTGAATTCAATGGAATTTTTAGAAAGTTTGGATAATTTCACCTCACCCTTTTTTTTTTTTCTCTTTTTTTTTTTTTTTTTTTTGTTCTCTTAAAAATTGGCAACTTCCAAACTCAAAAAGGCAAAAAATAATCCCCACAAGAGAGAAACTAGCCCAGAAAGAAAAGTTCAGAGGGAAAAAAATGTTCATAGTCTAAGCTGGAAGACAGGGACAGTGATCTGCTACATGGGGCCATTTGGGATCCATCCAAGGGTAGTGAGGGAGCTGGTGGAGCTGCTCACCAAGCCACTTGCCATCATTTCTCAGCAGTCATGACTAGCCAAGGAGGTTCCAGTTGGGGAAGATTATGGAGCAGGCTAAACTGTGTGGTGCAGCAGACATGCTGGAGGGAAAGGATGCCATCCAGAGGGACCTTGACAGGCTGGAGTGGTGGGCCCAAGCCAACTTCATGAAGTTCAAGAAGACTAAGTGCAAGGTCTTCCATCTGGATGGGGGCAATCCCAAGCACCAATACAGGCTAGGCAGTGACTGGCTTGAGAGCAGTCCTGAAGAAAAGGCCTTGGGGGTGCCCCTGTTACAAGAAGGATCTGGAGGTGCTGGAACGTGTCCAGAGAAGGGTCACAAGCACCTCTCCTATGGAGACAGACTGAGATTTGGGGCTATTCAGTCTTGAGAGAGAAGGCTGAGGAGACCTAGTTGTGGCCTTCCAGTATCTTAAGGGTGCCTATAAGAAAGCTGGTGAAGGACTTTTTATGATCTCAGTTAGTGATAAGACTAGGGGAAATGGAAAAAAATAGAAATGGGTAGATTCAGATTGGATGTTAGGAGGAAGTTCTTCACCATGAGAGTGGTGAAACACAGGAACAGGTTGCCCTGGGAGGTGGTAGAAGCCTCATCCCTGGAGGTTCTTAAGGCCAGGCTGGATGTAGCTCTGGGCAACCTGATCTAGTGCGAGGTGTCCCTGTCCATGTCACGGGGGTTAGAACTGGATGATCCTTGAGGTCCCTTCCAACCCTAACAATTCTATGATTCTATGATCATCTTGAGTACCATTATGCAGCAGTTTCTGGAGAACTAGGGAATCAGGCTTAGTCAGCATGGGTTTATGAAAGGGAAGTTCTGCTCAGGTAACCTGATTTCCTTCTATGACAAGCTGACCTGTTTAGTGGCTGAGGGAGAGGTTGTGGATATAGTTGATTTGTACTTTAGTAAAGCATCGGGCTGGGAAAACTAGACTGCTCATGGCTTGTATTTGCATACGCCTCACTGGTTTGAAAACCGGCTGTATGGCCAGGCCCAAAGAACGTTAGTGGATGGAGTTGAATCCAGTTTGCAGCCAGTGACAAGTGGTATTCCCCAGGTCTCTGTATTAGTTCCATTTCTCTTTAATATCTTTCTTAATGATTTGGATGAAAGCACAAGTGCACTTTCAATAAGTTTGCAGATAATACCAAGTTGCACAAGAGTATTGATGTGCTTGAAGGTACAAGAACTCTACAGAGGAATCTGGATAGGCTGGATTGATGGGCTGGAGTTAGTTGCGTGAGATTCAACAAGGCCAACCGCTGGATCCGGCACATGGGTCACAACAACCCCATGCAATGCCATGCCAGAGGAGGTTTGGGTTAGGCATTAGGAAAAATGTCTTCATTGAAAAGGTTGTCAAGTACTGGAACAGACTGCCCAGGAAAGTAGTTGAGTCACCATACCTGGAGGTATTTGTAGATGTGGTGCTTAGTGACATGGTTTAGTGGTGATCTTTGCAGTGCTAGGTTAGTGATTGAGCTCAATAATCTTAAAGGTCTTTTCCAGCCTAAATGATTCTATAATCCTATTATAAAATCTGAAAAGATAGTGTAATTTGTATACAAGTTACCCCTGGGGATATTCTAATTGGAATCCAGAAGAAATTTTTGCTCCATGAAGTTTACCATGACATCTGCAAAAGGTGGCTTACAAAAATTGACAGGGAGAATCAGTGGTCCATCTGAATTTGTTCTTATGGAGTACATTGTGAAAATTAAACAGGTCTTTGCTGTCTCAGTACTGGCTGCAATAATGGTGTCATCCAAAATGTTTGCCTTTTTTATCCTGAGGTTGAAATACTGTTCAGTACAGGTCTGAAACATTTTGAAAGTTAATTTCATTCTCTGCAGTAACTCCACTAATAGCTGATTTATGATATGTGACTACTTCTAAACGAACTTTGTATAATTAGGTTCTCAATTCTCCGTAATTTTGAGAATCCCTAGTTGATTATAGTTGGATGAGTCTAGATTTTTATGAAGCTAACATTAGGAATACAAATTGGATTAGTGATATTACAATGGTAAGCTTTTTCTCACAGTGAAAATAGCTGAGAAAGAAAGAGTGTGTAATATGTTATCGTTAAAAAGGCACACAATTATTGGGGGGAAAATAAAGAAGACAAACCACTAAAAGAGATCATATGTCAGAAAGGTCCAAAAGGATCAAGTCACAGTTAATCAATTTCCAGACTGAGGAGATATTGGAGAAATACTTTGGTGAAGAATATAAATAAGAGGATATTCTTAAAATAAGTAAAAGAAGAAAGGAAGAAGGCTGTGATTAAATATAGAGTAAAATAAAATCAATACAAAGTTTCAGATTTGGTATTTTTAAAATATCTAGCAAAAAGAAATTTACTTTTTTTTGGTTGTTTTATTCATACTTTCTGAGGTAGCAAGTAACCCTCTGATGCAATTTATTCTCAGCTTTTGAGGTTCCGACAAGCATGATATAAGAAGTTTAAGGAGGAGAAATAGATGTCCCAATCACAGCATTTATCCCAAAAAAAAAAAAAAAAAAAAAAAAAAAAAAAAAAAAAAAAAAAAAAAAAAGGAAAAGAAAAAGAAAATTTCCCAAGAATTTTGCTTATTGATGTTGCATTTCATGACAAAGTGGAATGTTTTCCCAAATCTGACTTTCAGAATGACTTTGCAGATTTCTACCTAAGCAGTTTTGGTGAACAAATAGTGCAATGTTTACACTGAGATGAAATTTGAATTAAACTCTTTGTGACCGGTCACATAAAAAGCAAGAATAGTGTTTTAGGAAGAGCAGATGGAATATACTGTATAATTTCTTGCACAGTATTGTGGGACTAACAAGATCACACCCAACAGAGATATGCACACAGCTACAAGCATTCTTTCTTAGATGTGTGTATGTGTAGATGTCTATATATTTATTTACAGATACATATATTTATATGTTTATATTTCCTTGTTCTAACATGCCTCAGTAGCTATGGAGTAACCTGATTAAAAACTGAAAAGATGCCCAGTTCAAAGCTGCATCTGTAAAATAAGGTGCCAGGAAAATAGGAAAGAAATTGAAAATGAAATTAATATTACAATAACAGTGTGGTGAAGGTACACAGCTTGATATGGAAAAAAGACTTCAGTCTGACCATTAGGAACATGAACAAAGATACAGTGGTTTTCTAAAAATTAAAAAACAAACCTCAGGGGTTGAGATAAAACGATAAAGGATTTCAGAACTGAAAGGTACACTTCTGGGAATAAGTGGTTCAACCTTCCTAATTATTAAAAAAAATAGATGTGAAAGCTGCAGCAGTCAGTAATTTGCCCTCAAAGAATTCAGCCTTTTTGCTGTGAAATTAGAGCTTTGGTATTAGTTTATTGTAGGCTATTATTTTAAGGGATCTTTATCAATGCTAAAATTAAAATATATTCTCAAGTGAAGGATTATCATATCACTGGAAAACAGCTTAGGATGCTTAATTGAAAAAGAAGAGAGTCTTTACAAGATATCCATGAGTCTGGTATTTTATTTCTGTGGGAGAGAAACTATGAGATTACAGACCTTTGATTAATTTTTTAACTTCTTAATCTAGTTACCCTCTCTTAAGACCAAGTTTTTGTCAGAGCTGGGGTTTTGATTTTAAGTTTGCTCAAGTACATACTGTCAGTTAATAAATGAACTTTTACTGCCAAGTAGTTTGTCAGTCACTATTTCTGTCTTGTTTGAAATGTATAATTTTATTGACTAACAGATCATACCTCCTCTCCAAAGTGGACAGAGGGTTAACAGATCTTTGTAATGTATCAAACTGATAGAATAAATGAGAGCTGTAAAAGGCTACTGAACTAAACACAATGTATACAAAGGAAAAAAGGACCAAAGTACAAGACCACTCCACTAAGTTTGGTATTATCAGGGCCAGTAGTAACTGCAGGACAACTTACCTGGATGCTGCTAAGATAGAGCTCACTGAAATGTCAAAGCATAAGTGTTCCAAGTAGCGCTGCAGCTGCAACGTGTGTCCACATCTGCCTAAACAGATTGCAGTCATTTCAATATTTCTGGTTTGTACATGCTATTGTCTTGAAGTGAGAACTCCGATTTTGTAACGTATGTAAAACAGGCCCTATGTTCCTAGCCTGCCATAATTTCTGAAATTTTAACAAAATAAATCCCATTCTACTTAGAGAGCAATCCAAATTATTTTGAAGTGTCTTTTGAAAACCCTGGAGAGAGAAAGAAAAGTCTTCTTAGATGCATGTTATAATGAGTATTTAATTTATGTGATGTTGATCAACAGCAAAGGAAGAAATTGAGAGAGGGAGCCAAACTGATTGGAGCACTTAATCTGGGATGCAGTACATCTGGTTTCAAGTGATGTTAGGAAAAAAAAAAACAAACCAAACCGAACCAACTCCTTGGCTTTTCTACAGAAAAGAAGCACAGGTGTTGACTTTTATCTACTCCAACTTCCCAGCCATGGGAAAGGATGTCTCTCAAGTAGACATGTTTGCTCAAGGCCTCATCCAACACAGCCTAGAACACTTCTGGTGAGAGAGCATCCACAGCCAGTCTGGGCCGCCTATTCCAGCGTCTCACCACCCCTGCACTGAAGAACTTCTTCCTCAGATCCAGTCTAAACCTACTCTCCCTCAGCTTAAAACCGTTCCCCCTTGTTCTGTTGCTAGACACCCTTATGAAAAGTCCCTCTCTAGCCTTCTCGTAGGTTACATTCAGGTATTGGAAGGTGTCTGTATGCTTCTCCCCAGAGTTTTCTCCAGACTGAACAACCCCAGCTCCCTCAGCCTGTCCTCATAGCAGAGGTGTTCCAGCCCTTCAATCATCTTTGTGGCTCTCTTCTGGACTTATTCCAATAGCTTGATATCCTTCTTATGATGGGGACACCAGAACTGGATGCAGTATTTGAAGCAGCATCTCACAAGAGCAGAGTAAAGAGTGAGAATTGCCTCTCTTGACCTGCTGGCCACACTCCTCTTGATGCAGCCTAGGAGATGGTTTGCCTTCTGGGCTGCATGAGCACATTGCCTGCTCATGTTGAGCTTCTCATAACTCAACACCTCCCAAGTACTTTTCTTCAGGTCTAGCAATACTTCAGGTGGGGCTGCACCAGTGCAGTGTAGAGTGGCATAACGCTTCCCTGGACTAGCGAGCTGTGCTGTGCACATAGTTGGCCCTTTTGGATGCCAGGACACACTTTTCACTTGTATTAAAGTTGCCATCGACTCACACTCCTAGATCTCTCTCTGCAGGGCTGCTCTCCTACACAGGAGAGAACGAATGGTTTAGTGATATTTTTAATAAGGCATGAATGCTAAATAATACATGCCCAGGGTTCATTTGGAAACCTCTAGAACCACATTTTTCTTTAATTTATAAGACTTACAAAGGGGACTCAAAATGACAGTACATCATTTGATGATGACTAAAATACCACTCAAATTTATAATTGCATCTGTTTCGTTGTTCGTGATATATAAGTATGAATGACATAGAAAGGAAAAAACTTTTTCTTTATTACCATGTATTTTGAGCTTTAAATCACAGCTATGATTTTATCAGTTATGTTACAATAGTAGTGTAGTTAAATGATGTTTCAAATGAGGACCTTCTGGTATAACCCAAAGTTGCATAGCAAATTCTGATAATTTAAAATCATATTATATATTAATTTTCAAAGGCTAGATGGGTTTTAAATGTGTTGGGTTTTTTTTTAGTATGTAATCAACATTTATCACTTCCATAAACATTTTACTAGTTTCTGTATATAAAAGGCATACAGAGTACAGAACACTGCACTCTGGAAGACATTTGTGTGGGAAGGAGAGAAAAGTCCAGTACAAAATCTTGAATGTTTAAAAAAATATCTAAACCTATTTAAACAAGGAAGGTATCTAGCATACTGTTTCTGTTGTTACTTCATCTTTGGCTATCTGCTTAGCAGGCCTTGGATCTCATTTGTAGAAAGATCTCATTTATGCAAAACCCAACTCACCAAAATTGTCAGATTGTTATTGTTTGTGAAATGACTATTCCTAGTCTGAAGAAAAATGTAAGATTTTTCCAGCGAGTGCCACGATTCTTCAGTGATTCTTTTGATTTTTACATGCATTAATTTGATGAGTATGTTCATCTGTTTCATCCGAGCTACACATCTATACTGTATATGTTTTTCTTGTCAAGTGATGCCAGCCATATGTGTTTGCATGAATACTTTCTATAGATACATAATCTCTAAATTCTGAGCATTTAATTCCTGACTGCAGAGAGATCCAAATGTTTGTAGCTTTATACTTCAAGTAGTTATTTATGCTGATACAAACAGTACTTTGTGCAGTTGCTTACAACTTGAAAATAACCATAAGTGTTTGGAATTAATTACTTGCACATTTTAAAATGCAATTTGTTAATCACTTTGAGCTTGAATTCGTGAAGCCTGAGGCACTATCTAGTATGAAATTATTCCATGCACAGTGATGCATTAAGGTTCCCAAGCACTGTTATAGCTTTCTCAAAAGCACAACATCAAGAAGGCAATGGCCAGGGGCAATCAGTCAGTCCAAGGAAGCCAGATATCTCTGGAGCCAGCTGATGAAACACAGCGTATGTCTAAATAGTTTATGGCTGTTACCATCTGAGTGGTGTGGCCACTTCCTGACTGCCTGTGCTGACATTTAGGCAAATTATTATGTTTTAACATTCAAAAGCCTGATTGCTTTATCCTGGATGCCACCTATGATAAAAAGGAAGGCCCCACACCACAGGCTCCTGGTACATGGGAAATACATCAGAGGAAAGATCATTCTGTGCAGCTGCTGTTGCTGCAGTGTTTCCCTAATGCATCCACACATGTCAGAGAGAAAATACTGACTATCTGGCCTGAGTTAGTTTCTGTGGTCTTACCTGACTACTATTCCCTTTCAGTTTCTGAGCTAACTTGGCTTTTTGCAAACTTCTTTGAGATAGTGTTATGAATAGATTAAAAAGCTATGCATCTCTTTGGGCAGATATCTGTAGTAGGCCAAGTTCCTTTGGTGTTCGTTGGTGATGCACAGAGTATAAGTTTAGATTTTTGCATGTGACTGCCAGAAATAATCAACTACATAAGCCTCCTTTGTCAGCTGTAAAATTCAAAGCCTTAGAGCTCAAAGATTATTCAAGTACGAGGCATCAGAGACCCTGAGCAGCATTGTAATTACCAATAGCATGTTAGTTAATGTCAGCATATATGGAATGAGAGATGGTGTCATTGATAATGTTAGCGTAACAAACTTTCATGGAATCATGGGATGTTTTCTTTGGGTTAGATGAGACCTTTAAAATTTAACAGCAAACAGCTAGTAGCAAAACATTATGGCTGACTTAGAATATTGCAAAGATTACTGATTACCCTAGATGGGAAAGGCCTGCTTGCTGGCTCTCAAGAATACACGTAGAACCTGTATGAGTTATCACCTGGAACTGATAGTCTTACATTTTGAATCTTAAGAAAAACCAACCAACCAACCAAAAAAATCCCAGCAAAATGGGAACAAGAAGAAAACCTGGACTGTGTTAGGTGAGGATCAGAAATACTTGAAAACTATACAGTTTGGTTTTTTTTAAATGAAAAAAAAAAAAAAGGTGATTCTATATACTATTGGATAGCAGATCTGGGTTCTCCTTTATGATTTATTATAGTTTTACAATAAATTTAATTATTGTAATCTTTGCATGCATTATGCACCAGGAATTTTAACTCTGTTTCTTGGCTTTATCCATGACTTCTTTAATTTGCACTTCCTTTTCCCTTTCCTCCCAAAGAGGCACAATGACCCTTTCAATATGCACTGTATGAAAAGCCAGGAACTGAGAGAGGAATCACAGAAATGATGTGGTTTCACTAACAAAAAGAAATGTTTAGCAGTGTAGATCTATTCCACCACTAAGTTTCCTTCCTTTAAAAAAGAGAACAATATATAAATATCAGACTCCAAAAAGTAAGATATTAAATTTATTGAAAAGACCTGCCCCCTCCTCTGAGGAATTTGTGTGCCAAGAAATCAAGAAATTCAGTAAGTCTTTGGCAGACAATGTTATGTTACAATTTTTTTTATATCAAAATTTACTTTGCATGTAGAAGAAGAAAGATATTTACTTCTTTGAATCTTTTCAGAACATTTCTCTCCATTTTTGTTAGTCAAATTAATGGTACATGTAGTACTTCAGCGTTAAAGAAATAATTCTATTTCTGCCTTTATTCCACTTCTTCCATTCATTTCAGTCCCTTATTAGGAATTTATCCTCTTGTAATAGTCTCTCTTTTAGATGTCCAGCCACATGATTCCTCATGCTTTGGTTCAAACAAATCTTTCTCTTTCAAATCTTCCCTTAAAACTCTTTTTCACTGACAGGCTTTCAACTGTGATTGAGAAGAGCAGCTCTACTGCTAACCCTCTCTGTGGCCTTAATTAGATATTCCATTATTATCCTAATTAGACTGTTAAGTTCTAATCTATTTCTTTTTAAATCTCTGTATGTACTTAGAGTATGCAAGTAATACCTAATGATAAAAGCTGGACTAAAGGTGATAAAATGCATAAAAATTAAATACTTATGATCATTCACATATGCAGAAATGTCTTTAATTACTATTGCTGTAGCTTTCATAGAAACATTGTAACATACCAAAAGCCTTTCAATAAATTTTTAATTTTTTTGCAGCATGTAAATGTGTAAAGATTTCATTAGTTAGTTAGTTAGTATAAGAAATGGGAAAGTTTTTTAGAAAAGAAATTTATATCACAGAAAAACAAGCTATTTCTGTGATTCCCTGCCCAGTTCTTTCTTAGGCTTCTTCTGTGAACACTTTCACAGAGCTAAAGTACAAGCTCCTCTTGTTCTTCTGCCAACTTTGTCTTTAGGCTGGCACTAAAGTTTTGCCAACAAGGGGGGGGGGATCAAAAAACTCAAACCAAAAGTCTCTGTGGCTTAAAAGCCACAAATGTTCTACTCCATTCACCTGGACAGAATTTTAATTTATCTATCTGTGTATACTTGTTGTATTCTATGCACAGAGAGTTGGGTTTGCTATGTCAGAAACATTTGTTTAAAGTGCACCTCCAATAGTAATTGATACTCTGTTCATCAGCTGAAGGAGCTTGTGGAGGGACACTACGTGGGACAAGCGGAACTATTTCAAGTCCTCACTTTCCTTCTGAATATGAAAATAATGCTGATTGCACCTGGACCATATTGGCTGAACCAGGAGATACCATTGCTTTGGTCTTTACTGACTTTCAGTTAGAGGAAGGATATGACTTCTTAGAAATCAGTGGAACAGAAGCACCATCAATATGGTAAGTCAGAGATCTTAGGAAGATCTCAGCCTCTTTTTTTTTTTTTTTTTTTTTTTTTTTTTTGTGGTGAGTATGTTGAAAATATATTAAAATATGTTTAAGATATTTCCTACCTGAACATTTCGTTATGCATTTTCCTTTGATCCCTTTCACCCTCCAGAACTGAGAAAAAATACAGTAGTTTACTTCCACTTCTTTCCAAATCTTGAGCCTTTATCTTATTTTCCTTCATCTACAAGAGTTATGTTTGTCAAGTATCTTAGCAGTGAGCATTTATTGATGTTGCATATTTGAACTGCATATGAGAACTAAGTTCATGTTGTGTCTTGAATGCCTTGTACTCCATGATATTGTACTCTAGCAATGGAAGTGCACAAAATCCTGGTAAAATAGGATTATGTACAGAGAAAAGGGATGACATCTTATTCTAAACAGACTGTAATTCAGTCTTGCTGCATATACTCATGTATGTGTATATTATCTTATTTTGACTGATGTTACCACTATTTGCTTCAGAATATTAGGGCTTAGTAACTATAATACTGAATCGACATTCTCTGCAATGAGTAAAAGACGATAATTCTGTCTATGGGAAGGGATTAAATTGCAGAACAGTTTGTATTAGGATTTATCTACATGCTACGTATGCAGGTTTTTTATTTTGTACATCTCCGAGAATGTCTTGTGCTTGACACTTGCGCCATTGCTGTAGAATGTAGTGCAGAAAAAACTCCAGATTTCCTGCTCAAATATGACTGACAATTTTTATCTTCAGAATGCCTTTCTGGAAAGTTGAAGCAATCTCACTATTATTTTAATGTCATGACAGGCTAGGCTGAAAAACTCTGTCAAATCAAAATGTGGCAGCCATGCTTGGCAAATACATAAAACCTTTGTGTTGGAGATAGTTCTGAATTTATATCACAAGGTTATTTTATAACATTTCTAAACGTCTCAAAGTTTTGTGACATCAGTCAGTTTTGTATCAGATTAGGTGCTCATGTCTAAGTGTGAGTATACCATTTGCCTCTCAGGCACAGACATGTATGACAATCAACAATGCCAGTGTTTTCTCCATTTAATTTTCTCTGTGAGGCTCTACTGGACATCAATAACATATTTCCTACTTTGTTGCAAGAAATTAATCTTACTGAACTTGAACATACAAATATAAGGAATAACTTTACATTTACTGGGAGTCTCACAGCCATATCTGTTCCTGGAGGATTTATGATAATAGAACAGAAAGCAATGGAATCATATTCTGCGTTGATCTCATATGGCATTGATCAGCTTTATGTCAATGTGAATCTTATTTGTCCTAGAATTCAGTCTAAAAAAATTTGCTGATTTTCCCCAATACTTTATTTCATGTGTTTTGGGTTGTTTTTTTTTTGTTTGTTTGTTTGTTTGTTTGTTTGTTTGTTTTTAATAAAACTAAACTCTGATCATGAAAATATAAGGATTTATTATGTCTTCCTAGGATCACTGACAGAAGTTTAGGGAAACTGCGGGAAGTTTTATAGGAAATGTGTAAAGGATTATAGGATAATTTGGAATGAAGATACACATTCAACTATATTTAAAACAGGACAGTCACCATAGCAACCTTAGAGCCATACTAAATGTAGTGCATGCTGTAATCTGCTAAAAAAGTCTCTGTGTTTGAATGTGAAATTGGTTGGAACTTTAATAGTCTGGAGTTGTATTAACTGAAAATGTGGCTTTTTTTAAAAAATTACTCTCTTTTTATTGTATCTGGCAACATATCAATAGCTTTATACCTTAATTCTGTGTTAGAATAAATATATTGCATTACCATGGTCTGGTAATTATGACTGCTTTTTACTGAAAGCAATATTCACTGTGAAATAAGCCAAATATTTTCCTAATGAAGGACATAGAAAGACAGCTATATAAGCACTGCAGCAGCTAGAAAGAAATTGAGAATAGAGAACATTATTTCAGATTGATGATTCTTTAGTGATTTTAGTGTATGGTGCAATAGGTCTGGATTGTCCTCTCCAGATGCATCAACAAAGTTACAACCTCTTCCAGTGTGATTACAATAATAAGTGGATGGATTGTTTTAGAATAAAACAATAGAAACACTAGAGCAAGTAGAATCTAGATTATGGGGAAAAATAATCTGATATGTCCACAAAATACATAGAGAAGATATGCTATAGCAATTATATTGAATCTATTTTATTCCTTGCTATTATAAATTGCCTTGTGTATTTCTAAACTTTGTAAAAGATGTTCAGCAATTTCCATGTTATATAGCTGATCGTTGTTTTCCAGTGCATTGGAAAGCAAGAAGATACTCATTTACCTTTTCTTATTCTTGAAAGATTATTTGAAAATCATTCATAGAGTGCATCCTAATGGAATTAGTTTATAAAAGATCCATGTGACATTACATTACTGTTTATTTGATGTCCTTGGTGCAATTAGGTTGTCCAAAGCTATTCAAGTTGTTGGGCTTTTTTTTTTTTTTTAATTCCTAATTAAAGAGCAGTTATATAGCTCTGGACCTTGAATGAATGTGCACTTATAGATGACCACATTTTAAATTGTGTTTGGAATCAATAGGAGTGTCAAGAGGCTTAAAAAGATGAACATCACTGTTCACAGAATGAATGTGAAGCTAGTGGAACAAGCTTTTTTTTAATCTGTGGAAGAAGTACAAGTCTTACTAGACCATCGATGAAACAAACATTTTTGAATGAATTTGAATCTGGTCTGGATTGAGTTAGAACAGAACTAATTCCATTCAGTGATTTTACTTTTCAGCTCAGTCTCTTCTAAGTAGCTGCACTTTCTGAAGTTAACGATGTTTTTGCAGGCAGAATCTGCATCTAGCTGTGATAACCCTTGGTGCTGCTAGTTATTACCAAGGATTGGTGTGCAGACCAAGGTCACTGCTAAATCTTGTGTACTGTGTTGGGGTTGCAGAGTAAAAAGATGGACCTGCAGGGAGAAGTGATCCTAAGCAGGCCAATGAAGGATTCCAGTCCATGTTTGCCGTATTTGGCGTAAAGCTGAGGGGTTACAACAGTCAAGCTCTCTTCTTCTTCCTCTTCAATGGCTGCCATCCAAGGAGGACTCTGTCCATTCTTGCCTTTGACCCCAATCCATGAATTCCTGAATGTAGTTCCCATATGCCTCTGAATCCAGTCCATGAATTTTGCCACAGCATCAGTGGTTATGGTGGTGAATGCCTTTTTATTGTTATTGTTTTCATTAAAGTAGTTTCAGCTTCCTTTTCTGATGGATAAGCTGATCTTCTTTATTCTCTTTCTCTTCCCTTTGGCAAGGAAGAAGGGTTAATAGAGAGCATCTGTCATTTAGTTGCTGGCCCAGTCCTAACACTTGACAGAATCACTTACTTAATATGCTATTACATAAAGGAGTTTTAGATGTCAAATGTTTGTCCTGAGTTGATAAGCCCTTGCTTGCAATGGCATGTATAGTATTTCTGAGAGCATAACAAAATTACTGTCTCAGCTATATCTGAAGTCTATCCACCAAATAGCTGGATTTTTTGGATCTGAGGAGTTTCTTGTTAAATATTTTGAAGGCCCAGTCTGTGGTTTCAAAGTCAAACCAGGAATGTATCATTTGTATAGAGCATCGTTTTGAAAATCTCTAAATGAGTCTTCCCCAAGACTCCTCCTTCAGATTGAGGTGTTTTGTGTCTTTGACAAACAAAACAAGCAAACAAACAAACCAAAACAACAGCAACAACAACAAAAAAACAGATAACCCCCCACCAACAACAACAAAATAAACCCCCAAACTTAGACTGTTACAGTGTACATGGTTATGATGCTAAGAATTTTAACACTGCAACAATTTTTCTTTTGATTTGGAATATTAGTCTCGAATCTTGTTCTAAAATTTCTTTTCTCTTTTACCTTACAGTACTAATGTTGTGACTGTGGTTCCATTTAAACTTACATTTATTATCCTTCAAATGTTTGTATGTATTTGCCAATACCCAGAGAATTAACTACTTCATGCTTTTTAGTTCAAATTTACGCTATTTAAATACCTTTAAATACCTTTAAGATTATTCTGACTTCCTTACAAATCACCTCAATATCCTAGTGCAAGGCCATTAAAATGTCTGTGGATATGAGAGTGATCTGGAAGCAGCAATAGTGACTTACTATAATCTTGGCATATAATTTAACATAAGTACCTTTAATCATCTGAAACTTACTTATTATTTCTGTGTTAATGAACAGCTCTTATAACAACTGGGTCTTAAAATATCAATTTGTGTTTATTAAATAAATAGATCACATCAAGCATTTAGCTATAACAGTAGTATGACATAGCTGAAGACATCCCTGCTCATTTTAGGTAAATAGGACCAGATGGCCTGTAAAGGTCCCTTCTGACCCAGACTATTCTATGATTCTACTTCAAACTGTCCTGTTTATAGAGATCTGTCTTAATCTTAACACCCTCATTGTGAGAGATCTATAGAAAAGTAATGCATGATATTATGGAGTGGTCTAAATCACCCTTTTGATAGGCACCTATGGCAGTAGATCCATACAGATATGCTGAATATGTAGCTCACAATTACATAATTATGCAGCTAAAGAGCACCATCTATTGGTGTGTTGTGAAAAGATGTATGGCTTGTGGATGCACCTTCATTGTTACACACCAGAAAAGGACTTGTGAAATACCCTTGACATTGTGAGGTTCTACTTTATTTTCCTTTTCTGTCAGATGAGGAAAGATGTGCCACAGCCATGCAATGAAAAGAAGGCAGTTAGATTCCAGCTTTTTCATTTGAGAACACTATTAGCTTTTTAAACGTTTATTTGAAATTTGATACTAAATTTAGCCTCTTTAGACACCTTCTGACGGTCATCCCTTTTTATCAGCAGTAAAGCTGTGCAAAGCTATATGTTTGTGTTGGAGATGCTGGTAGAGGGCTCTCTTACCGTCCACTAGTTTTTACAAGCTCTTTACTTTTTCTAGCTTCTAACTGGATTTCCCTTGTAGTTTGTTTTGGATAGGAAACTGAGACCAATAAGTACAAGATTCTGTAATTGATAACCTGTCTGACCTGCCATGAACCACATTTTTTTTAATCAGGAAAAGAAGTTGCACAGTTACCCTCAAATACTTTCTATTGACTTTCATATTGCAAACTTTCTAATTACTTTATAAAAATCCCATAGTCTTTTTCATTTATGGTGTTCATCACTTGGACACTATCTGTCAAATATATAGAGCAACACCAAAACATTCAATTGACTTACCACCAAACACTATACATTCCCAACCCCTGAAGACACATTGTAAGGACTAAGGTATATTTAAGGTGAATGAGAAATGTAGTATGAATAGCCTTATAAGTATCACAGTATCACAGTATATCACAGTATCACAGTATAACCAAGGTTGGAAGAGACCCCAAGGATCATCAAGTCCAACCTGTCACCACAGACCTCACAACTAGACCATGGCACCAAGTGCCATGTCCAATCTCCCTTGAACACCTCCAGGGACGGCGACTCCACCACCTCCCAGGGCAGCCCATTCCAATGACGAATGACTTGCTCAGTGAAGAACTTCTTTCTCACCTCGAGTCTAAACCTCCCCTGGCACAGCTTGAGACTGTGTCCCCTTGTTCTGGTGCTGGTTGCCTGGGAGAAGAGACCAACCCCTCCTGTCCACAACCACCCTTCAGGTAGTTGTAGAGGGCAGTGAGGTCACCCCTGATCCTTCTCTTCTCCAGGCTAAACAATCCCAGCTCCTTCAGCCTCTCCTCATAGGGCTTGTGTTCAAGGCCTCTCACCAGCCTTGTTGCCCTTCTCTGGACACGCTCAAGTGTCTCGATGTCCTTCTTAAACTGAGGGGCCCAGAACTGGACACAGTACTCAAGGTGTGGCCTAACCAATGCAGAGTACAGGGGCACAATGACCTCCCTGCTCCTGCTGGCCACACTATTCCTAATACAGGCCAGGATACCATTGGCCCTCTTGGCCACCTGGGGACACTGCTGGCTCATGTTTAGGCGGGTGTCAATCAGCACCCCCAGGTCCCTCTCTGTTTGGCAGCTCTCCAGCCACTCTGACCCCAGCCTGTAGCTCTGCATGGGGTTGTTGTGGCCAAAGTGCAGCACCCGGCACTTGGACTTGTTAAATGCCATGCCATTAGACTGTGCCCATCTGTCCAGTCGGTCGAGGTCCCTCTGCAAGGACTGAAGAAGACTGAAGAATACAGTTATCATGACAGACCAGTAGGTATTTTCAATCAATATGTTTGGGTTTTTATTTGATTAGAATTAAAGTTATGTTCTTGAAATATATTTTTTTGTCAACTTCTTCCATACCCCATTTGTTCAGACTCTTGCTACAGCACACATCATCAGTAGTCATTTACATGTTGTACACTGAATAAATGATAGGAGAGTCCCTAAATTAAGTAACATGGAAAATGCCATGTGTCTTTAAAAGACTCAGAGGGATATGCCTTTTCCCAGCATATGATTTCTGTCAGTTACTGCCTTTGGTGCTGATACCCCTGATTCTCCCATTTTCTTCTAGCCATTTGTGGCCATCTGTTGGCCACACCCATGCTCTCACTACTCCTTTCTCTTCTTCTGCCAACATATCCTTGTTTCTGAATCGTCCCTCAGAATTGGCTGCCACATTCAATTATTTAAGCTTAGAATGTGATAAAACTTATCTCAATCAAACATTGACATGTTGTGCTTGTTCTTCTTGTCCTTTCCCCCTTGGTTTCTAGGAGATTAAGCTCTGAAAATTGTACAAGTATACATGTTTTGCAAACAACATGCTGAACTTGAGTTCCCATGGAGTTCTGTAGTGTTGGAGTGAGTGTCTCACTGGTCTGAGAGTTGTTAGGCATAGCCTCAAAAAGCATTATCCTGCTCACAGATTAGGGAATTTAGAAAGAAAATAGGCGCAGTGTTTTGGATATAGTGCCAGCTATGTATATTAAACATGTCAGACAGGCAACTGACATACTTTAGTTCTTAAAGTATTGCTTTCCAAGAGTCTTTTAAAATCCCCTGAGTGGGAAATAGCATGTTTTAATTCAGTATCTATATCCAGTTCATTGGCATAGCAGTTGCTATACCCAAACATATGCAGATAAACAGCTTATTCACTCCTGCAGTTTTCCCATAATAGGGATTAATAAGATGATCTCATCAGTGATGTATCTTGTACTTTGCTATATTTATCAAAATCATCATGTTCCAAAATTGATTTTCTGCAGGCATTCAAATGCTTGCTTGAAAAAAAGAATTATCCACAGTTGTAAGCAAACTGTTAGCAGACTTGGGAAAATACAGTACAGCAGTGAAACCAGTCCTGCTGTCTTCCTTCCTGGTAAATACAAGGTATCTGTGTCAGTATCCTGTGGTCTCTTTACCCAAATACTGGCCCACATAATGAAGTGCTAAAATATGTTTGTAATTCTTTTGAGAGCTTCAGGCAGAGATGTAACAAAACACTTTCCTGTTCTCCCTCTTGGACCATAGTTTTCCTTTGGATTCTGTGTCAATCTTGTGTTTGGGGATGGAGGTGATGGAAGTTATCTGATAAAAAAAAACCTACCCCACCCAAAACAACCACCACCACAACCAAACCCTAACTTGGTAAATTCCTCATGCAAAGACAAATCTATTTGAGGCTATTTAATAAATATGTTTAGTTTATGGTAGTATCTCACATAAAAATCTTACAAAAGTTCTTAAGCTTGTATTTAAAGAAAGCATATCTGGTATGAATTGCTTGTCTTGTAGTATTTTCATGCTAATTAATATATATACTAGATCTGTACCCATAAAAGTATGTGGAAGCTTTTATAAGCTAAAATAAATATGATAAATATCCTTCATGCTTGCAGTAGTGGCTGAGCTGATATAATCTCTTGCCTGTGTTATCTGTAAAGACACAGAGACTACTTAGCTGTTAATACACCAGCATGTGAACAGTGTATGAAGTGAGAAGTATAGAAGCAGTAAATTGATGCTTAATTCACAGAACACTATTGCTTTCTTTGCACCTATTAATTTACAGCCTACTGTGTTGAAGAGGTATAAAGGCTTAATTCATACCACATCACAAACTGACAGCAACACAAGAGTGTGAGAACTCACTTAAGAAAGCACTGTGACCTACAGAGTAATTTTCCACCACATTTAAGATAACATGAAAAGCACTAGATTTTTCAAATTAAGTATGTGGAAAAGGTTTAAATACATTAACAGAGACCTTGGGTTGCTGAAAATACCACTATCATTCCTATCTTTCTAAATAGAATGTGTAACCTGGAGGATTCTATGTGCTGCTGAAGTTTTCTTCTGCTAGGTCTGTTGCCTGGTTCTAGAATATCCATACAGTTAACCTCATTTTCTCAGAGTCAGGTAAAAAACAGTCTATAGATGAAGCAGCTCATGCCACTGCATTCAGAAAATGTTAGGAGATTTTCATAGATATAGTTATGAATCACTACATTTCTTGCTTTCTCACAGTTCTTATACATTGCAATCAGCCTCTAGTATAGCTTCCTAGTAACATAAAACCTACAAATATTCCTCTGTTTTTGCCATATATTCCTATCAGTGATGCTACATTTGAGTGCAATGATCACACTAGTTCTGAAAAAAGCACCTAATCCCTGGGTTTTCCATTAAAAAAAAAAAAAAGAAAGAGAAAAAGGCAAGCAAGCAACAACAAAACAAAACAATACCACAAACAAGCAAAAACCCCAAACCCAAACAAAAGAGAAAAACAAACAAACAAACAAAAACAACAACAAAAAACCCCAAACCAAACCAAACCTGAAAAAAATACAAAACCAACCAAACCAAAACAAAAATAAAACCTCCCACCTACCTGGGATTCAAACTGGAGTTGGCTAACAGATACATCAGTGGAGATCTGTTTTACCATGTAAACAGTTCAATAGTGGTTGAATTTGATCTTAAAAGTCCTTTACAACCATAGTGATCCTGCGACTTAGTCCAGAAAATAGATAATTATTCTCTGGACCTTGAAGTTTTAGTTTTGTTGCTGGTACTTAGTTCAGGAATAATACATAGAGAAACCAGTCATGGGGTATCAAAGCTACGCTGGCATGAGTTGTGGCCTCTATTGGGATCAGTGATATTGAAGGATGGCAATTTACCAGACTGTTCTTCTATAATGTACTGTGTTTGTAATACTAAGTCTTGCTGTTTTCTTAACGATATTGCATGGTTTTCTTACTATATAACCATTTTTTTAAACATATATTTTCGAATACTCTATGAAAACCTTTTTTTTGGTAGGCATTAGCATAGGTGATTTTATTCTTATTATCTCATAAATTAATCTTTTTTTTTTTTTTTTTTTTTTTTACAAGAATTTCAGAATATGGGTCAGGTGTGAAGATAACTCTGTATATAGCAGCTATAATGTTTGTTAGTGAGGTTTGTTGTTTGGGTTTTTTTTAATCCAACAAGATACACAGAATTGAACATACTCCTGCTGAAAACCCTTCCTGAATCTCTACTTCAAGCTATCTTGGACAGCTACCCATTAGTTTATTGAATGGTTCTTCTACTGAGACCAGTGCAGTAATCTACATCAGCTCAGAGCAAACCTGTCAATGAACTGTTCTTACAGTTAATAAATACCTCGCCCCCTGGCATCTCTGTTTAGTTAGCACACAGAATGCATTGATTATTTCTTTGACTCTAAAAGAATGTTAAATTGAATCTAAGTAACACATTTATTGATGGCTACTTTTTTTTTTTTTCCCCTAGTGTCTGCACTGTAGGCTACTGATTAGATTTAATGAATTTTCTTCAGAGTTCTGTGCTTCAAAAATGCTGTGCTGTTTTATATCTCTGAAGTTGTAAAGCCATAGTTACAGCACAGACAGTTCAGATATGATGTGAAGAGATGACTGAGATATTGTTTCTGGTTTTCCTATTCCCCAAGTAGGAAAAAGAGAGGACAACCAGCAGGGAAGGTAATTTACTGTGGATAAAAAGAAAGCAAAGTAATTTTGCAGGCTAGACAGTTCAGCTAAGCTTGCAGTGGCACCACAGTGAAGAGTCTGAATTTCAAATGTAAACCATCTGAAATAGCATACAAAATTGAAGTATTAATGATTTGTTTTTATACATCGCCTGCTTTACAGCCGATGATAATATTAACTGAGAACCTGGGTTTGTTTAGCCTGGAGAAGAGGAGGCTCAGGGGAGAATATATTGCTCTCTACAACTACCTGAAGGGAGGTTGTAGATGGGTGGGAGATGATCTCTTCTCCCAGGCAACCAGCAACAGAACAGGAGGACATACTCTCAAGATGCACCAGGGGAACTTTAGGCTCAAGGTGAGGAGAAAGCTCTTCACAGAAAGAGTGATTTGCCATTGGAATGTGCTGCCCAGGAAAGTGGTGGAGTCGCTGTCCTTGAAGGTGTTCAAAAAATGTATTGGACATAGCACTTGAAACCATGGTTTAGTTAGTTATGAGGCATTCGGCATTAGGGAATAGACTAGACTAGACTAGACTAGAATTAACCAGGTTGGAAGAGACCTTTGAGATCATCAAGTCCAGCCTATCATCCAACACTATCTAATCAACTAAACCATGGCACCAAGCATCCCATCCATTCTCTTCCTAAGCACCTCCAGTGATGGTGACTCCACCACCTCCCCGGGCAGCCCATTCCAATGGCCAATCACTCTTTCTATGAAGAACTTCTTCCTAACATCCAGCCTAAACCTCCCTGTGCAGCTTGAGACTATGTCATCTTGTTCTGATGCTGGTTGCCTAGAAGAGACCAGCCCCCACCTGTCTACAACCTCTCTTCAGGTAGTTGTAGACAGCAATAAGGTCTCCCTTCAGCCTCCTCCAGGCTAAGCAACCCCAGCTCCCTCAGCCTCTTCTCACAGGGCTTGTGTTCCAAACCCCTCACCAGCTTTGTTGCCCTTCTCTGGACACATTCCAGCAAGTCAACATCCTTCCTAAACTGAGTGGCCCAGAACTGGACACAATACTCAGGTGTGGCCTAACCAGTGCTGAAACAGGGGCACAATGACTTCCCTGCTCCTGCTGCCACATTGTTCCTGATGCAGGGCAGGATGCCATTGGCCCTCTTGGCATCCTGGGCACACTGCAGGCTCATGTTCAGCCTACCATACACCAGTACCCCCAGGTCCCTTTCTGCCTGGAACCTCTTCAGCCACTCTGACCCCAGCCTATAACGCTGCATGGGGTTACTGTGGCCAATGTGCAGAACCCAGCACTTGGATGTGTTAAATCTCATGCCGTTGGACACTGCCCATCTCTCCAGCCTGTCAAGGTCCATCTGTAGAGCCCTCCTATCCTCTAGCAGATCAACACCTGCTGCCCCCAGCTTGGTGTCATCTGCAAACTTACTGATGATGGACTCAATCCCCTCATCCCCATCATCAATAAAGATATTAAAGAGCATGGGGCCCAGCACTGATCCCTGGGGGACACCACTAGTGACTGACTGCCAGCTGGATGTGGCATCATTCACCACCACTCTCTGGGATCGGTCCTCCAGCCAGTTCCTAACCCAGCACAGAGTGCTGCTCTCCACGCCACAAGCTGACAGCTTGGCCAGGAGTTTGCTGTGGGGGACAGTATCAAAGGCCTTGCTTATGTCCAGGTAGACTACATCCACAGCCTTCTTGATGATCTCTGATGTCTTTTCCAACCTGTTTGATTTTAAGAGGATTTTAAGAGTCTATTCAAAATGCTGTTAATGTGTGCATATAATTGCATCCCACTTTTATTGAAACAGATAGATGGGGCAGAAAGGAAATGCAAGTTTTTTTCAGAAAGTGAGAACTTTCATTAGGACAATTGTTATTTAGTTAGAATTATGTGAGCTTCATATTAAAATCTATAGATTAAAAACAATGCAGTAAAACATGATGTGAAGATCCAACTAACACAGAGGAATTCTGTAATTTTTAATTTCTGAAAAAATCCCATGTAGAGATGTATAATCACCTGCATTTGGAGGTTTTATTTTGTATTCAGTACTTTTGGAAATTACAGATAAAGTTTTGGAAGAAAAGGTGAATTTCAGATACTATTCTATATTGAAAAGAAGATCTACACTTTTCTTAGGGTGTATTCATTTTTTCACCTCTTTGAAATTAGAATAGCAGAACAAAATTCCTGGAAAAAACATATTGGAAGTAGTACATAAATGAATTTAGGTGACTTCAAATGAGGTTTATAAATTGCATATATATTTATGTTGTCACAATAATCTACAATTTTCCTTTTTTATATAACTGAATTGAGGGCAGTGTCATTTACAATACACACTGAAACAGAAGGAGGATATATTCTAGCAGAGCATATATGCAGATTTACTAGAGTGTCATTTGTCATCTTTCTGTGTACATAAAAATATCATTAATATTGAAAAGTTGAGCACTCAGGAATAAAGAATGCCAGCTTTAGTTTGACCCACTTGTACATAAAAGTTGACATAGCTTTTTAATTATGCCATCAAATGCTCTTATTTCTCACTGTGCTCTGAGACTGAATTAGTGTTGTGTATTTAAAGGGATTCTAGTCAGTAGGACTGCTGCTATATTGAAATAAGAAACTGTGTGCGTTACCCAGGATATCAAAGAAAAAGAAAGGAATTTCTTATGATTGAAACAGAATTCCACTTTAAAATATGGGTCTTATACATGCTTTATTCATAGGATAGCTAAGATTTTCTCAAGTTCTTGCTAATATTATGGTCCTTATTGGCCATATAGCTCCTTTAGCTCTTCTTTCAGCCACAGCTGCAGCCTGTGGGAGCTTGAACTGAGCAAACTGATTACCAGGTACTCAAGACTGATCTATTTTATTTTATTTTCCTCTTGTTGCTGAGTGTTGTATCAAATTACCTCTGTGTGTGCAGTTCTAATTTTCAGTAGAAAGCAGTTTCAGAGGTAAATGTTTAGAGCATGTAAATACATCCATGCAGAGAAAATACAGGATCACACAGTGAAATGGGCTGGCCAGGGAGGTGGTGGAGTTGCCATCCTTGGAGATCTTCAAGAAAAGACTGGATGAGGCACTTAGTGCTGGGTTAGGGCTGGGTGATAGGTTGGACTGGATGATCTTGGAGGTCTCTTCCAACCTGGTTGATTCTACGATTCTAAATTAACAGAGGAAGTTCCGATTAAGACAAAGAACTAGACCTGTTAAAACACTTAAAAGAAGGAAGGTTTTTAATAAGTATTTTAGCAAATATTAAATTCTCTATCTCCTTGTTTCTTGAATTTGTAATTGGATGACTGTCTTTGGCTTGTGCTGTAAATAGGTGTAAATTACTATGTTTGGCCTGGAGTAACAATAGTATTTCTAGTTTTAGGATATGGAAACTAGATCTAAAGACTATCTCTATACGAAGAATTCATTATATCAGTTCTTATTCTAATTTTCATTGTTTTGGAAATAATCTTTGACATTGCCCATCTTTTATTTAGTACTGAAGGTGTGAGATTCCAGAATTTGGCACTATTTACTAGGAGAGTTTCTAAAACTGAGTTTCAACTCTTCTGCAGGGGGCAACACTAAAGAGAAATCTTGGTTTCCTGGAAACTGATGTACAGGCTTTCACAATAAATATTTAGAATTAGCACACTGCCTCATGGGTAGCGATATGGTAATAGAAAACCCGGGTAGTGTGTTTGCTTCAGCTGCTGTATTTGAAAGCAATCCACTACAATCCCATTGGGCTTGATGAAGCTCTTAAAATGTTAATTTTTCTGTGTACAGTTAAGTATAAGTAAAGCCCTGCAAATCTGTATAGACTTGACAGCTGAATTGATAAATTTTACTTACATTTGGGATTTTAAATGGTTATATGCTGGGAGAATATCAACTTATTGACACATTTTAAACACCAATCACTAAGTTTAAAACAAAAGAGAATTTATGATTTAAAAAAAAAAAAAAAAAACAAAGCAAGGACTTTACTATCTTTCTCAGAAGACTGACAGGAAAGATTACTCCTTTGATATGAAAATGTTTAAAGAGTTTTCAGCACCAGTTTGTTCCAAATTAGTTCAGAAAATTTGCCTTCTCAGGAGTGATGACAGCTTTCAGTTTATTCAAGGTGTTCTATATAATTCCATTGTTTAGAAATTTATCCAACTTACTTGCACTTTTTTCTTAGGCTTTTCTTAGTAAGGTTTAGATTGGATATTAGGAAAAAATCTTCACTAAGAGAGTGATCAGGTATTGGAACAGACTGCCCAGGGAAATGGTAGAGTCACCATACCTGGTGGTGTTGAAAAAACATGTAGACGTGGCTGTTCAGGACATGGTTTAGTGGTCATGGTCATATTGAATTGATAGTTGAACTTGATTTTAAAGATATTTTCCAAACTTCATGATTATATCTCCTAACAACCACAACTGACTGATCTTCTACCTGTGTCTTGAATTAGATGGTAACTGTAACTTGCTGGGTCCAAGGTAGCATGTTTTCTTTGGAAACATTCAGTTGTAAAAGTGCAGTAGTAAAATAGTAATTCCTTGTCTGTAATAAGTGGTTGAAGGCCTTGTGCATAACAGAGAATTGCTTCTTCAGTAAGGTAGCTTGCTGCACCAAGAGTAATTTTCAGAGCATTCAGGTTTCATGCTGACAGGCAGATTGGTAGAAATACTGCTCATCCACAAAGAGCACACCTATTCCTTTACACTGACCATACCATACGAAAGGTGCCAGTCACTGCATGTGTGTTCATATGAGTTTAAGAATGTTTAACCTCACAAAAGCAGTCATGTTAAACATACAGTAACTGTGTGTGTTGTGCATATACTGGTTTAAGTTACCAGCAGCTAAAAAATTCTGCAGAATTTTTTAATGTGTGTTTTTAGTGCCTAACATTGTGGAAGTTGGGTTCTTTTGTAATTGATAGAAACGGTTATGTTGTACAAAAGAATAAGATTTGAAAATATAGTGTGACTACAAATTATATAGAATTTTTTAAGCAATAGAGTAGCAATATCTGTGTTTTATTTAGTAATAATATTGTTACAACAATTAATAATAATAATAATAATAATAATAATAATAATAATAATAAAAGACGGTACTACAATCTGATGCTGCTTCATACGAAGAATAAAGCCACTGAATTTACCATTTAGAGGGCCATGCTTCAGTGACATTTGTAGGAAGTGCTGTACTTGATTTATTGGACAAAATGTACATGATCAAAAAACCATCAGAAGGTGTGGAGATGGTACATTTGAAAAATAGTGTATAAAAAGTAAGGAAAAAAATACGCTTTTTCATTCTCAGCATGTTACTAGAATTAGTAGCATGCTGAGAATGATCTGTCCCACGTAGCAGCTGCATCGTGTAGAAGCTCTTGAGAGTGCTTGTGGAAGTGCAGAGAATATAAACCACAAGTTGAACAGTAATAAAATAGACAGAGTCAGAATATAGTGAATAAGTATGTAAAATGCATCAAAATAAAGGAATATATGACCTTTTCATTAAATTATTAAAATTGAACATTAAAAATATTATGCATTTTAACTTTCAATAAATCACCGTGGTAAAAGGTCAGTACATAAGAACGTATGTTGTTTTCAGAGCCAACACAAAGATGCTAATATCTTAACTTCAGAGAGATTTCCAGTGAAACTAAAGAGAAATTAAATATTTCTTTGCTCACTGGAGTTGAAGATAATTCAAATGTACCATCTGCATTTATTTATTTATTTATTTATTTATTTGAATATTCCTAATTATCTAGTAACACTTAACAGAATTACCTCCATGAAGCTACCATGCTGAAAAACATCCCATTTCAACTTTAATTTAGAACTAAATGTTCTCATTCACTGATGCAAACTTGTATTTATTTTCCTGAAAATATTCCCTTAATGGTACTTTTTCAAATTACTTTTTCATATAACAAAGATCCCCTTTCAGTTTCTAATCACTGTATCTAATAATTAGCTTTAACTCCACTACAATAAAAATGTGCTTGCTGTGCTTATTTTAGATGTTGATGACTTTATTTACAAAGAATAACAAAGAAGCTACCAACTTGCTTGGTTTTTTTAATGACATTTAACTATGATATGCATGAACATACTTCATATCAGCCAAAATATAGAATTTAAGTAGTTTTCTATTCAATTGTTGCATGTTGCACAAAAGAATTCTACAAAACTGTGTTCTATCATTTCTAACACCTCAGCTGCAGACACAATTCACTTCAATACTATTTTTATGAAGTTGATTACTTATTTACTGTATACCTTGAAATAAGTATCAAATGAGCCCTGTTTGCTGACTAATAAGCTACAACCATGAATGGTATGCTTCAATGTGTCTGAAAGATTTCCGTTCCTGTAAATCATGAAGAGATCAACATTCTTTACTTGTTAGTGTGTTTATATTGTTTACAGGCCAATGTAATTTACAAGAAAGATAACCAACTGGCACAACCGTATCTTTTTTTCCCCCCACAGTATGGCATCATTATATGTAGTAGTTCACATGATAGCAGCATCTGAGTGCTGATCTCCCATTCCCATCTATGCTTTTTTTATGTATTTTGTTATTTGAGGCAGGAAGTTCTACAGCATATTACTGTAACTGCCTTTTCAGGTTTGTAGTGAATCTAATTAAAATATCTCAAACACTGAAATAGAAATCTAACCATGGACTTTTTATTTGCCTCTTTGTAACAGGTTAATGCATCATGAATAAGTTAACCTGGCTGTTTCCTCCCAACAAAGAAGTGAGAGGAAGAGTAACACACAAAAACTCTGTGTTGAGATAAAGAGTTGGGATAAAACCAGTTTAAAATAAAATACGAAAACATAATCATAATGCACAATTACCTTAGCTTAACTGACTAGGAGGAAAAGGGCAGTGAAATGCAGGAAAGGGAAAAAAACAGCATAAAATAGAAAAGCAAAACCAGTGAGCTACCCAACTCCCATATGTATTACTGGCATCCCTGCAAAAAAAGAGGCAACACTCAAAACTTGGACCCAAAAGCAGCAACCAGAACAGGAAGCCATTCATGTTATAACTCAGGCCCCATAGTACTTTGCTCCAGCCAGCACTTCAATTTTGAAGCTGGCATGAGGCAGGATGATATAAATAGCAGCAGATTCAACATAACCCATGGCACTCTTATTTAAACCTTTTTAACTGATTTTTTTAACATGCAGAATAAATGTGAATGTAGGTCTTGAGATTTCAATACTAGCACTGCTAATTCGGAGTTCTACTTTGCTGTAAATCTGATTCAGTGTTTTGAACCTCATCTTAAGATAGCCGAAGATGAAATTGCTGTCCACTGTCTAAAATATGGAGAAAATATAACCTTTTGACATTTAAATTATAAGTTCAGCTATGCCTTGGTTTCATATCTTCATAATGAAATTTTATATTTATTTTTAAAAATGCAAGACTTTGTATTGAATCAGAAAGGAAAGCATAAAAAGGGCAGATAAAGATGCTTATGTCTGACTCTCCCTCTTTCACAGAATGTTAGGTGCTGGTAGGGACCTTGAAAGATTAGCTATTCCAACCCCTCTGTCAGAGCAGGACCACTTAGAGCAGGTCACACCAGAATGCATCCAAGCGGATTCTGAATGTCTGCAGTGAAGGAGACTCCACAACCTCTCTGGGCAGCCTGTTCCTAGGCTTTGTCACTCTCACAGTGAAAAAGTTTTTTTCTATATTCACATGGAACCTCCTATGCTCCAGCTTGCACCCATTTCCCCTTGACTAGTCACAGGACATCATTGAGAAGAGCCTTGTTCTGTCCTCATGAGGTCACCCCTGAGTCTCCTCCTCTCCAATATGATGCCTGCAAGGGGATATCAAATACAGAGCAATTATTAATAGACTCTGTATGTTTCTAAATTCATTGAATCACCACCACTTTTTAAAGATAATAATTTCACTTTTTAAAAAAGCAATAGGATTACACATTCACCACATTTTAGTCATCTTTCCTTAGGACAAATATCATTAAAACCATTAAAATCGGTGATGGTTTTCACCCTCACCCCACCACCCCGAAAAACAAACACACAAACAAAAGTACACAATCCCTAACTGTGAAACACAAGATATAGTTACATTAAGAAAACATACCAACATTTCTAAAACAAATTTTATGCTGCTCATGTCTTTTTGTCTTTGAAATACTGAAATGAAAGAAAATTGATATGGTAACTTTTCTTGTATAAGGAGATTGCAGGTAGGTTCTTACATATTGCAAAAGAAAAGAAAAAGTGGCCCAGACATGCAATTTTTTCTAAATAATTGTATTTTTCTTATTTTGGTTATCCAGAGAGTTTTCAGGAAGACACATATTTATGTTTTAGAAAATGTTAGAAAACATCATAGATGAGCAGTAAAGATGTCTGTCTACAGCCTAAGTAGATCAAGTTCCTCTTTTGTTTGCAGCTTTACATATTTCTCAATTAAAGCTAGTTAGTTGTCACTACTGGTTGAATGGCTTGTATAGAAGTACTGGCATACTTGAATTCATAAATACATTTCATTCATCCATTTTTGTCTATCTCTACATATACCTCGCTTTTTTGTGTTTTACAATGACTCGATTCAGTGGTTTTATCACACAGTAGTATTTTCTTTACACTAATTTTGAAACTGCTACTTGTATTTAAGAGTGATCTGTCAACAGACTGAATAGCTAAGGCAATTGGAAACACATGTGGTTTTGTTCCGAAATGCTGGTTTATGTTCAGACTTAATTATTGACAGATTTTTACTGAACTGCTGGGAAAAACTCAACCACAGATTTCATTCCTTTTGAGTAAAGATAAATATATTGGTAACTGGAGAATAATCTGGCCAAACAGGCTTTACAGTGTCATAAAAATATGGAGCCCTATTTCATCATCTTTTCAGCAACAGCGGGCTAATGATTTCTGAGCTACACTGGTAGCTGCATGCATGCATGCAATTAGCTGACTGCATATGAGCAGGTTGATGTACCTAAGGCTGGCAATAGCTAGTGCCAAGTAGGTTTGTTTGAAAATGTTGCCATAAACTTCTTAGGACTGACAAGAATTTTGTTTGTTTGTTTGTTTGATTGTTTGGTTTTCTGAGTAGAGGATTTGGATTTTCTGCATTAGTATTTGCATACTTTTAAAAGGATACTAGTGTGCTAACTGTACTATATGGCTGGAAGGAATATTCTCTAATATATCATATAGGAAAATATAATTAAACTTGTTTTAGAGAAACTTATTTGTGCTAAGTCACAGACAGACTTTGGGAAGCTGTTTTTTTCCCCTTCTATTTTTTAAAATTTGTTACATAATTTTGTATAATCTTGGTTGACCTGAGTGTTCTACTTTCTTTGTTTAAAATATACCCTTTTGCAGGGTAATGTTTGCTACATTTTATAAAGGTATATTCAAAGCAAAATAATTAAATCCTAACTTTTGAGCATCTTTGAACAACATATGAGTAAATCTGTTCCAGTTCTTATGGACTACTTAAACCTCAAGGCTAGTGGAGGAACAAGATACAGGAAATCTGGGAAGTAAGATCTAAAAAGAAAAAGTGTCCATTATCAATGTGATTCCTACTAAAATGGCCATAACTACACAGTGCATGAGGCCAGCAAACTCTAATTATAAACTGACATTAAAGAAGTAAATGCTACTGTCCAGCTATACCACTGAAGTTATACACTTCTTGTAATAAGAATCTGGTTCTATTCTCCTCTCTTAACATCACATGTGTTTTAAAATATTGCCTGAGTTTTATGTGAGAAGCTTATTTTATTAATAGGGAAACTGAAAGAAACCTACAGCTGCCAGTGCATCCTGATAGGTGGTGTCTTGGAGGTATGCCCAGGAAAGAATTCCTGTCTACTTCTAGTCAGGGACAGAAATACAAAGAATTGTGCACATAAAGCAAAGGGATGGAAGGGAAGGTTTTTGCCTGGAAGGGCATTTCCATTAGTAATAGACATAAGGTCAAACCTTGGGACTCATCCAAGGGGCAGTAAAAGTCACAGTCAGAATGACATTGGTCTTCTCCACTGACTTCCCCTTAGCTATATATAGACCGGTAAAATAAGTGATGCCCAAAAAGGAAATTTGATGTATGTTTAGAGGTCCTGTATATAGTTGTCAAATACAGACTAAGAAAATCAAAATTACAGCTTCTCAAAGTTGATGAAGAAGCATTTATGATAGCATAACTGGTACTTCAGTTCACTAACATGTATATCTCAATTATAGTTCATAATCTGCAACAGTGTTTTTGAGGAAGATAATCACAGTAAGCAAGTCAGTTAATCATGTATGAGGTTGTACTTCTTATTATGAATGTATAGAATGGTTTCTTACAAATCTTCTTACTAAATTGATCAAAGCAGCAAATTCTGTTAGACTCTTCTTGAGCTTTCATGTACAATTTACTTTGTAAGATTTTTTTCTGTGTATACTGGGAAAAATTATTCAGCCAACTACCTCATACTGCGCTATTGATGAAATAATTTGTGTAAATTATGAATTATTTTGCATAGCTTGTTGGTCCTTTGAGTCCTCCAGTGTCAATGAATGTTTTATAAATACCTCTGCTTTCTTTTCCTAAAAGAGGAAAACCAAATTTGAAATCAAATAGAAATTCAGGTATGAAATGAAAATGCAAAGTTACTCCTCAAAGTGAAGTTTCTGCTTTTATTCTGTGATGAAATAAAACATAGGTTTCTGTTTATGTGGTGTTTTTGTGAAATAATGATATGAAGTGATCTTGGTATGATTTTGTCTTTTAACTAAAAGTAGCTGTAAATGCAGAAATTGGAGTACTTGCCTTTGAAGCTTCAGTATTAAAACCACGGAGATGCTTCTGGTACAAAGAGATCTACTTATGCATTCTCCTGACTGTCTATTATGTTTTAAAGTATATTATTTATAAATAAAATTATAAATATTTCATCTCCATCTGCACAGCTGAATTTTACCACCATATTACTCTGTAACTGTCAACTCTGTAAGCTAAAGTGTGTGTTGTAGAAGCTTATCCAAGGAAATTTGACATAACTTTCTAGGTCTTTAAAAGTAATATGTCTAGTGAGAAAGTGTTTTAAACAAGCACTCAGTAATGCTTAGTTGCAATATCTAGTCAGGAAGATATTTGAAGACTGTATTGCAGAATGAGGCTTCACTAAGTGTACGTTCACTGGTATGTGCCTTTAATTACAGAAAGGGCATGCAATGTCTTTGGTTTTCTTAAAAATTAGAAGCTTATTTGCACAATTCTCCATACTCAGTGTAAGTGCACTGTGAATGGAAATACAGATGATTCAATTTCAGCAAAGAAGTTTCATATACACCTAAAGAGGTTTGTGTGTCATCCTCTTTGATTTAAATGGAATTTTTATGTACTTACGTATTTACATAAATACCATATAAAGTGAACACTACTGTGAGGTAAAAATATATAGCTACACATAGTAATTGATTATGCTTTCCCTAATGCTGAGAAACTAAACCAGAAGCTTTTGATGTTTAGGAGGAACAACTTTTACCTTTCTTTTTTTTTTTTTTTTTCCTTCTTTTTTTGGCAGTATCTTCCAGCAAGCAGTAGACAACCTGATTCAGAAACTAGAGAAGTAAACTCAAAGAGTGTGGCTTTGCTAAATGCAAGAATGTAGTAGAAACCAAGCTGGGGGCAGGAGTTGATCTGTTGGAGGGTAGAGAATCTTTGCAGAGGGACCTCGACAGGCTGGACAGATGGGCAGAGTCCAACGGCATGAGATTTAACACATCCAAGTGCCGGGTTCTGCACATTTGCTACAGCAACCCCATGCAGTGCTACAGGCTGGGGTCAGAGTGGCTGGAGAGCGGCCAGGCAGAGAGGGACCTGGGGGTACTGGTTGATTGTAGGCTGAACATGAGCCTGCAGTGTGCCCAGGCAGCCAAGAAGGCCAATGGCATCCTGGCCTGCATCAGGAACAGTGTGGCCAGCAGGAGCAGGGAGGTCATTGTGCCCCTGTACTCAGCACTGGTTAGGCCGCACCTGAGTACTGTGTCCAGTTCTGGGCCCCTCAGTTTAGGAGGGATGTTGACTTGCTGGAACGTGTCCAGAGAAGGGCAATGAAGTTGGTGAGAGGCTTTGAGCACAAGCCCTATGAGGAGAGGCTGAGGAAGCTGGGGTTGCTTAGTCTGGAGAAGAAGAGACTGAGGGGTGACCTTATTGCTCTCTACAACTACCTGAAGGGAGGTTGTAGACAGGAGGGGGTTGGTCTCTTCTCCCAGGCAGCCAGTATCAGAACTAGAGGATGCAGTCTCAGGCTGCACCAGGGCAAGTTTAGGCTGGATGTTAGGAAGAAGTTCTATACAGAGAGAGTGATTGCCCATTGGAATGTGCTGCCCGTGGAGGTGGTGGAGTCACCTTCATTGGAGGTGTTCAGGAGGAGACTTGATGGGGTGCTTGGTTGCATGGTTTAGTTGTTTTAGGTGGGTTGTATTAGTTGATGGGTTGGTCTTGAAGGTCTTTCCAGCCTGGTGTATTGTATTGTATTGTTACATTTCTATGACTCTTTGGTACATACGTTATGGCAACTAATTTTCCTCCCAATCTCTCTCTCAGGAACTAACACTAGCTCTGTCCTGCATACCATCTAAACACTCACTGTAGTTTTAGCAGTGGATGGCATAGCAACTTGAGAAGTTAACACTGCATGTATTTACAGTACCTTAAAGTTTTTTAGTCAGACTTTTTTCTGCAATCTCTTTCATTAATACAGTTTCCATATGTGATGTTTTAAATCGATGTTGATGCACACCTACAGTAAAACCATACTGGTTTTGTTCCATAACTGCAGTATATGTTTCTGTGCCTCAAAAGATCATAAACTGAAAACTTATAATATATATAGTATAATGCACATAGCACTCTGAAGGAGGTTCAGAAATAAGAACAATTCTGTAAAAAAATCAGTGTGGATAAAAAGGAAAATTTGAGTCCTGGTGGTTTTCCTAATAGAACAAACTCTACATTTTTTTCCCTCTTTTCTCTCGATTTCATCATCAGAATTATTTTTGTCTTTTCTCTGCTTCCAGGGAAACAGTCACAGCTTTTTCTCTGGTTGGTTGGTTGGTTTGTTTTGTTGGTGGGGTTTTTTTTCGTGGTGTGGTGGGGTTTTTGTTTGTTTGGGTGGTTGGTTTGGGTTGGGTTGGGGTTTTTTGTTTGGTTGGTTGGTTTGCTTTGTTTTGTTTCTTCACCAATGGCTTCATATAGGCTTTTTAAGAAAAAAAAAACTTTGGAGGCACACAAACTTAGGTATTTCTTTCCTCTGGGGGCAACCTGTCTGACTTTGTCTTATTTTTAAATAAACAGATCAACATAATCCTTGTCAAATAAACAATTTCTGAGTATTTTTAGAAAAGCTTAACTTTTGTCTGTACTGTAACACTGGCTAAATTGAGCTACCAGTCTGGAATGATTTTGGTTTTGTTTATTTTTTCCTGCCAAGAGACACAAGTTAATTTCTGCATTCCGTGTATTAGCACAGATGGACACTATACACCAGAGGATCATAGTATCATAGTATTATAGTATCACAGTGTCAGTCAGGGTTGGAAGGGACCACAAGGATCATCTAGTTCCAAACCCCCTGCCATGGGCAGGGACCCCTTGCACTAGATCATGTTGCCCAGAGCTAAATCCAGCCTGGCCTTCAAAACCTCAAGGGATGGGGCTTCCACCACCTCTCTGGCAATCCCACACTAGATCAGACTGGCCAGAGCCTCATCCAGCCTGGTCTTAAATACCTCCAGGGATGGGGCCCCAACCACCTCCCTGGACAGCCCATTCCAGGGCTTCACCACTCTCATGGTGAAGAACCTCCTCCTCATGTCCAGCCTGAATGTCCCCACCTCCAGCTTCATTCCATTCCCCTAGTCCTATCACTACCTGAGATCCTGAGAAGTCCCTCCCCAGCCTTCTTGTAGGCCCCCTTCAATACTGGAAGGCCACAGTGAGGTCACCTCTGATGATAGACATCATTTACTCCTAGTTTTATTTTTGTTTCAGATGGAGGTAATTTGATATTTACTTTTGTGTATGGCTAAAATACACACATCCAAGCTAGGATTTTCCTTGTTTTCATTCATTATTATACTTATTATTATTATTATCTTCATTTACTATCATATAAAAAAATCACAGGCAGAAGGGGAGCAACGATTTGGCAATGTTTGACAGTAAGTGGCAGTGATTCAACGACGGTGGTTACCAGTGAATTGATGTGTGATTTTTTAATAAAAACAAAGAAAGGCATCAATAGGATATATATTATTCATCCTCTAATTAAAAATACCAGCAGTGCCCTTCTAATGGAAGGTAAAGTGTTACAGTTAATTTTGTATTTATCAGTATGTTCATTTATTTTTTTTAATTATTTGAATTATCTTTTTTTTTTTTAAATGGAACAAGAAAATACAGAAAACCAGAGAATTTTTTTTCTTTACGTTCAACTTCATTCTGTAAAGCACATAACGTGAAAAAATTAATATAGTGTTCCTGTTAGTAAGTCTGGAGTAAAATATTTTTCTCCACTGTGATAGGAGAATGATAGATAAAGGAAGTTAAACATAATCTGTGAGATAGGTATCAGACACCGACACAGGATGAACTATACATTTGTATGCAAGCAGTGAAGTCTGAACTAAGTGTTGGATTATTGGAAAATAAACCAAGGAGGAAAACACAAGCAGCATCTCTGTGTTTGGCAGATTATTCATTTCCCAGGGTTCACAATCTTTACTCTTCTTTATGTTTCAAACTTCAGTGCAGAGTCTAGGAGAACACCTAGGCTGTATACAGTACACATCTGTATACACCTGTATACAACTTACCAGAGCATGAGAGTACACTGCATTAAAAAAAAAAAAAAAAAATTAAACCCAAACCAAAACAAAAAGTTTAACATAACTGTTTGTATCTTTTAGGACTGGTTTCTCCTTCTGAAAGTTATGTGAAGCCAAGCACTAATTGTGTTCATATTATCTTCAGATGGATCACTATCTTATTTATTTTCATAATTCGTGGAATTAATTACAGAAGAATTAGAAATTTTCACTCTTACATTTCTCTTCTGAATTTTGTCAGCCTGATATTTAGGTACTTATTTAGGCTCTTGGAGAGAAGTGTGATGAAAGCACTACACATCAGAACTATACAAAAGGTTTCTTTCCCTTCTTTGTCCCTGTAACAACATTATATTTTTTATTATATTAGAATTATGGGGCAATAAGATGTCCACTGAAACAAACCCTTCACTGGTAATGTATCTTTAAGCTTCATGCTTATTAATCAAAGGAACACAATCATATTTTCAAAATTAATTTTGAGGATGCAGTAAAGCATTTTATGGAAAAGCTTCTTACATGATGCTTTTATCCATTCATCAAATACTCCATAAATCCCGTCTTGCATCAGAAAAAAATGCCTCCTTTTGGATCTGATTGGGATGGGAATTGTTTTCATTGTACTATGTCACTGAAAACCATGACTACTTGGCTTCTTACTTCGCATCAAAGCTGTAACTCCTAAAAATATCAGTATGCTGGAAAGTAACACAGATAGTGTTTAATTAATATGACCAGTGCAACACATGAGCAGATTACAATTGCTGTATTTTCACTTTTGTTGTTCCCCTGTGGCATTCTGTTTTCTAGGCAAACCTGGTTCACCGTGTCCCGGATGAAATATTGGTATACTTTCTTCTTTTCTGGTCTACTGCTTCACAGGTGTATTCATATTTTTATGACACCCTCTTAACAGATTTTGATATTCAGCTTTAACATTGTCTCCATATTAATGGTGATGATGGGCAAATAAGAAACTCAGTTTATTTAATCGGTAATTAAGGTATTGTAGCAGACATACTTTATTAATAATGTTTTGCTACACTTGATTTCAGAAGCAGAATCCTAGAACACACTGCTGTTGTTTTTTTAAGATGACATCAAGCTTCTGGCTTACTCATGATCAATAGCACTACTCAATATCTTATAAATTACTTGCGTTTCATCTAAGTACTTGATACACGAGATGGTCCTCAACATATTGTGGCATTAACGAACACATAAACAAATCTTGTCTTACACCTGTCAAAATTGATGTTAGGGCAGATTGCATGTAGAAAAACTAAACCAAACAAACCAGCCAACACAAAATTGCACATTCCTTTCTAAATTTTATAGCTAGTTATGACTTCAGTAATTAGCACACTAAAATTAGTTTTTGTTGTTTGTTTTTTTTTTCTGTTTTTCTCTTTTCAGACTTAGGGCACTGGTGAAGTTTTAGTGAAAAGTTTTAGAACTAAGTGAAGTTAAGTAAGCAGATGTTTTCCAAAAGAAAATAGCTATTCAGCATATTAGCTGGTATGAATATTAAACACCACATTTATTAAGATTCAAAGCAGTGCCGATCCTTTGTTATGTTCGTCAAGGAAAAAAAGAATTTTAAAATGTACCATAGAAATGATCATGACCTATAAAACTAACTTAAATATTTGCTCAGAAGGCAGAGAGTACTACAGCAACATCAAAGTTTGTATTATTTCCAATCTGTTGTGTCTTTTCTATTTTGAGAACATACAATAATGTCAGCTACATACAGCAACTTTATTGCTTGGTCACTTCCTTAATTTGCAAAATGTCAGCCTATGTTTTCAGTGAACACTGATATTGTATCTAGACTCAGACTAGACAGACTAATAATGCAGCCACAATCAGCAGAACTGTGACTATGTGAATGGGTTGATTTAATAAGGTTAACATCTGTCACCTTCAGCAAGTTTAGCATTAAGGCCTTACATATCAAGATCGTGTTGCCATGCTGAAGATTACTTGTTAGTGAGAAATACCAACAGGAAATGTCAATGTCTTTGGCATCTGTTTCAAGTTTTAAAAAAAGGTCCCAAATGGTGTCATTTGTCTTTACTAGTGGCATAACGGATATTGCAGGAAGGAGTGATATTTCTAAGGTTCTTCAGCAAACAGTGGAACCACAGAACTTCCAACATTGTAAACCAAGCTAGCTTGCAGTGTCTTTAGCACAGGGTGTGCATTACCACAATACCAGCTTCCTTAAGGCCTCTGCATAGCCACACACACACACACAAAAAAGTATTTCAAACCCAAGTATTTTAATTTTCCTTTCCTGTTTTCTCTACCTATTTTCATATTTGTTTTGTGCAAAAACAGCAGTAATGACAATCCTCTGTTGGCTTAATCACTCCTGGGTTTACTAAATTTCTCCCTTGAAGTAATAACTATAGAAGACTGGAAGGGAGTCCTACAAATTTTTTTCTATAACTAACATTTCATCTATTTGGTATATTTGATATCAGATCATGGTAAAGCATTCTTCTGTGTCTTAAGTCACACAATCCAAGTGACTATAACTTGCAGATTACAGTTTCTGTATAAAAGGGAAAGCAAAGCATCTTCTGAGATTGCTTTTATTTTGATACTATTCTCATTTTAATTGAAGTTTTAGCTAAAAAGTTTTAGCTAAAACACTTAAGTTCCTACAGCCTAACTACTGGAATCCTGTAGCAAGTGAATCATTCATGCTATTTCTGGTAGGACTTGTGACCCTGTGCAGGAGCCCATGGAGGAGCAGTCTGTTCCTGAAGGACTGCAGACCATGGTAGGGACCCACACTGGAATAGTTAACAAAGAACTCTGTAGCCTGTGAGAAGGACTCATGTTGGAGAAATTCATGGAAGACCATCTTCCATGGGAATGACCCCATTCGTGGAGCAGGGGAAGAGTGTGAGGAGACCTCCCTCTGAGGAGAAGGTAGTGGCAGAAACAACATGTGATGAAATGACCATAACTGCCATTTCTTGTCCCCCTGAATTGTTCAGGGGAGAGAAGACACAGAATTCAGGAGTGAAGTTGAGCTTGAGAGAAAGGAGGGGGAAGGTTTCATTTATTTCTCAATAACCTACTCTAATTTGATTGAAAACTACTTAAATTAATTTTATCCAAATTGAGACTATTTTGCCTGTGTTTTACCATTTTCTCTCCCCTGACCAGTTAAGAAGGGAGTGATGAAGAAGTTTTGGTGGGCACCTAGCATCTGGCCAGGGTCAATCCTCCATAATGGGCTCCTTTACTTCTCTGTAATGCATGACATATTCTTTCTCAGTCCTTTCAACTTCTTTTTTTATAGACATACCATATTGCTCATGTGGTATACTCAAAGTACATTGTTTTCCTGGACTTGTAACATAATATTCTAGGTCTCACAAGACGGCAAAGATGTGTGAATCTGTCTAAAATACATAGTTCTATTTGGAGTTTTACAGGGTAGCAATTGAATAAATTCTCAAGTTGATATATTTCTGTTGGTTAGTTCATGTTTGTCCCCATTTTTCCAGGTTTCTGCCTGCTTGGTTTCTCAATAATGAGTTAACCCAGCCCCAGTCCTTGGTATTGTGCATGCTAAAAAATTATTTCTTGAAGAAAGATGCATCTAGGAAGAGCAAGCAGTCTAATTTTAAACAGTTTAGAAGTACAGAATTTAAAAGTTTTACATTGCCATCTAATCCTTTAATAATATAATGCAATCATAATGGTAGTACTGCTTGGTTTATGGCTGTTTGTTGGTGTTTTTTAGGTTGGTTGATTTGTTAGTTTGGTTTTTTTGGGGTTCTTTTGCTAGTTAAAATTGAAAATGGAATTGGATAACTGGTGTTATAACATTACTTGTTGCCATGATCAAAGGAGAAATTACTAGAATTTGCCTTATTTGGTGCCTTAGACCACTACTGGTTTTGTGTACAGTGTAGTCTTTTGTTAAATACATAGAAGGAAGTCCCTGACCCTCAAATTGCTGCCTGTCTGGCATCTGCCTTTTGTGACTGACAGATACAACACTTATCTATGTGAACTGCTCATCTTATTGCATATACTGAAGTAATGAAACTGCTCAGGCACGACCACTTTCTGTGTTAGTGACAATATTTACAGAATATAGTGAGACAAATAGCATTTAAACTGAAGTGGCAGTATTTATTTAAAATAAATGTAACCTGAGGACATTAGAAGTTTGCAAATTTCAGAATGGAGATTAAACAATGTTGCATAGTGCTGTATCAATACTTTTCACATCAATCCTCACACAAGCACTTCTTTCAAAAGATACTTCATTTTAGTTAAACTGGTGCCTTAATTAGGTGATTAAACATCCTGAAATCTAATCCATGTTCAAATCATTGAAGTAGTGTTAGAACAAATGTAGTTTGTAACAGACAAAGTACATGATGGGTTAATAAAGTGGTTAAAAGTGATTAAAAATAAGTCTACAGTATTCCAGTGGGTGGTAAGGAAATAAATTGCTGAGATTAACTGGGGAAATCAGCGTGAAGAAATAGAACATGTATCAGTGAAAAAAAAAGCACCAAAAAGCCACATGAGAGTGTGTGTATATATATATATATAAAATAATGGATTTTCAGGTTAGAATCTGGCAAGAAAAACAAACAAGCAAGCAAACAAAAAACCCAACAAACCTGTCTTCAATGAGTGAAACAAGTTCTCTCTCACACTGGCTGACAGCAGCTCACCATGTAAATTACCTCCTACCAAAGTAGAGAGATTTAAATGAAGACTGCAAATACTATATATGGCCTTTTGTTAATAGACTGCATTGATGTTGGTTTTGCCAATATTCAATAAAAATCTACAGTCCGCAGGTGTTTTGTACATTACATGAAATACAGGGAAAGCTAAGGTAATGACAATGGTACTGGACTAATTTAAGCAAATTTGTTTGAACTCTGATATTAACATTCTGTCTTTCAAGACAAGGTAGAAAAAGCTGCTTCTCTTCTTACTGCTTTCCTATATGACTTAGGCCAACAGAAAGAAGGAATAAATACATTAGTGAAAAATAAGGTCCTTAATGCAGCTGTTAGCTGCACCTAAGGATGTCCTCACATTCAGAGACATTCACCTGGTATTGAGCTGGCAGCGTAAGATCAGACACTTCAACATATGTGATGTTCTAGAATTGAAAAACATAGAAAAGGCTGAGGCATAACTAAAGATAAGATGTTGACAGACATCAGTAGTATCAGCTCTTGAGAATTTGCTTTTCATCAGGATTTGTGCCATTCTTAGGGCTGTTGTAAATTCCAAGGGGTCTGTAACAGTATTTTGATGTTTTGGAACCCAACCAGAAGGGTGGATGGTAGAGTGAATTAATCCACTGCATGAAGTTTGTTACTATTGACAAGTGTTAAACTAGCTAAAATAACTGGGTCTTGTTTGGTTGGTTTTGTTTTGTTTTTAAATAGGGTGTTTGACATCATATTGATTATAAATATATTGATGGTAAATTTTTGCAGACATTTTCCATAGAAGTTTTCCTAAATTATGGGTGCACAAAACCGTACTTTTCACACAGTACCACTCATTACATTTTGCTCAGCACAAATGGTCAGTGGTAAAGGAAATTAATATGTACTGCATGACAGAATCATCACCTTTAATCCTTTTTCTGCACAAAATCAGATAATATTAATGACTTTTGGCCATGTATCTTTATGATGAAATCTTTTACCTTCTTTCATCCTTTGTATAGCCAAAAAAGTTACAGAATCAAAGAATGTTAGGAGTTGGAAGTGACATTGAAAGATCTAGTCCAATCCCCCTGCCAGAGCAGGATCACCTAGAGTAGATCACACAGGAACACATCCAGCTGAGTTTTGAGTATCTTCAGAGTCCACAACCGCCCCTGAGCAGCCTGTTCCAGTGTTTTGTCACCCTCACAGTGGAAAACATTTTCCTCATGTTTACACAGGGATAATATAAGTGCTAAAGTGTTATTTTTTTCGTAGTTCATTGCAAATATTTTTTTTTTTTTTTGCTTTAGAGTTGTGTACTCTTAAGTTCATAAACATTAACAACTTTAGTTTTCTAAAAGTCTACAGCTCACTCACTATAAACATTAAACAAGTGTTTGAATCCTTTATAATGTGCTTTTCATTGTGTACTATTAATTCTGTTAAGGCTCCATCCTATAGAATGGCAACTTTGCAGTGAAAACACGGGTTTCAATTTTGCATGGTTTTAAATAGTTACATTTATTGGTTGGTTGGTTTTGGGTTTGTGTTTGTTGTGGGGTTTGGTTTGGTTTTCCTATGGGCAAACCAGGTTCCATTTATATTGGTTGAAATTTGCAAGATTTTATATAGGGTTTTCTTATTATATATTAAAAATATAAATTCTTTGAAAATAGAATAGAATAGAATAGAATAGAATAGAATAGAATAGAATAGAATAGAATAGAATAGACCAGCTTGGAAGAGATCTTCAGGATCATCGCGTCCAACCCATCAACTAATACAACCCACCTAAACAACTAAACCATGCAACCAAGCACCCCATCAAGTCTCCTCCTGAACACCTCCAATGAAGGTGACTCCACCACCTCCACGGGTAGCCGTTTCCAATGGGCAATCACTCTCTCTGCATAGAACTTCTTCCTAACATCCAGCCTAAACCTGCCCTGGTGCAGCCTGAGACTGTGTCCTCTAGTTCTGGTACTGGCTGCCTGGGAGAAGAGACCAACCCCCTCCTGTCTACAACCTCCCTTCAGGTAGTTGTAGAGAGCAATAAGGTCACCCCTGAGTCTCATTCTCTCCAGGCTAAGCAACCCCAGCTCCTTCAGCCTTTCCTCATAGGGCTTGTGTTCCAAACCCCTCATCAACTTCATTGCCCTTCTCTGGACACGTTCCAGCAAGTCAACATCCTTCCTAAACTGAGGGGCCCAGAACTGGACACAATACTCTGTAGTATAGACTTGCTCAGGAAGAGGCACCAACATATTCATATAGAATGCTGTCCTCTTTCACTGAGTAATGTAGAGCTGTGGTGTAAATGAATAAGACTTCTCTATAGACACAGATCTAAATGTTGGGCATTTATTTATGAATTTTGGCATGCAAGTTCAGAAATTTTACCTTCACATCTTGTATACAGGAATTAGGAATCCGTACCTGTCTTCAGGGTAGTCTATAGCGAGTGTGAAACAGCAGTATGCAATGAATGCCTTTCTCAGCTATTTGATTTATTTTCCATCTATTTTATGATATGCCCGCATGCTCAGGGTATCTTGTGTCATTAAAAGAGCTTATGTGTTTTCTACAATTCTTGTGAAGTCATATTTAAGTCTAATTTGGAAAGAAAGTAAAAGAAATAAAAAATTAAAAGAGGAATATGACAAATATAAAAGAAAAGCAAATAACAGTGCATGAAATCTGCTGCTTCTGAACTTATTTCCTGATTTAATTGAGTTTAATATAGACCATTAGAAGTAAGTATTCTCTACAATGTGCAAGAAATCTGCCTTGCCAACCTCATCAAAGCTAAGAGAAGTTGGGTAGTTATATCTTTGACTACACTTATCCCTAACAAAGCTTTACTGAATATCTACAGCTCATGAGAAAAAAAAATCAAATAAGCATATTTTGCTCTTTTCCCAATGTGTTTGGAGTTTTTCTTTTTCTGTTGTTTTTAACCTGAATGGTTATACAGATACTAGGAAATTAGACAAATCAGCTAAATTCCTGATAGATTTTGACTTGGTAAAATTTTGTTTGTGTACCTACAGGAAATATTGGCTAATGCCTGGCATCGTTATTGAAATATTTTTTCTAGAGCCTTTCTGCTTTAAACAAATAAACAAGGTTGCAT
Organism: Picus viridis; assembly: GCA_033816785.1. Taxonomy (NCBI): domain Eukaryota; kingdom Metazoa; phylum Chordata; class Aves; order Piciformes; family Picidae; genus Picus; species Picus viridis. The sequence goes on from CM066576.1 coordinate 24,034,212, forward strand.
AAACTACAGTTACTACTAAAAGTCTTAAAATAAATTGGATTAGATTGTTTCCCCATATCTGTCTGATAATTTAAATTTTTTAAGGCATTTTCTGTGTTCTATATACATGGAGCCACTCTGCTCCCCTGGCATGTTCAAAGAAAAATACATATGTGAAGACATTTAGATTAAATTGGATTTTGAAGATCTTCTTTCATATTCTGTGCTTAGCTAACTGCATTCATAATTGTGTGCTCTGGGGATAAATAGTGTACTAACAGAACATTACCTGATTTGTTTTTATATTCCTAATGGTTTAGCAAAATAAACCAAAAAAACAAAAAGCCAAAGCAACACAAAATGCCCGTGTACACAATAAAACTGAAAGAGAGGATCTGACAAATAGTTTAATTAGTGATATTGAGCTGTTTTCCTACTAACCATAATAGCAGTTTATTAAAATAATTTGTCTTTCTCCATATTAAAACCAGAACACTAATATATTTGGAATAATTCCTACACAGCTTAGTGTCAGACTACTACAATAATACAAAAATCCCTGCTATGTGTGGATGACTCAAGTATAGAACAAGCCCCAGCTTATTCAGATCTTATTACTATTTTATTAATTTTGTCTTGGGCAGAGTTTTGTAGCCATTTACAAAATTCCTGCCAGAATAAAATCAGAGTCATGGTGTAGGTAGAAATTCTCTGTTCCAAAGACTGAGAAGTTAATACCATAGAGGAATAAAATATAAAAGTTTGTCAGGAAGCCAAGTCTGATATAATGGTGCCGAAGTTCATAAGCATAACTCTATATAAAAATGCAAGGACAAGTTGGTATTGAGAGAAAAGTGGTTAATATGCCAGCAGCTAGGGACAATGATGAACAAATATCTAGAGACAAAAGTTTCATGCTGCACATGTAGATTTTGCATATCCAGATACAGATGCATTCAACATACAGGATGCTTTCTGTTTAGCAATAGTAAGAGAGTAATTACTGAGGTAGTTCAAAACATCTGTATTTCTTCCCTTATGATGATGTTCTTTTTCACCATCCACATTTGGGTAGCTATAAAGAAAACAGCTACACTAATACCTCCTTTGTATATTTAATGAGAGCAAAATAAATCAGAATACATGAACTGCATGTACAGCTAGTTTAACATTCTATATTATCATTACCTTACACCTACCTCCCTGATATGTGTTCCATGATCTTCATTTTTGTTCATGTTAACCTTTATTTTTTTTTTTTTTTTTTAAGCAGGGGTGGCTACTTGCTAATCAGTTACGCTCTTCAGTGATGTTATTTCTTTAATTTCTTTGGTATTTGTGCAAATCTTTCCTGTTTGGCTTGCACTATGTTTCTTTGATGTGGTAGGTATTGGAAGATGCAGTATATTTCATTTGGATTTTAATAATTGTCTGTGGTAGTGAGAGAAGTTCAGTTCTCCCCCTGAAACCACAGCTAACTCAGTTGGAGAAGCAAAAATGGAAGGGCTATATTTTACAAGCAGGATGAAATGTAATGAATATATGCACAATATACAGTATTTACAGTATATACAAAAGTACACAGCAAAGAACATAACACAGGAAACCTGCCCCTCCTTGCTGGAGGAGGGTCCCCCCAAAAAACCCTTTTCCCCCTTCCACCCTTTTCCCCCCAAAAAGGTTAGAGAAAGAAAAGTAATTATTAAGGGGGAAATTCTGTTAGTTCAAAGCTTATGCTAAGGGAAGAAAAAGAATTAGTTTCTTAGCTCATTAGTCCAAGGTCAGCCAAGCACAGAAAGAGAAACAGTCATCCAGGCAGACTGAAACAGACTGAGACACAAACTGAACTAAAATTAAAACTTAAAGTTGCATTGCGATGCGATGATCTTGAAAGTCTCTTTCAACCTGGTGTATTGTATTGAAATTTGTTTAAAATTATCTTTTGTTTTCCTTTTCACACCAAAACATTCAACTAGACTGTTTCAGTAACTGTCTCTTTCTTAAAGGCATAGCCTGAAACTGTCACATTGTCTGTTATGACTATATGGTTATTAATGTTTCATAAGCAGAATGATTACTAAAAATACTGCTAGCTTTATTAACTGAGAATCCCTCACCAAACATCAATAAACTTATTCACAATTCGGTCAGGCTCATGGGGTGGGGAATTACCTACATAAAATGTTGCTAACAATAATACAATGAACAATTTAGGGAAAGGAAGAATTTGACAAAAGTAGCTATACACCTAATACCAAATTCAAAGTTAGAGGGAGAGTGAGGAGCCGCAATTCCTGACTTGGTAACAAGGTGGGCATCCTTTGCTCCCTGATGCAGCAAAGGCAGAAAGAAGGAAAACTAATATCCAATATCCTTTTATAAAGTCAATAGTCAGGATCACTTACAAAAGCAATATTCAGTTTGGAGAATTCTGGTCAATCCAAGATGTGGTGTTGAAAGCAACAGTCAGGAAATTTTATAATCCAAAAATTATGTTCTTGATATAATTTTGTAAAGCCAAAGGAAAATACAATAGGAACCAAGCAGGTTGCCCAAACTGAAAGTAAAACTGAAACAGTGTGGTGAGTGCCGGAGGGGTTGGGGCCAGCAGCACACAACCAACAGGCCGCTAGATGGGCAGGAACCATGAGGAAAAAGGGGAGGATTTACCAAAAAAACTCTCTTATTTAACTGCCTCTTGTTACAAAATGGACCACTGGCAGAAAAGTGATGAGGAAAAGGCTGAGTATTAAATACCTTCTTTGCCTCCATTTTCAATGGTAAGGCAGAAGGATTTCAGGATAACTGGCCTCCTGAACTGGTAGATAGGGTCAGGGAGCAGCGTAGTGCCCCTGAAATCCATGAGGAAGCAGTTAGGGACTTGCTGAGACACTTGGATACTCACAAGTCCATGGGACTGGATGGGATCCATCCTAGGGTGCCGAGAGACACCTAGTATAGACACTTACTATTCAGACATGTAATTAAAGTTGGATTTTGCATATTGGTGGCATGAATTTTACAGAATAGTGATAAAAGTATTGCAGCATATTTCCATGCAGCCATAATGTTGGTATGAGGATGACTGATTGCCTTCTCTTAATGAAACTGCACAGATGAATATAGTCACAGATTGAAGCTACAATGTTTCACAAAGGATGAAATCTTTCATAGCTTTCTCCAGGGTGATTCTGTGGTCGTAGCCAACTGTTTGCTAACAATCATGGTATTGTCCTTGAATAGCAATGTAGTTTGATTTGTGATGGAAAAAGTTCTGGGTTTGGTTTTGGGTTTGTTTGGTGTTGGGTTTGTTTGGTGTTTTTTTTGGGGGGGTTGTTTATTGTTGTTGTGTGAGTTTTTTTAAATAAAAATCTATGTCATGTATATGTTAATATAAACATATAATTTCTATTCTTTTAATATCATCAGGCAATGTTGTCAGGGAGTAATATCAGAAAAGTTATCAGGTCTTTGTTTAAGTTTACAAAATGTGTACCCTGGCTTGTGAGATTTATTTGTGCACACGGTGACCAACAGATTGCATCCTTATTCCACATTAATTCACATTAATTCCAAGTCTCAGTGAGTTGGAGGAAGAACAAATCCCTCAAGCACTTTGTATCTCAGGAGGTTTACTGATTCCTGCAGCTGGTCAGCTCTGGCAGTCTGGAGAGGCAGAAGGTAAGCTGGTTCTCAAAGGAAGTCATTCTGTCTCTCAAAGAATTTGCAAGCAGACTCACAATGTAGAGAAAAAGCATTACAGCCTAGATTGGATTCAGTTATCACAAGCTTCCTGTGTCACCTTGAGCAAGTCATTCAGTCTCTGTCTTCTTCAATACACACATTTTACTATATAGAGTGAGCCTTCCTCTCAAATCTTTGTTTTTTACTGAAATGCTTTGATATACTTAATATATGTGAATCTACTGTATATTATGGTGACTTTTCCTTTGAAAATGTGGATATATGGTTAATTTTCCCCAAAGTAACTTTTAAAACCATACTTTGTAATCTTTCACTAACAAGATACTGATTATAGCAAGAATACTGACTTTCTGGTCCTTATCAATTTTTTATATGTTTTGATCTGCCACTGCATGACAGTTGTGCAATTGGAAGATATTTTGTGGTTTGCTTCTACTAAGCCAACATTTAACTTCTCTCCTCAAGGTTCACAAGAACATACCAAAGAAGGAAATAAGTTCCTGCTCACTGTAGAAATTAAAGTCAGATGTTGCGCAGTTCAAGTATCATCAATACTTATCACTTGAAGAAGCTCTGATACAGTCCACTTTGGTACCTACTGAACATCTTCCCTGCCAACAAATTATGATACATAAATATACAGCTACATAGCTCTTAGGATAAGGTTTGTTTGTTAGTTCAGTTGTCACTATTTCTCTAAGCAGAGCTCTTGCAAGGGCTATGAGAAAACATTCGGAGAGAGGTTTCAGAATTTTCTCACAGTCACTGACACTCTGCTAGTTATTTCTGCATAGCGAGCTGAAAAAGTTGTTCCAGTTTCTGATTTTCACACATTTATGTTAGGTACCAGTTCTCTTACATACAAGGGTGCTAGCAGAATGAAAAATCTACCCAAAGGCAATAAAGATATGTAAAATATAGTGACCTTCAAGGCTGTGGGTTTTCTCTCTTGGTGCTTGCTCATCTCTTTTACTTCCAAATCCTCTGGTGATGCTAGTTAGACCTAGATATTACAGGTTGTTTTGCTTTCTTCATCCTACATGCTGCTTATTGTCTGAGCTTTTACTCATAAATGGCTGTATTGAATATAGCTGGAAGGGAGGTAATTTGCTCCATAGCATCTCATGTCGTGCTGTGACTAAATCAGTGCTGATAGCACGCATGGTTTAGCTTTTTCTGGACAATGTGCACACAATCAAGGCCATCTCTGTTTCTCACCGCTGTGAGCAGTGTCAGGTTGATGTCTGTTTCTCACTCTGTCCCTCAGTGGACAGACTGGGATTTGCTCAAGAGGTTGAGAGAGAACACAACCAGGCAGAAGACCTGAAGTAACCAAAGAGATGTTCCGTGCCATGTAATGCCATGCTCAGCAATAAAATAGAGTGGAACTGGGTTTAGGGACATTAGCTATGATTTGCTCAGGAACTGGCTGGGTATTAGTCTGCCTGTGGAACATGGTGAGTGATTGCCTCAGCATCACTTGTTCTGTTTTATTTCTCTCTTCTTCCACTCTTCCTTCACTTATTAAGCAATGTTTATATTTGCCTTCAAGTTTTCTTGTTGTTCTCTTCCTTTCATCTTCCCCTGTCCACTGGGGGTGGGGGAAGTGAGTACAGAGTTGGGCCAAATTTAGCTGCCTGCTGGGGGTTAACCCACTGTAATGGGAAATTCAGATTCTGTTTCTTCATTTACTTGAGGGTGTCAACATTTTAACTTCTCACTTCCCAGGAACTTGATTTTATGGCCTCTCTGTGGCCATTTGAAGTGGAGATACATTCTGCTCATGCTGAAGCTTTTCCACTGTGCAGTGTTCCAATTTCAGCAGGCAATAAAGGATGTAAGAAAGAAGAAACACAACTTGGTTTATATTTTATAATTATAACATCCACATGAGAATGCTGCAACTGAGATTTCAATCCCTGCTCCATAGGGCTGATAAATTATGTATTATACCTTCAGTGGATAAATAAAACAATCCTTGAGACAGAAACCAAAAGTTGAACCTGGATACCTTAATTATTACATATCTATGCTCTTCCCACCACACCCTTAAGTCCTTTACATATCCACAGTCCTTAGCTCACTTTCCGTCAGAGACTGTAGTGTTGCAGCTGCTGTTGTTTACTGCAGTCTTCTGTTAAATGTAGGTTTGGCCAACACGCAATTAATAGAAATGATAAGTAGTGGCAACCCAATCTCTTATGTGGCATGTTCTTAGAATAACTATTAAATCAGACCTGTCAAGGGACTTAGGAGGAAGCATACTTTATTTCTGTTTCCTAATTAGATTTAGCTTTTCAGTTTAAGTCAGATCTGTGCCCCATCAGAATAAAAACTCTTAAGTATACAAACAATGTGTGAGTGTGTATAGGCATGTATCTATACAAGCCAGTAGAATACAGCACAATGGAGAGAGCAGTCTCTTAGAAAACAAAAAATGACTGGGGTGTTGGGGTGCCCCTGCCTGACTCAGGGTATTTGCTTCTCAGTAGGTCCTTGTGTTTGTGGTGTTGATAAACTTTTAATCGCTTAATCCAGGAAGTAATAAGAGAGAAAGCTTCAGGATAGTCTAATATAATAATAATTATCTACTTGAAAACAGTTCAAACAAGAGTAATAAACCACAGATGCTCTTAATTAAGGTAGTTTCAGGCCTGAAACTGATTTGCTGATTGACTTAATAGCTAGCTTGTCTCAGTTGTTTTTTTTGGTCCTTTTTTCATGAACTTTAGAATACTGCCTTATGTACCAGTTCCATTTTATACCACTTTGAAAAACAAAGTTTGGTTTAAAATCCTGTATGTTGGTAAGTGATTAATAGTAAGCCTGTCTGAGTTCATACTTAATTACTGTCTTCAGATGATATATTTTATGTAGGAAAAACCTTTCCTTATTGTTGCTGTTAGTCAAGTAAATCAGTTATTTAGTTTGAATCATCAGACTGTTATGACCTGGTATCCTGAGCAGGGAGGTTGTGCTAAGATTAAAGAATTCTCTTGGAGAAAATCAAAGCAAAGCAACGCCAAACAGCTGATGGAGTTTGGTTTATTAGAGCCAATGAAGGCTGTAGGTAATGGACTAGAGTAGGGAGAAAGTGAGAAGAACATCCCAGCACAGTCTTTTGTGGTAGATGCAACACATGGAACCCAGAAGTTGTAGTCCTTTTGTACCCTTTTTGTGGGAGTGTGTGGGGGTATATGGGCTCTAAATCATGGGGAGGCATGCGTAGGGGTTGAGCATCCTAGTGTAATATCTGCCATTGGCCTTTCTGTGGCGCTGTTGCAGGGGGTTTAAAATAAAGAAAGAGGGAAGCCCCTGCTTCTGCAGGAATTCTCTCTTTTCATTGTTAAGCCATTCTGCCAGGTTGTCAGCAATCGTTGAGATTTGTTGAGGTCCACTACAGTCATCACCTTGTGTATTCAGGTATGTCATATATTGTTTTTAGACGATAGAATTTCTGAGCTCTCGCACAAACTAAGACCAGTGCACTTATTTTGTAAACCCTATCTTAGTAGCAGTAACACTGAGTATTTATTTCAGGGACAGCAATAAATATTTCTTGCAAATAGTGCATGTCTGGCAACAAATCAATTTGGGAATGAGGGGATTAACATGATTAAGGTCATTACAGTTATTGCTTGTCCTTGAAGTATGAAAAAGTCTTCCCCATTCCTTCTTAAAATGTTATGTCTTGATGGGGTTTTTCCTTACTATGTAAAATTCATCTTTTTTAATTAAAGGATGTTATTTATGTGTAACCACTAATTATGTACACATGCATGATTTACCTATAAAATCCTATATTTTAAGTAGTAAGAGAAGAAGACAAAAGTAGCAATTTCTCCTATGTGGTGAACATTTTCAAAAGATACATATGCTTTCTTAATGTAGTTCTGTTTTTGAAAGTAAATATTATAGAGTTGTAAATACACATGGTGTTTTTTTTTATCCTAGTAGTAGGAGGAGTCATACAGCTGGATTGCCAGGTTTCTGAACATAGTTATCAATTGGAACTGTAGGTAGAAGCTTTCTGAATGTATCACTTAGACTCAGATGCTGCTGTTTTGTGTTGTTATAAATTCCTTGCAAATGCGATGAACTTAAGGTTAGGACAGTAGCTGTTCTTTCCTAGGGGAAGCACAGACTAGGATTTCTTGAGACTCTTGAGGACAAGAGATTTGTCTAGAGAACAGTAGTTACGGATCACTGTACAGGTTCAGAGTCATTGATACTGTAGTTGGCATCATAAACTTATTTAGGAACTGAGTAGTGCAGGTGGTGTGTAGGGCTCTGGAGACAAGGCAGACAGGGACTTCAGTTGGTGATCAGCAAATCATTTCCTAGGTGCTTTTCTGTATCTCAATCTGACCCTGTGTGCAATCTTAGGTTTGTAAATTAATTTGTAACTGTAGTTGCACTGGTGCAACTAGGTCATTATTGTTTTATTACAAGATAAATGCAACTCAGATAAATACTGGTGTCAAAGTTGTTGAATAATTGCCTTTAAATTCATACTTGATCTACCTGTATTATTATCTCCCTGCTCCTGAGGCACACTGACGTATTTGATGGCTTTGGAAACTAGTTAGCTCGTCTGCACTATAAGGAGGAGAAGCAGAGGAAAGGGATTTATCTGTAATTCTTTTTTTTTTTAATTGTTGACCCATTTATAGCTGAAGCATTTGAATTTACTAATACCTGGCCCATCTTTATAAAATAAAGGAAAAAAATAATTGATAGGATTGTGGGAGAAGGCAGGGTATAAAATAATTTAGAAGAGTAAATGGGGATCTCTGGCATACTGAGTTATTTGTGCAACTCATTCATATGAGATATTTTTGTGAGAAATAAAAACGCTTAGAGTGTGATTCATCTGACCAAACAGAGAGAGTTGAAGTGTAGTAAAGGTCCACTTAAGAGGTAATCACTTTAAATTTCCTTTATATGTAATAAAGATAAACTAAAAATGTGATTCAGCTTGCTTAATGTAGATACCAAAATAGGTCACATGAATCATAAACTAAAATATAGTGTTCTCCATTGACTACAAAAATATTTTGGGATTACTAACTCACATACTTGAACTACAATTACACTGTGACCATTCTCAGCTCTTTGAGGCAGAGACATTTAAAAATATAGCTCAAACCTAACTGAGACTTCTTTTCTTTTTTTTTTTATTTTAATAAATGCATTTATTCCTTGCACTTTTTATGAATTCAGTACCCTGTTTTAGGGAGTAGTTGGTAGATGCTAGCACCATTAGGGCGGAATTTGCACCTACATGGTGTGACCAGGATGCTGGATTTCTTCTTCCAGGGGGTTCTGTTGCTTTGCACTCCATCTTCCCTTCTCCATACCAGAAAAGTAGATGTACTTATGATATTCACATAAAATGGGTTTTGTTGCTCTGATTCTGGTTGCTTGGGCAAGCAAAAGACTGACTGGAAGTTACCCCCCAGCCCCTTTTACCCAGTGCTGATTGCACACCTTCTTGTCCTTTTTGCTGTTTCTTAACCCACATTCCTTCTTTAGACCTCCATTTGTGTCTCCTCTTACTCAACCTGATATAACTGCTTTTTCCCTAGTGGTCCCAGTTTTGCTATATCCAAGCTTACGTTTGATGTTTTGATACTGTTATGGAGGTAGCCTTGGCTTTACATACCACTGCTAATGTGGCTGCTTACATACTGATAGCTATGGAAGACCATACCTTTAGAGTATCCTCGCCCCTCCTGTCAAGTGTCTGTGAAGTCCAGCTGCTTCACCTGTAACTTTCCCTTTACTACTTGTGAAATCCAACCATCCTCCACAGCTCAGGCCTTACCTTTGGTCAGATTCTCACATGCTTGTCTGCCACATCCACCAGTTCTTAATATCAAGTCCTGTAGTTTTTCACATTCTGTTCAGTTATCTCAATATCAAGCTAGAGCCTCATTAACATTTACTTATTTACAGTCCCCATATTTTTGAAGGTCTGTTACTGAAAATGCGCCACTAATATGCCTTGGGTATAATCCTTTTCATCCTCCACTGAAAGGTCTCTGTAATAGATACTGTTGGAGTCTGTCTTTTTGAAGCCTCACTTTCTGATACGGACAAAATAAAAATCACTGTTGTCCTGATGTGTATGTATATTTCAGTAACATTTTCTTTTTCAACTTCTCAAATTCTTTTTTTTTTTTTTTTTTTAATTAAATATCAGTCTAGTGACTTTTTAATCAACAGGAAAGATTACAAAGTTTCTGGTTTAATGGTTTCCGGTGCACTTTAGGTTTTTAAAAAAAAACCCTTTCCTCCTCAAAATGACCTTTGTTCTGTTTCTGGCATGCACTCCACGGTCTTCAAATTCATATGTAGGCACAAATAGATTATCACCCTGTGATGAAAGATGCTGTGACTTCTGGACTTAAAAACATTTTGTGAAGCGGTTTTGAGCCCTTCAGTGCTTTAGTCATCTGCATGAATTCTCATACCAGCATAAAGTGGCAGAATTCAGCTCCTAATCTTTCATTCTTGAGCAATTTAAAAATGTGCGTGCTTTTCATCATATAAAGCTGCTTTTCTGCATCATAAGTATTGGCAATGAGTAGAAAAAAGCGCAAGAACTGGGGTTTTTTTTTGTTTGTTTGGGTTTTTTTCCTGCAATATACAAGCCAGCCACTCTGAGGTCTGACCATTCTTTATTATAATATCATATGGTATTATTTTCAAAATATAGGGAAAATCCCTGTTGTACTTGGAATTCTAATTTTCTTACTCTTTCCATTGTTAAAAGTTATTCCTGAGATTTGGCATATTTGTAACAGCTTATAAATATTTTTTGCAATTGTACTGACAGTTGATATACTTAAATCAGAACTTACTTTTGGGCTGAATAGTCTTCACCTTGGATTATCCCTAAGTAAAGGAAATAAATTTAAAAAAATACTCATTTAGGACTCATGGTGTTTGGAGGGAAGGGAATTCTTGACATTTTTGCGAAGAAATTAATTCAGTAATGGATATTGTGCTGCCTTGATGCCTCTTTTACGCTTTGAGGAATCCCAGAGGACACTGATTCAATTTCAGAAGCATTTGAGCGTTCCTTTGTTGTAATAGGCATAAAAGGAATATGAAGAAACCTTTGCAATTCTGCAACCTTCAGCTCTGAAAAGCCATAAGAACTTTTATAGTGTTTCAGAGCAAGAGTCTTGTTTGTCCGGCTAGGTATGAATGGATGCCTAGGAAAGAAAAGGTAAAAGTATGTAAAACTTGCCCCTTATAGTCTCCCAGCCCTTGTCTGAGAGGGTGATGAAGTGAGACACTGTCTCAGTCCAGAGAGGGAAAGAGACTCAGTTCTTTTGAATATTCCTGTGTTATGAAATTAGAGGCACAAATGAGGTCAAAATATCAACAGTGAGGCTATTTATTAACAGAATAAAGTGGATGGATCAGAAGAGGAGAGAGAGAGAAGGAGAAGAGGGAGAGAGAAGTGGAAAGGAATTGTTACCACACCCCCTCAGATGCTGTCTGAATGTGCAGGAGCTGTCTTGAGAAACTGAAAATGTGAGTTGAGTTTGGAAAAGGATTATAAAAGCAACAAGAAAGGGTCCTAGAGATACAATGGAAGGAAGAGTAGGGACAAATATGGGCATTCTGGTGTATGGGGCAGGGAACCTGGTGACAGAGGACATGGAAAGTCTTGAGGTATCAAATGCCTTCCTCACTTACCTAGATTAAGCTGATGGGAAGAAATCTCATTTTGATTCTTTAACATGCTTTACTTTTGTGTAATTTTATTCTTTTCAGTAAATTGCTTTTGCTTCTCTTGTATGTTTCTGTTAAATTTTAATTACAATGCAGTGAGGAAATTGTTTATTAGAGCTGACATTACTCTTTGTTGTGTCAGACTGGGTCAATAGAATCCACTGTTCCTGTTGCAGGTGGTTTTGTTTAGGATCCCTACAGAGAAAGTAAGTGTAAACCATCCTTGCCTGTGGTTTCCTTCTGATGTATCTAGAAATCTGAGCAATTTGTTAATCATGCGATATTATTTAATCAACAAGGCAAATGCTATGTGGGTGTTGCATTTTTATTGAACTGCACATAATCGATGTGAGAGAAGCAAAGGAAAACAACATCAACATTGCTGAATAGAACATTATTGGTTAGTGAACGGATGAACTGTTTTTAAAGAACAAAAAAAGATTGAGTTAAATTGGTTATGTGAAAATCCTATTGTATGAAAAAAGGTTTAACCTGCCATTAATATACATGATTACCTTTATGAACATATTTTTCATTATCACTGAGATCATGAATTTTGTCTCTTTATTTTCAGTATTATTCCTTGATGAGTCCAGCTAGTTGATAGCAAATATATGCATAAGTATTCATTGTTCATTGTTACTGCCTTCTCATCAGCTGTATTTCTTTTTCATCTTCTGGGACAAAGAAAAAAAAAATAAATACATTTTTTCCCTTTCCAATTCTACCATGACAAATACTGCATTTCCTCTTAATGTGCTAGCATGTGGGAAAAAAAGCCCCAGATGTTGTAGGTGGAAGACTGCCTTTTTACTTGTTGAAATGATTAAGGGCTTATCCCAAATGTAGACAAGATAGCTTCTGTTGCTGAAATCATAGCATCAGCTCAGCATGTTTTGTTTTATTTTCCTTTTATGGAGAGATTATAATTTTTGTTAAAATAGGTTTTTTTTCGATTGAGAAGAAACAGACACACTTTCTGGCCCATCACTATTAATAGATTTGTTATTTTGTCAAGCCAGTGCTTGACAAAATTTGTTTTTATCTAGTTGTCATAGAATCAGTCAGGCTGGACAAGACATCAGAGATGAGTCCAACCTATTACCTAACACCTCATGACTAACTCTGCAATGAGCTGAATTGATTTGAGAGACTGAACAGGTTTTTAGTGTGATCATTGGGACATCTTAAATTCTGCAGTGCAGCTATGGCCAAGTAATTTATAGTATTCTGTGATCAGGTGTTGTCCTCATAACTACTCCATTGGCAGCTTCAGGCATTTAGCTTTTCATTTAACAATATAAATGTCACTTGGAGTGTCAATAAATACTGGCAAATCCCTGAAAAGGTCAGATAGGTTCTATAACTCAAATATCTGTCCAGTGCTAATGGCTTCTCATGGTTTTGTGTGAACACTTTAAAATAAACAGCCTTCCATCAGGCTCTTGCAACTTTCTTTAAAATACAAGCCTTTCATACACATTCATACATATACACATATATATGTGTATATGTTTATATTTCTGTGTGTGTTCCTGTTGGTATATTACAATTTTTATTGATCAGGTTCACAATATTTTTTAAAAAGGCAAACCCAGAAACATTTAAAGGTGGGAAAATAGCATAAAAAGGACTAAGCTATCAAACAAGAAGCTGAATAGCCCTTGCCCAGACAACCCCAGCCACACTGCTGCAGAAATTATTTCTGGCTTGTGTTTGTCCTTCTGCAATTTTTATTGGTATGCACTCCATGCTGGAGTTAGAAATAGGCTTCTGCAGTAAAGTATCTTCTTGTATTTGTCCAAATTGCCTAAATTTAATTTTTGTTGCTTGTTTGTTAGATCAGAAGAGAATAAATAGATTCTTTAAATATGAGTTACATTATGTACATCCATATCATATATATGCATTATAAATGTGAAATATGAGTCCTGAGGCTGCCCATCATATGTATATAAAGGAAAAAAATACAAAGATAAGAGGTGATCATATAGTGTAAAACCAGGGGTGATAAAATCTTCCTAGCTTTTCTCGCCCATCCCAAATACACCTCTAAAAGAGCATGTGGACATAGCTGTAGGTTAGTTTATAGTTAAATATAATTACATAAAATTAATTTAAATTAGAAAATAAGATACCATCCTCAACACATTTCAGGAATCAGAGAGTAATTGCAATTTATGTTTGTTTTTTTAAGAGATCCCTTTTAAAGTATTTGTAACTACATCATCTCTTCATTTGGTAGCTTTTATTTAATTTAACCAATGATTACATGGCTAGTGGGGATGCATCAATTCAGGAGAATAAATAGCTAATCAAAAGGATATATTTTTCCACATTTTGTTCATTATGAATTTTATGTCTTGAGATGTAGCAGACTAGAAAAGACAGATGAAATACCTGCAAGGTTTCCCTTAATGTGTCAGTGCAGCTTCTTCTACCCTGGGGAGAATAAAATCACTCAGACCTTGAGCTGATTCATTCACAGTACTATTTTCAGCAAGAAATAGCAATTATATGTTATTCTCCAGGTTCTGGAAGTCTGACATTTCAGTTATGTATGGTACAAGACCAGACAAAGTATTCATTTAAACAGATTTAAATCCAGTATGATTTTGTCTGTCCCAAGTGTCTATGTAATGTCCAGCAGATTTTTCACAAACTGCTTGAAAAATGAATACTTTTCCCTCTATTAGGTGGTCTGAAGTGGTCTGAAGCCCTGTTTTCCTACATTTGTTGAGGGTTGGTTTTCGTGATCATTTCTTACCTCTGCACATGTTTTTTGCATTTTGTTCTACTGTTACCTTTTGTTTACAATAATAATATTCTGTCTTTGATGTCAGTAGATTTTTGTGAGGTTACTGCTTGCTTTTTGCCAGTCTGAGATTTTTATAAACTTCTGTGTATATATATTTTTTTATGTTTTTTTCTCTTGGACATACAACGTGAGGTCTGCACTATCTAAACACGTTTCTTACACTTGCAGAGAATCAAATCAGGGTAACCTAGTCTTTACAATTACAGAGGGGGACCCTGCGCATGGGTCCATGCTTCTGCCATAGAGATTATCTGGGTCAGGAAGTCCTGCAGTAGCATCTTTTCCTTTTCTTTTCCCTTTTCAGAAGTTATGATCCATGTATGCCCTCTTGGGCACAGACAGGCCAGAGATGAATTGTGGTGTAGAATTTGTATCAGAAATAGATTTTATTGGGAAAAGCAATTTTGATAATATTGTTCCAGTATTTGGCAATTTTTATCCTGAAAATGACATGGTAAAAATGTTTTTTTCTTCAAAATGGAGCTTCTTTAAAAAATAGTCTATGATAATTCTGTACATTTTATAGTATTAGCATGTGTTAGTACTCCTGACTTACCATGATACCAGACAGAATATCATACCAGACCAATACAGAAGTATTCTATGCCATATAGATCATGCTCACTATGAATTGAAAAGTTCACTGGAGGTGGTCTCTTCTCCTAATGGTTGCCATCTGTGGAGGGTCTTGTCTTTCATTCTGTTCACATGACTGAATTGTGATCATCACACTTTCACTGGAGCTTTGGTGCTCGCAATACTTGACATCCAGCATTTCCTGCTGGGAGCTCATAGCTCATGACCACTGCATGGGCTGAGTATAGTTTTGTGTAATCTATATTAGTATTGCATCTTTTTCAGTGATTAATGCAGAGTTGTAATACGCTCGACAACCATTGGGCTAGCTGTAGCGCGCAGTTGGATTTGTTGTTGTTGTTATTTCCTAATATAATGAACAAAAAGATAATTTCTTTCTCTGTTGAGACACGGAGAAAGACCAAAATGCTTCAGCTTAGGCTTAAAGATCAAAGTCCATTGAGGTGGTGGAAAGCAGTCGTTCTCATTGTTCTTCCGCTGTCTGTAATACTGGTGCTGAATGTATGTTCGCCTTTGAAGTATCATATTTTAGCTATTTCAGCTCAATGAGTACAGTTAACTGCATTGCTTAGATATGCAGTGTAATTATGAACCTTTTATCTTTGCCTTCTTGACTGCCAAGGTTAAAAGCTTATATAGGTGCCAGAGTTCAAATTAATCAATTGTTTTTGTATTTCCAACCTAAGAGTTTGTGAAAGACTAAAACAAAAATACTGCAAAAGTGAATGATCAAGACTGTTTTAGAAGCTGTTACTATAACAGCTGTGTCTGTTTTCATACTGATTATGAGATGTGATTTAATAATAAAACAGTACTAAAACCTGAGGAAAAAAAATGAATGAAAATGCAAGACAAAACTTGTCCTCTTCAGTATTAAGTGCAGCTTGTAGCCAGGCAAAACTAAGAAACTGGCATCAGCTTCTGCCCTATTGCACAGGGAGCAAGCAATGCTCATTACTGCCCTTAGAACCTGCACCAATCAGCCCTGCTCACAATATCTGAATGATGTGGCAAAACTGATTTTTAAAACTTATTATCCAGACTACAGTAAGCTGTGGACAGCTACTGCTGCTGTTTTCATTTAGACAGTTTGGTGATTTGCTGTGTTAAAAAATAAAACAAAAGAAAAGAACCCAACCAACTTTTAGAGGACTCAATTGTAGTACACAGTTCAGTGTGGGAGTGATGGCTATTCAGAAGGCTAAACATTGCTCTTCAGCAAGAGTACTCCAGAAGTAATGTATATTCACCATCCTACTACTTGTGTGTGCTTAAATCCTTTTGATGATGCTTCTTCTGAAAAATCTATTCATCTTAACATTTCATGATAAAACACTCTAGGCTAGGAAATTACTTGCTCCACAGAAAACAGGAAAGATAGCACACACACCCCGACCCCCACCCAAATAGTACACTTATGTCATGAAATGGCAAATATTTCTTACATGTTTTGAAACTGTGTGGTTAGTCACCTGTCATCAACTGCTCAATTCAGTGTATATTGATTGAACAAAATATAAATCCAGAACGATGCTTTCTGATTATCTTGAATTATAAAAGCTGTAATTGTTGATTAGTAATTATAACTCTATTTGAAAGAAGAAAGTGTCTAGGAATACTGGTATCCCAGAGTATGCTTTCACACAGTATTGTAACAGTGATGTAATAATTCATATTCAAAAAGACATTATCTTTGTTCAGTAGAAATTTAATTTCCTAGTTTCTATTACATTCTCCTTGTTTAAACACATGAGAGCTTATCAATTACCTTTATGTCCTTGGAACTAGAGGGGTATTCTCCAAAACATTTCTGCTAAATGACAGCCCACATGTTTTGAACAACTAGCTAGCTGTGTGGAAGAAGTGCTGAGGAGTTTTTTTTGGTTTGGGTTTTGGTTTTTTGTTTGTTTGTTTTGTTGTGGTTTTTTTTGGCCAGATTTTATTTAAAATAGAGGTAAGGTTTTAATATTAAATAAATATTATAAATAAATATAAAACTAAATACTTTGACGTTCCACTCTGATTCTCTATTTAAAATAATGACTTGAGAGAAATAAACCTAAAAAAGAAGTGATGTTTTCTCTGATTTTTAATAATCCTCTTGGATATTTAGCTGACATTCATACAGACTTTCCTGATTACCATTTGTTGTGTATATTGAAGGAGAGTTGATAGCAGGAACTCTTGTTCTGTGTTTAAAAAAAAAAAAAAAAAAAAAAGAATTTGCTTGTACTTTGAAGAACATCAGTATTAGGAAATTACATTTCAAAGAAATTGAAACAGACTTTTGTATGTGTCCCAAGGTGTAATACATTGAAAATATTAATGTTTCCAATTAAAATCTTAATTGCTATATTGCTTCTTAGTGGGAGATAACATATTTCCATCACATTGATTTTAATGGATTATTTTGCTTTATGAAAAGCCTTTTTAAATTAAAAAAATTAAATAAATCTTCTCTGAAGAAAGAATAATTCCCTGGTAGTAATTTTATTTCTGATGCATAAAAATAAATACATCTCAAATGTAGAAGACACAGTCTCAAGCTGTGCCAGGGGAAGTTTAGGCTCAAGGTGAGGAGAAAGTTCTTCAGTGAGAGAGTAGTTTGCCATTGGTATGGGCTGCCCAGGGAGGTGGTGGAGTCACCATCCCTGGAGGTGTTCAAGAGGGGATTGGACATGGCACTTGGTGCCATGGTCTAGTCATGAGGTGGTCTAGACCTGTGGTGACAGGTCGGACTCGATGATCTTTGAGGTCTCTTCCAACCTTGGCGATACTGTGAAATGCATAAATTTGTACTAACTTTGAACGCAAAACATTGAAGGTGTAATTTTATTAGTTTGTTTTGAAGAGAGGTAAGTGTGCAGAAAGATATATCACTTTCAATAATTCTACATTTTAAAAATTCTAAGAAAATGGTGACTGGCTGCTTTTAGAATCTTTTAATTTGGATGTTGCAGAAAATTTCAGGAGGAGAGTGTTTTTATAATGTGGTCTTAGAATTAGAAATCGTGTACTGACCAGAGATCTGCACATTTGTTTGGATGGTATTCTAGCTGAAACTTAGTAGCTGTGATAGTTACTACATTTCTTTCAAGCCTAGAGAAGAAAGGGAGTATTATGGGAGAATATTATTATCATAGGAAATTGCTGCAAAATTAGTTGAAATTATATTATTTTCCAATGTCTGTCTTTGGAGTGCTGAGATTTTAAACTGGCAAGTAATTCTAAAGAGTAAGTGTAGTATGTAAGATGTAGCACAGTGATTTCTGTTGTGGTGTGTTTTGGTTTTATTTGGATTTTTCCTCCTAATGTGTCAGGTCACTATCTTGATCATGCTTACATGGACACTGCATTTATCAGCAGACAAACTTCTAAGTTTGGAAAAGGGTAAACAATATGAACCTGTAACCTGTTGTGCATTATATCAACCTACTCCTCATCTCCTTGAGCTGATTCTGTGACATCTAACAAATTCTGTTCTCATAATACAAAGTTATTGTATCTTTATTTCATTAGAATTCATTGAGGATTTCAGTATATAAAACATGGAAGTAAATCATAAAGCGAAATTTATTTCAGGCTCTATAAAAGCACATTGACCTCTTTTCCACCACTATATTTGGTGGAATGAAAAAGGTGAAAGAGATGCTGTGTTTAAGTCTGGAATTACACAAAATACTCAAACTCAAATTTCAGACAAGTATGTTAAAATAATGATTTTTAAAAATTCACTATTGCTTTCTATTATATTGACATAAGTTTTCTTCAGTCTTGGCCGAATGAGCAGAAACACTGAAAAGGCAAATATTATACAACCTGAGATTTTTTAGAGTTGGGAGATAGTGCTTAGAGAGACATCTTTGAAATGAGATACATAGATCACATAGATTTATACTGTTTTAAAAGTTAGTCTGTGTAATTTGTCTGGCAGTACATTAGTTCACATTTTAAGGTTATCCAATTTGAAAAGCAGTGCAGTCAGCAAGTACAGTTAATGGCTGGCTGGATATATAGATAGATGAAGTGTATGAATTGCTGTGATACAGAAGAAAAATTAAAATCAGACAAAAGTCAAAATAATTCCACAGTTTTGAGTTCCAGAGGATTATTTTGCCACCATGTATGTGAGGTTTACAGACTATTGCCAAGCTATTACAGGGACTGTTTTGTTCTCCACGGAAAACACGGTTCAAGTTACAAAACTCTGGATTAATTTAGAAGCCAAAGACATAGCTTTAATCCATCACTGTGGGACATGCTTTCATCAAAGCGAGATTAAATCAAATTTTGCCAACCTGCAAGGCACAAATAATAGAACACTTGTTAAAAAGTAGATCTCTGCTTATAGAGAAAGATCAGATCTTGTTACTTTAATTTAGAGTCTGAAATTTAAGCCTTGCAGGGAAAATGAAACCTGTTTAAGAACATTTTCACTACAAAGTGTTCATTGCTGTAACTAGATTTGGGTTTAAGTGAAACTGTTCTTCGGGCATGGATATGAGAGACTCCATGAAGGCAGACACAGTGGAAATTTAGATCAGTGATTCTTATTAAGTGAGGCTGCTGTTTCTCTTAGTCCTTTTTTTCCCCATTGCCATTTGAAATAAAGTAAGGCAGCTAAATTACAATTCAAAGTGAACTAATTAAAATACTATCCTTTATTTGAATTTACTTCTTTCCCAGCAGTGTAAGCTAATGTAGAAAACCTAGGTTTTGTAGAAGAGCTACGAGTGAAATAATAAGGGACAAGCCACATCAATACAAAATTGGTTTGGTGGAGTGAAATCATTCATTGATGTAAGATCTGTGCTCAAGTACACATAAGCAAATTCTTTAAAAAAAAAAAAAAAAAAAGGACTAAGACTTTTCTCAGCTGAATAAACGGAGTATGTTTGTGCACTGAAAAGGATTATATTTGTGTCTTTGCACCAGTGGGACAGATTTTGGCATACTGCTTTCAAAAAACAAATCCAAGTTTTTACTTTAGTAATGAAGCTAGCAAACAGGACATTTGTGACATTTTGTAAGTTGAAATGGCAATTAACTTCTTTTTCAACTGTGACACCATACTATAGCTGCTGGATGACATTAACTTGCTTTTTATTTATTTTTGGTGGTTTTGTGTATGCTATACTCAATCCAAACTGATTCAGCTGCAAATCTAGATTAAAAGCAGATAGTGTAAAATCTAACTGTATATTCTTCACAATCTGCTTTACACAACTATATTTCTGCCCACTTTATCAGGAAAAAACCCCACTAAACCAGTTCTGGAGCTAATCATATATCATATCAATACTGGTTGATTGTAGGCTGAACATGAGCCTGCAGTGTGCCCAGGCAGCCAAGAAGGCCAATGGCATCCTGGCTTGCATCAGGAACAGTGTGGCCAGCAGGAGCAGGGAGGTCATTGTGCCCCTGTACACTGCACTGGTTAGGCCACACCTTGAGTACTGTGTCCAGTTCTGGGCCCCTCAGTTTAGGAAGGATGTTGACTTGCTTGAACGTGTCCAGAGAAGGGCAACAAAGCTGGTGAGGGGTTTGGAACACAAGCCCTATGAGGAAAGGCTGAGGGAGCTGGGGTTGCTTAGCCTGGAGAAGAGGAGACTGAGGGGTGACCTTATTGCTCTCTACAACTACCTGAAGGGAGGTTGTAGCCAGGCAGAGGTTGGCCTCTTCTCCCAGGCAGCCAGCACCAGAACAAGAGGACACAGTCTCAGGCTGCGCCAGGGCAGGTTTAGGCTGGATGTTAGGAAGAAGTTCTACACGGAGAGAGTGATTGCCCATTGGAATCGGCTACCCGTGGAGGTGGTGGAGTCACCTTCACTGGAGGTGTTCAGGAGACGACTTGATGGGGTGCTTGGCTGTATGGTCTAGTTGTTGGGTGGGTTGGATTGGTTGATGGGGTTGGACGCGATGATCTCGAAGGTCTCTTCCAACCTGGTGTATTGTATTGTATTGTATTATTGTATATCCGTAAATCAATGTCATTGCAGTGTTACATTGGATTTCAAAAGACGCACAACCTTTGGGAAATGTTGGGTAAAAAAAACCCGTAAACCAAAACAAAACAACCAACCAATGACAACAACAAAACCTGAGCACAACAAAAAGATCAAAAAAAGGGAAAAAAATAGATTAATTGATATTTGTTGGTTTATTGTTTCTTCTTATTTAAAAAAAATATTTTAAATCTTTCCTCAGACTTTGATTCTGATTAAGGAGGGAGAAAAACCCAGTGCGTGGTTTATTGGGGTTCTCTGCAGATCTCTGTTATCCCACTATGGGAACTATATTATTTTTTTCTCTAGTAAATTAATAGTATAAATTTTTCCACTTAAGCCCTATTAACTTAGGATGAAGCATCTATAACATTTTCTCAATATATATAAAAACTTGTACTCATTTTGAAGTTATCAATGAAAGTAGGTGTCCAGCATAACCACGTTGAGAAGGTAAATTAATCACTCTTCTTATAATTTTAAAAGAGGGGTGAATGAGAAACAAAGGAAAAGATAAATTAAAAATAAAAAGAAAGATAAAAATAATAATAAATGAGAAATGCACCGTAGAATAATTTAGGAACGGTACTAAGGTGATGAGAAACCCACTGAAGCCTTAGTTTATGTGTCACAAAACTCTTATTCTCAATGTGTAACATGAATGGAAGGAAACCAAAACCCCACAAAAATACTACTTATAAATTATGGCTTTAAAGGTGATGAAGCTAGCTAGATTATTTTCTTGTTACTTTTCCTCACACAGAAATAACCTCTGTGTTACATGAAAAACATGAACAGAAGAAAAGAAAATTGTCTTTTCATTTCCATTAACTTCAATTACTTTGCTATATGCTCCAACAGAGATTGTTTCCAGTTGGTTGCAGTTCCAAATGGTGCTGAGGATATGAAGTACAGAGCCAAAAGGAAAATATCAGAATGAGCAGGAGATTTTTTAGCTATACAACTAAACTCACTGAAAGTAAGATCAGAAAGGAAAAAATCCATATTAAGTAAGGATCTTACTGAGAAATTAAATATGTCCTAGGAGGTTAAGCTATGTATAGGGACAAATGCAGACTTGTTAATAGGAATGTGTAGACTGGAAGAACTTGGAATTTTGCATTCGCTTCATATGGAGTTCCCAAAGTAGGATGGAACAAAATCATCTCCATGCTACAATTAGGCAATGAAATCAAGTACAGTGGATTTTTAGTTAATCTATTAACATGGGGATGAATCCATTAAGAATAATAGGAAATGCAGTCCTTATATTTGTGGGCAGGCAGAGAAGTGTTTTTAACAATTACTGGTGCTGAGTCCATCTGCAGTCCCGTTGAACACATTGAAGGAAAACATGATCATCCACATTGGGTTCAAAGAGAAAATGAAGTCCAGGGTATCTGTACTGGAGTATAAATCACACATTAAGCAAAACTCTTTGAGACAGAATTAATCTCAAACTAACATTCTCACCTTGCCGAACCTAAAGGCAAATATTTTTTCCTCTTGCTTTATCGTTTTTAATGGATTCTGATTTTAGCTGTGAGTGGACACCATCTACACATGATGTATGTACAGCAAGCACAGCAAATATGCCACTTTAAAGAGGAAACTGTCTAGATGAGGATGTATGACTAGTGAAAGTCTTCAGAGAATTTAAGCATAATCTTATTTATGAGTTCCAGTAAGGACCTTTGGACAAAATGCATCATTCTGCTATTGCCATATGGTCATGTTACAAAAATCAGGAGACATGTTAAAGCACAGGAATATTAAAAATGAACCTAGAGGAACCTTTGAAAATTGCATTAATAGAACACTTTTAACAATAAATATTTAAGGGCTGACTTTGTTAGCTCTAAAGTGAATACTGAAAGGAACTACACAAAATAAAATACTTTGATTATCAGTTGCTAACCAGTAGGATGCAGTGTGATTTAGGTTACCTATAGTTTTTATAGGTGTGGTAGTTTTCTGGAATCTTGAAGGCAATGAGCATCTTGGCTTGATTCACTTGCCCCCAGACTGATTAAGTGCTGTATACCGTTGTAGATACACTAAGATAATCCTGCTCGGTCTTCAGGTGCCACTCCACTCTCCTAGGTCCTTTATAATATCCTGTTAGCCACATGCATCTGGAGTCGTGCTTGCTGACTATGTTTAGCTGACTGCACTGAACAAATCTGTAGAAAGAGAAAGGGTTCCTATTAGTTTTGTGTCAGGATTTGCAGACTAGTTTCCTATGTTGGCAAACATGAAGCATCATAAGTGTGTTAGAGTGTGGCAGTTTAGGCTGGGTCCCTCCTGTTCCTGCCACATAAGTTACGCCTCCAGTGTCCAGAGTGTCCAACCCCTATAAATCCATCTGCAAAGTCTTTCTCTTCCTCTTTCTTCCCTCTATGCTCCCATGGGAGATGCTCCCTATCAGGTAATGGTGGAGGAGTATCTCAAGGACTCTTAGGCCTGGCTAGGCCTAACGTCAGGAGGATAAGGTGGGGGCACTCTCAGACCTGGCCAGCTGAGACTAGCCTGCCAGTGGAGGGGAGGGAAGAAAGAGCCCTGAGGGTTTTGGTTATACCCTCAGGTGGGGAGAAGGGAACTGTTGGAAGGCTTTTGGATGTGCTGTTGGGGACACTGTATGCTTTGGGATTCTTTTGTCACTATGCTTGTAGCTTCTGTGAAACACTTGCTGCTCTTCCATTTAAACTTTCCATCATTTTTGCAATCCATTTGTGTGAGTGTCATTCTTTTGCCCCTTTGAAGGGGTAAGAGAGGATCTGCCTGGTCTCAAATCAGTACATAGAGGTATGTTTGAGTAGCTGAATCCTACCCCCAATGGGTGAAAAGGTCTATAGGCGCCAGTGACTGACATTGCATTCAATCGAAATAAAGACCCCGAGTATGCAGGAACATACCTACCTGAAGTATTTCAGCCTCAGAGAAACTTTCATGTGGGCAATGATGATCACAATTGTGATAGCCAGCAGCAAAGATGAATTACTGAAAAATGCACTAGTAAGAGACTGGAATGCCTGTTGTAATTTTGTTCATATGTGGTTAAGGAAAAACCAAGTCAGATCAGTATAGGTTTTATCTTGCTGTTTATTTACAGAGGCTCTAGAAGGCTGCTAGAGTGGTCAAGGTACTAGAGATTGCCAGAAGATACTGAAAATGTAACCACAAATTAAATTTTGTCTCTCTAAGTGTATCAGAGATAAAACCCCAAAAAAGTAAATAATCTAATTAATTAAAATAATGCAATCGAAGAAAAACTGTATGTAAGCATACTGTAATAAAGTAAGTGCTAGCTAGAAATCAGTGGAAGTTCCAGAGCTAACAAATAAAGCAAGTACTGGGATATTAAAATCTTGAAAGGGGAAAAAAATAAATAAATTTTAAAACAGAGGTTGATTGACTTAAGGTAACTACAGATATGGAGGCAGGACTGGACACAAAATCTTTTCTGCTATATTCTGCATTGCTCTAAGAAAATCTAGCAACCATTATGAGTTGAGAAACTATTTTTTCCACTTGATAGTGTCATTTTTGTGATTGTGTATTGTATTGACTCTCTTTACAACTGCATCAATATTAATAAAAATGTCAATCTATACTTCCTGGAGATACCCATGTTTAAGAGCTTTCACATACTATTTCGTACTGTGTTTCCATCTTGTAGTAGTTTATTTTAAAAAGCACAAACCAATTTCTTTAAAATTATTTGCATATTGCATCCCAACCTCCCTTTATGTAGCCTTCCACTTGAATGACAGTAGATAATTTTGAATTTGTTATAGTCAGTCAGAGCCTTGTCAGACTTTGCAACAGTGCATTACAGTTAACGGAAGAGTTAATGTATAAACAATCTGAATGCTGCTTCACAAATTGTTTTTGCACTGCTTCCTTCTGAAAGCACAGAATATACCGTTGTGATCAATATTTGCCATAACAAAACTAATTCAAAATCACATTTTCATGATGCTTTTGGCATACAAAGCATATGGATTCCTAAAATGAAATTATAAATTGAGCTATTTACATAAATTTGTAAATTTAATAATCTAAATGATAAAATTATTTGAAATATGAAGACAAATAAAAATTCTGATTTTTAACAAAAGTAATTTCACAGATCAGCATGTACTAGGGTAAGTCTTTTCTTGCAATCCAAGTCATTTGTTTTGATTCCCACCCCTTAGATTTCCACAGGCCAGCTATACCAGTGTTAAGTATTTGCAGTTGGCTACAAATGCCAAAGGCATTCTGGATTCTGCAGTAAAATGACAGATCAGAATGATACAATGAGAAGACAGTTGAATGAACATGTGGGACAATTAGTGAATTTGTACATCACTTACCCAGATTTGCACTTTATGTAATGAATTTTTAAATGCATATGTTTAGCAAACATGTAAGTGTAAATTTGACTTTCTTGTATATGCCTTAGCAACTATACAAGCTGTATTAAATTGAGCTGGTGCATAAAAATCTTTATATAACCTTAGGCGTTCACATAACTGTTTATGTTTTGGATACATTTCCAATGGAGTCTTGCAATACAAAGTATAGGAGCTGGCAGTTATGTCTTCTGCAGAAGTTAGAGATCAATCAATCACCTTACTGCTGCACAGCTTTTTCTTCTCCTTCATATTGATCAGCCACACTTGTTTTCAAATTGTTGAACCAATATAACATAGTTAAATTGAGGCCAGTTGTTTTTAACTTCTATGCAATTTCAAATTAATTTCTTTTGGAATGAAAACAAAAACATCTACTTTTTTCTACCTGTAAATATTCTATGTAGTTAAAGACAGTATCGTTATGTAAATAATTTTTTTTTTATACCTCAGAGTATCACAAACATTATGCTGTGTTTGCTGAAAAACTGTTCTGAGGTTCTGAACGAAACTTACTTAAATTTCCTTTCTCACGCTATAAAAAGCATTCCCACATCTTCCTCATATGATAAGAGCTTCAGTGATTTCTTCACTTCTCCTTGAATATATACTTCTTATACTGTAAATAGTTTAATCTTCTAATTTCTCATTATACACCTGCATTATTTTCCAATTCCTGTGTATTCATCTATCTAAGCAAATTTTCATGTAATGAAAAAATGACTGATTTTCTTCTGTGGCTGTGATATAAATTTTCAAAATAGAGTAAGGAGAGATGGGAACAAATATATTAAAAATACACTTAATTTTCTTTTCAAGGAGTTAGAAATAGCAACCATGGTATAATAGTTACACAAATGACTAGATTTCCATCACATGCTGTAGTACATATGTGCTACAGCATTACATGTACATAGTATGCTTATACATATTTTTTTTTAAAGTTTAAAAATCAGGCTATATTTGTTAGTCTTCATGAACTGAACTTAACCATTAGCACATTGATGTGTTAGAGGTGAAAGTAAGCTAGAAGGGTTTTTCTGCTTTTCCCCCCCTATTTTATTATTATCTAAAAATTGAAATAGAAGTCTAAAAAAAATTTAAAATCTATCTATATTAATTTGTCAGATAGTCATGGTTCTGCAGGCAAACTAAGAGAAAACACTGATCAGATGTTTGCCCTCCTTGCAATTTCACCAGAAAAATGCCACACAAAAATTAAAATGGTCCAGTAAAATTATTTATAGTACAGTGTCATTTTGTTATGATTCCATCTTTGTTAGCATTAAAACATTCTGACATTTCCTAATTAATGTTATTATATATGCTAATTCTTTGTAAGAGGGTTCTAAAGAGCACAGCTGAGATTTTTTCTTGTTTGCAGAGTTGCTCTCAGCAGCTGTATACCTATTTCTTCAATACAAAACAGAAAATACCAGTTAATCAAGATAACGTTTCGCTAGGGCCATTTCCAATCATTTGGTGGTTGAAATTTCCATATACCAAAAAAATGCATCTTGTTTGCATTTTAAGAAGTTTGAACTGATGTATCTTTATCACACACCTTTAACAGGATTCCTGGTTACTGTTCAGTGAGCAGCCTTAACCAGGAAACCCCTATACTAGCACACCACTGGTGAGCACCAGTTTCTGTTTGTGTAGCATGGTTATCTCTTTAGAGGAGCTCTGGCAGAAATGTTTCCTGCTTACTGGAAGGGAACTGTGCCCCTGATCACTGATTGAGGTGGCCTAGGAGTACCTGAAGGTGGCTGCAGCCCATGCCAGAGAGACAGCTGCAGAAGCGGCCGCAGTACTGGACAGGGGGTGTGCTGCCCTCTGCTGCCCCTGCTCCCTCCTCTGTTGCCAAGTCACAGCCTTCACTTTTTCCATTAATGCCAATAGACTCGACTTTGGAAAATTATTGGTTTAAAATACTAAATATAAAATAAATTTGCAGTTATAAGTTACACTGATTGCTTGTCAGTCCAAAAAAATATTTTGCCCCAAAAAGCTCTCAGAAATCTCAAGAAATATCTCTTATCACATTGAAGATAAATGCTGCATAAACACACAATATCCTGAGCATTAACCTATGCATTTCTGAGTATTTTCAAACCTACCTGTGATTTTCTTTTTCTTCATAAAGATGAGCTTAACTTTGAGGTACAACAGAACAAACAATTTTTCTAGCTCAGAGAGATTTTGGATCTCCCCCCCCTTTCTTTCTGTATTGCAATCTTTGTTGTATTGCCTTACTATTCCATATGGCATGCCTTTGGCTAGCTCTAGGAATTGTCAGAGCTTCACTCTGTGTTAGTTCCGTGATGCCACACTATAATAGCAGATTCCAGCTGAAACAGTTCTGTATTCTTTTGTGAGGAAACATGCAAGCAAATTTATTGATGTCTGACAATAAGGAAATGCTGGCACATTAGACATCAATATACTCGATTGATTTAAGGTCACCCCTAACAACTAGATAACTAAATGGAGTAACTAAAACCGGTATAAAATCAGTATTAGATCTGTATATATTTTTTGAGAAAACCCTGGCCCTAGGTTGTTTTGTCACTCCTGATGTTACATGGGTTCCAACCAAAGCAGCCTCAGTATCCAGGCTTGCAAGAAGCTGAGCACTTTGATTCCCAGTGAGGTCTGTCACTGAAAGCAGGTTATGTCTTATGACTACATGCTATTAAGTCCCTTATGCCATTAAGTGTGTCTGTGTGGACAAACTGAAATGCTCCTTGCTGTGTGACACCACTCTCATGCCTTGCCTTTGCTTGGCTGTGGTTTTGGTTTCTGCTTGTCACTAATATCCTGGGCCCGGCCTGCTGTTCCCAGGGCAACAAGCTGAAATACAAACTCATAGACCGAGTTTATGGAGAGGGGCCCCTTCCTGCAGGTGAGCAAATGGTTCCAGTGTGTGGGACAAGTGCCTATTTATGGGGTGATGCTTTACTTCCATTCCCACATTCCACCAACCTTCAGACTCTTGTTTACCAATCACACTTACCGTGCGTTCTCACAGGTGGTCTTCCATACCGGCATTCTTACACATTCCAGCAATCAACGGTATTCTCTTCTGTATACACAAATCTGTAGGTCAGTTTACTATTCATTATCTACCAACTCTGGGTTCCCACGCTTGGCCTCTCCCTGGTGACCAGCTTCATGGGTGCAGTGGTGCACAGTTGACCAATGCAGATTCCATTGTCTCCAGTTGTCTTTAATGTGACTGCTAGTTCAACCTTCAATATTTTAAGAGTTTGTCAGATGCATATTTGAAGAGCACAAAACACGACTGACTCAAAGACTATTAAATCTGTTTGTTTTAAAAGATGGGGGATGCTTTGATGTATCTTTCCTATATTTGTGGATTCTGCATGTCATAAAATCTTCCTGATAGCAGTTTTAGAGAAATATCTAACTAGAAAATGTGCTAATACAACCAAGTTATGTTTCAGTGTTATCTAGTTTTCATTTGTAATTACCGTTTTCCACGGTGTTTGTAGCTTTCCTAACATACTGTTCAGCCATTAGAAGATTTTAGGTCTGTTTAGATTCTATGTATTCAGTTTTATACTTTTCTTGATGTTTCAAAACCTTTCTTTTCTTGGTAGTAAATGGAGCTGAGTTTTAAATAATTATCATTCTGAGAACAATTCTTTTCCCCTTTGTGTGACTTGCCTTAGGATTTACTGTTAGTTAAATGCAAATATGTAAATATTCACTGAGTAGCACATGGAAAATTTTCAGCTGATGAGTAGATGGCAGGAAGCTCACTTCAGCTTTGTGTCATGTGTGACCGATCTCAGAAAGCAGATGTTTGGCCACTGCAGCCTCCTTCCCCATCATCAAACATGAAAGATAATGAGGCAGAACAGATTGGTGAATGACTAATATTTACTGGTGTAAACTTAGAGAGAAGTAGGCAAAAACACAATTACATCAAGATTTGGAGGGGAAATAGTCCAAGGGCTGTGGGAGCAGTTAAGGCAAAGAAGGGAAGGGATTGGATAAGTAGCAAAACAAAGGGCAGAACTACCCCAAGAATCCAGGAACAAGGAAAAATGAAGTAAGAACATCTGACAAAGTCACCAGAAAACCAAAGTCTTTTTATAATTCCTGTCTTATATTTTTCAGTTAGTTTCCTAATCAATACATCTTGCTTAGGTCAGTGCCTAAAAGGTCAGTGCCTAAAAGGTCTCTATTACTGAAAGATGAGTGACCAGACTATGAAAGTGGATAGTGTGTTAACTAAAATGTTGGTTGTGCCAAAAATGATAAACTAGGTTCATGGATTCACAGATTGCATTGGGTTGGAAGTGACTCTCAAAGTCATCTTGACCAAACTCCCATGCAGTCAGCAGGGACACCACCAACTAGATCAGGCTGCCCAGGGCTACAGTGAGTCTTATCTTGAATGCCTCCAGAGATGTGGCCTCAACCAAATCCCTGGGCAGTTTGTTCTAGTACTTTACCACTCTCATTGTAAAGAACTTCCTCATTATGTCCAACCTAAATCTACCCCACTCCAGTTCAAAACCATTGCGCCTATTGCTAGAAGCCCTTCTAAACAGTCTTTTCCCAGCCTTTCTGTAGGTTGCTTCAGATATTGAAATGTAACTATAAAGTCTCCCCAGAGCAGTCTCTTTTCCAGGCTGAACACCCCCAATTCTTTCACTTTTCTTCACAGGAGGGGTGTTTCAGCATTTGACCAACTTGGAGGCCCTCTTCTGGACCTGTTCCAGCAGGTCCATGTCTGTCTTGTCTTGGGGGCCCCAGAACTGGACATAGTACTCCAGGTGAGGTCTTACCAGAACAAAGTAACAGAATGGCCTCTCTTGATTTGCTTGTCACTCTTCTTTTGATGCAGCCCAGGATGTCATTGGACTTCTGGGATGCAACTCTGCACTCTTGGTTAATGTCCAGCTTCTCATCCACCAGTACCCCCAAGTCCTTTTCATCATCCCCCAGCCTGTACTGATTCTGAGGGTTGCCCCAACCCAGGACCTTGTATTTTGCCTTATTGAACTTTAAGATATTCTCCTCAACCCACCTCTCCAGCTTGTCCAGGTCCCTCTGAATGGCATCCCATCCTTTAGCATTGTCCACTGCACCACTCAGCTTGGTATCATCTGCAAACTTGCTGAGGGTGTGAGTGAATAACTGAAATATTTTATAAAAACTTAAATTAGATACATGTTTTTATTAGATGTGTGTGTGTGTGTGTATGTATGAGTATATATGTGCCTGTGTACACCTGGGACGGTATATATCCATAGTGAATACCTGGATTTCTGTCATTTACATATATAACTTTTCTGTAGAGATGGTAAGCTATGGCTTAAAGCCATTTTGGCTTGGGTTATGGCTTTACTTAAGAAAAGCAGCAAAGAATCAGTTAAACTAATTTCAAGATTAAAGTCATACCAGACTATGGAATATTTTTAGTTAGGACAATTATCTTGGGAGCAGGTGTTGATCTGTTAGAGGGTAGAAGGGCTCTCCAGGGGGACCTTGACAGAGTGGACAGATGGGCAGAGTCCAACATGATGGCATTCAACAAATCCAAGTGCCAGGTGCTGCACTTTGGCCACAACAACCCCATGCAGCGCTACAGGCTGGGGTCAGAGCGGCTGGAGAGCAGCCAGACTGAAAGGCACCTGGGGGTACCAATTGACAGCTGGCTGAACATGAGCCTGCACTGTGCCCAGGTGGCCAAGAAGGCCAATGGTATCCTGGCCTGCATCAGAAATAGTGTGGCCAGCAGGAGCAGGGAAGTCATTGTGCCCCTGTACTCAGCACTGCTTAGGCCACACCTTGAGTCCTGTGTCCAGTTCTGGGCCCCTCAATTTAAGAAGGACATTGAAACTCTTGAACATGTCCCGAGAAGGGCAATGAGGCAGGTGAGAGGCTTCGAGCACAAGCTCTCTGAGGAGAGGCTGAGGAAGCTGGGGTTGCTTAGCCTGGAGAAGAGGAGGCTCAGGGGAGACCTTCATGCTCTCTACAACTTCCTGAAGGGAGGCTGTAGCCAGGTGGGGGTTGGCCTCTTCTTCCAGGCCACCAGCACCAGAACAAGAGAACACAGTCTCAAACTACACCAGGGGAAGTTTAGACTTGAGGTGAGGAGAAAGTTCTTCACAGAGAGAGCTGTTAGCCATTGGAATGGGCTGCCCAGGGAAGTGGTGGAGTCACCATCCCTGGAGGTGTTCATCGGGGGATTGGACGTGGCACTTGAAGCCATGGTTTAGTAGTCATGAGATGCTGGATGACAGGTTGGACTTGATGATCTTTTTCCTACCTTGTTGATTCTATGAAATTAATAAAGTGGTGTTGTATTTGGGGGTGGGGGAAGTCTTTTTTTGCAGATCCTATAAAACCAAATATAAAGTCTCTGTTTGCAGTCGTGCAATACTTATTGATGTTCAGTCTCATTATTAAATAAAAGTGTGTTTTCTTTTAATAATGATAAGTTCATATAATCTTGGAAGTTACACAAAATCTGTAACGTATGGCTTCATCCAGTGTCTGCTTTTTACAGATTTCAACAGTGTTAAACACTTTTTTTTTTTTTTTTTTCTAATTCTTGACACACATTTTTGGCTTAGAGGCTTCTTTTGTATGTTACACAATAATCTATACCAAGTTTTACATTCCATGGATTTACTTTGATAAATTCAAAGCATCAGCTGGTGCATTAAGGAATCACAGCAATGCCTATCTCATATGCCGGTTCTTGCTCTCTTTCCCGAGAATATCTCTGTTTTGATTTATGTTTAGTTTTATACACAGGCACAAGAAAGAAGCCACATATATATGTTACAAAAGAAGGTAAAAAAATTGTGAGATAATGAAAGCAAGCTATTGCAGTCAGTGAGGTTTATTTATATTTATTATAATAGAATTAGAGTTAGACCAGTGATGTTGATGATCATGTATTGCTGCTTTGTGAACATGTATGCTCTTTTGAAACAAATGATGGTTTTATCAGCAAGGGTATTTTTCCTGCTTGTCAAAAGAAAAAAAGCGAAAAGAATGCCTGTATTTGCCAGTGACAGAAGATAGAACTTAAAAAGTTTTTGCAGTTTCTAATTACAGAGATTCTGGTTTTCACTAACTTTTGTTGTAAAACATATCCTCCTTCGGTATATTTTCCATGTATAGGCCTTTAATTATTGGTTTCATCTTTCTGTATTATCTACGAGCAATGGAGTTTCGTCTTTGTTTCCACCGATAGTCCCAGCAAGTGGCAGAGCTTCTGGAAGAGTTTCAGTTTAGTATAGCTCTTATCATAACAGAGGAGCCCTTTTAGACATGAAAATTCTGTTAATCATTGATAATATTTATCAAAAACAGTCAGCATATTAGTGGGTGTCACTCTGTGAAGCTTCACCAACGGGAAAAAAGCCTATTTGAATAATACAATACAACACAATAAGCCAGGTTGGAAGAGACCTTCAAGATCATTGCGTCCAACCTATCAACCAATCCAACCCACCTAAACAACTAAACCATGGCACCAAGCATCCCATCAAGTCTCCTCCTGAACACCTCCAATGACGGTGACCCCACCACCTCCCCAGGCAGCCCATTCCAATGGGGAATCACTCTCTCTGTATGTAAGAAAGATAGGTAATTGTGTACCATCGAGGAAAGGAAGTAGAGGAAAGACTTTTAGCACATCAAACTGTAATTCCTGGAGTGAGAGAGACTGTCCACTTCTATGTGGTTGCCTCTCTCCAGCTGTTAACTTCCAATGCAGAGGTAGCTGGGGAGGCAGCAATCCAGGCTGTCTTACCAGGTGTTGCACTGCATCCAGCACAGATGGTCAGTGAAACCTGTGTGAAGTCAGCAGCCAGAGCAGCCCTAGCAGGATGGAGCTATTGTTCACAATCTGTTTTGTGTGTCAACTCAGGTCTATTTATAGGATTTAAATTCTGTTCTCAAAGTCTGTTATTGAATGAAGTCTTTCTTACCTCAGTATCTATCATCCTCATACTTTCTCATACCGGATACCTTCTGCATTCATAATTTTATCTCGTAATTCTATTTATTACAGGAAAGGGTAGGACTCCCTCTGGGATTGGAGTTACCAATTTCAAGTAAAGATTTATACAGACAGGATCATACACTGATCAACTGTTTATAGTAATGACAAATGTTCAAGTTCAGAACTATTCACTAACTCTTGGAATTAATTCTGTCCCATCAGCTCCAGTGGGCAGGCATTCAGCAAAACAGTTTAGGTGACACACATTACAACTGTCTCTGTTGAAGCACTCAGCTTCTCCAGTGACATTCACAAGGCTGACTCCATATCAATAGAACAGATTGGTAGGAAATGTTGATTTTAGATAGAATCTCAGGCTGATGATTTACTCCATACGTCAAAGTCAGTGAACAGGCAAGTCTAGGAACAGGGAAAGCTAGAGCCTTAACTTGTGCCTTCTACTTAATTCAGCTCCTTTTCTTGCCTCTACTTAGTCATCTCTGAGAAACTGAAATGTGTAGGCAAATACATTTTTGTCCAGATGAAAGTGCATCTAAGAAGGTTGATCAAAGCAGTTTCTGTGCTGGACACCACTTTGAAACAGTTGCCTAAACAATCAGCAAGCTGAAAATAATACAGCGCACATTCAGTATTATAACTTGAACAGAATGTTTTGTCTCAAACTGTCAACACAGAGTAACTCACCTTAAAGGTTCTTGAATCAGTCTCCTGGTTTAAAGCAACTGAAATTCCATGCAGACAAGACATTCAGTAGCTAAATGATTAACTGAGTGTTTGACTTGGATGTTTACTAATGCAAAGTGCTATACAGGATCTCAGGATGTAATGCCATCTACTGGCATTTTATTTGGTATTTATGTATGTTGCTTAGGGCTATGGAACATCTCCCAGCTTCTTGGAACAGATGCTGCAGGCTCTTAGGGATACCTTAGAATACTGAAAATGGCACTAGGAAGTTGGTTTATTTGCTGACACATATCTGTATATAGTCTGCTGCTCCAGGAGGTCACAGGGCTCCCATGGCTTTCATGGCATGTCTGGATAGCCCATGTCCATGTTTTGGATAGTCTAGATTATCTGAAGTGTCTCTTCATGCTTAAGGATATGGAGGAAACTGAAATGAGTCTTGGCTCTTCACAAAATTGTAGAATCATGGAGGATTGAAAGTATCTCTGAGATCATCAAGCCCAACCATCAAATACTACCTCGGCCACTAAACCACGTCCTGAAGTGTCATGTCTACACCTCTAGGGATGGTGGCTCCATCACTTCCCTGGGCAGCTTGTTCCACTGCCTGACCAAATGTAAAGGGGATCCTAAGCACCTTTTCACAAATCACCTGCATGCAGAAAACGACACCTAAATCTAAAAGTAATCAAAGGACGCTTGGTTCTACTAACGTCTGTGTGGTGACATGAAGGCTGTGGTGGAGTAGGAAGGTTCCCCCCCCACACACAAAAGAATTCCACAGCTAACTCAGCCGGAGAAGCAGATGAAAGCTGTATTTTACAAGCAGATATGGAATGCAATGAATATGTACAAAAATATACAATATTTACAATATATACAGAAATATACAGCAAAGTATGTAATACAGGAAACCTTTCCCCAACCCCCCTGCGGCCAGGGGGGTTCGGCCTGCCCCTCCCTTCTCCCTCCCTACCTCCCCTTTTTCCCAAAAGGGTTAGAGAGAGAGAGAAAGGAAGGTAATTAAAAGGGGAAAACTTTGTTAAAGCTCAAAGCGAATGCAAAAAGTTAGTTTTCTTATCTGGTTAGAGAGGAATCGTAGAGAGAAATGAGCCAGCTCACAGCACAGGGGGAAGAAGAAGACGACTGCTGACTGACTCCCCCGACTGAAAGACTAAACAAAAAACTACAACTGGGTCCCGCCAATGAAATTGAATTAGCATATCATTGTTTTCATTCTAATATCAAAATATTCGCCCAGAGTGTTCAGAAAGTGTCTCTTTCTTAAAGGCACAGCCTAAACCGGTCACAAAGGCAAATACCGCCTGTCTGTGTCTCTTAACACACAGTAAGCTGAGTTAACTAGTTTTAGCAGGCATCTAACTTTGTGATCATCAAAAAGTGAAGCATCCTGTACTTAATTGTTTCTGGCATATAGGTTACACATAGGCAAAGTAAAAGAATGAATGGAATCATTATCTTTGAAGTTCTCAATGACAAAATTTTAATAACAATTACAGTGGCTTCAGTAGTATTCTATGTGTTTTACTATTAAATTTTATTATTTTAAAATATTGGTTTTATTAAGAACTTTTAGTTACTGGTGAAGGTACACTCAAAGAGACAGATGTGCTCAGAAAAATTTAAATACAGGATAAGTGCCCTGCCTGTAGCAGATACTGAATAATTCTTAATATGTGCAAAGATACAAAGTAAATGATCTTTGGCCCATTTATTAGCAACAAAATTACTTTCAAGTAAGATATCTCTCCAAGACAGAGAGAATTAATTACAATTTTGCAGATCAAAAAGAGAATAATTAGGTGTAGGCTATCTCTAGAATTTCAAATAGGATATTTTTTGGTGTTACATTATAAAGTTCAACACATCCAACATATCCAAGGGCTATTGGATTTTTCTTCCACTTTGGATATTGTTGAGGGTATAGGAAAAGGATCTTGGTTAGGAAATTCCATTAGCACACTCATTAGACTGATCAGATCCAGACAGCGGTATTGGCATTTTTTTGTGCAGTCCTTTTTTCAAAGTTGGAATTTCCTGCGTATTAGAAGTGTTATTAAAAATTCATTAAACTGTCAAAATACTTAATAAATTAATTATAAATGTAGGGTTTGGTTTGTGTTTTTTTTTTTTTTAATGGTTATTTTAAATA
This sequence comes from Picus viridis, assembly GCA_033816785.1. NCBI lineage: Eukaryota > Metazoa > Chordata > Aves > Piciformes > Picidae > Picus > Picus viridis. Next base: position 24,070,339 of record CM066576.1, read on the forward strand.
ACTTCCTGCGTTTATAATGGATTTTCAGATGGCCACTGTTCGCTAATCTTGACAAAAGACTTTTCCTGTGTTTTTTTTTTCTTCCAGTCAGGCTACTTACCACATTGACCAAGTAGAAGTTTCAGGAAAAGTGCCTGAGAAGACTTATTTGTAGAAATACTCATTTTACCTACTCAGTAGGCCAGCTTCATACTGTTACTTGTCTCAAACCTTAAAGTTATGTTTTATATTCCAGTCTATTCAAGATTTTCAGAACTGGTCTAAACAGGCTATGGAGCAGGGACACAAAACCCAAGTCCTGTTTTGGGCTACACTAGGTTATAGTCTTGATTTAGCTCTGGTTTTAGCCAAATAAACTTTTAATTTATAAGTACAATGTCATAAAAAATCAGTAGGAAAATTTGAAAGTGTACTTCAAAATAGTTAAAACAGTCTGTGGGAGATGGCACATCTACAGCTGTTATCTTCCTCTTTGCATGCTCTGAAGGAAAGCCTCAAAGTGTAGTTTCTGTGTAAGTAAAGCCAAATTGATAGAAATACTGAATGATGTGAGTGCCAAAGTGTTAACTGGTTCTCAACACTGAGGATGTATGCAGGTGAATGATGACCATTTTTATGGTCAGCACTGGTTTACACATTTTTTAATTTTACAGTTTGGGTATTGGGTATTTAAATTTCACTGAAGTCACCCTATGGGTAGTTTATTCCCTTTTCTTTTACTCAGGCTTCAAATTTATGTAGTTGTCCTACTAATGCAATCTTTCAGAAGAGAAAGTTAACTTATGGCTTTCTAAATCTTGCATGAGTATCATTACTCCTTAACCATCCTTCCTCAGTCACAAATACAGAATTTTGCTTGAAGAGTCAGGCCAATCATTTATTTGAACTGAAATTTTCAGTCTGGCACATTCTTCTCTGTCTTTATTCTTGAGAAAATTAGTTTAATGCCTTTGAAAGATATCCAGTAGAGTTCTTTATTTATATAGCGTCTCTTCATTTTCTGTTTGTTTTTAAAAGCTTAGTTCAGTGTTAGAAGTAGTATCAAATAATCTTAATGAGACCTATTCTTCTGGTAGGATTAAATAGATAGGCAATTTAAAAAAATATTTCCAAATTCTTATTATTTTTAGATGTTTACATCAATATATAAATGCAGGTCCTTTCATCTGTGATTTGTGCCTCTTTAACAAAATCTGTTCTTTGAATAGTTATATCAGATGGGTCTCTGCTCTAGTTATAAATTATTTCTATAGTACAATTAAAGAAATAGATGGATTCTTTTGTATGAAAACATTTCTCTCTTAAACCATGATTGGGATAATTAATTTTTAATGGTAATCTAATGTAAAATTGGTTTGGAACAAATCCTTACATTTAGTCTAATGAATAAGCGACACTGAATTGAAACTCCATTAAAAAAATAAATAAATAAAATGGATTCTATGGTATTTTCTTTTTCAAATTAGAAATAGATTCCCCACTCACCCAAGCTCTCCCTTCAGAGCCCCTATGTGTAATTTCAGTGTTACTGCACTATTTTTTTTCACTTTAAAATTGTCTCATGGCATTGTGTCGCTGCGTCAGAAACATAGATGGTTGGTTTGTATCTCAAATGATCCCTACGACTTTGTAAGCTTATCTTCATCTCCAGGTTTTGTAGTTTTTCCATGAAAGAATTTAAATGAGTGTTTGAGAAAGGAGGTTGGAAGGTTTCTCTCTTCATACTCTTTCCCAGACCTTCTCTTTGGATTTTACTGCCTATACATCACATTATTTTTGTCAAGCCACACACAACATAGCAGTTCACCTTCATGACTGCATATGTTCATAAAAATATTGACAGACTAGGCATAGGTGCGGTATACCAAAGAACATATATGGACATAATGCTCTTTTTGTAATGAACCTCTTTTTTCTGAGAGCATGGTGAGAGCAGCACCACCTGTCCCTGTGAATTTTATCATGGCTTTTGGTCTTATGGTTTATGTTGACAAAAGAATAGAATGGTAGAAAAAGAGTGATGCAGAGCTTAGGGGAAATAGCGTCCAGCTGACGTGAAGACAGGTTGTATTACAGCAGGCTTGTGAGAAATGCTTAACGATAACTTGGAGTGACAATGCATATATCTGCAACAGAGAATTCTTCCTTCAGGCTATTCGATATTAGCCATCGGATTGCATGCAAAATAAATCATGCTGTGAAGATGGAAATCCAACAGCTGACCAAAACCATAGCAAAATAAAAGCATCTAAAATTCATCTAATGCCTACTTTGTACAGTCTAAGTAAATAGCTGGATAGCAACAGAATCAGTGAATTATTGTGAGACTGCTTTTGGGTTTTTTATTTAATTGTGTTTTAGTTCAAGCCATGTTGTTCTTTTTTTCCCATTTCCAGAGAGGTAATTAGGTCCACGTTATTCATGGAATATATACTCCAAATGCAGTTTAATTCCTTCTATAAACTGATACCCGCAATACTATAATGCTGTCTGAAAACAAATTACCTCAGAAGCTTTTATAAATGTGGGTGTAAACATTTTCAACATTTCTATAAGCTGAAACTGTGTTTTTTACAGGATATCTTCACTGATTTTTTATTTTTTTCATTGTGTAGATACTTCAGGATACATTTGCTGAAAGTTTTTGCTCACACTTAATTTATCCTGTCACTGATCATGAACTGTCTGAACGAGGTGAACAGGAATTTCAATAAAAGTGAGCAGAATGCTCTACATAAATGGCAAATATATGCTGACTAAATTGGAACTGTTCATAATTAGGATCTAAGTTTAGAGACTGAATTTTAGTGCTCAAATGTTGAGATTTTTTTTCTTATGATTCTCATATTATCATTAAAGGGAGATTCCCAGGTACTGAGTCATCGTCGGTAGACTTGTTAAGTTAGTTGGCAAAAATAAGTAAGAAAAATGTCTCTTTTATTTTAAAAATAACATTGACATATTTGACTGTGTAGTATTTTCTAACATTATTATCAGTTTTGTGTCCAAAACATGAGAGAAATGAACATGTCAGCTTCTGAAAGCATAATGGCTATTAAACAAAAATAGTGTGTGTTTGAAGTCAAATAATTTTCACAGACAGCAATGTAACCACCTTCTCCATTACACTAATATGAAATATTTGCAATATTTATTTTCCTCTTTTTCTTACTTTTGGTTCAGCCATGAAAACTTAGAATTTCCTGGTGTTCATCGATGATAACCATTAGTTGGGTTTTGTAATCTTCTTTGAATGGCTACAGGAGCTTTTAAATGTATTACTTATTAATCACTTTGTTTGTAAAGAGAACACTAGACATAGGGGTATTAGAAGACGAGTAGAACATTGAGTTAAAAAAATCAAATTGCAAAATTAAAAAAACCCACCAAAACCAAAAACCAATGAGTGATATCTTTAGCATTATTTGTGAACAAACCAAGAAAATTAAATACATTTCAAATTTTTATTAATTGTTGTTTATCCCAGTTGCAGAGCAATTTGGAAAGCAATTTAACAGGATCATGAAAATTCCACCTGTTATAAGCAATTTTTCTCCTATTTAAAACGGCCGTTTTTATTTGTTGCAGCTAACCTCATTATCATAAACTAGTATCAAAAATAAAAGTGTAACTCAAATGACTGAAAATAAAGCGGCAAGTATTGTTGCTTCTATTTTTAAAAAGTAGTATTTCTCATTCAGAAAGGAATGCTGAATCCTGTTTCCTTTGCATTACAGATGAGTGTTCGCCATAGCAACCTCAAAATGTGATCTAAGAACCATTTGAAAATATCTCAAGCATTAATCTCCCTATTCTATATCTTTTAATTGGCATGTATTTGGTGTCACTACAAATGAATAAAAATGGAGCTGGCTTCTGTAATATGTTTATGGTGACAGTAGACAACATCCTTGTGGAAAAACAGGGTTTTCAAAAAGGTCCTGATATTTACTAAGAGTGGTATCAAAGTAGAAGCAAAGTGCGTTTATTTTTATTCTATTGTCTTATGTGTTTCAGGAAGAGATAGGACAGTGACAACAGACTATATGTAGGACAGCTTATTAGTGAGCTCTTCTCCTGTGTCAGCTTCTTCAGATTATTTACTGATGCTGGACTGTAATTAGGTAGAATTTGTCCCCACCACGTCTCTAGGTAGAATATGGGGCTTTGAAAAATTTCTCCAAAGTGAAAACAAAGCAGAAACCAAAACAATTAATGTTATTACAGAAAATGTTCCTATGCAGGTAGAGTGCTTCACAGTGGCGCTTTGTTTTGCACAGCAGTTCAGTGTGGGAAAAGTTTATGTAATAGTACAGAATGCCTTCAATGAACAAAGAACAGTGAGGCAGAATAGCTGCAGGATATTTTGAGTGTTAAATTTATTTCATGCATGCCGAAGATTATTTTTTTTTTTTCAATTATTTTTTATTCTTCAAAAAATATCATATATTAAAGGATGGAAACAGTTGAAGTAACCAAAAAGCTAGTGAAAAGTGGTGATTCTAAAAGCATAAAGGGATGTGGCACTTGGTGCCACGGTTTAGTCATGAGGTCTGTGGTGACAGGTTGAACTTGATGATCTTTGAGGTCTCTTCCATCCTTGGTGATTCTGTGATAACAAAAATTACTAATTTCTCAAACTCCTGATTCAATTGGCTGGTTCTGGCTCAGTCTACCTGGTTGATCATGTTGCATCTTTAGGCTAAAATATGCACTTTCAGATGGTGAGTCAGGATTGACATTGGAGTTATTTGTGACTCTTTCTGTCTTCCAGTGACTGCACAAGTCATAAGGAAGCACAATATGTGCATCTGTGCAGTGTCATTGCACAGTTATTTGCAAAGTTTCGTGTCTATGGCTAGGAATTTAGGGAAAAGCAGAAGGTAGGAAATATGGAAGGTATGGGCAGAATGTAAAGAGGCAGGAACAGGGCAAAGATGAATGTTGGATGTAGAATTATGTATCCACGCAATGAAATGATATCAGGAATGGACTGAAGACTAAGCACCAAAGAGCACCACCAAGAGACCTAGGAGCAGTTTAATGTGTGTGTATTTGTTTCCAGGCTTTTATATTCTCAGAAGCTCTTTTTGGAGGCTATTAATAATCTTAAGTTGTTGCAAAAACTGAACACGTGCTGATGATTCATCAGCTGGTGACCGTTTGTGAGCCATTATCCTCAATGAAAATAGTTGCTGACACAATCAGGAGTAAGCTGTTGAACTGACTGCACATGAACTAAATCAGATAGCACTCTCACATAGTGGGTTGTCTTCATTGTCATAATTTACTTAGGCTTTCCCATCCATACCAAGAGATGATTTATCAGCTCTTTGTAGATGTCCTTGACATCCTATGGCATCTCATTAATCAGCTGAATCCCACCTAAGGTGTCTACTTCAGACAGAGCTCAATGTCTTTTTAGGCTGGTTTTACTATATCATCATTTATTAAAACAGAAGTTCTGCAGGTGAATCACCTACATGATATAAAAGAAATTTAGGTTTCTTAACCCATCTTTGGTGTCCTTCTGTGGTATATGTAGTCAACTTTGTCAGTCATTTGTCTACGATCTCATTCAAGTAGATACATGTAAAATCTCATCATTATGAGGTATCTGACTTTACAGTGGTTTGGTTTGTTTTTTTGTTAGTTCCCAAATACTAGTAGGATAAAAAGTGAAATTGTGACTGTTTTCTCAGTTATCCACATGAACTACAATTAATTTTCATAGTGCCAATTACAAGCGGAGATTATTATATGATTTCGTAAGTAGATGGAAGTAATAGCAAGCAGTTGGAAACATATATGGAACTGGAAATAATTTTGAATGCAATATTTATAACTACAAGTTTGCATGTGCAAGAATTAGAGCAGATTTATATACTGAAGGAAAACCAGTGACTTCCCTCAAATTACTTGTGTAAAGTTTTACAATAGTCTGGGTTTATTTTCCATAAAAGCACACAAGTTTTTGGTATCCAGTTATATCAGCACTGTTTAGAGCATAATCTCAAGTTAAATCAATGTACCATTAAACTAGGAAATGTCTGACAGTTGGATGTTCTTGTGGATTGCCACATAGATCCACTAGCGGGCACATTCAATGAAATTAGAATGGCCATTTTTCACAGTTGCTGTTATGAAATGCATCATGAGGAATGCTAAAAATAGTAAGGGTTATTCTGTGATGTTAAATAGTAATGAACAACATTAATAGTGCCTTGCCTGCACTATGAAGGCAAAAACTTGGAAGTTTACCATAAAGATACTTGCTTTCAATGAGCTTGCACAGAAATGTTACTTCTTCAAATATCTGTACAACATATGTATTTAATATAATTACTTGTACCAACTTTAAGGTCTTTTAGGCATGTATTAAAAACAAAAGTTTTATTTGGCCATCTTTTACACCATTTTTACCTTTATTGTAAACTGCTAGAGGAGGCTAAATATGTTCACAGCATAAACCTTGACAAATTTCTCAAAAATATAAATAAATTATTTTCACAAGCCTTTCAAAGAGAGGTTTTACTTGTGAAGATTTTGCTGGAAACATTAGTTCCATATGAATAGTTAATTTCATTGATGTAATTTCAGTTTTATCGTGTGCTTTGATCTAGCAGAAAGCTTTCAAAAATATGACAGTTACCTTAGGGAAATCTGGTGTTAGGGAGATATTACAAGTCAAGATAATTTCTTTAGAGAAACAAGTGTGCTTATATGCCAGTAAGGAAATAGTTTAATGGATTGGGTTTGAGTTTTCAAAACAAGTATTTCAAATGTGCAAATCAAATGGTTATTAAACTAAATTGCTTACTAATCCAGAAATTTTCAAACTAATATGAAAATACTCTTACACAGAAAATGCAGAAAGAACCTTTGCTGATCAGCAGTCTGTTAACATAAGCTAACAGAATACTGTGTTATTTTGATTCATATTGGTAGGCCAGAAAAAAACATACCATGTAGGATTCATACTGACAAACATTGCACAGAAATGCTGTGAAAATACAAAAAATACATGTATGCAATTGTGTCTTCTTGACATTCTAAAAGGAATGGCAGACTCACTAATGAAACCAATTTTTGTAGCTCTTTAAATTGCAAACTTGATTGAAATGCACAGTTGATTTTTATCACTCTGAAACATTCAGATTCTACTACTACTATAAATTTTGAGTCCTAATGTAAAATGTATGGATCAGAATTCTCAGACTAGCAGAAGTTTGAGTTTAGTTTATTTTTTATTTCTTAAATATACTGTTCACTTGTTTCTGTGTATAGCCTATCAAATGCTGCCAGCCTTTTAAGCCTATGCCACTCTCACACTGTGTTCTGCCACTTCTTTCATATTGTGAAATATATGTTACTCTAATGCACTTGGAGAAGATTTTTTAAAATGTTTTCTTGAAGAGGTAGAAAAAGGTAGTAGTGGTATTTTTTCCTGAAAAAAACCATGTAAATTTGAAGCTTTGTTTACATAATTCAAGCATAAATCCATATTGGGTTGGACTTGATGATCTCAAAGGTCTTTTCCAACCTGGTTAATTCTGTTCTATTCACATCTCCCATGGATTTCACTGCTCAGTTCTGAATAATTTTTTCAGTGGAACATTTCAACTAGCTTGTGAGAGGTCTATAAATAAGTTTGAAATAAATGTTAACTTTTACAACTTATCTGATTTTCAGGTTGTTTATTGCTCATAGCCATGTAGAAATTCTTTGACATATGTGTTTACTACTATAATTATTTACAGATACCCAGTCTATGAATGAATTATTACTATTATGTGAACAAGGAAGAAAGTAGTTACTTAAGATTCAGTATTGCAACTCTCAATTTACGTAGTCAAGCTTAATCTTAGCCCATGAGAAGTCTTATTGAAACTATATTTAAATATTATGTGGCTGGGTTGTCTTTTTGCAGTAGTTGTTCTCAACTAAATTAGACAAAATGAAAGTACTTGTTTCATTTTGTCTATTTTTTACTCTGCATGCCTTCATCTTCCTCTGTTTTGCAGGGAAAAAAAATATAGCCTCTTTGAGAATCTCTCTGCTGAATATTTTAAAAGCTCTTAGTATTCATAGGATCGTCCTGTACTTATTTGCTAAAATGTAATTAAGGACAGAAGTCTGCAGGTTTGATAGAATTAGTTTTCAGATAAATCAACAACTCTCTGTCAGAGTAAATTAGGCATCCCATCCTGAACTCCAGATATTTCAATTGGAACACTTATGCTGCAGTGAATGAGACTTTTCTGTCAGGAATGTAGTATGTGTAAGACTCTAATTGATCCAGCTTCACATTAATGCATGAAAGAATCCTTTGTCACTCTTCAATTTACAAGTCACACAAAGAAATATGGCAAAACCTTCATTTCTTCTGTTTGCATTCATCTAGAACCGAAAAGACAAACAATTGTCACCTTACTTGACAGAAAACAATTTAAATAAAACCAACATGATATCTAGGATATATCAGAATTAAATGTTATCTTCCTTTGATGCATTTGCAAAATAAATGTTAGAAGTGATTGTTATTGAGTGAATTGAAAATGCAAAGGATCAGATTTTTCTTAACAAAAGGAGATGAAATAAAGCATAACTGAACCCATCATGTGGCCCATTCAGTCCAGTATCCTGTTTTCCATATTATGCAAGACTGTTCTAGGCAAAGCCACAAAACCCCAAGTAGCACGAGTGTGATGAGATTACACACAACTTACCAATTTACAGAAAATAACACCGAGAACAACACTATCTCTGCAAAAGCTCTAATTTGCTATAAATAAATGTTCTAAGAAAACACAAAATAAGGCTTGATCCTGTTATGCATGTGAAATGAGAGAGACCATGAAAAACATGCCATCTGTTTTCAGCTGTGAGCTCTGTGTGCTCTCCTGAAAGTTGTGTACATTTTTTATTTTTTTCCCTAGTCCCCCTGCCTGGGAATATGCCCATCCAATCTGAGCAAAGTTCCGTGTAAGCAAGGTAACGGAGGTAGTTTGTATACGCTGATAAGAACATTATGCAAACTGAAGTAAATTACTAGAAAAAAATGAGAGAACGAACCTGGTTATTGCAAAATCTGGTATCTAAGCCATCCATTGGTTGTTTAAAATGGTACATTAAAAATAAATAGGCTGTAAGAAAAACAAAAAACCCAGTGATTTAAATTTACTGAAGTCCTTGGATTCAGCTTCACAGGTTTTACTGCATTCATCTGTGATTCAGGAAGAATTCATAGACCACAAAGTAGATAAAGCCATAGAAATTGAAGTGAAGAACATGTCGATGCTGTCCTTGGATGATTATGTTACTTAACACGTTAATAATTCTTTTAAGTCTCCAGTCGAATTAATGTTCATTTACAATCAGTGATAAATTACAACACTACAGGAAGATTCTATGCCAACAGCTGATAAAACAACCCCAACAAAATCTGAAGACTTTTAGGTGTAATAAAATAATAATAGTCAAAGTTAATGCTTGTTTAGAGAAACTTTCATAGTTTCTTTTGTTTTCTCTCACCCCTGAATCCTTGTATATGACTTGTAATGTTTCATTGCTACATAACAATAGCAGGCACGCCACCATATTTTTGTCATTGTGCAATACTTAACATTTTCTCCATGTTTACTGTCAACGGAGATCCAAGGTCCAAGAATTACAGGTTCAGATATTCCTGGAGTCCAGATAACGTTGCAAATGGCCATGTTCCCTTTATAACAATCCTAAAATGGATGAGATGGTAAGTCCTCTACACTCAGAAAATCAGCCCTCATGCTTTTTGTGGTTTTACATGAAGGGAGGACTTCTTCCTTGGGTGTGTTTGCAAACCCTGTAGTAGCAAGTTTTACACCAATGCAAATATTTCAGTCACTCTCCTTGATGGACTTAAGTGCAGCTGGTTTGATAGGGTAGCCATACATTGCTCAGGCTATTCAGGCTCCCCAGAGTTGGAAACCACAAAACATTGATTAAAATCTTCTAGAAGTCTTCCTTTCTAATATTGCATAGGAAATACCTTATTCTATTCAGGAGAATCATCTTTTTCACTGATTCTTTGTCATTGTTTTAGGGTTTATGCCTTAAATTATTATCTATAGCAACAATTTCTATACCTTCTAAAGACATATGCAGAATTTCCTCTTACGTTATCCATGTAAAATTAACAAGACACTGAAAGATATAAAAGGAAGGAAACTGAAACTTACACTGCCTTTCAGTGACAGTGAACTCACTGTTCACTTCTAACTGGCATTACAGATAAATGTTTGGACTGATAGTAGATATTTTGAGAGATCATGGAATGGTACCTGAAACCTGGAAAAGGGCAATTTCCATTATTACAAAAAAAAAAAAAAAAAAAAAAAAAAAAAAAAAAAAAAAAAAGGCAGAAAGCTTGATTGCAGGCCTTGAAGGCAATGGAGAAACAGGAGAAATATCTTTTATTTAAGGATTTTAATAATGCTTCAGATTATGTTTTTAAACATCATGCTGTGTCTGCCTCTATGTTGGCTATAAGAATTGTAAGGAATAGCAGTGAGATTTTCCCCATCATAGAAATCATGTTTGTAAGTATATAAATGGTGAATGCCAAATATGTAAAGGATGGGTGCTCTTCTCAGTGATGCCCAATGACAGGACAAGGGGCAATGGGTGGATGTTGAGGCATAGAAAGTTCCGTGGAAACATGAGGAAATGTTTGGTTTCCACTGTAAGGGTGACAGAACGCTGTAACAGGCTGCCCAGGGTTTGTGTGGAGTCTCCCTCTCTAGAGATTTTGAAGACCCACCTAGATGCATTCCTGTGTGATCTGGTATAGGTCATCCTGCCTGGCAAGAGGGTTGGACTAGATGATCTTTCAAGGTCCCTTCTGGCCCCTAACATTCTGTGACTGTGCTCTCAGGTCATTATTGACAGAATTCATATAATTCTGAAAGTCATGTATCTTACCAGACTTAAAGCTGTGTGAGCCCTTTGAGGCTGGTGAGATTTCCTGAAATGTTTGAAGGGGGATAAATTAGCTTCTGGACAGGTAATTTTGTGGAGTACTTCATAAGCTGTGAAAGAAAACCCCAAACTCATTTGTTATAGACACTCTTCCCATCTTTGTTCCCAGAGATTACTAAACATTCAAAGCATTCAAGACATGTCTGGTACTCTGAAACTGCTGCCAGGTGTGCTGCATAGGGCAACCCTCGCTTGAGGTCTGTCATCAATGTTTGTTTGATAGAGAAAGTATTTTGTAACAAGATTACTTTATCTGCTGCATTAACTTAACTTGTCCAAAGAACTAGTCTATTATGTTTAGAGGCTTCTTGTTTAGGAGGGGATAAAAGCCTGATGGATTTTAATTCATGTTCTTCTACTGACTTTTAACTTTTGTCAGTCATTGATAGACACTTAGTATTGTGAATTGAAATAAAAGATAAATTATTTCTTCCAGAATACTATAATACAGGAGACTGTCCATGAATCAGGAGATATGAATTATTTCTAAGTCATAAGGAGAAAAATATAGCATGTAAAAGAACAGTGATAAGTGACATCTTACTTACATATAGATGTAAACAGAAAGTAGAGCAGACCTATAGATGGTTGTGCTAAGAAATACTGTAAATAAGTGTCATTATTTTTCTGCTCAGTATTTGTTATATTTTAGTATAACTGTATTCCTGTTATTAGAAAACTTTTAAAACAGACTTTAATTGTGAAAATATTAGGTTTTGCTCACAGATATTCTCAGGAAGGGTCTTTCAATTCTAGTAGTTTATAGAAGCATGATATCAAGGGAACAGAATCTAGATTATTAGTAGAACACACAAAAAAAAAAAAAAAAAGAACAACAAGAAAAAATAATTAAAACCAAACCAAACAAACAGAAACCCTAAAATAATCCAAACAACAACAGAATAAAACAAAAACATAACAAACCCCCAAACTGTGAAAGAGAGTTGTAAAAGGTATTTTCTGAATAATAAAAAATTATGAGGAAAAAGAACAGCACAAAATGGACCTGGTCTAGGTACCAGTAATTTATTTTTGCTCATACATATCTCTATCTATATATATAGCTTGGCAGACTTGACAGCTTTTAGGAAAATAATCATCCCTCAAGCCCCCGGGGCAAGGAGACTGGAAGTTCCCTAAGAGTCAAGGTTCAGGCTAATATTTGTGAGATGAGATCATCCTACTGTGTCCACCTATGTAAATATATAAGCTTTCACAGTTCCTATCAACTCTGAAGCTGTAAAAATATGGTTTAAAGATACAGTATTTGTCATTTGACTGTGCAAGCAGCCCTGCAGTATGCTGGTATTTGAATCTCATATGTAAGAAGTGGATTATATTTCTAAGATAAAAGAGAAACCCTACTGAGATCAAATACTAGAGAATATCAGTGAGATTCCATGTTTCATTTTGATACATTGCACAGTAATCTTATCAGGCAAGTGTAACAAAGGAATAAACTGAATTTTTAGTGAGTAAATTATTTCCTTTTCTTCTTATCTGGTTATTTATGATGATGATTTAATCAGAATGAAGCAGAATTCACTTCAATTTTTGTGCAACATGCTGTGTTTCAAAGTGTAAAATTTATCAGCCAAGATTGTACCCACTAATTAGCTGCCACAGATCACAGGAACAATGCTTTTCTCTGACCTCATCTAACTTCTGCATAGGGATTTCTGTGTTCAAAGAAAGAATAAGGAAAACTTTGAATCAAGAGTCCCCATAAAAAACTAATGACTCGGTAGATCTGTAATCTGGATACCATGAATTGCAAGAGGTGAAAATTGTCGTTATATTTTTACAGTCTTACTCTCAGGTGTCCCTAAGTTCTTATACTTCAAAGAGATGTTTGTGTTTTACGAAGACTTCCTGATTTAGCACTTCATAAATTGTAGTATGTGGGTAAAAATATAGAACCCTTTACATGAGATCAGTCTCAAAAGACTCTGGAACTCTGAACATTTTTGTATGGTGTTTGTAAACACAAAAGTGAAGGCAGTTTAATGCAAAATTAGGCTGCTATTAATAATATAATCTCCTGTTAGTAGCTTTGTAAATCCTTTGACCATGTAGCCAAAACATAGGTGTTCACACTGTTACCCTCCCCAAAAGTGTCAAACAGTAATAAAAAGTCCCTAGTTGGTAGAATATCTGAAAATGACTTTTTTTGTTGTTCTATAAATAGATTCTCCCCCTTTTTTGGCACTCTCATTGTCACAGGTCACCTGTGGAAGATCCTTCTATCAGGCTGAGAGTCCTGTACACTCCTATTACAGTATTTGATGACATCTGAGTAGTTGCTGTAGAGAGACTTCAGAACATTGAGGTTATTAAAATGCACATGTATGTTAAGATGTTCTATTAAGCAGGGTATTATGTAGCTTTCTTCTCTGTATTATTATAATAGCATGTTGATACTCAAATTACAGGCTGGGTGTCTACTGCCTTAGGGCTTGTACATACATACAATAGAGATCCCTAATAGGATTGCTTACAAAATTCTGCAATGTACAGATGAAAAAAATGGGAGAACACAGGGTATGGAAATAAAATATACCATATACCAGGGTTTCTTATACTTCTTATGCATCAAGGACAATTAATTTGAAACTGGGTAGTTTTCAGCTATGCCTTTTACTTACGTGAACTTCATGAGTACCTGACCTTGCTTTTATATTAAGTGCATCAGATCACATATCATTAATGTGTTCTTTGCCTGTGGAACTGTTGGCACAAAATAAATTATGGAGAAGTAGTCTAGAGGTTTCCTTCTCCTATTTTACACTAACATCTTTAAAAGAAATATTTTAGATAAGATTATGCCCTATGGTTGTTTTATGTTAAGGATTATTTTTTCCTGTTATACCTTTAAAGTTGTAGGCTCCTTTTACGAATGGAATTTTGTTTCAGCTTACAGTTATCGCTTTAATGGCATGAAAGCAGGGCAATAAGTAGGAATATATCATAATGTAGTAATATAGTAAGGTGAGTAAAGAAAACTATGGTTTTAAAGACTGAATCATGGAAATTAATTATGCTTTCTTTTAATATTCTGGAAAACTGTTAGATAAAACTCAGGTTCTCTCAAGTTCTTTCAAAGAGGTTAATTTAATGGGACAGGATCCTTTCTGTATCGTCCCTCCCAAACTCATAACTCTCCAGAAAGTGTATATCACTCTTACTCTATTTGTGTGCCAGTCATCTGGGCTCTTAATCTTTCTAGTGTTCCAGATATGATGTAAGTGGAGCTGATGTTAAATGTCTTACCAGTTTTTTTTTAAGAAAGGTGTTGCAGTAGTTACACCACATTGTGTCGGTCATTGTTGAGCTTAGTTAGGTAAATATTAGTATTTTGTTACAATAAGATAACTTATACTTGATCATCAGTCAGTGTCAAGGACATATATAAACAACCAACAATTTACTGTGACACAAGGCTAGGACTAAAGTCTTTATCCTAAATCAGTTGTTAGCAAGCTCAATTCAGCTTATTAACAAAATAAGATTAGAGCAATATCTTTCAGCTAACTGACAGCTGGCTGTCTTCTATCCTTTCTTAACAGTTGTATAACTATTTTCTAGCATATTTCTTCTGCTTAGCAATTCTGCTTCCTTATTTATATGTCACAGTAATAAAGCTAGTAACTGCTGTTCTCAAAAAATACATTTTTAAAAAAAAGAGATAAACACTGTCTTGTCATCTAGTTCTTTACCTGTCTCTTATTATAGCTTTTCTTTTAGTTTAGATAATTTCCTGGTGTTTGTGTGGCATAGAGTGTTCATCAACCAATAGTGGTATACCATAACCTACTAGTAGAATTTGTGTGATTATGCTCAATACAAATAAACTACTTCCATTCTGATGACTTATGTGAAATAACAGATAAGAACGATAGGTGATTTTTCACATAGCATGAAACATATTTTAGCAATGAAACTTCTCAGGCAGTTACATCTTTGGCAAAATTTCATGACCCTCAGAGAAGTACTTGAGATTCTGTTACTTTGGATAGTTCACAGGAAAACCATAGTCAGCAGGGCTTTGTTCTTGTGACTGAAAAAAACATTTTTCATCATAGTCTTAATTAAATAAAAGGGGTACCAATGTATAATCAGAAACATTTATTATTTCAAAGTGGGGTCAGAACACATTAGCCTCTGATCACTTTGAGATTGTTGAATCAGAAGTGCAATTTCACCATAATAAATTCTTTGCAACATTTTCTGTTTTATAATATAGCTATGCAATGAACATCTGCATTCACGACACATATCAGAATAAAATAGCCTACACTGTGAGATTTTGATCTAAATGGATATCTTCCACTGATGATATTGATAGATGTTCTGTATACAGGCCTTTACGCAGGTGACTCTAGTATAAAATAAATTAAAAGCCTGTTTTATTTAGCAGTTGAAGTAGCCTGTTAAGTAACCCAAGAGTTATATGTATAGTACTGTGTTTCTAACTGAGAAATTGCACTGTCTCTTTCCTTTATAATGATAGATAGCTGAAGTTATCAAAAAGGACAAAACACATTATCATGGGCACAATATAACTGGCATGTCATTAAACTACTTCTCATCAGCTAATTTGGCAAGTGATTGAATAAATGCTGCAAAATCTTTTCCACCTCAAAGGAAGGAAAGTTAATTCTATAGTTACTGTTGATGGACTCATGACTAATTGGAACAGGCAATAATGATCAGGTGTACCTTTTTATACAGCCTACAGAGATAATAAGCATCTTTTTTTATTGCCATTTTCAAGCCATGCCAATCTCCCTCTCTGCTGTACTTTCTCATCTGTATCAATATTGGCTGGTGAATGCCTATCAAGTTGGTTGTAGGTCCTTTGTGTTTATTCTCTCGTATGAGTATTCCCACAGTATGGTAGTAAGATTTGTTGTGATGCTCAAGGTTGTGGTTTTCTTTCAGGGGTTTTCTTTCTTCAGATAGTCACTGCTACTATAGCTGCATCCTTGTAGATTGATTTCCCATGTTGAGGACTGTCACCAGAGTCAGTGGGAGTTCAAAGTACTTAAAGGCTGTATTATAGTCTAAGGAGGAAAAAAAAAAAAGTAATTTTCAATATTTGACAACAAAAATACAATTATTTGGCTTAACTTTTTAAAAAGGAGAGGAAGCAATGACACCAACAAATACTTCCTCAAAACTTACATGAAAATAATTACTTTAAAGCAAATTTATTAGACTTTTCTCTCTGGAGAAAAAAAAAACACAATCTGTTTTTGTTTACAGACCTCAGAAATGAGGCAGGTTTAAAAAGTATCTGTTCCTAGGAAAGATAACAAGTGATGTATAATATTTCCGAAGGTCCATGTGGCTGCAAACTCTATCTACTTTTTGTGCTTCTACGCAATAAAGATTCTCATAATAGGAAAATTATTTTTTAACACTTTGGTAACTCAAACCAATATGCAGAAAGCATGAAATTTTGTAATTACTAAGAAGTAGTAGTAGTGGGCTTCAACTGCACAGTGAAAGCAACTCGTACAGCATATTTCAAACAATTTGTCTTTCATCCGATCTATGATAAATATGTATTTAAAGTATTTTATTTTTTTATTTAAATAATGACTGAATTTCAAATCAGTCACCAAAACCAGTTTACTTATTGGATCTTTTGAGGTGTCATGTAAATTACTCCCATTTTCAAAAAGGGCAAGAAGGAGGAACCGGGGAACTACAGGCCAGTCAGTCTCACCTCTGTGCCCGGAAAGATCATGGAGCAGATCCTCCTGGAGGCACTAATGACTCAGAAGAATAGTGAAGAGGTGATTGGGAATAGTCAGCATGGCTTTGCCAAGGGCAAATCCTGCCTGACAAACCTGGTGGCCTTCTATGATCAGGTGACAGCATTAATAGATGAGGGGCGAGCAACTGATGTCGTTTACCTGGATTTGAGCAAAGCCTTCGACACTGTCCCACACCACCTCCTGGTCTCCAAGCTGGCGACACATGGGTTTGATGGATGGACCACTAGATGGATAAAGAATTGGCTTGATGGCCGCACCCAAAGAGTGGCTGTCAACGGGTCCATGTCCCAGTGGAGGCCAGTGACAAGCGGAGTCCCTCAGGGATCAGTCCTGGGACCTGTCTTGTTCAACATCTTTGTGGGTGACATGGACAGTGGCATCGAGTGCACCC
This sequence comes from Picus viridis, assembly GCA_033816785.1. NCBI lineage: Eukaryota > Metazoa > Chordata > Aves > Piciformes > Picidae > Picus > Picus viridis. The sequence goes on from CM066576.1 coordinate 24,087,532, forward strand.
TCAGCAAGTTTGCTGATGACACCAAGCTGTGTGGTGCAGTGGACACCCTGGAGGGAAGGGATGCCATCCAGAGGGACCTGGACAGGCTGGAGAGGTGGGCACAAGCCAACCTCATGAGCTTCAACAAGACCAAGTGCAGGGTCCTGCATCTGGGTCGAGGCAATCCCAGGCACAAATCCAGGCTGGGCAGTGACTGGCTGGAGAGCAGCCCCGAGGAGAGAGACTTGGGGGTGCTGGTGGACGAGAAGCTCGACATGAGCTCTCAATGTGCGCTTGCAGCCCGGAAAGCCAATCAGATCCTGGGCTGCATCAGGAGAAGTGTGACCAGCAGGTCAAGGGAGGTGCTTCTCCCCCTCTACTCAGCTCTGGTGAGACCCCACCTGGAGTACTGCGTCCAGTTCTGGAGCCCATATTACAGGAGAGATGTGGACGTGCTGGAGCGTGTCCAGAGAAGGGCCACGAGGATGATCAGAGGGCTGGAGCACCTCTCCTATGAGGACAGACTGAAGGAGTTGGGGCTGTTCAGTCTGGAGAAGAGAAGGCTCCGAGGTGACCTCATTGTGGCTTTCCAGTATCTGAAGGGGGCCTACAGGAAGGCTGGGGAGGGACTTCTCAGGATCTCAGGTAGTGATAGGACTAGGGGGAATGGAATGAAGCTGGAAATGGGGAGATTCAGGCTGGATGTGAGGAAGAAGTTCTTTACCATGAGAGTGGTGAAGCCCTGGAATGGGTTGTCCAGGGAGGTGGTTGAGGCCCAGTCCCTGGAGGTGTTTAAGACCAGGCTGGACGAGGCTCTGGCCAGCGTGATCTAGTGTAGGGTGTCCCTGCCCATGGCAGGGGGGTTGGAACTAGATGATCCTTGTGGTCCCTTCCAACCCTGACTGATTCTATGATTCTATGATTCTATGATTCTAAATGTCAGTGTGGACTCATAGGACCTTTCCAGAGCTGGGGTTGCTTAGCCTGGAGAAGAGGAGACTCAGGGGTGACCTTATTGCTCTCTACAACTTCCTGAAGGGAGGTTGTGGACAGGTGGAGGTTGGTCTCTTCTCCCAGGCAGCCAGCGCCAGAACAAGAGGACACAGTCTCAAGCTGTGCCAGGGGAGGTTTGGACTGGATGTTAGGAAGAAGTTCTGTACAGAGAGAGTGATTGCCCATTGGAATGGACTGCCCGGGGAGGTGGTGAAGTCACCATCACTGGAAGTGTTCAGGAGGAGACTTGATGGGGTGCTTGGTTGCATGGTTTAGTTGTTTAGGTGGGTTGGATTGGTTGATAGGTTGGACGCGATGATCTTGAAGGTCTCTTCCAACCTGGTTTATTGTATTGTATTGTATAAGAGAAACCTACTGTCCATGCTTTCAAGACTGATCCTGCACTTACTCAAACAGCTGCTTTGTTATGTTAAAAAATGTATTAAAAGTAATCAAGCCAAGAGTGAGACTTTATCTTCCATTACAAGCAACAGACATTTTCTGTCTTTTTTTTTTTTTTTTTTTTTTTTTACTTCTCAGTGGAGATAAGACCTCTGTGCTGTGAGGTGTCCACAAGATGGTTGAAGAGGGTCCTCCCTGTGTTAGAAATTACTGATTCTCAGAGATTAAGACACTGAACTAGGGGACTGCATGAATGCAATGTTTCTGCACCGTAGGTTAATATAGATAGGAATTATTTCCTAACCAAGACAATGGTGAGGTTTGGGTTTGTTGTTTTTTTTAGCTAGTGTTTCAAAGGATCCAGTCGATAAGGCTTTTTTAGCAAGTTTTCGGTTGAAGAGTACCATGGTTTTGAACCCAGAAATCTGTGGAGATTTTAAGTCAAATACTGATGGAATTGGGTGTTGCACACTAACAGATCCGGAGCAAGGTATTCACATCAAACTTTACGTGTGCACCCAGTTTGATGTGCCTAGGAGTTCTTCCTGTATTTGATATTTCAGGCTCAGATATGATGTATGACACATGGTCTTCCTTCTGGGCTGCAAACATAGAACACTTTTTTTCCATGTGTGATTGCCTTCCACAGAGAAATGGTGCCTGTTTGTAACAACTTTAGAACAGAAGTTTTAGAGCAAGAAGCATAACCATGTGAAGAGCCACAGGTCTCCATTTGAAAATACTATTTATTTTGTCCTTTTTATTAAGGAAAGTAGGACCAGGTGAGGAATTCATGTATTATTATTGCTTTGTTGACAGACTTTTTAATTAAAAATACATATAAATAAGTATTTAATTCAAAGGAGTTTAGAGCAAGATATTTAAATAAAGTCATTTAGTCTGGGTGTTAGGAAGAGGTTCTATACAGAGAGAGTGATTGCCCAGTGGAATGGGTTGCCTGTGGAGGTGGTGGAGTCACCATCTTTGGTTCAGAAGGAGACTTGATGGGGTGCTAGGTGCCATGGTTTAGTTGGTTAGGTGGGTGGTATTGGTTGATAGGTTGGACACAATGATCTTGAAGGTCTCTTCGAACCTGGTTTATTCTATTCTATTCTATTCTATTCTATTCTATTCATATAGTGATAAACTGCTGACCATGGTTTTACTGTGTGCCACAACACCTGTCTTAAATTGTTTCCTTCTGAGGCCAGCTATAATATTTGCAGGAAATTAATTTTAAGAATACCTTGATGTCAGAACATTTTCAAATCACAAGGGAATAGGATTGCATATCCTTTCTGACAACTTGTGAGAGCTGCCTGATTGAAAAGAGTTAATATGTATATTTCAAATATTTTAAGATTGTTTCTAGTTCTGCTAGATGCCCCCAAAAAAACCAACCAACCAACCAACCAACCAACGTCAACCACCAACAAATAAGCAACCTAAACAAAACAAAACCCCCATCAGTTTGGGAAGGAGAAGTACCAGTCATAACATCTAATCAGGAATATGTTCATTTTTATATTAGAAAGTGATGAATTTTTGTAGGTGTTGTCACTCAACTGCTTTGCACGACTTTTTAATACAGAAATTGTAATCAGTTCCATTTTATTAACATGGAAAGTTTAAATTTAATTACTTTGACATATTAAAAAGTGAAATAAATGAGTAGCTATGTATAACTGTCCATATTCTCTCTGAGTAAATTGATCTATAAATATGCTTAAGCAACTTCTAATTATTTAAAAATAGATATGAGAAATTTTCCTGTTGCTTCCTAGGGTACAAGGGTAACAGTTGATTAGTCAGGCATATTATACAGGTTAGCTGTGCAAATTCCTTAGAGTAGAATTTGGCAAGAGATTAAAGCACTTTAACTCAAATTTTTGTTTGTAGATGTCTACATGTGGAAGGTGTCTAAGTGCTCATTAGGTCAATACAGTGCCAGCCAATACACTAAATTGAGGCTAGGAATCCATTTAGCTGATCATCCAGCCAGTAGCAATACAATTCATTTGCTTAAGCATGTCCTGGGATATCTTTGAATGGAACTGTGAGACATGCAAAACCAAAGCAGCTTCTCAGTCTTGGAGCAAGAGTGATCCTGCTTTGGTGGGGGGTGGATGGGGAGGGGTGGACTTGGTGATCTCTGGAGGTCCCTTCCAACCTCTAACATTCTGAGATTCTATTACCATGAAAGGAGCTATTTGTCAGTATTTTTCATGTGTGGGCAACAAGGTATTTCTCCAGGGTTAGATGTTTCATAAAAAATAATGATAAAGGAAATACACCCTAAGGAATTTGTGAAGCAGTTTCATAAACTAATTTTCAGTTTTAAAGACAAAGCTGCTTATACTGTTATAACTACCATTAAAAAAACAACCCAACAAACAAAACCTGTGACAGAACAAGAGGACACAGTCTCAATCTGCACCAGGGGAGGTTTAAGCTGACTGTTAGGAAGAAATTCTTCACAGAAAGAGTGATTGGCTGTTGGAATGGGCTGCCCAGGGAGGTGATGGAGTCACCATCACTGGAAGTGTTTAGAAAGAGACTGGATGAGGCACTTGGTGTCATGGTTTAGTTGATTAGATGGTGTTGGTTGATAGGTTGGACTTGATGATCTCAAAGGTCTTTTCCAACCTGGTTAATTCTGTATTCTTCCAGTGTGCTTAAAATTCTTTAAATTGGTAAACATTGTCTAAATACTGTACATTCCCCTTTTAAATATATATTCCAGCCATACACTGACTCTATTTGTGATTTTTTGGCAAATGTTCATATTCATTAAAAGTTATTAATATTTTTATTAATAACCTATTTACCGTATTTATTCATGAATCCATAATCATAACAACTAGTTGCAATAACATTCTTGCTCTAGCAAGGATATGTGGGGAGAAAATTAGAAAGGCCAAAGTGCATCTAGAACTTAATCTAGCCAGTGTTATTGAAGATAATAAAAAGTGCTTTTATAACTATGTTAGCAGTAAAAAAGAGCTAGTGAGAATGTCCATCCACTACTGGATTGAAGGAGGGAGCCTGGTGACCAAAGACAAGGAAAAGGCTGAGCTGCTGTTCCTTGAGGGTTCAGCCTCTGAAAGTGGACAGCACAGATGGGGTGCAGAAAGCAGCCCCCACAATCCAGGATGAAATGACCAATGGTCTGTTCTCCTGCTTATATTGTGCACAAGTCTATGGGACCAGATAGGATCCACCCAAGGGTATTTAAGGAGCTGGCAGATGTGCTCACTGAGGTGATCACCATTATTTGTCAACAGTCCTGGCTAACTGGGGAGGTTGCAGTTGACTGGAGACTGGCAAATGTGACACCCATCTACAAGAAGGGCTGAAAGGATGACCCAGGGAACTACAGGCCTGTCAGGCTGACCTCAGTGCCAGGAAAGGTTACCTGTATGTTTTGGTCTAGCCGACATGACATAATTTCTGTGCATGTTTCTTCCTTTGTTGCCTCTGTTTTGCTGAGGAAGTTTGGGGTAAAAAGTCCTAGATCCTAAAGGTATCTCTATGCCTGGGAAATGCCATCACATATCTTGCAAAAAGTCATGGATTTGTTGTTGTGGTCATCATCCCCACGCCTTTCCTATTTGAAGGAAGGTGTACAGGGCAAATGAAAAATTCCTCCTCTAGAATAGTAGATTTAGGATTTAAGCACAGCCAGTCCTGATTCCTAATGTTTTAACTTTATTTCATTTCATCACTACTTGTTTATACAACTCAAAATGCAGTTGCATTATTCCCCACTAAATATTCATGTTGGATTTTTAACAGTTAAAAACGAGTTTATAAAAATGTTTGTGCTTGTGCCTACAGTGTGCCCATGAAACATGAGCTTTTGAAAAAATATATTCCTTCTTTCAATACCTGCTCAGCACATTGAAACTGCAGTGTGGAATTCATTTCAGGTCACTTCATCAAAAGTATAATCACCAGTAGGTTGCTATAGATCATCTCTCTTTGACCCTACAAATTTAATTTAATAAGCGCTCTGCCGCTGCACTGCAGGAAGCATGCATTTCTTTGTATTCTTTGCAGAAAAGATTGCTTTTTCTGAGAGATGGAGGCTTACTCCAGATGGGAACCACAAAAGCCACATGCTGAGTTAGGAGCCACTGAGAACTAGTTAAGTGGGGAACACTGGGAGAGGAAGCCTTTAAAACGGGCTGTGGGTTGGCTGCTTTGCTCAGCACAGCCAAAAGAAGTCTCTGCATTACCCATCACAAACTGGAGCCCTCTATGAGTGCTTTCTGTTAAAGACAGATCATTATCATCTCAGTCTGGCTACTCATCCTGATCTCCCTGGAGCAGAATCCCAGGTCAGGCATAGGCTGCAGGCCATTGGCAGTTCTGAGTCAGCCAGGACAGCTGACTAGAGTTGGGTCACAGGTGTATCCCAGACCACAAGCATTAAGCTCAGTAAAACAGCTGAAGTTTGCTGAAGATATGGAACCTCCTGTTAGAGCCTTCTGCTCCTTTTCTTTTTCCTGCTTTCAAGGATTGCTTTCCTGGATACTGTGACTGCAGCAGTTTTGCTGGGCTGTGTATAACTTTATTTATCTAGCTATATCACTACATCTATTTGAATTTCAACCTGTGAGTCTTCTCTCCTTTTCCTGATTCCCCCTTCTCTGCTGGGGAAGGGTCATTGAGTGATAGAGTAACTGCTAGAGTTTAGCCTCAGATACAGGCTAAATGTAGGCACTACTCTTCCAAGATACAGATGACTTGATTTCCTTCTTTTACCAGAGGGAAATGAGACTTGCAGTTTACTTCTTTCAGAAGCGTGAATTGCTACACAAATTGTAGGGTTTGAGTTCTGCTAGACCACAAATGGCTCAGGGACAGGTTAAGTACCCATGGATTAAAAACATTCACTGTAGCAAAGAAAATGGAGAAAACCTGGAGATTCTTAAAAATATGTTAATTGTACTTCTGTGTAAAGTAAATGTTACCAATTTAAAAATAGATTTTACCAACATTTCCTATTAAAATAATTATAAAATGTCTGGAATATTTTGAGGTTTTAAAATTCTTCTTACCTTCATGTGCTGGAACATGTCCAGAGAAGGACTGTGAGGGTGATTAGAGGGCTGGAGCACCTCTCCTATGAGGACAGACTGAGGGAGCTGGGGCTATTCAGTCTGGAGAATAGGACTGAATAGGAGGAGACCTAATTGTGGCCTTCCAGTATCTTAAGGGGGCCTACAAGAAAGCTGGTGAGGGACTTTTTAGTGTGTCAAGTAATGATAGCACTAGGGGGAATGAAGCACAACTACAAGTGAGTAAATTCAGATTGGATGTTAGGAAGAAATTCTTCACCATGATCCTCTCTTGCCCCTGAGGGGGGCAAAAGGATGACACACAAATGGATTGCAGAAGTGATGGAAAGTTTAAATGGAAAAGCAATCAGTGTTTTTACAGAAACTACAAGCATAATGACAAAAAATACCCCAAAATATACAGAGTCCATGCCAGCACAGCCAAAGGTCCCCAACATTTCCCATCTCCCCACCTGAGGGTACACCCAAAACCCCCAGGGCTCTTTCTTCTCCCTGCACTGCTAGGCTAATCTCAGGCTGGCCAGGTCTGAGACTGCCCCTCTCCCTTCTCCTCCTGGCGTTAGGCCTAGCCAGGCCTAAGCTGTGAGATACTCCCCCATCATTACCTGATAGGGAGCATCTCCCACGGGAGCAGAGAGGGAAGAAAGAGGAAGAGAAAGACTTTGCAGATGGATTTATAGAGCACAAGATATTATGGCTATGAAATACGCTATTTCTCATGCGTACCTGCTGGGCTGGACCCTCTGGACACCCAGCCTAAACTGCCACATCTATTTTACTATTTTCATTTTTTGACTGACATAGCAAGTCCTATCAATTACTCTGAGGACTATAACAATTTTGGCATGTTCATTGATTATAGATAGTTTCTCATTTAAAACTATTCATTTACATGGAATTTTAATTTTGTTTGTATATCTGATAACCCATCAACCTGGAGGTATCTTTTTCTTTGGGAGTGCCTGTTTCATATTTCTTTTGAATCACAGTTCTGCTTCCTTTTCTAACTAAGCGAACAACATGAGAAAACCATCTGCTGTGATAAAAAAATGTACAATTCAAAGCTTATGTAGTCCTAATTCTCACAAGATATCCCTTTAAAGATTATCAGTGTACTCACTTCTTTTTCTTCAGCTCTAAAGCTGAGCTCACTAACATCTATTTGCTTCTGTTTGGATTTTTCCGAACCTAGTAACATCATCATACAGGTCTTTGCTTCCTTGTTTTCACTGACTCCTTTTCACTGAATAACATTTTGTCCCTATTTAATAAATATTTTTTGTCAGATGTTAGCATAATTCAGTAGGGTAAGTACTGAATATTTGACTAAACCATGCACTTTCAACATTTGAAGTATTTCTATGAAAAATGGATGCAAAAATTGCAGTGAATGTCCTGTAAAATTATATGTGATAGTGTTCAACTGGTCTGTATTAACATCAGTGAAACAAAACCAATATTTTCTTTGATTTAGTTGTTTATTACACATGAGAAAGATACAGGTGCAGTGGTAAACAACTGACGGGACCTAAAAATGTGGATTCCCTGACATGCCCAATCCAAGTTGCAAAACTGAGAGTGTGCATGTATAATTTCCTGCATTTTTTTTGAATCTCTGTTGTCTTCCTATGAGGTAATCTGGCTGTAAATGGTACTATTCCCCAGAATTTGTCATGTGTAGGTGACAAGTTATTTCTCTTGGGTTAGATGTTTAATACAAAGTAATGGTAGGGGGAAATATATTTGCAATTATAGTAAAATGTGTTATTGGGAGTATAATTTCCAGGAGAAACATAGCATACTGTAATGCTGCATTTGTAATACAAATGGAAGAAACAAATTCTAGGCATAACTTCCATTACCATAATGATTTAGACATTTTGTTAACACATTGTAATTTCAGGTTCCATAAATACAATGCTGTACATTATATTTTATTTCTATACATGTAAAATAACTTTTATTACAACCTGAAAAATAAATAACAAATATAGCATTGTTATATTCCTTTCTATAAAGGGGCTTAATAGATTTTCATTGTTCTAACTTAGTAATTTAAATTGTTTGGAAGTGCCACAACAATCTTCAGATGCTTTTTGACATATTATATGTATTAACCATAAATGTCTGTCTTTCAGAAATTACCTTTTCTCTTTTTCTTGGTTTCATTGCTTTTTTATATGAAGAGGAGACAGCTAAAAAGGAGAAAAACAGTAAATTACATGTACAGCTCTACTCATTCTTCTAACAGTCCTAAATTTTTAATTAATAAATAAACCAAACTTCAATTCTGAATAACAGCCAAAACATTTTCCCCATATTCAGTTTTTGGAACCTGAATATTTCATAGGGCTTACGATCAGGAAAAGGCTATGCAATTTAATCTCTCGGTACATCATGTTTTAGCACCTCTGACGTTATTGTATAGACGTAAAACTTAGAAGAATGAAATATGAAATATTTTGTCACAACACTTTTATACAAAGAATGTGTAGAACAACTCAGATTTCTGATGAAAATTTCATTCTAGCAGGTTGTACTGTATTTGGTTTGGCTGAGCTGGAGTTAATTTTACCCGGAACAGCTTTTGTAGTGCTGTATTTTACAGTGCTGTAGCTGGGTGCTGATAACACACCACTGTTTTGGCTACTGCTGAACTGAGCACCAAGGCTGTGCTTTCCCCCACAATAGGGAGGGAAAGTAGGCTGTTATCGATTTATTAATTTATAACTAAAATAATATGTCACATATTATATTAATAAAAATATTAATATGTTTTTATGAATATTAAAATTTGCCAAAGAATCACAAATAGGTTCAGTGTACAGCTGGAATATATACTTACAATGGGAATGTACAATATTTAGGCAACATTTAACAATTTAAAAGAATTTTATGCAAACTAGAAGAATAACTGGAAGAATCCCCAGAGTAATATGATGCTTGACCACAGGGGGAGACTTGACACAAATTGTTCAACAACGGAGGCAATTAACTACTTACTCACAAATGAGTTCCACCCAAGTCAGGGGGGTGCTGCTGCTGTATATTAGCCAGTAAGGCTGTGAGGCACTGATGTGTGCCTGGCATGGCAAGAGACTGATGTTGGTTGCCGGCAGGGGTGCCACACTGTCTTTAATGGCTGGTCTGGCTTCAGCACAATGTTGGGTGGCTCTCAGAGCTTTATGACATGTATTGTGAGGGGCTCTTGAGTCTTTCTGTGTAAACTGAGGCACGGCACAGATTCCAGTTGCAAAGCAAGTGAGGCGTGGCTTCTCGGGCCTGCAGGCTTGTGCCTTCTCTCCCAGATCTTGGATGAGGCAAGGCAACTCGATGCAAGGCAAGGCACATAGAATCTGGCCTGTATTTATTACTTGACTGAGAATCGGTTTGGGCCAATAGAGCAACTGAAGCCAGCAAATAGTTAGCCAATGAAATGGGATTCTGCCAGGCTGTGTCTGTAAAAGGCAGAAACATAGGCCTGGTCTAGGAGAAGCATCGCCAGTGCGCATGCTCTTACCCTGAAGGAGGACCTTGTTTACCAGACGTTTTGGTGCCTGTTCTTTTGTCCGTTTTCCTGTGTTTCTCTGGACTCCTGCAGGAGGGAGGGGGAAGAGTGGGACCATGTCTGAACATGCCAGGACCTGTCTGGGTTTGTGATGGGCCCATTTGGCCCTACCACCACATAGGCTGAGGAGATAAAAACTAAGTGAAAGAAGGAAATGCGGGGACATTTGTTGATTGTGTCTGTCCTCTACTAGTGCAACCACTATGCATATTGAAGCCCTGCTTCCCAGGGAGTGACTGGACATCATCCGGTGATGGGAAGCAGAGAATAACATCTTTGTTTGCTTTTCCTTTCATATGCAGCTTTTACTTTTGCTTTTCATCTTACTAAATTGCATCTATTTTGATTTATGGGCCTTTGGTTATTTTTTCCTCTTCCCTGTCCATCTAAGAAGGGGAGTGATAAAGTGACTTTGGTGAGTGTCTGGGCCCCAGCCAGGGTCAAACCACTGCACATATTTGAATTCTTAAATCAAGGACTAAGACCCACACTTAATCTTCCTTATTAACTATGCTAATAAGGTGTGAATTTCAGATGATGTCCTTGCCTGGTTCGTAGTTAGGAAGACTGTAAACCTTCTGTACTATCTGTTAGACTTGTAAAGTTGAAAAGAAACTTTCATAGGGAAAATATGAAGACTGTTAGAAAAACTATCTGTCACATTGTTTAGGATTTGAACCTTATTAAATTAAAAGATTAAAATATACAAACATGTATTAGAATGAAAACAGTAACAGACATGCACATCTGTTAAAGATAATACGGTCACTGATAGAACTACAACACCAGGGTAGACTGCTTGCAGGTAGAGTAAAGGAGACCAAGTCAGTCTAGCCTTCACCTTTATATATGCAGAAAGTAGCAATTACTTGGTCTCTGAATCTACTGGAGAAAAGGCAAAAATACCCTAACTGTAGTGTTCATTATTCATAACTAAGTGCATTTCTCTTGCATGGTTTATTTTTGTTGCACATAACAGCTCAATTCTTTTACTGAAAATAAAAAGATAGTAATTTGTTTGTGTGATAATTAATTAGCGAACACTGTCATTTTGAAAGTAATCACACTTTATTAATAATGTCAGACCTCTTTTTCTCAGATATAAGAGGTGAAATCCCAATGTTCCAGATTATTTGTAATGCAAACAATTTTATAGACTTCACTACACTTTCAAGAGTTACTAGAGCCTCTTGTACAGACTGCAAATATCCAATTCAAACTCCATTTATTGAGGAAATTGCTCTGTGGCAAAATACAAAGACCAATTGATTCAGCTACTTTCTTTTAAATTGATCTGTCCATAAGGACCTCACCAAAAAGAATTAAATCTGTTTTATGTGAAAAGCACCATGCACATACATCACCATTCTGTATTCTTCCTCTTGTCATCTGGAATGGTTGGTTGGAAATAGGTAAGGTGCTTTATCATTATCCTTAGCACCTGGGAAATGGTCCAGTGTAAATTCAATCTCAGTGAATTATTAAAGGCATTTTAGGATTTGTGAACTTGATAATGGTATTTTGTGAGTGTTCATTACTGCTGCAATTTAATATTACTACGGAAATTGAGTTAAGAGAGTAGTAGCCTGGTAACAGCTTTGGGATGCAATTTACAATCAGGAAAGATAACAAATCCACACTTTACTGGTGTGTCAGCAGTGTTTTGTAAAATGTACTTAAAGAAGCTAATTAAACTTCCTAAGACCTCATGCTGCATTTCACAAACTTTAATGAATCTCTGAAATTATATTTGACTGTATTAAAATTGAAATATAGTTGGTTTGTTATGGGTTTTATTTTTGTCTTCTTGTTGTTGTTTGGGGTTTTCTTTCGTGTTTTGGATTTTGTAGGGTTGGTTTGTTTGTTTTCCCCACGAAGAAATCTGTGTAATTTGACTCAAGTAGTGCTAAAATGGAATTGTGGCATTACAGTGAGTTAGATGAAGTGCTAATTTGCATTATGTTTAATTGATCTATAGTTAACTTATTCAAAAAAGGGCTGGTCAGACTGTAAAGAAGGGAGTCATGTAGGGACACAAGTGTTCAGTGGTATGGGAGACAATAGCATAATACAGCAATGTCAGGCATCTGGTATGGGATTGGGTAGTACTGAGCATTAAAGTTAAGATATATTATCACCTTTAGCAGAAACTTGACACTTTATATTTTACTGAAGAAAAATGAGTACAAAAATAGAATAGTGAGTACTTCAGCAGAACTTCAGCATTTTAATTTTAGGGCTCTGAAAATTTAACTAAAGGAAGAAAAATAAATCCTCCTTCTGCCTTTAGATGTCACTTAGGACTCACTGAGCACTCACTTTAATTCCTGTAGTCTGCCCAGAACAGGCACGTGCAGTATTTGACAAGGTGGTGCTTCTCAGCTGGCTACTTGTTCTTTCTGCAGAATACTGCCATATATAGGGAATGGTTGATTTGGAATTCTTGTTCACTCATGCTGCAGATATTTCCACCTTCTTTTCTACAAAAACCCTTTAGAGATTAGGAGCTGTAGACTTCACTGAATAAATAAATCTATTTACAAATTAATTTCTTTCACCTTAGTGTTTTCATGCAGCTTTTGCTGTCAAACTGTTCTGACTCATCAGATTTCCATCTTTCATCTACGTATGTTAAGTCTATAATTATTGCAATTCAAGTTACAGTTTGTTTTTTAAATTGTATATTGTTCTTGATAGCTAGTCTTGCTTAGGCAGTTAAATGCAGGAGCTGATGTCTTGTATATTCCTGATAGCTCCCTTTAGTCTTGCTTACTGTCAAGAGACACAGAACTGTTTCTCCTTGCATTATTTTGGTTCCAGAGAATTTCTCAGGGTCTTATTAGAATTGTAAGGATTTTTTTATTGTTAACTGTTTATTTTTTCAAGCGGGGCAGTCTTATGTTGCTGTCATTATTTCATATTAGAAGATTTGGTGTCATATTGAACTGTCTAAAGGAAGACCCATGATACAGAAAAAGCACTAGGAAAACATATCTATGTTTGACAGAGATGAATATGTTGAATGATTGACAGCTAGCTGTTCTTGTTTGATATGCCAAATTTCAGCAGTCTATTTTATTTTTAATCTCTCTTGTCATCTCAATATTTTGAAATATCCCACACTGAATACCAATAAAAATCTGAAAAATTCTTTCACTAAAATCTATACTGAATGGATATTGCCATTCAGATTTCCTTCAAGTTAGCTGTTCTTACAGAAAAAAAAAAAAAAAAAAAAAAAAAAAAAAAGAAAGAAAAAAAAAAAGAAAAAAAAAAAAAAAAAAAAAACCACAAAAACCACCAACCAACAACCCTGTTTGGTAAGTAATCTTCAGAGCCCAATTCTAGTTCTTTATTCATGTCAGTTATTGCAGGGGTATCTCCAAATATGGAAAAAGCCTACTCAGCTGTTTCTAATGAATGAGTGACTGGTCTTTGATATTTTTTTCACCATTCTAAAGGTGTCTGTCCTGGTTTTTGTCAAAAAATATTCTGTCAGTTGAAGATAGCTGTGTTTTTAGATATGATCCCACTAAACCAAGTTGCCTAAAGCCCCACCCAGCCTGGCTTTGAACAGTCCTGGTGAGGGAGCATCCACAGCTTCTCAGGGAAACTTGTCCCAGGGTCTCATGACCCTTACAGTGAAAGATTTCTTCCTTACATCTAATCTGAATCTACTCTTTCAGTTTAAAGGCCTTATCCTATCAGTATGTGCCCTTGTAGAAAGTCCCTCTCGCTTCTTGCAGGCCTAATTTAGGTACTTGAAGGCCACTGTAAATTCTCCCTGGAGCCTTCTTTTCAAGTTGAGCAATACCAGCTCTCTAAGCCTGTCTTTGCAGGAGAGATACTTTAGCCCTTTGGTCATTTTTGTGGCCCTCATCTGGACCTACTCAAGTATATCTATTGGTTGGTTTTAAAGCCTATCTTAAGGCAAGGGTCCCTGTTGTCATATCCTATCTATCAGATCATAATCTGTTCCCTACTCTAAAATCTAGTCTTCCCACTCAAATTTAAGCGCCCATGCCCCTGGCATGGCTTACAAGATCAATATAGATCAGTCTAGTTATCTCCTTAGCCACATCAAGTTGCATTCCTTCATGCAAAGCAGAAAGAATTGTGAGAACTGCATCAGGTTTTTTTCCCTGTCTCACTTTTTCTCCATACTATAGAGACATGAGTGTTTGTTGGACTTTTTTATAATTTCTTTTTTCATACTTTTTTGTTATTGCTGATTCAGGTTTATTTCATGCCTTCCTAACCTTCCTTTAGGATTTTTAAAAGACTTCTTAAACATGTTGGAACTCTCCTTTAATTGCCATTACTTCTCAATTATTGCTTTTGATCTGTGATAGATACTATATACCACAAAATGTACCATGTGCAGTTTGACCACAGTTTCTGCTGGAGTATCAATACCATGTTTACAGAATATAGAACTTAGAGTCTTGTTATTTCTGGTGAGATCTTTTTCATGGGACAGGCAGGTGTGACCGGTTTAGGCTGTGCCTTTAAGAAAGGGACACTTTCTGAACACTCTGGCCGAATGTTTTGGTATATGAATGAAAAACAACGATATGCTAATCCAGTTTCATTGGTGGAACCCGGCTGTAGGTTCTTGTTTAGTCTTTCAGTCGGGGGGCAGTCAGTCGTCTTCTTCTTCCCCCTGTACTGTGAGCTGGCTCGTTTCTCTCTACGATTCTTGCTAACCAGATAAGAAAACTAACTTTTGCATTCACTTTGAGCTTTAACAAAGTTTTCTCCTTTTAATTACCTTCCTTTCTCTCTCTCTCTAACCCTTTTGGGAAAAAAGGGGGAAGTAGGGAGGGAGAAGGGAGGGAAAGGCCGAACCCCTGGCCACAGGGGTTGGGGAAAGGTTTCCTGTATATTTCTGTATATATTGTAAATATTGTATATTTTTGTACATATTCATTGCATTCCATATCTGCTTGTAAAATATAGCTTTCATCTGCTTCTCCGGCTGAGTTAGCTGTGGGATTCTTTTGTGTGTGGGGGGGAACCTTCCTACTCCACCACAGCAGGTTTCTCTTGGCCTGAGTTGAACTACAGCCCGAGGTTCTACACAGCAGTTATATGTGTCAAAATTAGTTTCAGTCTTTAAAGAAAAAAGAGAATAGGACTACATTGTGTCTCTGAAGACAATTAAGGGTTATTCTTTCTTCTCTCTGTGTTGGGGGGTAGTGGGTCTTTTCACAGGTGAATAAAAAATCTTCCAGGGAAGGAATGAATGAAAAGTACATCAGAAAAGTTCATGATAGTATTATACCCCATCTTCATCTGCAGTGCACTCAGGCAGGACCCCAGGCACCAGCCCCTGTGGAACGGCATGTCCCCGCCATCTCTCCAAGGCAGCTTTGCTCTCCTGAGAGGCCTGCGCATCGTGGGCGAGACTGCTGCAGTGGAGGTGTTTTCACCAGAGGGAGGGCGGTGCTGGGTCACGTCAGCTCATTCCTGAAGTTAGGTCATGTGGCCAGGGATAGGGATAGTTGTAACTCGTCACAAAGCTATTTTCAAAAGATCTGTGTTGACCCAGACTGAGACTGAACTTAAACAGACAGGTGTCCAGACAACTGTCTGTAGGGAATGCTAGATAGAGCCTGGCACCTGAAATGGAGGGCAGTGGAGATAACACCTGCATTAGGTGTGAGCAGCTCGATTATCTGATTAATTTAGTGGCTGAACTGAGGGAAGAAGTTGCTAGACTTAGCACTGTAAGGGAACGTAAAAGGGAATTGGATCTGAGGATACTGTGATACAGTAATGTGCTTTTGGGCACTGCTGGTACTTTTAAAACAGTCTGTAGGTCTTACTTAATTGAAATTTATTGATGTTTCATGGGAAGCCAAGAAATGTTTTGGAAAAAAAAATCTATAGGATATGGTAGCAGTACTTTTACAGAGTTAAACTTCTTATTGGAAGTGAACCAATAGACACAAACTTAACATTCTTGAATGCAGTGAATGCAGCCTGCTCCAGAGTGAAAGATAAGTTGTGTTGTATCTTGATTCTTCAAAAATATATCCAAAGTAACAAGTCAAGAAGTTACAGTCCCACACGCCTGCAATAAAGGAAAAAAAAACCTTTCATATGTTGTACAAAACACCTTCTATGTGGTACAAAAGCTGTTTTCAGTAGTGTATTTATGACTCTTCTACAATACAAATATTATGTTCAGAATTCTGTACCTTCTGCTAGACTTCATTAGGCTTACTTGTATTATGAAAGCAGGATGGAGAACTTAAAAATACATGGGAAACTGCTAGAACAATAAATTATTCATCATATCAGCAATTAAAAATAGCAGGCTTGCTGTCTAGCTAAGCTATTCAGTGTGCTAGCCTCTTAGCCACGGCAAAAATACCTACATCACAGTGTTCATTGTTGATAATACTTTCCTTTATTTATTTTTTTTTGCCAGAAGACATCTGGCTGTTGGAAACAGATAAGCAAAACTTTGCTACTTTCACTGGGAACCCTAAAATATCCACTAAAAGAGCTTGTGAACAAGCTTGATTCAGGCAATATTGCTTATCAAACTCCATGCTCACTTTAGCACGCACCAAGACTGGTTGACCACATGAACAGGAATGTATTTGATTAAACTGGAGTGAAAAAAAAAAAAAACTTTTGAAAAAGCAACTTACATCCTGGTGAAAGTGGTGTTGCTGTATAGTGTTACCCAGACAAGGACCTGCTTTATAATAGTTATATCATTTAGCAACAATGAAGGAACAAGGAAACTGAGTAAGTTCTGTGCTGAATTCCACCATGAGGTGGTGGAGTTCAGGATCTTGTGTGGTAGCATCACAACCTAGGCTTCAGCAGGGCCAACTTTGGCCTGTTGAAGCAATTGCTAGGGAAATCCCATTGACAGGGAACTACAAGGTAAAGGGGATATAATTTATTGTTTTAACACTCTATTTCTCCTTAAATATAGTCATAATGGTCTTACACTAATACCATGGTCTAATACTAATATCGTGGTCTAAAGCACTATGACAAGTGGTTTCTTTTCCCTCGTAACAAGTGGTAAGACAAGAGGAAATGGGCTCAAGTTGCACCAATGGAGGTTAAAGTTGGAGATTGGATTTTCCTTCACTGAAAGGGTTTTCAAACACTGGGATTGTCTCCCCAGGGAGGTGGTTTAAATGCCATTCCTGGAGGTGTTAAAAAGACACAGAGATGTGTTATTGAGAAATGTGATTTAGCAGCAGACTTAGTAGATTTAGATAATGGTTGGACTCAATGATATTAAAGGTCTTTTCCAACCAAAATGTTTCTATGATTTTATAATTCTATATAATGTTACTGTATGATTGATAACAAGTTTGATGCCTATCAGTTTTATGCCACAAAGGCATTTGTTAGACTTATCACTTACTATTTATAAGCTCTAGGAAATTCATGGAAAAATGAATGTGCATAGTATGTAAGCAAATCATAATAAGCTGAGGGACAAAAACATTCTAGATAGATTACACTGGAGTATTATAAATGGCACTGTGGACAGTTCAGTTAATCTATCTTATTATATACATAAAGACTGAATCCTGGTAATTCTATCTTGTGTTTTGATTAGAGAAGGATTTATTTATTTATTTATTTATTTATTTTCATGGAATCTTAATAAATCCCATAAAACAGGTGTTCAAAAGTGTATGTTTTGTGAGACAGTGTTATGAAGCAGAAATGTAGTCTGATAAAGCTTTTAAGACAAAATATACTCCCCTTTTTTTTTTCTTACATTTTCTTCAGAAAATAATTTCAAGTCATCTCACAATATGACAGTTTAACTTCTGTCTATTATCACCTCCTGCCCTGTAGTCTGCTTCTGGGGATCAATGAATTATGTTCTTTTCCAGATATTGTTTAACTCTGTTGTAAGATACCAGGATTTCAATGATACGTATTCTGAGACATCCATAATAGAAGATCATAAAAGAAGATAAACAGTCATAAAATTTGTCTTACTTTTATTACCAAATAGGTCAGATTGATCCTAAACTTATTCTCCATAGTCATGCAGAAAGGTACAGTCTAAAAGAACTCTTAAAAACATTCTTGCTTTTGTAATTTATGGATTTGCTGAACAGCTTTCTATGCAAACTGAGGTTTTTAAATGCAGAAAACTGAGGTTTTGTTCTCTGTTAGAAAAGACAATGTGCCTTCTGCAAATTAAAATCTAAGGGGGGATGGGGGAGGGGGAAGGAAGTATTCTTTCCAATTACTTTTTTTAGTTATTTGGTGGTTTCCCTTGATTTTTCTTTTCCATTAGTTATTTTATTTTAAAGCCAAATGAGATACTTGAAATCTTTCATTCAAGAAAAAGGAACAACTCATCCAATACAAAATACATAATGGAGAACAGTTACTAAAGTAATGAAATTAAATTAGTTACACTGAACGGAAAAACACTTTTCATTCTATTTGTGTATTCATTCTAGCTTATTTTGAAAACCTTGCTATAGCAACTACAAACAAAAAAGACATTATAGAGTATTAGAGAAACAGACTTCTAGAATGCAGAATTGTAGTAAGTACCTGATTTGCTTAAAAATTTGCATTCTATCTTGTATCATTTAAATATGCATTTTCAGAACAGTTAAGTCTGAAAATATGACAAAGTGTGCCTGCATGTTTGCATTCTCCTTAGTTGTGACTGAACAGAGAGATTGACAAGTGCATGAAAAGTGACAATTGCACTGGCAAACAATAACTATTTCCCAATAAGAGTGATGGTTACTGAACATTTGTGTGTCTACTTTTTGGAATGTTTCTTGATAGATCTTAATTATATACTGAGAGCTCAAAATAGCTGGAAGTCAAAGAAATTAAAAAGTTAAAAATTGGTGAGTACTTTTTAGATGAGCAATTTCAAATTTTTACTGAGAAAATGAAAATTTCCGCTATATGGGACACAGGAGAATTTGTTAAAGGATTAATACAAACATAGTAAAATATCTACAGTTTTCAGAATAACAAAAATGCTCCTCTGTATAATGGCAGTAAAAATCCTGTAGCTGCCATGTTTCTAAACAAAATGCCACGTCTGCTGTAAGATCTGTATTTTATCATTGTAGCTGTTAACAGTCACACTCAACTAGGGAAAAATTCTTAGAGCAGAATTTTCTCTCGAGTGCTGAATTACAGCATATTGGTAGCAACTAAAAAGCTCAGAATTCCATTTTATATTTTTTTTTTATATTTGCTTTCAGTTTTCATTTCCCTTCAAGACAGCTGTCATATTAACTTTAAGACCCTATTCTTGTCTTTTCTTGCTCTAAATGGAAGAACTCCTTCAAAGCCACAGAAGAATGGCTTGCAGTATGCAAGGCCTAGGTTGAATATAAAGTGTATTGAACAATAAAATCTAATTACTGTGTCCTAGAACTTAATGATCCACTTTTGCTGGACATTGAAAGCCATGTATCAGGAAAAAACCTAGATGTGTAAGGAATTTTTTTCCCCTCTCTTTTAGTCATCAGCCTGTGAGGAGTAATAATTTTCCATTCAGAGTGCTATGGAATGTTTGTCACATATAGAGCAGTAATCAAAAGAAGTACTTGCTAACGCTCTTCAATCGATAAGCCAGGATGTTCCTAACAAAACTTTTTTTTCCAAACACCAGTAAATTTAAATAAATAACTAGATAAATAAAGAAATAAATCTATCTTCCTTCAACTTTATCCTCCAGCCAAACATAAAAGTATGAGCAAGTATAACATCCAGTGTGAGACCCAAGCAAATACACAAAAGAGGCTGGAGATTTTTTGCTTATTATAATAACCGTAAGGAAAGCGCAAAGAAGGGTAGGCCTCAGAGAATAAAATTCTGGGATATGTCATGAATTGAATTATAGTACTATTTGTACGCCCTGGATGACACTCAGGTGTTGATATTTATTGATCTGGTCTCCCTGGCTCTCACAGTTCTAAGATGAGAATAATTTTACACTGCTGTGGAAGTCTAAAATACCTCAGATGATATGCACTCCTGAAAGCTTATCCTCTCCAGTGACTATCCAGGGAGCCCTGCCAGCAGCTGAAATTAGATAAGGTGAAGTCCATCTTGTCTCATTTCCAGACCAAAGTGCGTCTGATCATGCATGTAAACTTTTTCTCAGAAATTAGGGACTTAAGCTATATCTTGGAAGGCTATGATTTGAATATTAAAAAAAAAAACAAAAAAAAAAAAATCTGCTGAAATTTCTATTTCAAGATATCTGACTATGGTCTTGTCATGTAACTTTTTTTTTTTTTTTTTTTAATTGGGGGGAAAAATTAAGTTGAATTAGAATAACTCCATTTTACATATATCAGTAAGTCATCAGCATGATTCAGTTTAGCAGTTAATAAGTTCCACGAGGAGGGAAAGGAGTACTTAACATTTTTCCAGACTTCAGAAATATTATATAACTTCATCAGATTTTCAAATCTTGTGATTATAGTCATACCACATGAAACATACATACTTTGTTTCCTTCCTTCCTTTCTTTCTTCCATCCTTTTTACACTTACCAGTTTTGGGTTTCATCAAGCTTCTTAATTCCAGATTGTCAAGAATATTTTGATATTAAATTCTGTGTCACACTCCTTATGATCTCTCAGGACTTGTCAAGTTTATCCTATAAAACAAGAGGCTCTTGGATTACTCTTTAGTCATCAGTTTTCTTGAATCACCTGAAAGCAGCTCTCTCTCATATGCTTTCCAGGGACATCCCAAACAATTCTTAGGAGAGTTTTCAGATGTGCTTAGCAAGCTAAGACTTGCTGAAGTGTTCCTGTGTCTTTATATCATTAGGGTCAAAAAAGATCTTTCCCAAAATCTTATCCACTTGTTTGAATTAATTCTTATCTCAAGTAATATTTAAGAGAAATGTGAATTAAAGTATTTAATCATAGCAACCAGAATAAACAACCATTTAGACATGGTTATGGAAACAGGTGAGGAAAGGAGAGAAAAATCATGTTTGATCTAATTGCTTTGAATAAGAAGACAAAAACCATCTTACCCTCCCATTCTTATTCTCTCTCTCCACTTTAAATCCCTTTTCTGATAGATTGTTAGCTGTTATAAATAATCTTTTATTTTAAATTCCACGTGAAGAAGAGATTTTTATTATTAATTTTTTTTTCTGTGAAACTGTTACTTTTAGTTCTTATCTAGGAGGCAGTCTGGCATCGCTTACCAAGCATAAGAAGTATTGGTTTATTTCCCAGGTAATGCAAATAGTCTTATCAGACCAAGCTTCCCCCTCATTTTTTTTGAGTTGTGCTCTAACTTATATTTAGCTATAGATCTTTCCTTCACCAAGCGGTGACCTCCAGCTCTGCAAGAGGGAGGGAGAAAAAAACAAGTAGTGGATAATGTTCTGTTATTTTAACAAATTAAATCAGATCACAGGAAATGTAGAAGTATTCAAAATTAATACATCTGAGGAGAGACAATACAAAAGCAATGGACTGATGGAGCAGTAAATGCAGTAGGAGGCAGAACAGAGAACGTCATCATCATTTTGTTAGGCAACATTCACTTGTTAGTTTGTCATCTCTGTGAAAATGCAGCCAGAATATATATGCTTCAGTGTTACATGTACCCTGTAATATACCTTATATAGCTACACATTTTCAAACATGGGGCAAATGCAGCTTATTACTAGCTCCTGGTTGATAACCAGATACAGTCCTGGCTAGCCTGGTGTCACAATGATTTTAAGGTAATGCACCTCTGTCATCCTTTTAAAAATATGTTTATATCAAATATAGATATTTCTATGCATACATATACAGCATGCACATAGACAGAATATGTATCTCTGCTCACACATTGTCTGCAAAAGAAGTGAGAATGACTGTCAATATTCTTTTTCACAGTATCACAGTTTTTCAGATATCATTGAAGAAATCCTCGGTAAAGTTGAAAGCATAAAAGCTTATAAGTAGATAACTAGATATTATTTGATCTTAAAAAATGTGATTCTTTACCTAATCTAAATAATTTCTGTCTGAGATAAAGGAGTTTCAAGTCTTCATATGATTTTAAAGTTAATACCTAATCTGAACTGAAATTATTTCTATTTGTGTGTAGTATATGTAACATGAAAGGATACTTTATGTGCCCACTTGAATTGGAGACAACTTTTCTTAGATACACCTTTGCTTTCAGAGCAACCTTGCGGGATGATTCAGTCTTAGGAACACCTAAGAAGAGGTTGTCATGTCCCAATACCTAGTGAAACTCTGTAATTTAGACTGATACCTACATTGTGCCCAGGAAAGACTGAGAAAGCACTAGACAGTCATGGTCAGAAAAATTCCTTGATGAGAACATTGAGACCCTACAACAGGATGCCCAGGGATACCCCATCAAGGCAGGCTGAATGGGGTTTTAATCAACTTGATCTATGCAACGTATCCCTACCCATGACAGGATGTTGGATTAGATGATCTTTAAGATCCCTTCCAACCCTGTGATTCTGTAATTCTAAGATTCAGTGATTGGTTTTATTTTAATTGTACCCTTTAACACTGTAGAGTCTCAATCAGGAGAAGTAAAGTGCCACTGTTCAATTCACTGGTATAGGCCTAACCAAACTTTGTTTGTCATGAATATTCACAGTCAAAAGTTATCCTAATACATAAAGACTGCACTGAATCAGGGGAAGCACACTTCATTAATGCCAACACAAAGAGAGCATATGGGTACTTAATCCAGAAACTGTGGTGTAAGATGCATCTCTCAACTGGTAAAACTCAAATGAAATGTTCCTCCTTGTTCTGCAGCCTCAGAAGCAAACTCTGTTCTATGTGGGACGGAGAGATCATTCTGTCTTTTATTAGGTGAGCAGTGGTGTCCAGTCTCTCTACTGGTGAACTCAAACAAGAGGTGACTTATAAGCCTTTCTCCCTGGCACAGAGTTTAATTTTGTATATCAGAAAAATAAATTACTGTGGTTTAGGGACCTTTCCCCCAAGTTTTGTATCTGCTGCTGCAGATACAATATTCAGCTTGATGGGACTGGAAACAAACTGTCCTTGACTGTACTGTTTTTAACTTTTCTCTGAGGAGCATGTATGTAAATAAGTCTTTTGTTGCATTTTGATATTTGCTGTGTGATGAACGTATTTTATTTTACTCCTATTCCCTGATTAAAAAGACCTAGTAATAAGAAAGAAACAAATTACTTTTTTTCATGCTACCTTCAAATCTTGCATGAGTTACAGATCTGCCTGCAGTTACCACTTCAGGTGGCAGTCTGCAGCTTTCAGCAGTAACTATGTCCAGCTCTCACACACACAACGCCAGTGTCCTGCCTACCAGAAATTCCAGGTAAACGGTCAATTAACATGTGAAGGGCAATTTTACATGTTGGCAAACTTTTAGATCTGCCATTACTGGAAACTCTGTTTGAAGCACGAAACAGTAGGAAATTACAGAGCACATTGTTGCTGATAAACACATGGTGACCAGAGCAGACACAGAGACCTGGTGGTCTGTTGTCATGGTACCAACAGGACAGGAGGTGCCACTTAGGATCTGCAGTACTGCTGACCAGAAGAGCTACACCAAAAATAAGATGTATTTTGTGCAACTGATAAAGGAACAATGATTGACCACCAGTAACAAGGGCTTGACCACAGTCCCCACCATGCACTCTGCACAAGAGTAGATAATAAATATTACCCTAATTTCATGCCTCTTTTGAAGGGGAATAAGTGTTTGATCCAATAAGAGTTGGAGGGACAGATCTATGGGTTTGGCCTCCTTCCTCCCTCCCCCAAAGAGGAACCCCTTTTTTGGTAAGAGTTGTGGCCATGACTACAGTGAGTGCGTCACCACATCAAGTTTCTAATTGCAATTGTATTTTAGAGCTCTAGAGCTAGTCTGTAGTTCACTGCATTTTTCACTGTCAACCTTAAAGAATCTGTTGATGTTGTATATGAATAAATAACGCTATTCAAGCACCTGACTTCAGCTATTGAATGCAGCCTTTGAATGCTTTTCAACAGCCAGGCTGTTTGTGAGTCTGGTGTCAGGCCTATAGTCACAAACAGTAAGTGGCATATCTATTAAGAGAGAAATTCGGACACTCCTAGCCCTTTTAACCTCTGAGGACCAACTAGAATGCAAGGGCATTCATCTCTTACCAGATGCATCTATGGCTAAATGTAACATGTGAATAGGAAATTGCACCTGCACTTAATATCACAGGGTGAAGTACTTTGTGTAGAGGCACCACCTTTGATGTACAAATGCAGGCCACAGGCTTCTGGTCCTACCACCCATTCTGAATTTGTCATTGCTTCTTAATTTGGTTACTATAGTGAAGAGGTTTCGAAAACTTTCTAGAGCTCTGGACATGGGAAATAGAATGTTACTGTATGTATATTTCATCTTAAAAAGGAAAACGACTCCCAAAACACTGTCTACTAGATGTTTCTGTACTCAGACAAATGGTTTATAAGTTCAATGGTATGACCTGCACCCTATATATATATTTAAAAAAATAAATATTGTTGTATCTTGTGTTAATAACTAAGAGGCAATAGCAAACTATGTGGTTTTGGTATTCCATATATGGTTTTGCTTTTTCTTTTAGTTATATCACAATAGTTTCTAGAGGTACACCCAAATTCTAAGTAGGTTTGAAATAGCAAATGTCAGTTCATGGTAGAAATAGTTGGATACCTGATGCAATCTGTATTTTTCTTTTAAATACATTATGCTCTAAAATGGCCTGAAGTGTGTGTAAAAGAGTCTATGAAGTATAGAATTCCACCTGAGTGAGCTTTAGAAACATGTAAAAGTCTGAATGTTTTGACCAACTCCTCTAACAACTACTGAATGCTAGTCTCAACATTTTACACTGTACAATTCTCCTTTAAATGATCTATCCTTTCTTTCAACCAAAGCTGTTACAAAAAAGAAAAATAGTATTTTATTGTTCCTTATTTTGTTAACAGCCAGTTGAAGAAAATGAGATTATAAATGAGAATTGCATTTCTGTGATACAGTTTATATATCTTAATGGAAATAAAAAATATGTATTAAAAAGGTTCTACTAACTATTTCTGTGTTTCAATATGTTGATCTTATTCCATTAGAGAAAGAAAAAAAGCACTTAGCTATGTCTCCAAATAAACTTCTCAAACATCAGTATTTCTTAACATGATGAGTTTCCTAGTCATCTGGGATATTTAATGAAAATCTGTAATTGCACAGTGCAATGAAAAAAGCATCTATGTCAATACATTGATTGATTGATTGATTTCATAGAGAGAAAATCCAATTTCAGTTTTGGAGATTTTTTAGCTCTGATATGTACTATGTGTACTCTATTATTGGCAATTTCAGCTTACACGAGCTGTATTTTAACTGAGAGTTTCTGATAGAAAAACAGAAATAATAGCTCAGAGCTTGGAATATGGTCAAAACAACTATATGAATTTTGATCATATGGAATACTCCATGATAACTACTTGAGTGTGTTACTATTAACAAATGGTCTGGTGTAATGAAAGGCTATGATATGACCTGATGCGGTCCCAGGCCCTGTTGCCTGTATCAGAAAAATTCTTTGTGTGCATGCTTTCTTCCATAGTTAATGTAAGATGGTTAGCCTGTATTCAGTTGAATTTAAATGTCTCTTATTTTCAAATAAAAGTTATTATACAGAAAACTATTTGTAGCAAGATAGTTATGTACCAATAATTTGCCACCCAAGCTTAACATTAACTAGTGCCCATAATCCTTATTTATCCTTTATTAAAACCTGAGTTTTGGGGTTTTTTTTTTGTTTGTTTGGTTTTCTTTTGTTTGTTTCATTGTGTGTGTTTTTGTTGTTGTTGTTGTTGTTTGTTTTGGGTTTTTTGTTGTTTTGTTGTTTGTTTGTTTTGTTTTGTGTTTTTTGTTTGTTTTTTTTTTCTTTTTGTTTTGTTTTTTTTCTGAATGCTTTGAGACATGTATGCATTTACACACACACAAAATTGTTCTGTGATTCACAAAAGAGTAGTTTGGAGATACAAGTTTTGATCATAAAATGGATAGCTGTAATGGGAAATAAAGCACATTCCTCTCAGTATAATAGCTAGTAAACTAGTAATAAATTGAAACTACAAGGCAGTGACTCACTTTTATCAAATACATTATATGAGTACAATAATATATTTAGGGATTTTTAAAATATTTTTCCCTTTCTAGTGGATGGATGAATTTTCCCTCTGTTTATATTAGATTTACTTTCTTCTTTTTCCAGGTTGACTGGCATGAATCTGCCTTCTCCTGTTATCAGCAGTAAGAACTGGTTACGACTCCATTTTACATCTGACAGCAACCATCGACGAAAGGGATTTAATGCTCAGTTCCAAGGTAGGAAACATAAAACTGCAAAAAGAGACCTTTAAGCATTGCTAAAGTGGTGGCAAAGTTTGAAATTTATGTTTAAATAGTAAAGAACTGACTCATACTAAGTAACTGATATGCTTGTGTAATCGGGCACCTGTAGGCATTTACTTTTCTGGCAAAAAGTACCTGTGCTTCACACTGCAGTTTGCCTTAAGGATGTCTTTGTTTGCTTACCTTTTCTATAATAAATTGCTTTGCATTCAGTCTGATCTTCACTTTAAAAAACATGCCTGGAACGTAACTTGCAAGAAGTCAACGCCACACAGAGTCATGCCCCTATCTAAATAAATATTGTCTTCCTTCATTACTCAAATGTCTAACTTTTATCCAGAAGCTACATTCTTTGTTAATGGAAATGTAACTCACTCCTAGCATAGCTAAATTGTATTTCAAGCTCATGCATATATTTACATATAAAACTTTAAAAGAAGACAAGTGGATGTTAGAGCTGCTGTCTATTGCTGCTTATGTTCACCTAGATACTCATTAAAATGCACTTTTTTTAGAATGAAATCCTCACTGATTTTTGTATTTCATAAACTTCATTAATTTTTGTACTTCATGGTCAAGATCAAAGAGTTATACTGAAAACAGAAGAGCATCCTAATTTATATGTGCTTTTAAATTCTCGGCTTACATAAGCTGTTTCAACAATTCTACTCAGTACATCATCGAATCATTTATGAGCTCAGACCTTCCTTTTTATTGTGAAACTGTGGCACCTGTATCACTTTAGAAGTGATAAATACACTGCAACAGCTCTGCGTTTCTGGTGACTGACACACGTGCAGTGAATGTAAAAATATTTAGCATACCTAGTTCCTTTTAAAAGACTTTGACAGTATTAGGAAAAAAGATAAATCTGTGAAATTTTATTTTATTTTGGAAATCCACCAAGAGTATATATTCTGTGATCCTTTGCTCTTACAATGTAGTTTTACAGAGTTCACTAAGAATGCAAATGTGATACTGCTGTCGGTCACTCTGAATGTAAAAGCACTGCTTGTGTTAACTCTGTTTGCTATAAAGTAACCAAAGTAACCAACAGTGGAGAATACCTTTTTCTTTAGTACAGTTTACCTCTAGGTAAATACCCTGTAATGAAAGATTTAGGGAAGTGTCTTGGGGGGATCATTATTTCAGATGTATATCTGTTGCTCAGTATAAGACATCAGATACTGGGTGTGAGGGTAAAATTGCTTGGTGTCTCTACTCTGCCCTAGTGAGGCCTCATCTTGAGTATAGTGTCCCCATTCTGGGCTGTCTACTTCAGGACAGACAGGGCACTGCTGGAAAGAGTCCAAAGGAGGGCTATGAGGATGATTGAGGGAATAGAAATCTCTCTTAGGAGGAAAGGTTAAGAGACCTGGGGCTCTTTAGACTGGAGCAGAGAAGGCTGAGAGGGGATCTGATCAATATTTATAAGCATATTAAGGGTTCACATCAAGAAGACGGGGCCTGTCTCTTTTCACGGGTGCCCAGTGGTGGGGTGAGGAGCAAAGGATACAAACCGGAACAGAGGAAGTTCTGCCTCAACATGAGGTAAAACTTCTTTATTGTGAGCACTGGAACAGGCTGCCTAGGGAGGCTGTGGAGTCTCCTTCTCTGGACACTTTCAAAACCTGCCTGGATGCATTCCTATGCAACCTGCCCTAGGTGATCCTGCTTTGGTTATGGGGTTAGACTAGATGATCTCCAAAGGTCCCTTCCAACCCCTACCATTCTGTGGTTCTGTGATGTAGAGTATGGTTTGTGAGAAAACTTCATTAAGTATCGTATTACAATTTAGCTTGTTGCAGTTATGGAAATTTCCTTAATTTAAACAATCCTTTTAATTTAAACAATCCTTTTAAAATTCAGGTTTATACAATTCACTGTATTAGATACAAAAATACTGTGATTTTGTGAGCCACAGCTAGCTATCTTATCAGGGGTAATAGCAATTAAATAATTCCCTATGCTAGTGATGTAAACATTAGAAACAGTGTGAAAACCTAGGAGACAGACTTTCAACACACATAAGATGAAAATTCAGAGTAATATCGAAATCTGGTTAACAGCCTCATTGTTTTTTATTATACAGCATTGCTAATTCTTTCTGTTACATGTGTATTTGAGAACTAAGCAATAATTCAGAGTTTTATTTTAAGAAAAAGTTCCAATGACTTTTACAGATAGAGAAGTTTACTGGTACCACAAATCACAGAGTAGCAGAAAAAAGAAGTGACTTCTGCAGCTCAACTAGTCCAGTGCCCTCCTTAAAGAAGGTCATATAGAGCAGGCTGCCCAGGACTGTGTACAGGTTGGTTTTGAATACCTCCAAAGTCAGGGACTTAGGGCAATCTGTGCTGATGTTTACCCTCACAGTAAAAAGGCTTTCACTTCTAAGTGGGATTTCCTGTGTTTCAGTTTGTGCTTATTGCTTCATGTCTTGTTAATGGCTATCCCTATGGGAAGTCTGAGTCCAACTTCTTTACACCCTCTCATCTCATCAAATATTAATACATGTCAGTAAGATCCCCTCCACAAGCCTTCTGTTCTCTCAGTCTTTCCCTTATGTTTTCATTTTCAGGAGATTATTTCTACAAAAATTCAACAATTTTGACAGATATTTCCATCTTAGCTAATTTTCTGAAGTGTAATAATTATTGGATGCTATCATGGGAAAAAAACAAAACAAAACAAAACCAAAAACAAACCCAGGAAATAAAAAAATATATATATATATGTGAAATACCTGACTTTTTTTCTCTGGCAGAAAGCACTGGCAGTGATAGGATGCCTCTAATGTCTGGTTGTATCCAAGTACAATTCTTATATTTGTTTTTCTGGTAAATCCTGTAGTATAGGTTGTATGACTGAGATCTCTAAGAAACATCTTCCTTATGGGCTTTGTTTTGACCTCACACATCTCTTGTGATTTCATTGGGATTAAGGTTAAGAAAGACTGAAATTCCTCAGTCCTGGGTGTCTTTGCAGATGATAATATCTCCCCACAATAAATGGTGAAAGAGTTATTCATCATCTCTTTTCCTTTCCTCTTTGACTTGTTTAGATTTGAGGAAGAGTTTATTTATTTTTTCAGGACTTTTGTTTAGTATAATCCATGTGTAAAACCTATACAAGTCTACAATGAAATAAATTCTCTGAGAAGGATTATGAAGTAGGAAGGAATAAGTCTTCTATTAAAAACAAGATTCTTTTGACTTGAGCTTCCTATGTGACTCTTGATTGTGAATAGCTCCTATTTGGAAGTTAATTTAAACCAGTCTTTCCAAGTATGATTTTCAATATGTCTCAAATGTACCTTAATGCACCTTACATTGACGCCTGAGAATATAAAATGCCCAATATCGTCAGTCACTGGCCTGTATGTGCTTATTTCTAAATTTAGGTTGATTGGTCAAAAAGGAGAATTTTAATGTAATGAAAATAACTTTGATTTTTTTTTTTTTTTTTAATGTATGCTTTTATCCCTTTACTAAAATGAGAAGGTATCCATCTTTAACTTAATATTTGACAATACCATGTGATAAAGAAAGAGCAGGAGAAAACATTGTCTGTTTCCATGAGGATGTGATGTGTACATCCTCTAAGAGGTAGCTGCTTAAAATAGCTACTCCTGTAACATCTCTTTAAAATTCATAATCAAAGTAATAAGGCATATATATGCTAGGTTCAGCACATCCTTAAGATAAAATTCATCTCCCTTTCTCTCTTTTTAGAAATAATCTTTAAATTCATTGTTGAAAGTGCCATCATAAACACAACAGGCATTCTTAAGAGTAATTTTCCATCTTGTCTGTTTGTGTCAAAAAATATTTCTCTTTCCTGAAATTTAAACAAAGCCCAAAAGCTGACTGAGAGTGACAAAGAGGAAATATATGCATCTAAATGAACTGCACTTACCATGACTAGAGAATAATTGGACTCTAGCATAATGGTCTGTCCTCGAGACTGTCAGTCAAAAGTTTAGGTAGAATTTCTCATTGCCAGCAGAGTGAGATGTTTGATGAAGACCCAGATTACATGCAGTTTTTTCTTAACACATGGACATTCTAGCAAAAAAATCTTATCATTAAGCCACCATATAGGGCACTTGGGTGTTTTTGACATTTTCAGAAGAAACAAGAAAGAGCTCATAGAAGTGAAATGTTATATGTGTTTCCAATCAGGTTGTTTCAGGAAGTATTTCTTTTTTGAGTCTCTAGTAAATTTTGTGTTGCTAAGAAGACTTAGGCATAGGTGCCTCATGATGTCAGCACTATGCAGATGCTGATCTAGTAACAGCCACCTGTTCTTCTTCAGCTCTTGTTTGGCATGGTGTTATGCTTCATAGAACTCTTCAAAATACTTTATTTATGGCTGAAAAGTGGTGTATCATCCTGGTACGTATCTTTAAATATGTTCCCCCTAAATTACCTGCAAAACAAAAAATTAAATTTAAATTACATTCTGAAATGCTTCCAAACCAAGGAACATTTCCCAGACCAAGGAACATTTTGCCAGGCTTGGTAGCTATTTTTTGTCAAGAATTGCACTGTCTCTCAATGACAGGTCTTCCAAAGTCCTGTTTTGAAGATGTCATTTTCCCAAGTCACTCAACTTCTAAGACAGTTACTTCCTGTGCTGTTCTGATAGAATGAAACCGACACATCATCAATGAATTTCATGTTTTCCAATGCAAAAATGTGCATTTGGAAAACGATGATGATGCTGTAAGGTTTACTGATTTCTAAACCAGCTAGCACCAGCATAGAGGGAACAGCAGTATGTGGACAAAAGCAGGGCGATGGAGAATTTCCATCATTTGTTGTATGTGGGGGTAAACATAGTGAAAAAGACTGAGGTACTTAATGCCCTCTTTCCCTCAGTCTTTAATAGTAAGACCAGTTGTTCTCCAAATATCTAGCCCCTGAGCTAGAAGACAAGGATGGGGAGCACAATGATACCCCCATAATCAAAGGGGAAATTCCTGGCAACCTGCTACCCCACTTAGACTCAAGCCTTTGGGGTTGGATGAGATCCTAGCAAGGGTACTGAGGGAGCTAGTGGGTGTGCTCACAAAGCCACTGTCCATCATTAACCAGCAGTCCCAGCTAACTGGGGAGGTTCTAGTTGACTTGAAATTCGTAAATGGCATGCCAATCTACAAGAAGGGCTGGAAGAGGAGGATCTGGGGAACTACAGGCCCAACAGATCTGAGCAGGCTGGATTGACCTATCAGATCTGAACAGGCTGGACTGATGAACCGAGGCAAATGGTATGAGGATTAACGTGGCCAAGTCCTGCACTTCAATTAAAAGTACTGTATGAACTGTATTTTGAGCACACTGCTGGCTTAGGGCAGAGTGTCTGGAAAGCTGCCTTCTAGAAAAGGACCTGAGGGTGGTGGCTGACAGCCATCTGAACACAAGCCAGCAGTGTGCTCAGGTGGCCAAGAAGGCCAACAGCATCCTGGCCCATATTAGGAATAGTGTGGCCAGCAGGACTAGGGAAGGGATTGTTCCCCTGGCACTGGCGCTGGCAAGGCCTCTGCTTGAATACTGTGCTCAGTTTTGGAGCCCTCACTACAAGAGGTAGTGGAACATTGAGGTACTGGAGCAAAGAAGGGCATCAAAGCTGCTGCACGCTCTAAATCACAAGGGTCTGGTGAAAAGGAGGCTGAAAGGAGGCCTTAACATTCTGTGCTACTACCTGAACAGAGATTGTAGCAAGATGGGTGTTGGTCTCTTCTCCCAAATAGCAAATGATATAACAAGAGGAAAAAGCCTCAAATTGTGCCAAGGGAAGTTTAGATTGGACATTAGGAAAAAATTCTCCACAGAAGGGGTTGTCAAGCATTGGAACAGACCTGTCCAGGGAAGTAGTGGAGTCACCATCCCTGGACGTATTTAAAAGACATGCAAATGTGAGACTTAGGGAGGTGATTTGGTGGTGGAATTGGCAGTGCTAAGGTAATGGTTCAACTCGATGATCTTAAAGGTCTTTTCCAGCCTCAACAATTACATCAAGATGGGATTGGACGTGGCACTTGGTGCCATGGCTTAGTAGTCATGACATCTTGGGTGACAGGTTGAATTTGATGATCTTTGAGGTCTTTTCCAACCTTATTGATTCTATGATTTATTTTTTTTTTTTTTTCTAGCATCCATTCTAGCATGGTAGTACTCTCATCACTGTATTTGAAGGAGAACCCAAAATGACAGAGGCAGTAGGACAAGACAAAAAGGGCACTTGATCAGACTGTGCAATTTGAATTAAGAGCATGATTTGTTTCAAAAAAGGAATATTCAGCTTGTGGAAAATCAGAGCACTGAAACAAAAGCAAAAGGAAATTGATGAGTTCTGCACTGTACTGAGACAAATTTGCTAATTCCTTTCAAGAATACTCCAATGAATATTATCAAAAAACACTTCATAGTTTCTTACTGAACTGTGCAATGTATGTGAAGCTGTCAGTGTTTGTAACAGATGTTGTTCTTCCATTCTATCTCAACATACGAAATAGTGAAAATAGGTTTGTTGTTGGTTTTTTTTCCTGTACTGTAGCAAAACCAGAGAACTGTTCAAATATATTTCATATTGTAACACTGGGCTGAAGGTTGCACAGGAAAAGCCCTTCTTGTGATTGCCAGGTACTGGGCAATATGCTGCACCTCTTCACCTTCAAGTATTTGTTCTCAGGTACAGATATGCGGTGAAGGGCACTCAGGAGTTGAACTCAGCAGAGCAGCAGCAGAAGCATCTTGAGGAAGTATCAGCAGATGGTATTGGAATATTTTAGCTTTGAGGGGTAGCCAGTGTTCAAAGCCCTGCAGCTCATTTCATGGTGGGGAGGAGAAAAAAAAATAAAAAATTAATGTATTTGTGTAATCAGGAAAAAAATATTCTGCCATCCAAGACATACAGGAGAACTGTAACAAATAATGTGCTACGAACAAGCAGCATTTGCTTTCTTGTTATGGAACCAGATAAGAATATTAGCACGATATAACTATATTAGATCTAAAAATGGGTAAATAGAGTAAGCATAATACTATGTCAACAGAGCCATGCTTCTAGTATCTTACCTAGCTTGCTTATGAGTTGTGTACTGCACAGCAGTTACCTATTTGTGGTTAAGTGTAGGTGCAATCAATTTCATGTGCTAGAAATCCTAGAAAAACCCACCTAGGTCTTACCTTATTATTGCTTCTCTTCCAAATGTCTTCTGATTATGGGTTATTGTTGTGAAATAATCAGTTGTTGTTTATAATCAGTTGTTCAAGCAAAACCACTTGCCAGTGTCAGAGAAAATTTTAAAGACATGGGATTTTCTTGAGAATTCTGACAGTGCCTTGTGTCTGTCTTGCCTTTTTTTCTTAAAATCAAATAAAAGCCTAGATAAACCATCTTTGGTCTAAAATGTTGTGTAATGCTTAAGCCGTGTAATTAAATGAACTGGCAAAGAATGGAAATGAAAGAGTCATAAGAGGTCAAGATCTAAATTATTGAGTTAAATTTTGTAAACATGTAAAAAATATTTTGAATATTTAATGTTCTGTTTAGTTTAATATCTTCATTTAAGTGACCACAGACAGTTTACCAGTTATATTTAATGCTTGAAATGCCTTGAGCAGGAAAAGTGCATAGAAGAATTAGCTTTCTAAGACAACCTTTTCAATGGCAGAATGAGAGCAGGTCTTGAGTCTATCAAAGCACTTTTATTCAGATACAGATTATTGTTATTGTAAAGTAATCTAGTAAGATTTTGAAACATTACATGCTAATTTTCTAAAAGTAATTTTCACAAAGAACAGATCTCAATGCAATATATGTCTTTATGATATATATGTAAATATACAAAAAATACTCTGAAAGTAATAATTTTCTAGTATCCCTAAAGGACATGAAGACTTCCCTATTGTCTCATTGCTGCTTTTACTTTGTTACTTTTCTGATTGCTACTGACAATTGCAGTTTTGTTCATTAGTTCATGCTTGAGCAAGAGGGTTAGATAAGAGTTCCCTTACAACCTCAGCCATTCTGCGATTCCTTTCTGAAAACTTCATTTCTGCTAAATTGTCATAATGTTCTCTGAAAGTTAGTTGTGCTTGAGGTAAAGTGTATTTCCTTCACAGCCATTCAAATATATCAGAAACAAAGAAATGAGCCTGGGTTTGATCGAGGATTACAAGTTGAAAATTTTAATTAAATGTTCATGATCCATTCACATAATGTCAGACATTCTTGGGATGGCTGAGTTTAATTTAGCCATAGTGAAAAGTTAAGTAATACCATCGGTGTTTTCCAGTAGACTGATAAGATTCTCCCAGTGTGCAGCTCTGCCCTCCTGCATGAATGGGTATCTCATCTCCAAAAGAGTCTTGAAGTTATGATTAAACAGTAATGATGAAGTGAGTTACTTCAGTTAGCTTAACTCGGTATCTAAGTGAAGACAGCACAATGCTGTGCGATTTTTAAAAAGTAACCACTTTCAAATCCATTCTTCTTTGTGCTACTAAGTGGCAAATCATATTTGAAATCATTAAACCTTTTTAATGAAGAACAATCAGGATGTAGAAAAGTACTGTCTGAGGTACTCAGATGGGATTTAAACAGTTTTTAAAATTCCAATTTGCAGTATTTATTTTGTGTTACAGAGGGAGTTGAACAGGTTCACTCAAAACAGTGTTTAGTGGTCCCTACTTTTCTTTTAGATATCAAACAGTTTGCATTTTAAAGGGTACGCTTCCTTAGTTCTTTTTAAAATCAGGAGAAAATACTATGCATGCTGCATCTGAAAACACACAAGGATGATAGAGCAGGAGGTTGGTATTTATGTCTCAAACCATCCTATTTAACCTTATATCTCACAGATACCTACATTTGGCTGTTCTTCAGACATATAAGCTCAGGTCACTTAATGTTGCTGTCTGAAATGTAAGGATCTAGCATGAGCAAATGGTATATGTTTCTCTTATATTTTATGGAAAGGAAAAGAAATCTCCAGAGGATGATTCATTGTGCATGTCTTAGAAGGGGATGAATTGCCCCTTTAAGGTAGCTATTTCTCTTCATAAAACATACATTTTAGATGACTGATCTTAAGTAGTGTGAATCTTCTACCTAATGATATTTTAGAAAGATACAGAATGCCTTTTTTCCCTTGACATGAAAAAACCTCCAAGGATGGGAACTGCAGTACCCATTTCAGTGCTTGACTGTCCTAATAGTGAAAAAGTTTTTCATATATCAAGTCAGAACCTCTCTTTCAATTTATGTCCAATGTAGTTCAAATAAAGCTGATGGATATCATTTTTCCCCATTACCAAGAACCGTGCTTCAAGTATGTCTAAAAATACCTTCAAAAGTGAACTCCCACAAAGCATCTGAGTGATGATTGCCACTTTCACCCTAAAATAGGATCACACGACAAAGAGAAGGAGGATGTAGTTCTTTTCTTTATCTGCTGTGTGACAAATAGCTTAATGGTTTTACATCTCGATTGTTGATGTAAGCAGTGTGGGTTTGGAATCCTTCAAGAACTGCTTGTATGTTTTACATGACATAGATATTAATAAATTCTGAACTTCATGCTGGTGGAGGGATCAGAACTCCAGGCAATATCTCAAATATTCATTGTGAGAGTTGTGCCGTTCATTTCCCATTAGATATGGACTAATTTTAACAGCCTAAAAAAGCCAGAACATAAAGTGCCACTTGATGGAAATTTTAGTACCTAAGACTGAAAAGTAATCGTAACAAAACCGTCTCTGTGATGTTTACCCTTCCAGAAGCCCTTGGGGATATTAGCCTTATTCTCTGCATTGATGTCTCCGTATTGTGTGCTCCTGCCGCAGGAGGAAAGAAAACACACTGCTACTATGAAATCTATTCCATCCCATGCAGCTGCAGTTGTGTTTCAATCATCTTTCATCATTGGAACACTTGTTTTCCAGACTTAGATATAAATGTTTGCACTTGCAGCATACATAGCACAAAAAGTACTTTCCGCAGTACTTGTCCTATTTCAGCACATGCAAGAAGCCTGCTTTGTTCTGAGGAAGTCAAGCAGCGAAAGTCCAATATAAAACCAAACACGATGAAATGATGATGTTTAATGTAATATTTAGAGAAATGTTGATTTGCTGTTCTTATCACATCACTTCTTACAAATAATTTCATACAGATCAATGTATAGTGTAGTAATTACAACATTTGTTCTATATGTTGACAAAAAAATACAACTGACAATCCATTGCATTAATTGATATATTTACATAATGTGAGGTGCAAATTACTACTATTTTAAAAATGTTTGAGTTTATTTTTTTTATTCTGTTTGTGTCTAGGATAAATGGCTATTTATAAGACTATTAACCACTGTGAACACCAGAAAAGAATTACTATGAACAAGAGAAGGATTATTGCTATTTGTAATTGTTTTGTTACTAAGGTGCCTCAAGATGTTCATGTTAGTGTTATAATACACAAAGTCAATCGCCGTCTATTTCACTCTTGTGTTTTTGTTTTATTTTGTTTGGTTCAGTTTGTTCATTTTCCTTTTTTTTTCTCAATAATTTTGACTTGTCCAGGCTTATTTCACAATTATTTTGTACATCTGATTTTGTTTT
Organism: Picus viridis; assembly: GCA_033816785.1. Lineage (NCBI taxonomy): Eukaryota > Metazoa > Chordata > Aves > Piciformes > Picidae > Picus > Picus viridis. The sequence goes on from CM066576.1 coordinate 24,124,599, forward strand.
CAATTGATCAAGTTGATCTCATGCCACGGAACTAATCCATTTCATGTGAATGTGTCCTATATTTTTACCATTTTCTCCTACCGTTACAATGAAATTATACCACATGTGGCCATTAATGTATAACTACACTTGTTTCTTCTCATGTCTCTTCTTGCTTTGCTCCTGATCCCTCCTATGGTGTACTAACTACTTAGTAGGGATAGGCTGGGAGTTTATCAGTCATTCAGCTGGGTAAACAGAGAAAACAGATATTAAACCTCTGATGCCTCTGTTCTGTCTCTCCTTTGAGAGCTCTTACTCTCTTTTCAATTCAGCTGAAATTGCCTTATAGATTCAGAAGGTTATGTAAGCCAAAGAATGTAATGTACTGTGATCATATAACCTTAATGTCCTTAGGACACTGAAATAAAGACATATCCACTGATGAAGAGTGAATCAAATAAAAGCAGATGTGAATACTGCGTTTAATACTTGTCATCCTCAGATATGTGCAGTAAATGTACTGTACATTTTCTATGAGAAATAAGTTTTTTAATTGTTTAGGATTTTGCCTTATGCAGTGGCAAATATAGGAAATTAATACATGTAATTGGGACAGGTTTTTATTTGACCCTAAGGAAACTCAGATTCCATATATTGCAAATGCTGATAATGTTTGTTTAAAAGCTACATCGTATGAAACATGGTAAATGGCTGTATTTTTGCAAGTACTATTTGGATTATCAAAGAAACTACAAGCATTTCAATCTGCTTCTGGGATTCCTATGTAGCTTTATCTTAAAGTAATAGATGATTTGACTGCTTTATGTCCTTTCTGTAAGGTTTAATAATGAATTATGTCATTTTTTTCTGCTTTATTTCTCAGTGAAAAAAGCAATTGAACTGAAATCAAGAGGAGTCAAGATGCTGCCCAGCAAAGACAGTAACCACAAAAATTCAGTCTGTAAGTTGTTTATACCATTATCTTTAGTGACTACATATATCTTCTGAAGTCCTATTAAATATACAATTCAAAGAGAGAGGTGTTAGGAAGTAGTGAACATAACATGTTTATTATGCTTTCAATTGTCACTGAATTAGAACATACTGAGGGTGTTGAAAGCAGAATATGGTGTTGTAATTTCAAAAAAATACTGATATTCAGAAAAAAAACCCCACCACTTATAAATCAGGATATTTAAAATTCAAAGATGCAAAGCAAGTTAGCAAATCCAGGCAGAACAGTGCCGTATAGACTTTACCGGTTTAGTACTGGGGTGAGTGAAGGTATCAGCTTTTGCTGGATCGAAGTTTTTAGTTCTGCATTTTTTCTTCCCCTCCTTGCCACACTATGTCCTGGTGACTGCCTGTTTCCAGTCCTATGATACGGCACATCAGGGGTTAAGAAATGCTGTGATTTCCAGCTTCTCAAGACAATGGGAATCGAAGCATTGTATTTCCTTCATTGCATGCTTACTGCACTCAGGAATGACATTTGTTTAGTCCCTCTACACCTTTCCCCATATATATTGTAAAGGTAAAATCAAGATGCTGTCTATGAGACTATGAGACTGTTGTGTTTTTGAGCATCATTTTCCCTGAACAACTGACAATCTGAGTAGTAGTATCCTGAGAGATCTTTCTCCATTAATCAGGCAAATATTGGAAAAAAACAGAAAAATAAAAAGATCATTTTATATTTTGGAAAGAAAGGAGTCCCTTAGCCAAAAACCCAAACAAAACCCAGAGGGTAAGCCAGCGTTCACTAACAACTCACTAAAAGTGCTTGTATAATGACTACGATGCATTTGAATAAATTAATTCTTCATGTAATGATACTGAACTTGGTGGAGTGAAACCTGGAATGTGTTTGCCTCATTGTGTGCTATCCTGCAAGTACAGAGAGAATTAGTGTCTTGAAGGCTAATATCTAGGGGACATGATTTGGTCTCTGTGTTTCTGGAGGGCATTGTTTAATGCAAAGCAAGTGTTGTGGTCTGTTCACTGGAACAAAAGAGGCATGAAAATATTCTGTTTTAAATACTGCACACCAATGGGCTGGCACTCAAAAGAAACTTTTTATGCAAGGTGTTGCAGAAGTTGATCCATCTCTTTGGTGTTTGTGTCTGAATGGGTGATTATTTAAATATTTATAAGTTAGTTCTGGGAGCTATGTGATCTCTGCTTATGCTCTTAGAGCCTATGCTGTCAACACCACATTTAATTACAGACTGTGGAAGTAAGACAGGCTATGGAAGAAATTATTATAAGGCAGTGTGACGTTTACTTCAAATGTAATGTATTTTGTCTTTTACTTTCTCTTTGTGTTTTGACAAAACTAATCCAGCCCTCTGACTATTACCCATTGCTGGTAATCCAAGCTGGAAGCAATGAGATGGATAAGAAGGGCACCAGGACAATCAAAAAGGAATTCAAGGACCTCAGACAATTGATTGATGGTGTGGGAGCTCAAGTGGTGTTCTGCTCAGTTCCCTCAGTGGCAGGGGTGTACACTGAAACAAACAGGAGATCCCATGCCATCAACAAATGGCTCAAGAGATGGTGCCAGCAGCAGAATTCTAGGTTCTTTGATCAAGGGGCAACTTTTGCAGGATGTGACCTGCTGGACCTAGATGGGGTGAATCTATCTAGAAAAGGCAAGAGGGCTCTAGCACTAGAGTTGTCAGGGCTCATTGGGAGGGCTTTAAATTAGGTCTGAAGGGGGTGGGTGATGAAACCAGTCTCTCCAGAGAGGAGAGAGAGGGACATAAACTAGAGTTAGATGAGAAATCAGCAGCCTGGCTGAAGTGCATGTGCAGTATGGTTAACACACATGCAGTATGGTTAACAAACAAGAGGAACTGGAAGTCTTGGTTCTCCAGGAAAACTACAACGTAGTTGCCATTACATAAACACAGTGGGATGATTCACACAATTGGAGTACTGCATTGGGTGGTTACAAGCTCTTTAGGCAAGACAGGTGAGGGATAAAAGGAGGAGAGTGGCTGGGTATATTAGGGAATCTCTTGATGCCACAGAACTTGAGGTAGAGGATGAAAGGATTGAGTGTCTGTGGGTTAAAATCAGAGGGAGAGTTAACAAAACTGACATCCTGGTTGGAGACTGTTATAGGCCATCTAACCAGGCTGAAGAGGTTGATTCTATAAGCAACTGGAGGCTGTCTCAAGATCATCAGACCTTGTCCTTGTGGGCAGTTTTAAACTGCCAGACATCTGCTGGGAACTTAACTCAGCAGAGAGGAGGCAGTTAAGAAGGTTCCTAGAGTGTATGGAAGACAGCTTCCTGATGCAGCTGTTAAGTGAGCCTACCAGTGGTCAGGCCCTGCTTGACCTGCTGTTCTCAAATAGAGAAGGGCTGGTGGGAGATGTGATGGTAGGAGGCTGTCTTGGGTGCAGCAACCATGAGATAGTGGAGTTTTCAATATGCAGGGAAATAAGGAGGAGCGATAACAGAGCCTTTACTCTGGACTTCCGGAAGGCAGACTTCAGCTTATTTAAGCAACTAATTTGGAGAGTACCCTGGGCAGCAGCCCTTAAGAACAATGGGGTCCAGGATGGTTGGACCCACTTCAAACAGGAACTCCTGAAGGCACAGGAACAGGCTGAGCCCATGGGCCAAAAGATGAGCCGTCAGGGAAGGAGATCGGCCTGGATGGGCAAGCAGCTCTTGAAGGAATTAAGGGGGAAAAAGAGGGTGTATTGACTTTGGAAAGTGGGGGAGGCAACTCATGATATGTTTAAGGATGTGGTTAGATCATGGAAGAGAAAATTAGAGAGGCAAAAGCCCAGTTAGAACTCAAGCTGGCCATTTCTGTGAAAGACAGTAAAAAGCATTTTTATAAATACATTAATGCCAAGAAGAGGGGCAAGAAGAACCTCCACTCGTTATTGGACCTGGAGGGAAATGTTGTAACTAAAGATGAGGAAAAGGCTGAGGTACTAAATACCTTCTTTGCCTCCATTCTCAATGGTAAGGCAGAAGGATTTCAGGAAAACTGGCTTCCCGAACTGGTAGATGGGGTCAGGGAGCAGTGAAGTTCCCCTGAAATCCATGAGGAATTAGGGACTTGCTGAGCCACTTGGATACTCACAAGTCCATGGGACTGGATGGGATCCATCCTAGGGTACTGAGAGAGCTGGCAGATGAGCTGGCCAAGCCGCTCTCCATCATTTACCACCCATCCTGGCTCACTGGAGAGGTCCCAGATGACTGGAAGCTGGCTGGTGTGATCCATCCACAAGAAGAGCCAGAAGGAGGAACCTGCAAACTATAGGCCTGTTAGCCTGACCTCAGTACCAGGAAAGGTTATGGAGCAGATCATCTTGAGTGCAGTCACACAGCACTTACAGGATGGCCAAGAAATCAGGCCCAGCCAGCATGGATTTAGGAAAGGCAGGTCCTGCCTGACCAACCTGCTCTCCTTCTATGACCAGATGACCTGACTGGTGGATGTGGGGAAGCCTGTGGATGTAGTCTACCTGAACTTCAGCAAAGCCTTTGACAGCATCCCCCACAGCAAACTCCTGGCCAAGCTGTCAGCCCGTGGCTTGGACAGGTGCACTCTGTGCTGGGTTAGGAGCTGGCTGGAGGGCTGAGCCCAGAGCGTGGTGGTGAATGGTGCCACATCCAGCTGGCAGCCAGGCACTAGTGGTGTGCCCCAGGGATCAGTGCTGGGCCCAATCCTATTCAATGTCTTTATTGATGATCTAGATGAGGGGATTGAGTCCACCATTAGTAAGTTTGCAGATGACACCAAGTTGGGAGCAGGTGTTGATCTGTTAGAGGGTAGAAGGGCTCTCCAGAGGGACCTGGACAGATGGGCAGAGTCCAACATGATGGCATTCAACAAGTCCAAGTGTCAGGTGCTGCACTTTGGCCACAACAACCCTGTGCAGTGCTGCAGGCTAGGGTCAGAGTGGCTGGAGAGCAGCCAAGCAGAAAGGGACCTGGGGGTAATGGTTGACATCTGGCTGAACATGAGCCAGCAGTGTGCACAGGTGGCCAAGAAGACCAATGGCATCCTGGCCTGCATCAGGAATAGTGTGGCCAGCAGGAGCAGGGAAGTCATTGTGCCCCTGTACTCAGCACTGCTTAGGCCACACCTTGAGTACTACATCCAGTTCTGGGCCCCTCAGTTTAAGAAAGATGTTGAGATGCTGGAACATGTCCAGAGAAGGGCAATGAGGCTGGTGAGAGGTCTGAAGCACAAGCCCTATGAGGAGAGGCTGAGGGAGTTGGGGTTGTTTAGCCTGGAGAAGAGGAGACTCAGGGAGACCTTATTGCTCTCTACAACTATGTGATGGGAGGTTGTAGCCAGGAGGTGGTTCGGTCTCTTCTCCCAGGCAATTGGCACCAGAACAAGAGGGGACAGTCTCAAGCTGCACCAGGGGAAGTTTAGGCTCAAGGTGAGGAGAAAGTTCTTCACAGAAAGAGTGATTTGCCATTGGAATGTGCTGCCCAGGGTGGTGGTGGAGTCACTCTCCCTTGAAGTGTTCAAAAAAGGATTGGATGTGGTACTTCAAACCATGGTTTAGTCATGAGATGTTGGGTGGTTAAGTTGGACTTGATGATCTCTGAGGTCTTTTCCAACCTTATTGATTCTAGGATTCTATGACTTGTGAAGTTTTATTATCATGTCTGACATTTCAATATAAATCTAAGAAATGCATTATTATTAATAATACATTCTCTTCAAATATATGGAGCTTGCAAATCTAAGATTAAAATGCAAACAGATGGGTTCAATTGTATTTTACTGCTCTTTCTGATGCAAGCCTGTAGTATTTAAAGGTTTGTGGTTTTATTTTTTTCCTAGTAATTATGTAGATTAGGGAAAAAGTAATTGGGAATTCACCTTTAGAGAACTAATAAGGATGGAAATTACCATTTGATGCCATTTAGTGGATCTCTGAAAAGTGAATTGAAGACTAACACCTTTCCCCATTTTTTTATGTACAGTCTTAATATTCTTTCTGTAAAACAGAAGACTTACTTTTGCATTTTGGTAGATGCAGTGTGAATATTGGCATGGCAAATACTGTGAAAGCATGCCCTGCAAACCTCAAGATTTGAAGGTTTCCCGCAGCTCTTCCCCGCAAGTACAACCTGAAAGCAGCTGCAGAAAACATTTCACAGTGGCACAACTCTGTTAGGATTTAGGCAGAAAATGTTACCAATGTACTGATAATTCCTTGGGGAATGTAGAACAATATTTCAGTCATGTACAGTCATATATCACTCCTCTCCTCCTGGACCTGCCTAGGTTTCTGAATGCTTCCTCTCAACTGCTCTGCCATCCTTTAGAGTGGCTTATGCACCTTGTTAGATTGACTGGAGGAAATATGAAATATTATACACGTCACTCCCTAGGGAAGGAATAGGATTTTTAAATTTTTCTTTGGTGGGGGGAATATGGTGGTTTGCCTTCTTGTTTTTTCTTTTTTGTGTGCATGTCGTTGATACACCTGAAGGAAACATAGCAAGTTAGTTGATTGCCAGAATACCCCTGCCAGCTAACACCCTTTAGCAGTGAGCCAGAGGCAGTTGAATCATTGGACTAAAATATGGTCCTTGTTCATCTGAACTTTGCACTTGGTAAAGTTTTGGAACAGTGAACTGGAAGGAAGTAAACAGATAGGCAGTTCTGATGGCTACTTTTTCACAGTCAGTCCTCATTAGTGCTTGAGTTGCCGCAAACACTGGCCAAATCCAATGCTAAGCATATTTCCCCTTGGTCATCTGAAGCTCATCTCTCAGCGGAGCAAGGAGAGAGTTTTAGTTTATGAATCTGCTTAGGGGAAGCAAATCCAATTAATCTGGTCTGTTGTCCATCTGTTTAGCTGGAGCCTACTCACTTTTGCTCCCTTCCTTAGTCATTCTGTTATGCATGGTACATTCCCAGAAGTTCCTCGATCCATCTTGCTGTCATCTTTTACTCTCATAGCAATATGGAGTAAGCTAGCAGACTCTATATCCATAATAATTGTGACTTTTTTCTAAAACTACTGCAACTATAGTTGTTAGCATTGTAACTGAGTAGATAAATGTACAGTTTTGATTGCTGTACAAATATGTTTTCATGGAGTATTCCTGCCCAGAAACTTTGTCAAAGTGTGATTATGACCTCTAAATATCTGGGCATTACCTCTATAGTGGAGAAATTGTACAGGGAACGTCCTGTATATCCAAAAAGGGGAGTTATTAATTGGTCCATGAGGACAGGCCATCATTAGGCAGCCACAGTCCTTACAAAAGGCTCATTTTCTAGGCAAGTAGAAGACCCTTTTAGTTTATCTTTTCAAGTCTAGCCCCTGATACACACCAGGGAGTTACTGCTGGTCATTACACATGCAAAGAATAGCACATAAGTGTAGGTCTTGATCTCTTCAGGGCACTTGTGTACAGAAAATTGGGAAGACATAGCTACAACTGCAATCTTGCATCTCAGCACCTCTGTAAATCTTTGTGTGGCCTGCAGCAACCCAGGGAAGGTTTAGGAGAGCAGAGAGCCCTGGCAACCCCTTAATGCTTTAGTACTGGTGCTGCACTTGCAGGGCAGCCTCCCACATTCAGGCCTTTTCAGCAGGAGGAGGACAAGCACAAGAATACTGCAAGCTCGTGGTAAATGACAGGGAAGTTCTTGAGGTGACAGCCATTATATAAGGTAGGAAATGGAACTACTTACATGGATTACGTGTTCATGCAAATCTGCAAGTGCAATAAGGAGGGGAAGGCAGCAGCAAGAATGGAGTGTCTGAGAGGGATGATTTCCCGTTTGCTCTTGCCAAATGCAGTGTGGATAGTGGTTTAAGGCACACAACAACGCAGGCTGCAAGGAACATCCACATTCTGGAGTAGTAACAAAGATTAACAGGTGAGGGCTGAGTGATTCTTTAAAAATTATGGCATTCATATTGCGCCGTGTTGACAGTTTATAGTAGTTACTGAGTATTGAGTGACTTAACCTTGCTTTGCAAAGTGTTCAGTGTGTGAACTACCATGTTTTACAAAAGGAGAGCTATGTAGGTTTTATTCAAAACCCATTAACGTCACTAAAGCAATTTCAGGATTCTGTGATATTATTTGAAAATGTATTTCGGAGTACCAGAAAAACACTCATTAAATGGTTTGAAGAGCATGACTTTATTATGAGTAAGGTTATTACGTGCGAGAATGTGTTACATCCTCTGAAAGCTTAAAGAGTTTGTCTAAACAGTTCTTCACCCTAGAGATGATAAAAAGAGCTATTTAAAGGTTATTATTTTTACCATGTACAGCCAAAGAACAAATGAGTTTACAGTTGAAGAATTGATTGGTTGCAGCACATTAAAGTGAATTAATGGTATATGTTGTTTGTTAAAACCAAAACAGGAATATATTGTTAATTCTGTGTAAGAAAGAAGGAATGACAGCAGTCATTATTTATTTTGTTATTGGGTAACTGACAAAAATGGCTTAGTACATAGAAGTGGAAAGTTAAAAATACATTCATAGACTTTTATTGCTTACCAATATATTTCTCATATTTTAAATAAATGGGCAATTTCCTCCTCTTGACATTTGGCTACTGGTTAATTTACTTTGATAGAAACAAAATGATCACTAGCAACAGTTATGCTTTTCAGTTAATGAAAGAATATTTCCCTAAGAAGAACAAGATTGGACTAAATAGTAGCACAATCATCTGACAGGTTTGTTCTTATTCCTTAGTAAAGGACAATTTATTTAAGATCTTTCATATTTTGAAAAGATCAATACTTAGAAATACTTGGAAACACTTTAGGATTACAATACTTAGAAAACAGTATTTATTCTTCTGACAGTTTTCAGTCTCAAATTTAAAACAAACAGCACAACACTAAAGTTGCCTTACACCCTGAAGTAATACTCTAATCTTACATAAGTTTAAATTAATGAATTATAACATCTAATGATTTATCCTTAAATAAGGAAATTTGCATTGGTGATAAGATTGGTCAGCAATAAACATGATATGAGATAAACCATCCAAGCAATTGCAGTCAGTTGTGCATCAACAAATCCTGTGCTTTAGCTCTTGTGTCTTAAGAACTCTCAATATGCAGTGTGTTTTTTGCTGTGAATATTTTAGATGCTACATGAAACTATTTAAAAAAAATACGTTACTACATTTGAACACTAAGATAAAATACAATGACCTTAGAAATTAAAAATACCAAAGAAAAACACAAACACACACCCCCAACTAACCAATCAACCCAAAAAAAGCCCCTCCACTTTTAAGTAGATTTTGTCTTCTGAAATTCTTCAAGGCTGTACCCCTTCAAGCAATGACAAATTTAAAAGCACTGGAGAAATAAATGCAAGGTAAATCTACCTCTTTGATTGGTCTCACTGTCAAGTAAATCAAGTAAAGGGCATATGGAAATGTTGGCAGCTTTCACGCTTGCTCTTATTCGGGGGCACACAGTAGTGTTTATAAGTCGCTTGATCATGGCTTTGGGGGATTGTTAACTCTGTTCTGATATGCAGGTGATCCGCTTGGTGTTGCTTCTATAAAAAAAGCAAAGGAACCAGAAAAGAAGGATAGCATATTAGGAGAGGTACTTTACTTTACCTTTTTTTTTTTTTTTTTTTTTTTCAAGCAAACACACCAGCTTTGTATTTTAGAGTATTATCTGCTTTGTGTCCTATAAAAAGAGAAATCTCAAATTGTGGATCTTGAGATTCCCTTTTACAGATACCACTGTTTGTTGTTTTTTTTTAAACTGATGTTTCCTTGTCCCTTTATAAAGCATTGTAACACAAGGCTGAAAAGTTATTCATCTGTAGCCCTTTTCTGACATTTATCAAACATCTGTTCAGCATCTTCTCTGTTTGGTGTCTGTGTTTAGATATACCTCTTCTCTGATGAGCAAAACAGAGACCTTTGCCTAAAACTTCTTCACCTAGAAAGTATTTTGAAATACCTCCACTTGAGACTGGATATTCCTCATAGAAAGCCAAATGAGAAGTCTGTTGTGTGCTGATATCAGTACATAGGTGCCTCTTTCCCATTAGTTTCTATAGGAATTCTTTCTGAAGATCCCAAGTGTTTTCAGTTGAGCTTACTCTGTTCTCGTGTGTAGGTATTGTGTTGCATTAATTTGCAGACACTAAAAGGATTTTCAAGTACCCAATTAGAGACTTCCTAAATGTCTACACCATATCATAAACTCTCCAGCCTTTTCAGTCATGAAAGCTATTTTTTATTCTTTCAAATCCCACACCTTGAAAATTAAAGCCGTTTTCAAGTTTACATTTATATTGTACATCTCTGCAAATGAGAGAAAGGATTGTTTATAACTTACCAATGCATTAATTACAAGAATAGGAAGTACAGGGCCTAAATAATTCAGATTATTTGGGCATAGCTTTCCTGTGAAGATAAAATTTTGTTTGAAAATGCCTTTTTAACAGAAATGCTCAGCATATGTTAAATGTTTGGTTAAAAATAAAGAAAAAGGGGATTAATACTTAAAATATTGGCACTTTTATACAATATGCTAAGGGATGGTTCTTGGAATCTTTGCTATTAAAAGAATAGGTATACACAAATATATGCCATTATATATAAATATAAAACACATAGTATTCCATTACACCATTTGCTGCATGTCCAATAGGAGATTGACTCTATTTCCCTTTTTACTGAGTATTATAGTACAAAATTGGGCAGTAGGAAAAAAAAAAAAAAAAAGCATGGAATTAACCTCTTTAACAGTTTTATAAAGCTTTGATAAAACAGGAGTGTTAATGACCTTTATATACTTTGCCCTGTCGTAAAACCTAATAATACAGTTTCCCAAGCATTGAAGAATTTAGGAACTTCAGAGAAGATGAGTGTCCCTATGCAATGAAAATCTACAAGGCTACTTTACTAGACTGTAGAAATTCCTTTGAAAGTCAGGTCAGTAAATTATCCTTGGTGTTTCTAAATAAGCCTTCATCATGGCAGCATTTTAAATGTGTTTTAAAATACTATGCAAAAATCTTGCTGTGACTAGAACTGCTGCCTAAATACATTTGTGAAGAAAATAATTTCTCCTAGCTATGAGCAAAACAAGGTGCTTCATCAATTATTTAATACATCATTTGCATATATAATTTGTAAAATAACCAGAAGAAAGCATCTATTAAAATATGTAAAACAAGATGTAATCTGATTGAATTATGGATGATTAAAATGAATTGTTTTCCAGCTAGGAAGCTGAAACTGCTATTAAATAGTTTCCATATACAATTATAGAACATTACTGATTATCCAAAATAAATGCTCATACTGTAGACTGAATTGATGTTGAATTCTGTTATTTTCAAAGTCAAATGACTTAAGAAAAAGCAACCTGTTTTTTTATATAGCTTCATTGGCTTAATGCCTGTGCACAGCTCTGTTAAAAATACATCTGTGGGCTGTAAATAGGTTGGCAAAATGAAGTCTCTGTAGATTCAAAGAATGTAGGTAAATTATTAAGGTATTTAGAACTTACGGGACTTATGGAACATAAAATACATTAAAATAATTTTAATTAAAGAAAGAAGTATGACACTGATCTATGTAGTGAAGGTGAGCTGCAGAATATACTCTCACTGTCAAACCTTTTGGAACCAGAGTCAGAGACTCCCACCTCTACTTTCCACAGAAGCTAATGTGGTTGTAAAAGTTTAACACTAGCTGTATAGGTCATGCATGTTGAGCACGTGTTCAGATCCTGGTTTTCTTAATCCAGTTTGTGGGAGATTATGTTCAGAGTTTGATGGAAAGTCTTGAACTTTTCCTTATTCAAAATGTGTTCCTTATGTTGTGAAACACTTTGGTAAATACTTTCAACCATGTTGGTATAACATCTCGCTGTGTTTTTACCCTGTCACATTGGAACATATCTATTCCTGCAGCTCTCCTGAGCAGAACCACAAAGTGCCAGTGTCAGGTATGTTTGGAAAAGGTGAATTTTCTTAGGTGACAGCTGATTTATCAGCTTCATAAGAGTTTGAGTCCACGACTCTTCACCTGGAAAAGGGGAAATAAAAATTTTATACAAGGCTCAAAGAAGGTGTCAATTTCCTCAACAATGTGCCTTGAAGTGCTTGAAATATTTTTGGAATGGGTCCATAAAAACCAAGAAGGGACTGAAATGGAAATTATAAATACCTTGTATTACATTTGGAAGGAAAGGACTAGTTGCTGATTTGTGGGGAGGGGAGTAATTCAACAGGATGTGTCCTTCCAATTAAATTGATAAAACCCCTTGTTCCTTAAAAAAGCCCCCAAAAATAGTTACTCAAAAATAGGAACAGAAAGAACAATCCATCATAATCCAAAAATACTTGGCTATGTTTTCTGTTATATGTCAGCATACTTGAAAGAGAAGGGACTGTAACTGTGGTGCTGTGGCTTCTATGCATGCCTTTATAACACAAGGCCTCTGATCTCGGTTAAGAGTGGCAAGATAACTTTGTCATATATCAAAATAGTGCAAGCTTTAATACACATGATGGTGATTAAAAAAGAAAGTGTGATTCTGGAAAGTTTTAATCTAACAGGAAATAACTATATCTCAAAGTTCATATTTTTCTGCCAATATAATGATCTACTTGATTTTTATCACCTCACTGTCATAATATTTTCTGCTTCAGGCTCTTAACATGAAAGTTCTGCATAAGCAAGAGATGTGTGAGAAATGTATGCCTATCTTCTGTAGTTTAGTGCTTTTGAACTGAACTCTGATGCTCAGTGTTTCTGCTAAAGGAGCTATAAAGTCAGTGGATTATCAAATTAACAAGAACAAAACAGTGTGATTTCTCTAAGCTGATATTTCATGTAGCAAATGCTATTCTTTTCCAGGGTGATGCTTTTTATTGCCATATCAGCTTTTCTTTCATGATTTTGATTTCACATTGGAAGCCAGTTTCAACACTGAGAAGTTGTGTTTATGTCTCAGTTTTACGAGGCCTTTTCAGAAGGCTGAGAATGCATCTGCAGCATACAGTGGCACAGGCTAAAGTAAACTTTGTCATAAATAGCAAGCACTTATGCTTAATGATTTCATTTCATTAAACATGGATATTTCTGGTCTAGCCCTGAAGAAGAAGTGCTAATCTGTAAATTAGTTTTTTTCATGACAGAGGATGAGACTTTTTGGAGAGGTAGAGCTTGTATCCCACCTCATTGTTGTGAAAACAGAATATGCCCTAAATTTAAGCTCTGCTTGCTATAAAATAATTTTCCAGTTTTTCAGTGCTTCAGTTTCTATTCTCTCATTGCTTCTTGTCTTATTGTATGTATTGTATCTTCATTTTGTTCAGAGCAGTTTACATGGTGCTGTGACTAAACCAATCTTGATAACACACTGGAGTTGGGACTGCTGCTGTGCAAGATTTAGAGTATGCAGGCTTTTTCTCATTTTGCCCACCAGTGACTAGGGTGGAAGTAGGCAAGAGGTTTGGGAGTGGTTATAGATGGAACAGCTAATCCAAGCTGACCAAAGGGATGTTCCATGTCCTAAAACATTAGGTAGGTTTTCCAAGATAACCATTGCTAGGGCATTTGTCTGCTGACAGGGAGACAGCAAGTGATGGGAGCTGACTGGGAGGTAGTGAGTGATGTCTTCGCATCGCTTGGTGGTTTTTGTCCCCCTTCTTTATTTTTGCCTTTTACCTCTTAAGCTGTCTTTTCCTCAGCCCACAAGATTTTAATCATTTTTGCTCTTCCAGATCTTCCTTCTATCCCACTGGGAAGAGGGGTGAAATGAGTGAGGGGCTGGTGAGTGTTTAGTTGCTGGCAGTTTCTACGACGTAGTGTAAAAACACTTCATGTAGAAACATACCAGGTTTTTGCTGCCTCCTGCTGTTTTATACAGGACAAACACCAATAAGCTTTCTGAAGAGTATATTTAGCTGAAAATAACAGAGGGTATGGATAAAAGAAAAAGTCTATTTTGGAAAATAAATTATTGTGGTAAAAATGTAAGACCAGGAAAGTTTATAATAAGTAGCAATAAAGCAAACAAGATTCTTTGGATGAAAGTTGGAGGAAAACAAAGGGATGTGACACATTTTGTTCTAACACTAAGCTTAACACTTCAGGATTAAAATGATGTTCTCTACCAACTAATAAAAAGAGTCCATCTGCTACACACCAGGTAACTAAAGCTCATAAGGAAAAATGCTTGACAAACGGAGAAGAGGCAAATCTGTCCAGTTAGCTAGACTTGGATTATGTTATTGAGTTCTCCAGTACTGTAGCAGTTAGTTTAAATTCCATATTAAAGGTTCTGTGCATTAAATACAGGTATTCTAGCCTTATTCCTCTACTTGCATCCCTATTTTGAGGGGCATTTCTGAAATGTTTAATCTGATCTAGTAGTAAAGATGTTAATCCTCTTCCTCATAAATGCCAAACAAAACCAGCATGATTATTATAGGCATATTGGAGAACTATAGCAGCTTCCTCTCACAAAAAAAATCATAAAACCAGGAACCAGATTTCTACCAGATTGTGTTGTTATTGTTAATGCCATATACTTTTAAAATAATTTCTTACTCCTTTCTCACCCAAATATATTTTCATTACATTAAAATAACGTCATTGGTAAAAATCGTAGAATCATAGAATGGCTTAGGTTGGAAGGATCTCAGAGACCATCTACTTCAACCCCCCCTGCCATAGGCAGGGACACCTCACACCTAGACCTGGTTGTCCAAGGCCTCATCCAGTCTGGCCTTAATCACCTCCAGGGAGGGGGCATCCACAACTACTTTGTGGCAGTTTTAGGCTATGCCTTTAAAATTTAGCTGCAGATTTCAATTAGAAAAGTAGACAAATACAAATAAATCACTATTGGGTGTAAAAAGGAAAACAAAGATTTTTCTAAACAAATGCATTGGGTAGAAGTCTGGGGTACAAAAAGCTGTATCATAACAATATTTCACATTTCACTTCCATTCCCATTGCTATTGTTTTATCTTCTTGGGTGTTCTGCTTCACCCAGGAGAGAACAACACTTCTGGCTGACCTTCAGACAAGAACTAGCACACTTTTCTCTCAACTCCTCTCTTCTCTTTTTCTCTGGTACAAGGTGGGGGCAGGGGCGTGTGTGCAGTGGAGCGGCTTCCCTGGTCTTCTGGACCAGGGGGTTTCCGTGTTATTTGCTAATTGGAAATATCTGTGTCATATTGCAAATACTGTATATTTGTACATATTCATTGCATTCCGTTGTAGAGTGTAGTTGTGCTCTTATGCAACCTAAACTGTATGTTAAGCAGGTACATGTTATCTTGCTCTACTTCAACAATCAGATAAAACTTTTATGTTTCTCTTGTCTGTACAATAGAGGCTATTGGCACATTCACTCTTGCTGTAAGCTCTTTGATAAAAACTCAGATAGAATTCATGGATGCCTCATGAGCCCCAGCTACCTTCTGTTCCCCCTTGTAAACTGCCGCTGCAGGTAATGTATTCTGCTGGATTTGAGGAGTAGCAAGATCAGCATTAATGCTGGTAGATGTCATCAAGTAAAATAAAATAAAATAGGGTAAGATAAGTAAACTAAACTAAAATAAAGTGAACAGTAATGCATAGAAAACTCAAAGAAAATTATACTTGTAAATATTTTAAAGATGTACAAATGGCAATATGCATTCATATAGTGTGCCCATGGATTAATATGAATGCTTCTTCAACAGGCAAAAATCCAATCTTTTACTGGAGAGCTAGAGGACATTTTCTGTATCTAAGGGTCAATTTACATAACACTGAAGAATTCTAAGAAATATCTGGGAAAAAATAGTTTCAGACAAATGATATATTTTCCACTGATATTATTCTAAATTGATGATTGATTAAATAATTATTACTAAGGCTTTAATTTTGAAAATTAAATTCAACTAAAATTCACCTTCAGCAGAAGTCCATAAATTAATTCATAAAAGTTACAAAGCACAGTAAAGAAGGGCTTAGGCTGGGAAATGTTGAGTAGCCCTGTTCTGTAGTGTTGTAATCAGCTTGACTTTGATATTTTTCAAAGAATTATAAATAAACCAGATACTTTATTTAGATGCACACTTTAGAAATTAATTATTAAAGAGTTTTAACTTGTGGTCATTAATGTAAGGGGGGGGGGGGGGGCAGGGGTAGGAATCCATGTCAGATCCCATTTCCCAGTATTTTAACTGGGGGGGAGGAAGTCATAAAAGCTTAACAATAAAGACCTGTATGGTTGTATAGGTATTTAGAATTCCCCATAGACAGAGGGCTGCACACCATTACCTGCAGCTGCTTAGCTGAAGAAAAGGAACAACTTTGCACTGAAAAGAAACAGGGCGTTTGAGACCTCATGAAATCCATGCAATCCTAGTACAACATATGTGCCTCTTGCTTCTCGCAGTTTATACCCCTGGTGTCACAAAGCAGACAACTGCAGGCTCAGACCTTCAGTACAGAGTTTGATTAATGAATGAAGAATAATTGAATACAGTTATCAAAATTATAAAGAAACAATTCATAACTCTTCATCTTAATTTGCTAAAAGCTTATATAGCTGCAAAGTATTATTTATCTGACACTGGTAAAGAACTTGACTTTTATCCCCTGTAGGTTAGTTTACAGGTTTCTCTAAGTATTTTTGAAAACTAATATTATGTTCTTTAACAAGAATGTTAAAAAGTCAGTGTACCTTCTTTTATTCCTGTCAAATTTTAGATGTAATGATATATTAATCAGTCTGTATTAAGGAATATATTGATTATTAAGGCATATATTGATTGACAGCTTTTTTTTTTTTTTTTTTTACATTAATTTAATACTGCAGGCTGTAATATACCATCTGTACTTCAGATTTTAGGATGCAGTGTCATTGAAAAATGATTCTAGAAATCTAGCAGGGTCAAGCTATTTCACTGAAAGACAAGCTTTGAGAAGATCTCTGTACTCTTCTAACCATGTTCAGTCATTGAAAATGGTGAGTTTATTCTAATTGAAAAATGGCTTTCCTCCTTCTAAAACCATGAAAAGTTTTGATCTATGTGAAGTGTGAATCATGTTGAAAGAGGAGCATTCCTTGGTGAAAATCACTTACCTTCCTGTCATGTGCAGACAGTATGTATAGGGATTTCTTTGACAGCTGGTGAATGAATAGGGTAAATAATCTACCATTGCCTGATAATATGAAGAGATACCAAGTATTTTTTATCCTCCATGTTATTTTTGTTTTTTTATCCTACATCAGTTGCATTTCTCCTTTGCTTGTGAGGACTACATGTTATTTAAAAAAAATAAATGTCTAAGTCATATAATTTCAAAATTACATCAAAACACTGTACTTGGTAGGAGGTTTAGTGTATTTCTGTGGAGCAGAACTGTTTCCATTGTATACATGCAATTAATGAAGAGAAACCAAAATAAAATGGGGCCAATGTGGGTAATAAAATCTCTCCTACCTGCACATTAACTGACTAATATTGCTGTTCTGAACGATGTGTTCTGGAGGTGCTGAATTAAAAAGGAGACAATTCTGAAAATTATGATCATTGTATGACACTGAATGAAGGTCACAGTATTCTCCCTTTTCATGGTCAGTGATACTTCTGATTAAAGATAATGATGTGAGTCTGTGAGAAACAGCAGCAATACTTTTAATCCAAAGCAGTAAGGTCAAAACAGCAGACATAAAGTATTCTCGAATGATGAACTATTAGAATAATTTGCTGCTGTCTTTGATGATGAGTTTTCAGCCTTCTTGAAAAGTACATCCCAAAACAGAGGTTCTTTCAATTAAGGACTGGGTTAGCATTTTCCCATTTAATGTTAGATTTCATTGTTGGTTTGAAGCTGGGAGTCAGAGGGATGGTTGTACCAGTAGGCAGATGCTTCCAGCATGTAAGCTATTTGGGTACTATGTTCCTTGATGAGATGATAGTTAACGTGGGACAGAATGTCTTTGGGCCTCTTTGTTTTGCCTAAGTTATTGACATAGAATAAAATAATAAACTCAGATGCTTTTCTGCTTGTTTTGTCAAAAAAGGTGTACTAATAATTTTAACATCATTCTGCTAAACAGTGCTAATTTCTGCACTGAAATATCAGTCAGTTAAGTTTTCCTAATGTTGAATCTATAGCATATAATGTTTTGCATTTAAGGTTGATTGTTCTGGTTATATAAATTGTATTAACACAATTAAAGTAATATTCTAGAGATTAGCTATAATTTAAGTCAAATTCCAGTTGCTTCTTTTCAAGTACATTACCCATTGCCAAGTAATAAAACATATGTTCATGAAGGCTTTAGCTCAGCTTATTTTGTTTGCAATATATGATGAGAAATACATTTTAAATACTGTAAAGGTGAATGTGTCAAAATGTAGTGCAAGGTTACACCACTTAGAGTAAAACTGGATATATTCAGTACTTTATTAATAACACTGATACTTTCATTCAATAAATGCCTTGTCTGGTTTGTATTTAACTGATGCTCTGTTATAAATCCAGAACAACAAATAGAAGCAGGAAATTAATCATAAAGAAGAAAAGCAAACATAGCTTAAAATATCAATTAAAAGATAGCTAAACCATCAGCACACACTCCTTACATAACGTTTGCCATTTATTCACTGGTTAACTAGACAAAAAGTCTGTGCTAAATCATTTTTCCTGAGAGATGCAAAAGATCATCAGATCACAGTATACCATTGTGGGAAGAGGTCATAATGTCATAATTAAGTAATAGTCTCAAATAGTTAAAAGGAAGGTCAAAATTAATTATAGTAAAAAAGACATTTTCATTTTAGGTTATAGAAGACAAAAAAAAAAAGGGGGAGGAATTCAGGTATTATGTCACAAAAAAGAATGGTTAAAGTATATTATGTTCTCAAATTTTCATTTTATATGTGGTTTCAAGTGTGATTTAACAAAATTTATGGAGGATATAAGAATTCTGGAAGTATTAGCTAGGAGAAATGTGAAAGAACAAAGAACATTAAGCCAAAGTTAATATCAATAGGACTCAGTGCCTTTCCTTAGCAAAATCAAAGCATCAACAGATCAGTATTATTAGGATGAGTAAAAATGCATTATTGTGTTATGGCCAATTTTATAGTGGGCAGGACAATTAATATTCAAGATGTCATCTCTGACCCAGTAAAGGAACCTTTTCACTCTTACTGTTTACCTGCAAGTATTTTCTTTATCTGTGGAGCTAGAGTCTGGCCAGATCTATCTTTATGGATCAACGAGAATCTTGCTGACATTAAACAATTTATGATTTTTTAGCATCTTAGAAAAATTAAAATGTAACATACCTTTGAAGCAGATTGTAAAGGACAGCGCTGAGGATTGGGCTTGCTGTGTTTATGGATCTTTGTGTCTTAATCCTTGCGTGCAATGTATTCAGGCTTAATCATCTTTGTTGATAGGAAGAGTGAAGTGTGAAAATTGGAACTAGTAAGATCTAAGTTCTTCTTTGAGATATCAGGCAGGTAACAAAGAAGTAAGTTCTTTGAAGTAAGTTAGTAAGTAGGATGAAACTTTCAGTCTGAAAGAAGCAACTGTTCTGTTTGCGTTCTGACCTTGTGAGATAAGTGGAAAGGCATGTGTGCTGGTTACTGAAATAAGCTACAAGTTTGTTATCTTTAACCATATATTATGCCAGTTCTATTAGAATGTTCTAATTAACTCAACCTGAGTATTGTGTCTTATATGGGTTGTAGCCAGGCAGAGGTTGACCTCTTCTCCCAGGCAGCCACCACCAGAACAAGAGGACACAGTCTCAGGCTGTGCCAGGGCAGGTTTAGGCTGGATGTTAGGAAGAAGTTCTACATGGAGAGAGTGATTGCCCATTGGAATCAGCTACCCGTGGAGGTGGTGGAGTCACCTTCATTGGAGGTGTTCAGGAGGAGACTTGATGGGATGCTTGGCTGCATGGTTTAGTTGTTGGGTGGGTTGGATAGAATAGAATAGAATAGAATAGAATAGAATAGAATAGAATAGAATAGAATAGAATAGAATAGAATAGAATAGAATAGAATTGGAAGAGACCTTGAAGATCATCGAGTCCAACCTGTAACCACAACCTCACAACCATGGCACCAAGTGCCACATCCAGTCCCCTCCTGAACGCCTCCAGGGACGGAGACTCAACCACCTCCCCGGGCAGCCCATTCCAATGACGAATCACTCTCTCGGTGAAGAACTTTCTCCTCACCTCGAGCCTAAACTTCCCCTGGTGCAGCTTGAGACTGTGTCCCCTTGTTCTGGTGCTGGTTGCTAGGGAGAAGAGGCCAACCCCTTCCTGGCTACAACCACCTTTCAGGTAGTTGTAGAGAGCAATGAGGTCGCCCCTGAGCCTCCTCTTCTCCAGGCTAAACAGCCCCAGCTCCCTCAGCCTCTCCTCATAGGGCTTATTGGTTGATGGATTGGACGCATTGATCTTGAAGGTCTCTTTCAACCTGGTGTGTTGTATTGTATTGTATTGTACATCAGTCTGTTAGACACGCTACATTATAGAACTTCAGCTTTTGCTATATAGTTAGTTTTAACTTGCTTGCTTCTGTGTATGCAAAGAATTTTAGAAAGGTCTATCAAAAGTCTTGTTCTATTAGAAAACAGAAATGGGGGGATGTGGGAAGAGGTTGTTTTTGGATG
This sequence comes from Picus viridis, assembly GCA_033816785.1. Taxonomy (NCBI): domain Eukaryota; kingdom Metazoa; phylum Chordata; class Aves; order Piciformes; family Picidae; genus Picus; species Picus viridis. Next base: position 24,145,252 of record CM066576.1, read on the forward strand.
GCTATGGAAGGATATAGGGAAGAGTTGTCTTTGCTTGAATTAGAGAGGGCTATGTTTTGTCTTTGACTCTGAGGGGAATGTAAACACCTTGTAACCAAAGGAGAGAAACTAGGCAGAATTTGGTTGGATGCGTTAAAATATTGTTTTGTTATTTTGACATACTGTATGCCTTAATTACATGTATGCCAGTAGAAAATGACCAGTTGAGATGTGACACATGCCTTCTGATAGACTATATAACTTTGCTGTATAACATGATAAAGGTCTTTGCCTGTTTACATCTTGTCCTGGAAGCATTGCTCTGGGTGATTAGAACATGTATCTAACAACATACCATAGATAGCAGTGACTGGACTTTTGGTACATATAACAGCACTCAGTGGATTTACAAGATTTCCAAACTTTGAAACATCTCCAGGAAAGCTCCTGTTCACAGACAAAGTTAAAAAAAAAAAAAAAAAAAAAAAAAAAAAAAAAAAAAAGCTAAAGCTGAAATCTAAACTCAGATAACTCTGAAAGTGGAAGCAAATTAGTCACCCTCCAGGGTAATAAACTAGAGATGAGTATCCTTTCTTGAATTAGTTTGGATACAAGACCTTGCTTACATAGTCATACTGGTTTCAGGATTTGAATTATTATTTGAAGATTCTTTTCTGTGCCATGCACAGTGCTATAGAGGGTGCCTTTGGAACTACTGTGGATAACTACATAATACAGCACTGCAAGGTGTAGATACAGTGTAAGCAATCAAACAAAGACAAATATCTAACCTTTGGAAGCCTCCTCATTACTTTCCAAATTAGATATTATATATTGGTTTGGGGTGTTGTTGTTTTGTTTGTTTTTCCCAATTGTTCTCTCCAGGTGAGTTTTCATTGTGTATCTTTGCATGGTAGTAACCCTAAAAATTTGTTCTTTAACCTTTTGTCATAAAGGATGAAATTTAAAATCTTTAATGTAGAGAGAATAGTCGATACACATGACATTAATAGTAATTGTTCAGGAGAAAAAAAGGAAGACAGAAAAGTGGAATAAAAGGGATTATCACATCTATATTTGATCTTTTATGAGTTTCCAAAGTTATTTATAATCCTAGTATCAGAATTGCTTAGTCTAGGCTTGTCTTGACGTGCCTGGAGCTTTTTTATCAGCAATGGCAGTATTATGCTGACTAGGTAACTATTGCAAAATTTGTTTTGCTTTTCTGCTGCATTGTAGGAGTTTGTGATGTATGATTGCTATACTATTTTTATGTTCTATAAATAACTGGGAATAATAGGAATGGATGAATAAGTCAAATATGTAAGACAAGGGAGGAAGAGCAGACACTGGGAAACTGATTTATTCAGTAGAAATGACATAGCATTTATTGCCGACCTAAATGTTCAAGATGGGGTATAGAATATATCTGCTGTGTTGGATCTGAAGTTGGATGGAGGAGAGAATCAGAACAGTAATAGTGAGAAAACTCATGGGTTGAGATTAAGATAACTTAATAGGTAAATCAAAAGCTGTGTGCACATGCAAAGCAAACCACCAGCAGGCAGGTGTTAGCCATCTCCATGATAGCAGGGCTCCATCACATGTGACACTTACTTGGGAAGACAGATGCCATGATTCCAAACATCCCCCCTTACTTCTTTTCCCTCCAGCATTTATAACTGGGCATGATGTCATATGGTATGGAATATTCCTCTGGTCATTTGGAGTCAGCTCTTATCCCAGCTGTGTCCCTTCTTGTGCACCCCCGGCCTACTCACTGGTGGGATGGGTGAGAAGCAGAAAAGGCCTTGAATACGTGAGCACTGCTCAGAAATAACAAACATACTTCTGTATTATCAACACTGTTTTCAGCACAAATCCAAAACATAGCCCCATACCAGCACAGAAGAAAACTACCTCTATTCCAGACAAAGCCAGCACAGAAATAAAGGAAAATATTATCAAATGCATGGCTCTGTACACAACGTCTGGAGGAGCAGAAGCAGAAAATTTATATTTATGGCAAGGGAAAATGGATTATAAGATAATGCAAACTTAATATCCTTGAATATTAAGGCATGCAAACAAATAACAAACAGGCAGTTACTCATTACTACTTTGTGATTCTGGTTAGCTTAGTTTTCAGACATGAAATATATAATTTTTTCATGCTGATAAATTAAGAAGGGAAAGGCACTGTAATGCCTGTGTCTGAATTTTTCTAAGGTCTATTTTCAATAGTTTATCTTTTATTATTTCATCAAAACTGTGATTTATTTTTATTACTGCTAGGGGGTTGGTTGGTTGGTTGGTTGGTTTTTTTGTTTGTTTGTTTGGGTTTTCATTTGTGGAAAAGGCTGAGGTACTCAATCACTTCTTTACCTCAGTCTTCACTGCAAGGGCCTCCAGCCACACTCCTGGTGTCATGGCAGACGATGCCAGGGACGGGGAGGAAGAACTGCCCATCATAAGTGAAGCACAGGTTCGTGATCACCTGAAGAACCTGAAAGTGTTCAAGTCCATGGGACCCGACGGGATACACCCACGGGTGCTGAGAGAACTGGCAGATGAGGTTGCCAAGCCCCTCTCTATTATATTCCAGAAGTCATGGCAGACTGGGGAAGTCCCCACAGACTGGAAAAGGGGAAACATTACTCCCTTTTTCAAAAAGGGGCAAGAAGGAGGAACCGGGGAACTACAGGCCAGTCAGTCTCACCTCTGTGCCCGGAAAGATCATGGAGCAGATCCTCTTGGAGGCACTAATGACTCAGAAGAACAGTGAAGAGGTGATTGGGAATAGTCAGCATGGCTTTGCCAAGGGCAAATCCTGCCTGACAAACCTGGTGGCCTTCTATGAGCAGGTGACAGCATTAATAGATGAGGGGCGAGCAACTGATGTCGTTTACCTGGACTTGAGCAAAGCCTTCAACACTGTCCCGCACCACCTCCTGGTCTCCAAGCTGGCGACACATGGGTTTGATGGATGGACCACTAGATGGATAAAGAATTGGCATGATGGCCGCTCCCAAAGAGTGGCTGTCAACGGGTCCATGTCCCAGTGGAGGCCAGTGACAAGTGGAGTCCCTCAGGGATCAGTCCTGGGACCTGTCTTGTTCAACATCTTTGTGGGTGACATGGACAGTGGCATCGAGTGCACCCTCAGCAAGTTTGCTGATGACACCAAGCTGTGTGGTGCAGTGGACACCCTGGAGGGAAGGGATGCCATCCAGAGGGACCTGGACAGGCTGGAGAGGTGGGCACAAGCCAACCTCATGAGCTTCAACAAGACCAAGTGCAGGGTCCTGCATCTGGGTCGAGGCAATCCCAGGCACAAATCCAGGCTGGGCAGTGACTGGCTGGAGAGCAGCCCTGAGGAGAGAGACTTGGGGGTGCTGGTGGACGAGAAGCTCAACGTGAGCTCTCAATGTGCGCTTGCAGCCCGGAAAGCCAATCAGATCCTGGGCTGCATCAGAAGTGTGACCAGCAGGTCAAGGGAGGTGCTTCTCCCCTCTACTCAGCTCTGGTGAGACCCCACCTGGAGTACTGCGTCCAGTTCTGGAGCCCCTATTACAGGAGGGATGTGGACGTGCTGGAGCGTGTCCAGAGAAGGGCCACGAGGATGATGAGAGGGCTGGAGCACCTCTCCTATGAGGACAGACTGAAGGAGTTGGGGCTGTTCAGTCTGGAGAAGAGAAGGCTCCGAGGTGACCTCATTGTGGCCTTCCAGTATCTGAAGGGGGCCTACAGGAAGGCTGGGGAGGGACTTCTCAGGATCTCAGGTAGTGATAGGACTAGGGGGAACGGAATGAAGCTGGAAATGGGGAGATTCAGGCTGGATGTGAGGAGGAAGTTCTTCACCATGAGAGTGGTGAAGCCATGGAATGGGTTATCCAGGGAGGTGGTTGAGGCCCCGTCCCTGGAGGTGTTTAAGACCAGGCTGGACGAGGCTCTGGCCAGCGTGATCTAGTGTAGGGTGTCCCTGCCCATGGCAGGGGGGTTGGAACTAGATGATCCTTGTGGTCCCTTCCAACCCTGACTGATTCTGTGATTCTGTGATTTATTTGTTTTGTTTTTTTAATGCTCATTCTAGATGTATGGAGCCTATTTCCATAAAACACTTGGATAGGAAATTTTAATGGTTTTGTTGCTTCTTTTTTCCCCCCTTTTAACAATTTGTAATAGAGCTTGATCTTGTTCTGTTGGCATTTACAAGTTCTTGGTACCTAAAATATTTAATATTTTGGGTTTTTTTCTGTGTGTCATGTCAAAGTAGGTCTTTTTGATGAAAAATGTGTGGAATTAATATCTTTTGTTTTCACAAATATCTGTTTTTTTTAAATGTTTTGTTTCATGTGCTTAAGGTATGCATCTACTTGACATATCTTTACTTTTTTTTTACAGTCTTTAGAATTTACCATTTCCATTGTGAGATACGGATACAAACTTGTTAGTAGGTGTAAAGTATATTTAGTTGGGAGTCGTGAGTGAGGCTCATGTGAGAAAAATAAAGGGTTGTTTAAAACAACATACTTGCTTTCTGGTAACCATGGCAGCACAGTGAGAGTGGCAGAATCTTCTTAACACTTGGAGAAAATATTTCTGTAAGTAGATCAGAACTAGATTGCTGTTGTTGCCCATATGTTTTGATTTTATTTAAAATTCTACTCACAACATATTCAAGAAATACACTCAATAGCCTCAGAGACAGACTGAAAAACAGCTTCAGGCTTTTCAGTGATTGGACCTAGAAGCTAATTTTTGAACATGAATTATACAGTTAGTGGCTGTGACAGCCTGAAGAAACAAATGACATGCCGTATTTATGTTCTGCATAGGACATTTGCTTGGTAGGCTTTGTATACTATTTTAATGCTGCCACTTGAATACAAAAATTCTACACCATGAGACACAACTTCTTTGCCTACTCTAGGGGAGGACATGAGTATTGGAAAACAGCTTTTAAGTAGTTTTCAAAAACCAACACAACACTTTTTATGCCTCCCCTCTTCCCACCTATGAGACAATGTAGAACTATGATAGTGAATATTTCAGTGAAATACAATTAATTTATACAATGTGAGTAAAGGCATGCGAGACATAAAGTATGCCTCTAATTATTGGCAGTGCTTCTCTCTATAAGTAGCTGCATTTCAGTTTAAAGGAGCTGAAAATGCATTATCATAGAGATCTGGAATGTTGCAGTGCGTTGCTTTGTATGGCTTAGTTCAATTAGTTCAGTGATTATTTTTCCTGTCGGATACTTTTAAGTACACAGATTTCAAGCAACAGCCCTATGTCAAGTGTCTTTGTTTATTAACATGGGGACCACTGTCCTGCAAATCCTAAGACAGTAATAAAATATGATTGCTACAATCATAACCTAACTACATCTTACTTGTTTGTTTTGTCAAAGCAATGGAACTGGCTGTTCACATCAGTAGTCCACACTCAATTCATATTTCTATTTAACAGCTGGAGGCTGTCATGGGTGAAATGAGACTTGTCAGCCTCAAAAAAAGGAGCAAGTATTCATCTTTAAACTGATCTCAAAATGAAATTCTCATTTTTAAGAACTCTAGGAGTGGCAACAAGATTACAGAATATCTGTTTCAAGTTATCTAGGGAAAAGCATAATGACTTTTGAGTGCATTTTTGTGCTGAGCTAACTTCAAAAGGCTCATGCACAGTATTTGATCATTTCTGTCAATTAATTGCTGTGAGCTCCATCTTACACAGATGTAAAACTGAACTGCTCTGATATTAGCTAGAAATGGGACCCTGATAAAATGTTCCTTGGACTGGTTTAAAGAGACAACAGAGATTCTTCCATTAGGTCGGAAGACTTTACCAAATCTGCCTAACTCAGTTTGATTCTCAAGAAGGACTGTTCAAAATCTAACAAATGTTAACCTAATTCCAGGTTATTTTAATAGTACCATTATTTTACATCTAAAGACAGAGTATATTAATTGATCCATGGAGCAAATGTGGTTTACCTGTGATTACCCACACAATCGAGCAAATAATTTGAACAGTATGCTTTACTTCATGACTGCAAACAGCTGTATCTTTAAATTCATTTGGGAAACATGTTTTAATCAATAAAATCTCAGGTTTATGTACTGATAGCCTTTCAGCTCAATAGCCAGATGTAAGGAAGACATGGGGATTTTTAAAAGGTAATTAATGGGCAAAACCTCAAAAAGAATGTGTTTGCCTTTCTTCTTTTGTATATTGGCCAAAAACATTGCTTATTCAAAGCTTGTCTCAGTTTGCTTACACTGTGAGGACCAGAATATGTTTGAGGAGCGAATATAACCTCTTTGCCCTGTTCCCTCAAGAATTAACAGGTTGACATGAATAAGTCACTGACTCTGTGTAAGGAAGAGGGAGAGGAATTATGAATTATTAGTTTGGTATTTCACCTGAATAAATAGACTCGCTGGAATGTTTGAGGTTACATATTCAGGAGACAAATGTGTATCTGACACATAGATGCCATAGAAAATTGTGATAAATTACTGAGGTTTGGGTTTTCTTTTGTGGAGTTTACTTAACATTGTCATAATGAGAACAATAAGAGTAAACATGTTGCACCTGACATCCACTCTTCTCATCTCAATGAAGAGGAGAAAAGAGTCAAATTGAAGCAATGCTTTAAATGTTTGTGCTGTATATTTTAATGATATCCGGAATCTGAGCTATTATACACAGCTGCAAATTATGAACAAATTTAAAGCAGTTATTTAGAATTTTTAACTTAATTTCTCCATAACTTAAAACTGAGCCTTTACAGAATTAGCAACATTTTGGAGCATGTATTTTCCTTTAAAGGAATGTTCTATGCTGGGATTGTTTACATGGCTATGGCATGGTAGTTTTCTCTTTTAAAATACTATCCCTAGTTACAGATAGACAATTTATGACACAAGATATTCTAATTTTATTTTAGGTGTGCTATGAGCTATCTGTGTAAAAAAATATATAGATTGTACAAATGATCATAGAATCATAGAATTGTCATGGTTGGAAGAGAACTCAAGGATCATCTAGTACCAACCCCCTGCCATGGGCAGGGTCACCTCACACTACATCAGGGTGCACACAGCCACATCCAGCCTGGCCTTAAATACCTCCAGGGATGGGGCTTCCACCACCTCCCTGAGCAGCCTCTTCCAGTGTCTCACCACCCTCATGGTGAAGAACTTCTTCCTAACATCCAATCTGAATCTAGCCATTTCTAGTTTTCCTCCATTGCCTTTGTCCTATCACTTCCTGATACCCAAAGAAGTCCCTCCCCAGCTTTCTTGTAGGCCCCCTTAAGGTACTGGAAAGCCACAATAAGGTCTCCTTAGAGCCTTCTCTTCTTCAGGCTGAATAGTCTCAACTCTCTGTTTGTCTCCATAGGTGAGGTACTCCAGCCCTCTGATCATCCTTATGGATGCCTTCCGGCACGTCCATATCCTCCTTGTAATAGGGGCTCCAGAACTGGACACAGTACTCCTGGTGTGGTCTCACCAGAGTGGAGTACAGGGAAAGAATCACCTTCTTCCACCTGCTGGCTATGCTTCTCTTGAGTCAGCCCTGAATATGATTTGCTTTCTGGTCTGCATACTGATGGCTCATACTGAGCTTCTCTGAACAAGATTCTGTTTGCAGTGTTTCACATTCTCTTGCTTTGTCATTCAGTTTATTTCAGCTGAGCCAGCCATTAAGCAAAATACAAAGACTTCCAACAAGCTGCAGTCTTTGCCAGTCTTGTCCGTGAAAATTGTTTGTGCCTGTCTTGGTGCATGAGCTTTTGCCCTTGAAAATCTGTCTCTTACAGAATGACCCAACCTCTTCTGGCTTCCTATTTCTGGCCTAGTACCTTAGTCCTTGATCTTACTCTTGATCTGGCAGTGTATCAAAAATTCATGGAGAATTATGATATTCAGTGTGAGCAGTCCCACTCCAGCTGGGCTCTGTGTTCTCACTTTGTGTAAAAAGTACAACATATTCAACTCTTAAAAAATGCTGAAAACAGTAATTGGAGATTGTATCTTGAAATCTTTCTTTCCAGAATGCCAAGTACACTTTTCATTCCAGAACTGGTTTGAGGTAACAGTGCTCCTCCTCAAAACTTACTCAGAAGACCATTTAGTAAAGTACTAGAGGAATATCTGCAAATATTCATAGAATAGCTCGAGCAGGCTAGAGACTTCAGAGTATAATAAATTAATTTCATTGTTGTCCTGTTGAAGCCAAGAGAGAAATTCAAGACCTCAGACAGTGCTTATTCTCTCTGTGAAATCCTAACACTATATCTGAAAACAAGTGTTTCCTGCTGTATTTGAAATTACTGTCTTTTACTGTCTTTGTCATGTTACACAGCCACAGACATTCCTAGGGTTTTTTTTTTCCTTTGACCCAAATAACTTTCCCCTCAGCCCCAAATCTTTTAATGTCAAGAGGAAAGAAGGTGAGGTAGATGCAGCAATGTACCAATAGTTTTTTGACTTGGTCATCATATGGAAAACTAAGGAAGTTAACTTGAATTAGCTAAGCTAAATAAGATGTTTGATCTCTTTTTGTTGTTTGTCGCCTTTTTGTTTGAGACTGCTCTAACTACTAAGCTTCACCTCCAAAGCTAATCATCAGCAGCTGGTCTGTATATTTTGTGATGAATTCAGTACTCTTAGTGATATTTTAGAAGTATTCTGGAATCATCTGCTCTGTGAGAGAGGCAATGCAATGCTTAGTCCTTTGAAGAGCACTGCTGAAAGGTCTTACTTCTTGGCAAGTACAAAACTAGCTGTTAAGTAGGAGAAAGTAGTCAGAAAGTGAAGGTCCTTCACAATTTAAGTGGTTGCAGCTTGTGAGAGCAGTTCAACAGGAAACTTCAGGAATAGGTAGGTCACAAGGTTCCATGTTCTACCTAGATATCATTTAAGTAGTGGGTCTCAGTGGCTTGCTTAAAATCACAAAAATATTGGAGGAAAGCCAGAAAATTGAAATTTGTGGATTGGTTTACCATGTTTTCTACATAAAAAGCTCCACCCTGGTAGACTATCCCACAAGTAGCAGGTAATTTTATATTTTATGTTTTTTTCTTAAAGCCAGGTCTTGTTAGATAAAATTCTGCAAATCTTGGACAGAAGACCTATATATATAAATTCAATGCAAGATCCTAAAGTTTATATTGAAAATTGAGATTATCAATGCTGTATGCCCAGGGCTCACGGTTTCATTACCTCTTCAAATTTGTTGTGCAATTCTAAATATTTTACACTGAAATGTCAGCCAAAAACATAGTATCATCTGCCAGACTACAAAAGGCAGGTAATGCATTGATTGATAAATGTATATTAAATAATGAATTAAGGAAATAAGAATTTTCTTTAAATACTGTTATTTTAACCCTTAGTGATATTATGTAAAAGAAATAGTTGTCACCTTCAGGATTGTTGCAGAAATGGCAGTTCTAAATAAGATGGTGGATAGATGTTTGTAAAGGAAAAGAAAAAGACTGCCTGGTGAATCAACAAAAGATGCTATAAAGTGACAACATATTTACAAGTAAATAGCATTGTATGGTGAGTTTATAACCTGGTGAAAAATGGATTTTTTTTCAAATGTCTAAGCCACTGAGACGAAATATGTTGAGTTTATTTCTTTTGAAAAGAATGCTTCTGGATATCCCATGAAATTGTTCTTTATTACTGATTTTTCATCAGCTCTGTTGTTTCAAAGTAAATTATTGAATTTCATAAATTTCTGTGTGAAGTACTGCTGGAAAATGCAGCAGTTCTCTTTACTCTGAGCTATGGGTATAAGTCCGACACAGAGCTTTTTGTGTGGTCTGCAAAGGACAAATGTATAACCATAATTTCATTTCCATGTCAATTTTCTATCATGCGCTCTGAAAAGTAAATGGTAATGGATTAATGTAGGCACAAGCCAACCTCATGAGGTTCGACAAGACCAAGTGCAGGGTCCTGCATCTGGGTGAAGGCAATCCCAGGCACAAATACAGGCTGGGCAGGGACTGACTGGAAAGCAGCCCTGAGGAGAGAGACTTGGGGGTGCTGGTGGACGAGAAGCTCAACAGGAGCTCTCAATGTGCACTTGCAGCCCGGAAAACAAATCAGATCCTGAGCTGCATCAGGAGAAGTGTGACCAGCAGGTCAAGGAAGGTGATTCTCCCCCTCTACTCAGCCCTGGTGAGACCCCACCTGGAGTACTGCGTCCAGTTCTGGAGCCCCTATTACAAGAGGGATATGGAGGTACTGGAACGTGTCCAGAGAAGGGCCACGAGGATTATGAGAGGGCTGGAGCACCTCTCCTATGAGGACAGACTGAAGGAGTTGGGGCTGTTACAGTATTACCAAGGTTGGAAGAGACCTCGAAGATCATTGAGTCCAACCTGTAACCACTAACCTCACAACTAGACCATGGCACCAAGTGCCACAAGTCCCCTCTTGAACACCTCCAGGGATGGCAACTCAACCACCTCCCGGGCAGCCCATTCCAATGACGAATCACTCTCTCGGTGAAGAACTTTCTCCTCACCTCGAGCCTAAACTTCCCCTGGTGCAGCTTGAGACTGTGTCCCCTTGTTCTGGTTCTGGCTGCGAGGGAGAAGAGGCCAACCCCTTCCTGGCTACAACCACCTTTCAGGTAGTTGTAGAGAGCAATGAGGTTGCCCCTGAGCCTCCTCTTCTCCAGGCTAAACAGCCCCAGCTCCCTCAGCCTCTCCTCATAGGGCTTGTGCTGTTCAGTCTGGAGAAGAGAAGGCTCAGAGGTGACCTCATTGTGGCCTTCCAGTATCTGAAGGGGGCCTACAAGAAGGCTGGGGAGGGACTTCTTAGGATATCAGGTAGTGATAGGAGTAGGGGGAATGGAATGAAGCTGGAGGTAGGGAGATTCAGGCTGGATGTGAGGAGGAGGTTCTTCACTGTGAGAGTGGTGAAGCCCTGGAATGGGTTGTCCAGGGAGGTGGTTGAGGCCCCGTCCCTGGAAGTGTTTAAGACCAGGCTGGATGAGGCTCTGGCCAGCGTGATCTAGTGCGCAGTGTCCCTGGCCATGGGACACTAGTGAGTGGTGTGCCCCAAGGATCAGTGCTGGGCCCCATGCTCTTCAACACCTTTATTGGTGATCTGGATGAGGGCATTGAGTCCATCATCGGTAAATTTGCGGATGACACCAAGCTGGGGGCAATAGTTGATCTGCTGGAGGGTAGAGAGGCTTTGCAGAGGGACCTCGACAGGCTGGATAGATGTGCAGAATCCAATGGCATGAGATTTAACACATCCAAGTGCTGGGTTCTGCACACTGGCCACAACAACCCCAGGCAGTGCTACAGGCTGGGGTCAGAGTGGCTGGAGAGTGGCCAGGCAGAGAGGGACCTGGGGGTGCTGGTTGATGGTAGGCTGAACATGAGCCTGCAGTGTGCCCAGGCAGCCAAGAAGGCCAATGGCATCCTGGCCTGCATCAGGAACAGTGTGGCCAGCAGGAGCAGGGAGGTCATTCTCCCCCTGTACACTGCACTGGTTAGGCCGCACCTTGAGTCCTGTGTCCAGTTCTGGGCCCCTCAGTTTAGGAAGGATGTTGTCTTGCTGGAACGTGTCCAGAGAAGGGCAACAAAGTTGGTGAGGGGTTTGGAATACAAGCTCTATGAGGAAAGGCTGAGGGAGCTGGGGTTGCATAGCCTGGAGAAGAGGAGACTGAGAGGTGACCTTATTGCTCTCTACAACTACCTGAAGGGAGGTTGTAGACAGGCAGAGGTTGTAGACAGGCAGAGGTTAGTCTCTTCTCCCAGGCAGAGAGTACCAGAACAAGAGTGCCATGGTCTAGTTGTGAGGTTGGGACGGGTTGGACTTGATGATCCTTGGGGTCTCTTCCAACCTTGGTTATACTGTGATACTGTGATACTGTGAAGAGGGCACAGTCTCAGGCTGCACCAGGGCAGGTTTAAGCTGGATGTTAGGAAGAAGTTCTATACAGAGAGAGTGATTGCCCACTGGAATCGGCTGCCCGTGGAGGTGGTGGAGTCACCTTCATTGGAGGTGTTCAGGAGGAGACTTGATGGGGTGTTTGGTGCTATGCTTTAGTGTTTTAGGTGGGTTGGATTGTTTGATGGGTTGGACGCGATGATCTTGAAGGTCTCTTCCAACCTGGTGTATTGTATTATTGTGAAATTTCTTATCTATGTGAAAATATATTTAAATAAATTGTTGTATTGATCCACAGTTAAATATAAACCCAAATGTTATGAGTGCGCAGGCGCTTCACAACTTCAAGAGGAGCTGGTCTATTAAGCGCTCAGACTGACTGGAAGCTGTACATCTGCTGAGACTTAAATAACTTAATTAACATGAAATAAAACATTATGTTCAGCTGCTGAACAGAGTTGGATGCAAAGAAGAGTTGTTCAGATTCCCTTGGTAAATCCAAACAGAACAAAATGAAGTGAGAAAAAAAAAAAACAAAACAAAACAAAAAAACATTGTTTTCGTGGTTTTTGTTTTTTGTTTTGTTTTTTTTTAAACTGCTAATTTGAGGACTGGTCTCTTCTCCCAGGCAACCAGCACCAGAACAAGAGGACACAGTCTCAAGCTGCACCGGGGAGGTTTAGGCTGGATGTTAGGAAGAAGTTCTTCATAGAAAGAGTGATTTGCCATTGGAATTGGCTGCCCAGGGAGGTGGTGGAGTCCCCATCACTGGAGGTGTTTAGGAAGAGACTGGATGGGGTGCTTGGTGCCATGGTTTAGTTGATTAGATAGTGCTGGATGATAGATTGGACTCGATCTCAAAGGTCTCTTCCAAACTGGTTAATTGTTTGTTTTTTTGTTGTTGTTGCTGTTTTGTGGTTTGTTGTTTTTTTTTATCTAGGCAAGTAAAAAAAAATTAAGGGTTAGAACTATCATCAGGATGGGAATAACTGATGCTTTAGAGCAAGTGCAATAAAGTTTATGGTGGAAATTTTTGTTCATTTATGACTGTTAATGTATTTGTGGATCCAAGCTTTTGTGCTTTTCATCCATTAATTACAGCTTTCTAAATTCAATATAACCCCAGTATGCTCAGTTCTTTTATATTTAGATTGTCATGTCAACACATTAAGTATATATGTCTTTCTTTTCCAGCCACCACATTATTCATTGCTACATGAAATAAGTAATTTGTAGTTCATTTGAGAAAGAATAATTGAAATGTTTTGCATTCACTTTTGAAGCATAAATATTTAATGACCAAAATTATGCCTAGAAATATTAATTGTTATTTAAAATATGAATTAACCTTTTCAATAATTAACATGTAAATAACTCTAAATCTAAGGATCTTGATGAAAAATTGAGATGTGGATCTGATACATTAATTAGTGTACCTAATATCTGGTTTCATTGATACAGTGTCATTGCACTTCTGTGTAACTTGGATGAAAGGAGGTTGATATTTTCATCTGCCAGCATTTATTTTCATCAGAATAGAGAGCTAAAGTGTTCATTCACTGTAAAGTCTTGTTTGTTTTACAAACTTGCCAGTCTGCTTTAGAAAAATTGACATTTCTTATAATATCTTTCCCAAATGAATTTTACTGTCTTTTCTCTAGCCTGCATGCAGTATTTGCCTAGACTTTTTTGTAGGTGATTTATGCAATTTTTACTTTAACTTGAAAATTATTCAAAACAAATGATTGAAGTAATGAGTGTTCCTGGGTTTATGTAATCTCTTGCTTTACTTATCTCTTTCATTTGAGAATCTTTCTACAGTTTGATGATATCACTAGTGGAATGAATATATGTCCAAAGAGATTGCCAAAACTTGTCAAGTTTAAAATTGTGTTGCAGCCTGAAGCATGAATACCAAATATTTGTCACTAACCTACTGGCTACTGAAGAAAGAGATGCAGTATAATGTAACTATATATAATATTTTTTTTGCTTCAAATTCAAGCCCTTCAAAGCATTTCACTACATACTTTACATGAGCATGAGAAAAGCATTAATATATATTCAGGTTCATAGTGCAGCTAAATTAAAATGTTAATGTATGTGCTAATTGTTTATCCTTATGATTACAACTTTTTACAATCTGAATTCTGTTTACAGTTACTGACAGTCTTTCTTTTGTACTGTTGTGTCAGAATGAGAACATGAAATATCTTAAAGGAGTTCTGTTTCTGATATCTTACATAGTGAGTAAAACAATTAAGATGAACTCCAATGCTGAGGAAAATCTAGTCTTCATGATTGAAACTGAGAAAATAGAAGCAATTCTGTTGATTTATTCAGTCTGTAAAAAAATAATAGATTTTTTTTGATCAAACAGAAAGTTAAATCACCACTCTTACCCATAGATGTTATATATAGACTGAAAAGCTGTCCATCACATTAATGAATTCACAGCTTCTCTTCAGCAATTCTGCAGAAAGGCCTGAGAATAGGTAACTTTTGAAATATATAATAGCATGGCATGCCAAGAAGTTCCAGAGTTAAGTTGTGTCCACTGAGATTATACTGCCTCTATACTACAGACATGTCTAGTGGTTGAAGTGTCTTTGATGTTCTCAAACCCTCTGCTAAAGGGGAAAAAAAAAAAAGAGAATATGAAGTTCTGTTACACTCTACTGCAACTAATATTTTGTAAAAGAAAACCAAAACACCTGACTAGACTTTTACCTCACTGTTCTCCCTATACTGTGACTTCAAATAGTTTTTCTGATGATAGTTTCATGGAACATATATTGGTTTCTCTAGCTGATGGTTCTTTGACTAACTCCGTGCAACTGGGATACTGTGAAGAATTATCTATATAGAGCAATATTGTACTTTGATATTTGCCAGGATTGTGTATTCTTAAATTTCTTTTTTAAGCAGAAAGATCTGTCCAGTTCTGGGCTCCTCAGTTTAGGAAGGATGTTGACTTGCCGGAACGTGTCCAGAGAAGGGTAACGAAGTTGGTGAGGGGTTTGGAACACAAGCCCTATAAGGAAAGGCTGAGGGAGCTGGGGTTGCTTAGCCTGGAGAAGAGGAGACTGAGGGGTGACCTTATTGCTCTCTACAACTACCTGAAGGGAGGTTGTAGACAGACAGAGGTTGGTCTCTTCTCCCAGGCAGCCAGTACCAGAACAAGAGGACACAGTCTCAGGCTGTGCCAGGGGAGGTTTAGGCTGGATGTTAGGAAGAAGTTCTATACAGAGAGAGTGATTGCCCATTGGAATGGGCTGCCCGTGGAGGTGGTGGAGTCACCTTCATTGGAGGTGTTCAGGAGAAGACTTGATGGGGTGCTTGGTTGCATGGTTTAGTTGTTTAGGTGGGTTGGATTGGTTGATGGGCTGGATGCGATGATCTTGAAGGTCTCTTCCAACCTGGTGTATTGTATTGTATTGTATTGTATTGTATCATACTGATAATGTCCTAAGAATATGTTGTGAAAGGCTGATATAATTTAGACTGGCCCTAAATTTATTCATAAATACAGGTTTATAAATGTGTAGTTTATGTCCACAATACAGAGGTGGATTGTTAGTCTTGTAAGATAAAAGCTGATAATTGGTGCATAGCTATTTCTGCATAATTGATATTTATTTCTACGATTTGCAGGCTTTACATAGGAAAATGACCTTCCATTCTCCTCAATACCAACATTGTTTTGACATTGTAAAATTCTAAAATAATAGCTAAAATACATATAACTTGTGAATAAGCTTGGAAAACAAAGATCCTATTTAAGTTTTATATGATAAAAAAGGAAAAATATGAAGACGGGGAAAAAAAAACATGAAGCACTTTATACCAGCCTAGGTAAATTAAACTTTATACAGTATCATTGTGAAGCATAAACAAGTAAGACATGGGTCCTTCAAGGGAATGTGAAAGACTTTAAAGGTAAAAGAGTGAAAGAGTTGGCATGTAGCTAGGTGAATATTAGATGGCATGTTTTAAGAGACACTTGCAGAAATAGATGTAAAGTTTAAATATATTCTGGAAGTGAAATAACTCAAATCAAAGATGATATTTTCTCCTCCCACATGTTATAGATCTCTGTAGCAGTGGATAAAGGGAAAATCTGACAGAACTGAAACAGATGAAGATAAAGGTCTCTGACAAGGATTAATTTAGACATCTTTTAATCTGTTTTCAGTCAGAATGATAACAAATGTTTGAGCTACAAAAAAATGTTCAGATCCAAATTTTAGGTAAATTCCAAAATACTGCCAGTGAAAGGTTTTAAGCATATTAACATATAAATTATATACATATATTTGTAAATGAGGTAAAGTCCCTGTGGTCCCTAAACCTCTAGGGGTAATAAATTATTTCACAATTTTAGAATTTATTTTTTTTTCCCACCTGGAAAGACAAAATCAGACAGGCTTTTTTTACAGAGAATTGGATTTATTTTTTTATGACAGCATGTCATGCAACCACCATCTGTTAAAAAACCCTACACAGTTCATTGGGGAAAGTAGAAGCTAAAACCTGAGCCATGTTTAACAAGGCCTGTAGACATCCTGGATAATGTGCTGAGTTCCAGACATATGATACCTGCTCTGTTTCAAGAGACAGTATTTCTATGGGTAAATGGTAGCCTGTATCATCCTCCCCTGGTATTGATGTGAGAGTGTGTTGACAGAGGAAGGTAGTTGCAGAGAAGAAAATGTTGCGAATGTCATCATCCATCTGGAGACACCACCTTATTCTGTGCTAGGACTAAGGTCTCAGCCAACATTTCCTGGTGTCCCAAACAAAATATGTATTTTGTATGTAAGTCTGTAAAAGGATGTAACTTTATTGCAAAGTGTTTGTGCTTAATACAATAGCAAAGGCAGTGTTTTCCACCTTGCATTACAATTGCTACTACAAGATTCAAATTTACTAAATTAAATTTGTCAAATAACCATGAGTCATGTCACTTTTTTTGTTTTTCTTTTTGTGATTCAGTAGTCGAAAATGAACATCACCTCCACTAACACAGCTACACTTTTGTGTAGCTTGATTTGTTTTCCCTTGAAGAAAAATAGAAGAAATGTTCATAGGAAGATTGTTTATTTTAAGAAACATCTGTGTACATGCAAGCTGCTTTTCTAGCAACATCAGGTTTTGACTATAACAGTGTTTCAATGCTGACACTTCCCAAGAAAGGACAAAATTAAGTTCTCAGAACAAAGTACATATTTATTAACTAGTATATATTTGTTCTGAAAGCCTTCATTCATACACACACAAATCTTTATCAATCTAAGTGTTAGTAAAATTAGTAGGACTGGATCTTGATCTTGAGTATTTTCAAGATGATGAATTCCAGATGGTATCCTTCTGTTCAGCTGAACTGGTTTTTCACTCATACTTGGCCTTTTTATTTATCAGGAAATTTATTTTTAAGTAAAGGATCATATTTGTATGTGTCTGCAGAAGCATTTCTGAGATTATCATAATCTCTCTTCACATAATTTAAAGAAGGACTTCTGGGACAATATATAGAATAAAACAAATAGTGTTTAAAAATTGTAGAGAAAGGTGATTCTGTTCTTTTTTCTTTATTTTTAAAACATTCTATATGCCAAAATGAAGAGAGTATAGATAAATGTTGCAAGATACTGTAATTGTTGGCAGTTTTTCTACTTGAATCTCTACTCATGTCAAGCATTATGAGTGCTTTATCTTAGATAATTTTTTTGTAGTGCTGTAATGAAGTTTTTTTGTTGTCTTTTAATCTTCTCATGTAAAAATTTAAATGTCTCTATAAATTAATTGTCCCTGGTGTTGCTTAAAGAGACATGGAGACTTATAACTTTTACCAACAGATTGTATGTATCCTGCTTGTCACAACTCTTTTGAAGCTCTAGTCAATTTGGAAGCACACACTGTGTGGGAAACCCAGCCATTTTTTTCATCTTTCAGCTGTAATGCTGTCATCTGTAATCTACTCAGGTTTGTGTAATTTATTTTGTGAAGCTCAAATATTCCAACTGATTTCTTTCTACTGAAGAAGAAAGTTCTGCCCTGTCTTTAAAGGTTTTCCAAAAACCTTTTAAGGTGAAAAAGGTGATCCACTCTTTTCTTCTGTGAGGGAAACCGAAAGACCAGAGTCTGTAAGCCTGCATGGACATACATGCAGGACAGAGAGCACATTTGTGTTGAGGCTTTCTGTATAGTCACACTGTTTTGCTTTGTTCCTTTATGTCTTTTCTTTATGATTAATTACTTTTAATTCCACGTAGTCCTTAAATACCTTTTCTCAAATGAAGAATTAAAACATGAAAATTCATTTGACTTGTATATACTATACAGTGTTATTTAAAGATCTGGCGGTCTGGAGGGAGAAATATTGTAGGAAGAAAGGAATGGAATAGGATATTCTATTTCTACCTGAAAGCACAGAATAGATTGAGCCTCATTTGCATGAGCATATATTCAGCTGGCTACAAGTTCATTGCTCTGTGGAGTTTTCTGTACATTTCTGAGATAACTTGATCTTCATACAAATATTTCCATATTACAGTTGGGTTCTTGTCATTTATCTATTTCAAGTCTTATTATGGACAGAGCTTAAATGAGATTTTATTTTCTTATACTTAATTTTACAGAGGTGTGTTGTGAATATTTCAGAAGGTAACTTCATGAAATGTTATTTTCCCTGTATAAGAGAAGTCATGGGTCCTGGTATATCCATAAAAAGATGACTGACTACAAAAAAATCAATTTTTTTTTTTTTTCCCCCCCACAAGCAAACAATGTTGTTGTTTTGTTTTGTTTTCATAACCAAACAACAATTGTATGAGGCATCTTTTCAGTAATAATTTATATTGTTACAGGAAAACATTGTGAATAAGCATATAGTTGAATTCAGGCCATGAAAGTTAGTGTATGAGTGAAGACTCACCTTTACAGCAGTATGCCTGAGTTGCCTTTTTTTTTTCCTTTACTTCGCAGTGACCCAGGGTGGGGATGCAATTGCATCTGATACATGTCCTGATCCTGGAATACCTGAAAATGGGAAAAGGGTGGGCTCTGACTTCAGGTAGGCACATTTAATTTTCCATTTGACAAAGAGCATGTAACTACAGATAAATATTGTTTCCCTAGTTTTAAATGCATTGACTCTTGGTCAAAATAACTCTAATCCGCTGTGTGTCTTGAATGGCTTTTTATGTTTCTGTTTTAAATCAGTGCATTTTAAATAGAAATTTTAGAACTTAGTAATTTTGTTAATATAGGAAAGGCAGAACTCTCTAACAGCATGGAAGCAGCAGCAGAGAGAACTGTCTGATTTCCCACTATATCACGAATCAGTTATATGCAGTCATTATTTCATTAGCCACAAGGCAGCACTTAAATATGTTAAAAAATAAGATAATAAATAAACTAGAGAGAGACAAGCTGTCCAGAATATGTTTGCTACTATCCTGTTCTATGTATGCTGATTCAACTCGGCAAGTACATCTGCTGCAAGCAAAATTGCATTATATGAAAATATAGCATGCTCTTACTGTGCAAAGATCTGCTGCTGTAGGAAAACAAATGCAAATTTTATCTAGGTCCTTCTTACCACTTGAGATGTTGAGGAGAGCAACATCCATTGGTAGAAGACTGGGCAAAAATGAGATACTAAAATATAACTCTTCCAAGATGTATTGAAGTGTCTCTGTGTATTTGGCTAAGGAAAACCTATATAATTTCACTGTTACTTTGGAGAGGGTTTTGCTTTACAGTCTTTGCAGGTGTGCCTTGGTTTCCCTGCTCTACTTCAGTCTCTCCTCAAAGCCTTAAAGGGTGCAGATCATACCTCTTCTGAATTCCTCCAAATCAAATAGGTGTTTTAAAGAATTAAGGGCAGCATTTTGGATCTCTCTGTTTTTCATGAAGAGGGGAAAGCATCTCTGGAAAGAATAGCTTAAATATTTAACAGAAAATAGCATGAATTTGCATCTAAAGGGCCCTTTCTCAGAACCATTACTTAGATGCCAGAGTAAGTTCAGCAGGATGTCAGGGGAGCCTGAGTACATCACATACAGGAGACAGAATGTTCTAGATTTGCTCTGTCTTAAGAGAATCTGAATGACCTTGTTGCTGTCTATGGCTATTAAATAGGAAAGTGTAGAGATGAGAAAGAATTCTTTCAGAGGTGGACAGTGACAGGACTAGAAGCCCTGTAAACAAGGTGGGAAATGGTAAATTTCTACTAGATTCAATTTAAAAAAAAGAAGAGAAAGAAAGAAAGAAAAAAATCCCAAATTTTTACTATGAAGATAACTGAACATTTGGATGGTCAACACTGGAGCAAATTTCCAAAAGAGTGCCTCCAAGGGAGGCATTCAGAGCTCGCCTGAAAGAGCCTTGAGTTCTCTGTTCTAAGAGAGGCAGTGGCATATGAACAATGCGAAGAATGCTAAGAAACAATGGCAGGTCTAAAAGCCCCGGCAAGCGAGAATTGGGCAGGAGTGAGTCTTAAAAAAAAAAAAAAAAAAAAAAAAAAAAAAAAGGGGGATCTAAAACGGTTTTGGTGAAAGATCCAAATGTGTGAGTCTCAGCATGGTAGATAAAAATAAAATTCCCAACAATGTGGTAGTATATCAAGAAGCAAGAAATCCTAAAAGAATCTGACAGCTCAAAGTATGTTTTAAGATACCTGAGGGAATGTCAAGGAACCTTGAAAAACATGGGTAACTGTCTTTTGAACGCAGTGGCTTGGGAATGAACATGGGTTAAAGGTATTTTCAGTGTCTGGAGCTTAGGACCAATGCATACTCAAATGACAGAGCAAGGCTATTTCCCTCCCCCTGTACCCCATTCAGCCTTTGAAAATATTTTCATTTCACCTAATGTATCTTGCTGTTCATGAAGATAAATGACTGCATAAGCTATTCAGATATAGCAGAAGCAACATCATGCGATGTATGCTAAATAAAACACATTAATATACTTTGTTCACTTATTATCTGTGTGCATATTTTGGGCCTCTAATTCTGAATATTATTTCGGAGAAACAATAAAATATAATCTTACTCTTAAACCATACTTGTTATCTGGAAACTGATTGTATAACAGCAACTGGTTTTCACATACTGTGAACTCCTTTTTTCCCTATATACTTAAAACATAGCTACCTTAAAGTTAGCTCTCTATACCTAACTTGGCATTTAAATAGAAAATTTGGCTGGAATTCAGTTTTCTTTCTCTGAAATGACAAATCAAGCTCTTCCATAAAAGAAGGGGAAATAATATTTGCTGTTGCTTGCATTTCCCCAGTGCAGTGAAATTGCTGGGAAGAGTAAAAGAAAAGTAATGTCGTGTCTTTTCTGAGAGGCAAGTATAGACCCCAGAAGGAGCTATTGTTCTTGTCAGGAGAATGACAATTGTGGATATTAATCTGAACTAAAACATGTGAAAATGCACATTATGCAAAGTCTTTTTCAGTCTACTGAGACATGTTGTGAGTGGGATTGATGGAAAGGCAGAGGGTTTATTTTCAAGAAAGCCAGAGACCCAACTGATTCAGTGATGACAAGTTCTTTGAAAAGGGTTTCATCATTTTCAGCATAATAATGGCATTCATTCTAATATCATAAAGCAAACAAAAAGGTATTGAAATCTTAACCTTTTCATTCTATCCTCTTGCCATGCTTTTACTGTGTTCACTTCAGAAAGTAAGAG
Organism: Picus viridis; assembly: GCA_033816785.1. NCBI lineage: Eukaryota > Metazoa > Chordata > Aves > Piciformes > Picidae > Picus > Picus viridis. The sequence continues at coordinate 24,166,875 of CM066576.1, forward strand.
GAGGTGAATTTCTGTTATTTCAGAAAAATACAGTGGGTACAGTCATTTTGAGAGAAAAATGGCAACTTTGCTAGATGAATGAGAACCTAATACAGTTTTGGGGTCAATATCACGTTTTATTCTGCCATGAGATCTCAAAATAGCAGATTGTGTAAATAAAATCTAAAACGGATATAAGTAATAACATTGTGTCTTCTTAAATATTGTAGGGTATGTGTGATACAGTTGTTTTCCACAATTCCTCTGGCCCTGGTAACATTAATAACTTCTAAACCCATCTTTTTAAAATTAATTAACTCTTGTGCTTAGTATATTTTTTATTTTATTTTTAAAAAATATGGCTTATTTCAGTCAAATTCTAGCTTTCATTATAAAAGGTTACATTTTGCTCTCCTATACTTCCAACTTAAAATAGAAAAAAAACCAACCAACCAACCAAACAAACAAATCTACGAAATTGATTTGCTTCTCCTGTTGAAAGTTTACACAGAGAAATAACAAAGTAAACCAAAACATTTCCAGTGCCCGCAGATTTGCTCAGTCACTAGAATCATAGAATCATAGAATCAGTCAGGGTTGGAAGGGACCACAAGGATCATCTAGTTCCAACCCCTGCCATGGGCAGGGACACCCTACACTAGATCACGCTGGCCAGAGCCTCGTCCAGCCTGGTCTTAAACACCTCCAGGGACGGGGCCTCAACCACCTCCCTGGATAACCCATGCCAGGGCTTCACCACTCTCATGGTGAAGAACTTCTTCCTCACATCCAGCCTGAATCTCCCCATTTCCAGCTTCAATCCATTCCCCCTAGTCCTATCACTACCTGAGATCCTGAGAAGTCCCTCCCCAGCCTTCCTGTAGGCCCCCTTCAGATACTGGAAGGCCACAATGAGGTGCCTGGGATTGCCTCGACCCAGATGCAGGACCCTGCACTTGGTCTTGTTGAAGCTCATGAGGTTGGCTTGTGCCCACCTCTCCAGCCTGTCCAGGTCCCTCTGGATGGCATCCCTTCCCTCCAGCGTGTCCACTGCACCACACAGCTTGGTGTCATCAGCACACTTGCTGAGGGTGCACTCGATGCCACTGTCCATGTCACCCACAAAGATGTTGAACAAGACAGGTCCCAGGACTGATCCCTGAGGGACTCCGCTTGTCACTGGCCTCCATTGGCACATGGACCCGTTGACAGCCACTCTTTGGGAGCGGCCATCAAGCCAATTCTTTATCCATCTAGTGGTCCATCCATCAAACCCATGTGTCGCCAGCTTGGAGACCAGGAGGTGGTGCGGGACAGTGTCGAAGGCTTTGCTCAAGTCCAGGTAAACGACATCAGTTGCTCGCCCCTCATCTATTAATGCTGTCACCTGCTCATAGAAGGCCACCAGGTTTGTCAGGCAGGATTTGCCCTTGGCAAAGCCATGCTGACTATTCCCAATCACCTCTTCACTGTTCTTCTGAGTCATTAGTGCCTCCAAGAGGATCTGCTCCATGATCTTTCTGGGCACAGAGGTGAGACTGACTGGCCTGTAGTTCCCCGGTTCCTCCTTCTTGCCCTTTTTGAAAATGGGAGTAATGTTTCCCCTTTTCCAGTCTGTGGGGACTTCCCCAGTCTGCCATGACTTCTGGAATATAATAGAGAGGGGCTTGGCAACCTCATCTGCCAGTTCTCTCAGCACCCGTGGGTGTATCCCGTCGGGTCCCATGGACTTGAACACTTTCAGGTTCTTCAGGTGATCACGAACCTGAGCTTCACTTATGGTGGGCAGTTCTTCCTCCCCGTCCCTGGCATCGTCTGCCATGACACCAGGAGTGTTGCTGGAGGCCCTTGCAGTGAAGACTGAGGTAAAGAAGTGATTGAGTACCTCAGCCTTTTCCACATCACTTGTGATTAATTCTCCACTTTCCTTTCTGAGGGGGCCCACACCTTCCCTAGTCTTCTTCTTGCCATTAACATACCTATAGAAATTCTTAGTGTTCCCTTTAACCCCCTGGCTAGATTCAGTTCAAACTCTGCTTTGACTTTCCTAACCAGGCCTCTTGCTGCTTGGGCAGCTTCCTTATATACCCCCTGTTCTATCTGTCCTTCCCTCCACTTCCTGTAGAGTTTCTTTTAAGTGATAGTGTGTCCAGCAGCTCCTTGTTCATCCAGGCAGGCCTCCTAGCATTCCTTCCTGCTTTTCTCCTTGTAGGTATACATAGCTCCTGGACACAGAGGAGGTGGTCCTTGAATACTGACCAGCTGTCCTGGGTCCCTCTTCCCTTCAGGGCTTCATCCCACGACACTTTGGCTAGCAGATCCCTGCAGCGATCGAAGTCTGCACGCCTAAAGTCTAGAGTTCTAAGCTTAGAATATGTCCTCCTGATTGCCCTGAGGATATTGAATTCAACTGCTTCATGGTCACTGCAGCCAAGGCCATCTCTGAGCCTCACATTTGTTACCAGCCCTTCCCTGTTGGTGAGAACAAGGTCCAGCGTAGCACCTTTTCTTGTTGGTTCCTCTACCATTTGGAGGTACACTAGAGGGTGTAAAGATGTTAAAAACCAAAAAAAGAACAAAACCAAACCCAAAACACTTCAAAACCACAAAAAAAAAAAAACAAACAAAACCAACAAAACAATCACACAAATGAAACACCCAAAAAAACCCAACAAAAACCCCCTACATTATTTGTTAGCAACTGGAAATAAAGTGATGTAGTAACATCACTTGAAGTCACAGATAAGTTAAAATACATCTTTAAAAGGATGCCCTCTTTTTTAATGGAAAAATGTCAAACAGAATTAATGGAGTGATTCATTTGGATGTTGCTTAGAAGATTTTTATTGTTGATCATGTGGCTCAAGTGCATCCCCTCCCCTAAGATGCTTATGTAGATGAATCTGATTATCTGGAAACACAGAATACACTAGTGACTCAACTCACCTAAGATTTCTCAGTACCCATTGTTCTCCGAAATATGTCAAGTGATGCAACAGCTTCATTCTGATGGGGAACAAACAATGTCACAGGAAATAACCTAAAGCAGAAATGTAAATACCCTTCAGGAAAGCTCTTTGAGATGCATAGTAACTATACACATATAAATATATATGTACACACATATAAATACACACACATATATATGTCTGTGTGTATATATGTAATCTGTTTAATTCTTCATAAATATTAGGCATCATTGTCCAGAAAGAAATTATTTAGTAAAAAAAAAAAGAAGTTATAAATCATTCCAAAGAGACACATTTCAAAGTTAAAAGTGTAAGAGTCAGCCTTCAGTCCCAATGAAAGTTAGCATTTATCATGCTTTTTAATAGGAAATTTCAGCATGGTCAGAAGTATTTAATGAAGTCTTACAATTTACTGAAGGTAATATTTCCTAATCATGCATGTTGACAAATTGCTATTAAAAAATATGGAGAGGTTGAAAGTATTCAGGAATTAATTTTTTTGGCCTGAAAGAATGACTTTATATTTTCTTAAAAACTATTATCTCTCTATGCATTCAGTGAAGTTGTAGTTTACAGGATCAAATTTAGTATCACAATTACTTTTATATTCTTGGCCATACTTCAGGCTGCCCAGGGAGGTTGTGGAGTCTCCCTCTCTGGAGATATTCAAAACTCGCCTGGATGTGTTCCTGTGTAATCTGGTGTAGGTGATCCTGCTTGGCAGGGGTTTGGACTAGATGATGTTTTGAGGTCAATTCCAGCCCCTGAAATTCTGTGAAAAGGTGGACAAACTAAATAGCAGACCTATTCCCTATGTTGTAAGTCGTCTTTTTTATGAATATAGTAATTATGGAGTAGAATTGCTCACCTTCATCTCTTTGTTTGGAACTGGATATATTGACATTTGGTGACATTTACATTTATTTGGGGAGTTTGATACTTAAAATATATTTCATTTCTTTCCTTCATCCTCCTATTTTTTCCTAGGGTGGGTGCAAGTGTGCAGTTTTCTTGTGAAGATAATTATGTGCTGCAAGGTTCTAAGAGCATCACTTGTCAGAGAGTGACAGATACTCTGGCTGCTTGGAGTGACCACAGGCCAATTTGCAGAGGTAGGTGCTGCTCTTTGAAATTTTTCCTACAGTTTGGAAAAGTAATTTATAATTTCTGCTTAGAAATGCAATATATTGATGTTCAAAACAAAGGAAAAAAAGCCCTACATATACATAATTTATATACTGTATATATATGTGTGTGTGCATAAATATATATGTGTGTGTGTATACATATGATTATGCCTAAAGATTATTCTAAAGCTTGAAGCATGCAAAGATGCAGAAACAGTAACATTTCAGGGAGCTAATTTCCTTTTAATAGTTTTAATTTCACTTAATCTTATTTTTGTCACATTAAGTATATTTTAAATAGAACTAGTAATTAGGTTTAGGTTAAACTTTTCTGATTAAATTCCTAAACAGCAGGAGCTCCTCACAATCATATTTTGTTCTTGTCAGTACTGGGTGTTTATGTAGTCCCCATTTTTCATTAAATTGCTGTTTCTTTTATCTGTTTTTACCCAGCCTTGCACATGACCTAACCTTCTGACTTCTTTTGTAAATATTTTCTCATTATGGTCTAAATCAATAAATGTTTTTTTGTGATTAGGGAGAAAGGTGAGTGGGTGTTTATTTGGTTTTATGTTTCTTCCTTGCAATCTCCTATCTATAATAAGAACACATTTGGATTGTACATGTTAATGAAAGTCCTAACTCCACAAATGTGCTTGCCTTATGTTCACCTAGAATTAGACAACCTAACCCAAACAGGCACTAGAAAACAAAAGGGGGGGGGAAGGAAAAGGAAAAAGAAAAGATGCATTTGTCATTTTGAGGTCTATAGAGATACTTCCTGCACTCACATGATATTATGCTGAATGCCAGTTACCAGGTCAGCCAATGATAGAGTGACTGTAGAGGAAAGGACTTGCAACACCTGGACCTAAACAAGCAGTATTTAATATGGGTAATACTACATAGACAACTCTATATACAGATTGGACAATCTAAGCATAGTTTAAAAAAAAAAAAAAAAAAAACAAGCAAAAAACCCCCGCACCTCCTAATATTTCCATAGCAGCAAAACAAATGTGGTTCAGAGGTGTCTCTTGAGCTCAGTGTCTGTAGTTTAGTGTAGTCAAATCAAGAATCTTATACTCTCTCAGTATTTGGTTTCACAGTACTGCAAAATAGCATGTCCACACAACTCCAGCTTTCACACCTGTCTGGTGGTTTTTTTCTTCTTTTCATTTTGTTCTTGTTTGCTAATACATTGCAGAAATTAGCTGAAGTAATCTAAGCATGGTAAAAGTAATGCTCAGCAGAAAAGGGCTATTTGCTGCTGAATTGTCTGTGTGTTATTATTAGCGTTTGCTGTTCCTTCCAGTTTATTAGCTGCAAATATCTCTACAACATTTTACTCCCTCCAGTAACCTTCTAACAAAATAGGATAAATTAGTCCCATGCTTCCATTAAAACTTCCTTTCTTCAAATGTACTTCCAAAATTGAAGCTGAAATTTCACTACAGCTTGGGAGTCAAGTCAGCCAGTCTCTCTAAGTAATTTGTTTTATTTTATACAAATTAACATTGTTTAGCTATTATGGTGTATAACTCTGGTTCAGTAATTCTTTGTAGCACATGGTGCATGTTTGTGGATAGTGTGAAGAGAAAGATACAAGTTTTGTTAGTAGTGGGCGTTAATTCACAATCCCTTCAATGAACTTCAAGATGCCAGTGTTCATAGTGCTCACAACAAAGAATTGTCACATTTTGTAAATGATCATAAAAGTAGAAAAGCTGATTAACTACATGTAACTACTACAGCAGCAATATGCCAAGCTCTCGTGTAGGCAGCATACAGTGGCATACTTCAGTGTGATTAGTTCTTTTTTTCCATGTTAAAAGCAGACAAATTGTTAGTAATTTCAATCATGCTCTAGTAAAATTGCCTGTATGGATGAGGGTTGTTTTGCTTTATTTTGTTTGTTCTGTTTAGTTTTGGTTGGTTTGGGGTTTTTTTGCCTCTATGGAGATCATTACAGAAGTTTTCCATGTGATGTTTGAAACTAAAGTTCATGAAAGTGTATGAAGAAATTTTGTATCATAAACACAGACACTTTTTCACAGAAAAATGGAGTCCTGGATGATTCAATGTAGGTATGGAGTTATAGTTCTGAAATTGTGTCTAGCATAGCATAGAAACAAAAGATAAAGTGCTGATCACAGACTATGATGGAATGGTTGAAACTCTCAGAGTAATTTTCCTCTAGTTCTCCTTTTTTTTTTTTTTCCTATTACTACCAGTCCCACTTCTATTAATGGGGAAGAGCAGACTTCCTCCCAGTGAGTTGTGAAGTAATGAAATGCTCGTATTTCATTATTCAAATGGAGGCAGCCACAGAGAAAGATGGAAACTAAAATTTTCCAAACTACCAGACATATGTTAGGTACCTTATTGCAATACTTAGAAAAAGAATGACAAAGTTTTAAAGGAATGTAGTCGTTCTTCTTGTCTGTCCTGAAGCCTAAACAAATGAAAACTCTAAATTATATCAGAATTTAATGGAAGTTATGCAGATAGGTTCTGAGATTCAGATGCTTGAAGATATACTTAGAAATGGTATGTTCTAGACTCTATTTTAGCATGTTGCCAAAATGCTGTAGTACCACAAACCTGACAGGGGAATTTTCAGATATTCTGAGATGTATAACTCCATTTGATGTCCATGGAATTTATATGTCTAAATAGCTTTTTACATTCTTATATAGAAGGCTCCCTGCGTCCACTTGGAGAGGGCAATTTCCTCTCTAAACAAAATTGATATGGTAACTCTGAGAAACTGGTATGTGGGAAATAAGAACAAAGTAATGTAAGTATGGGGTGATTAATTGAAAAGTGACTATTTCCTTCCTCAATAGATATTTTTTTCAGAATTTTAAAAATAGCTGAAGCATTTTCAAAGCCAGGTAGTTATAGAATATATCAGCATAATACTTGGATGGCAGGTTGTTAGTAACGCTATGGCAATCTTGTAATGTTGATTTCAAAGCAGAGAAATCTGATTTGTTGTTTATACTTTCAGCTCGAACGTGTGGGTCTAATTTACGTGGACCAAGTGGGATTATTACATCACCAAATTATCCAGTTCAATATGAAGACAATGCACACTGCGTGTGGGTCATTACAACAACCGATCCAGAAAAGGTATGCATTTTCCTCTTTGCCTATATTCAAACTGTAGAAAGTTTTATTTCTTTTAAAATGATTTCATACGTATTTGCATGAACATATGCAGGTGTATATGTTCATTTAAACACAAAAGACTGACTAGAGTAGGGACGGTAAGAATATATTGGGCACTGGAAAGCAAACTGTCATGGGTTGAGGCAGACCCCCTCCCCACCACGGGCAGAAATAATGACTCTGACAAACGGATTGCAAAAGTGATGGAAAGTTTAAACAGAAAACAGTGAATTTGTACAGAGAACCAGAAACAGTGACAAAAGAAACCCCACAGCAGACCCAGAAACACCCCATCCCCACCTGAGGGTGGGCCCAAGACCCCCAGGGCTCCTTCTTCCCACCCCACCCCCCCACTAGGCTAGTCTCAGCTGGCCAGACCTGAGACCACCCATCCCCCTGGCCTTGAGCCTAGCCAGGCCCAAGGCCGGGACATGTCTCCCCCAGTTACCAGGTGCCGGCGAGGGGAAGAAAGAGGAAGTGCTAGACCCCGAGCTAGATTTTATAGCGATGCAGAGGATTATGGTAGGAGATACCTGGTTTCCTGTGTCCACCCACTGGGCTGGACTTCTGGACACAGGGAGCACACCACGTACCAGAGGGCACCCAGCACAAACCACCACACAAACGAAAAATATTAGTAATATCTGTGAATATGCCCACTCAGAATAATAGTCTCAATTAAAGATTCCAAATCTTAAGTACATTTTCTAATGAAATACGTAAAATCATGCTAAAAAGCACGCATTGATAAGTGAGGTGGTATTGGGTTTCCCACATACCTTGATACTCATTGTTAAAACTTAATATAAAGCCTAGACATTTCAGTGCTTTTTCTGATCTTGTTAGATGTATTGCTACCTATATGATTTCTCTTTTCAATACACATTTTTCTGATGGCCCTAAATACATAATTATGAAGAATTTAGCACAAAGCAATATGACATATTCTCATTATACTGCAGTCTTGTGAGATGCACATTTATTCCTGTTTCTGTAAAATCCATTTTCTTCCTCAGTAAAGGACAGTGACACCCTTCCTGTAGGGGGTGTGGAAATCAAGTTAAAAGGTCTTGCACTTATATTTCACTTTCCTGTAGTGAAATCCTGAGTATACTAGTCATAGTAAACTGATTGTACAAACTGTATGCACTTTCAGATTTACAAAACCTGTACAGTTTTGGATGCTTATTTGTACTTCACACAGTGTTGAAACTGAATTTTGTGTATGTAACTGTGCATGTTTAAATTAAAATTTGAACTCTTTTTTTTTTTTTTTTTTTTTTTTTGCTGAATAGCATCTTTAATTTTAGGGAGATGTGGCATCATTAACAAAGGATTCACATAGTTTAGAATTAAACTAATTAAAGGCTCAATAGTGAAACAAATACTAGATAAATTCCTTCTTGCTTTGAAATAGGCTTGTGCATTATTTCATAATCAAGCGGTATAATTTAGAACATAAAGTATAACTAAGGCAATTATATGAGAAAACTGTTATTGCAGTATAAGGATGAGATTTTAGACTTCCATTGTCCTAAAATCTTGTACAAAATTTCCAGGGTAGCCTTGGTTCTGTACAGTTTTAAATAAGTTTCAAAAACAAAACAAAACAAAAAAGTCTATATATATTTTAATCTAATGTGCAAAATGTGCTTACAAGCCTGCTGGAAAATCATGTTAGATATAATTCGCTATAATTTTTCATCTTCAACTTGAAGTTAGATTAAAAAATTGTAATACATTCTGTACATGTACAACTGCAATTAGGAAAAAAAATATATTGTGCAAAAGCAAACACAGGTTTATTTTATGTTATCTTTGTGTTTCTTTTTGTGTTTTGCATATGCTCATTAGAACATTATTATTTTTTGCTAATGTGGATATTTCTACCTTCCAAAGCATCATGTGAGTGAGATATCATAACATAGATTCCATGTGGTATTTTTTCTTAATAAGTTTGCTGAAGCTACATTGGATGGTGCTGTAACACAGGTAGAGTTGGAACAACAAAACTCAGTTCTGTCATTACAGATATTTAGGATTAAATTTGACTTGCACATATGGATGTTACATGTCTAAAGTCCAATTATGCTTGATGGAAATCCGTCAAATAGGAGAGACAAAGCAGTTCTCCATCTCATCCTGAAACAGTCCACTAGAGACTAATTAGCTTAAACACCTTTTGGGCTTTGTACACTTACTGAATCAGAGCCCAAAGGGACTCAAACATTTTAAATTTTAGCATGCAATGTTTAATTTATGCACAGTTTTGTGGAATAAAGTATGCTATTTTAGATGAAGGACATGAGTCAGAGACTGAATGGAAAGAGTCCTATATTGTCCATATGTTGACTGAAAAAAACATTACTTTGGAGTAATGGTATTCAAGGACTAACTTACAGGACATATAAGAGAGAAAAAACTCTCCTACATTAATACGTCTGTTTCCAGTTGTGATACTTGTAGTGAAACAGATATACCACAATCAAAATAATTTTCTGTATTCATTTTGGATATCTTATTTGTGCATTCATTACAAGGAGTTTAGACTCTTGCTGTTTTTAAAGGTAGTGATGGAAAGGATGCACTTGTAATTGTCTCATGATTAACCTGAAGAGAACAGTAAGGTTTTATTCATTGTTTCTCAATGTAAATACAGCACTATTTAGCCTAGCAATGTACCAGTTCATGTGGCAAAAATATAATTCCACAAAAATTACATAAATTTAATTTCTTCATAGTGAGTGGATGTCAGACAACTTTATTAAATAATCAGACTTCTTGTGCCATAGGTAAATACTGATTGATTATACCTACTTTACATTTACACATTACAGAAGATAAATCAACATATTTGTTATCACTTCTGCATATACATAGACATGCTTGCTTATACTGAGATAGAAAATAAATGACTGAATGTTTTACTTGCACAATACAAAGCATAAATGCAGCAACACAAATTGATTACTATTGGTTCATTTAATTCAGGATACAGTCTGGCAGGAAAAACTCATAACAAGGCATTCACTGCTTGAGAAAGTTCTGCCATGGTGTGAAATTGGGGGGGGGGGGGGAAGCTACAATTGAAGCTTCGCATACTTTTCTTATTTTGATTGTTCCCAAAGTTAGTTGCCAGTTTCCTTGCCAGGAACTATCAGGCTTATTCAGTATTACATTGTCATATGTATAAATCTGAAAAAATCAAGGTTTATGTGTAGATATGTTTCCCTGGAGATTTAGAGTGTATGCAAATATTGATAGTATATCATACTTGACAATGCCCTTGGATATTTTCTTTGTCTATATACCATTTTTTTCTTAATTTTCCTCCCTCTTCTTTTCTTACCTATTGAGTAGTCTACATAAATTATCTTTGTGCAGGTCCTGTGCAGCCAGGGCTGATAATGAGGACAAGGAGACAAGTACTAGAGCATAATTTAAGCACCCACAGTCCTGGGTTACCTCAAAGAATGTGCTCATTTGGTTTGCTTTGAAACATAAGTGGTCAAATTTTCTTTGTGCAAGGTGTTCACTGTTTATTTTCTCTTTTAAATTTTTTGTTGAGTGCATTTCATACTGGGAAAATGCCAGCTAATAACACGTAGGTACATAATAATGGTGTAATGAAGTGTGTATGTAGAGGAAAAAATCATTAGATAATTTAAAAAAATCTATTAGTATTTTCTGAAAAACAAACTCTTTTTTTATTTTTATTTAGCATTACTATAGATTTGGTGTTTGGCATCACTACAAATGGAAGCCTCCAGGTATTTACGTAATAAATTAGTGTCAGCACTTCATGTAATTAACTCACTCTAGTGTATGACTAAACAGGATCTTCTTGTTATGAGTAAAGAGCCATTGGGGAGAATAGTAAATGGAAGACCAAATAATCACACGTACTTTAAGATATACAAATCTCAGATTTCAGGAAGATATGTTTAAAGGGAAAGGGTAGAAGTAATTCAGTTAATTGGACTTTTTGCTAAGTATGACAAATATGTTGGGTTTTGCAGTAAATTCTTACAGAATAAAAGGGTTTTTAAGTGTTATGTGGCAAAAATATCACTGAAGCAAATTTGTTAGCTGAGATTCAGCATGTGAAGAGTAAGCTTCAGGATTTACAATGTGGTCTGTATTAACTCCTCCATAATTTAAAGCCTTTAAGTTCACTGCTGAAATTAGTTTTAATTCTTTAGAATTTTTATATCTTCAAAGTAAACACCAAAAAGGGTATGGTGGCCCATTTGAGATCAAACTTTCCTCCTAGATTCATAAAATAAAGAAGAAAAAGAATGATCAATGCTCTCTGTAACAGGATCACAGTAAACTTGTCATGTGTAAACACCTGTATTTATCTGTTCATAATATGGAGGGTTAGTAGTGTCTAACAAACTAATGGTTTAAAGTTTTGGAGATGTAAATGAAATAATTTGGTTGGAGCTGTTTAGAGAATGCAAAATGCCCCACAGATTTGATGGTACTTTGAAGTCAGTGGAGATAAAAAATTCAGTCCTATAAAGTGATCTCAGCAAGAGTCAAGGTAGGTGTTAGTACACTTGCTGTATATTGTGAAAGAGATTAACATAGATTAGCATGCTGATTTGTCAGATACTTGATCCAAGAAAGATGTGGGTGTATTTGAAGTATACTAAAGGAAAACAATAGTTCACCAGTTGGTGAATTGTATTCATGTATTCATTTATAAAAGGTTTTAAAAGCACCACCACAAAACAGTCAAAACCAAGATCATGATCCATCCTATCCTCAGCTCAAATTGGCCTACTTTAGCATCACAGTAAGGTAACAGCCTCTGTACAACGTTTAAAATGTAACTCTCAGTTTAGCAGACAATCTTTAAGGTAGCTTGAGGACTGTCATGAACCTTAGGGTCTATACCAGTCAATCTGTTGCATGTCTATGTGTGAGTCACTTTTGAAAATGTTTCATAGTAATTAAACGTTGCAGCAATATGCAGAGCTAATGTTTAACTATGCTTGTAAAACATTGCCCTATTTGCATCTGAAAATATCACTCATAAACCTTCAAAAACGAGAATACATTTAGGTTTGAGGTCTACACATGCTTAATAATCCTGGTGTACTAGACAGTGGCATCAAATGCTTGCTTATTACATCTTTGGTTGTCGCTCTGTCACTATGCAGAATTTGACTTTACATGAATGTCCACTGTGATCAGCGGGAAATAACTTGTTTAAAATGTTTTTGGGGTGGGTTTTTTTTGGGGGGGGTTTGTTTGTTTGTTTGTTTGTTTTTCTTTCCTTATTCCTTGCATTTTCCAGTATTCTTACTGAGATAGAATATGCAATGAGTTCAGTTACCTGTCTCATCTCTATTTCCAGTGGAAGAATGGTTTAGACAGGGCTTGCCAGGCTGTCCAGCCCTTTTTCATGCAGCAATCACCTCAATATTTTACTTTTCATTTATTGAACAGGTAACTGGTATCACTGTTCCAGGCTCACTGGACAGGATACAAATAAAGAGGTTTGAACATAAGGCAGGTGTTCTTTTGTAAAGAAAGCAATGAAGAGTGCTAGCCGGAGGGCAGGGTACCTCACAGTTTTCTGCACTGTTACAGTCTTTGTGATGGATTTGAGCAGTATAAAACAGAGTTCCTGAAGCAGTGCTTAATCACAAAGTCACAGGAAGAACAGTTCACAAAGCCAGAGGAGAACACATTCATATCACAAATGCAAATAAAACTAAAGAGATAATGTCAGTGCAGGTTTTCTTCCTATTCTTTTTCCAGATTTTGCCTTTTTGTGCCAGTTAAACATGTACTACATCTATTTATTATTTTTTTTTCCATTGACAGATTTATGCTTTAAACTGAAGAGTTAGACCCTCTCTAGCCATTTGGATTATAGGCTTTGCTATTGTATTTTTATGTTTCTAGGACAAAGCAGATGTTTTGATAAATGGGCAGCAGAAGCTCCCCTTCCAGAGTTCTAAAATGTGATGAACCTAATTGGTTTTCATACAAGTTGCTTTAAGCAAAATAAGCTTTGGGGAAATTTTGTTTTCATAGTGTTACACCAATTTCAAGAAGAAATGTAGTTTCCACTTGAGTGTATCATGTGGTGTTTAAAGATGATATACATAAATAAGTTCACAAGTCTTCCAAGTAATGGAAAAAATCTCATGAAAGAGATTTTCAAGAAAGTCTTTCTTACAGTGTGTTGCAGTTTTCATTTAATGAAAAGCTACATGCAATGGAGAAATCCAAAACACCTTGTGATGCTTTGCATCTGATCAAATTTTCATCTCAAGGAAATCTGAGTTTGGTCAAAAAAACCACCAATTCCAAGATAAAATCTTAACTTGGTCTGGATCCTATGCTGGATTCTTTCACCCTCCATTTAATGAAGTCTCCTGACTTAGGGAAGAAGTCTAGTCTATCTTTTTGGGGATTTTTACATTTTTGAATGCTTTTAAATCAACTTGGATTGTACCATATAACGTAAAACTCACATTTTAAGATCACTCTTGATGTTCATGTCACAGACTAATCAATATTGAACTGACAAATCAATATACAGGTTTGGTCTTTAAAGGCTAGCAATGTGCAGCATCCTCTTCTTGACTGCCCATTTTATATAGATTAGCAGCTTCATGTATCTACATGTGACTGTTTACCCATTCCTGCTCTCTAAGGTCTTCTCCTTGCACCTTTCTCATGTCCTAAAGCTATAGTAACTCCTGTACTAGACTGAAGGAAGCAGATGTGAGTTAAGAGTTGTGTAATAATTCAGCTAATAGATGTGTCCAGTGAAGATGCTACAGGACAATCATCCACCTTATGAGGGGGTAGATAGTGAAGAAGCTTCTTTGCTTATACATATCAAGGTATTTCCTTTCTTTCATTTGTCTTGCTGAGAGGTAGTTTGCTATTTCAACAGTAAAATCATGACGGGGTCATTGTAACTTTTAAGTCTTTTATGCCTTTCAAAAACCAAATCACGTGTTAGGATTATCATCCCCTTCCAGTTGTCAGGTGACTTTCATTATTATGACAAAAATTAAATATTTTTAACCTGGTAAAAAGTTCAGTAATTCAAATGAGTTGTCACTAGTACATAAATTGCTTACTAATCTTTCTGAAATATGCATAAGCAAAGGTATCACTTGTGCACCATGGTAAACGAGTCAGAATTGCAGTGTGGTATAAGTAGAGGCTTCACCACAGGAATGAGATGTAGGTTCATCTAGTTGCTATGAACAATTAAATTGAAGACCAGCCCATTATAGTGGAAATTATTATTTTCTTCCTAAGAAGGAAAACATCTTAGCAGTTAATTCCTTACTGATCAGTTCTTATTTCAAATCTGCTAGTGAAATTGGGGAGAAGAAAATAACAAATAATGTAGGACATGTAGGAAATAACACATTTACATTGTCTCTGAACTTCATCAGGACTCTTACTCTTCTCTTACAACTGTTCTGTTTTGCAAGGCACAGCACCTGTGCTGTCATGTTCACAGACTGTGAATAGAGAGTGTCTTTCATGCATATTTTAGACTCTCTGCAGAATTCACTCTTCTAAACAACATTCTTCCTACTTAATCATTAGCATAACTCCCTGGCAACAATGTACAAGTCAAGAAGATAAAAAGTCAAATTTATTTCTTCTGTCAAAATTCAGAAGTTTCTAGAAGGCAAATCTAGGGATTTTAAGTAAATCGGACAACACTTTTCTTGAATTCATGTGGAGATCTCACAGAAACCTGCATCTGCAGAACATTCTCAGAGAGTGGGAAAATGAGAGGTAGGACAAGACCCAAGTATTGCCTCCAGTTGTCCTAAGAGAATAAAACTAGGCTATTTTTCCATTAGTCAAATAGCACAGTGCATCATAAGAAGCTTTATAGTGCAAACCAGTTAGTGCTAAGAGCTGGAGGCCCATATTGTGTGCATATTTCAGTTTTTACTGTGGACTAGTTGTAATCTACTTCTTTAGTCTGAGCACCTATTAGTGGCTGGAGAAGAGCCAGCTTCCAGCTTAGTTTCATCCAAAATGTACTCAATTTTGCTGCTCTGAGATGTGAACAGAAGCATAGTAAGATGATGAGACTGTTTCAAAAGTGGTTGAAGCCTTGATGTGAATGTATTTTTAATCTCCTAGCAGAACTTTTGTAACACATAGAGAAGGTTGACATTTGCAGACACTTTGTATGTGCAGGACTGAATTGAGTACATAGGTAGATGAATGCGCAGAAATGCCCTTTTGTGATTTTGTGTTAGCTTCATGATATTCAGGCACATATCCCACTCAGCAAAGTAGTTTGATAAGCTGCCTGAATCAGGACATTGCCTATAATGAATATATTCTTACTAGCCACTAGTTGTTTGCCAGTTGATTTGTTTGGTTTATTCCAAGGCAAAGTATGCACAGTCAGAGCATGTATGCAATGTTCTAATTCAGTCTTTCACACAGTTAACATAATTCCTAGTATTATTTTGTTAACAGACTGTCAAGTTAACAGCTTCCTGAATTATTATTCTTTTTAATTGTAGCTTAAATATTTTGTAACATTTTTTGTGTCTGCAGTGGAGTTCTTTCATTGGGTTTTCTTTGGTTTTCTTTGTTTTTCTTTTCTCTTGATTGGGTGTTTTTTTCCCTCTTCTTGATTTAAAACATTTACTGGTAGATTTTATTTGCCTTATGGCATCTCTCAGGAGAAGGTATTGCCTATATGCTAATACGTCCAATTTTATGTGCATAACACTAAGTTCTTACAATTGATTTTTTTCTTCTATTAGCCAGTTGTTAGCTCTGTAGAATCAGTACCTTTCTACTCAGGCCTTAACTAAAAGGAAAACGTGTTCATTTTGCCATCAGACAATATATTAAACTTTTGGTTTAGATCATCTATCTTCTACAATGACCATTTTAATAGGGAAAAAAAAAGTCTAGTGAATAATAATTACTGTCACTTGAAGTGACCAATAAGAAGCTAATATTTCTGAGGTAAATCATAGAATAGAATCATAGAATCAATAAGGTTGGAAGAGACTTCAAGGATCATCAAGTCCAACCTGTCAACCAAGACCTCATGACTACTAAACCATGGCACCAAGTGCCACGTCCAATCCCCTCTTGAACATCTCCAGGGATGGTGACTCCACCACCTCCCTGGGCAGCACATTCCAATGGCTAACAACTCTCTCTGTGAAGAACTTTCTCCTCACCTTGAGCCTAAAATTCCCCTGGCTGCTTCACAAAGCATATTACTAGTGCACTCTGTAAAGTCATCTCTGATTCCACTTGTTCATTCTGCATAGTTTATTTCCAGCAAGAGCAAATGAACATAGGAGACTGATGCTATGTTGAGATCCAATTTATAGATAGCAATGCATCTAGTTGGTCTCTGATACCTTAAACTCCAGTTAACACTCATTATTTAATTGTGATCACCTTACTGAGCCCACAAAGCCTGTGCTTCAATTATAGCCAAATGAACCTAGAGAGAAGTTCAGCTTAGCCTGAAGCAGTATCTATCTACCAGTCAGGTAAGTAACTGGTTTAGCTATATTTACTGCAGGGAGTTATTAGATACTTAAAAAACTTTTTGACACAAACAGGCAAACTTCTACATTTAGTTGTTTTAGAACTTATTTCACCATAGGCTTCTAATACTCTTTGAGAGGCCTTAATTAATCCTTCCTGGCCTTAAGTAATCTTTCTTGGCCTCCTTCAAAGAATTGTGGACCTGTCTGAGAACCTCTATCTTCAGGCAATGTGTGGATTTTACATTACGTTTTGAAATTACACTAGCCAACTATTTATATTGTTCCTGTATTCCACCCTTGGAACAAGTGCCTCCAAAAAAGATTCTATTTATTTTAAACATGTTCTTTTATTTTTCTGTAAAAATTAGGTGGAAGAGTCATATTGCAGATCTTTTGGATGTGTCTAGTTTCTATGCAAACCCTGTACTCAGCACTGGTTAGGCCACACCTTGAGTACTGTGTCCAGTTTTTTCCCAGGGAGGTGGTGGCATCACCATCCCTGGAGGTGTTCAAGAGGGGATTGGACGTGGCACTTGGTGCCATGGTTTAGTGGTCATGAGGTCTTGGGTGACAGGTTGGACTTGATGATCTTTGAGGTCTTTTCCAACCTTGTTGATTCTATGATTCTATGATTCTATTCCTTGAATTTGAACAGTATTCAGACAGTCTGCCATTTTTCCTTGCTCACTTGTTTCTTTCTGGCACTTTATGCATCCTGTGGATATGCTAAGTATATCTCTTGACTACTGTTTCAAATTCACTGAAGAATTTTCTTATAAAGTTCTATGACCACTTCAGCTTTGAAACATGTCATATTGCACCTATTATATATTGGTAAGAGACAGAGTTTTCGGTATAATTGCTTTCAATCCATGTTCTTTTAATTAGGTCAAGCAAAATAAAATTCCTGATTTGTTTTACAGTAATGTGGTAAAATAATGAGAAGGGTGGTCCATTTATTATAGCATTACCATTATGGTAATTAGCATAGCCACTTAAAATATGATGCACTTTAGTTGTGCCTACTCTGAGTCCAGGGATTGGGCTAAATGACTTCCAGAAGTCTCTTACAATCTAAATTATTCTCTGATTAGCAAAGTTATTTCAATACTACTTGTGATTCCTAAGGGTATTTGATTATACAAATATAATTATGCAAAAGGAGAGCTAAAAATATTTTGTACAAGTTTTTAAAAACTTTTACAATAAAAAAATGGCATTAGAAATACAATTTTAAAAAAGGAAATTAGAAAAATGCAGGACTCTTACTGCTTACCTGTAAATGTCTCACTAAATTGGGTTTGCCACTAGAGCTTAGGCATTAATGTGGCTGGAGAAGAGAAGGCTCCGAGGTGACCTCATTGTGGCCTTCCAGTATCTGAAGGGGGCCTATAGGAAGGCTGGGGAGGGACTTCTCAGGATCTCAGGTAGTGATAGGACTAGGGGGAACGGAATGAAGCTGGAAATGGGGAGATTCAGGCTAGATGTGAGGAAGAAGCTCTTCACCATGAGAGTGGTGAAGCCATGGAATGGGTTATCCAGGGAGGTGGTTGAGGCCCCGTCCCTGGAGGTGTTTAAGACCAGGCTGGACGAGGCTCTGGCCAGCGTGATCTAGTGTAGGGTGTCCCTGCCCATGGCAGGGGGTTGGAACTAGATGATCCTTGTGGTCCCTTCTAACCCTGACTGATTCTATGATTCTATAATATCCTTAAAATCCTGAATGAATGTGTTATGGGATGTTTTATTGTTATCAATTTTTTGTTTTGTTTGTTTGTTTTTCCAATAGAAAACCATTGTAGTCATATTTGAATGATTTTATATTCTGGACTAAAAAAAGAGAAGAGGAAGAAGGGCAAGTTCTGACAGCTTTAATAGACCTAAGTAACATTGAGAGACATGATTTAGATATTTAATGTATATTCGTTCATTTAAAATCTATGTATTATAATATATGCATATAATTCAAATATTTAATTATTGTCTGCAACTTTTATTTTCAGTTCACTGTTGAGCAGTTTCATAATATGGGGATCAAAGATTTGGAGAGTATTTTTGACCCATGTAGTGCTGTTCCAACATGCTGTTTTATCATGAGTAAGCTACATGTCAGTTTGAAATTCAATTAATCCAGTTCACCTTCAAGAAATGCCCTTCCTTCTTATTCTACTTCAACAAGATATGGTAGCAATAACTCCTTCAGTAACTATGCAATACTAGCTTTCAACAATTAAGGTAGTGATACATTATTATTATTATTTTTGTTACTACTGTGTTCTTTATGGAGGTCTGTGGATGTTAGCTGTTATAAACTGTCAAAATTATACACATCAATTTCATTTTTCCCCCAACAGCTCTGCATGAATTAGAATTCAAAAACTGTAGTTAGTTTCAAAAATTAATTTTCTGAGGAAATCTTAAGTTCCTGGTTATGAACAGCTATACCCTAGTGCCTCCATCTGAAGCATTAAACTCATCAGTCTACATGTGCCTTATAATTAATTGAATTTACCATCTACGGACAGTTATAGATTGGTACGGTCTGAATCAGATACAATGAAACAGGGAGAGAGAAAAAAGATGATGATTATTATTGACATTCAGAACATTAATTTCTCTAACAAAGTGCAACATTTTTGGTACTGTGGGAAAAGGCTAATATCACAGTCCAAAGGTCCCTGATGAGACATAATGGGCAGAATTAATCACCACAAGCCATTTTCTAAGACTCTCTACATATTCAGATTTGCCCTTGGTTCACATTTTTGGATTAACTTTGCAATCACAGAATGAAAAATGTTTTTAATAAAAAGGGAGAAGTGTTCTCTTTTTGTCTCAGTGTTTCTGTACAGAATAATTCTACAACAAATGTTTTGATAGTAGCGCTCCTGAATAGTGTTTTATAACACTGGGCAGTTTGTAGAAGAGAAAGAAATAGCCTGTAGAAATAGAAACAAAACCAATACATGCTTGCACTGTGGTCTAGATTGTATGGAGTATGTTGGAAAGACAAGAAATGTTTTACACTGTCATGTAACACTTTTTTTTTTTTTTTTCTCCTTTTAGTGATATGTATTGCCTTTATGTAGATTTCTTAGGAAAAAAGTCTAGTTTAAAAAAAAAACCCTGTATATTAGTGTCATAATTACAATATCAGTCTTATATGCAGCTGCCAGGTGATCAACAGATTCAAATATATTTTTCATGCAAAATAATATGCAAAATCCCTGAAGATTTAATATGCTAGTAAAGCCTTTATTGAAATAGTTAGAATAAATCTAACTCTCTAACCTAGCTATAACCTTTTTATGGAGGCTCAGTATACCCATAAATGTAATTCAAGGGTTTGTTTGTTTGTTTTTTCAGCTAATAAAAATGTCTACCAAACAGACACTGATAGTGATAAAGATAGAATAAAGTACTTTGAAAATGACATCAGAGATCTGTATTTAGAATTAATAACATTAGGGTAGACTCTAATGTACTTATTTTTTAGTATTGTTATTTATAATTCATGAAGAACTTTGCATTTTTCTTTTAAAAAGTGATCAATGGCAGGAATATAAGCAGAATAAATATCCTTTATTATATTACATTTGCATTCTGAAATGTTTCTTGATAAAATTGTGTGTAAAAATACCATGTCTTGTGATACAAAAGCAAACACTGAACTTTGAATTGGCAATCATATTTTTTGCATTACACTCAGTCTTACTGACAGCTTATGTTTCTTAACAACAGACAAAATAGAGCTGCACAATAAAATGATCTTAGGCATGTCATCAGCAGGTTTTAAGCCTTTGTTTGGACACAAGTTAACAAGTTAAAGCAAGCAGTAGTGGAAACTGAACAGAAATAAAAGCAGTAGCAAAAACAAAATAAGAATAACATAACAATCTCCTATATTTTGGGTCTTTAATTTTCTACTGGTGTCTTAGTGAAAATCAGCAAGTAAACAGTTGCTCTTGCCAATAAGATATACATGTTTATAGCATCTTTATTCTATATTTTTGCAGGTTGAAGATACAAAGGTTGTGTATTTACCAAGGTGCTTGATGGAAATCAATTACATGTTCTGTTTTATTTCAGCGTTGTCAAACTTTTAGTTTGATTTTGAGACTGCCTAGCTGTCCTGGTTTTGCTGGACAAAATCCCAGCCCAGCCTTGGCCATTAGCAGTTCTGAGTGAGCTAGCCCAGCTGACCTGAGTTGGCTCACAGGTGTATGCCAGACCATGAGCATTAGATTTAGTATAAAGGAGGAAGTTTGCTGAAAAGAGGGGTCCTATGTGGGTTTCTGCCTGCCTGGGCTTGGTGTCTTTCTTCTGCCATTGCCTTCCTGTTTATTATGGTTGTTGTACCTTTGCTGGGCTGAGTATAACTTTATGTACTTGATACTGGAATGTTATCAGTTTTGTTGTTTCAAAAATTCAATTTTCATTTCTACTTGTGGGTCTTCTCTCATTTTACTGATGCCCCTCCTCTGCTGGAAAGAGGTAATGGGTTGATAGAGTAAGTACTCTAGAGTTTGGCCCTGGACATGAGCTATCTGTAGGCAACAGCTTTGAACAGAATTTCTGTTGTTTGGCTCCTATTCATTTATTTATTCCCTACCGCAACACCCCTAATAGAACCAAGATAACTAAAAGCAGTCATAGTCAAATAGTGCTGTGATTCTACCAGCATTTAGGATGTGATTTTATGCAGTAGCAAAGCTATGTTTTCTGGTTTATTTTCATTTGCTTCCCTCTTAATTCTTAGTGTTTTTCACGGGGAAAAAACTGTCTGGAGAGCTTTGTAGAGAATGGTTAGAGTTTTGAACAGTTAAGTGTATAAAAATACATAACCTGAAATCTGATGGAGTTTTAAACATAATTGCATAAGGTAGAATAACAAATCTCACTATCAATCACAAAATTAGTAGTTGTTTTAATTATTCAGTAGTGGAATAATCAGCTCCTAGATAGATTATTTTGTCATAGAATTGGACCCTTCACATCTGACATCTCTTGTGACTGAAACCACAGCCACAAGGTGTGCTTTATCTCCAGCTGCTCTTAGAACACAAAGAAAAAGTAGTGATATTTTGATAATTTAAACTTCTTAGCTAATATCTTCTTAACCAAAGTGTATTTCATATCTAGCTCTAGTCACTAAAAAGTGACAATCCTGCTGATTGGGTTTTAAGTATGTTGCACAGTTAAGAGATACAGGGAAAGAGAAAAACAGTAAGGAAGCTGAAGATCTGATTAAAAGATCAGATTAGGTAAAAGTTCTATTAGAAATGTTTATTTTTCTTAATAATTTTTTTAGTAGTTGTCATGTGATGCAAATATGTTTTTAAAAAAACATAAGGTCTTGAGGAATAAGGACTAAGCAGACACATTGAAAGGACTAAAAGAAGAGTATCCTGCCTTAGGATCCAAAAGGAAGACAGTGATAAAGCTTTCAATAAGTGCAAAGGAAATATATGCAAATGAAATCCAAAGAGACTGAGTAAAATGTGAGTTCAGAACTTGTTTTGAATATAGGGGAATTTTTATTGATTTATAGTCACAGCATTCAGAAACCCAGGACCAGGGTCTATTGGGATGTCAGCTATCCTGATAAATGACACTAGATTTGATCAAGAGTTTTATTCTAAGTTCGTCATTAATGCAAAATTTGCTTGCTGTGGCATAAATGGTATGGGTGCATAATCTAGACAGGTATGGGACTTTTTATTATAAAGCATTGCTCCACAAGTTAAAATATAAATCTTTTAGTCCATATATTTATTTCATGCATTTTGAAATCCAAATCATAAATTTTACAGATATATCAAAGATCATGAATATGGAATTACTTTATATGTATGTGTTACACACTGGCAAACTAAAAGGAAATTTCAGTAGTGCATACTGATAGTGGAGAAATTAATATTTTCAGATACTTAATTTCTGAATTAAAAATTAGATACTGAAAGTTAGTTTTTGTTTCCAAGTGTGACATAGTGAGCCACATTTTTCTGCTTAAAACTCTTCTAATTCTCAAAAATGTAATACATAATGTTCTGATATGCTGCTTGTGCAATTCCAGTGTTTCACGTACTCTTAAGCTATATATTTGAGGTTAGGTTGGACAGGACACTGGGCAACGTGGTCTAGTTAGAGACTACAGTGGGGTTGGACTACATGACCTTTAAAGGTCCCTTCCAATTGAAATAATGAATTTATGATTCTATAAACTAAAAAAAAATTTATATCAAAATTGAATATAACTTTTTTAATGGCACACCTGGCTGTGCCTATTTTAAGACAAAGAAAAGAAGTAAAACAGGTTTGTGACTAAGTAAAAGACTTTTTTTCTAAACAAAGACCAGTTTACATCTTCTGATATCATATCAAAGAAAGTAGGTCTGTTTTAAATGTGTAGACAACAGAGGTTTTTTTACTATAAAAGTGGTACCAAGATGTTACAAATAGTGATGTTTCTTAAAGATTGTAATCCTCTTTTGCTTTAGAAATGCAAGTAATCATCACCACGAATCTTGGTACCAAGGAAATAAAAGTAAATTTTGAGTAAAATATAACAGAGAAATGCAGCATGATTTAATCTGCTATGACTGAATTTACTGCTGTTTTTAAGACTCCTGATTGCAAAATGGTAACTCAGCAAAAAGAAATCAAAATCATGAGCACTGGCAAAGGGGAAGCACACCAAGAATTAATTACTGGCATAAGGGAAAATCTTAAGAGTTTTATTCAAGAAAGGTTATTAGAGAAAAAGAAAGAATAATAGTGCACTTACAGTACTTTTTATGCAGAAGTCTAAATAGTAATAATGGCAATAGCTATATCACAATTAAAATTATCTCTTGGGGTTGTGCTCACCATTCCATTATTCATCTGGGCCTTAAAATTAGTAATATTCAACTGCTGGAGAGATTAGCATTGTTAGTCATTGGCCACTGTGATCTTTCATTGTCATGAATATTATGGATGGTGATGCAGCATCCTTTTTGTTCCTCAAAGAACGATTTTGGGTCATTTGTATATGTCTGTGTATATGGAGTATAAATTTATATATCTTTTGTATATATATTTATAGGTAGGTAGAGCTATTGTGTTTGGTGATGATAATTTGTTGCATTCTGAAGACCAAAACTGCTTTCTGCTATGTGTGTCTGGCAATCTGCTGTATTTAATAATAGATATATCATAAGTGAACACTGAGGCAGGCTGCCCAAAGAAACAGAGATCTCAATGGGGAGTGATCAAGGCAGTGTATTTCAAGGCTTGTGTGTTCACACTTGAAAACCGATTACATGTCTACAATGGGTTTCATTTATATCTCCTTTATACCTTTTCATCTACAGTTACACATGTTTTAACAGGCTCCTAGACATTTACATTTTAAGTAAATGTCATGCATTTAACCATGTTTCTGTTCCTACTCTTCTTGAATGTCGCTCTCTTCCACAATGTAGATGATCTGTACTTTTCATCAAAAGGTGTGATTATGGTGCATCTTGAACAGAGCAGAAAACTGTCCTTGTTCATGTTGCTGTCCTTGTCAGATTTCAGCCAGAAAAGAACTTTGAGATGCTGCATAATTAGAAGGTGGGAACCCCAAACCCAGAAACCTGAACCCACAACCAGAACAGGAAGCTTCTCGTATTACAATCTGAACTTTGCTCCAGCCAGCACTTTCATTTTGAAGTTGGCATGATAGAAGATCATCATCAGATTCAACCCTGACAACTATCAAGGGAAAAACATTTTTTGACAAGGAAATAGGTGAAACATTACTTTTAATAATGAGTGAAACACAGAAGGTCTAAAAACCTTTTGGATTGCCCTTTTCTACTTTGTTTTGTAGAACATTTTGTAGAATTTCAACCACTTTTGTAGGAAGAGCATTTATAGGGGGTAGACGAGACTTTGCTTCATGTCTTGAAGCAGTCATATTGTTTTATTTATACTTAAATAACATAGCTAATGAGGTTATGTAAAATAAACTCATTAAGTATATAAAATGCAAATTAATTTTACAATTCTAATTTTTGAAATCATCCTCACTGAGATTGTTTCACTACAAAACTTTTGTAACCAGATTAAATGCTAATTATTTTCTTTCTGACACTAATTGTTAACCAAACTCCCTTTTTGTATTTTACTTATAAATATATGCAGCGTATTGTGCCTGCGGTATTTTCTCTTAGGCAAGTACAGCTTTAGAATACCACACTTCTACTGATTCCCATGTGCACAAGCATTGGACATTTCACATTATAGCTCTTGTATCATTCCTTTTATAATTTAGAAGTATCCATCCCTTAGGAGGGGAAGTGGAGAGGGAGGAGTTAATCTCTTCTCTCTGGTGTCCAGTAATATGTGGGAGAGGCTCAAAGCTGCACCAGGGGAAGTTTAGACTGGATATTAGGAAGCATTTCTTTTCTGAGTGGGTGGTCAAACACCAGAACAGATTTCCCGGGATTCTTGGTTGATGATTCAAGCCAGTCAGTATTTAAGGGGAATTTAGACAATGTCCTTGATCAACTACCTGACCACAAGCTAAAGCATGTTAATGTGTCCTAACACACTGTGATTCTGTGATAAATTGTGTGTTTACACTTGTATAAATTATAATAAAATTTGGAAATATGTTATTGTGATCGTCCTCAAAATTTCAAAATTGGAACTAATAGCCTGTATTTCTAAACTGTTCAGTGATTATACTTTATGTTTTATGTGTAGTAATAGACAAACAAAAGAAGAAATTGCATGAAAACAAGAATGTTATTTTTTAATTAGCTGAAAAAGAAAAAAAAATCTTCACTCAAGGTTTCTTACAGGCTTCATTGACATGTCAATCAAATTTGCAGTGTTCTCATACCTTAATATCTATTTTATTTGGTTAATGGCCCATGCTGTCCAAAAAAATGTTTTGTATTGTTTTGAGACAATATTTTCATGTTTCTAAATTAATAAGAATTTCACAAACTCATGAGCACACATCTTTAAAAGCAAGCTTATTTGAAATTGGTCTAAAAGTGTTTGAAAAGTATCTATAAGGGCAGGATTATTTTTTTCCTGTTATTTTATTGATAGCACATTTTACTATGTAGTTAAAGTAAACCATCTTTTTCCAGACTAAATTATTTGCGTGTTCTACACTAGTGTAAAAGTAAGTCACATAGTACTGCAGAGGGAAAACTGCGGCTGCCCTTTTCTTCTATTCTCTTTACATTTTAATGTAGTTTTTACAGGATCTCTTCATTGTATATTCATTACAGATTATGCCTAAATGAATTGACAGAAACTATTCTGTTTACCCATATATAATTTGAATTAGATCCAAGTAATAGTTTCTACCCCAGTATGTTCTTACATATGCTATTACCTGCATATTTGAGCGGAGTGACGTATGATTTTGAGACTAGTGACCAGATATTATCTTCACTGATTCTGGTATCATTTTTTTACCTTTAGAGATTGTAGGAAGTAAGACAATAATCAAACATGGTAAACTATAAATGTTTCTCCTGCTTGAATTCCTGAGGCCAAAAAATTCATGTGCTCATCTGACAAGTAAAATTATCAGCCCTTATTTAAACTGGAGGTGTTTGCTTTGAGGTTTTTGGTGGGTTTTGTTGTTTGTTTTATTGTGGGGTTTTGGGTGGTTTGGTTGTGTTGTTTTGGTGGTTTGTTTTTTTGTTGTTTTTTTTTTGGGGGGGGGAGGTTTCCTAGTGATTCATCTTTTTCTTAGTTTCTATATAACTTGTTTTTAACAAATACAGGAAGCTTTTTGTTTTCAGATTCAAAGAGCTGTATTTTCAGACCTTGTTCTGAACAGCAAATCTACAAGTATTTCATTTTCCTTCATTGCTGTGTCTTTTCCCCAAGTGGGTGCTACTAACCATTTGAGAAGTACTTAAAATGTTTTGAAAAAAGCTCTCAAAAATATAAGCACATTCTGGATTCTTTTTCATGAATGGCAATGAAAGTTATCAATGAATACATGCTTTTTGTCCTTCTTCTCCAGTGTTCTGAACATAAAAAAATTATAAAAAAACAAGTAGCATTTTGGAAAATGATCCTACCCATATATTTAATTCACACTTACTGTTACCATGCTCTGAGTATTGAGGCATCCCTCTGTATTTATAACTTGTTCCTACAAATAGTGATTATCCTCTGATGACACTAACCTGATACTACATTCTTGTGGGTTTTGAGTTGGTGGACAGGAGACACCTGTTCATGATCCTATACATATATTTTCTTCACACTCACTGTTACCATGGTCTGAGTATTGTGGCTATATTTCTCTGAGGCATCCCTCTGTATTTATAACTTATTCCTAAAAATAGTGATTATCCACTGATGACACTCACCTGATACGACATTCTTGTGGGTTTTGAGTTGGTCAACAGGAGACACCTGTTGTTCAGATTTAATAATCCATTGTGCATAGCAGTTAGCTAGTTTTCTTTCTAGTCTTCTGTGTTTTGTATATGATTTTCTACATTTTGTCTTCCACGGGATTTTGAGCATTCACGATGACTCTTAAGACTTGAAGCCATGTCACTGTAGGAGGAGTGGGCTAGAGAAACAGCACTTTTTTTTAAATTTTAATGAGTAAAGATTCCATGTGTGTTTTCTCTAATGCTGGTATCATCTGATATATGCTCCAAAATCTGGTTTAGAGCTGTAGTTTAAGCACCTAGATAATTTGTTTTAGAACTTTTAAAAATGCCTGATCTAGTGTGGGGTGTCCCTGCCCATGGCAGGGGGTTGGAACTAGATGATCCTTGTGGTCCCTTCCTACCCTGACTGATTCTATGATTCTATGAAGCACTATAGCAATATTTCCATCTTTGTGGAATATGGCAACATGTTTTCTTTCTAAGTCCCCTTGTCAAAAACCTTTCCATGATCATGTTGCTTCCAAATTTTACATAGCAGTAGGGAGAGGATACAAAGTAGGAAAATGCTACTACATTTTAAGCTAGTATGTCAGTGAAATGGAGTAACCTGTAACAGTCGTAAATGGCTTTCACCATAAGCCTTTATAACGAGCACATTTTTGCTTTTATTGTCTTAAAACTTTAAGGATCTTCAGTTCTATTGCCTGATTCTTCATATATTTCACTGTAGTTTTGCTGAGGCAGAAAATAGTCTCATTTAATATTCTTACCTTTGTTTGCTTTCTGAAGATGTTTGCTTGATATGCTTTAAAATCTGAGATATCTGGTGGATAGTTCCCTTTCACTGCTTTCAGCTTAACCCAAAATTCACTGCTCTCACTTTTTATTTCACACTTACTATATTTAATGCACAAATTTCTACCACGTATAAAAGATTATAAAGCAGGTCTTATTAGTAATGAAAAGAACATGTACACCTAGACATTTTGGAAACATCAAATTGTCATATTCCCTACTGCTTCTTCTAGGATGAATGTCCATGAAGAGAATTCTTATTACTACAACTCTGGTTCTGTCTTTCCCCATTACTCACTATATCAATTATGCCAGCAGAAATCTAAAGTGTGGGAGTGACTAGGAGAAAGGAAAATGCTTCTAAGGACAAAAAAAAAGTAATTATTACAGGAAATGCACTTGCAGAGCTTCTTTATAGGTAGATACTCCATAGGTATCTCATATTTTTAAGCTTTTTTGTTTTCACAGTCTGTTTATCTAATCATAAGTCATCATTCTGAATTGCTTTTTAGGGAATTTTGTCTCATACATTTCAGAAAGCAAACAATCTTTCTTCTGTAAGAAGTAAAATTGATCGTGCAGAAACAGATATAATAGATTTGGAAGTAATTTTTGTGTTTCCAATCTTTCTTAATGGAAATTAATTCTTTATTATAATCAGTTCAGAGTAAGCATTTTTAATGATGTTGATCAGACTAGTATTGATGATATTTTTACAATTTGTGAAATACCATTGAATCTGAGACTGCATTCTTTCCCCCAGTATATAAATCAGTATTATTTAACCGCATATAGGTATATTGTTCTTGAATTTAGTTCAGTCCTTTTAGGCTTTTCCCCATGCTGTATTCATATCCATACAAAACTGTCTTGCATTCTTTCTCCAAAATAAACTGACGGGCAACCTTTCCTCCATGTCACAAATCTTTAAAATTCTTCTAATGATTCACAGCTTTGTCTTCAGGGAAACTAATGTTATCTAACTATATCTCTCTAATCACTAGTCTCCCAGAAATCATCCAAACTCCTTGTATGGTCAATTAAAAGGGTAACTCTAAATGGCAGTTTGATCCGCTTTAAGATAAATCATGTAACCTGTGTTCTGGGTGCCATTGTCTGTCCTCTGACTGTAGAAGAAGCCATTATTAGACTGGATGCTTAATATTTACATGGTAAAATGTAGAGTTTATGGATCAGATTAAAGGAATTTAAGTGCAATTTGCAGTGTGCCCAGGCAGCCAAGAGGGCCAATGGCATCCTGGCCTGCATCAGGAACAGTATGGCCAGCAGGAGCAGGGAGGTCATTCTGCCCCTGCACACTGCACTGGTTAGGCCACACCTTGACTCCTGTGTCCAGTTTTGGGCCCCTCAGTTTAGGAAGGATGTTGACTTGCTGGAACATGTCCAGAGAAGGGCAACGAAGTTGGTGAGGGGTTTGGAACACAAGCCCTGTGAGGAGAGGCTGAGGGAGCTGGGGTTGCTTAGCCTGGAGAAGAGAAGACTGAGGGGTGACCTTATTGCTCTCTACAACTACCTGAAGGGAGGTTGTGGACAGGTGGAGGTTGGTCTCTTCTCCCAGGCAGCCAGTACCAGAACAAGAGGACACAGTCTCAGGCTGCACCAGGGGAAGTTTAGGCTCGAGGTGAGGAGAAAGTTCTTCACCGAGAGAGTCATTCGTCATTGGAATGGGCTGCCCGGGGAGGTGGTTGAGTCACCTTCATTGGAGGTGTTCAGGAGGAGACTTGATGGGGTGCTTGGTTGCATGGTTTAGTTGTTTAGGTGGGTTGGATTGGTTGATAGGTTGGACGCGATGATCTTGAAGGTCTCTTCCAACCTGGTCTATTGTATTGTATTGTATTATTAAGTTAGACTTCTTAACTATCATCCACTTGAATGTCTTTTCAACATATTTGTGTTAACATAGTGAAGATTTTGTTTAATAGTTTCTAATATTTTTTTCACACACAATGAATTTCCCATAAAGAAACATTTCTTTCAATATTTCCTAATTCTTAGCTAGGTCTTAAAATCTTTCATTTATTGTTTATGGCAAATTGCTTTTTGTAGCTTATTATTAAAGAGGTGAACATTCACATTTGTTTTTGAGCTGTAATGTGAAAGACTTTGTGTGCCTAACCAAATGGAGCATTTTTAAAATAATACATTCCCATCTTTTCTCATGGAATATTCTATCAGGCTTCCTCTCCCACATAATATAAAAATTCCAGTAGAAGTCTTATATGTGTAGTTCTTTTTATTGCTAGAAGCAAATCTGTTTTAATGCTTTACTTTTTCTTTTATTTTTTCTTTTCTTTGGCTAATGAAAATGTGCATGTTAACCACTCCTAGAACATAGATATAGTAAAAGATACATCAGGGTCAGATGGAGATGTTTATTATCTACAGCATATGACCTGAAATTCTTGTGATGATTGAAACATGTAAGTAATGCAGTACCCTTTATCTCAAAATCTGACAAGTGTGCAAAATACACTGTAGAAGACTTGTATTAGGTCACAAAACAATACCTCTTACCTATTGTCAAACTAATTATACAGGTACATTTTTTTCTTATCTATGACTATCCTATGACCACTTAGCTTTTCTTTAAACCTTATCTTTCACCTTTTAATGACACTTCTGTAGATATTAATTCCATCTGAAAACATACAAAAGGTCTTAGTCCTTTAATCAGTTTTAGTTTTAAAAACATATATGTACAAATGGCAGAGATGGGAAAAGAAGGTATGAAAAGCAAGATATGAATTTATATCAAAAGGCAATTTATTATCTTAGATCAATGGATATTTTATTTTAAATAGCCTTTTCTTTGGGTTAGAAACTGAAGAAACATAGGCCAATGTAAGCCTCTTCAGTTTTAGGAGTATAATTTCCTCTCTGAAGTTTACAGAACTAGTTTCTTCCCCATCACAACCAAAAAATGTGTTTGGTTTCTTTTTTAATATTGAGAAATTTTAAACTTAGCTTGGATGCTGTCTTTACAGGGCTAAAATTTGGATGAGATTAATTCTGCCTTGATGGTCATTTAGAAATAAACTTAAAGGGATAGAAACTATTGTTTCTTTCATGTGGCTGCCAAAGTAACAACATAACACAGCTGATGCAGAAAGCTCAAATCTGACCCAAATATTTTTTTTAGCTACAAAACAGAACAGAAGTTAATTGCATTTTTATGCACTAGCTGAAGTTGTTTGAAAGTCTGCCCAGGGATATCTGCAAAATTTAGTATAAAGAGAAAATGAAGAACTTTGTGAGAAGTCACAGTGACTTTCTGCACTTTTATGACAAGTTCTCTGCAAAACCTTCTTGTCAAAATACAAAAAAAGTAGGTTATACATGTGTGTGCATACATCTGCAACTATCTCTCACCAAGATTCCTAAAAAGTATTTGCCTTGAAGTATTCTTCTGTACAAAACTACATCCATCTTCATATTCTATTTTATCTTAAAATTTCAGTTTCATTGGACAATTCTAAGGGGCACAGTTTTTAATTTTCTGGGCAATGATTAGACGTTGAGTGAAATAATTTTTTAGTGTCAGTAATGTATGCAAGGAAATGATGGCAGTTGGAAGGAAACTCTGGAGATCATCTAGTCCAACCCCTCTGCCAGAGCAGGTTCACCTAGAGCAGGTTGTGCAGGATGGCATCCAGGTGGGTTTTGAATTACTCCAGCGGTGAATACTCCATCACCTCTGGGCAACATGTTCCAGTGCTCAACACAAAGAATTTCTTCCTCATGTTTGGATGGAGCTTCCTATGTTCACATTTGTGCCCATTACTTCTTGTTCTGTCACTGGGCACCACTGAAAAAAGACTGTCCCCATTCTCTGACACACACTCTTCAAGTACTTATAAGCATTGATAAGATTTCCCTGTCTTCTCTAGTCTAAAAATTCCCAAGTCCGTCAGCCTTTCTTCATAAAACAGGTATTGTAGTCCCCTAATGATCTTTGTAGCTCTTTGCTGTATCCTCTCAAGCAGTTCCTTGGACACAGTAGTCCAAG
The DNA here is from genome assembly GCA_033816785.1 of Picus viridis. NCBI lineage: Eukaryota > Metazoa > Chordata > Aves > Piciformes > Picidae > Picus > Picus viridis. The sequence goes on from CM066576.1 coordinate 24,198,885, forward strand.
TAAGGCCTCATCAGGGCACAGTGAAAGGAAAAGAGAACCTCCTTTGCCCTGCTGGCCACACTCTTCTTCATGCATCCCAGGATACTATTGGCTTTCTTGGCCACAAGGCCACATCAGTAGTTCATGGTCATGCTTTTGTCCACTGGGACTCCCAGGTCTTTTTCCACAGTCCTGCTTTCCAGTAGGTCAGTCTCTAATCTGCACTGGTACCTGGGTTTTTTCCTCCCTAAGTGCAGTATCCTACACTTACCTTTGCTGGACTTCATAAGGTTACTCTCTGCCCAAATCTCCATCCTGTCCAGGTCATGCTGGATAGCAGCACAGCCTTTTGGTGCGTCAGATAGCCCTCTCGGGTTTGTGTCATCAACAAATTTGCTGAGGATGCACTACATCTCTTCATCCAGGACTGAAGAGTACCGGACCCATAACTGACCTCAGGGACACCTCTTGTTGTGGACTTCATCTTGTTATTGCATAATTCAACTAAGGAGAGGGTTTAAATTTCATTTGCTTCCAGTATTATGCTATAGAAATTTTTACTTTTCAGCAGTAAGAACAATTCTCACAAATTAGAGGTCACTGAGATTTTTAGTATGATATCTCTAAAACACAATGGCAAAGACTTCCCCCTTGGTCTTAGAAAATACAGAAGTTGCTCCACATTAGGTTTTCTACATGTCTTTTTCAAGTCGTGTAAGACTGACTGACATCATGAGGAATTGCTTTAAGATTAATTTATGGTAGCCAAATAAATAGATCAGATAGCTGTGGATATGTTTTGAAATAACTGATGTAATTAATTTTAATAGGTCATAAAGCTTGCTTTTGAAGAATTCGAACTGGAAAGAGGCTATGATACTCTTACTGTTGGAGATGCTGGGAAAGTTGGTGATACCAGAACAGTGTTGTATGTGTAAGTACAAAACTTTAAACATTTTCCTGGGAAATTTGTTGTCCCATGTTGTTTCCTCTGAGTCATGAGACATCTATTTAATTTTGTAATTTTAATGTATGCAATTTGTTTATATAATCTAAACTTACAATTCAAATACCTTGAAAGAGACTTATTGATTACAAAATTTATTCCAAATCTTTAGTAGTATCTTTACAGGTTTTAGTATCAGAGACTAAAAACTGTCATTAGTTGGTTGGGTTTTTTTTTTTTGGGGGAAAGGAAAAAACTAAAAACCCAAACCCCTCAAAAAAAAAACCAAAACAAGTACTATCTGTACAGGTCTAATTGTATGCACCAATAATTAAGTTGTTTGGGTTTTTTTTAAGTCTCAGATTTCAGTAAACTAAATTCAACCTTGTGTAAAACAAGTAACTTAGTAATTTCAAAGCTTGTATACTTAAAATTGGACTGATAAGCAAAATTGTTATGAAAGCACGTAAGCCACTGTTCACTAAAGTAAAACACTTCATGGATTAATAATATAATATCTAGAAACTGTAGTAACTTCCATAAATCTGAAGGAATTTCAAAGTTAGCTAATCTTAGGATACAGTTCTTGAACACTGCCTGTGTTAATGGAAAGAATAGGAACCTGTGGTTAATTTGTTTCTACTTTAATCTTCTCATTTTGGTTGCATATGTCCATTTTCCTTCCTTCATAATAGGATCACAGGATGACAGGATGTCAGGGTTTGGAAGGGACCCAAAGAGATCATCAAATCCTACCCCCCTGCCAGAGCAGGACCATATAATCTAGCTCAAGTCACAGAGAAAAGCACCCAGACAGACCTTGAAAGTCTCCAGAGAAGGAGACTCCACAACTTCTCTGGGGAGCCTATTCCAGTGGTCTGTGACCCTTGAGTTGACATGGAACCTCCTACACTTCAGCTTGCATCCTTTGCCCCTTTTCCTATCACAGGGAGCAAGTGAGAAGAGCCTGTCCCCTCCCTCCCGACTCCCAGCCCTCAGATATTTATAAACATTTATTAAATCCCCTAAGACTTCTCTTTTCCATACTAAAAAGCCCCAGGTCTCTCAGCCTCTCCTTGTAAGGCACATGCTCCAGTCCCCTAATCTTCCTCATTGCCCTCTCCTGGACCCTCTCCAGCAGATACCTGTCCCTCTTAAACTGGGGAGCCCAAAACTGAACGCAGTACTCAAGATGAGGTCTCACCAGGGCAGAGTAGAGGGGGAGGAGAACCTCCCTCAATCTGCTGGACACACTCTGCTTAATACACCCCAGGATCCCATTGGCCTTCTTGGCCACGAGGGTGCATTGCCGTCCCTTGGATAACTTGTTATCCACCAGGACTCCCAGGTTCATCTCCACAGGGCTGCTCTCCAGCAGATCGCCTCCCAACCAGTTCTGGTGCAGTTTATTATTCCTCCCCAGATGCAGGACTCTGCACTTGTCCTTGTTGAACCTCTTTAGGTTCCTTTCTGCCCAGCTCTCCAGTCTGTCCAAGTCTTGTTGGATGGGTGCACAGCTTTCAGCTGTATCAGCCCAGCCTCCCAGTTTGGTGTCATGTTGAACAGACACTGTTCCCTCATCAATGTCATTGATGAAGATCTTGAACAGCACCAGTCCTAGAACCAATCCCTGGGGGACTCCACTAGTTACAGCTCTCCAGCTGGACTTGGCACCATTGATCACCACTCTTTGAACTCTATCTTGTAACCAGGAGTTTGTGGTCACAATGTATTTTACCTGTACCTTTTAAAGGGTTAAGTTAGCATATGAATCCTGATCACTGAACACAAAACAAAATTACAGCTGTAATAAATTACTAAATAAGGGAATCCAGCAGCATATTTTTTTTCCTAATAATATTACTTGTCATTGCATACATATGTACTGGATAAAGGCAACATCAAAAACATTTGATATAAAGAATCCATTATCACTTTTTATTTTGAGGTGTTTGTAATCCATATATGTTATTTAAATCTTTATTTTATGTAAGTTTAACAAATGTGTGCACTTAGCACCCACATAATTTATTTGAAGTTTAAATTAGAATATTTTTGGAGGGGCAGATCTGAGGGCAATAACCATAGTATATGTATTTGTTTATCATTTATTATGGCTGCTTTCTGAACTATGGCATGAAAGTACATAGAACATCCCTAGTTTAATTTGTCTTAAAAACTAAGACTGGAAAATGATTGGATGATTTGCATGATTCTTGTGTTTCTTGTGTTGCAATACCAAGTAGCTTTTGTGAAGTAAATTGGATTGCATTCTCTGAGTATCTGAAATATAAAATAAGGGGAAAACAATGTTTAAAGAACTTAGGCTTTTAGCTAACTTTCGAAAATTACTCAAACCGGGACTGAGAGTTGCAACACTCATGTTTATTTTTTCTGTTGTTTGCAGATAAATTGCATGTTACAACTGTCTTTCTCGGGATATTAATTGGGCTGCTTCTGACTGACAGAAGTGCTTGCAGGTTTTTATTTTTGTGTTTGAGTAGATTTTGGCTTACAGGGAACCCAAAACTCTTTCACAGTCAAATTTTTGAACTTAATAAATTTTGTACCCTGAAGTGTTCATTCTCTTTATTATGCATTGAGTTCTTCAAGTGTCAAAACTTGCTTTTAAAAAATAACTTATCAATCTATTATCAAATTTCCTTTTGGAGCTTTCCATTTGAAGGGATTTAGCCTAGCTACATTCCCCACGCTTGTTTTCCATATATACCCTTATTACTCTACAGCCTATTACTTAGCATTTCTGTGTAGTGTTGGCCCTTTCATTTTCACTGTAAATTGTATCTTTGATGAAAACAAGATCTATGCAATTAAGTTTATATTCCTTTGGGGTTGAAATAATTTGCACATTAGCTCTACCTTGAAAATAATTTCAAAACTATATGTTTAATAGCTTAAATACATGAAACCCTGAGTGTAACACTACAATGTCACAATAATTAGTAATTAATCTGAATTTCTATTGTGACACTGTTATTTGCAGTTGTTATACACTGGATTATACAATGCATTGCAAAATACATTTTATACATTGTATTTAAACTGCATCACAGATATGCTCCATCTCATTTGCTTTTGAGAAAGGTCTTCTGTAGATGCATAGTAACTTCCCTCATAAAACAGTATGTCCACTTGTAGACTGCATTATCATGTGAGAGCTTGTAACTAAATGTCAAAGTGAGCTTCTTACCAAAATTTCATATTAGTTGGCTTTAGTAACTTCTGTTATATTTATGAGGTTTGAGGAGTGCCTTGCAGATTTTCATTCTTCTCAGGGGCATGAAGAAGCTAAATTTAGCTTTCTGGCAAAATTTAATTTATAATTTCTCAGAATCTCTTAAAATATAATATTGCTTTTCTTATCACAGAATATTAGGGTTTGAAAGGGTCCTTGAAAGATTATCTAGTCCAACCCCCTGCCAGAGCAAGTCACACAGGAACACATCCAGGTGGGTTTTAAGTGTGCCGAGCAAGTTTCTGTAGACAGGCTAAATGCCAGCCTTTCTGCAGAAATTCTACAAAATCTCACTGTAGAAACTCATGCATTTGACTGTAAAACTTCATTTAGTTTGAGCTAAATATACACGAATAAATGCATTTCTAAATTAATACCTGATTTCTAAGGGATTTGAAACTTTTTCCTTCATATAAAATTGTGTCTGAACACACAAGCCTCAGCCTCATGCAAAATTATCAGGTTCTCAGATGCTGGGGCCTTCAAAACAGCAACTACTTCTGGGTGCTTTATTGTAAACTCAGTTCTCAGACTTTACAACTAACTCAGTTATACCAGGATATTTATAAGACAGCCAAGCAATTAACATTGACAACTGGCTAATAGCAAGTCAGTAAAGAGGGGAACTTTAAATACTTAATGGGAAGAAGACTGAGAGAGGCAACAAGGATCACAATACATACATTATCAATCCTAGCACAAGCCTTTTATAGTGTGCAAATTTGCAACCATTCTAAAGTATCTGTGTAGACTCAATGCAGCAGCTATAAAGTGGGGAATAGGAAGGGATACTGATGTTTAAAAGGAGAAAAAAATGTAGAATATCCAACTCAAATTTAATTTATGGAAGAAATTGGAAAAAGTATTAGAAAAAAGCTTTCGTGTTTATATAAAATGGCAATCTAGTTCAAAAAAGAGCAGTTTCTTTCAAATCAGTTTAAAATATTTCTATGACAATGTAGTTGGCATTTTGAGTAGGGGTATGTTGGGTTTCAGTTTTTTAAGAGAGTCTAATTTTAGTATTTGTAGTTAGTTTTCTAGAAAATCTTAGCAACAGCTTAATTAAAAGTGGATATGCCCATCAATTTCATGATTTTTAAGAATTGCTTCATCTGTAATCCTCACTTGTTGAAAATGCAGCAATACCATTTTATGCGATATGTATATGCTGTGATGGTTAGCTCTGGAAATATAGCAATATAACTTACTGAAAATACATTGGGCCATAAAGTTTTGACGGCAGTTATGTGTCGTGTTTAACAGAGTTTGGCTAAAAACTAGTGACTACCCTTATAAAATAATCCTGCAAGGTGGTGACCATCAGTCAGAGCATTTTCTTCAATGCCCTGTTTCATGTTCTCAATTTCTCGTCAGTTGAACGAACACTGCTTCAGAAAGTCTGATTTGCCTTCAAATGCTAGGGCTCTTTGCTTGCAGCAGTTACATTAAAACTTAATGTACTTTTAAAAAAATTATTCCCTTAAAACAGGAATCATTTGTGGTTTTGTTTATAGAAAATATGTAATATATTTTCTGCAATACAAAAAGAAATTGCAAATCAATGTTTCACAGTCAGCCACTTATGCCAGCTATCTCAGTGTACAGGCAACCATCCATGACAGAGAGACACTTTTTTGGTAAGGCTGTATCTTTTTCATCTATTTGCACAGTTTGCAGATTTATTGGAGGCTTGGAAAATAATCTACCCTTCCATAACTGGATGAAAAAAGAAAAAGAAAAACAAAAACCAACCAAACAAAAAACCCAAACCCCACTAAACAAAGAAAAAAGTGTCACCTTTTCATATCTCAAACATTACTGAATCTGACTAGTAACTTATTTTATTCACATTAAAAAATCTTCCTTCAGAATTTGTTAGAAGTTATAAAATTTAAGAGAGAAAATAGGTTTGGGTCTTCTGCTCATTTGAATTCAAGTATTTGTTGAGACCATTTTGTGCTGCTTCAATTGCTTCAACATTTTTTACCTTCTTTCATACAGAGATTGCACATCTCTGCATGAAATGAGTTTAACGCTGACCAATCTGTATGAATGGCTGGTCTCCAAGTATCTATGCCTGACGATGCAAACAGACTGGAGCAATCTGTGAGCCAGCAACATCACTTATTGGACAGGACTGCATTCTCGGAACATCCAATCTACCCTGTCTGCCATCCCCCTGGTTGAAGGATGTAGTTCTATATACAGGGGTATTCTATGGGAAACAAATGCCAAACAAAACCAAAATAAATTAAAAACCCAGCATCACCTACACTGCCATTTATTTATTGCTTCCTTACTGGCTTGCTTTTTGGTTTTCTTAGGGTTCTGGGTTTTTTCCACATTTTCCTTTCCTTTGCCTTTTGCCTTCCAAGTGTCTTGCCTGTCTTCCTATATCCCCTAGACATGAACATAGGCAAGCAATGGAATATGTTTTGGCTGGTTCATATCTACAATCTATGAATAGGTCATTGGCATTGTGAAGGCAGATGATTTTAAACTGAAGGATTGCTTCCTTAACTGAAGTCTCTGTTATCAAATTGGTAATTTTCACTAAGCCTATGAGAATTTAGATATCTTTATTATCTCCTTCCTCTGATAAATGTTGTTAATATTAATTGGTCACTTCAAGTTATATTAGGGAAACAACTATGGGTAGTGTGAATATATAGTTTTAATTTCACTGGGAAACAAGTTTTGGGGTTTTGTTATGGGGTTTTTTATTTGTTTGTGGTTTAGTTTGGTTTTGTTAAAAATCAAACACATCTATTGGATTATTTTATGGTGAAGCATCTCTGGCTATGTTATTTTGGGTGTTATTTCCAATATCTTCATTACTGGAGTCCCTCAAACTTTTGTGTATAGCGAAGTACAGAATGTGGATCATGGCTTAACATTAATGGCCTGGTATTTTGGTTAAGTGTTTTAAATGGAAAGAAAGAGTAGAAATTAATTGTTATTGCTGTGGTTTCACAATGTGATCTTCAAACTGTATATATACTCTTCACCTTTTTTAACTCACATATCTATTTCTTCAAGCATCTTCTAAAATACTTTTTTTTTCTATGTAGCCTTTTATAGGCTACCTATATTATTTTGTGAATGTCACAACCATATCAACAATTAATATTTTATTCTGACTATAGCCTAGCACCTTTTTGAACATGTACAGTTCCTAATTAGTTTGCCAAGCAACTCACATTTTCAAACAAAGCAGACGCTTTACTTTCATTACTATTAACACTGGTCAAACTGTACAACTTAGCTATTCATCGCTGTGTCTTATCAACTTCCATACTAAAAGAGCTAAGCTCTGATTGTGTGTTTGCTTATGCTAAACAAAAATAGGTTTAATTTTCTCCAACTCCTCTTCTTTGCCTACAGTATCACAATACTGTTAACTACTTACTGCCAGGTTGTAACCAAAAGCCTTCTAGGCCGTATGACAGCATGCTTGGCCATTAGACAGCGGTTCTGGGTGGACAGGCAGTAGTAATTAATAAGACCAGTCCATTCCACTCAGATGGAAAGCTCTTTTTAAAAATTGATTTTATTTGTAGTGTATCAGAGTGAGAAACCAAAATATTTCAGATATGAGATGTACCCTTTCTTGTCCATAACCTTGTAGGATGAGAACTTAGATGCAAGGCAGAGAAGATTCCTATAGCTTGCCTCATGTTTGCTTAGTTCTATCCTTGTTTCTGCTAAGCCTCTCATTTTAAAAGTCTTAAGACTTAACTTTTTTTTTCTTTTTTATATTTAAGTTGCAATGGTGTTAACCTCTGGTTGATTATATTTCAAATATGTTTTGGAAGAGTCCATGTCCTGGTTACTCTTTTCTTTATAACAGCTGTCTCAGAAACCTTTGCTTCTCAGACACCTTGTCTCAGTTTGACACAGTATTTATTTAGCTTATCTTACACATTTATTTTACTTATCTCACACTTATTTGTTTATCATAGTAAAAGCTGAGAGTTAGAAGATAGGGAATCTGGTGTGTGACCCATTTGAGCAGTGTAAAGCTGCATAAATGAAACAAAGTCACTACCATTTCCTTGCATCAACTACAGTTACTGCTGTACTGTAGCTTACACCCCCCATAGTTTCTGATCCATGGGACTCTGTGTGGGGTTTGAGGCAGATGTTCTTTTCTCATGATGTGTTCTATTTTAGTAAGTGATAACAGCTTAGATAGAAATATCCTGCAGCTATTTTTACAGGCAACTTTTCCCACTACTTTGGAAAGACTCTGTACATATCACCAAGGTCTGAATAGTTCTTCAGCCAAAGTGCTGGAACCTGATTGCATGGTACGTGTCTTTGACCATGAAAGATACTTTATTTTCTTAATCATTTTTTGACACACATCTTTTTTCATTAAGATACCAGAATTACTGACATGAAAAAGATACTATTGAGAAAGCTCTAATGTTTTATGGTGGGATTCACTAGCTTGCCTTATACGCATCAATACTTAATTTATCTCACATTACTGTATGAGAAACAGCAGTTTCCCCTTAAATTTAAGAGATTATTGAGTTATTTGAATGGAGTAAATGAGGTTCTAGTAAATTCTTCTGGATTCATGTGCAGGGAAAACAACTTGTTTCACTTTGAAAATGCATTTCAAAAAGAAGCAATAGTATTCAAACCAAGTTTACACAATTTAATTCATATATTCTCTCACATCACCACTAGCTTAATTGTTTAATGAAAGTTTTAGGCAGGAACAACTCTATTATAAGTGTGTAATTTTTCATCTGCATGCTGTCATTGAAGAAGCATTTTATTTTGCTTCACATTGTTCTAATCCATATAAAATAGTTGGGTTTAGGGGGAAAAAAAAAGCTGACTAGAACACTAGGATAATATATTCTAAATATTATATTAGTAGTTTAAAAGGCTGTGGGTGGTACTAAAATAAGCCTCTGCAAATGACTGTACAATTTATCCTACATACAGACTCACTGGATCTAGTGTTCCTGATCTTATTGTGAGCATGAGCAACCAGATGTGGCTTCATTTACAATCTGATGACAGCATTGGCTCACCAGGATTCAAAGCTGTTTATCAAGGTATGAACTAAATCAACTGTTTGAAAATCTTGTGACTTCCTTCATTACATCCCAAAAAGTTTATTGAAAATATGCATTTAGTCCTCTCACAAATTTAGAGGTTTGCAAATGCCTACAGAATAACTAAAATAATTTGAAGTGAAAAGCAGTTATTGTTCTAATGCTTTTTTGCCTTAAGGTCAATACAAACTACACATTTCTATCATATTTCAGAAAGATTAAATATTATATTCTGCTAACTTGTGCAATTCTTTATATTGGACAGAATGTGAAAATTACAGCTGGCTTTTACAGATGTTATTGGGGTAGATACAAAACTTGTTTTCATGCCTCACCAAGAATCTTCACAAATTTAAGTCAAAATGGTTTTGTTATTTTGTCAATTTAGTGGAATGGTTAAATGGTGTTGTATACTCCTTTTCACTAGGTCTCTGTTGTTTGCAGTTGTTTAACAGTGTGTATCAGCATAGACGGAAACTAATCTTACCTGCCAAAGACTGCTAATATATAAATGTGCAATACACTCAACCAAATAAAGTATATCACTGTGATGTGATGTTCCTCAAGACCATGCATATTTTCTAGATGGAAAGTGGATTTTGCCTGATACCCCAACCATTATGTAAAACTCAGACAGGTACTCTCCACTGTAAAAAAATCACTTTGAAACTGCTGTGATAATTATCAATAACATAGAATGCCTCTTTTTGTTCTGTAAGTAACCTAATGATGATACTATTTATTCCTCAAAGATATTGAAATTAGTAATGACTGCTGTAGGCTTACCTGAACAATATACTCAGAAAAGGTCAGATAGCAATATAGAGAAGCTCCCTTATCTGAAAATAATTAGTATGTTGGACTGGGAATTAAGTGACTGACATTTGACCATCCACAAAATTAACTTGCACTCTGTGGTACTACAGACAGATTAATTCATAATATTTCATGCTGAAAATCTTTGACATCTCTCCACGGAACCAAACAGCTTTAATATATGAAAATGTTCACATGAAATATGAATTATATTTATTGAGTGTCCTCCAAAAGCACACACTCAAATGTGTGAATCATAATACACAGGAATAAAATAGAAAAAGAAAGCATCGTAAAAGATGAAAGAAAAAGAAAAGCTTAGGGTAAAATACGAAGCTCAAAGTTTTCTTTGGATGACTTACAAGTTTTCTTTCCTAGCAGTACACTGCAAATAATGATTTCCCTGAATGCATGTCTAACTCTGAGATTTCTAAAAGAGCCTAATTCCAACAATATTTTTCAGCACATGTTTTATCAGCTCTCCAAGCAATAGCAAAGTTTTTTAATCACTATTGGTTATGCAATGATCTTTATAAATTAGTTTTGTATTTGTAAGAAAATCTGCTGGAAGGTAGGAAAACACTTCAGAGACCTGTATAGGCTGGTTGATGGGCTGAGGCCAGCAGTTTGAGGTTTAACGAGGCCAAGTGCAGGGTCCTACACTTTGGCCACAATAACCCCATGCAGAACTGCAGACTGGAGAGCAGCCTTGCAGAGAGGGACCTGGGAGCGCTGGTTGACAGCCAGCTGAACATGAGCCAGCTGTATGCCTAGATGGCACAGAAGGCCAATTGCATCTTGGCTTTTATCAGGAATAGTGTGGCCAGCAGGACTAGGAATGTAATTCTGCCCCTGTGCTCAGCACTGGTGATGCCTCACCTTGAGTACAGTGTGTGGTTCTGGGCCACTCAATTCAGGAAAGCTATTGAGCTGCTGGAGTGAGTCTAGAGGAGAGCGACAAGGCTGGTGAAGGGACTGGAGGGAAAGTCTTATGAGGAGAGGCTGAGGGAGCTGGGGTTGTTTAGTCTCAAGGAGACTTGGCAGGGACCTTATCACACTACAACTATCTGAAGGGAAGTTGTTGTAAAGTGGGTGTCAGGTTCCTCTCCCAGGCAACTTTTGATAAGACAAGAGGGCATGGCCTGAAGGTGCGCCAGGGGAGGTTTAGGTTGGATGTTAGGAAGCACTTCCTCATGGAAAGGGTAATTAGACACTGTAATGTGGAATGGACTGCCCAGGGAAGTGGTGCAGTTGCCATCTATGGAGGTGTTTAAGGAAAGATTGGATGTGGTGCTCAGTGACACGGTTTAGTCAGTGTGGTGGTGCTAGGTCATAGGCTGGACTTAATGATCTCAGAGGTCTGTTCCAGCCGTAATAATTCTGTGATTCTGTGTAAAACCAAACCAGACAACTACAAATACCAAAAAAAAAACCACAAAGAACCCCAAGCAACCAGCCAACCAAAAAAAAAAAAAATCAAAAAACCCAAACAAACAACAAACCCAAACCAAAAGACTGCACTGGTTTAAGCTTTCCTATGCACTACAGCTGTATGCAAAATAACTGACATTTATCCAAGCAACTGAAATATACTTTTGAAAGCTTTTTGTACTAGTCTCAGGAGGAGAAAACTATCTTCTTTTAAAAAAAAATTCATAATGAAGAGCTTAAAGGTTTACTGCTCATTTGAGCATCAATACAAATTAAGGTGGTAAACTTGACATTTTCATCTGCTTTCAGGGGCTGATACACTTCCTGACATCTCCAAGAATTCTTAATAACTTCAAATTATATAAAATGATCAGGCTTATATTACTGATTCACCAGATTTCTTTTATAACACTGCTATGAAGTAAAGGATAGACTAGTGAAATAAATCCATTTTTTATATAACCTTGTAAATGCGGCAATAAAAAGTGGGTTCTAAACAAGCTATGAAGCAGATGTTGTTATATTGGTTGTCAGGAAGTCTGGAAGTCAAAAGATTAAGTACTTTAATCAGATTGACAGGTTTACAAGTTTTAATGGGAGAAAAGCCTCAAACTTTATTAAGTTCTAAAATGTTCGTGCCTAAAAGTTCAATCTGACTGTGACCTGCTTTAATGTCAGTATACGATAGCTGACGGGAGCACAAACATTGAAGGAGCTTAATACTCATCTGTCTGCATTACCTACCTTGGACCTTAACAGTCATAAAACCACCTATTTTTAGATGTGCTATACTCATGAAATGAGTGGAAGAAGCTAGGCTCAGGCATACTGTTCGCCTTACTCCTCTTTTTGGCTGCAACTCTAGGCCCTATCAGGAAGATTTCCAGGCCCAGTTTCTTGACTTTACATCACTATTGGTATTGTTACCAGGCACGATGCCATATTGTATTATCCTGCCCTGGATAAGCATGGCAATGACTGTGTCTGCCTCATCTACATTACAGGTAAATGTATGTTTACTTGGGCCTGTATTAGAAAATGGCATAAGCCAAATCTTTCTCAATTGAAATCTGCCTAAATACCACATCAGATTGCAGGCTGCTGGGCAAGTTTAGGCAAGTGGTCTTAACCTGCAGTCAAAACACCATCAAAATTCAGCCCAAGAGTGGAACAAATAACACCAAAAAAATCACGACATGTCTTGTTTGCTGTGTCCACATTGCTAAAGCTTTTTTCAGACTGATGTCTTTGGAAAGAGAAAGAAAGTGTATCTTCATTTAGCATTATCCAGGACTCTCAAGTGGCCAAGAGGACAGGAGCAAAAAAAGAAGGGAACTGTAATTGTGAAAGACACAGTTAAGAATGACATGAAGTTCTCTATATAGTTGCAAAGGGGGCGCATGCAGTGAACTCTCAAAGTTCAAAGAAGCTTCATAGAGATCTCAGTGGAAATTATCCATGCTAAAAGCTGCTGGATTGAGTGCAACCCTGCAGGGCAGGATTTGTCCTGCAAATATAGAATTATAAAAACATAGGTCCTAAAGTTTGTTTTTTCTTCTTTTATTCCCCCCAACTAATGTTTTTAGAGCAACACTTACTCCTTTTTACCTCTTTACTGAAGTAGAATTAGTAAAGTTATTTGGAAGTCCATGCTGCATTCATATTACTATGTTCAAATCAGCTTTCCTATTTCAAATACTACCAAGGCATCTTTCTCCCTCTTTGTCCATATCCATGGATAACTTACAAAACTAACATTTTTCATTTGAGCAGTGACTGCTTCTATAACCTGCATTAGAAGCATGCCAGTCTTGCAGCTCCCACACATTCCACAGATGACATCTCTTTTAGTCTTCCATTTTGTTTGATGAAACTGGACTCATCACACCTAGTCTTTAAAGGGGAGGAACACCTGTTGTAAGGTACAGCAGTAAATACTCAGGGAAAATAAGATACTTTTATTTTCCAAAATTCTCAGCTGCCATACGCTTGAAATTTTGGTGGTTTACTTTTGAAGATTATGAGAAAAAGCAGTGCTTGTGTGCAGAAGACAACATGTACACTTACGATATATGTCACGGAGCTACAGCATGTTGAAAATACTGTTGCTACTATTGAATAAGTACTTTTCTGTAATATAATAACACTGGTAGGACAGGGCTGAGTAAATACTAAGCTAGCTGAAGCAGTTCTTTTGCCTATTGATAATTCTTTGTTCACATTTATGCTTTGAGATACTATCATTATCTAATTTTAATACATTTATTGTATGCTAAACTGATTTTCCATGATGCAAGTTCTTAATCAGGATGTCATGTGTTGCTAATTTAAATGGTTGAAAGAAGTCCAAATATATTGTGTCCAATAAGTTTATAATCTAAAATATCATCTTGTTTGCACGACATGACCATTTTTCCATGAAACCATGTTAACTGCTGTTAATTATATTTTCATCTTTTAACTTTTTTAGAAATAGACTCCTGTGTTGTCTCTTCCATTATTTTGCTTAGGATCAGTATTGGCTTTACAATCCTGTAATTACACAGGTGAATTTGCTTTCACTTTAGAAATATTAGTAGCTCATTGATTCCTATCTAGATAATTACCATGTCTTTCTTGTTTTAAGATAATTTTAGGTAAAGATGCTCAGGGATCTTCTGTTGTAAAGGAAGATAAAGCACATCTCTGTTCCAGTTTGAGGGGACAAATTATATATACGTGTGGTTGTACAATTCCTTGAGTCCTCTTTTCTCCACTTTTTGGGAAAATTATTACCTGTGATCTTGTCCAGTCAGCTGGAACCACCCCTGTCCTCCATATGTTCTTGAAGATAATTGCTAATAATTCATAGACTGCTGCAGTTTAAGTACTTTAATATGAATTTAATTAGGCCCTGTTCCTTTGAATATGTCTATGTTTTCTAAATAGTCCTTAATCTGTTCTCTCTCTATCCTGTCCTTAGTTTTATTTAAACTGTTGTTGTCTAACATCCCCCTCTTTTTTTCCCCCTGGAAAAGTGAAAGTGTTCTTCATTTCCTTTCCTACTAGTTACTTTTCTATTACATGTAATGACTTTCTATAAACTCTTCTATTGTGTTTTTACCTTCATAAGACTCATCCTTATTCTGATAATTTCTGGAGGCAGCTGCACTTGCTCTTTACTGTACTTCCTGCTTTCCACTGTAACAGGCTGTAAAAGACTAAATTTTGTCTCTCTTGAAGTGAATCAACAAAGATAAAATCACCTTTGTCCTTGACCAGACAATAGCTGATGTGTATTTGGCAGACACCACTGGATAACAACTCTCTGGAATGTGCGTAGGCAAGATCATCTCTACCCATCAGCTACCCCGGAAAGGGAGGTTGGTGCAAAGGACAATGGATTCACCACATGGACATACCTAAGAAACTGTGTAAAAGACCTGAGCAATACCTGCTCCAAAGGAAAGTAGAGTAGAACGTACAAGAAGAGAAAAGGACAGACACAGGAAGAAAGACATCACCATGTAGCCTGGAAGCAGCAGACTAGAAGGAACCCTCTCTCCGTGTCCGAATTTTCGCCTGCTGCAATTTATGGAGCTGAAGAGGCTGCTCAGAGAAGGACTTGGACTTTGGGATCTCTCCTTCCTCTCCTCCAGCAGAGGACAGCACAGCCAGCAAGGATGACATCTCCTCCAAGCCAAAGCAGCAGCACTTTTCCTCCAGACCCAAACCAACCTGGGGGTTGGGGGTGTGGTAATATAATTCCTTTCCACTTCTCTCTCCACTTCTCTCTCTCTTCTCTCTCTCTATTTCCACCCCCTCTCTCCCTTCTTCTGTACTGTCCACTTTGTTCTGTTAATCAGTAGCCTCGCTGTTGATATTTTGGCCTTGTTTGTGCCTGTAATTTCATAACATGGGAATATTCAAAAGAACTGAGTCTCTTTCCCTCTCTGGACCGGGACACAAGCTAACTTGCATTTCACAGGCTATCACTGAGCACTGCTCAGCCTTTTGTATAGGCAGACTCTTTCTATTATTAAAGAAATATGAGTTCTGGAATTTGAACAATGTATTGTTCTTCATCACAAAACACTGGAGCAAAAAATGTACAGTGAGACCAAAAGCCCATAACATGTTGGTAGTAGACAATAATGAATGTTTAAGGAAAAATGAAATATCCAGTGATAACCTCGGGGTACTTTCCCCATTTCCAGTGATGTCTGACTGAAGTACTTCCTCTTTGTGTCTCAGCAAGATTTTCTACCATGTATTTGTTCAATCACTGTTCGAACACACATTTCACCTCCCTATGTTTTCCCCCCACTTTATTTAATTTGTCCTCAGTTCCTAAGAAACAATAACTTTGATCTTTTCTTTTCTTTTTTTATATGGAGGAGCACAACATGCAAGTGAATCTGGGTTTTGTGTGATGTCAGAATACTTTTTTTTTTTTTTGTGACCAATCCTTTCCTACCAATTCCTAACATTTTCAGTAGATTACAGTTTCATAGAATTATCATCACTATGTCAGAGTTCTTGTTCCCAAGTTCTATCAGTTCAGAATCTATTATTGTTCCTGCAAGCTCATAATATTTTTTCCATATTTATTTTCCTACAATTATTGAAAATGAATTTTGCTTGGTTAGTCAATATCATAAGCTTCTCTGCAACAAGGAACAGAATACTCTTTGTCCCTGTTCAGATTTAGTCTACTTCTACCCCTGGGTGTGTAAAATGGATTGTAAGCAACCAATATTTTTCTGTGTTCTCTAGTGCAGTATATAAATACACATTACATATTAAGGAACGTATTTGTTGAAAAGGTTTGATTTTGACTTCTTTTTCTTTAATTATTTTGTTACTTTAAAGGATTTTCATATAATGCTGTAAGTTCCAGTATGATACAATACGATATGTTACCAACAAGCCATCCATATGCTGTGATGGTGAACAATTAGGTTAAATGGACTTCCTATAATAATTTTTTTATATTGGTTTTCCATCTATCTGATTCTGAGGTCATGTTTGTTTTTTGAATATTGATACAGAATTCAATAAGGCATAAACAACAAAAATTAATCTACTAGATATGATCTGTGGTCTTTTTGACAAGAGCAAGGATAAAACATTTCAGACAAGTTGTGAGAATCTCTCAGGATGCTGTTGGGAGATATATGATCTGTGAAGGAGGCCTTCTCTTTTTATAGTTGGAGTCTACTTATAAATTGTACTGTAAAATTTCTTTAAAGAAATTTGCTGGGATAATGATAAAACTGTGATCATCTATAAAATTATCATGTAAGGCCACCCTGGTTTTAGCTTTAGGCCAACCTCATTTTAGCTTTAACATCCACTTTTATAGTTCAGTTATGCTATCTGAAATATTTTTTCTATTAGTTTTGATTTATAATTTTCACTTTCAGTAGTTGTCCCCATGTTCCTTTGCAAGTATTATGTGCATATTATAATTCTTTTATTTACGTCCTCTCCTGCAGTTCTCAGCACAACTCTCTAACCCTTCTTTTCATTTAAGGGTTTCTCTTTGTATAATGTTTCTCCATTTGTGTTTTTGAATCAGATTCCACTGTGTCAGATATTCTGACTGTTAACACAGGGAGGTATGAGAAATAAGAGGAAATAAACTAAATGATCAATTTTCTTGTATTTAAAGCATGCTTTTCTCTGGAGTTTAGATGCTAAACTCGAAAAGGTCGTATCTGTCACAGAAATAAACTTCCAAATTACTGTTCTAAATGTGTATCTTTGTCACCTTTCATCTTCCCTTAGCCTTTGTTGACTATAGTTAAGATGATAATTATGAAATATCATATTCATATTTTTAAGTTTTAGAGGTATTTACTCCAACTTTCTGATAGACCTTGAACTACTGATGTTTTTTTTTTTTAAAGGTAAATTACTACCATGGCTAATAAATTCAGGGCTACCAAATGTTATAATCTACGAATTATTTTGTTACATATTTCAGATATCTGGGTCAAAATAATTCAAAGCCTTTTCATCAAAAATACTTAAATTACCATGTGAACCTTTCAAGCAGTACTCATAATACTTATTTAAATGTTTAATATCATTTTAATATTGTGGTGGTTCTTTCTTTGAAAGAAAACACAGCAACTGAAATGTCTTTGATTAAATTCAGAGGGACAGGATATAATCAGAAATCTATTCTTGTCATTCTTAGAACATTAAAAAGAGAATATTCCCTGAAACTCAGTAAATATTTCTGGCTCACAAACAGGAAGAGAAGTCTTTTTGTCTCCCCCAAGCTCCTGAAAGAGAATACATAAAACCCAGAAACAATTGAATAAGATCAACGTTAATATTTTGGTAACCAGAGGAAGCTGGTGTTTAAATTAGAGCTGGAGAGCTTATTTGCAATCTTCATGAAGTTCACACAGCTTTAAGGACTGGGGTCAAAAGAAGTCCAATGTTGAATGAGTACACAGAGTAATCCAAAGCTAACAGAATTTCACTGCCACACTTCAAGTAGGTTATCATATCTTTTATTTTTGTGTTTGTCATTTTAAGGACCTTTTCTGTCTAATATGATTTCTCTAAGAACTCAGCACAGGTCCAAGTGATTTGGTCAGAATAATGTTCTCTTTTTAGCAAGCTGATATGTAGCCTTTTTTGCACTTTATGACGCACAAAAAATGCTGCATGTGTTGAAGTAATAAGCACAATGAGCACAATGCACCTGAACTGAATTTAGACATTTAAAATAAATGTTCTCTGATTAAATGGTCTGCCCGTGGAGGTGGTGGAGTCACCATCATTGGAGATGTTCAGGAGGAGACTTGATGGGGTGCTTGGTGCCATGGTTTAGTTGTTTAGGTGGGTTGGATTGGTTGATGGGTTGGACGCGGTGATCTTGAAGGTCTCTTCCAACCTGGTTTGTTCTATTGTATTGTATTCTATTGTAAATAACTGCAAGTCAGACAGGTTTCAGAAGAAATAATGAAAAAGAAAAGAAAAAACAAACAAACAAACCAACCCAAAAAAAGTGTTACATCTCAGAGGGCAGAAAAGTGTTGGAAATTATTACATGCCTGTACTGCTCTAGATCTAGTTATAAATAAATAGTATTCTTTATGTATAAATACAAACCCCTGAATCTGGCTCTCTCTGTCTTCCATAAATTTTAATCTACCATTAATATGTGATAGAAATCTAGCTTTTTACTGAAATGAGACATGTACAGGTAGTCTTGCATTTGACTCAGTATGCTTTGTTCTATCACTCCTTCATGATTTCCTAAATACTGAGAGAGTGAATATTTAATCTACTGCTGTTCTACTGCTGGTGGAATATTTGCATGGATTTATATTTTACAATATTTTAATTTTAAAATGTATTAAAAACAGACATTATAACTAAGACTACTACTGAAAGTTTATATCTTTTTTATGGGGAAGGGAAGTTTTGTAATCTTAACCACTACAAACCTTCAATCAGTCAATCTATGGTATTTCAGTCAGCTAAGACACAGCTTCTTGAGTGTTTGGTATTTTTCAAATATTTTTAAATGAAACTGTGTAAAGCATGTAATAAATAATTGTAATATATGAGCAAACACAGTATTGAACTGGAAAAGTGTATGGAAAGTTACTACATCAAAGCTGGATGTTCTTTTTAATTTTGTGGTCAAGAATTGTGGTATTGATTGTAACATCATCTGTAATGTAACATGAATAGTGGATGGAATTTTTCAAGCTTTTTACTGTCAAAATGCAAGTTGCAAAATGCAAATAAGACATCCTCAGAAGTGTTTTATAAATGTGTGACATTTGCTGAATTGTTTTTAGGTAAAACAAGGAAGTACATAACCCGAGAGGTGGAACAGGAATAAAGTTAATACATTTCATTTTGATATATTTGTGAATTATTTGGCTTTTCAGTTCTGATTTTAAAGAATTCTAATGTATTTGGAGAGAACCTAAAATTCACTTTTTTTCACCCCAGATTTTTATTAAACCTTTATTTTTCCAAAGGATAAAGATATTTTAGAAAATACTTTTCTGAATTAGTTTCTATATTTTTAACTGCTTGTTTGTGCTTGCAAATTAGATATTTAAAAATCCAAATTATATCTCCACTCCAAGTGGAACTGGGCGTTCTTTGATCAAGAGTGTTGTATTAAGAAGTACAAAATATTCACTGAGTCTACAAAGTTTATCCTGCATTCTTGTCTTCTTCAGTAAACACTTGATTCTCACTAATTCATACTGTACTGGTTTCCTACAAAAAAGAATCTTCAACCTGTTGGAAAGCTCATGGTAATTGATGGTAATTTATTTTAAAAGTTTTGGTTCACTTATCTGTACCCCTCCCCTAAGGCCTGATGTGTCACCTGAGAGTTAGAAAGCATCCTGATCTGTCTTCTACTTCAGTACATTTGTTAATTAAAGATATTTTGATACTTGCTCTGTAAACCATGAAAATACCTGTTGCTTTCTTTTAAGGGATAAGTCTTCATCAATGCATTTACAAAACCTTGCAGTCAGTTTGTCTCCTGATACTCCTGCCTGAGGCAGTGTTGCCCTGATCTTTGAGACGCAAGAGGTTTCTGGAAAATATTTATGGTCATTCTCACATTCTGGGTTAGATATGGCTCTGTTATCAACAGAGTGGTTTTCTGTAGCTCTCCACATCTCTGTGTGGGATATGGAGCTGTGGACTGCTGGGAACACAAAAGTTTCTAGTGCTCTACTGTGGCAGTAGCAATCAGTCTCTGTACAAACAAGCAGGTGAAACTGCATTAAAGCATTTGTAAATAGTATTATTTGGAATATTTGTTATAAACATTTATTGTGTTGCTCTACTGGTGTTTTATTATATATGTGTACTGGACATTTTGGAAGATATTTTCAGTTGCTTGATACATTCTAGCTTTCTGATGTTACACCTTACATTTCTGGAATAGTTACAACTTATTTTATCTTCTTTAAAGATTACCAATCAAATTAATACATCTTTTTATCCTGATGAATATTTTTTTCTGTTGTGAAATACGGCATACCTTTCTGTTTGCAACTGTTTTAATGGTGTAGCATAGTCTATTGATTTCACATATTATAATAATACCAACCTGCATCCTATCACTTCAGCTGGAGCTACTGTGTAAAGACATACACTACTGGCAGGATATAAGATTAGTAGATTTAACAATATTTGATAGCAGACATTTTTAAGAATGTTGAGTTCTGTTAATATTTAGTACCATTCACTGAGTTGAATTTTCTTGTTATCTCGAATGTTTCCAATTTCATACCTTGGAATGAACTGGGAAACATTTAAATAAATATAATTTTTTTCACTGATTTAATGTGAATGTGCATCACATCTTTTTGCTGCAGATGTAGCAACACAGTCCATAGAACCACAAGTGCTTTGTTGTACCTCAAATGGAAAGTAATAAAAAAACCTGCTTTAATTTTAATGGCAAAGAAATGGAGCCTTAATTTTTCATGGGCATCCATGTGCTGAGTATATTGTAAGATGATTTGGCATTTCTATCCCAGGCAACTAATATTGACATTTCCTCTCCTAATATTAATTTAATAAGTATTTTATGTTCTCATCTTGTACATGTAGATTCAGTATCTACAAAATAAGTAATTAAAATGGTAGATGTCTTAGAGAATATCTGGGTAGTGTAATCCAAAATATTAACCTCTCTTCAATGTATCTGAATGCAGCTATGAAAAACATGACTAATTTGAAGTATGAGATTAAGAAACGATTCCTCAGGTTGTTTTTATTACATTTTAGTGCTGAAAATTAAAACCACTGATGCTATCAGTAAATGATATACTTTTAATCATATTGCTAATAGCCTCATAAATGGAATTGCAGATGTGAGAGTGCGATTCATTATTGCTAGTGCTTCATTACCAGAAATATGTTTTACACTTAGTATGTCACCATACTAATGGGGAATGGAGACTGGCTTTATAAATTTTCCTTCAAATATGTTGCAATTCAGTGCAGTTGTGTAGTTAAGTGTGACTATTTTGTTATCTTCAGTAATTCAAGCTTGGAGACTATTAGCTTATGAAAAGATTTTAGATCCTAATGTGGTTTTACAGCATTTACCTCTAGTTCACTTTCAACTATAAATATAGTTTAGGACATCATGCCAAGTAGTTTTAAAGCATGTCTGATACTGACATATAAATTGCTTAAAATGTATTTTCTTTATTGTGTTCAATTTTTTTTATATTCAGAAATTGAGAAAGGAGGTTGTGGAGACCCTGGAATTCCATCATATGGAAAAAGGACTGGCAACAGTTTTCTGCATGGAGACACACTTACTTTTGAATGTCAAGCAGCTTTTGAACTGGTGGGAGAGAGAACCATTACATGTCAACAAAACAACCAGTGGTCTGGCAACAAACCCAGCTGTGTTTGTAAGAATATATATATGTGTGTATATAAATATATATATATACATGTTTTCCCCCCCCCCCAAATTATTTTTTCTGGCCTTAGCCTCTTGCTTTTCCTAGCATTTAGGACTAGCCAAGAGGAAAATGTTTCAAAAGACCTTGAAGACTTTTTCAGTCATGAGTATTTTTATTTAGCTTGATAGTTGCTCAGTTATGGGGAATGTAATTTAGACTGGTTTTGAATGTTATCTACCCTTTTTTTATATTTAACTGAAGCCTTTAACACTCTTAAAGTAAATGTGTGTTGAATTTGACTCTAAATGAGCAACTTCTAATAACATATAAATGTTCTAAAGGACTCTGTGGCACATATACATTAATCCTGGCAGTTCAAAGCAAGATACAGATCTGTGTGAGAAAGGATTGGGGTAATTTTCTGTTATCCTAATAAAATACAAAAATGCATATAAAGAACGTAAGTATATCAAATGTGAAAAATGTCTAGGTAAGGTCATTACTTGTGAATTTTGTTTTAATGATAAAATGTGCTTGCAAGTAAGCTTATAGATGGATCGTTGTTGTTCTTCTATAGTAAAACCTTCCTAGTACATAAATATATGAGGCACTTCAGGTCTCCAGAGCACATCACCTTTTCCTATAAAATGTCTTGAAGTTCAGTGTTGTGTTTTCAAAACAGCTTTAGTGAAATGTCCAGTTCTACTTGGGCATTTGTGTTTTGCAGCAGTGTTGGTACAGGACTTACCAGTGAGAAAACTTGCTCTTAAAAGCTCTTGATTGACGCATCTAAATTTCTGCTACTTTTTGCATCCACGTGAACATTGTGTACTACAGACGAAATTGGCCCTTGTGCTTGATTATTTGGATTGCTAAATAAATTTTAACACCTTCCTTTAGAAAAACAATCCACGTTTAAACTTGAAAGTTGCATTTTCATTTTACAACAGACCTGCTAATTTTACCAGTGTCTGAGACATCAAGCATTACCTTAACTTTTTTGTCATTCTCTGTATGCTTCTAAATAATATCCTGCAGGCTGTCATGCAATCACTTAACCTCACTGGAGGAAATAAAAGCATGCATGTGTAGTTTTGACACCCAGGCTTCAAAAGTATCCTTTTCCACAAGAATAAAAAATATAGATAAGAATTTATAATGTTTATGGATAATATATTGAGAATCTATTTTTTTTTCCTTTAGTCTCGTGTTTCTTCAACTTCACCACACCCTCTGGAATTATTCTTTCTCCAAATTATCCTGAGGAGTATGGAAACAATATGAACTGTGTTTGGTTAATTATCTCAGAGCCAGGAAGCAGAATTCATCTGATTTTCAATGACTTCGATGTAGAACCTCAATTTGACTACCTTACAGTAAAAGATGATGGCATTTCAGATTTACCACCTCTTGGCACTTTCTCTGGCAATGAGGTCCCTTCTCAGTTGGCAAGCAGTGGGCACATAGTAAGACTTGAATTCCAGTCGGATCATTCTACCACTGGAAGAGGATTTAATATCACTTACACAAGTAAGAACTTCTACTTTTTTTTTTTTTTTTTTCCCTCTAGTCCTAAAATCAGGGTGTCTTTCCTCATAATAATGAAAAAGAGAACAGAAGGCAGAATCTAATGCTATGAGATTTAACACATCCAAGTGCCGGGTTCTGTACATTGGCCACAGCAACCCCATGCAGTGCTACAGGCTGGGGTCAGAGTGGCTGGAGAGCAGCCAGGCAGAGAGGGATCTGGGGGTACTGGTTGATGGTAGGCTGAACATGATTTAATCTGAAATGCATAGAAGTATAGAAAGCACTTGAATATCATTTTAAATTAATAGCTCTGGGAGCTTACTTTGCTTTTGCATTTTATCTCCCATTTAGATGGTGTATTATCTAAGAGTACAGACCCCTAAGAATCTACGTCTGGTTTTTGGGATACACATAATAGTTATCCTCTGTTTTGTCAAAGATCATAACAGATCTCATGCAGAAGTCTTTCCTGTCAAAGTATGCTAATTTAGGAATCATTGTTCCTTAAGAATTTTTAAGATGTAGTATCTTTGATGATGCAATTCTCAAATGCATAAAGTTTAGTTGCAACTTATGAGCAAGTTCAAAAATTGTTAGATGTGGACCGAGTGGTCACACAGATATAGAGAGTTATTGAAAGTATAAATCATCCTGATTTTTTTGGTATGAAAGGAAATGACTCCGTACTCTCAACTGAAAAGTCTAGTAACATCATCTTCGTGTAGAAAATATGACATTTGCCTTAGACTGCTAACTCTCCTAGAACTTTTATTCGTCATTGAAATAAATTACTTATATGGTGATTATCTTCTTAGTGGAAAAAAACTATCTTTTAAGGTTATAGGAGAAGTTAATTGACATTGAATATTTTCTTTATCACATCTCGGGCTGTTCCTATCTTGTGTCAATTAAGATAACCAATAAACAGTGTTTGTTCAGGCCCAAGTTGTTTCCTTGCTTTGCTTAGAAAGAAGCCCCACATAAAGCTGGGATTCATGGACTGCAAGCTTTTTTAAGTGTTAGTTGTCTAATTTTTCCCTTTGCTTTCAGAGAAATTATTTTCTTTAGAAAGCTGACAGGAAGAGAATAGAGATTTTGTTTTCTCTTAACTAAGACTGTAGAGATTAAAAGCTTACCAGAAAATGTGAGAACTGAATTCTCAGTCTACTACTGTCTGAGATTATTCAGATCGCTTTTTCCACATGTATCCTACCAAAATAAAGGCAGACTGTGATAAGGACAATCTTTACTATTTCAAGGTGGATAATTGTGCAGTCAGATATATAATACTCATGGGTTGAATTCACTGAGTGTCCTGATCATACAGGTATTATGTAAAAGAACTTTCCATGCCACCTTTCTTACTAGGGTAGGTGTTGCCACTGAACTTAATGCGTGCCTTATGTACTAGAATTATTGAAAATAACATATGCTTCCATAGTGGGAAGCTAAGATGGTAAGTGGGAGTGTTGATTTATGCATCCTTCATATTTGCAGGAATTTCTTAGTATAAGTTCAAAGCGATAGTACTTCTGAACCTTGTATGTGTTGTAGGGGAAAAAATACTTCCACTCATGTTTTAAATCAAGTAAAGATCAAAGTAATTTATTGATTTAATAATGAAACCTAACTGACAATCAGGTTCGGGGCCAGTACTGGCAATTCAACAGATGTGCTACAATGTTAGACACAAAATTTTAGACAATATTGAGTTGAAAGAAACCCATAAGGATTATCAAGTTTAACTTGCTGGTCCTTGCGGGACTACCTAAAACAAAACCATAGACTAAGAGCAACATCCAGATGTTCCTTTAACCATGACAGGCTTGGTGTCATGACCATACTTGGTGCCTCCTTGTGCTGCCTGGTTTATGTTGAACTCACAGAACCATTTATGTTGGAATGGGACTTTCAAGATATTTTTTACAGAGGGAAATCTAAGCAGAATATTCTTGTGTATCTAACCCACATATATCTGAAATGCTTCAGGATTTGACCTATGTCATATCTGTATGAATGTCGTTGGCATTAATACTGATTTTTTTTATTGAGGATTTTTATATAGTTTCAATTATATTGTAATCTTGTTACTATCAAAGGTTATTCCTCACTCCAACAAAAACCAGATAAATTATTTAAAAGGATGGTGGTGGTGGTTATTATTGCTGTTATGGTTGTTGTTGCTGTTATTATTGGTTTTCTTATTTTTTAATCAGCCTTTGGTCAGAACGAGTGCCATGACCCAGGTATTCCTGTAAATGGAAGGCGTTTTGGAGACAGATTCCTTCTGGGAAGTTCTGTTTCCTTTCACTGTGATGATGGCTTTGTGAAGACACAAGGCTCTGAATCCATAACATGCATTATGCAAGATGGAAATGTAGTATGGAGCTCCACTGTCCCACGTTGTGAAGGTAAGTGAATAATCTTTACTCTGGACCTGCAGTTGGAATAACTAAAGTATTTAAATGTAGCTTACTTTTTACATTTCACATGTACATAAGACTGCTTTAGCTGAATTTATTAATTTGTCTTAACACTCTTCCAGTCAAATGACAAAGTAATAACAGGAATAAGATAGCTTGCTTTTATATTCTTGGAATAAATTAGCGTTCTAAGAATCTGGTTGCTATTCTTTTTAAGTTCTGATTGTCACCGTCATTACTCAGTTATGAGTTATAGCTGCTTCAGCAGTTTTGGCTGTAACATAGTGAACAATATAATTACTACATATCAAAGTGAAGTGAAGTTTCTATTTAAAAGTCCTTTTAATAAATGTGCTCTATAAATTTTCTGAGAATGAATGTATACCTGAAATTCTGTATGTAACATGATAACCTCAGAACTATCATGAAAACCAGAGGATTGTTTAGCCTGGAGGAGAGGAGGCTTGGGGAGGCTTTATTGCAGTCTGCAACTACCTGAAGGGAGGTTGTAGCCAGGAGGGGGGTTGGTCTCTTCTCCCAGGCAGCCAGCACTAGAACAAGAGGACAGTCTCAAGCTGTGCCAGGGGAAGTTTAGGCTCAAGGTGAGGAGAAAGTTCTTCACTGAGAGAGTTGTTGGTCATTGGAGTGGGCTTCCCAGGAAGGTGGTGGAGTCACCATCCCTGAAGGTGTTCAAGAGGAGATTGGATGTGGCACTTGGTGCCATGGTTTAGTCATGAGGTCTGTGGTGACAGGTTGGACTTGGTGATCTTTGAGGTCTCTTCCAACCTTGGTGATTCTGTGATTTAATATTCATTTAATTCCATCAAAATTTTCAAATTTATTTGCTTCCTCTTTCTTAGGTGAATAAAGATGAGCTATACCTAGGATTAAATCTGTCTGTAGTATGAAGTACAGTAATCATAGAATCATAGAATCAGTCAGGGTTGGAAGGGACCACAAGGATCATCTAGTTCCAACCCCCTGCCATGGGCAGGGACACCCTACACTAGATCACGCTGGCCAGAGCCAGCGTGAGCCAGCCAAAGTAATGGTGGATGCTGGTGGATATCCAGCTGAACATGAACCGGCAGTGTGCCCAGGTGACCAAGAAGGCCAACAGCATCCTGGCCTGTATAAAAATCAATGCATCCAGAAGGAGTAGGGAAGTGATTGTGTCCCTGTACTTCTTATCCTGATTAAGAAATTTAATGGGTTATGCATTGGAGCATGTTGGGTTGTTTTTTTTTGCCTAGGGCAAAACCAGTCAACTCCAAAGCAGGCAGTAGGGTGAAGTCCTTCCCCAAAAGATGTTGCTGGGTTTTTCTGTTTGTTTTTGTTTTGTTATGGTGTTTTTTTCGGTTTTAAACTGTATTAATAAAGTGTTCAATATACTATTTGTATAATTTTATTTCCTTAAACATGTAGACATGGGATCCAACATGGGCACTTAGAGGGGGAAAAAAAGTTAGAGAAAACAAATACAGAAATACCTCTTTAAGAAAATACATAAGTCCTGCTCTGTCATCCTTTCATTGGACCTTGCAGGATGCTTACCTAGGTTTTAAGCAGGAAAGAACCATTCAGGATGTGTTCTTTTCTGATGCAGATTCTCTTTCAAGCTGATACTGAAGGAGTTTCTGGGTGTGGATTGCAGTGTGCACCAAGCATCACTTCTAGTTAGTTTAGAGATAATTTAGTTTGCTTCTAGTTGTCTGAGATTTCTGAGCAAATGTTTGTTTTTGTTGTTGTTGTTCTGGTTGGTGTCTTTCTATGCTTAACAGCTTCTATAAACAACATCTGAAATATGTTAACTAAATGAATTCTTACTGTTAGGTGAGGATCAAACATCTTCTGGTTGTTCTTGATCTTAATATGAAAATATTTAACTTAAAAACCACTATGGAATACATTTCATTCACCATTCAGCAAGTTTGCTGATGACACCAAGCTGTGTGGTGCAGCAGACACGTTGGAGGGAAGGGATGCCATCCAGAGGGACCTTGACAGGCTGGAGAGGTGGGCACAAGCCAACCTCATGAGCTTCAACAAGACCAAGTGCAGCGTCCTGCATCTGGGTCGAGGCAATCCCAGGCACAAATACAGGCTGGGCAGTGACTGGCTGGAGGGCAGCCCTGAGGAGAGAGACTTGGAGGTGCTGGTGGACGAGAAGCTCAACATGAGCTCTCAATGTGCACTTGCAGCCCGGAAACCAATCAGATCCTGGGCTGCATCAGGAGAAGTGTGGCCAGCAGGTCAAAGGAGGTGCTTCTCCCCCTCTACTCAGCGCTGGTGAGACCCCACCTGGAGTACTGCGTCCAGTTCTGGAGTCCCTGTTACAAGAGGGATATGGAGGTACTGGAAGGTGTCCAGAGAAGGGCCACGAGGATGATGAGAGGGCTGGAGCACCTCTCCTATGAGGACAGACTGAAGGAGTTGGGGCTGTTCAGTCTGGAGAAGAGAAGGCTCCGAGGTGACCTCATTGTGGCCTTCCAGTATCTGAAGGGGGCCTACAGAAAGGCTGGGGAGGGACTTCTCAGGATATCAGGTAGTGATAGGACTAGGGGGAATGGAATGAAGCTGGAAATAGGGAGATTCAGGCTGGACGTGAGGAGGAGGTTCTTCACCATGAGAGTGGTGAAGCCCTGGAATGGGTTATCCGGGGAAGTAGTTGGGGCCCAGTCCCTGGAGGTGTTTAAGACCAGGCTGGATGAGGCTCTGGTCAGCCTGATCTAGTGTGGGGTGTCCCTGCCCATGGCAGGGGGTTGGAACTAGATGATCCTTGTGGTCCCTTCCAACCCTGACTGATACTATGATACTATTAACTGTACACATGTGATGTAAATACCATTTTCCAGCCCAGTCATTATGCCCCAGAGACAATTCAGTGTGTGTGTTTTATGTTTTGTAGGTTGCTTCCCACACACACACTTTTTTAAATCCAGAAAACCTTCCCAGGGACAACTGTAAGTCATAAATAAAATCAAATAACCTGTCTGAGTTTTCTTGCTGTGTTTTTTATTTATTTTTCTTGCTGTTGTTTTTGGTCGGTTGGTTTGCCTTTGTTGTTGTTCTTTTTGGGGTTTCTCCTTTGGTGTTCTTTTTTTTTTTCTTTTTTTTTTTAATCATTGAGTCAAAACTAGGAATGCTAATTTGCTACTCAGAAATTCGTGTCATTATTCATTTCCATATGACATAATAGTTTTGCTTATCACTACTTAGAAGAAAATTGACAAGATTTCCTGTACTGCAATATGGTATTTGGTGATAATGAAACCAATGACTACTTGAGGATAATACAGATGATACTAAGATAAATTTTTCTGACCTTGAAAATATTTCTGGTTTAGATTGCTCTATAGTCTTGCGTAAAAAGTAACATCTCAAATCCCTCTACTCTGATGGCTTAATTTTGTAAAGTACTTGTGTTTCCCAAAATTCATTCAGTCATTTCTACTTTTGCTTGATCCTACACCAAAGTCCTCTTGTTCTGCTCTGTAAAAAGCTTCCTTTCTAGCCCCATTACTTTCCTGTTGCAATGATTTATTTTTTTCCCTCTTATGGAGGAGGATCAAGTTAGAGAACATTTCAATGAATTTGACATACAGGAATGGGCCTGAGATGGATTGAACCCAAGATTTCTGAGAAAGCCAGCCAATCAAATTTCAAGACCACTCTCACTCATCTTGGAAAGATCATTTAGCCCAGGCAGGTTCCTGAGACCTGGAAGAAAGCAAATTCCTATCTTTAAAAAAGGAAACGGCTGCAATGTCAGGAACTACAGATCTCAACTCCATCACTGGGAAAGGTGATGCACCAATAGTCCTGGAAAACATTTCCAAACAATGAAGAACAAAATAGTTATTTGGAGCGGTGAGCATGGATTTATGAAGGGGAAATCATGGCTGACTAACCTGCAGAATTCTGCAAGGACATGACTGGCCTGATGGCTGAGGGAGAGTAATGGCTATTTCTTATCTCAGTTTTAGTAACATGTTTGACACAATTATATAATATTTTCCTAGAGAAACTGATGAAGTAAGGACTAAGGAAATGAGCAGTGAGGTGGACTGACAACTGATTTAACTGTTAGGCTCATAGGGTTGTGGTCAATGGCACAAAGTCCAACTGGAGCCTAGTCCACATTGGTGTAACCCAGGGATCAATACTGGATCTAATACTGTTTAAAATCAGTAAGCTCATTATCTATAATAACTATCTGAATTCTGGGACAGAATGCACTTCAAGCAAGTCTGCAGAAGATGTAAAACCAGGATGAGTGGCTGATGCATAGTATGCTTGTATTGCTCTTCAGAGACCTTGACAGGCTGGAAAGGAGAGGTCCTTCACTTCTATTCAGCACTGTTGAGGCTACATTGAGAATGCTATGTGGAGTCCTGGCATCCCCAGTATAAGAGAGACATGGACATACTGCAGTGAATCCACTGATGGGACATAAAGATGATTAAGGACTTGGAGCACCTGTCATACAAGAGGTTGAGAGAACTAGGGTTGTCTCGATGGGAGGAGAAAGGCTCTGGACTCAGAAGGGATCTTACCAATGTGTATAAATATTTGATGAGATGGTGTAAAGAAAATGGCGCCAGACTCTTCTCAGGGGTGCCTAGTGACAGGTCAAGAGCCAATGGACACAAACTGAAATACAAGAAATTCTGTTCAGCTTAAGGAAAAAACTTACACTGTGAGAGTGATCGAACACTGGAATAGATTGCCTAGAGAAGCTGTGGAATGTTAACCTTTGGTGGAATGGCATGATCCTGACTGGATATGGTTTTGTTCAACCTGCTGAAATAACCAGAGGATAGAATAGAGGATTTCCAGAGGTCCCTTCCATCTTCAGCCATTCTAAGATTCAGTGAAATATTTTCAACAATCCATTCCACTGAGCCAAATGATTACATAAACATGTATTAGAAGGCACAGTACAAAGACAATAAACTAAAATATTAGAAACCACTTGATATTTCCACATCAATGTGGAGTAATACTAGAACTAAAAGTGTATGATACATTATTTTTTTCATTATATATTAATTTTTAATGGTAAAAAGGTGGACAGAATCAAATGCCATGCTCTGTTTTTTGTATGGAGTAATAAGCTATGATAAAATGCACTGCAGAACTTACTGAAGAAAACTAAGTACTTACAGCATTAAACATATTTTTCTATGCTTTTATATATTTGTCCTTAGAATACATAATTGTGTACTATAAATACTGTATGATTCAAGTATACATGCTTTTTTCTTTCAGCACCATGTGGTGGACATTTGACAGCATCAAGTGGTGTTATCTTACCACCGGGGTGGCCAGGCTATTATAAGGACTCACTTAACTGTGAATGGGTGATCGAAGCAAAACCGGGACATTCTGTTAAGATTACTTTTGACAGGTGAGAATCATAAAGTCAAATGACTATTGAGTAGACACAAATATTTGTTTTAATGGTGAAGAAGAAAAAAATATTCCTTAAAACTCAAACCAGAAAAAGAAATTGCAATCCATCAGTTGCAATACTATTCCTCAATCAGAACATTAAAGTTTTAAACTGCATTTACATTGTCTTTATTATTTTTTAAGCAATTTGCTTTAGGTATCTACCTTCTAGCACATGGATAGAGTTATCTTTTGGACTACTGACTATTTTTGTTCAGATATAACTATATATTGTCTCTGGTAATGACCAGGTCTTACTGTAAAAGAGAATAATTTTCCTAGGGAAAAAAATTTATTAGTATTGTTTGTTGGATACATTTTTGTTATGTTTATTTGTTTTGTTGTGTTGCTTTTTTTACCACTGCATTGTTCTGATAGAGCATATATTACATAGCTAAACATGTCCATAATGTGTTGAGTGAGCAATTGGCAGATGAGTCAGGCTCAAAGAAGTACAGTAAATGTAGCTATATGAGGCTGGTAGCCTGGATTCTTTAATGGTAGCAGAAAGCATAGAAATATGTTAGACATAGTTTACCTGAGTTTTGAAATTGCAAGTTTTGTATTTTTCACTACACCCTGCAAAGGGCTATTAGAAAGCTAAGCATTGTTCTAATGCAAGGAAGGACCTTGCATGAATAAAAACTTCATTAAGAGACAATAGAACTCTCACAGTGGAATTCTGGGTGCTCTGCAAAGATCTGTGTTATATTCAAAATGGTTCAGCAGTTACAGAAATTATCTTGAGGAGAAAATTAGACTGATAATACTAGGTTATGAAGATATTAAAAAGAGGGATGACTGAAGAATTTCTGAAGATTCTTACAAGACACAATCATAGAATGTCTTGAGTTTGAGGGGACCTTAAAGATCGACTAGTTCCAACCCATTTGCCAAGGGCAGGGACACCTCTTACTAGTCAAAGCCTCATCCTGATCTTGAACACTTAGAGGGATGAGGCATCCACAACTTCCCTGGCCAGTTGTCTCACCACCGTCATCATAACAAACCTCTCATAATATCCAATCTAAATCTACCCTGCTCTAGTTTAAAACCATTGCCCCTTGTCCTATCGCTACATGCTTTTATAAAAAGCCCTCTCCAGCTTTCATATAAGGGAAAGAATTCCACCGTGATACATAAAATTATGTATTTTGAACCTAAACAGGTCACTGAGCTGCTAAAACTATTGTAACTCTTTGTCAAGAAATAGGAATGAAAACTAATGCATGCATAGAAGATTTTTGTGAACATGGCAAGAGGCATGAAATATAATGTAGGGGAGAAGATTAAAATAGGTTGTGTATTTAGTTTGCAATATCCTTTTTCCAGTCCTGTTGTGTTTTCTTATTATATCGTTAAGGTCAAGGCCAAGTTGAAAATGACCAATAACAGAGAGCAATGGAAACTGTTTAAACAGCTTTCACAAAATTATCATGTTACTTCTTAAAACAACAGAAGGTTGTTTGTTTTCACTGCATTCAGTATAAGTTCCAGATTTTCTAGTTTATGTTGGCTTTTTTTTTCTTTCCCCTCTTCTCATTAAGGACATAATGTATTAATTATAAGCTTCTATTTATTTACCAGCTTTTTAAGTTAACCATCAGAAGCCTGAGGTTCAGGTTTGCCTTCCCAGATTCAGTGAAACAAACAGCCACACTAGTTGCAAGCATTTTAATTTTATACAAGAAGACACATTGCCTGCAGGTGCAGATATTTTGATAACTGACTATGATGCTAACAGTATGATCACTATATTTCTGAGAAAATTAATGGGAAGCATACGGTTCTGTACCATAGGTTCAGTTTAAGAACTGAATGCATTGAATTTTAGATAGGTGCGCATATGTTCCATTAATGGGATTCTAGAGCTTTATATACAAATTGCATTGCAATGAAATTAAATGAGACTTTTGAGTTTACCTTAATAAAAATAAAGAATAATTATGATCACTTTTTTTTTTTTTTTTTTTTTAATACAGCAGAAAGTCAATTAATCAGCTCTAGCTTTTTCCCAACATTATTAGAAGTAGTATCCTGTCTCGATTCCTGGAATGTTTCAATTACAGAACAATATTACCATCAAGCATACTGATTTTGGTAGACAGAGAAGAAACCTTTCCTTACTTGCCTTGGAGGTTTATGTGGCTATCCTGGGAAGTTTTGAAATTTTTATAGCTTTACTACATGACATTATAAATTAAAAGTGTTACTCATTGGGAAGTTTACAATAGTAATAAAGATATTTTCTTTTGCTAATGTCAAGGCTTTGGTATGCCAGAGTGAAAATTGGATGGAAAATGGTTTTTGGTTTTGTTTTTTTTTTTGGTTGTGTTTTTTTTTTAATATGTAAGAAATTAACTCTGCTGTCTGATACAACATTAGCAAATTACACCTTAGTAAGCAAAATCACTGTCAAATAAACAAAAGAGATCAATGAATTGATTTTGTCAACTGACAAATACATATTTTTTTTCTAGCTTGGGAAAGCAGAACCCTTTTATACTTTCCTATATGACTTGCCATCCCAAGTAGAGCTTCCAGAATGAAACTTTGGATGAGTGTGATATTCATAATGTAAATTGCCTTACTCTTGAGATAATGAAGCTTTACTGTTTCTAGACAGTGCACCTTGCCATGCTGAAACGTTAGAAACTTTCCAGTCATGCTTAGAAACTTTCCAGAAATAGCAGCAGATGACTGAGTAACCCTATGAACATTTTACATTAAGACATTTTAACTTTTGGATCATGACCAGTGGTTGGAAGGGTAACAAAAAAAAAAAAAAAAAAATCTAATTGATTGTAGCCATAAGGACAAGGACCCTTACCCTACTAAGACCTTGAAATCCAGACAAGTGAACTAGAAATAAATTTCTGAGTTGGAGAACTTAAGAACCTACTGGAAATAAAGTTCATTGCAATAGGTACCAATTCCTGTAACAATTTTCATTCTTCAGCAAAAGTTTGCAATCCACTGTTGTCATACTGCCCTGCTACAAAAACTACAATTATTGGCTGAGAGCACTTTATTCCTAATTAGGATCCCCCACAAACATAACTGTCAAAATAATTAAACAATTGAAGTTTTGATCTTGAATACGTTCATTATGAGTACTGATAAAGTATTTAAACCAGGCTAACAGTACCTGTCTGTTTTCCTCCTTCTGCCGCAAGGTAAATCAATGTATCACTTCTGAAATTATGAAAAGATACCGAAAACTATCAAGTATGTTAGTGATGCCTTTTGTGACTATTTTGGTAAATTAACCAGAAGCAAAGAACCTACCCAGGCAGAACCCACTTGTTTGTACAATTAAATTTTTGAAACAGTTTCTAACATACTTCTTGAGCTTATATTCTCCCAAATAACTATCAGGCATGCCCAGTAGTTAGTATGAACAGGCAACCTCTCATAAGAGGAAAGCTGAATAATATCTCCCTGTTAGACATGCTAAAGGATGTATAGTAGGGCCATAGTCCATTCCATGCCAGATGACCTCTCTGTCAGAAACTTATCCTGAATAAGCTAAATGCTGCAAGCCCTATGTTCCTCTGTCAGAGTGAATAGATACCATCATCTGAATTTGAAATATCATATCCAACTAGAGTAGGTAGGCTGGGTTGAACGCACTATAAATCTAGAGTTTTCTGTCTGAAGAGGAAGAAACAACCTAAAGGACCTAAATCAGTTTCCAAGTAGTCATTAGCTCTGTTTAAACAAACAAATGCTATCCTGTTTCTGAATGTGCTGTTGTTTTCAAAGAGTCATGAGAGAGAACCACAGAGACTATAAAATACTTGCTAAATCTGAGCTTGCTGTTACCCATACTGATGTGTCGGTGAAGATGATTTTACATGACCAATGCCAATTGACCTATAAAATACAATGGTGACTGGGGAACTAGTTAATTCTGTCAAGTGAAAAGTTCATTTACAATTTTAAGTAATGCACCATGGATTTCCCCTTTTCCCAATGTTTAATAATTTACATTTTTCTTTAATTGCAAGAACACAATTTCTTATCTTCAGACTCACTACATGTGTCTCATATTGGCAAGGCAGCTTAAAGGCATTCACTTTGAAATAAGTGTTTTATTGCGCAGGGACACAGTTTGTAGCTCTCAGAAGTTGAACTAATAAGCCCTATGGGAAAACGAGATAAAAACTTAGAACACAGGCATTTTGGAAAGATTCATATCTTATGAAAATAAGAATATTGGGTTAGCAGGCAAATATATTTAGACCAGTAGAGATATCTGTGTGCACAAACTTTATTGACAGGAAAATTGATGTGTACATGATTTAGATTCTGTAGTTTGCAATAGTATCTGATGCAAACAAAACTGTCTTGAAAAGTATCTGATGTGAAAAATGTCAATCAAATTTTTATCTTCAGAAAGAGCAGATTTGAGCAGATTTGATCTGTTCTACTTAAGAACAACTAGTAGTGGATGACTGCACATGTAGATATCCTCTATGAAAAGACAGAAAGTGATGCAGTTTAGTCTGTTGTTGATTTTAAAGTGACTTATTTTTGTAAAGCAGCTATCTTGTTCATCTCCTCTTTCTCCATTTTTGTCTTTATTATCTTTTTCTTTTATTGACACACTGAATTAAACGAAGGAATTCTGCTTGATTCTGCTTGTTATGTCTGTAACAAATTTTAAAATCAGGGCTTAATTTAAATTTAGCATTTTTGTACTGTTTTACTTCATAAGACAAAAATACTTGCTTAAAAGTAAAGCAGTAAATTTTGCTAGAAGAAACAACTTTCGATAAAAAATATAAACAGTTGGATATGTAAACCAGCTTTTTCCAAATAGTAAATAATGAAACAATTGAGATTAAATAATAAAATAGAATTGAAGATGTTCCTAGGAAGTGCAATTAGTATTTAGCTTGGATCTTCATAGTGCAGTTCTCCTTGACGCAGTTTGAAATTTTGTACCCAGATTCGCTTCTAAATGTCTTTCTGAAGCCCAGTCATATGGTTGATCTGAAATATATTACATCCCATATGAATTTTGTGTGATACCAGACGCAACCATGCAAGGAAAGATGTGTAAAATCATCCTTAGTTATCCCAAGCAATGCACCAATTGATCTGTAGATTTGCAAATTTGTATATGTTTGTAATCTTGATAAGTTACACGTGAGTTAGATTTCTAACAATTAAAGAAAGTAATACCATCCCTCTATCTACTAGATGACTTGCATGTTTCTTTTCAGATTTCAGACTGAAGTTAATTATGATACTTTGGAAGTCAGAGATGGACCAACCAACTCATCACCATTAATTGGAGAATATCATGGAACACAAGCACCCCAGTTCCTTATCAGTACTGGAAATTACATGTATCTGCTGTTCACTACGGACAACAGTCGTTCCAGCATTGGTTTCCTAATTCACTATGAGAGTAAGTTTGTTGTTTCCCTGGTAAATTTTTATTTAATTATGGAAATAACATTCAATTTGAAAATGATCAAATGAATGTGAACAAATAAACTTCAGTAATTGTATTTGCATAAGAACAAATTATGTTTACTCTATGCTGTACTAACAGATCATTCTGAAACAATTAATTTGGAACATTTTTTTCTTCATGAGATCCTGTATGTTATTCAGAATACTCATTGATCTAGGTGTTTAACCAACTGGAAAGTAATTTTAGAAACTTGCCATATGGGTAAAGATATCTTTTCCCTTTTTGATTTGTTTGCTTTTGTTCCCCTTGAATCTCACTTTCTCTGTTTCCTTTTGCTCTGGTTTTAATACACTTTTGCAGTTCTGAGTAGAATTGTTCCTTAGCCAAGCTGATTCTAAAACATGAATAATATCCCCCTGTGAACTGCCAAATAATTATAATTTTACATTAGATACATAAAATTACATCTATTAAAAGATTTGAAGTCACGCTGATCTTTCTAGTGTAGTACAGCCATTCACTTAAGTACTGACTAAAGAGTAGTAACGTGTTTAGTGTGATTTTTCTAAGCGTTATCGATTGTTCTTATCTGTAAACTTAGCTGACTGCAGTAAATTTTCTGTGATATTGAACCTGGAATAGGTGCCAAAACCTACATTTCATAGCTATATTGAAACTTGGAAAGTTTGCATGGCTTCTATTAACTTTGGCTCAAACATGGTAGTAATGGCTGAACAAATAATAGTATGACAAACTGCAAGGCTGCTAAATCATGTAGTAACTAGGAACTGTAGGTAGATTTCTGCAAGAGTTACCTGCAGAGGCTGAATTTCCCTGCTTGAATTGGATCTAACTGCTGCTGTTACATTTCTTAAGATAGTCCATAGATATTTATAATTTGTGTTTTACTTTAAGCCCTCATGTAGATGTCTTTTGTTCTGTTAAAAATTAAAACATTAGTAGTAAAATGTCTGCCCTACACATTCTTACTAAATAGAATAGAATAGCATTAACCAGGTTGGAAAAGACCGTCAAGATCGTCAAGTCCAACTTATCATCCAACACTACCTAATCAGCTAAACAATGGCACCAAGCACCCCATCCAGTCTCTTCCTAAACACCTCCAGGGATGGTGACTCCACCACCTCCCTGGGCAGCCCATTCCAATGGCCAATTACTCTCTGTGATCTTCCTAACATCCAGCCTAAACCTTCCCTGGCACAGCTTGAGACTGTGTCCTCTTGTTCTGTTGGTGGTTGCCTGGGAGAAGAGACCAGCCCCCACCTGGCTACAACCTCCCTTCAGGTAGTTGTAGACAGCAATAAGGTCTCCCCCTGAGTCTCCTTTTCTCCAGGCTAAGCAACCCCAGCTCCCTCAGCCTCTCCTTATAGGGCTTGTGCTCCAAAGTGCTCACCAGCTTTGTTGCCCTTCTCTGGACACATTCCAGAAAGTCAACATCTTTCCTAAACTGAGGGGCCCAGAACTGAACACAGTACTCCAGGTGTGGCGTAACTGGTGCTGAGTACAGGAGCAGAATGACCTCCCTGCTCCTGCTGGGCCACACTATTCCTCAAACAGGCCAGGACTTAATGAGTAATGTCCAATTATGAAGTTATTTAAAACAAGACTCGAATATTTGTTCTTTTATCTGAATAACTTTGAGTTCTCAGTTTAAGGAGTATAATTATTTTTACAACCTTTAAAAAAAAATTTGTTTCCAAGTAAATTGTTATCTGAAAATTCAATTTCAACAGGTATTAACAATAAGCTTATTGTTGTTTCTTAGTTAGAGACAGCGACTGCTCTTACATTTGTATGTTTTTATGAATGGCTTTCAGCTGGAACATTAAACATGGAAGCTGATAGAGTTGCTACAGTTTTTGGTCCCTTTGCAAAAAAAATATGAAACAGTGTACTTGGTGTAATATAGAGTTATCATTTCAAAAAGAAACTGATGGATTTGCCTGTTATATGTGGCTCAGAACCCCAAAGCAGTTGATGTGTTGATGCAGGTGTGAAAGTGCCCTAAGGAAATTGAAGAGCACTATCGTGGACCTCCATTTACTCTAACATTCTTCAGAACACAAAGTATAGTCTGTCTGAAGAAAATTAATGTGCATCAAAGTTAAAATTTCATACACAATTAATATTTATTTAGGGCACATACGGCACAGAATAACATAGACTTAAAACAGTTCACTGAGTCTGTATTAAGCAGTTTAAGCCAGCTGAAGGGAATCTAAAATCACAGACTCAGCTAACATAGTACACTTGCATTAAGAGCATGCAGTAAAGTATAGAAGAGACTTACTCATCTAGAATTTAAGTATGCCAGGAATATGTCATGAAAACTAGATCATAAGCTTTCAAACTTGAGTCCTGACTGAGATATATGAATAGCTGGAGGATACAGGGAACATTGCTCTGAGTAAGTCAATATTTAATATTTTCATTTGTAGCCCCACTTCCATTCCTCATACCTATAATTCTAAAACCTTTATGTCCTGATAAATATTTTTTCCTTAGTTTTGAACTCCTTCTACTTAATTTCTAAGCTTGTGTGGTAGTCTGGACAATTGGACAGCAGCAGTAAACCGAGAGTACAACTTCCACAGAAGCAGTTATAGATACACAGCTAGATAAGAGGACCAGCACCTTCAGGATGTGTTTGGGGGCTGGGGAGATAGGAAATGCATGACTTCCTGCTGTAGATACATTTGTGCTATTAGCAGTTGGCTTTGAGGTAGGAACTCTTCAACAAAAAATGGCTGGAAAAAGTCAGGTCAGCTGTAAGGAAACAACAAAAACAGTATTTAAAAATGTCAGGAGTAATCTTGCTCAGGGCTCTCTCAGTGTCTGTGAAGGATGACATCACCCATATGAAAGCATGCTAATTTACAGCATTCCTTCAAACCCAGCACTAGAATGCTGAAATTATTTTGAAAATGTATGTGGGAATACTTAAGTAAATGAAATGCACACCAGAGCTTTGAGATAGATATGTCTTGGTTGTATTCTGAAAGCTAATGAAGGATTCTCAACTCAAAAGTTCAGTATCATTTAACCAACAGATAATTTTTCAAAATAAATTATATCAAAATAGTTGCCTAAGAACAAACATTGAAATGGTTTCCTGTCCCTTTGTGTCTCTTTGGGGATTTTTGTGTGGTTTGTGGGTTTTTTTGTTTTTGTTTTTCTTCTTTAGAAGTTAATGGCTTTTTGGGTTGCAAAAATCCCTGCAAAGGCTTCATTTGACTGTGCTTGCTACCTGCTATTTTCAGCCAGCATCTATTTTTTTTTTTCCTTTTACTGCAGGCTTATACTGTCTGTGTCTTTCATAATCTGTCATTTTTTTACCCATCACAGTATCTTCAAGGTTTTCTTCTGGACATGCTCAGCCGTTCATACAAGAACAGTGTCCCTGTTTCTCCCAAACCTGAAGGGGTTCTGTGTCAGTCATTCTTGTTTAGACACATGACACAGTGTATCAGGTCAGGAGGAATAGTTTTGGCTTCAAGGGGAGCTGTAGGGGTGGTCTTTGTGAAAAAAGGCTGGGATTTCCCCCTGCCTGACATAGCCAGTTCCAGCCAGTTCCAGTGGACCCACTCCATCAGCCAAGTGGTGGCACCTCTATGATAACGTACTTACGAAATGGCACAATGATACATAGGTGAGTGAGGAAAGGAAAATGTGAGAAACAATCCTACAAACAACAAGGTCAGAGAAGAAAAGTATTCCAGAGAGGTATTTCCCTGCAGCCCATAGAGGAGACCACAGCGCAGCACATGTTCACACTGTAGCACATACCCACACTGCAGGTTGTGGTGGATATTCCATGAAGGAAGCTGCAGCTTGCAGGAGTGGGTTTATCTTAAAGGACTGCAGCCTGTGGGAAGGAGCCATACTAGAGGAGGGGGCAACTGCCAGAAGGAAGGAGCAGCAGAAAGGAGTTGTTATAGACTGACCACAACACCCGTTCCCTATCTGTGTCACACTGCTTGGAGTGGGACACAGAGGCAGAGAAATTGAAAATGGAAGAGTGAAGTTGAGCCTGGGAAAAAGTGGGCTGTGATGGGTTCACCTTGAATGGAAGCCAAGTGTCCAGCAAAGCTGCTCCATCACTCCTCCCTTCAACTGCAGAGGAAACATAAGCAAAAGCTTGTTGGTTAAGAACCCGGAGAGGTCATTCAGCAGTTACAGTCATGGGCAAAACAGACTTGAGTCAAGGAGGTTAATTTAATTTATTGCTAATTAATATCAGAGTATGAAAACAAAAAAGTAAAACCAAATTCTTCCCTTCTTCCTGAGCTGAACTTCATTCCCCCTGTATTGTTGAAGGGAGGAGTGACAGAGCAGCTGGGTACAGGACTGATAGCCAAGGTCAGCTCCTCACACATAGTAACAGAAAATAAAAGAAGCTCCTTTTATCCCAATGGAGTTTTTCTTCCCTTGTGTTTATCCATTATAGCTCATTACATGATAAAATTCCCCAATCATTTGCTATCACTATCCGCATAAACAACGATGCTTGGTTAGTAAACCTCCATTGGACAACTTGGTTTTGTTTTTGGTGTGTGTGGGTTTGGGTTTTTTTTCTTGTTTAATGTATAGCTTCAAGTTTGTTTACAAAACACTATTGAATCTCCACTATGAATCATAATTACTAAAGGTTCCTTTTGTCATATGAGTTATACAGCTGTGTAAGCAACATTCATTGTCTTTCTATTTTTGATGCACAGCATAGTTAGGATCTGTAGAAATTAACAAGTACTTTTTGAGCTCATCAACTGCAGATTGTTGACACTGATTTTTACTAAGATGAAAAGCCTTTACGATGACAATGTTGAATTGTCCCGCAGTATCAGAAACTGAGTAGACAAAATGGAATAACCAGGTATGATTTATATACTAGCAAAGTTTGTATTTATATTGTGAATCATAGTGTCTTCCAGTAGTTTCAGGTGTCTGGTTCTTTTGTTGGCTCTTCTTTATATTGTTTGATAAAATACACTTTAAAGTTCCAGTCTTCTCCAACTTCATTTGAGCATCTGTGCTGCGAGTCAGTGACAACGGCTAGCAAAAGTGCTTCATGTCCCACATCAGTTCTCAGACAATTCTAACAATTATCTTTTGGAGGTGCTTCCTCCTGTCCTACTCATTTTGTGTTTTGTTTGGGAAATTTTCCGCTTACTATTAAAAAAAAAAAAAAAAAAAAAAAAAGTAAAAAAAAAAGTGTGGGAATGAACAAATCTTTATGTTTCAGGTGTTACTCTGGAATCAGATTCCTGTCTGGACCCAGGAATTCCTGTGAATGGGCATCGCCATGGTAACAATTTTAATATCCGCTCCACTGTAACATTTAGCTGTGATCCAGGATACACACTGAGTGATGAAGAACCACTCATATGTGAAAGAAACCATCAGTGGAATCATGCATTACCCAGCTGTGATGGTAAGTGTCAGGTTCTTCAGATGGCAGCTTTAAAGTCCAAGAAAGTTAATCTATTTCTGAGAATAATTAAGCTTATCACTGCCACTACCTTCCTTCAGAAATTATTTTACTGTCAAGAAAAGCCACCCTTTACATCTCTGTATTGACTTTCTGTCAAGTAATGAGTAGTGAAATTTATAGGTGTGTATATATATATTTACTGATCGAAAAATCAGAATTCACAGAGGGTACCACCATTCCACTGGAATGAACATGTCACGCAACTAATATTTTCAAGAGAAACCCAATAAACTTAACTCACTTTTAAAATTTGAAACGACGAGTACCAAAGTGATTGCTCAAAATACAAGACAATCAGTATTAAAACAGGTCATGACATATTTTTGTCTTGAAATTTTGGTTAGTTCATTAATGGTTTTAAGGCATATGCAATACGAAACTGTCTAGAGCTTTCATGAAACATTTTCTGGAATGTGGATTTTGCTAGCAAATATTTCTGTGCTGATTTTTGTCATTGGATTATTTGCTGAGTTGATTTTCTATAAACTACACAATCAACTCTATTTTTGGTTGGTTGGTTTTTGGTTTTCAATGCCGTGTCTGATAGAAACCACAGAAAATAAAATCCAAGTGTAGATAACATTTCAGTAGTGATTGAACCCTCTGAAAATTCTCAATAAACTCCTTTTTCTTAAACTTCCTGCCAAACCTTCCTATTTCCTCCATTCTGTTTGCTAAATTGCTACCTTTAAAAGCATGTTTTTCTTGATCAGCCTTCTTTGTTGTTAAGATATGACTGTGTTCTACCATGATGATAGATCAGTGTGTGAAAGGAGAAGACCCAAGTCAATAACTAAGGCTCTAGTTTTAGGGGGTTACTTACCTTACTGAATGTCTATCTCTCATTTCAGATCTAAAGTTTTAATTGACTATAGTGGAATGTTAAAAGACAAACTTAGATTCAGTTAAATATTTTAGTTTCTAATTCTTACAACACCCTTCTGACCCTGTGCATGAAACAAGCTAACAAATGATTCTTAATCACTACAAGGCAAACTAATCTACTGTTCGATGTCACTTGTCTTGGAAGCATTACAACTTGTTCCTCCTTTGCACGGACAAAAGTAGAATGTTTTATTCAATTGTGTTTTGTGATAAAATTTTAGGTTGCATGTTCTTGGCACAATAGTTGAACTCTGAAGTGTCACAGATCTTCCTATATGCTGTAATTCTAAAATGAGCAAAGCCTTTTTATTATTCTTCCAATGGTTCTATGTTCCTTTTGCTTGTTGGCTTTGCTACGATGAGTTGAAGAACACTATCACAGGAATCTTAAATTTGAATAGCACCCTATACATTTTCAGTTTATTTTGTACTAAAATTTCTGAATATATTTTTGGGTTAAAACACATATATTCAACTCTTTTGTTTGTATATGAATGTTGAACTATAGAAAGATGTATGTAATCTTCACTTCTTGAAAGAAAATCCTGATTTCTCAGGTCCATCACCCACTTTCACCGTAAGTGTATAATAGAAAATGTCAAGCTTTTTTGGAGTAGGGCCTCTAGGCAAGCAACATACAAAAGGATTATAGTCAACTTCTTTTTCTCCTCACATACTTGACTACATTGATTAACTAGTCTTAAAAAAAAAAAAACTTAAATCTCATATTCTGTTATGTAATAATTGTGCCTTCTGAGGCTCAAAAAGCTGCAACCTGAATTTTTAGAATGTCACAGATTTAACTGAGGTCAAAATGGGCATTTTGCAGTGTCTTGCAGACTATTGATGTTCTCAACATTGCAGCTTCACAAATTAAATCAGCAGAACAAATCCCTAAGTGACTAGCGTGTTGCTTTGTCTCATGCCAATAACTAAGACAAGGAACTGTGTGCAGGGACAACAGCTAAAGTTCCCTCTAAGCAATGTATCATACTGAAAATACTACAATGTCAAGGTAGAGTGCAAAAGTAATCATTTTAAAGGAAGAGAGATTTATATATTTTAAAACTAAAAACTAGGTAAATTGTTTATAAATCCTTAATATCTACTTTAAGAAATTATGCACAGTCAAGTATTTTGCTTCCTTCTGTGATGTTTGCAGAACAAGAGTGATTTTGAATGAATATGTGCTACTGCTCATTTACGGTATTATGGATGTGACATCTGTAATTATGTATTATTAAGTAATGTTATTAAGCATATATTTACTGTGCATTTAGCCATACATATTCTCATTCATGCTTATGTGCAGGCAAAATTAGAGTACTCTCCTCCTACTTATTTATGAACATACATAAAATAGATAAATTCAAAATATCATAGTATCATAGTGTCAGTCAGGGTTGGAAGGGACCACAAGGATCATCTAGTTCCAGCCCCCTGCGATGGGCAGGGACACCCCACACTAGATCAGGCTAGTGCGAAAAGCTTTAACAAATGTCTTAGTCTGGTAAGTGAAAAAACCCACAGATTTAGCTACAATGTCAGCATATACATTTGTAAACAACTACTGCAAGTTTATTGAATGCTTGTTTTGCCATCTAGCTTATGGTAAAGTATATTGCTCTCTGTGAGGAATAAGACTAAAAGCATTCTAATGCTCTGTTGTTTCATTGTTAAATATT
The DNA here is from genome assembly GCA_033816785.1 of Picus viridis. Lineage (NCBI taxonomy): Eukaryota > Metazoa > Chordata > Aves > Piciformes > Picidae > Picus > Picus viridis. The sequence goes on from CM066576.1 coordinate 24,243,711, forward strand.
TAGTTTAATAAAATTTTAAAAAAATCCAACATAAAAAGCAGGATGACAGCAAGTGAATGAAAAGCAGGGGCATGCTGTATTTAAAAGATCAGTGAGTAATTCAGCATGCAAATCTTAAATTTTAATTAATTTGCCATGCAAATTTGCGCAGCCTTGGTTAGCAAATGCTAGTATGCATAAAATGTTTTCTAGCATAGTTCCTGTGCCTTTCAAAATACTCTATTGCAACTAAATTACTTATGATGGGACAAGCTGAATTATTGAAAGGGAGAAAAATGCACCCATTTTCTATTACCTTGTGGTGGTTTAGACTGGGTGCTGGCCCAAATGCCACTGCACAGACCACACCTGGGAGGTCCCAAAAGGGTCCAGCCTACTGGGTGGTCACAGGAAACCAGGTATTTCACCCATAATCCTCTGTTCCTCTATAAAACATCCACGCGGGGTCCTTAGTTCCTCTTTTGTCCCCCGCCGGTGCCTAGATAAAATGGCGTGAGCTGCCTCCCTTGGGCCTACCCAGGCCCAAGGCTGGCGGCAGGAGGGAAGAAAGAGCCCTGGGAGGGTTTTGGGTGTACCCCCAGCTGGGGATGGAATGTTCTTGGGTATGTTTTGGGATCTCTCTCTCTTTTGTCACGGTGCTTGTGGTTTTCTGTAAAATTTTCATTGTTTTTCCATTTAAACTTTCCAATCCGTTTGTCTGAGTTGTTATTTTTGCCCATGGTGGGAGAATTGGTCTCCCAAACCACGACAATCAAACCAACTCCTGGCCTGGCTACGCCATGACTGTCGTTTCCTGGGACCTCCCAGGTGTGGTCTGTGCAGTGGCATCCAGGCCAGCACCCAGCCTAAACCACCACATACCTGAACACAGCACAGGAAATCAAATTATTTAAAAAAAAAAAAATAAAAAATACAGTGTTTCTTAATTATTTTTTTTTAATTTGGCAACAATTGAATTATATAACTAACTTTCTAAATACATAGTGTAAGAAAAGTACCTACAAGACATTTGATTTTTGACCCACTTCTCAAAAAAAAAAAAAAAAAAAAAAAAAAAAAAAAAAAGAGAAAAGTCATCTGCTTTAAAATACTACTTCAATAGGAATTAATACTTGCAGAATTCTGGAACAAAGTTGTATTTATTTTTGTATTCTGCTAACTAAAAGGAGAGGCTGTAGATGAAAAATATACTCCCTTTCAGAGATTTATTTAAGAATAAGCCAATTATCATCTTACATGAATGTCAGGCCTTTGGGTGAATTAACATCTTTCATTACTTGACTCTATTTTTAACTTTAAGTGTAGTTCAAAAAGTGAACTAGAATTTATTTTATTTTATTTTTAATTTTTAACAAACCCCAGGACTCTTGTATGACTTCTGTTGGATTTTGCTTTCCCTTTTTTTTTCTTTCTTGTTAAGCTTTATGTGGTGGATATATTCATGGGAAGAGTGGAACTGTTCTTTCTCCAGGTTTTCCTGATTTTTATCCAAACTCTTTAAACTGCACTTGGACTATTGAAGTGTCACATGGCAAAGGTAAGAATCTAACATGAATTATGTATGCATGTTCAGTGTATTAAAGAAAAATAAATAATCAAACAAACAATGATGATGAAATGCCTTTTATGAACTGCATTAAATCCTTTATGGAAGAAAATTAATTTCCCAAAAAAATATATATCCTCAAATGTGCTGTTTATAGTTTGTGCTTATTTTGAAAAAGAAACATTATCAGTTACCAGATGAAATGTGGTTTAGTGTCAGAAAAAATTGGTTAGAAAATAGAAGAGCTAAAATGCATGTAGATAATAATGACTTGTTAAATAGCACTGAATTTTTCAGTGAAAGTTGTCAGGACCTTGTGGATTTCTCCTCTCCATGATTAAATATGAAGATGCAGATTTGATTTGTGTTGTAGTAATCTTAGACATCAGACATCAATCATTGTAGCCAAATATATATGTATATTTAATAGTACACATATAGTCTAATATAGTAATATTTGAATACACAGTTAAGCCTGGGATTTTATGCCAGTTATCACAACGTGCTAATGAATTGAGGAAAAAGCCATGGAAGTATTAATGTTGTGTTACATACCATTGAATCTAAACATAATAAAAATATTTCTCAATCTCCTTTCTATGACAAGAAAAGTCTCTGTGTGACAGTCAGAGAAGTGTAGAAATTTCTACTGTTTAAAATTTTCTTATGGACTGGATTTTAGTTTAAAAACTCAATTTCCTGTTAAATGTGGGAGAAGGGTAAGAAGAATATTGTTCCCCACACTGGATAATGTATGTGAAAACCTAATTGCAATGCAAAATTTAGTTCATTACTGGACTCTTAAGCTGGCAACTGAAAGAAACAATCCGGACTCCAGGAAATAAGTGGTCCCAGAAAATATAAATCTGCGTATGTGGAAAACCATATATAAAACTTGTACCTGCTTTGTCCTATAAAGCAGACACTTGGAGTTTAGAGTGAAAAACAAAATTGTGTTGCAGGAAGTGAAAAATACATGAATGCAAAATGTTAGCTATTTTTTTAAAGTATATCTCATAGTTCAATAATGAGATCATGAATCAGAGAGACATACAGGAAGTTGAATAAAGTCCATGCAATTAAAATTCAGATTTTCAGAGTGCTGTATACAAACAATACTGAATTCTATCAGTTCTCTTTTGGGAACTATTGATTTACAGTGAGCTAAACTAATATTCTCACTGCACATATTGACTGGTTGAGCCCAAGTGGTCTCTGCAGTCTTTATTTTCTGAATTTCAGGTGTTGATTCTATGTGTGACTAAAATCATTCCACATAATGTTAAGACTTACTTTTTGTCATCTATGTGTAAAGGAAAATAAAATCTTCCTATTAAATGCTTTTCTTTTCCCTCTTTTTAATATTTCTAAAGGTGTACAAATGGTTTTTCATACCTTTCATCTTGAGAGCTCTCATGACTATTTGCTCATCACTGAGGATGGCAGCTTCTCAGAACCAGTAGCCAGGTTGACTGGCTCAGTCTTACCACCTACAATTAAGGCTGGCCTCTTTGGAAATTTTACTGCACAGCTTCGGTTTATATCTGATTTTTCGATTTCTTATGAGGGCTTCAACATAACATTTTCAGGTAAGAAATTCCATTCTTCTAAATATCCAGACACAGTTACCAGATAATATTTTTACTTTGAGATAGCAGAAATATTATGAAGCACCAGTAAAAAAGAAAAAAATAAATCAATATAAATTGTATAATCTCTATATAGGAAACTGAGGTTTATAAAGGTGTCTAACAGATTGAGAAGGATGTTGGTGATGTAACTGTTTTAAGAAGTTTTCTGTATTCTCAGTGTACCATCAACAGTGTGAAAAAGTTTGGAGAAAAATTAGGGGGCAAAAGCTGGAAGGTACTGCTTCAGAATAAAGTCACTGGTACCATTTCACTGAAGGGAGTATACAAATGGTAAAAATGCAATATTATGCTAACTAAAAGTCACAGAGGAGTCTAATTTGAAGTCTGATTTTGCAACTAAAAAATCTATCTGTGAAAATAAAACTTCCTTAGCTGTTGGTATATGAAGTAGGTCTGAAAATTATATACAAATTCCTTTTTAAGATAATTGAAAAAAAAAAAATTTACTGCTTCTTGTTTGCATTCTACTAAAATCAGATGGCATATAAATTACATTTCTCAGTAATTTTCCATGTCTATCTCTATGACTGGAATGTAGAATATTTACACATATGTATATGAATGAATGAATTGCTAGTTGAGATGCTCATGCACATAGTGCAAGCAGTGTATAAGGATCTCATGCCCAACTCTTCCATAATTTTTCAAGAACTGAAAAACAAAGAATTCATTTTAGTGGCATCTGTCAATGTTTGCAAATGAGCATGCTATTTATGAAGACTGCATGTCATTTAGCTTACTTTAAAAAAAAAAAAAAAAAAAAGGAAAAAAAGCATGGCACCTTATGATTAGAGCAATAGTGTTGGATTCACTACTATAAAATGCTCAATTACAGTTGTTCTTCATACTTTGGACTGACCAAGTCAGACTAAACTGTTTGCAAGTTTGTAATGTAAATGTAATTATTAAATGATATCTCTGATAGCTTATTTATATATAACTCAAAAATGATTGAGTGCTAGATAACTTATAGAAAAATACACTAAATATCATATTTTGTTAGATTTTCTTCATTACATATTATTTTTTCTCTGTCTCACTGCTAAAGCTGTTTAGACATTCAGATGAAATGAACCAAGAGTTACGTACAGAGTGTTCGTATCAAATTGATAGTAAACCACATACAGTACAAGCTGGTTATGGTCCTTGATATTAAGAAAGGTAATGTGGGTGGGACACAGTAGATACAGAATTGTTATATATAGAGCCACAACAGACGTACAGCAACTGTACTGGGTTTTAGTACACACCGCAGCTCTGAAATACAGGTTTTCCAAGCGTTCCATAAAGGTTCAATTCAAATAATTTGGTATTTATATTTTTTTCTATGTGGACAATTTGTCCCATTTATTTATATATTGTGTTCTGCTGTTTGCAGAGTATGATCTGGAGCCATGTGATGATCCTGGTGTTCCTGCCTTCAGCAGGCGAATTGGTTTTCATTTTGGTGTCGGAGATTCCTTGATCTTTTCTTGTTTCCCTGGATATCGCCTGGAAGGTGCTAATAAACTTACATGCCTGGGAGGTGGTCGGCGTGTGTGGAGTGCACCTCTGCCAAGGTGTGTGGGTAGGTGGTCACATGCTTTCATTTCATTCATCGTTAATAGCACATGGCATGTGTCAGAATACTGGGCAGAGAACAAAGCACTTGGGTTGAAAGGCTTGATCCCCAAGAAGCAGAAACGTAGAAGTCAGTACAAGATCTAAGTACTGCATGTCTCTGACTTGGAGAATAAAGATAAGGAAGAAGAATAGTTGGAATTGTGATAGAAAATAGATAAATATGTCTTGTGAGATGAAATATTAATCTAATTATTTAATTGTGTGTTTGCCATAATTAAAATATAAATTTCATACTTTGCCTTTCAGTGTAAAGAAACAATATTTAGAGCTCTTAGGTGAAAGAAGCCTTTTTTGAAGTAATCCAGCTGGTTTTAAGGGTCTTTCTTTTTCATACTGTGCTGTTATTCTTGTAACTCTAAATTGCTGGGGGTTCAGTTTATAAACTGTATTACAGCATTGTAAAAAGTAATTTGTAACAATTAATGTGCTGTTGTTAAAAATCAGTAACTTGTAATCTCAAACTGAGTGAGCAGTTATTTTCTGGGAAAAGCTCTGGGACAGGATTTTATAGAATTTATACAGTTGCTGTATTTGATTTGTGAAATTATTTTTATCACCACCATGTCAGGTGAATCTGGTCAGCTACTATTGACCTAATGCACCTGAAATGTCAGATAGTTCCACACATCTCTAAATAGATTTCCTATAGAGGATTTGTTTTAAATAAAATTTCATTGAGGGAGAAACCTAGCTTCAGCTTTTTTCTTTTGTTTTAGAGGGATGTAGTTCTGTATCTGAATCAACTACAATTTAAATAGATGTAAGGTATACCTGCATAGTTTTTATGGGGAAAAGTAAACTATTTCTCATTTCATTTTAAAAAATGGGGTTATTTAACACCTGCTTGAAAGAAATTAACAGATGAAAGAGCAGCAAAAATCGTATGGAGTTTGCCATTCTAGATTTATATCTTAGGCTATGAAATGTAGCCACTTGCTGTGCCTAACACTGATATGCCTGTATAATTTAGAGACCCATGTACAATCATATGTGTACATAATAAGTTTGTAATTCATATAGTAAGGAAATTTATTGGCTGAGAAGTCATCTCCTTTTTTATTATGTTCAGTTTGAACAAATGTATAGACTGGTTTTAAGACATACGACACTACATCCATGTACACAACCCCTCCTCTTAGTTGATTAAGAAAAGCTTTTATAAATTATTCACAAACAACTGGAGTTATCCAAAACAGCATATCTAAATAATAACTCTTTCAACTCAGTCTATGAAGACAATTTGGTCTCTATAATGCAACTAAGGCAAATATAAGGAAAGAAACTGCTAAGGAGCTGAGTGAAACTGAGGGGGAAATTCACACTCAGTGCCCTTCAGTTCAAGCTACTTTTACATGGTTCTTAGCACAGAGGATGTGTATAGAGGCCCCATTTCTTGTTGCTTTGGCATCTAAGGCATTAGGGGTGACAATACCTTCTTACATGGAAAAGGAGCTCACACAATGACTACTTGTTTCTCAAAGGAGTGAAAAGAAAGTACTTGTCCTGAAATCTGCTGGCTTTAGAGTGTGTGCTCAGAAATTAAATCTAGTCTTGACTTAGTAATGCAAACTCATAAATATGTTACTGGGTTCAATAGCCTCTTGATTATTTTCTCCTCGTTATCATTTCTGCACTGACCAAAGTCATCTACATGATAAATACACACCAACCTTTATATATATCCCGACAAAGATTTTTTGCACCTTCTAGGACACGTGGTAATACATGCACTTCCATGATCCTTCTAATCAGATTCAGGATGAAAGTCCGTCAAATTTAATTGCATTTAATTTAAAAATTAAATATTCACATAGGCACAATGTGATTTGCATCACAAAATATTTTACTCAGTTTCATCTCTTGGTAAAAAAAACCAACAAAATAACAGGATTTCCAAAGACATTGCCATTCACCCTTCTCCATGTAAGTAAATAAGTTCATGTCCTTTCTCCAGGGTTCTTCTCCATAATGTTACAAAGTTTTCTTGGTCATAGAACCATTTGTGCCTTTCCACCATTTCTACTCCTTTGGAGAGTTATTTTTCGGGTAAGGCAAAAGCAGAGCTTAGTGAATATGTTTGGCTTACCATCATGACCCTGACATTTTTAGTCCAAGACTTCAAGTCCTATAGGGTCTGCATTATCATCATTTTTATAGGCCTGTTCTCCATGCTGTGAAGGTAGATGATCTTTCCCTCAACTTCAAAGGTCTTTATCTGAGTGCCTGGAAATTGGTTGGTTCTCAGAATAAGGCAACCTCCCTTCTTCACTAAGGGCTCTACTTTGCAGAGCAAAAATATACCACCATATCTATCACAAAATCAGATGGATATAAAAAAGTATCCTTGTTAATCTTACTTCTCTGTGTCAACACCTTGCTCTCTTGCTTTTTCAGTTGAAATGATGTTTATGCTTATCTTGGTCATGCACCTCAAGGGGTTATGCAGTATCATCACAGAGTTTTGAAAACTCTACCTAACTGGTGACTCACTCCAGCAAGTAGCCCACAGCAAGGATTTTCTGCAGCTACCTGCAATATAAAGGAGACAGTCTTCTAGGAAAAGAAAGGAAAGCAAGGAAAATATGTGTGTGTGTGTGTGTGTGTGTGTGTGTGTGAAATGCAGCTGGCTACTTTTATGTAATTAATCTTTGAGTTGTGCTGTCTAAATGTACATTCATAGTGTCCTCTTATATTCTTCCCCTCCAAATTTACTGTAACTGAGAGGAATGCAAAACTGAGGGGAACTTAGAATAACTTAGAGTCTGCTATGCTGTGCGGAGTTAGTGGAATTAGGGGCACATTTCTATAAATTAATATCAAGGTGGAAAAGCCCTCCTAGCAATCCTGGCACAGGCCTACCTGCAAAATAAAAGTGTACAGTTTCTTGAGGAAGAAATGTCACTAAAATAGCCCATATCTTTAGATTTGAGAGTACCTATATAGACATTTGGTTTTTACTGTTCTGAAACAGCTTACAGCCTACAGGGTTCTTAACATTATCATCTGGCACATTGCTGTAACTGGCATGTTTGTCTATATGTTACAGGTTTAATTTCCCATATCTAATTCTGAATAATCTAATTATCATTTCAAATAACTGAAATTGTGTTTGTTGGGCAAAACCCAAGCTACTGGAGTATAGACAAGTTCCTTCTGATTGTCTTTTGTCTAGCTGAGATTTGAAAACAGAAAAGAAAAAATGCTCCTTCGTTTCTTGACAACATTCATTGTTTTGCTGTTATTGCTTCAATTATTATTCTAGTGTTTTCCAGGGGAAAAATATTATTTTTTTTTTTTTCAGAAACATACATTTAGTTACTAATTGTGGCTATGATGTGCTGCCGACACTACTTCCGCATATATAATTTATTCTCATTGTGTCACTTACTTTTACATAGTGGCAAATTTATACGTATTTCATGGTGTGTGAACAAAATTGCCCAAGAGTGTGGATACATATTATTCTCACTTTTTCCTTCCAGCAATAGCTCTTTTTTCTCTACCTATAATTACACAATTCTATTACAGTTTCATTTACATTTCACAGCTGGCTACTTTTTTCCTGAGGACAAAGCTCGGCTTTTAGTGAGTTGGTCTCTCTAGAATACAGATCCAAGAATAAAGCCTCTAGGCTGTCATGCAGTTCTTCACATCCCCAAAACGCTGTGTATCTCAGAAGCTTTTTGAATACGGTAGTCCATAAATGGTGTGGAACAACTCCTTAGTCTGTTGAAGTGCATGATTCTTAGGCTAATATTCGCTTGAAGGGAGTCTGCCATAATAAGATTCTTTCATTTTCTGAAAAAGAACCACACAATTTGTCTGTTAAAGGCAGATTTCCTAGATCTCATCTAGCGAGCCAGGACCATGCTTTAAATCATGCATTTACATCTTCTAGTTTAAGTCAAACTAGTCAAGAGCTTTCTAGTACTCAATATGGAGTTTGTGCTACTCTTAAAAAACTGATTTAAAAACTCACAGTTAGAGAAGCATCATTCCTATAATTATATTTCTTTTTCAATTGAATGTAACATTCCATGAACCAACACTATGAGTACTAGAAATAGATCTCAGACCCAGAAAATGCTCTCCCTCCCCACAATCCATCAGTGCCATACTCCAAAAAGTTCACTGTCATGCTGCACTGCAGAATGTTGTCCTTGACCTCATGAATTTCACATACCCTTCTGCACACTTGTATGGCTTTGTCATAAAATAATTTGGGAAATGAAATAGAAATAGAAAATAGAAATAATTTGAAAAAGACCTTTAAGGTCAAGTCCACCTGCAAGTCTAAATCATTTTTCTGGTTCTGCCAAGTCTGCCACTCAACCATGTCACTAAGTGTCACATCTACACATCTTTTAAATACTTCCAGGGATGGTGACTCAAGAACTTCCCTGTGCAGACTGTTCCAAAGGCAGTTGTCAGTGCTGATAGAAGTTAGATGCTATTCTGCTTCTTTTTTTTTTTTTTTTTTTTTTTTGTACCAGACTCAGTGGGAAGTACAGTGTGTGCAAAAGCAGAAATGTGATATGAAACAAGATACCTCATGAGTATTACCAGAGATAGGTGGCTGATAAATGAGGTCTGAGAGAGAGCAGGGATTTTAGATTGCAGTGTCAAACATGTATCTGATGTACACCTAAATCACCTCCCAAGTACTTTTGGAAATGCAATTGTCATTTGCAGTGCTCCCCAAAGAGCTGAACCTTTAAGTTTTGGTGTTCCTTCATGGTGCATTATGATATGCTGATGAAATCATGAAAGAGGGGAGATACTCCATTTCTTTCCTTCCTATTTGCCAGTGATGTGCTGTTCACTGGTAATTGAAGGCTATATGTAGAACCTGAGGGAAAACACCTTCACAGTAAATTGCAAGGTAGAGTGCCCAAGTGTAGGTACTTTCTCTTTTCAAAAGACATTTCAGAAATTGCTGCCTCACCCTGCTGGATTTTTTAATCTCTGAAAGGTACGGTACAATAAATGTCTGTTTATTTAAGCATTTAGTTTATTCCATCATGTTCTGTGACATTAACTGCAAAATTGAAGCAATGGCAAGATTATAGTGCAATGATTTTCTTGTAGCTCTCTACTATTTTGGCTAACATGAGTGGCTTTTACCAATCTTTTCTACTCGGCATTGTGGCTGAAGAGCCATGCTTGTTATTAAAGGTGGTTGTTTCCCCCTGTTCACAAGGACACACAACTAAACACTTCGATTTCCTCTTTCAGGACTTAGGCATTGAGACATGGTAATGGAAAGTTTGAGTTAGTTCTTCAGTTCTCCTTTCTGAAACTGTCTTAGCTTAGATTTTTATTCTGTTATCTGATTTACGTGCTGCTTGTGTTTATTTTGTCTGGATTTTCCCTGCTCACTGTCTCCTTAAGAAACTTTGATAAATTTTACCTAGGATATATCAGGAAAATATAGTGCACACTATGTTCAATTCAAAGTGGCCTGGCATGCTAAGCACTGAGCAAAGTTCAGGCATAACACAGTAACACAACAAACTTAGTTTTGAGTGCTAGGGTGTTTTTGTTTGTTTGTTTTGTTTGTGGTTTTGGTTGGTTAGTTTGGTTTTGTTTTGGTTTTAATTAGGTTTCTAACCTGCATTACTTTCCTGTCCCCCATTAGTCATTTCAGCTGTTTGGAGTGTTCTTAAAGCCAGCTGTAAAAAATGTAAATTATAAAGCTGAAAAGAAACAGCTACTTAATGTTTTCATTTCATATTTAAGTGGTGTTGCTCACTTACTATATTTTACATGGCACTTGATTTTTAATGGAGCATTAACACATTATGTGAATAAAATCTTCACTTAGTTGTTGTTCACTCATATTCACATTAATATTGCATTAATTTGTCATATTCAGTTGTTAAAATAAATATTACATCAATTAATAGTATTCATTGCTAAATTATCAATTATAATTAATGCACTTTGTTACGTTATGGCATTGAGTTAATTTCTATTGAGATTGAAACAGAAGTGGGAACCTTGTTAGTCTGAATAGCAGTGGAGATTTATGTAAGATCCTTGTGATCTGGCATCCAGTTGTCTTTAAATGCTAGCACAAAATTTGAATCTGAGTTCACCTTTGTGTTAATTTTTAGCTAGTGTTTAGGCACAGAGAAAGCTGTCATTTAAGAGCAGCTCATGAGCAAGAAATCTTATATAACATCCGTAGTTGAATATCTGAAACTTCAGATAGTAATAAGGATGTGCATGTGTCCAGGATCCACTTTATTTCAGAACTCTAAGTGCTGTCACACTTAAATTATGTAGGTTGCTTTATATTTTATACAGTGTATTTAATAAAGTTATTTAATAGATTTTAAAACTATTTCTACTTCTTTATATTCTAACTCTCTTATATATATATAAAATCAAGAGGTGGATTTTAATCCTTGTTATGTTAAACCCTCATTTTTCTGTCAGTTTGTTAGAAAATTGAATGTTTTTTTCAAATTGGTGTTTGAGTCTTACTATATATGAATCTTCAAAATAAGATGCAATATAGCAATTACAGGTTTGAGCTGCTTCCATTTAAAAATTGAGAGTTTAATATTCAGGAGGCACTAAGAGATTTCAGCTGGTGCATTGTGGGCAGTCTGACTTGATTTTCAAAACAGAAAGAGGAGTGATTTGTACCAGACCTGAATTACCTAAATGTGACAACTGACAAGAAATTTTACTCACTTATAGTCAGAAGGAATAACAATGTCTCAGGTCACCCTTTTCCCTTCTTTCCACATTTTAAGGTTTTGTGTGCAAAATACATTTTCTTGATAAATGAAATTATATGGGGATACTAGTGAAATAATATAGGGATGCTATCTGTATAGCTCATTATCAGATGATTCTAGAAAGAGGAGGCAAAAATCTCACTAAAAACAAAAAAGCAACAAACCGAAACAACAACAACAAAATGTCCTCATGTTGAAACCTGCCAATAATCCCCTGAGGCCAATTAATATGATAGGATTTGTTTTAAGATTGAGAGTAGTGTCCATTGGCATATGGATTGAAAACTAATGAAGTGAAAATCAGAAAAGACTTTACCTGCTGTTGAGTCCTTCCTTTCCTACTATGATGTTCTTTGCAAGCAAATGGTACCAGAAAATGCAAAATGTTTGTTTTCAGCAAGGCATTTCAATAAGGATTTCAGTGAGGAGTGCTAATCTCATTGCCATACTAGTGTTGCTTCATGAATGTTGAGAGAATCTTATATACACTTACTTTATTAGTGCAGTCCATAGCTCATGACCTAGCTTGACTTAATCTGTCTTAAAGAAGCAAATATGGCGGGAAAAAAGAGGAAGGAGAGAAAAAAGGGAAAGCGCCTCCTTATACACCAGCTGGGAAGAAGGAGAGAATACCTAGACAAACATCTCTCCCATAAAAGTACTGATGATGATGGTGATGATAGTAATAACAAAAAAAGGCATACCTCTTTCTTCTTTGTACCCAGTGCAGTTATATTCTTCATGAAGACTTTCTTAGGCTCCTCATTGGTAACTTATGATGCTGTTAGCACTGACTGGACCATGTATGGGTGCTGCAGACTAAATAGTAGGCAAGCTTTATGCACATGTATCATTGTGTAATATTTATTGTGTATTAAATAATTATTTGCTTGCTACATACTGGGTTCTATTTCAGCATGAAGTTACAGCATACAACACCACCAGACTTGAAGTGATATGATTTTAGTGTAGTTACAGGCTAAAAGCTACAAGATAAATTGTAAGAAGTGTGGTAAAAACAGTATGATTTAAAAATCAATAGCAGACATTTTTTAGGAGAAACCCAGCCTGACAGTATTTCTGAATTTAGCAATGCCAGGTGAGAACAAGAGGAATTGTAGTACCGGAGTCAAGGCAGTGACACAGAAGCCTGGCAGAGTGTAGGTGAAAAGTTACAGGCTCACAAGTGAAGAGCTGGCCACAGAATTACAAATAAAGCTAGCATTACAAACATTAAGGCACTATGCAGTAGTGGTGCTGTGGAAACTCCATGTACACCTTGACTTGATGCAACAGAAAGTTTCATCTCCTTGCACTTCATTTGAGTTTGCACATGAAGCTGTGCTTGAGCCCAGTCAGGTATTGTCTGTCCTGCAGAAGTCATACACTCAGGTTTAGAGACCTAAAACCCTAAGTTTTTGCTATTATGTGAAGACAGAGCATATGCTGTATGTTTCAGCTTTATTCATGATCTCCTTTGCTCTTGATTTAATGTTGTGTGGCTGTCCTACTAGGTAACGATATTGTTTAATAGAAACAGAAAGAACTGTCACCTCATATCTTATGAACTGCTGCATAGTTTTTAAAATAAAGCAAAGGTATTCTGTACTCAGCAGGGTACTTTGTGTCAAAGAAGTCTTTAAAACTGATGATATACTACTTGTATTTGATCTCTGCTTTGGAGAGCTGCTTAAAATGCTGTCAAACCTTTTAACAAGATGTATAGGGGGGAAAGCACAAAATTTTGCATTAGACAAAGTTATCATAACATTTTTACATGAACTGTATTTCAAAGTATTTCAAGAATCCCTGGCTTTTGTTTATTTTATAAAGTTTGTATTCATATTCAGGAAGTTTTTGATGATCTTCAAAAGATAGGCCCTCTGCATTTTTCTTTTATCCAATTTCAAGTGAGGCAATGAAAGAATAATGAAAAAAGCTACTTCTGTAAATACAATTTAAGTGATTTTATTAAGCAAAAGAACAAAGAATGGGGTCAAGTATCTGTTTCAGACAGATTGCTCTCACTGAAAGGGAATAAAGGAATAGTTTGATAAGGCAGCATTTTCTAGTCTGAGGCAGTCCTCAACAAGGTTATAAAAGACAGCTCAAACTAATGAAAGTAAAGCATCAAATTTCTCTTCTAAGTGGTAGACAAAAGTGGTAAACATTTCAGTAGAGCAAGTGTTTTGAGTTTTAGGGTGCATACTTTTAATCTTATAATACATAAATAAACTATTGTCACTTTTAAAGGCGCACAAGATTCAAAAGTCATAGTAGAAAATTTTATTAATCTACTTTTATCTACTCTCCACCTTTGGAAAAGTAGCAGTAGTCCCATATAGATTTTTTTTTTTTTTTTGAAAGAAGATGAAATTAAGGGACCATGGGTTTTGAATGGTGTGTTTTGGCAGATTTGAGAAGTGAAGAATCTAAATCAAAACCATATAAATAGCTTACATTTACAGAACAAACAGTGCATGCTAGTTTAAGAAACAAAAGCACAAACATCTGTAGCACTATGAGCACTTTGTAAATGTAGATTAGCTCCATTAACTTGTTGTGCATTACAACTCTGTTACAGCAAAATTTTGCTGCATACGTAAGAGTGTGTTCTTAAAGAAGGTCTCTTTCACTGGCTGGATAAAAAAAACTGGAAACTCTGGATGAATTTTATTTGGGTGTTGGAAAATCTTAGATTGCTACAGAAACAAAGGAAAAGTAGGAATGCAGAATTAGGAAGGGATCTGTATTACATCAGAGTACATTTTTCAGTGCTCCATTTTTTTATAGCCATTTTTAGGTATTGTAAAAGTGAGCAGGAAAGTAAGTGAAACTGATGTTAGGTTTATTTGAAATATTACCACAAAAAGAAAATATTTTTAACAAATATTTTTTAATGTGATTTAGATAACCTGCATTGGAGGTTAGTCTGATGGGAGGACCAGGTGGTAAATTGGAGGGAAGTATGTAAAAGCACCTAAGTGCACTGTATGAACATACTCAGTGAAATGCAAGAGATGGCAGCTTTCATAGGGTTGCTAGGAATTGGTCTTACAGATGAAATATGACAAATACACTTTTCCTAGATAGCATGTTAGAGTTTTTATAGAGACTAAATGTTAGTGCAAATAACCCATATTTTCTTGAAATGGATAATTCACTTTTCTTTTTTTCTTTCTCTTTTTTTTTTTTTTCCCCTCTTTTTTTTTTTTTTTTTTTTTTTTTTTCCTCTTTTTTTTTTTTATTTATCTGTTTTCTTTAGCTGAATGTGGAGCAACTGTCTCTGGAAATGAAGGAACATTGCTGTCTCCAAATTTTCCTTCTAATTATGACAACAACCATGAATGTATCTACAAAATTGAAACAGAGGCTGGGAAAGGGATCCATCTGAGAGCCAGGAGCTTTCAGCTGCATGAGGGAGATATTGTTAAGGTAAAAAGAAAAAAACAAACAAACAAATGGAAACTTAATACAATGCTCAATATCCACATTGCATGAATGATTCTTTACACTAATTATTTTTATTTTCATTTCACTTTCTCACACAGAATGAATAAATTGTGAGTAGCATCACTTTCTTTATATAGATTAAACTGTGTATACTAGAATGAAAGATTAACTATAGGTGTCATTAAGAGTTCAATTATGTTTATAGAAGTATTGCACTATTTTCAGTGGGCAAAAATCTAAAATCTAAACCTAAAAGGTGAATTTGGGTTTTTGAATATCAAAGTGTCTATATTATTTTCTGTTCATAATAATATTTATAAGTGTAGTATGGTGATTATTCAACAAAGGCTACTTTGTTAGATACTTCTGTCATGGATTTGTTAGCACAGTACTCCTGAGAATTCAGAGGAAGCAAAGGAAAAATTGTGGTGATATCTGTACTTCAAGGCTTGTTCTCTGGATCTGAGGCAACTGGCTTAGCACAATCTCCATTTATGCAGTTAAACTTTCTTCCCCTGTAGTTACTTCATATAATTAATTTGTAAAAATAAAGCCTATTTCCTCTCCACTCCCAAGCCAGGATGTCCTTGTTCATATTCCCTAGTCCCTAAATTTACCTAGACATGGTCTGGAAGACTGGCAGAAAGAAGACGCCAAAATCTTGACTGAAACTATACTGGAAGTTGAAAAGAGTGTACAACTGACAATGTTTGTGGTTGTGTCCTAGCTTTGTTTATATTAGTGGATAAAGTATCCCTAGGATTCAGGCTTTACAAACTCGTCCATGCAGCTTCTGTTTGTCTTAGTTGATCTATAAGAATAATCTTCTAGACTGAAAGAAATCTTTCAGTCTTTCCACTAATATTGACTGCCTGAATAGCAATAAAAAGACACTTGGATTTAAAATCTGATAGATGAAAGCAGAGAACATACCAGCAGTCTATCATGAAAGCCAGTATGAGGAGTTTTTGTTTTCTAAAATGATAGTTATCTTAGAAATATGAGTTACCTTGCTGAATTGTACCAATTGGTCCATGTAGCTCAGTATCTTTTCTCTGATAATACTTATAGGTGCCTTATTCATGTAAAATATGCAAGCGTGCTCCACTGCCCTTACAAGCCCCCAGTATCCACAGCTGTTGGGTTAAATTCAGCCATGCTTTGCTATCTCTTCCCTCTCCTACAAAATTATTGTCTTTAAATGCTGCTAAATGGCTCTTCTGCAAATCCTGGAAGTTCACTATGTACTGTGAGGAAAAATGAAATAAATTAAAAAGTCGTTTGTTTAATTTATTTGAAATCAGCATTGTTAACTGATTAATAAAACATCAAGCTTCATTAAATGCTTTACAGGATTTAATGAATAGTCTTGCATTCATATTCTCAAATGCCTTCATGATTTGGCAATATTTGGGGCATAATTCTAGGCACATGCACCACAGGATCCTAAATATGAGCAAAATATGTTAGAAACACCAGAGTTCTTGTATCTTGTGTGTACACAGAAGAAACCCCAAGACTACCTTGCAGGCAGCTTGCAAGTAATGCACTAAGGCACAGGAATATTTATAAACCTTGAGCTGAAATAAAGGAAAATTTTCCACCTGAACAACTTTGGTTTTAAAGAAAATACATGCTTATGTAATGTTGCATTGGGTGCAAGTGCTCAGGTTTTGTTAGTTGGGGGCTGCAGGGACTGTCGCTTGTGAGGAAAGGCTGGAGCTGTGACATGCTGGACACAGCTGTCTCTAGCCAACCCACCACAGGGCACAGCTGTGCCCCACAGCCAAGGTGGTGGTGCCTCTGCGGAAACATTTAGAAAGGCCAAACAGTGCTGCACAGTAGTGTGTGTGAAAACAGAGTGATGGAAAAAAAGTGGGAAACAATCCCAGTAATGCCAAATTGAACACTCCACAAATGTCTTATGCACTATATTGTGCCACTGTTGGAGGCAAGTGTTCCACAAGGGTTTAATTAATAGATTTGGGAGTATATATAGGAGGATGTATATCAATGTCAGGAAGCTATACAGGAATTATCTCAAATCATCAAAGCAATGTTTTAAAAGCATTTCTTCCCTGGGATGATTTTATGTCATAAAGATCTCTGCAATTAAGAGAAACTGCAGCATTTATTTTTAAGTAGTTTATTTTTGCTGTCAGAATGAGTAACTGGAGATTAAGAAAATCTACCCAACATTTCCTTCTCCTTCCAGTGAGTGTCCATTTGTATATTCCCATGGCAGATGCAGATACATTAGCACCATTACTAGAGCGTTTCACCTGACGAATAGTTGTACATTGTCCTCTGCCTGCATATTTTAATCCCAGCATTAGAGCAAACACTTCCCTCTGAGTTCCTCACAAATGTTTAATTTGAAATAAAGCAGTCCTGAATTTATTCCAGTGTTCCAAACAATGCAGTTATTTAACTCTGTCCCTGATGATAGCTTCCGCAGGTTGACTGCACCAGTAATGGTAAACTCTCTAATCATACAAAGCTGTCTCTCAGAAACAGTCCCTAACCTATGCAACTCCTGGACTAATGGCTTCTCAGGAAAGATTTGTAGGGGTGTTAGTAAATGTACATTAAATATGCACCAAGAATGTACTGGCAATAAATGCCCTGTAAACAATATTGTTGTAATAACTGGACTTCTGCTCGGGCACTGTTTACTTGCTTTGAAAATATAAGCCACTTTCAGCTATTTATATTCATCTAGAATTACTGTTGGAGTGTTGGCATAAGTGGGAGTATTGAGTCTGGATATTGAAGCTGTAGGGCATAGGGCATTACAAATAATTTGCAAGGGTATTTCTGACATCAGTAATACCACGTGCATGAAGAAGAGTCAAAACTAATGCTTTCAAGGAGAATATAATTTTTAAGACTATCTTCCTTTATTAAAACCTATACTAAAAAAAAATGCTGCCGGTTCAGAGTTTGAAGTAGAAGATGATGACTGACTTTAACACCTCAGTTCTATTACTGAGATCTCCAAAGAGAACAGTACAGAATGTGGTGTATCTGTTATGGCCTTATTTCAATGGTGATTTCAGAAATTATACTCCTGATAGCCTTCATGAATAATCATTAAAAATAATCTCACTTTATGAAACCTCAGAATATAGAGTCATGTATAAACAATAATTTAATTCAGGGTAAGTGCACAAAACTGAAACAGAAAAAAAGACAACAAAACACCTTAGTGGTGACAGTATATTTTAAATTTCAATATACTACATAACCAATAGTTTGTACCTCAGAAAATGGAGGAAATAATATTTTTTTTCTGAGAAGCTATTGACAATATATAGCTAACTTTGATATTATTGTGTAAACTAATGTTTTTCAAATATTTAGATTTGAAGTCCAGTTTCATACCGTTATTTTGTTTCTACAAGGTGTATGATGGAAAAGACAGTTCTTCACGTTCTCTGGGATCCTTCACCAAAAATGACATGATGGGAGTTATCCTTAATAGCACTTCTAACCATATGTGGATAGAGTTTAATACCAATGGATCTGATACGGACCAAGGATTTCAGCTTACTTACACAAGTAAGTGACTCACAAATATGGTCTGATTTTGTGACGAAATGTATATTTCTCAGCTGCATTGATTTCTTATGGAACAGTGAAGATAATTTTCTAGAATGTATTGTGGTTAGCAGACTGAATTTTAATTGCCTGCATGGCTGGATGGGGGTTAATAATTCAAGAATGTGACTAAAAGCAAAATTATAATCCACTAAATATAGAAAGCTTTACTATTTTGAAGACGTAGCAGCTGGGCTTCAAAAAGAATGAATTGTGATATGTGTGGGTTGAATATATTGCTGCTATAGTGCAGTAGAACACTTATGCAATGCTAGATTTTTAAAGTGCAATGTTTAATCCCTGCAGGTTGGGGTTTTTTGGGGGTTTCTTTTAGTTTGTTTTCTTTTAAGAATACAAGTAAGAATAAAAAGAGTACAGCATGTGCACCCTTAATGCACACTGGCAGTTTATCAGAATCAGGGGGTATACTAGAATAAAACCTGAATGAACAGGTTCTGATGAAGAATGCACTTGTCCCAGATCTTGCATGTAATTAATTACAGTAAATTAGTTGGCAAAACAGTGCGTCATCTGAGGGCACTGCATCACCATCACTGGAGGTCTTTAAGAAAAGATTGGATGTGGCACTTGGTGGCATGGTTTAGCTGTGTCAGGGTGTTAGGTCATAAGCTGGACTTGATCTCAGAGTTCTTTTCCAGCCTCAATAATTCTGTGATTCTGTTTATGGATAACCAGTTTGTTTCCAATGCACATAAACAGATATTTTGTCTAAGTTTCAAGGAATCTCCAAGTACCCTTTGCCTTCAATGTACTGCTTCTATGAGCTCTTCTTGGCTCCTGCAGAGCATTACATCATACTGTGACACAGAAATGGAATCATAGCTCTTTCTAGTACATCTACTGCTTTCCGTTTATACTGGAGCCAGCTTGGAATAAGCAGAAATTATTTGCTGTGCCTGGTAAATCTAAAATCTGATCATCCTAACTTTAACTTGTTTGGGTGTTTTTGGTTTTGTTGTTGTTTGGTTTTTTTTTTTTTTTTTTTTTTTTTTTTTTTGGTTTGGTTTGGTTTGGTTTGGTTTTTTGTGTGTGTGTGTGTGTGTGGTTTTTTTTCTCTTTCCTTGCAGAACCATAAAGGAAAGGGAAGTTTCTCTGCATAGGTTAAATCTATCAAAGTGACTTTTTGTTTTGTTTTGTTTTTTAATCAAGATAGTATATATTCTTTTCTTTTGTGTTTCAGAATGCAGAAAGACCCACTAGGCAATCTACATTGATTTGCCTATAGACACCCTAATTTTTTTCCTTTGGAAAAGGAAGCATGACATTTGTATCAAAAATAATCTGATTTTAATGCTCCTGATTTCAAGGGACTTGAATTAGTTCCTTTCAAACCCTGCTGCAATGATCAGTTCAACCTACTATTTAGAAATATTTTATTTGAAGATGGAATTTTGCTTGGTTTCTGCATCCAGTAGCTTGATTTTGTTACGGTTCAGTTCACAATTCTGATAAGATTTGCTCTCCCATACCGGATTTTTCTGTGTAAGTTAACATATGTTGATTTGTGTCTTTAAGGATTTTTTCTGGGTGTTTAATTAGTTTTGAATGTCTATGTTTTCTATTATTCCAAGTATTTTCACATTTTCTAAAGTATACAGACAGAATTTGACACAATCTTCTAACAGTAATCTTAACAATTCTGTGTACAGAGGCAGAAGTCACTCTCTTATGTCTTCTTAACATTTCTCTTCCTTTTTGGTCCCAAATATTTAGTATATCATATGTGACCAGTTGGCAGTAGTTGAAAAGCTTATCTGCAATGACTTCTCCTGCCTGCTGTTACAAGACAGTCCCCATTCTTAAATACAATCTAATTCCTTACTTTTCAATATGCATTTTTTTGAAATGGTGACCATGTAACCAGGTGATTTCCATCAACTGCAACAAGACAACTTACTCTATGTTTTTTTGAGTATTTCAGTGTGGGACTTTTCACCATTTATAAGCTGATACAAGCAGAAGATGCATTCTTTTGGAATGCTTTGAAAATTGCCTGCAGTGCTGATTCCCATTCTTTTGCTGAAAGAGTCCAATCCCAACAATATTTTAAAGATCAGACATACCAGAAATGTATAATCATTATTTGATAGCACTGGTCCTTGTGGTGCAATTCCAATGCAGTTACTAACCAAATTTTCATTTGCCAAGTACATCAAGAACAAAATTATAGTTATCTGTTTGGATTAATCAAGCTGCAGTTTACAGCTGGAATTAACTTCTGTGAAAGATTACTCTGCAGTTTACACATTCACTTTTCCAACTGACTATAATGCCAAATACTTTGAAATTACTGAAACAAGAAAAAACTTAAGTCTGTTTAAATGGGGCCTCACTGAATGAAGTAGTCACTGAATGAAAATATGTTGGGGTGAATGAAACTGAATAATAAATATTGTAAAATGCTTAGAAAGAGCTAGGAGATCTGATGGTGTAGTAACTCTAGTGGTAAGTCAGTTATGCCTATTCCCTATCTGGTTACTGAGTTCTTGCTGCTTATAAGGGATATACCAACTGCCCTTAATTGCTGGTCTTTGTAGTACTTTTCTTCCCTTTAATGATTTTGAAATTAAGATTGGTGTGACTTTGAAACTTGAATTTTAGAATGATTGCAATGTGTTATTAAAATGACTAACTTAAAAGGTGACTATTTTGGTTCTGTACAACTACCTTTCCATCTTTTTTAGCATTGTGAATTTTGTGGATGGTGCTAAATTTCCAAATGCAAGAGAAGAAAATGTTAATGATCCATGAGAACAGAAATGTGGATATTTGTATTGTCAGAATTTCATTACTGACATAATAAAGCAGAATTCTATGAACTCAGAATCTGAGTAGCTTGTATAAATTTTAGAAATCAGGAAATAAGCAGGTTCCCATATCACCACCTTTGGTTCCCAAGAGGTCTTATAGACATAGTCCAGGTTCTTGGTGGTGGGTGAATGTTCCAGTGTCTTCCGTGGCAGATGCAACATGTGGAGCTTAGAAGTTGCAGTCTTTTTATACCTTTTTGGCAGGGTGTCAGGGGAGATCGGGCTCTCCAAATCACAGAGAGGTGTGCATGACTGAGGTGTGCACTCCAGTGCGATGTCTGCAGTTTGCCTTTCCATGGAATTGTTGGAATGGTTTCAAAGAGAAATTCCAGCAGGAATTGTCTCTCTTCATTGTTAAGCCAGCAGCTACCAAGAAACAGGGGCCCTCCAGAGCTGTTAAAGCCATCACCCACTCTATTCAAGACCAGGTATGTCACACCTTGTTTGAGACTCATTAAGAGCTATCAGTCCTGCTCTGCTACACATACTGTTTTGAGACAATAGACAACTATCACAGACAGTTACTTTCTTCTTCTTTTTTTTTTTTTTTTTTTTTTTTTTTTTTTTTTTTTTTTTTAAATTGAGAAAATGTCAGTTCTTTTTTCATACTTTCTGGGGTTTCTTTTCTGTCCAATTGGAACTTTTCTTCCTGGGACACGTCTGTTTTTTGTGGGAGTGAGAAGATGTAGCCATAGGCATTCTCGCAGTTAGACCTACCTTTCCTATTCACTGCTCTGATATGAAGACGCTAGTGCTTTGTGCTGTCATGTCATGCTAAACTGGCATTCAAATTAAAATGAAATCCTATTGATGCCACACAGTGACAGGCGGTAAAAGCAAAACAGAGCTGTCTGGTAAAATGAGAGACTGCAACTTTAAATAAGGAGCAATTCAGTACAGCCTCTGAATAGCAACTAGACAGTCTCCCTGCAGCATCTAACATCTCTTCTATCACAGTCCTGATGCAAGAGGAATGTGAAACGCGGCTTTTCTCAGTCATGAGTGGAGAGGTGAACTTACTCTCATCTGTGTCACAAGTGCTTGTAAAAACACTTAAACCAATATTCACATCTTTCTAAAAGGCTGCAACAAATAAGGCCGTGTCTGTGTTTCCTGCTCAAATACTGAGAGAAGACTCTTTTTCACTCACAGTACTGACTAGAACTCGCAAAACTAATTTCTTTTAATGATACCTGAAGACAGGTGTCTGTATCCATGATACCATCACCCATCTCCATCTACTCAGAAAGTTTCCCGAGGTTGTCATGTGTAATGAACTTCTACCACTGTGTAGAACTGCTTTTTGGACTCCAACCGGAGAGCTTTTTTGAAGTTCCTTTCTCTGGCAGTTGCCTGTCTGATACAGCTGAAGTTTCTCACTTTCCTTTATCCAGATAACTGCTTTTTTAAGTGCAGCTTATCTAGCTCTTTATAGCAATTTCATGGTTCGTCAGCCTTGTGCAGAATAGAATAGAAGAAAGCTTCACTTATCTGCCTCTGCCTTGGAATCCATTGTAATGAGTCTGTGGAAGAGTCCATCTCCTCAGTACTGACAGATATTGTCTGCAGGAACCTGCCTGGATGCAACATGACACTCAGCAGTATGTTTCTTGTGTACTTTAAAAACATGCAGAGTTAGTTACAGAATTTATGAAGTCTGAAAACCATTCAGAGATTTGTGGTATAATCTATAGCTAGATTTTAACTTTTGAAGGCCTTTTATGTACCCGTTCCTGATTCACTGCAATAGGTTAAAAATGCCATTGCATGTTCATTCTTTTATTTGTATCCTCCATCTCCCTATGATACTGAATTAGATATTTTCTTTCATTTACATGCTTACATGGCAATGAAGGCTGGAAGAATTCTCACTAAGGATTTGTCTTTTTGACTTGACACACATCTTAATGTTAACTTTGTATTTTGAATCCATGACCATTTCTTTCACTAAAACCAGAATTGAGCACACCTGTTTCTGCCAGCGGAGTGTACATGATTCAGGAAGCCCATATAACTTGCATGAAATTCTCTCTAGTGTTGCTAAAGGAAAACAGATGTAGGGTTGCACATGAATAGATTTTTATTTTTTTAAAAAAATATAATATTTCTATTCTTATTTGCATTTATCATCTTCTACTTAGTATGCAGATATAGCAGTTTTACAATAGTCTTTCCATTAGTTTCAAGATATACTATTCAGTTTAAGAATTTTTTTAATTTCTTAATCATGTCTGCTCTCAGACGTGATACGCTGGTTTGGCCTTCATATTTTTCTCTTACTGCCAAAGACTTTCTTCTAATTTTCAGTTTAAGTTTTATGTTATAAACTTCCTCTACCTCTACATCTTTCAAGGGATAGTGAGAGAGAGTTAATGCATGGTTGATGTGTGAATTAGAATAATCTAAATTTGTACAAATGGCTTGAACCTGGACACTAACTTAAGAGAATCCTGAACGGATATTTAACTTAGTTCATTTCCTGTTCTGTAGTAATTGAAAATGTTACAAGAATGTCAGTGAAAACAATGCTTTGAAACTGCACACTCAGTCAATTATCCTAGCACATAAACAGTCTCAAATTCAGTGCCTTTGCCTATGGCTGTATAGTGTTAGTTAAGCAGAACAATCCAGTAATGAAAAGGAGCTCTAACAGTTTCCTGTTAGTAACTAATTGGTGTATGAGATCTCTTACAGAGTGTGGTGGTTTGTCCCTGGCTGGGGGCCAAATGCCCACCAAAGCCACTCTATCAGTCCCCTTCTCAGATGGACAGGGGAGGGGGGGAAATATAACAAAGGCCAGCAATAATATAGGAGCAATTTAATAATAACAATGATAATAAGCACAAGCAAAAGCCGTGCACAGAAAGCAAAAGTGAAGAGAGATGCTAATCTCTGCTTCCCATCATCAGACGGTGGTTGGTCTCAGAAAGCAGGGCTTGATGCGTAATGGTTACTTTGAAGGACAGACACCATGGACAAATGTCCCCACTCTTCCTTCTTCCACTTCACTCTTATATTTGAGCTGACGTCATATGGCATGGAATACCCCTTTGGCCAGTTTGGGTCAGCTGGCTTTACTGTATCCCTTCACAAGATCTTGCCCACCCCTTAGCATACTCTTGGGGTGGGGAAAAGTTGAAAAAGCAGAGCCTGGGTGCTTGTTCAGGAGTAGCCAAAATACCGGTGTGTTACCGGCTACAGTACTGCAAAACACAGCACTAGAAGAATTAACTCCAGATCAGCCAAATCCAATACAGAGAGAAATCTTCATACACTGCAATAAAAATGGTAAGACACAATTAAAAGAAAATACATAAAAGGCAAAAATCATTAAGAATATTTTAGCCTATGCACACAAACACACACATATAAATATATATTTATTCACGGGGCATTTTAAGAGCAATAGAATTATGTGACTAGCCCCAAATTAATGTAAGCTTTATTGTATGCATAGAAAAAGCTTTACTAAAAGAAAATCAAGTTCCATAATGGAGAATTAAAAAATTACTAAATGCCAAAAATAAGGATTATTAGAAATTTTAATTCAGTTTGCTTATGTACAAGAATTATGATATCCTACTTTATAACGAGATCAAATGATAATGTCTTTCCTCTCTCCCCAAAATTAAAGCACCTTCTGCTTCCAATATATTCAATACTTCAAAAATCCATCCACACACCCAAAGCTATGCTTTTTCTGTGCATTGAATGACACATCTCTTCAAGGCAACTTCAGAGAAGTTTTTTGTTTGGTTGTTTGTTTGTTTGGGTGTTTTTTAGCAATCTTATATTGTCCAAATCAAAAGTTTTGACGCAATTAGGATGAACTGGCATTCTTACTTAAAATATAGAGGGGAAGAAAAGAAACAAAAACCCTGAAAAAAGCATTCAAGATTTTCAATACAGAAATCTTTACTAAGATTTTTCATTGTGGCAGATTAGGATTATTGATTCAACCCTGTTTTGTGAAAGAGAAGCTAGAGATTCTGAGCATGTGATGAGTCTGATTTGATAGGGGCTGAATTAATGAGGCGGGAATTATGAAAATATAGTTATCTTTATTTTTCCCAAAAGCCCCACCCCAAAATTCGGGATAAAACTTTAAAAATTATTCACAGGTTCTATTCTTTCGTGAATTATGCCAGGATGCTTATGGGCAACTTTAGTACAATGTATAGAATTCAGAAAATGGAGAAGGCTATGCCACAAAATAGCTTTACCCCATTTATGATCAGAGGAAAGCTAGGAACCTTGGGAAAACCGATGGGAGCACCAGGTTGTCCTCATGAGGATGGAGCAGGAAGTTGGCCTTGGTCCCTAGGTCTTTTGTCAGTGGCAGGCTCCAGGTACTGCAGGTTGTAATCCAATTTGTGGATAATGTGGCACGATCCAAAGGAAACGGACCTACCAGAATCAAAGTGTCTGTAGACACATGTTATGAGGGGAAACTCCTGAGCAGCAGCACTGCAAGAAAGCCACAGGTTTCATGGCAGGCAGGATCCGGCGAGAAGCCAGGTCCGAGTGGAGTGAGCAAGATAAAGGCAGGAGCCAGAGCAGGAGAGCAAGGGCAGGAGCAGGAGAGCAAGGGCAGGAGCAGGAGCGAGATGATGGCGAGCGCCCTGATCACTTCCTGGCCCCTCTATTTAAGGCTTTTCCAGACAAAGTGTCCAAGGCCAATGTATAATGGGTGCGAAGCACCCTGCTAAACATAGCTCCCAAACCCAGCGGACTTCCCCCACAGGGAAGGAACCGCCGGGAAGAATGGGCGCTAATTACCTGTCCCCAGGCAATTTTGCGCCTTGGAAGTCAGCTTCATGCCTTTGTGTTTCCTTATTCAAACCTCTGCTGATGGAGTTGGGGCGATGGGGGTTTGGAGCACACCGTAACAGAGTGCAGCCGTTGCCATTATTACCCAGCTGTCTTACTGCTAAGCAATTCCTTAAGTTATGTAGATGATCTGCACTTAGAAATTGATCTTTATTGCAAGCGTCTTCCTGCTGCAATTCAAATGTAAGATCTTTTAGCTGCCTTACTGTTAGTTTGCTGTTTAATTTATGAAACTATAAGATATAGCAGTGTAACTATAAAATTTAAGCAACATAAATGTAAAGACATTACTCTTTTGCATACTTCCAATACTGTTACACAAAGTAAATACCCTTACTGGGTTGACTTGGTTTTGGTTTTGGTGTTTTGTGGTTGTTTGTGGTTTGGTGTTTTTTTGGGTTTTTTTTTTGTTTTGTTTTGTTTTGTTTTGTTTTTTTTAATTTAATTTCAGACATTTCAAGTCATTTATGTATGACCCTGAGATCAAATGTATTCATAATTTTCTTCTGATTCGTTTTTTCCCCACTCTCTCAAAACTGCTGAAATGACCTCTTCTGAAATAGCAAGTGTACAATACCTATATAACCATTTATTTTTTTAATATTGAAATTACAGCTCATTAAAGCAGGAATTTTTCTGGGTAAAAAAATTCCAGAATTATTTTTTAAGGGTTTTGCAAGTTTAACACATTCTACTCTACAAGCATCTATAAATACATCAATTCATTTGAAAAATATGTCTCCTTTGGGCTGTTTCAGTTTACCTATGTTAGACTGTAAACTAGTCAATCGCTAAGACATACAAATGTTTTATTGCTCCTCAGAAAACTCAGCAGATCCTAGATAAAGAGGGTAAGGGCTGTTTTTGTCCTCATGCCTACAGCCTGTGCTATGTTGTGCTCTTTGAAAGTTCATGCAAAATTTCTGATACCTCACTATTGCT
Source organism: Picus viridis (assembly GCA_033816785.1). Lineage (NCBI taxonomy): Eukaryota > Metazoa > Chordata > Aves > Piciformes > Picidae > Picus > Picus viridis. The sequence goes on from CM066576.1 coordinate 24,270,937, forward strand.
GTATTAACCAAACTCTTCTCTTCCTATAGGCTTTTCTATAATTATGTAGAGACTTTGCAACTAGTATGTTTTGCTGTTCAGAATAATAATAAAACTATTCTCTACACTTTTTAAAAGCTTCAATAGCACAAATAATTTAATGACAGAAAGAACTCTCTTTTTGGATTGCCAGGAACTCTTATTTTGAATTGTATTAGTTTAATGAAATAGATTGTTTTGGATGTTTAAGATGCTACAACTGCAGAATGAGTGTTTGTTGACATTTACATGTCCATTATAGAATCTGAACATTCATAGCTTTAAGTACTTTGGTACTTCAAAAATTATTCTCCTCGATTATGTTGTCCTAGAATATTCACCTGGATTATGTTAATGATCTTAAATTACTTGAAATTTCTATAAGACTAAAAAAGTTCTTGATGTTTTCACATTAGCTTGCTTTTTAAATATCAAAATGTCTGTTAATATTTCAATATATGTACTGAAATAGGATTTATAGGTGAGTTTGTTCTTTTTTTTTTTTTTTTTTTTGAGTAATCCCAAAATGTTTTACCACATTACTTTCAGAAGCTGAAGATAAACTACACATAATTTATGAGCTCTTCTTTACTTGTCTTCCATGACAAGTAAAAGTGAAAGGACATGGTTACCTTTTCACTGAGTAGATCCCACCCAGTCTTATGGTACAGTAAAGAATATAATTATTAGAGAATATTAAACATTATTTGAAGTATTGAGGGATGTGCTTTTAATCCTTTAGTTCTTAATGAGCTGCAGAAGGGTTTATATATTCAGTATAATTAATCCCTTATGGCGTGTCTTGTGAAGTTTTTATGTAGATTAGCACTATTACTATTTTAATAGTCTTTCCCCATCTGTAACAAACAGCAACATTAATAAGAAGTTTTATAAGTTTACTCATTGATGATGCTGAGATCATTGAGAGGGTTGACCTGCAGCTCTGTGTTGTACTATTACATCTTCAGAGCCTGTTCTTCTTTAGATTAGACATCTAAAGTTTTGCAAATGCCCAGCTGATTTTCTTTTAATGATATTTTTACAGTTTTCTCTAGTAGGCTTTCTGTTTAGAGTTTATACTACAATCTTTACCAAGGAGAAATCATGCTTGACTAATTTGATAGCATTCTATGATGCTGTAACTGTATAGGTAGATGCAAGGAGACTTTTGACACTGTCTCTCATAACATCCTTGTGAGCAAGCTCGGGAAGTGTGGGATAGAAGAACAGACAGTGAGATGGTTATACAATAGAGTGCAATGAGTGGTGGTCAATGATGCCAAGTCCAGCTGAAGAGCTGTAACTAGTGGAGTCCTCCAGGGATCAGTGCTGGGTCTGATCCTGTTTGACATCTTCATCAATGACAATGATGAGGGGACAGAATGTCTGCTCAGCAAGTTTGCTGATGATACCAAACTGGGAAGCTTGGCTGATACACCAGAAGGCTGTGTGGCCATTCAGTGAGACTTGAACAAACTGGAGAGCTGGGCAAAGAGGAACCTAATGAGGTTCAACAAGGATAAGTGCAGAGTCCTGCATCTGGGAAGGAATAGTAAACTGCACCAGTACAGGCTGGGAGGTGATCTGCTGGAGAGCAGCCCTGTGGGGAAGGACCTAGGAGTCCTGGTGGAGAAGTTATCCATGGGACAGCAATGTGGCCTTGTGGCCACGAAAGCCAGTAGTATCCTGGGGTGCATTAAGAAGAGTGTATCCAGCAGATCAAAGGATGTTCTACTCTGCCCTAGTGAGATCTCACCTGTTTTGGGCATCCAGTTTTGGGCTCCCCAGTTCAGGAGAGACAGGGATCTACTCAAGAGAGTCCAATGGAGGGCTATGAGGATGATTAAGGGTCTGAAACTTGTGCCCTGTGAGGAGAGGCTGAGAGACCTGGGGCTTTTTAGTCTGGAGAAGAGAAGATTGAGAGGGGATTTAATAAATGTTTATAAATATCTGATCTGATCTGAATCTGTCAGGAACACATGATTGAATTGCTGTAGAATTAGCTGGAGCATACAGAAGGAAGTTCATGGGTATTTTATGCCTTTATGCTGGTTGTATATATGGTTTAGCATAAAGTCAAAATGGCACTGAAAATAATTAATTAATCCAACAAAAAGTAAGTAAAGTTAACTGGACAAAAAATGTTGAACAAATTTGCACATGGGACCACAGTATTAAGGGGCTGTGCTGTTACATTTATTTTACTGTCAGTTCCATTATTTCCTCCGATTTACAAAGGTTCTACTTGCATGGGTAAAAGTTTAATTGCCGTAATACACTTTGTGCCAGAGCATGAACAGGTTTTACTAACATACTAATTATAAAAATGAAGAAATAAAGTCCTGCAGCCTAATTTCTTGAGTGCTCATATGGAACCTATATTCTTATCCTAGTAAGAGTGTGCTTATGTGTTCTGTTAGTACAGACATAATGTAACATGTTTTATCATTCCTGTGAGCAGGAAGAAATATTCACATGAGTACCATAACTCACAATTCACAGTATATTTCTTGCTTTTATCCCCTTTCTATAGCAGGAAGTCATAACTTCTTTTCTCTCATACTCTCCATAAAAGCCTTTGTGTGGAACTCAAGGTTAGAGTTTCCAAGTAGGGACCAAATACAGATTGGTAATGCACACCTTTTATGTGCTTACTTGCTTACTTTTTTTGTGTGTCTGGCTTCAGGAGAATGATTATTTCAAAATAATTTAGGACTTCCATAAATAGGAGTAGGAAATTACTTTTAGATTACGTATTTTTCATATAGCTGCTTTAGGTTTACGTGCAGTGTTAATACATACATATATATATATATATATATATATATGTGTGTGTGTAAATGTTAGGTAACCTATTTTTTCACTTCAAAATACATGCAGAAAATATTTACAGGTACCTCAGAACTTCATCAGCCTCTCTTAAAAGTACACTGGTGCTACATGTAATCCCAGAGAATAATTTGGAAGTACATAAGAAATACTTGCTTGCTTCAACCTTCATAATGAAGACAGGTTTTAGATGGTAAAAACTTGAAGCTGTCAGGATTTACTTCTACCGTACAGCAATACCCATCATAATTAAACTGAGTTGAAAGAAGTTTCAATTAATAGTCTACATGCATTACAGACTTGTCAATAATTTTTACCCTGACAACTGCTGTTTTTGACATCCCTGATTACTTATATCAAATATGGCAGAACAAATCATGTTAGATAAATAGTGTCAGGAGGTGGCAGCCAATCATCAAAATGTATTCTGACTGTTTTGGTTTTAATTTCTCTGACTTTTATCCATTCATTGTTCTGAAAATACTGTAATGAAACTCAAGAATAAGATAATTGGCAGCACTTTGCCAGTACAACAATCTTTCTCAGCAGTAAGAATATTGGCAGATTTTCTCTGTCTGCTGGCTCAATTCAGTGTCAGGTATCCCTAAACAGACTGTAAGGAATTCATGGCAATATTTCCCCACTGTAAAAGGTCACAGCATCTACTAGCACTGAAGCTCTGCTGCAACATTTCAACAATGGGATTTCACAACTATATGATCCTTTACTGCAAATTACACCTGATGTACAAGAGCATCAGGGGAAAAGGGAATGCAAAGTTCTACTTTTTCTATATGAAGGAAAGGGGAAGAAATTGCATAAGATCTGGAAAGGTAGCTTGCCTGCAAGCAGACCGGGCAAGATCCTGGTATATTTGTGAATCATTAGCAGCCTGTGTTTTCTAACAGGCCTACTGACATAAGCTTGCTGGTGGAAGAGGGTAGTAAATATGTCACCAGAAATTATATACTGTCATTCTTACATGTTTTCTAGATTATTCAAAGTGACATTTAAAAAAATTGTCATAAAACCCAGCTATTAATTTGCTGGACAGCCTTGCAAGGAATACTCTCTTTCAGATACAGAAAACAATAATACACTTTATTTTGTCATACTGAGTGTTTGTGCCTAACATTTTTTATCTAGGCATAATATTGTAAAAACAACCCTAAAAATTGAGACTACTGCTGAACTTTTCCTGAATTAGCAAAAATTAGAAGAAATTAAAAAGCAAAATTCATTTTCCAAGGTATCCTTTTGTTAGAAGTAGCAGAATAAACTAAATGAAACAGCAAGGATCAAAGAATTTAGTGTCTCAAGGATATCAAAACATAGGTTTTATAGTTTTAACTTCCAGTTAGTTATTTTTATTTACATGTGGGTTTTTTGGTCTTTTTTATATTGTGTGTGAAATGGGAAATTGAATTCTGATACCCAAGACAGTGAGTGGTTACATTCTCTACAGTCAGTTTATCTAACACTTTACTCCCCAACAATATTTGATTAGATTTGAATTTAAAATAGACTCACAGAAAAATCATAACTCCACTGTTGACTTAAATACTTTTTTAAAAAGCAATATATTTCTGTAAGGTACATTTTGTCTTCTGACACATGCACAGGCTGAGAAATTCCTATATGCTTTTTACTCAAACACAGTGTCTTTATCAAAGCTGGTTATTCCTACTTACAACTTACAGAGTTGTTTTATCATTTACAGATACAGAAACACAGTTCAGAGAGTATCTGTAGAGTAAGAGGCCTTTGAAGAAGCAGGCAATTTCCCTTGGTATAGTACTGATGACAGGTGAAAAATCTTTCCAGATTCAGAGAATGGTTTCTCAAGAAGAATTGCAAAACTATGCTAGAGCTAGAGAAATTTAATAGATATTTATGCCATTTATGTTAGAGTAAATGGACAAAATCATTAAATTTCATTTGATTGATACACACCAGTCTAAAGTGAAGGAGAGGAAGAGCTACTAAATAATTAACTATTTTAGTTTCCTCTTATTGCAATATTAATTTAATTTCATGTTATATAGAATCATAGAATGGCTTGGGTTGAAAGAGATCTTTAAGATTTTTTTATTTCAGCAAAGAAGAAACTGAAGCCACACTATCTTGACCCTAGCATAAATGAAATAACTTCTACATTTTTTTCCTGAGTTACCACTATGGTCTGCTGGCTTTGCTGTGGAGATTAGATGAGGGGCTGAAGCTTCCACTTAGTGCCAAAACCAGAGTAGATACTTTGATTCTGCTTTAAAAAAAGAGAAAAAGCTTTTAAGACAATATTGATAATACTCTTTTTCAATAAACTAATGCCATAATCAAATATAGAATGGATAATTACTTCTCAGTGTTTCAGTTTCTGAATTACCAAATGATATACAATTAGTCTATGATCACTGTGAGTATATCTAATCTACTTGAATCAAGATAATATAATTTTCATGAAGATCAGATTCATTGGCATCATATTTTATCTGGTATTTTATATATCTGTCTTATTTTTCCTCATTTCACTTCCCATTTCTTTTTGCAGGTTTTGACCTAGTGAAGTGTGAAGATCCTGGCATACCAAATTATGGTTACAAGATCCGAGATGAAGGACATTTTATAGACACTGTCATTTTATACAGCTGTAATCCTGGCTATACAATGCATGGTAGTAGTACTATGACTTGCTTAAGTGGAGATCGAAGAGTTTGGGACAAACCTTTGCCTACTTGCATAGGTAATATGGAGTGCAATACTGAAAGATTTCAGTTTAGTGTTTCAAGAAAAAACCACAATTATTCTGCTTTTCTATTCTTTCTATTTTTCTATTTTTTAAATTTCAAGTAAAGCTTATCCTGGTTTTCTATGATCATATAACTGTAGCTTCTGGGAAAGAGATGACTCTCTACTAACGTCTAAACATCTGCTGGGAAACACTTTCTCTATAGCACTAAACACTGCTGCTAAAGTTCTGATGATATCCTGGGTCACTGATTCTGATATGGTGTCACAACCAATGGAATTATCTAAATAATTTACAAACTAAGCAATCTCCATCATCAGGTGACCCGCCTGGTGGACGTGGGGAGGCCTGTGGATGTGGTCTACCTGGACCTCAGCAAGGCCTTTGACACAGTCCCCCACAGCAAACTCCTGGCCAAGCTGGCAGCCCATGGCTTGGACAGGAGCACACTGCATTGGGTTAGGAACTGGCTGGAGGGCCGAGCCCAGAGAGTGGTGGTGAATGGTGCCACATCCAGCTGGCGGCCTGTCACTAGTGGTGTGCCCCAAGGATCAGTGCTGGGCCCCATGCTTTTCAACATCTTTATTGATGATCTGGATGAGGGCATTGAGTCCATCATCAGTAAATTTGCAGATGACACCAAGCTGGGGGCAGGAGTTGATCTGCTGGAGGGCAGAGAGGCTTTGCAGAGAGACCTCGACAGGCTGGACAGATGGGCAGAGTCCAATGGCATGAGATTTAACACATCCAAGTGCCGGGTTCTGCACATTGGCCATAACAACCCCAGGCAGTGCTACAGGCTGGGGTCAGAGTGGCTGGAGAGCGGCCAGGCAGAGAGGGACCTGGGGGTACTGGTTGATGGGAAGCTGAACATGAGCCAGCAGTGTGCCCAGGCAGCCAAGAGGGCCAACCGCATCCTGGCCTGCATTAGGAATAGTATGGCCAGCAGGAGCAGGGAGGTCATTGTGCCCCTGTACTCTGCTTTGGTTAGGCCGCACCTTGAGTACTGTGTCCAGTTCTGGGCCCCTCAGTTTAAGAAGGACATTGAGACACTTGAACGTGTCCAGAGAAGGGCAACAAGGCTGGTGAGAGGCCTTGAGCACAAGCCCTATGAGGAGAGGCTGAGGGAGCTGGGGCTGTTTAGCCTGGAGAAGAGGAGGCTCAGGGGCGACCTCATTGCTCTCTACAACTACCTGAAGGGTGGTTGTAGCCAGGAAGGGGTTGGCCTCTTCTCCCTAGCAACCAGCACCAGAACAAGGGGACACAGTCTCAAGCTGCAACAGGGGAAGTTTAGGCTGGAGGTGAGGAGAAAGTTCTTCACCGAGAGAGTGATTCGTCATTGGAATGGGCTGCCCGGGGAGGTGGTTGAGTCTCCGTCCCTGGAGGCGTTCAGGAGGGGACTGGATGTGGCACTTGGTGCCATGGTCTAGTTGTGAGGTTATGGTTACAGGTTGGACTCGATGATCTTCAAGTTCTCTTCCAACCTTGGTAATTAAATTCTATTCTATTCTATTCTATTCTATTCTATTCTATTCTATTCTATTCATAAAACAAATAAAGATTTGTTTCCTTCCCCCCGCCCCCTTATCTGTTTTAAGCAGAAATTATTTCAATTTCTCATTTATGTGAAGCTAATTTCTAAATTTCATCCATGTTGGTAGATTCTTTTACCTGCATATTCTTGTGTCAGTGTTGCCATGTGAGGATATGGTGTCACAAGCAAAGGAATTATCTAAATAATTTACAAACTAAGCAATCTCCATCATAAAACAAATAAAGATTTTTTTCCCTCCCTTTTTCCCCCCCTTATCTGTTTTAAGCAGAAATTATTTCAGTATCTCATTTATATGAAGCTAATTTCTAAATCTCATCCCTTGTTGGTAGATTCTTTTACCTTAGAATCATAAAATCATAGAATCATTCAGGGTTGGAAGGGACCACAAGGATCATCTAGTTCCAACCCCTGCCATGGGCAGGGACACCCTACACTAGATCACGCTGGCCAGAGCCTCGTCCAGCCTGGTCTTAAACACCTCCAGGGACTGGGCCTCAACCACCTCCCTGGACAACCCATTCCATGGCTTCACCACTCTCATGGTGAAGAACTTCTTCCTCACATCTACCCTGAATCTCCCTATTTCCAGCTTCATTCTGTTCCCCCTAGTCCTATCACTACCTGAGATCCTGAGAAGTCCCTCCCCAGCCTTCCTGTAGGCTCCCTTCAGATACTGGAAGGCCACAATGAGGTCACCTCGGAGCCTTCTCTTCTCCAGACTGAACAGCCCCAACTCCTTCAGTCTGTCCTCACAGGAGAGATGCTTCAGCCCTCTGATCATCCTCGTACCTGCATATTCTTGAGTCAATGTTGCCATCTCTCAGAGCCTTGAGGTAGACTTTAAATATCACGACTTCAAGTATCTAAAACTGTTTCATTACAACCAACATGAATGTTAAATAAAGAAATACTAGATGAGATCCATAAAATAATAATAATAATAATAATAATAATAATAATAATAATAATAATAATAATACAATACACCAGGTTGGAAGAGACCTTCAAGATCATCGTGTCCAACCCATCAAACAATCCAACCCACCCAACAACTAGACCATACAGCCAAGCACCCCATCAAGTCTTCTCCTGAACACCTCCAGTGAAGGTGACTCCACCACCTCCATGGGCAGCCGATTCCAATGGCCAATCACTCTCTCCGTGTAGAACTTCTTCCTAACATCCAGCCTAAACCTGCCCTGGCGCAGCCTGAGACTGTGTCCTCTTGTTCTGGTGCTGGCTGCCTGGGAGAAGAGGCCAACCTCTGCCTGGCTACAACCTCCCTTCAGGGAGTTGTAGAGAGCAATAAGGTCACCCCTCAGTCTCCTCTTCTCCAGGCTAAGCAACCCCAGCTCCCTCAGCCTTTCCTCATAGGGCTTGTGTTCCAAACCCCTCACCAGCTTTGTTGCCCTTCTCTGGACACGTTCCAGCAAGTCAACATCCTTCCTAAACTGAGGGGCCCAGAACTGGACACAGTACTCAAGGTGCGGCCTAACCAGTGCAGTGTACAGGGGGAGAATGACCTCCCTGCTCCTGCTGGCCACACTGTTCCTGATGCAAGCCAGGATGCCATTGGCCTTCTTGGCTGCCTGGGCACACTGCAGGCTCATGTTCAGCCTACAATCAACTAGTACCCCCAGGTCCCTCTCTGCCTGGCCACTCTCCAGCCACTCTGACCCCAGCCTGTAGCACTGCCAGTTGCCCATTTTGCATTTGTTAGGCATTTTCTCTCCTTCAGTTTAGCTTTCCAGTTCAGCAATCACCAGTGACTTCCTGAGATCTTGTTTCACATGGTCTTCCTATGAGTTCTGGAGAAAGTCTTTCTTTCTGTGCTTCTTCTCATGTTTGGGTTTTGTCTCTGCTGCCTGATGGCAATTAGGCCATCAACTCCTTTCAGCATTCACCTGACCTGCTTCATCCTTGGCTGTTGCCTCTCTCACGTATCAGGTGCTACATTCTCCATTCCAGGAGCTGCATCCTGCTGATGAACCTGCAGTCTGCAAACAGCAAGCTCCCTTGCTTTCAAAATTTCAAAAGTGAATTTCAACATTCAACAGCATTTCTGCTCCCTTAGTAGAGGAACCCCTTTATTTTGATGCATTAGTACCTACTAACACTCCCTCAACACCACTGTCTCTACCTTCATTTCCAGTTTTCTTGATAACAGTATACTTTTATGCTTCTCTATTCCACTTAGATTGCTTTTCTTTTTTTTTTTTTTTCCAATTATACATTAATTTTTTACCTTTCACTTCAAGATTTGTTCTTTCCATGCACCTTTATCTTGTTACAGATCTTTTTATTTACTGTCCTTGTTCCTATCTTTAAAATCAAATTTAGGATTACATCAGTTTATACAAAACTCCCTCTTCCTGTTTCTCAATTTAAAGCTAATATGAAACATTAATTAGCTCGCCGAGAAATTGAATGTTCACCATTCTCTCTGAAAATCTGCTAAAAGTGAAGATAACAGAAAGATTCATTGAAGTGTTCGTTTTGCTAGTGTTCTGTGTTAAGGAAAAATGTAATCATGAAGATCCATGAAAACTCAGTTAAATATCTGCAGATCATTTCGTCCTCTTTCCATTCCTCCTGTTGCCCTCCCCCCCCCACTTCAGTGTTGCTTATGTAATATTTTATTTCTTTACTTTTCTCTTGTGCTATCACAGTTTTCTCTCCCCCTAATCTGATTTCACTGGCTTTTTTTTTTAAGTTATCATGAACTTCAAAACACAACATTTGGGGGGACCATGTGGCTAAATTGGTAGCATGTAAGACTCTTACTGGGAAGGTCCTGAGTTCAAGCCTGCAGTGGGCAGGAGAGTTCTCTCTGGGCAGCAATGTCCTCCCTCCTCAAGAGGGGATTGGACTTGGTGCCATGGTCTAGTCATGGGGTCTGTGGTGACAGGTTGGACTGGATGATCTTCGAGGTCTCTTCCAACCTTGGTGATACTGTGATACTGTGATATCACTTTATTTCTTGAACACATTTTCTTAGTATCAGCCTAATTGTGGTTCTTTAGATCAGCATTTGATATTTGCTATTCTCTGTACTGACATTTACTTTCGTCATTGTCTCTACAAGCATTTAAATCTCATTCACAAACACTTTTGAGACCATATATAGACATATTCCATGTGTCCTAGTCATTTTAAGCAATGATTTGCTACATTGGTCTTGACATTAATTTTCATTTGTCCTGTATTATAAGCATTAATGAAGAAAACCAATGAATTTCTTGAATTCTTTCTCTAAAAGATTATAGAATAAGTATTTTTTTCCAAATTTTATTTTATTATTTTATTTTGTATAGCATATTCTTTTAGGTGGTTTTACAGTGTGCTCATGCCTGTGTATTGATGAACAAACCTTTTGGATATTTTGCTATAATCACTTTTTAAAGTTTGCTTTTGATCTGCTCCTAAAATGGATATAAATCTTCAAAAGTATATGAACTATATAAGGCATCATCCAAAATTGTATCATATGTTCTGGTCCTAAATGAGTCTTTTCATAATTTTAAAGCATCTCTGTCAATTAATTTGAGTTCAAATAAATTTGGTTTCACTGTGTTACCTTGAGGTCTTTGGTAAGTGCATTCCTGTATCCATCATGCCTTTATCTGCAATTATCTATCACAGCAATTATTGCATTCTGAACTTTCTTGTATAAAGAAAATTAGCTGAAAGCTTAGGCAAAGATTACATTTGAAGAAATTATGTACTATAACATCTTTCTACTATGGTTCTATAAATACTATGTAGTAATTTGAGTGATCAAACCAGCGGAATAGGTAAGAAAATAGGTCACTGAGTTTCCTTTACATTTATTTTCCTTCCCGCTACCAATTTGTTTGTCAGCAGTGACTTTTTGGCACATATTTGTTAGGAGCATTTCTGATAGATTGTTTTGTCCTATTGGCATGGTTTTTTTTCATCATCTCTGTCTTACACCATGCTTGCTGTACAACTGTGCTTGAAGATTTCCAGTGGCAGCGGTTTTCAATACTGCTGCTTTTAAGTCAACACTGTAAATGAAGTAGGAATTTGGGCACATCACATAACTGAAGAATTACAGATAATTTCTGGTCCAGTAGTACCTGATGGTTACAAACTTGCAGTTTCAAAGGAGTATGTCTTTATACTGGCCAGACAACATCATGATGCTCTAAACAAGCAAAATGAGAATAATTTCATTCTGGATGCTTATCACTACAGTGGGTCTCTCCACAATTAAGATAGTGTTGATGAAAAAGTTTTAAACCTTATTTTGGAATCATAGCTCTCTGATTTGCTCTCTCACTTTTTGGGCATGTGGCATTTATGTTAAACCTGAGGTTATATAGAAATACCTTCAAAGCATTAAAGGCATTTTGACTTTAGAACAGCAGAGAAAATTATTGCAATTACAAAAGCCAACACTGTAAAGTCTGAATTTGAGTGTATGGCGTTACTTAGAAAAACCAGACATGTTAGATGGGATATTTTGGAAGCATTTTTGTTCCCTTGTGGATGTTAAATTGTGCATCTTTAGTTTCAGTTCATATTGAAGTACTCTTTTCAGTGAAATAACATGATCACAGAATTATGGTTTACTAATTTATAACAATGCAGGAATGAGATCATGATATGATTTTTTTAACTCATGTACATGTCCTGGTTTGTATGTATGTATACTAATTTAGAGATATTAGATCATTCTGTTGACTTTTCTATGTGACAGAGAGATGTGGAATGGTCAGAAAATGGAAGTGCAAAATACTATGGTCTTGTAAATATAATCCTTACTTATTTTGTAGCTGAGTGTGGTGGTCGAATTCATGCTGCTACATCTGGGCGCATTTTGTCCCCTGGCTACCCAGCACCGTACGACAATAATCTTCATTGCACTTGGATTATTGAAGCAGATCCAGGAAAGACGATAAGGTACATTATTTCAATATTTAATTTCAATATTTGTCGAAATTAATTTCAGTGTTTATTAACAACTCCACTATTTTATAAGCAGTAGTCTATACTGTACAGTCTCACATTCTTCTACACATTTTTTTTTTCTTAACTTGTCCTTATATTAATAAAGTTGATGTTTGTTATGATGGAATTTGAGTGACATTCCTCCCCTATAGGGTACTTGGGTATCTAAATTGTGTATGGGACACCTTGGCACTTAATTCAGAACTATGAATTCTGTTAGATAATATAGCCTATAAATCTTCAGTGTGGTAGCATGGTGCACTGTAATGGTTTTATCTCGCTGTAAGCAAGCTGAAGTGCCAAGCTGTTGTGGTGAGCTGACCTTGGCTCATCAGGCTGCTTTATTTCTCCCCTTCTCAGCAGGACAGGGAGGGGAGAAAAAGATGGAATAAAACCCTTGTAGGCCAAGATAAAGGCAGTTTAATAAAGCCACACACAGAAGCAATGGGAGCAAAAGATTTATTCTCACTATTAACAACTGATGTCCAGCCACTTCCTTAAAGTAGGGCTTCAATACATGGAGCATTTACTCTGGAAGGCAAGTGTCATAAATTATAACAAATGCCCTCCTCTCCTCCTTTCTCTTAGCTTTTATTGATGAGTAGCTGTCACATAGTATGGAATATCCCTTTAGTTCATTTGGGTCAGATATCAGACATCTTGAACTCTGTTTCAGTACATATTAGGAACTGTCTTTTTGTCATGTAAGCTTTGATCTGATAAGAATTTGACATGTAACTGCAACAGCAGAGAAGATTCATGCTATAAGGTTTTATATACAACTCTGAAGGATTTTAATTGTCCATTCCTCCTCTATTCCATTATATCTTTTTTAACATTTATAACATTTTGAATTGTGTAAGTGTTGGACTTTCTCCACATAATCATTTGAGTAATAAGACCAGCAACATCTCAGAAGATGTTGAGATTAACCAAATTCAAGAAAAATGATGACATTTTAATAAGTGTGTACAGGAATGAGAGAGTGATAAACAGAATACAGAAAATATAGAGAGAAACAATCAAGGAATTGGATCATGGAATTTAGAGCTTCTATTTGTGTAATGATTTATGGAAAGACAATTGAAGGAATCAAGAACTCAGCAGAAAGAAATTAGTAATACAAGAAGAACTTATAAAATAGTTTTTCCTTATCATTTTGACATATTGACAAGAAAGATTGCCATACTTTGATGTAGATGTAAATCACTCAAGTAGAAGGAATATCAGTATATAAAAGTTCTTTAAGCTCAGTTTTGCGGTAGCAACACAGTTTCAACAACTTAGAAATGGCAAACTCAGCTTATATATTTAAGTTAGTTTGTCCACTCCTGACAGGAAGTTTCAGTGAAAGCAAAAACATAATTTATAATCAAGATATATAATCTTAATTTGTGTAATTATAAAATAATTTATTGATACTATTATCGATAATAATATGCGAGAGATCAGTTTTATGCTCCAGTGATAGAAGTATGTGATTTGTAGTAAATATGTTACCTCAGAATATTAGGTATGAGCTATTTCATTATTCAGTTCATGCAGACAATAGTTTTAACTGATCACTTAGATTAGAGTTACTACTTTTTAAAATTACAGAGGCAAAACAACATAAGTAAATGGCAAGTTCTTCACCGTGAGATTTTTTTATTTCCTCTGTTTATTTTCAGTAATACCATTTCACTGAACCGCCAAATAATGAATTCACTCCATCAGAGGTGATTTCATCATCAATTATATTTAAATAACAATTTTCAAATTAATGATTTCCAATTAATGACAAACGTAATGAAGGAACACACACAAATATTTGAAACAAAAATGAAATTTTTGATGTTTACCCTTTGATATTTGATGTAGAACAGCCTCAATTTGACATCAATGCACATATTCTGACTAAAACCATAGCATTCTTGAACACCTTTCTAAGTCTTATTCTTCATCTGATGACAAATGCATATTGTATTGTAAAATATTTTTTTATTTTATTAATTTTGGCATAAGGAAAAGATAGGATGATACATTTTCTGATTGTTTTTAATTTTTTTTTTTTTTACAGGATACACAATGCTATGTTGACAATTTCCTGTGCTATGTAGGCTACTGTTTGGCATTTAGCTCCAGCAAATCAGTGCCCTTGGGGTCTGCATTTGAATAAAAAGAAGGAATCTTTTATGAGAACATGAAAATTATCACTCAAAATAACTTTCATAAAAATAATGTATAGAACTAGTACTATATGACTGGCAAGGACGTTTCCTGTAATCCAGGCATTTAGAGAAGAAAATAGCATCTCTTATAAGAAAAATGAGTAACTCTGCAGGACCACCAGCTCTTCTTCAGTCATAAACAGCATCACAAGGCTAAGCACAGTTTGGGAGTGATTGCTTGGAGATTTTTGTAATTGTGTTTAATGAGTAACATATAGTACTCCTACTTTCTCTTTGCAGTCTGCATTTTATTGTTTTTGACACTGAGGTTGCTCATGACATCTTGAAGGTGTGGGATGGGCCTATTGAGAGCAGTATACTTCTCAAGGAGTGGAGTGGCTCAGCACTTCCAGAGGATATTCACAGCACTTTCAACTCGTTGACATTACAGTTTGACAGTGATTTCTTCATCAGCAAATCAGGCTTCTCCATTCAGTTTTCAAGTATGTAAATATTTTTTAATCTCAAATACTGTAATTATATATATTATTTATATACACTATTTTTATACATATTAACTTTCCCATCATACAGCTTCCTCAGTCTTTAAACAGAAAACCCATTTGTTATTTTATCTATTTATGCAAAGAACTGCAACTAAGGAGAATTCTCTCAATTAACATTCAATATTTAAGATTTTTTTATTCCTTGTTTTGTACAGCAGCCATGTGTCTAGCATTATGTAATTAGCATTATTTAACAAGTCAAAATAGGTTTATACATGCAGAAGTTCTCTTCTGCAGAGATAGCTTTAAGTGTTCCCACCAGTGCTACATAATAATATTTCTTTTACACTTGATGTTGGTTTCTTTTTTCTTTTTTTTGTTTTGTCACAGCACTACTTGCATGAAGCATCATTTTTATCATCTTAACCGCTGTTTTGTACATGAGTAAACTGAAAAAAAAAAACCTCAATTATATATTTGACCATGCTGAAATACTTTAAAAAACTTACTAGTAAATTCACCCAGTTTATCTTCAGGTCTCAAATGAATGTGTGATTGATATTGCACTAGTGATCAGTATTGTAAAATTGTAAAATTGTGTATGTGCAGTTTTTCTGTAATACTTTGATGGTACGACTGCAGAGACACGGCATCATTGGTTTTGATTTAGTCATTGCATTCTCATATGTCTATATATGACATATGTAAGTGTATTTGTGCTCAGGAATGAGGGAAAACAATTAATTTATCTGTAGGTGTTGTTATTCAGAAGTAAGGGGCACTAATAAGCTTTCAGTCATTATTATTTGCATGTGAAAATAGAATTTGGAGGCTTCCTAGTCTCTAAGTAATGCATTTTACATTTACCTGTTTACTTCATTTTGTTTAATTTTTCTGAGTACTGTACCCCCTAAACCACAGGCTCTTTCATCAGCCTTAATGTACTTAGTTAAAAGTATGCAAAATGAACTAAAGACCAAGAAGATAATAAATGCTCATAAAATTGTCTACCAGTGTGCTATAGAATATGCTTCATTTCATGTTGTTTAATAAAAGCTACATTTTATATTTGTGAAAATGGGTGTACTATGTTCGGGTTAGAAGAGACATTTTGTGTGTTATAGGAAAACATCTGTAAATTTAGGCACAAATTTGTAAATAAGGAAAATACTTAAGCAGTTAGGTTTGTCAACATAGTCTTTGAACTTCAGTGATACTTACAGTAACTAGGCAACAATTGAATGCGTTAAGGCTGAAGAACTGTTTTTGTCATCTTAGCAAAATGTCTGATATATGCACTCAGTGATCATGCTGGCAATTGCAGACTGGAATTAATGTCTTACTGTAATTGATTGGAATTAGTGGTCAAGAACTGAATGCCTCAGCTCAAATAAAGGGTAAAAGATATTAAAGTTTCATTTAGGCTGCTTGAGAAGTGGAGTGTTTTAATATTTTTTTTTAATTGCAAGGAGTAAAAAATATGATTTAGGGAATTTGTTAAAATGTTAAATTCTTTCATCTAAAAATCGAAGCTTAATTTATTTAATCTCCTTGAGTCAATGAGGAGGCCACTGTTGCCTTTATCTGTAAATAATTTAAACTAACAAATCTATAGCTAAGTGAGGATCTTTGCATAATTCAGATTTATCATGTGTTCAAACTGCAGGCCACTTTATAGCAAAGATACACAGAATATTGAAATTTCACTACTAATTGAGTAGTTTTTAATTCAGTGAATAAAAGAAACAAGTTGCATACATTTCTATCTTGTAATTCCAGATATAGGTGTTTTACTAGACGTTCTATGAAGGTAACTGCTCAAGTTTCATGTCTTTGTGTCACCTGAAGGATATTCAAGTGCTGTATTAATTAATGAGTATATTTTATTTTAAAATTAATTACATCCAGAAAGCAAAATTCAGATGCAGAGTTTTACAAGACTGAAAAAAAAACCCCTCCAATTATCTGCGCTTCTTATACTTGCAGCTTCTGTATTGGACTATGCAATTGGGATGAGTATCTACATCAATGAACATCCACTTCTGGAGACAAATTATGTATATCTGAGAGTATCAGGTCAAATGAACAGCTTAGAGGCAAAGTATCGAAGTGCTGACCTTCAGCTGGGGAATTTTATTTCATTATGCTGTAAATCTGTTGATTACTTTCCATACTTTGCACTCTAAAATGTCTTTACTGCATCTCTCTAAAAAAGGTGCTGTGGAAAGGACACTATGAGGTAGATCAGAAAATATCAACTATAAATTGCTTACTGTTGATTGTAAGTGTAATTAGAGATATTTTTAATGGAAAATTTTAAGTGGATGAAGCTTGCAAAATGTTTGAACATTTTTAAAAGTGCCTTGTCTTGCCCACTCAGCTCAGCATGTAGAGCATGAGGACACGAACTGACAAGAGTGATTATGTTAATTGTAATCAGTCTAATGTTTTTCATTAAAACTTAATTGCCATTTAATCATGCATAAAAGGACAAAAAATGGAGTTCACTGTACAAAACTGACCTTTACTCTGGGGGTTAAATACATTTAAACTATTCATTACAAGTCAGGGATGTCAACCAACTATTTCTGGTTACAAAACAAAAATTGAACACAGAGTATCAAAAAGTTTAGGATTTGGGTTCTTTATTCCTCAGAAACAAAGTTATTGTCAGCATAAAACTTCTTGCTTAAGTTAACTATGAGAAAGAAGTTTTGTAACCTGGTTTAATTGTGTCTTATGTGTCTAAGGTAAATGGGATAAATTTCCCTCTGAAGTTGCCTTTTTCTTTTTATCAGCTATGGGTCTAGTACCACAGAATCACAGAATGGTCAGGGTTGGAAGGGACCCCAAGGATCATCTAGTTCCAGCCCCCTGCCATGGGCAGGGATACCCTTCGCTAGATAAGCTTTCTGGCAGGCCCCCTTCAGATATTGGAAGACTCAACATAGACTAAATCTCAAACCTCTGGACATCTAAGGGCAGTTGACATGGATCCACACACCCATAAATCTTTGCTCATGTCTTCCAGTCCTGTGCAGATATCTTAGATATTGTAAGGCACCATCCATGTTGAAAAAATCAGGTTTTGTCCTGAATGTTTAATCTTTGGCTATTCTAGACTTCTGAAAGTACCTGCATCTTATGCTAGTGGGCAATCCATTGCTTTTATTCAACTGAAGCTTATTTTATTGAGAACTTGTTTACATCTGATTATATAATTTGTTTGCTTAATATTTAACAAAACCAATGGAAGTGGCAGATGGTAAAAACAGCAGTGTCAGTTGCTAGACATTATCATTCCTACAGACAAGTCAGCCTTATTTTCACAATGCCTAATAGTAATTGTGCCCTCACAGTCTAGCCTTTTATTTTTAAACTCAGCTGTTGTAACTTAAGAGAACTGTATTCTTTTCTTTAACAAAATGCTGCATTCAGAGTTCCTCAGCTGGTTTCATAGATTTTGCTACTCAAGGCTTTAATACATCAAATGATTATTCACACTCTTCTTATAACAGAAAAAACATCTTTGAAAATGTCTGTTTTTAATAGTCAGATACATCTGTGATTGTTTTCTATGCCTACTTATGGTTTTATGCCATTGTTAATTTCTCTCAGCTGAAGAATTCTGCATGCATACACTTTATTTAGCAATATACCTACCTATCTCTATTTTCATGTGAACAGAAAAGTTCTCTTTTTTTTTTTGTTCTTTTGCTAACACAGAATAACTGGCAAAAAGATAATAACGTAGCAAAAGGCTTTTTTTCAATTTCTCTATAATGTTTCTATCTTATTAGAAGAACTTCAGACACTCTCTTTATGAAAACTGAGGATATGAAATGAAGGCACTTCTGTAGTTGATTTAGTCCAAATTGGCTTTTCTGTTGTTTGGTTGCTCTCCCAATATGTTTAAAATTTGCTGTGAAGTAAATCAGATATAAGCAATAATAAGTAAAGACGCCTGACTAAATCTTTATCTTAACAAGTCATCAATTATGATAATAAAGATGAGCAATTTATGCCAAGCACTTAATTAGAATTTTTTGGGGGGAAATGGTTGTGTATGATGTTGACACATGTATTGATATCTTATTCTGACAGAAGCGTAAGTGTCGCTAATTTTGTGTTTGATAGTTCCTAATGACATTGGGCTTAATCTGACAAACCTCTTAAAACAACAATGATTGCTTCTGTCCATTTTCATAATTCTATTTCATTATTTGTTTGTCTGTAGCATTCTTAGAGTGAGTGTGTCAACTTTCTTGAAAGTTAGAGTCTTGCCTAATGGTTTGAGCTGCCACATTTAAATACTGCAAGCATTTCCTCAACAGAATCTTCATTGCTAAGATTCGTCATGAAGTTCCAGTTTGATTCACAAATCATCAAGAAAAAATAGTTGGCACAAAAATAACACTTTAAAAGAATATTGCTCATATATGATTATATATTTGCCTAAGTAAATTCTGAGTTCAAAGAAAATTACATCCATTAGGACATCTTTTGTTTAATAAAAGGATACAAGGGTTCCCTTTTAATTCTGTAATCTAATAATCTCACAGGTGAGTCTCTTCCCTTGCTTTCTGTGATGCTGTAAATGTTGCATTGCAGGCTCAAAATACCAGTTTCATGTCATACATATCCTATTCATCATTTGTGGCCTGGGCAAGGCATTCTCAGCCTTATATATGGTAACATTTCTTCATTGAATTTCAGTAGAACTAACCAGAAATTAATCTTGTAAGCTTGTGAATTTTTTTGTGGGTTTTTTGTTTGTTTGTGTTTTTTTGTTTTTTGGTGGTTTTTTTTTTTACTTCAGAGTTAACAAAAAGAGGCTACATTAAGTTGTGGTTTTCTTTTCTTTACATTTTGGGATAATACAAGATGTTGCAACATGTGGTCGATGCAATTTATGTGTTCCTTAGTCTGTACATTTGTAATGGTAGGGCCAAACAGGCCCAGCACAAACCCAGACATGTCCTGATGTGTCTAGACCCTCTGCCCCCTCCTTCCTGTAGAAGTTGGGGTAACGTGGAAAAAGGGACAAAGGGACAGGGACCTAACGTGTTTGGTAAACAAGTCCCCTTTTGGGGTACGAGCACGTTTACTAGCCACTGCTTCTCCCCGATCAGGCCTATGTTTCTGCCTTTTATGGCCACAGCACGGCAGAATCCCTTTCGTTGGGTAACTGCTGGCTTCAGTTGCCTATTGGCCCAATCAAATCTCAGGCAAGATATATATATATAGGTCAATTTGTAGTCACCTCCGCCTTGCCTGCTTGACTTGCCTGCTTGGACCTGCCTTGCTGGAAGCTGCCTTGCCTCAAGTTGCCTTGCCTTGAGGTGCCTGGTCCAGAGACTGGGATAGAAGTCACGAGCCATGCTCAGTTTGCCCAGGAAAGCCAAGAACCCATCGCAGTAATCATGTCATAAACAGCATGCCATCCTGCTGACACCAGACCAGCATTGAAGACCGCGTGACATTCCTGCCGGCAACCAGCCGTGCTTGGTGCATGAGAGTGCCCCAAAAAGCCTCAATGGCTAATACACAGCAGCACCCCCTATTGGAGGTAGAACCTTTTGTAATTAATTCACTTGCCTCCTTGACTTAAGGGTTCTTGTCAAGACTCCCCCGCCTGTAGTTGAGTGCCATTTTGCACCAGGGAATTCTCTCTTCCTTTTACTCTTCCCAGTTTGCTTAAAATTGTTATATTTGCCTAAATACTGTACATAAATTCATTCAGTTTCCAGTTTCTGAAATCACTGTGTTTTTTGAAAATTGCACATGGCAATGTTGTATCACAGCATGAACATGGCCTTTTTCATAAGCATGTAAGCTATATATTATCACATGTCTATATATTAGTGTAGGGACTGAGAAGAAAAGAGGCTGATTTAAAAGTAGAGTGATGACAGAAGAACTGATGATTTTTAATGTATGGATTACTTATCCATGCATGTAATCTCTACATCCTTTAGATATGTACCCAATACCAAATGAAGCTATAGTAGACTTGTGATTTTCAAGTGGTTACAAAATTTATTGGGAATCTTGAGAACTAGAACAACTTAATATACAAGAAATGGTGATTAACAGTTAAACGACTATTAAAAGGCATTGGTCCATAATTGGTGCATACTTGACACAGTCAAAATAGGAAAAATATTGTTTGCTGAGATATTGTATTATGTAACCTTTTAAGGTGAAAATGAAGTTATTCAGAGTTTTGCTGAAAAAAAAAGTGCTAATGAGAAATTGACTTATGCTTAGAGACTTGAATTACAATTCTTTACCAGATATGCACTATAGTGATCCAATTTTTAGAGTTGTTATTGTTAGTCAAATAAGAAATAACTTCTCTGAGGTCATGATCACATTTTCCTTCCCCTCTGACCAAGTACACATTTAGTAAACTTCACTAATATGGGATGTCAGGTAAATTGTCAGAGTGATGCCTGGGGAGCGCTTACAGCACTCATTAGTAGTGACAGCCATTATTTTAATTCTTGGATAGCTGCTTGTATATTCTGGTGGAAAAAAGTCCAGCACTCTTGGAAAACCCGCCATGTCTATTACTTCCTTTAGATACAGGAACCATTCCAAGGTATGAGATGTATTATTTTTGGTATGAAAACAAGGTTAAAATATTATGAATAATGTAATGCTAAGCAAAGCTCCTATGTTTGTATTGTGTTAATTATCATAACCTGTTACAGCCACTGTTCTGAGGGCAGCTGCTAGATGCATGAAGAGTGCATGGTTCCTTAGCTGATCAATTGCATGCTGCAAAAAGCAAAACAATAACATTCCCTGTGTGCCATGAACAACATCCTCACTTTGGCACCCTATGATTGGAACATGCTGCAGAAGCCACCTCCTGGCACCTCTTATTGGGAAAATATTTTAGCCTATGTATGTGGTTAGATTTTACTGATTAAGTGGTAACGGAGTATACTAACAGCCATTCTGAGCAATAGTTACTATGGCTAGGGACTTTAGGTTAGGAATTGCTTGGGGGTTCAGGGCTGCTGGGGACTTCTGCTTCTGTTAGTTAACTAATTCTTCTGGCTAGGGCTTTGGTGTAGGGATGCTGCTAGGGTTATACTTAAGACTTTTACTTCTGTTAGCTGCTTTGTTTGTTAAGGGCTTCCAGGGCTTATGCTGTTACGGACACTCTGAGACTGTAATGCTAGGGATTCTACAATGCAGTAGTAAAGGACTTCTGGGAGGACTTCTGGGAGGACTTCTGAGATTCTCTGCTCTCTGCATTTCTGGAATCTTGTTGCTATATGGCAACAGGGTTCATGCCTTCATTTGTCATCCAATGGCCCCCAAATTGGGAGCACAACAATAACCCATGAATTCATACAGATGTTTTACAGTTTCTGTGATGTCTAAGTGACCACCTATTTTCTAGAACGTGCATAAATCCATTTTACTGATCTCAAATACTGCTTCTCATTTGATCACTTTCTATCAACCTCTCTGTCTCTTGAAAATGTACAACAGGGGACTAAAAGGAAAATACTATTCCAGTTGTACAATTTAGTAACTGCTTCAGTTTTGCAAGTGTTTAGTTGCTGTTTGTTTTACAGGTGTAGTCTTTTGGCATGGATGGAAGGTAGATGCTGTTATTAATACAGAAAACATCTACACATGGTCACAATGGTTGCATAGAGGTGGTAGTAATTGAGCTCTTTTATCTTATGATAGCATTTGGGTTGTACCACTTCAGATGAACAAGCAAAATAATTTAAATTAAATATTAATGTTTCTTGGGGTTGAAACAGAAAAAACTTCTCCCAAAAATAGAGCAGGGAGGATGGATTGTTATCGCTAGCATACATCACTTATAAGGGATAAGGAACAGTCTGTTCCCCTCTATTTAAAACAACAGAAAGGGATTACAAATAAGCAGCATTGTATGTTCTTAGTGTTTTTTTTTTTTTTTACCTGAAATTTGTAAGACTATACCAAAGCCAAAGTACTTGGCTAAATGTACAGAAAAGCATAGTAATTTCTTTTCCAGGGAATATGGGAGAATGGCACAGTCAAATATGATAAGTGACAGTAACATTAGATCATCAGCCAACAGAGTGGTAAAACCCAATTTTAACAATGACATATATGCTTTCACTATGTTACATTGTTTTTTTCTCTGACTGCTCCTCATTGGTCTGGTTATGTCTTATAGAGATCAGAGCAAAATTGCTCCTTGAAAAGACATCAGATGTAGAGCTGAGATAATTATGAATCAGTTTAAGAATGAATCAATTGTCTGATGTATGAATGTGCAGGACAATATATATAGTTCATATTAGGGAAAAAAAAGACAGTAATTTTATAGTGATGTTTTGAAATTTTCAAGGATTCTGCCTTGCAGTACTGGACATGAGCAGAAGGGTGTAGTGTAGAAGGATTTTTTTAAAATTCTTTGGTCTGGATTCAAGTTTAGACTTGGTTGAATGAAGATGATGAAAGTGGTAGTGGGACTTACAGATACATACCTGTGTCACTAGTGGTGATTCTGAGGTTTATGGCTTCTTTTGGATTTTGCTTACAGTTGTGTTAAAGTCTTTGAAATAGGCATGTCTGGGGGAGCAGCCTGGAGTGGTGGGAAACACAGTGCTGTTTTCAGTGATTTAAGGACAGCACCCTCCAGAGAACGGACCTTCTGTTGAATACCTGAGGCCCTGGTGTCTTCCAAAAATTCATAGTGAATATGGATTTGTATATCCACTTTCTGAATGATTACTTGCTTTAAGTCATCCAGTACTGATTGTTCTGTTCATTTTAACATTGCTGTTTAAAGTAATGCATTTTTTTACAAAGCAAAATCTATATCCAAACTCAGGAGATTGAACATGGATGAGATATTTGGCTTAGATTCAGTTTGCACTCTGAGTAAGTTGTTACTTACCCCTGAAATGGGCAAACTGCTCTTTGATTCAGCCAGGTGCATAAATGTAGCATTTGCATGCTACAGGATATTAAAACTATAAAACAATGTTATTTATGTTTAGATACTTACCCTATCGTGCAAAAGGCATCAAAGTGCATAAGGTGAGGAAAGGATTTCTTTTGATGCATTAAGTGGACACATACACACAAAAAGGAAGCTTGTATTTGTTCCTGAGGAAGCTCTATTTTATACTAAGGAAACTGGCAAAAAGCCAACATAATCATGATGTATTTAAGTGGGCAGATTCTCATAAAATAAAGAAACAAAATGCCTTCCAATGTTAACTGATGAGTAAATAATATTGCCACTGGTTGGAATGCTTATGTAAAGTATTGTGCTTTTCATTATGGATATTTATTAGGTGTGCCTTAAAGCTTTTACTTCATCATTCTCTTACAGCTTCTATTGCATCAACCTGTAATGATCCGGGGACACCACAGAATGGCACAAGATATGGAGACAGCAGAGAGCCTGGAGATACTACCACCTTTCAATGTGACCCTGGCTATCAACTTCAAGGGCAGGCTAAAATTACATGTGTGCAACTAAATAATCGATTCTTTTGGCAACCCGATCCTCCTACATGCCTAGGTAATTAGATAAAATGTTGGTCTCTAAGATTAATACAAATCAGACTTCAAGGCTTTAGGACAACTGATTAAGGGGAATGGAGCACCAGTAGTGATATTTTCCAACTAAATGCCTCTGTGACACCCATTCTGGAGTGACATGCTTCTTGCAGAACTGTTGTTTTGCACTTAAAGTTACTGGTAGCCTAAGTCTCAACATTCAAACTATTTTAAAATGCAATTTTCCTACTCTATTCTATTTTGTACACTTTGCACAGAATTAAATTGAAGATATTATTTTAATAAAAACAATTTCTTGTTGAAATGATCTCATTAGAATGGCTTTCTGTGTAATAATTTAGTTACATAATCTGTGATTTATTCTGAAATATTTCTGAATACTTCTATAGATTAAAGGCCTATTCTGAGGAAGCATTTTTTTGATGAAGCAGGGTGCTTGTTGGGAAAGTTAGATGCAGAGAAGGGTATTCAAGTGACAATGCTATTCAAGTAAATGACATATTTTTCCATAACATCAGAAAAGGGTAGAATCCTCTTTCTTTGAAACAAGTTTTTGTTCTTGTTTACGTAGTCCTGTATGGCATAACGGTTTCTCTGAATCTCTGGTAGGGAGGCTAATAATTACAGGGTTAGAAGTCTTGCTGAAATGTATTTTAAGGTCATCAATGTAGTTCTCTTCAGATTACAGTTAATCAACATCTGTGAAAAATTAGAATTAGTAATTTCTTTTAATATTTATGAGGGTTTTGCCTATGGAGTGGTAATTAAATTAAGACTTATTTTAATAATTCAAAACCTTGGATACAATGTATTTTAATATTACTGAAGTAAACATAATGATTTTTCTCTCTAGAAGCCAGCTTGGAGAAGATCTTTCCAAAACTGGAAATCCCCAAACATTTGCTGTCCCTTTAATTCTCTAAAGTGCTTTCAGATATCTCAAAAACTTTGGGAAGGATTCAGAATATCCACATTGTTCTAGTGGAACTGAAGCAACGCATCGCTCAGAATTGTCTTCCTGATACCCTCTGTGCAATTTATAAATAGCTGTATGAAAAAAATTATTAAACATACTGGGATTATTTGCAAAATAAAATATTTAAATTGAAAAAAAAATCTGGTGCCTAAAGTTCTGGAAGATTCATACTCTGCAAATACCAATTGCAGTCACCCCTTATTTTTTTAAAGTCTAGAAAACAAAATGTAATTAAAAGAAACCAACAACAAAACCCAACAACAAGCTAATAAACAGCAAGACACAAAAGAAAGAAGGAAATAAAGAAAGACAGAATGAGTACCTTTGGGCAGAATGTATATACTTATTGTTATTCTTCCATGTGCTCAAGGTGACTTTGGAGCAGAAAGCAGATTAAAGCAATCTTTACTGTAGATATTACAATACTGACAACCTTAAGAGCTCTGTGAAGCCCTTATATGTAATATAAAAAATTACCATGAAGTCCTTATTTCAGTATGCTGACTTACAAATGAAAAATTATTTATATTTAATAACTTCATAATGTACTATTTTAAACATTGTACAAATCCCATTCCTGATGGTTTATGGGTTTTGTGCTTTTTGTA
The DNA here is from genome assembly GCA_033816785.1 of Picus viridis. Taxonomy (NCBI): domain Eukaryota; kingdom Metazoa; phylum Chordata; class Aves; order Piciformes; family Picidae; genus Picus; species Picus viridis. The sequence continues at coordinate 24,296,851 of CM066576.1, forward strand.
TAACTTGAATCGTGGTTATCTTGGGCTGAATCAGAAGCACATGAAAGGCACATGAAAAATCTCCTGGAAATGTTACATGTGAATAAAACCCAAAAGAAAATAAAAACAAACACAAAAGCCCCACACCTTTGTTTAAAGTAATTACCAAAATACCAAAACTACAGACACAAAAATATCCCAGATACATAAATATAATAAAAGTTTAAGTAAACAAATAACTAATAGAGAGGGGAAATAAAGTTTCATTTGTTTTCGTAAATGAAACAAGGGGAGTCTCTTCATTAATGTTTTAATTTAGGTTTGGAGTATGATTTCCAAGTAAATTTTCTTGTTCACACTTTAGTTCATACTTTTGAATTTTCTTGGAGCTTTTGAATAAAATGGAACCGCAAGATGTGTTGTATGATTGTATTGGCTGTACTCCAGCCATTAGGTAGCATTCAGACCATTGGACTAGACTATAAATGGCCTGAAAAAAAATCCTTCTTTAAAATGTTTAATACAGATTCCAGTACCAACTGTTTTGCACTACAAATGTGTTGCTGCATGACTTGCTGAATTAGATGCAGCCTGAGTTGACTACTGTACTTTTTAGATAGACATCTGTGTAATTATAATCTTTGGAAGTTGGATTCCGTGCCTGTTTAATGGTAACATTCTATTTATGGTAACTAAAGAAATATATTTGAATTCTGATTTGGGTGACACCTTTACTGAGTGATTCAAACTGTTTTGTCTTACATCTGCAGTCAGAAGAAACTGTTTCCTGAATCCTGCTATTGATCTTTCCTAGTTCTTACAGTACTTTCAGTCATAAGAAATACTTCAGCTTGATAGAGGTGGGATTAAGTAACAGCAAGAATGTACAAGATTTCCTATTTAACCTCACTTTTTTTACTCCTATAGAAACAGCTTTTTGTGTTTTTCTTTTGGATATGGGCAAGGTTCATATTTTCAAAGGAAAATAGAAAAATGTTTGCTAACTGAAAGTGGGAAAGCCCTGTGTGCTTGGTTTCTTTTTGGGTTCCCCCCCCAAATTACCATTATTTTTGGTAAATGTGGCCGTCAATTTACTCCTATTTTATAGCTAATATGTACTTGTGAGTTTAGCATTTGACCATATGCCTGTTTCTTTTTACATTGTGACAGCTGCATGTGGAGGAAACCTGACAGGTCCAGCAGGAGTTATTTTATCACCTAACTATCCACAGCCTTATCCCCCTGGGAAAGAATGTGACTGGAGAATAAAAGTAAACCCTGACTTTGTCATTGCCTTGATATTCAAAAGGTACTGTTTCTGAATGAATGCCTCTGTTTGAAAGGGTTTTAAATGTCATATCAAAAAATGACATCATATATCACTTTGTAAAGCTTCTAATTACATTCTTTGGCTCAGTCCTGGAGCATACATCTAATATGTGCTACATTGTTACTTCCGAATAACATAACAGAAAAATATAGTTATATGGCACTTTTTATATTGAATATATTCCTAAGCAACAAACCTTTCTGTGATCTATGAAATAAAAATCCGCAAAAAACAGTCTTGGGTTACACAAATGCTTGATTTATGTAGTTGTATCTTATAGAAGAAACTTGAAGTATAGCAGAAACCCTGTTTGTAACTTAGTTCTTACAGGTTTCTACAAATGTAGGGTAAATACGCATTGCTTGAAGCACATAGATCAGGGGTAAAAAAAAGTTGGCCTACTTAACCAAGAGAGAAAAGTTGTCCAGATAGTGTCTCATAATTTAACCAGTTCTAATGCTCCATTTCAAGTAAGACAAAAGAAACTTCTAGTTATTCAGTATTTGGGTTTGTCTCTGGATTCTGTTTTAAGGAATACAAGTATAAGGAATGTAACAAAATTAGCCATTTGTGCTACATTCCCAGTACAAATATTTGGAAATTATGATAAATAATTGCAATCCAGAGCATGTGCCATCAGCTTTATGGCCCTCTCCTGGATGCATTCAAGAACCTCCACATCTTTCTTATGTGGGGCCCAGAATGCACATAGGACTCAAGATGAGGCCACACCAAGGCTGAGTACAAGGGTATAACCATCCCCTTTGACTGTCTGCTTATATTGTGTTTGGTGGGTCTCAGCTTAAACAGCTTGTGCAACGCAGTTTGTCCTCTTGGCTGTTGGGGCACACCGCTGATATATTAAGCCTGTCAGCCGTGTTCAAGACCAGTGTGAAGACATGCTTCTTTTCTTTGACTGTAGACAGAACCTGCATGATGGTCTGTCAGAAAGCTAAACATGTTCAAATCCATTATAAAGAGAAGTCCATTGGAAGTCAATAAATTTTCACTATGATTCACGTTGTGATGTACTTTTATTTTTGGAGAAGAAAATATGTTAGGCAGAAGATTGGAAGCCACTGTGAAAGTAGTGTTTAACTCATGAAAAACAAATGAAGACTTAATCATATTTTCTTCTATATTTTCAGTTTCAATATGGAACCCAGTTATGATTTCCTACATATTTATGAAGGGGAAGATTCCAACAGTCCTCTAATTGGCAGTTTTCAAGGCTCACAGGCTCCTGAAAGAATAGAAAGCAGTGGTAACAGTTTGTTTCTGGCTTTTCGCAGCGATGCTTCTGTTGGAATGTCAGGATTTGCAATTGACTATAAAGGTACTGTTTTCACCATAATCTTTGCAAACATAAAAGGAAAGAAATGTTATTTAGTATTTATTGAGATTTAAATCTGTTTTCTTCTAGATGTATTCATGGAGAACTGCCAAATAACTCTTTGCATTGATGTAGGTTTTAAAAAGACTTTCTGTAAATGTGTGGAGGAATACAGAAATCCTCTGTCAAGAAATCTCTTTCACATTACTTATGCATATTTTCATCTTCCAGAGAAAGAAAAAGTAGAGATAAAAGATTCACGCTAAAAGCAGCATTTGGAAAATTCTTGTAGAATAATGGAATTGTCTAACCCAATTAGAATACATGACTGCTGCTGCTTCTTTGTTACATACCAATGCATTTTTCTTTCCACTTTGTTATTGAATCTAGTTATGCATTTTTAAACAACTGCTGCATGTCAGTGTTTGTCTTTTTTGTTGTTGTTGTTGTGGTGATGCCCATTACTGGCCAGAAAATGGGTTACATTGCCTATTAAGGACATACACTCTCTTCAAATGCCAGTTTCTTACCTGGCTGCAGATCCTATCCCTGGCTTGATTGTCTCCTGGCATTTATCACACTGTTTGCCATCAACAGAGTCCAGTGAAATGAGGTTCAACAAGGCCAAATTGCAAGTCCTGGACTTAGGTCACAACATCCGCATGCAATGCTACAGTTTTGGGGCAGAGTGGCTGAATAGCTGCCTGGCAGAAAAGGAAGTAGGGATGTTGGTCAACAGCAGCTGAATATGAGCCCAGCAGCATGCCCAGATGGCCAAGAAGGCTAACAGCATCCTTGCCTGTATCAGAAAGAGGGTGAAAAGAAGGACTAGGGGAGGGATTGTGCCCTGTGCACTGGGGAGACAATCTCAAATACTATGTTCACTTTTGGGCCCTTTATTGAGGTGATGTAATGTGTCCAAAGAAGAGCAATTAAACTAAGGAAGGATCTACAGTACAAGTCGTATGAAGAGTTGCTAAGGGAACTGGGATTTTTTGGTCTGGAGAAAAGGAGGTTGAGAAGAGACCTCATTGCTCTCTACAATCTGAAAGGTGTTTATAGTGAGGTAGAAAAAGGTCTCTTCTCCAAAGTAGCAAGTATTAGGAAAAGAAACTACCTCAAGTGGCACCAGAGAAAGTTTAGATTGAATATTAGTTAAAAAGAGATATAATTTGCTTGGCCATATAACCAATCAAATGCAAACATCTATGATCTTGATTAAGCATACAGAAAGAAAAAAATATTTTAACAGCTTTTGAAAAATGCTGACTGAGAAAAAAAAATCCAAAAAACCAAACCCCAAAACATAGATAATTGCTCAGTTTTGTTTAATTTCTGTAATTCAAGAGTATATACATTTACTTTAGTTCATTTTAACAGAAAAGCCACGGGAAGCTTGTTTTGATCCTGGAAACATCATGAATGGGACAAGAATTGGAACAGACTTTAAGCTTGGTTCAACTATTACTTACCAGTGTGATTCTGGATATAAGATTATCGATCCTTCAACTATAACATGTGTAATTGGTACAGATGGAAAGCCAGCATGGGACCGAGCATTGCCATCTTGTAATGGTATGTACTGTTTTCTTACCATTTCCCTTGTCACTCAGTGAATTTAGAGTTTTTTCATGCCTTAAGCTATGTCTACTGCATCTACTTGTATACCTTGTATATATATTAAAAAAAAAAATTTATGAAAAGATGGAAAAATATTAAAAAAAAACTATAACAATATGATATTTGGACTGTCTCTTAGTCAATGATATTTTGCTTCAATTATTAAAAAAAATTAAATTCTTCAATCAACATACATTGGAAAATCTGTCTAGATACGGTGCTCAAGTGTGTGGTGTAGCAGTGGCCCTGCTAGAGTTAGATAATGGTTGGACTTGAAGATCATAAAGCTGTTTTCCAGCCATAACGACTCTCTCTGTGTTTATAATCTTCCACTTTTAATGCCCAGAAATATCTAGAACGGACAGAGCTCCTAAAAGAGTACCTGTATAGTAACAGAATTGACATCAATATCTTATGTGGAGTTCATTTTGAGGATCATCCAGGAGCATATTTGTAAACATAAATAATGTAGTACTTTATTGGCAATACCATATGTAACTTGTTTTTTAATTTGTTAAAATTATTCTATATTCATGTGACAAAAATGCTGAAGCAAGGGATAGAGGCTAAATTAGCTATAGCTCTGAGATGTGATTTTAATTTTCTGCTTCAATAATTATAATTCTTATTCCAGTGTGCAAATTAATGCAGTATTGAGATGCTTGTAATGTCTATTCTAAAAAGCACTGAATATCTAAAGAAACAGAAAGTAGACTACTGACTGAAAGACTATCTATCTCAATATAGTTAAACAGCGATACACATGAAAACATGTGGCATTCTGTTCAGAATGCTGTTAGCATATCTGTGTATTCCTCTGAGACCCAAGATGATTAGGAAGGATGTTGACTTGCTGGAACATGTCCAGAGAAGGGCAACGAAGTTGGTGAGGGGTTTGGAATACAAGCCCTATGAGGAAAGGCTGAGGGAGCTGGGGTTGCTTAGCCTGGAAAAGAGGAGACTGAGGGGTGACATTATTGCTCTCTACAACTACCTGAAAGGAGGTTGTAGCCAGGCAGAGGTTGGTCTCTTCTCCCAGGCAGCCAGCACCAGAACAAGAGGACACAGTCTCAGGCTGCGCCAGGGCAGGTTTAGACTGGATGTTAGAAAGAAGTTCTATACAAAGAGAGTGATTGCCCATTGGAATCGGCTGCCCGTGGAGGTGGTGGAGTCACCTTCATTGGAGGTGTTCAGGAGGAGACTTGATGGGGTGCTTGGTGCCATGGTTTAGTTGTTTAGGTGGGTTGGATTGGTTGATGGGTTGATGATCTTGAAGGTCTCTTCCAACCTGGTGTATTGTATTGTATTGTATTGTATTGTATTGTATTGTATTGTATGGCTGTGTTGTGTCATTTATCTATACAGTACCATGTTTTGGTTTTTTTCTGATTTTTTTTTTAACATATATAGAAATATATTCCATGAAAAAAACCCAAACAAACCAAACCAACACATGGAAAATACCCAACAAACAAACAAAAAAACCCCCAAACTAAAAACATATGAAAACCTACTAACAAACAAATTGAAACAACAAATTTGATCAAATTTGGCATTTAGTTTCTTTCAACTAAATAATTTATGCTTCTGGCCTTGTATGAGCAGTCAAGTAAAACTCACATGTGTTCTAATTTTTAAAGAATTGTGATAAAAATTGCGTCCCGAGAAAGATGTATTAGTTTTGTCATTACAGGAAAACCAAACAAAAGAAAAATCACTACATAGTCACTTTGTAATACTTTTGTTTCCATTTTCAGACTGAACTAATATAAACAATTGTAATTAATAGAACATGTTTCTTTCTGGTTTGTTTCCAGCACCATGTGGCGGGCAGTATACTGGAACAGAGGGAGTGGTTTTATCACCAAGTTATCCTCATAATTACACTGCTGGACAGACTTGCCATTATTCAATAACTGTACCTAAAGAGTTTGGTAAGAAATTATTATACTGATTTATCAATCCTTAATCATTGTTGTACTATTTAGATGTCCTTTATGTGTGATGGTGAGCTTAGCTTTTCAATATATTGCTAATTGCTTATAAGGAAAAAAACTTATTCTTGACATAGAAATTGGTTCTAGGGGGCTGGCCTTTTACTTTTCCCTAAAGGAATCAGTAGACTTCATCTAAGCCATTTGTGTCTGCTGTCCAAGTATATTCTGAACACTTTCACAAATTACGTCGTTCATCATCATACAAAACTCTGTCATTCAAGCTCTCTGCAAATTAAAATAAGCTGTCAAAGGATAAGCACCAAGTGTTCTCTTATATTTTAACTTTTCTGCATTTATGTTTTTAAAAGGACGAATAAGATCACGTGTAACTGAGTATTTCAATGTGTCAGAGTACTTTTGTGCAGTTGTATTTAGGGCACAGTTTTCTGCAAAGCAGTTTTCTCAAAGTCCAGATAAATAGCAAAAAGACACATTTTACTGCTTACCAACCAAATGACTGAACACAAAGCACCCTAGTATGATTGTATTTTCTGTATATTACAAAACTTGTAAGGAGAGAAGCAGTTAGAGATTCTTTCCTACAAACAAAAGTTTGGTTTAATAGGATGTAATTATAGGGTTTTTTCCTATTATATAGAATGCAAGAACTACTGAGATGTTTTGTATAATTAAATTATTTGTTAGTACACTTTACTTAGAGCTGAAGTGTGAAAGAAGTCTAGGAATATGTCAAAACTGGTTGCACATTGATATTTTTAATATTTGACTGGTTGCTATAACCTTTCTGGAAAACAGAAATACAAAGTTACAAATTATGGTAAAATCAATTTTAAAACATTTTCCCCAGGTTAATGCTGAATAAGCAACTAATCATCTGTGACAATAAATGCTCCTTATTAGTTGCTAATGTTCAGAATTAAATTTTATTTTAAAACTTTCCTTTTTAGATATTCCATTTTCTTATTCTCATAGGTACATATGCAGTCAGGAATAAGACTTTGTTGACTTGAGAGCATACTTTCTGGGGAAAGAGTAACTTACATTTTAAACTAAAAATTAAGGAAATAATAAAAAGCACATCAGATTGTTACTATTTATATTTGATGCATCTGTTTTATCATAGTAGACAATAAATTAACTTGGAAACGATTCTCGCAGTAAGCCACTGCTAAGACAAGCAAAAATTTATCATTAAATATTTTTAAAGACTAGGTTCATGTTTTATCTTCTCTCTTTTTAATTTTTCTTTTTTCTTTATTAAAAATGTAGTTGTATTTGGACAATTTGCCTATTTTCAGACAGCTTTGAACGATGTGGCAGAATTATTTGATGGAGAAAACTCTCAGGCTAGACTTCTTAGTTCATTGTCTGGATCCCACTCAGGTAAGTAACAAAGTATGCAGTTCTTATGCAGCTTGTTATGGAAAAAATAAATCACAAGAAGGTTACGAATTTCATTTGGAAATATAGTAATAAAGTCACTGGAACAGGATACCAAAGGAAATGCAAGCCCCTTCAAATCTTTAAATCAAGACATTCTTCTGGAACATATGGTTTAGGCAAGAGCCAGTCACTGGTATGAGTGCAGAAATAATTGAATGAAATTCTCCGATCTTTATGTAAGAGGGCAAATTAGATGATATAATTATCTTCTCTACCCCTAAACTCTCTGAATTACACATCTACATTTTCTGAATGTCTAATTTAAACACAAATTACTTGTATTCACAAAATGCAATTATCTGTATACAAACATGCAGTTAGACTAAAAGAAAGCCATCTGTTGCATTCAGGTAAGTATTGCAAAATGTTGACCCTTTGAAATAGTAATTAAACTTACATGGAATTCAGCATTGCCAGAATTTGCAATGTATGCATACGTAATGACTATTTTCATATCAAGGGGATGATGCATGAATGTATTTCTCCAGTTATTAATGTGTTTTGTCATGTGCTGCTGGTATTTCAGACAGTTTGTATGTGAGTTTAAGATTTTTATGATGCAGGCTTCTTGGCTGTCACTTGACATAATTGTAGAAATACTTGATATTAAGAGAATGTAACATAACTATTCAATTTGCAGAAAAATTCAGCTGATCATTTTGCTCTGGTGAATCCTAGCTTTTTGTTATTGTGGTTGTCAAAATAGGAATTTATAAGCTAAATTTAAAATTTGTTTAAATACTGTCAAGATTTCAGCAACATAACAAAGCATTTGCTTTCCAATGCTTACATTTAAGTGACAACTCATCTAAGCACCCAATTTTGCTACATAAAACATAAAAAAGTTGACACTAATGCCTATTTTCGCAGCAGGCATTTGAAAATAATTCAAGGGAATTTAAACTTGTGATTTTTATGTTGCTTCTGATGTATCTGATTTACATTGATAGGATTCTGTTACAAGGAATTGCTAGTTACAGTAACAAAAAAAAATATGCAGCAAAAGAAAAAGGTTTTTTTCTCACTAATCTGAATTATTTTAAATTAGTGCTCTATCATTAATTTCAGTGGAATTTCCTAAAATATGATTTGGTATAATCCAGTAAGAATAAACACAGTTATCATATAGAGTGGCATCCTTTCAGTGTAAAAGTACTCTAATTTTTTCTGTAGAGATTCATTACTGAACTTGTATCATTACCATAGATATATATCTCAGGAAAGGAAAAATGTATTTTAAACATATTTTTTAATCCTCAAGTCCATAAGTTAAAAAAATTAAGGCTATTTGAAAGTTAAAAATTGAATACAGTTCATGTGTGTGGTGGAGTAGGAAGATTCCCCCACACACACAAAAGAATTCCACAGCTAACTCGGCCGGAGAAGCAGATGAAAGCTGTATTTTACAAGCAGATATGGAATGCAATGAATATGTACAAAAACATACAATATTTACAATATATATAGAAATATACAGCAATGTATGTAATACAGGAAACCTTTCCCCAACCCCCCTGCGGCCAGGGGGGTTTCGGCCTGTCCCTCCCTTCTCCCTCCCTACCTCCCCTTTTTCCCAAAAGGGTTAGAGAGAGAGAGAAAAGGAAGGTAATTAAAAGGGTGAAAACTTTGTTAAAGCTCAAAGTGAATGCAAAAGTTAGTTTTTTCTTATCTGGTTAGCAAGAATCGTTCCTGCGTAGCAAGCTGTTGCTTCAGAGAGAAAAGCAGGCCAGCTCACAGTACAGGGGGAAGAAGAAGTCTGACTGCCCCCCCCTGACTGAAAGACTAAGCTAGAACTTACAGCCGGGTTCCACCAATGAAATTGGATTAGCATATCTCTTGTTTTCATTTATATACCAAAATATTCAGCCAGAGTGTTCAGAAAGTGTCCTTCTCTTAAAGGCACAGCCTAAACTGGTCACAATGTGTGACCATATATTTTATTGAAGCGGCTACATAAAATGAACTGTGTGTCTGTTCTTAGTTTTTAAATGATAAATTTCACATGACAATACTTTGGGCATTTTTCAAATGCTTGTAATTGTTTAATGTGTTTTGCAAGACAAGGTATAACTTTTAAGTCACAGAAAAATAGTTAACCAATTTTTTTTCTAATGATTTTGATCCTAGAGGGCACTGGGCTTCCACAGGCAAGACTATCAGAGTTCTAGTTCCATCAGCTGTACCAAATAGCAGAACGTTTATGCTGTTTAATCATGAAGTCTTTATTCCGACAAACTTTCAAACTTCCAATAGAAATTTTTTTTTATATACTATTACTTATAGTTTCTTTATAGAATAAAAATATAAACCTAAGTATTTTAACAGTGAATTTGATTATGTAGAGAAGAGTTGTAACTGTTATTTCTGTTTTGCATATAAAATTTATTTTCTGTTTTCATTTGTAGGAGAGACGTTGCCTTTGGCTACATCTAATCAAATTCTTCTACGATTCAGTGCTAAGAGTGGGGCATCAGCCAGGGGTTCCACTTTGTCTACCAAGGTAAACACATCTGCTTTTGGTGGAAGATGCCATTGCCAGTTTCATGAAGTGTATTATTTAAATTTCTTCCTCAATCTTAAAGTATTTCTTTAAATATGGGTGTAGTTGTAACCTCTTCCCACCCATCAGGTATCTGGCTTCATAATGGCAGCTGTCTCTGGTGAATCCTATCTGGCTCCACAGACTTGAATAAATCCATCCTCTCTCAGTATGCTGCAGTCTGTTGCTCCCTTACTACTGAGTGTTCATGTACTCGTCAGCTTTCAGAAATACATGGTGAGGACTGTGAAGTCCATGCAAGAAAGGCATTCAATAATTAAAATTGTTTTGCATAATTTGTATAGGCAATATAACATTGAAACAATATAGTTGTACTTCAGCTTGACTTTACCATGTACAATTCCAGACTTAGCTTGATTGAAGGTAGTGTGTTCCTCAGTGTGATACTATAAAGAGAGGGTAAAAGTGTAAAAGACACTTTTCATCTTATTTCTTGAACTTCTGTAGCTCAGTTTAATGTTTTGGGGAGTTTGCTTAGTTGTATTAGTGTTGCTCAGTACTCCTAGTTGAAGTTTCAAGTGTTTTTGTTCAAAATGCTATGAATTCTCTCTTCCTGAAGAGCTTGGAGAGAAAATTGGTATGGCAGAGACAATGAGGCAGTTTCAGTATTGCAGAGTTGGTGGCAGATGTAAGACTTGCAGGTATCTTCCTGACAACTGAATGTCAGAAGGTATTATGTACATGTCTGCACACTGCAGTTGAAATGCAGGAATGAGACAGCATGCCCAAGTCTGTTAGCATGCTGCTAGGCAGCTTAGTACACTAAACTGATCCATGTGTCTTGGAGAATGCAGTCTGGTGACACCAGGAGCATTGCTTACAGGTTTATTACTTACAGGCAATAAATGCAGTCCCAAATGGACTTCTAGGCAGTTAGTTCACTAGATGTATTGTATACACGCTTATTTAGACAGTCTTTGAATTCTGTGGTTTATTGTATACTAGCTTTTAAGGTTTACTAAAATGAAGTGTAAAAGTAGTTTTAGATAGTTTAATATCAAATATTAATTTTTGTTAATAATTTTTATTTCTTACATTAGAGCATAGTCATAGTTTGGTACAGCAAATTAATGGAAAGAACCATTTCAGCTTGAGTATTTCCATAGTTGTAAGGACCCTGTTAGAACTGTTTGAATCTTCTGAATGCTATTCATAAAGCTTCTTACTTTTGTATGTATCAAAAGATATCACCATGACTGCACACTCTGCTTTGGATATAGCTCAAGATATCAGTACCTGCTCTTCTTACATATCAAAAGCATCACTTACATTTAAATTAATCATAAAAAGAGGCAATATAAAATTCTGGAATGAGAGAACAGTTTTTGGCATTTGAGTTCTTATCAGCCGTTTGCATATGAATGGCACCTTTCTGTCCTATTTTATTTGGTTTTCATATGACTAGAGTGTTTAATTATTATTATTATTTTTGGCTATTAAAGAATTTATAGTGGCACAAGAACTCAATTATATTAATTGTATATGTGTGTATATATATATACACACACATACAGAGACACACACACATATTGCTGAGCCTCCAGGTGAGCATCATTTCAGCCAGTTATTTGAACAACATTTAGTTTTTCAGTAACTGTAAGAAATAGATTTTAACAAATGAGAAGTGTTCTCTACAGTAGCAGAAACTTGATTTATCTGAGGAGAATCATGAAGCTAATTAATATACAGTTTAAAAAATATATTTTTAATACCTCTTAAGAGCACACATATGTATACATAAATTGATTAATGAGTCAGTGGTATTTAATAAGCTCTATCACTTTGAGATTTTTCGTTTCTTTTGAAGTATGTGATGATGTTTTCCACAACCACATACTTGGTAGCCTTTTAAATATTCCAGAGACTGACATCCACCCTCACACTGAACACAGTAATCTGGTCTGCAAAGTCAGTCATTTTATTTATTGCCCTCTATTCCAGATTGACCTTCTTCCCTGTTTGCTTTTCCACTGGGATGATTTAAATTTTGTTTCACAGCAATATGAAACATTTAGTAGAAGATGAAGGATAATTATTATTGAAAATGGAATGTCTCTGTGATACAGCTTAAGATGTCTAGGTTGCCAACAAAAGCTAAAAGGAAGGCTAGAGGGGAAAGACATTATTGCTTAGGTTATTTCATGTCCTTTTTTTGAGCAAGCAATAGATAAGTTTTGTAGCTTTTGATTCAGATTTAATGGTTTTTGCAGTGCTACTTTCTCAAAAACTTGGGCTTAGCTGCATATGTCATCTGTACCCTCTTTTATTTTTCTCTGATGATCACAGTTCTTTATGTTTCATACATGAGGAAAAGGGTATCTGTAGTATCAGACTGAATGAATATCCAATCTTTCAGTATATTAGAGTCAGGTATTTTGAAATATGCAAGGAGCAGTTGCATTTAAGAAAATAGGGAATTATATTGTTTTCAAGTTGGTCTTGTTTTCCTGCAATGACATTACCTAAGAAACAACAGAATATATTTTCATATAGCTGAGTTCTTTTCCTAAAAAGTACAGTAATGACCTTTCTACCACTCAAAATTGTACACATTTTTAATGCTTGTCTTCCTTTACTTGCTTTACCATAGAAATTAATGTATTAGTTTATGAGGTCTGATGAGATTTTGAAGAGGACTATTGAGAAAGTTAGCATACTATGAAAACACTGTGGAAGACAAAGTGGAGCAACAATAAGAGAGTAATGTGACTGTAGCAATTAAGTTGATCTGAAACAAGAATAAAATACACAGGCACACACTTTCTGCTGAGTGCAATTAGCACAGCTAAGACTGTTAGTGTTATTTTCTGTATGTGGTATCATGACACATTATGTCCTGGTTTACAACAAGCTTCCTGGGGAGATGGTCAATGCCCCAGGCCTGACAGTGTTTAAAAGAGGTTTGGACAATGCCCTTGATACCATGCTTTAACTTGGTTAGTCCTGAACTGGTCAGGATGTTGGACTAGATGATCCTTGTAGGTCCCTTCCGACTGAAATAATCTGTTGGTGTAGAAGTGCCATGTCATTTTTTAGAGGAGAACACCTATTTTCCTAATTTTACTAGATGTTTGAAACTGTTCTGCATTTCACAATGGGTTCCTTAAATTTAAATTCCATTTTAAGTAGTATGGAAATACCTCACTTTGGTGTCATGTCTGATTGCATTATCTTAAGACAGTTATTAAACCAGAAAAAAACACCTGAAAACCCAAACCATGAAAAAATGGTGCCTGTTATAATGAGTGGCATGGTTTATTTCTGCATCTTTAGTATTTCTTAACTCAATGTAACCATTAATAGAGTATTAGTGAAACCTGTGGGAAAAAAATGAGCAAAACATCAGTTTTAACATGAGATTCAGTACTTCCTGATGACAGTAGAATAATCTGACACAACTTCATGGTTGTTTGTGGCTGCAATGGCTGTTTTGCATACTGGCTGTTGTCGATAAAATGGTGGCTTTCAGTCTGTAGGAAAGCACATAGCAGCACTTCTGCTGCATAAACTAATTTAAGAGTGTTAGTAAACTGTCTCTACATTTGCTATAATGGCAGAGATAGCTTGCTTATAGGATAATACTTTCATGAGGCATTATTGTAGTGAAACCAGATGATTTGACATCTTTTGAGAGGTGTGGGAAATGCCAGTTACACAGAAAAATCTGTTTGCATTACAAATGCATGCATGCAAATGTCCAACTGTGATTACTGACAGTTATAGGGTATTTTTTAATCTGGTGCTCAAAAAGGGTCCTTTACTTTGGTACAGCTGTTTTAAGGCTTCTCCAGTTGTGGACTCCAGGTGAGGAGAATCTGAGCAAGGATTTTCTTCTGAGATTTTCTTCTGAAACTTCTTCCATTGTGAGGGAGTGGGTGAAAAAAATAAATTAAAAGGCACTATTCCCATAAAAGACTGAGCAAGAGTTTCTTCCATACTCTGAATGGGAATTCTTCAGTGATGCTGAAATTCTTAGGTCATATAGTTTCTTAGGAAGACAAGAAAGGTATAGACACATGTAAAGTAAAAATTATAACTAGCAGGGGACTTTAGTGATGACCTTTGTAAGAGGAGGTCATGAACTGTCACATGCCTCTCACAAATAATTTCCTCTGAAGCTGGTATAAAGAACCTTTCTCATGCCAGAACTTCCACCAGTTGGAAGAGCATGTAGCTCCTGTTCTCAAATATATTTGAGAGATTGACAACAGCTTTGGACCAGTGAAGCTTCTGAGGATGTGCTGCTGTAAATCCTGCTGAGGGACTGTTGGATACATACTCTTGGAAAGAGGCCGTCTGTGACAAAGGGATCGCATTTCTCAAGGCGTGGTGGCTCACAGATCCTCTCATAACTAAGGACATACTTCCAAAATTGATTGCTTTTCAGGATGCCATGGTGTTCACATGACTGTGCAGCCTGAAACCACAACTGAGCTAATAGCCATGAAAGCATTAGGCCAATTAAGCCCTGTTCTACAGGAAATCATGAGCATTTCCAGTGGTCAGTTTACATTTTAGGTGATGTCATTTGGATTCATGGCTGCTTCTTTATTTTTTCCCCTTTTTTTCCTTTTCTTTTGTTCCTTCTTTCTCTCTTTATGCAGCTGTTCCACGCACAAGTGATACACAATGTAGCTCAGTTCCAGAGCCTAGGTATGGAAGGAGAATCGGGTCTGAGTTTTCAGCAGGCTCTGTTGTTCGATTTGAGTGTAGTCCTGGATATCTGCTACAAGGCTCAAAAGCTATCCGGTGTCAGTCTGTTCCTAATGCCTTAGCTCAGTGGAATGACACAGTACCAAGCTGTGTAGGTAAGCAATTATGTTTAAGTCATCTGTCACGTATGTCTGAATCAGAATTTAAGAACTGTTTCAGAAAACAGTATTTAACACATATGTTCACCCTCCTCCAGTTAATATCAACCATGCTCAATTTAAAAAAGCAGTTTTTCATATAAAAAATAATTGAGTACTGGCTGTCTGGTAGGCGAGTATAGTATTTCATATAACGATCTAGATTATATGAACAAGTTTGATGCAGTTTTCTTGACCATTCATTATTTTCATGACTCATCTACAGCTTGAAATACAAAATGGAATTGAATTATCTAGGAATGCCTTTACCAGTTTTATGTCTTTTTTCTTTCCAAGTAGAATCACAGTGTACAGCAACTGGCACTGTTAAGTATAGCTAATTTTCTTCTGTCTCTCAATATACTTGCAGTGGGATAATCTTCAACACATCAAATGCAGGGTTTTAAAAAATGTTTTCTTCTCTCCCTCTTTGAGTTTGTTTTCAAAAGTCAGTGCTTACTCTATAATTAATTAGAGTCCTCTAAAAATAAATATGTGTCCTACTTTGTGTACTCTGCTTTCTGTTTAGTTCAGTTCTGTTTTCTTGAACCTTAAAGAAGCAATTGTGTATACATTAAAAATGCTTAATGTATACCAGCTAGACCAATACTGCAACCAATACAATTACCAGCTAGATCCAATACTGGAAATATCTTAGGCTGTGGGTAAGTTCTCATGATCTCAATTAATCATGATTGTGTTTAATGTAACATCTTTACAGTTTGTTGTTGCTGTCAGGTAAAACATGATTAGGTTGTGTTGCCAGCCTTTTCTGGGCTTCGCACACTAAACTGAAGTTCACTTCAGAATTGTTTATTCATTCAAGATGTATCTTATGGTTGATACTGATCATGTATTTTAGATAACACTTTCTGACCATTGCTTCACATCTATGTGTTTATGCTACAAAAGAGAATGAATATAATTAGCTGAGTAAAATTGTTGCTACTTTTGTGTTCTCTGAAATCATTAAGTTTTGTAATAATTCATAATAATGTTTTCTTTCAGTGCCATGCAGTGGGAATTTTACTGAGCGGAGAGGTACTATTCTTTCACCAGGTTACCCTGAACCTTATGGTAACAGTTTGAATTGTGTGTGGAAAATCATAGTGACTGAGGGATCAGGTATTCAGGCAAGTCTATATTCTGTCAAGCATGGGACTCAGTAGTTCACTTTAAAAAGTAATTGTTTATTTTTCTACAAGTGTTGTAAAATAGCAAACAGTAAGATTTGGGTACTTGAAGTACCAGTCCCTTCTATTTGCTAGGGTACCACTGAGGCACTTCAGAGGTCTGCAAGTGTATTGATTATCTGATCATTTACACCTGGAATATTTTTTTATAATCAATCAGTGTATGTGTAAAATCCTTTATACTTACCTACTATCATATCTTCTAGAAGTTAAGACAACTTAAAAAGTAAATGTTAATGTTTTATTTACATTTTTTTTCATTTGGGTATTTTTTTGTTTTATCTGCATATTTATGTTCTTTTATGGGCCATGTTGTTTTTTTTTCCTAGAACATTTGAAAATATATACAGCTAGTTGGTTTAAAAAGTTCTGTGGTGGTGTTTTACAGATCCAGGTCATCAGCTTTGCCACTGAACATAATTGGGATTCTCTTGAAATATATGATGGTGGAGATATGACAGCACCACGTCTCGGGAGCTTTTCAGGTCAGTTTATATCATGATTGAAATGTACAATATGTGTTTGATTGAATATGACTGAAACAAACAACATATTTAGATCTGTGAGAGAACATAATTCTTTTCTTACGCATACAGACATGGGCTATGTATGTATTGCATTGTTTGTGATACCATTATGAAATGTTCTCATTTTGGGGAGGAGATTTTGGGTGCTGTAAATGTGTCAGTATTCAAATTCAAAGTGAATTTTTTTCAGAAGAAAGTATGGTACTAACATATTTAGTTTAATTAGTGGGATTTATGTGATACTTAAAAAAATAAGAAAAATTCTGTCCTTTATGTTATCTACCTCCTCCATTAGAAGATACAGTGATATAAACTGGTACTGGCATGTAAGGAGCTTCCTTTGATAGCAGTAGTTTAGTTTATCCTTGTTAGCCTCCATTTCCCAGGAAAAGGATGAAGCATCCAGTGTTCATCAGACCTCACAGAGCAAAGCAAATGACTACAATGCCATAACTGTCAACATCCCTCCCTTCTTCTTTTGTCCCTCAGTTTTATATGCTAAACATGACATCATCATGGTATGGTCAGTTGGTTTCAACTGTCCCAGCCGTGCCTCCCAACTTTTCATGTACTCCCTGCCTACTTACAGGTGGGGTATTGTGAGAAACAGAAAATGTCTTGACAGTGTGTAAGCACAGTGATCTCCAAAACATCCCTGTGTTATCAACACTCTTTTGGTCATGAATTCAAACCACAGCACCATGACAGGTATAATAACAAAATTTAACTCTATCCCAGCCAGACCTAGTGAAAAAAGCTATCACTTTTTATGTTAAATACTAGTAACTAATGCTGTGAGATAAACTGCCAATAAAGAAGAAAGAAATTATGAAATACAATCAGCTTTTGACAAGTGAACAATGTAGCAAATATATTGGACCTGTTGGATAAAGAAGTGATTAAATGATCCATTTAACAATATTCCTTTTAACAATACTCAAGATTTTAAACATTTTCTTATTCTTTTCTAAAACTAAATCATCTTACATTAGTTTAAAAACTTCCTAATTTCCAGAGAAACTGGAAGCAGACTGGTTTTTGTATTAGAAATATTTCCTTGTAGATCAAGTAGCACATCTTTATTGTGGATTTATCTCTTTTATATAATGACTGTCAGGCTTAAAATGAAGAATTATCTTGTCTATGGAAAGGTCTGATGAAGAATATTTGAACATGTCACACAATCCACTGTTTTGAAAACTGAACCAGTAATGTGACATTGAATTCTAGGCATGCTTTGCTAAGTGGTAAAATTCAGAAAGTATAATTTCATCCTACTAAATCCTGTACAACAGCATTGTTTTCTGATTCACCTTCTTGAAATTCATCTGCCTTCTAAATATGCATTTGAGATGCACAGACATATAACTAATTACTAAGAACTTACTAAACTATGCTGCTAAACTGTGTCACAGTTGATTTGGAAAGGTGAATTCACTAGATCCTGTTTCTTATAGAATGCTTTACAGAGATAGAGAGCAATACCATTTTCTTGTGGCAGGGCACAGTGCAGGCTGGCAGCTCCCTGGATACGGGCTGGTGGGAGTGATAGGGGTTCCCTGAGGTGCTAGAGTGAGCCATGGTAGTTAGGCCCTTCCCGTCACCCCCATCATGAGCAGAACACCAGAGCTTCTTCAGTCCCGAGCACTGGGGATTTCTCTGGGGTCTGGAGCACTCTGAATTTGGGTGGGGATGTGGGCTTGTGGGTGAGCACATCTCAGCTCTGATGATGTCCTAGCAGGGCACAGCTGTGGGGGCCTGGAGACTGGTCCTGCTGCAGCATCACTGTGGCAGGAGCTGATGACTTCAGGGGTTGAAAAGGGTCCTGGGACATGGGCAGTGTGAAGGAGCACTGTCTAGGGCCAAAAAGGGCTCTATGCTAGAACAATCTGGGTTCTTGCACATTATCTGGTCCTTTTCAGATTAATGCTATGGGTCATCTTTTGTCAGTGAATGGCAGAAATAACAGGGCATTTTTCCTTTTGTATGTGCTGTAGTAATGCTTGTGATCTGAGGATGCTATTTCAGAGGAAAGTGAGATGGACTATGTAAACATAGCTATATCAAAAATCCTGAGACCGTGTCTTAACAGACATGAAAGATACCCTGTGCTGCTGTCTTCCCAGTGACAGCACACATGGATTTTTGTAGAGCCATCTTTGAAAGAAGCTGCTCTGGATATGACTGATGTGTTGAATGTCAAGAGAGATTCTCTTTAAGTGTGCTCTTGTGGTATGTGACAGAATAGTGAATCTTGACAGTGGATGCCTTTTTGTGGGCAAACTGATTCTTCCAAAGACCAAGTTTTGCAGCTAACACTAGACATAGTGGATAGGCATTCTGAGTAAATGGAAAACTGCAAACTATTTTTGCTTCCAATATTACTGGTCCATCAAAGTAGTGCTTGTGGCTTCAGCTTGTGAGGAAATGAAAATAACATTGCCTTTAAAAGACATCCATCGAAATAATTTTTTCCCTCTTTACAACAGTTGCTGTACCATTTACAGAATATATGTAAGTATAGCAGATTTTTGTTAGTGAATGAAGCTTAGTTGCATTACCAAATGCTTGACTGAAACTGGATAATAAATGAGAGACAGAGTTAATTCTTTTCAAGTTATTACTGATCAGGTTTATGTGAGTAGACATATTTCCAGGTTACTTAATAAAGTTTTACTTTGAATATTTTAATAAAATTAAAGGACTGTTTGCATAGATCAACTCTTAATTTTTAATACAGAAAAAAAGAAAAAGAAAAAAAAACAACCACCTACCAAAAAAAAATAATAATCAAACCATGGCTGGAACTGATGTGTTGTTTTTCTTTTCTCCTGAAGAGGAAATTTATTTCATTTTTCATTTAGAAAATTTATTTCAATCCTCTGCTTTTTAGTAGCCATCCTGCTTTCCAAAAGGAATTGAATTTATTCCAAAACTACGATGTTAAAGAAAACCAGAGTTTCATTAAATGGTAATTGGGTTATGCACATGTTAAGTTTATCAAGTGTCTGATCTTCCGTGCTTGCCCTTACAGCTCTAGTCTCATGTTTTCCGCTTCTTCAATCCAATATGAGCATCTTCCTTCCAAGAATATTTTTCTCTTTTACATTTGTTATAAGATTAGAAAATTCTCAACTGAACTTAGAGATACTCTGTTCTTATAGCTCAGTAATGGCAGTTCCTACATGAAGCCTGTCAAGCTAAAAATGCAAAATGACTTCTTAAAGTTGGATAGCTGTCAGGCATCATGTGAGTATTTATAAATATGATGTGCTAATTATTTTGTACAGAATGGAATTATGAGAGAGTGGAAATTCCTTGGATGAAAGGATGGAAAGGCTTTCATAAACATGCCAAAATGAAGTCTGCCCTGGACTCCTTTTCTGAAGGGTATAGACGTAGCAGATGAGTGAGAAAACATTCTTGTCGAAGGGTTTGAAGTCTGACCTTGACTCGTAGATCATTTTACTTAATATACAGAGGTGAAGGAAAGAAGTGTAAACAAGCTAAAAAAGCAGAATTATTTTAGAATTGCTAGTTTGGAACTTGTGCTTTGCTTGGCTACGGTATATTGAAACAGAAAAAAGAAATTAGACTAAATATAGCTGCAGCTCTGTCTAAAATTAGAAATGCAGGTAACACCTGACATTCCTTGACATATGTATATCTACTTAAATATGCATGTATATGTATATAAACATATACAGAGAGAATGTACAAATGCAGTAGTCATTGAGGTTGACATGTGGAGAATCTACTCTTATGATGGTAGTTAAATTTAGAATGAAATTAGGTAAGAATGTGATCGTGCTAAACCAGGAAATGCCTAAAATGACCAATAACTTCACTTCTCATTCTAGAAATTTCTTAGACATCCATTCACATATGTAGTGTAATGCTATTCTCTGAAATGAGAAATATTACTCTTAGGTTTCATTGCTAACTCTTGAAGGGGATAATGGACATAATTTCCTATAATAATACCATAATCAAACATTAAGTAAAAAAATTGTCCTCATTAACTTGTAAGCCCTTACGCAGACAGGCACACACTTACTGTCTCCTAGGAGAGTTTTTCCAGTACTTTCCATATTACAGATTCTCAATCAAGAGATTAAGTCAATCAGACTCTATTATCCTAAAATTCTATCCATCATTATGAGTATTAGATGTCTAACATGGAGATATCTACACCTAAGCTGCTATTAAATCATAGGACAGTCCAGGTTGGAAGGGAGCCTTGCTAAGATTGTCCAGCATTCTGTCCAATTGCATCTTGAAAATCTCCAGTGATGAGGACTCTACAACATTCCTGGGGAGGTTGTTCCAGTGACTGATTATTCTCACTGTAAAAAATTTCCTTCTAATGTTGACATGAAACCTTTCCCAATACAACTTGGCTTCATGTGTCTCCCTGTAAGGAGAGAACTTCTATGCTCTTTGTAGATGCCCTTTAAGTATTGGAATGCTGTCATGAGGTTCCCCTCTGAGCCTTCTCCAGGGAGAAGAGAATTAGCTCCTTCAGCCTTTCCAAACAGAACATTTCTCGAGCCCTCTGGATGTGGCCCAGAGTCCAATTTTCCTTTCTTGCTGCAGCAGAGCACTGCTTGTTTGTTCAGCCTGTCCACTACAGTCCTCTTTAAGCAAGGCTGCTCTGCATCCGGAGAGATCCTTGCCTGTTCTGGGTTCTTTGGTTATTCTGACCCAGGTACAGGACTTTGCACATGTCTTTGTTAAGTTCTAAAACTTCATACTGTCCTGGTCTCTCTGTAAGACAGCTGACATGTCAATCTTTCCACCCAGTTCTGTGTCATCAGCAAAATTGGTGAGGATTCTTTCAATTACATCATCCAGATCATTTAGGAAGATGTTGAAACAGTGTGTCCCTCAAGGACTCCACTTTTGACATGCTGCCAGCCATTGAATGTAGCAATTATCAAAATTAAAAACTCTAGCTTCATTTATATCTCACAGTACAATGGCATATAATTTCTCATCTTATTGAATATTAACCTTTAAGCTAGGAAAAGAATGGTGTTAAGTGTTAGCAGATCCTACTAAAGAACAAAACTGCCAGAAGAGCAATTTTGTTCGATGAGGAGTATAATCATTCTGAGTCAACATACTCATTCTTACAGAACAGATACTTTAAACATCCTTAAATGTATTTCACATTCTGTATGGATACTGTGAAAAGTCCTCTCTCAAGGAACATGTTTCACTGTTTTCTGTATTCCATGGTAAGTATTGTGTGATGTGAATATTCTGTAGCATGTGTGAATTTCCATACATGGAGCTTCTATGTCAGAGAGCACAACCTTCCCAAAAGGCCAACTTGTCATCTTTATATCAGGATTTTTGTTAAGGTTTTGTTTAATATGGTTTGAAACTAAGAAGCATTTACTCTTTCCTAATTTAGGCAGTAGACTTATGAAGAGAGTTCATTCCAGCATTTGTTTTTAAGCCTGAGTTTCACACTCATACCTAGGCTACTCACAGTTATGGTAGAAACAGCAAATGCCCACGGGAAATTAAAACATTTCTTATGCAGCCATTGTTGAAATTCATTAGCTACTTGATATTGTCTTCTGAGGGTAATCATAGAAAAATCTTGTAAGTTTTAGCTTTGGTATATATTCTGGTTTTAGGCTGTATAAAGTGAGTTCCGTAGTCATGCAGTAACAAGTAAAATGCCATGCCACACTGGGCACTAGTAGTGGCACAGAGTGTGTCCAGGGTCAGTGATAAGTTTGTTTAGCATGCACTGAAGTCAGTGTCCAACAGTTTTTTTAGTTATTTGAATTAGATAATGGTAGTGTGCCTTTGCTCAGTTTTGTTTGGGTTTTATTCCATTTCATGTACCTCTTCATTTCCTGTCCTATCATCAGAATTAGGATAAGTGATTGAAACATTATTGTAGAAAGAAGATGCAAATGCAGAGAAAAAACAAAGAAAAAAAAAAAAAAAAAACAACACAAAAACCTGGACTGCTCTGTTGTGTTATTGCAGGTTTTGTATACATGTGGAAAAAAAGTTGAATGACAGTGGTGCTTGTTGTACTTGGGGCTTCTATGTTGTTGGTTTGGTTTGTGTCTATTCTAGCCAAGTCAATAAAGTTTCATCTGAACATGATGAGATCGTGTTTCATTGTAGTTACATAGCCTCTTAATATATGACTAATCAAAATTTTCATGCAACTTCAGAAGAAAACAAGGCAGAACGTAGCAGAATGTTTGAAATTTTCATGCACACAATGAAAAGAAAATGAGCCTGTCTGATTCAGTCCTGGTTATGTCTTTTCAACATGAAACTGATATATCAGCATAATACAGTTTATTTCATAACTTTGTTTTTTCCCCAGGTACAACTGTGCCAGCATTGTTGAATAGCACCTCTAATCAACTTTACCTACATTTTCATTCTGACATTAGTGTGGCAGCAGCTGGTTTTCACCTGGAATACAAAAGTAAGACTGCTTGTTCTTTTAAACTTTCTCATTAAAAAAACATGCCTAGAGAAAAAGAAAGAGATTTTGTATTGTTTTTTAGAGTTTTTTTTAAATTCCTTGACTAACAAAGTTTGTTTGACATGAACCTGATGTGAGTAATAGTTATTAAACTGAAATTTTAAATGAAGTGATATTTGAAATTGCTGGAAAACAACATTCACAACTTGGCCACAATTCAGAAGAACAGTTAAAAAATGTAGGGTATAAAATTATGACTTGCTTTGTTTGCAACTTATTTCAGCTTAGTTATGAAATTTAGATTATTTTAAAAAGTAAGAATTAGTTTCACTGCTTCTAACTGGATAAAAACAGGACAGATAAACTTTTTTTTTTTCCTGCCATATTTATGTATGCATATATTTATTCCTTGCTGTTCTTTCATTTCCTTCAGGTTATTTTCTCTCAGAAAATTGCTCTAATTGCAAAAAAAACCCCCACCCAACAACAAAAAAACAACTAGAAAATATTATCATCCCAGAGCTACATGAAAACATGGCAATTATCTTGCTATATCTCTGCCAATATGAGCAGAATAGTCTAAAATGTTTAATGGCAAATTCTGCTAGATTTCTTTTTTTTTGTCTTCTGAAATATGGTGGGATGGTCCTGCAAATATCAGTGGGTAACCTCCCATAATGATAATGAATTCAAACATGCATGTTTCTGCTACTAACTTTCCCCCACAAATTTAAATATTATAGAATAATAGCAAATTCAGCACATGCAACAATGCTTTAACTGAAAATGGGGTTTACTAGGAATATTCTAGTCTTTAAAAAATAATGTGGTGATGTGTTAAGAATCTGATGAATGCTTTGATGAAGGTCACAAAGTAAATCTGCTATACTTACCTTTACAAGGGACATTCAAGAATTGTTTTGTTTTAAATTGAGTTTATTTTAGTATTACATGCATCCCAATATTAATCTCTAAGATTGTTAATATTGTTATTCATCTTTCTAAGAAGTGCACATAACTAAACACATACATGAATGATCTTTAATAAGCTCTATTTAGAATGGAGATTGAAAATTGTTTAAAATATAAATACGTAGGGAATGTTGAGAGATTAGATTTTTGGATCAAACCAATATTTTCAACTAAACATAATGCAGAGGACAGTCTATATTTTCATTTAGTTTTCTGTTTATTTCAGGAATTTATATGCAATCATTTTGTAGGGGTTTTAGTATTGTCCTAAGGGTTATGTGGAATGAAAATATGACACTTACTTTTGCAGGAAATTTGTAGAAGCTACTATATTGACTAAGTTCTCTCTGGGTTTTTTGGTTTTTTTTTTTTTTTTCCACTGGGGACCTTTTATCCTCAGACCCTCTTCCTCATAAAGCATTTCCCTTTAAGATGCAGAGAAAGTGTGAATTGTAAAAAAAGTACAAATCTATTCTAGGAAATTGCTGTACAACTAACACTTTGAAGTTCAATTTCTATCTTTTACAGTATCAATTTTATTCGTCCTGGTACTCCTGAAAAAAATGTGGTTTATTAACAAGTGAAAAATGTTTAGGAGTGTGCAAGGTCACTGGGATTTATGCTTTTGTTTGTCTCCTAATTACAAGTCCCACAACGGTGCTCTGTTAAAGCATCTGTTGACTTCAATGGCGCCCATATTTCAAGGCCGGGCTGTTTTGGAAGTGTTAACTCAGTGCAGGTCAAGATAGCAACATCCAGCATTCAGAGCTTAGTTAACTATTCTGTTGGCAGTCTGGCAGAAAAGAATAATTTCCTTTCTTATGTGACTGCATGGTCTCTGCAGGGCTAGCAGGAGTACAGAATGTCTCTGCGTGTCTCAGAATACAGAAACTGGACAAATCCACACAGCAAGAATTTACTATTTTATACTGAGCAGTCACCTCTATAGGTCAGGAAAGAAGCAGAGAAGGAAATACTTTTCTGTAACAAGATGCAGGTATTGCTAGTGTTCGATTATGAACTCTGGATCATTCAGTCACCTACTGTTTGAAGCAGCATCAGAAAAATAAATACCTTTGCTTCAAAAATCAATGTCAAATTTGGAATAAATATGTCTTTTTTTTGGAGAGTTTTCTTACTGAAGCAAACACAAAAATACTTGATATCTAGGAAAAGAACATTCAGTATGAAATGCTGTCTTAGGATATCAGATACTGATAAAAGCAAAGTAAAAGGAGGGCTAGATTCATAGTCTTTCTAAATGAAACATTTTGTAGCTGTAACATCCAGCATAGTATTTTTTAATTTTCTTGAAGAAATTTGAATGTCTGAGTAGTTGTAGTGGGGGTCCTCAATATCTACTTTTAAGTCTGTTCTACTCAAAAAGACAAAATAAGCGGTCATAACAGGATTTTCTCAGAATTCCGATTACCCGGAGGAATGTTCCATCATTCAGGTTCGGCTCATATTTAAACATTTGTTAGAAGTTGTAGAGCACTAACATAAGATGTATAAGGAACATGCCACTGTTGTGAGGCCAGAGACCTATGTTTAACAAGTTCACTTAGAAGAAAGATGTATATAGGATGTAGGCAATTGGTCATGATACCTAAGTGGATGCATGGTTTTCAGATCTTGTTCAAATACATGTTTTAAAAGTTTATAGAATGGAATTACAGAAGAGAGCTTTGGGGTTATTATTCTTTGCTAAACTTCTCTGTATACATCCGTGATAAGGATATTCCTCTGAATAGCAACTTGGGTTCAAATCATTGCAGGCAATAAAGGCCTTCTCTCTTACTTTTTGTGAATTGTCGGTAGCCGCTTTGGAGGAATGCGCTTTCTTGTCTTTCAGTTTGTCTTCACTGTGGACAGAGGAAAAGCAATGGATTCTGGACCCTGCAGTAAGAAAGGCCTTCTCCCCATTCATCAGCTCTGCTATTTGTTGTAGCACTTCTCTTAGATGTTACATAATCACAACAAAAGAAAATTCGATGACCTATGGAAAGAAAAATAATCATATTTCAAACATGAGCAACATTTTACCAGAAAGATGTATTCACTTTCCCTTTCATTGTCTTTATTTTCTATAGGCAGACTATGGGCAGTCTAACCTAAGTTCATATCTAAGCAGTGCACATGTTCCCTTTGTAGGCTTCAGAACCAGATATCTTCTGGTGAATAATGCAATTTTATCATATACTTTAGGATGGTTATGTACTAACACCAAGAATTTAGGTATGAGTTCATTGTCTAAGTGATCATACTTAGTTTGTATGCTATGGTCAAACTGATGACCTTGATGGGTGTTTTCCTTTCATGCCTTTGTTCTGGGTTTTGTAATTTAAAAAAAAATTATTATTAGTAGTATTTATTTATTTACTTGCTATTGTTTTTCTTTTGTTCTGACAATTTTGTTTGGGTTTTGTTTAGTTGGTTGCTTAGGGTTTGTGGGTTTGGGTGTTTTGTTGTTGTTGTTGTTGGGGTTTTGTGTGTGTTTCTTACAAGTCACAGGCATGAACTCACTCAAAATAAATAATTGGTCAATGCCTTAGGACAAATTCAGTCTGGTCATAAGATAATTGTAAGTATTGTTGAGAGCCACTGTGTGGCATTGTTTCTTGCTATTTCAAATGGGTTGTAGGTGTTAAACTAGTTGCAATAGCCTATGATGAGAAACAAAACAGGAAAACATACAACTGCTAACTGTAGGAAAGACAGGAGTTAATTGTTTGAACTAATGCATCATATGTATGGGTTTTTTTTCCCCTTCCAAACTGTGGTAGAATAAATAACATGATTATTTTCACAGCTGCTAGCAAGTCCAATCAAAATGTGCTTTGTTGCATTTCTAATACGTACAACACCAGCAAGAATAAATATTCCTGCTATTTGATGTAATACCTTTTAATTTTAATGAATACAGGAAACAACGATCCAAATCATATGATTTAGAAATGTACCTGTTTAATTCAATTGAATTTGTGGGCACTGATGTTTCAAGTTGGGTCTTAAAATCTAATTTATTAATTCAGTAGTAGTTTCAATATTTCCTTTAATATACAAACTGTTTGGTTTTTTTAAATTCTGCAAATAATGAACATTTGCTCACACAGTCTGCTGCCTGAACCTCTCATTTTAAGTCAGATTTGTGTTAGTAAGAACCATATATATGATAAATATACACACGTAGGTTAAGGCCACAAATGTCTGTAAATATGTGTGTGAATATATCAAAATATATCAATTATAACTAAAACATTTCAATAAAAATCCTGGTTTATGCAATCAATATTTTAATATTAATAGCTTTATTACTGTGAATTAGGATATATGGCATGATTCAGGACCATTCTTTTTTGTTTTACTGTCATACCACGATGATGTAATAAGTGCAAGCACATAAGTTGACTTTTACTTACTGTCTTTTCTGAAGCTTCTCTACTGCATGGCTATCAAGTGCTAAAGTCTCTCAGGAGCTGAAATGTATTTACTGATAGGGGGACAAGAAAAAAATGGCTGTTGCAATATTTCTCTGATAAATTCTCTAAATAAAAATCGGACTGTCAGAGAAGAAAATGTATTCTTCTGAGTAGCATATTGGGTTTTTTGTAGGTCTAGATTAGCACCTTTTATGCAATGAAATCTTTCATGTGGCACTTCAGTACAGCAGTCTTTCCTTTTTCCATGTGCTAAAACAGGTATAAATCATAAATATCTAATTTTCAATTTAGCAAGTTCTGATACCATCAGTTTATTTATACAATGTAGTATCTGTTGATATGAATTTGACCCCTTTTGAAGTCATTCCTTTTCTAGCCTAGTGTCTGCAGCATGTAGTTTTTGAAGAAACGGCTTGGGTTTTCTTGTATATCATCATTGAGATAGAAAGAACAATTCACTCCAACTTGAATTTTGTAATTTAATAAAGAAGAATTTGTTTTGGTTAGCCAGAGTTAAGAGTGGGAGGGGGGAATTCCAAAAAGAAAGCCTGATGACTTCTGGTCAAGCTGTCAAGAAATTCTTGTGTTGTTCAGTTTGCAGCCTTCTGAAATAGACACTAATGGGCATTCATATTGTCAGATGTGCCAGCAAGAATTCTCTTTCTGCCAGCAATGGCAGTGATGTTTAGACAGAATTTGAGGTAATTGTAGCATGTATATAATTATGGAAGTGGGGCATGTTTGTCTTATGCCAGAGTGGAGCCAAGAAAGTATTTAACGGGCAGTAAGTGGAAGAAGGTCAGGGCGAGGGTTATAATTCTTGACATTGATGTGTTCTCTCTTGCACTGCACAGCAGAAGCTGAGCTCTGAAGAGCATAAACTAAGCAATCCTTGTCCTACTTTGATTGCTTAGACTTGGCATTTAACATGTTTCCCTTTATTACTGACTGTTCACAAACAATCTAGTTTAATGTATTTCAGTCTCTGAATATGTAAGTTCTCACAGTTTTTGACAGATACCAGAATTTTTTTGCTTTCTCTCAAGCATTCTTTGGATTTTTGGACCAGTTCTAACTAAACTAGTTGGCTAACTAAACTAGGATGGAAGTATGTAATAATTAGAATGATGAGATTGAGGATTCAGAATAATGTCTGAATCTTTTTCCAATTTTTCTTTGCTTTTGGGGAGACAATATTGCTTCTTTGTCAAATTTATCAAATAAAGTCAATTATGAGTGGGTTTTCCACACTGTTTGGTGATATTCTGATAGAATATTCTGTGTTATAAATTGTATCATCAGATCAAGGAAGTAGTGTGTGCAAAGCATTGCACAAAGTATAAACAGAAATAAGAAGTTTTTAAGGAAGTTATTAGAATCTGTTAAAGATAAAATACATAGTCTAATACTGTCTCTAACAGTTGCACAGAAAATTACTTTGAAGATTTTCTTTTGATCATAGACTATTTAAATTCTGTATGTTGTTTAACTAATGATAAAAAAGCGCTATATTCCAAACACTTTATTAGTATTGCAGTGGTGTCACTCTTAAAAGTTTATTCTGTTACAGAAAAATCTGCAAAAGTAAGTTTATTCATAAGGATTTAAGACTGCGGGCCTGTAACTCAACACACAGGACCAGAGAAACACAGATTTCTTGAGGACAGGAAGTGAACTTCAAATATGTATTCACAGATTTCAGCAAGTACATTGCTGTCTGTAGTTTAGTCATAATGTGTTTGTTAGGTGCTTATTTATTTACTAATGTTGAGTTTGGAGCAGATATTTTCAAATTTTATTTTCTGTTCAGGAGTGAGAAGAGTAAGGAAATGCAGAAATAAGGCATCATTGAAGCTGTGTCCGAACACTGGGTTCTCAAATTAGTAAACAACAGTCTAAATACTGTAGTTGGAATTATTGAAATAAGGTATTACCTTTTACTTAGTGCTGGAAGAAACAGTTTACATGAATTCATATCACAGCTGTACATTTCCTATTCTCAAAGAAAATTTCCAGACATTGATCGATACATGGCAGAATACAGTGCTTGACCAAAAGAGTGGAAACAAAATCAAAACAATAGGAAGTTATGATAATATTCTTATGTCTGTTTGATATATTATAGTTGCAGATAATGACCACATTTTGAAGTCCCTAGTGGCCACATGAAGTCACCATAACAGTGTTTAAAGTTGATGGTTTTGGTAGAACATCAAAATCTTTAAAGTTCCTTTAGATATTTTTCTACATTATGCATTCCTGTACACAAAATAACTATTTCAGGGAGATCCTGTAGCTAGCAGCTATTAAATAATCAAAATTTCAGGTAAGAGTATAAAAGCTATTTCAAGCTTCTGTATGCTTCATTAGGAAAAGTGCATTTTCTTCAAACACAACCTTGAGCTGCAAAATAAAACTGACTGGAAATGGTTGAAGTGGAAAACAAAAAATTATGTGTATATTTGTAAGGAATTTGTATTTGAGAGATGAGTAAATACACAAAGGTTTAGGGCACAAAGTTAAAACCCTCTCTGTAACAAAATGTATAAGCAGCGTTATCTGAAAGAAAATTGGTTTTCCATAGAAAGACTAACATCCCTGTGAATAATATCAGATATTGTTTCATGATGAGCCATCTGGAACAACAGACTCCAAAATGTCAGATATCAAACTTAAGCCAAATATCATGTAATTTCTGCACTAAATACTCTATCAAGTTGCACTTACTATCACCAAAGGGTTTAGATTTCATAAGAAGACAGTGAGAGCTGTAGCATTTTGTCAGTTAACTTTTTCATACAACTGAACTGAAAGGCACACAGTATCATGTTCAGGAAAGTATTGTTTTTCTCTGATGTTCACGGAAATCTGTTCTGACACAAAAATAATTTCCATCCCATGCATCATATTTTAATAAAACAAGGGTGTTACATATATAATTCAATAGCAACTTTCTCTAATCTATAAATGAGTATATGTTTAAGATTGTATATTTTAAATTAATTGTTGACTTCAAGTTTTTAATATTATAAGGGGAATGACATTCTGATGTCAGAACCATAAACCACCAAACTAATTCTGCTGATTCTCCTGTTTGAAAATAAAATCTTGAAAGCAGAGAATCATTGAATCCAATTAGCAGGTTCTCCACTGACTTGTTCTAAATCTAAAAAGCTTTAGCTAGTGGAGATACATTTAATTTTCAGTTGTACTGACTTACAGTCTCCTTAGATAAGGACCAAAGTAAGAGAAGTGATAAGCACTTTCAAAAAGCAGAAGCTGGTACTTCAGATTGACAAATTTAGATTAACACATTGAGAAATTGCTAATCATGGAGGAGCTGTAAAACTCTTCTGTTTGCTAACACCTGGCTTAAAAATAGTTAAGAACAGTCTGTTCTTTCACATGTGCACGGAGGTTTAGTTTGGGTTAAGAGTACCAAACATCAGATGTTTGAACTTCTTTGTAGTCAATAGAGTTGTTTAAACATGAGGAACACCCTTGGACTTCAGCTGCTCTTCCAAAAAGCTCTGCCACCAAAAGTCAGTAGTTCTGCTGGTCTGTTGTTGGAAAGAAAGAATATGCATGAAGTTTATTCCCACTTTCCCTCTCCATTTCCTTCACAAGTATAGAAAAAGATATTAAAAAAAAAAGGTATTCAATATACTAGAATTACCATACTGGTTGAAGACAATAAAATGATACAGTATTGGATAGCAACATGACATAGTAATTGGTACAGTATATAATTTTGCATGTCATTCAGACTATTTGTATCGTGTAGGGTAATTCTGAAAGCAACTGTGTTTAAAACAAAAATTTCAGTACAGTGTTGAAATAAATTTTTGGTTAACATTTGTTCAAAAAAACCCTAACCCAAAACAAAAAACCAACAGTGCTGTGGAAAGAATTCTTTAGAGCAGAGAATAACAAGGAAGAGCTGTTGTCCACTTATCTATGTTTTCTCAATCTTTGTTTTTCCTCAGCTGTAGGCCTTGCTGCCTGTCCAGAACCAGTAATTCCTAGCAATGGGATCAAATCAGGAGATAGATATATGGTGAATGATGTTTTGTCATTTCACTGTGAGCCAGGATATACGTTACAGGTATTTATTTCTTTCTTTTTTCTTCAAATTAACACATTGTGGGAGAATTGCAATGAAGTATCAATAGACCCACCTATTTTAGTAAAGAGTCTATATAGATTGGGGATGTTCAGTGTTCACACACTGTTTTATTTTCCCATGGTACATGTGTCGCTGTGCTGCTGTTTGTAAATGTTGCAGCACCATGTAAATCTAATTCTGAGAGTTTTCTTTCTTTCCTCATTAGTTCCACTAATTCATTTACATATATTCCACCACTGGTTTGATAAGATGATAACATCTGAGTTCAGAATCTTTCAGGTGATAATAGATCCCATTTAGCACAGCGTAAAATCATACTACTATATCGAAGAAAGCAAAATTCACAACTTCTGCTCCAGAGCAGGATGAAGTCATGGCTCCTTACATAATGTTTTCCAGTTTAATGCTCCTTCAGCATACATAGGCTTATTCATTGGTCTCAGTATTTCTGACGGTTCTCCTAAAATTCAGACAGGATTCAGACTGAATGTCTTAGCTCTAGGCTGGCTGAGGGAACACAGGCACTTGAAAAGTTTCTCTTGGTAATTTGCAATATGGTCAAGCTTTTAACCTTTATGTTTATAGCATGACTTAAAACAGCCTGTATCAGAAAAATTCCATTTCCATAGTAAAAAAACCACAAAGCTTCTATCATACTATTATCCTACTAATTAGAAAAGATTCAAGACATGCACAATAAAGCCTGCTCTACCCACCCTGAGTGCTCACTGCTCATTTTATTGTTCAAGGATTGCTTACAAGACAGCTGAATGACTTAAGTTTTTCTTTTTTCATCAAATGAAAATTTAATGTTGAAAACACCTCTTGGTTTGAAACCTTTCGCTTTTGTACATTATTGACTTTATTTTCCCTATATCATCTTCCGCTTACAGTATCCTTTGTAGGTAGCAGTAACGTCAATAAGAAACTGGGATATTCGTTAGCATATCTTTTTATACAGCCCCTTCAAAAGGGCTGTCTATCATTAAAGTTTGGCACCCATATGGATCCTGACTTTCATTTAAAGACAAAGTATATGATGAAATGCTATATTCTATGGATACATGCATGTTGCTATAGCCAAGACAATAGTATAGGAACTGAAATTTGATTATCAGTGCTATTGATTGTTAGAATGAAGTTCTTGAATACTTTTGTCATAGGTGAAATATCACAGTTTGGCAGTTATCACAAGCCAGACTAGTTCTGATAGGCAGTTTGCATCATGACATTTAGTTTTGGAGTCAAATTCAGAAGGAAAAAAAAATAGAGATAGTTATGCAAAAGAATGTGCACTTGGCTTTAAGGCTAGAAAACAAGTCCATGCACTACTGATAGTATAAATATAGTTTATATGTTCTTATAGTCCTTTTTTGTATGCACTGAGCTAAATTGATTATCATTAATCCCTTGACTCAGGACATTCTACTTCAATGCAAGAATCTATCTGGAAGTCAGCCTATAACAAATTTGTCTGCACAACAATAAGTATAATTGTATTTGAAGAGTTGTTGGATTAAATAAAAACTAATCCTTGTTTTGCTTCTCTGTGAAAGAATCCTATTTTTCGTATTTGTGGAAAAGCTATGTGGATTTCTTTATGTATTTTTTTCAATTCCTCCATATCTGGAAGGATCAGGATCTGATGAGGATACTGTTCATATAATTGCCAATAGGTGTTTAGCACCTTATTGCTGTGATCCAGGCCACTGCCTCTGAGATGTTAGGAATGAAATATATTTAGGTGAATATCTGATTGTTTAGTAAGCTTGCAGCCATGATCTAATAGGAAAACATGAA
This sequence comes from Picus viridis, assembly GCA_033816785.1. NCBI lineage: Eukaryota > Metazoa > Chordata > Aves > Piciformes > Picidae > Picus > Picus viridis. Next base: position 24,330,451 of record CM066576.1, read on the forward strand.
ACATTTATATTAGACTATCTCCTCTAGAGATAGAATAACACCTAATCCAGTTTATTTCACCTAACAGCCATCTATCTAATCTGGATCAGCTATTTAGGCTCTCATTGTGACACTAGAGAAAAACAGCCACACACCTTCAAGGGCTAATTCATCTTGCTCTGAAAGTATTGTCTTTCTTTCCTGATTAGAATATCAGGAAGTTAACGTGGATATCTAACTTTTAACTGCTTAGGTTTGATGAGTAGACTCTGACTTGTATTGGTCATTATATTGCATGCTCTTCTCTCCTACTTTTTTCAACTCTGAAACATTTGAAATTTGCATATGAAAGAGGGGATGATTCAATTTTTATGACATGGATTAGAAATAGATAAATCTTCAGGATACGAAATCATTGAATTTTCTGTCCATACTTTAAGAATGCTGATGAAATATTGAGGTGGAGTGACAACAGGTGAATATTGATACTCAGAAGTAATTGAAATGAGTACAGGAAACCTTAGTATAAAACAATCATGTCATTGTGAGGAAGAGATCTTCACATAAGAAGCTGGTCTGTGTTAATGCTGAAATTTAATACACTGTCTATATCACTGTGACAAAAGCATGCATTGTCTTTTGCCGGTTTTCAGGTCTTTTCTGTAGTCATTGAATATGACTAATTACACTTTTGGATTTTAAAACATGCAGGGAGTTCATAATGAAGTACTTTCTTAAAATTTCATAATATGGCATTACTTAACTTACTTATGTCTGTTTCCACACATAGAGAAATGTAATCCCGACTATGTAATTGGATTTATATAAAAACTAGTTTAATGATCTTGTCTAAAGTATAAAACAAAAACCCTTAAACAGCTAAAGTCAACAGAAGAGTTTGAACCTTTTCAATACATCTATGACAATTTATATTCTGTATAGTCTCTTCTGTAACAAGGTACATACACAAGTATGTATAGTATATTGCTAAAATAACAGTAAAAATTGGTTTCAAACTAAAATGAAATAATAATGAAAATAAGATTATATGAGGCACAGAATATTTGCTATTCAGTAAGTACAGACCAGCATAACTTTGTGGTTTTTTTTTTCCTTTTCCACTCTAGCTGTGAATTTACCATCAGTCTTTAGAGAATATATTCACAGCCAGCAATAACAATCAGGTGTGGATTAGTGTATAATTGAGACTTAGCAAAAAATTCATAGAGCTCAAACTACTACCTGGAGATGCATAAGAAAGGTAATTGCTAGCTGTAGGATTAAGTGTCTCCCCCCAGGAGGGGACTTTAAAAGACTGAAATCAGAGTGTGCTCTTGTTGGGAAGAGGCTTGATGCAAGACAAATAATTTCAATTTATTTTTTTCAAAAGATCTTTTATAGGCCATTTTACTTTTTTCCTGACTGTGGTAGTTAAATTATGGCTTTCCCATGATTCACATCAGAGATATGCAATCAGTGAAGACTAGGAGGAAAGAATAAAGTAAAACAAGGAATATTACATTAAGTTAGTTATTGAAAACCTCATCTCTTTTGCAGGTAACTAGGATGACACATTAAGTGCAGGCACATTTTTCCTTAAAATAAAAAGGTTGTTTTCAAATAAAAGTATTTCATTGAATTATTATCAATTTGCAGTATTTTAATAAGAAAAACATTCATTTATTTTTTCATAGTTTTAATAAAGAGTAATTCCTTTTTCCTTCCAAGCTATTTTCCTTCCAAGGTAGTTTATTTTTTGGAATATGGTTGTCTAAATATACTTAAGTGATTTATTAATTAAAGTGGTATTATTCCATACAATTCTATATTAACTTTGTTCAAGGTAGTGTGTGCAGTTTGATTTTTGCAAATATCCTAGGTGTTGAGGAACTAATTTAATCAAATAGATTTTTCATTACTGTAGGTTACTTATTATGTATTTTTCTTATTTTTATTTTATGGAAAAATAATGTTCAATTAAATCTTCATATTATATTGCTAATACATGTTACCTTGCTAAATAGTAGACTCTTTATAAACAAACAAGAGATGTTGTTTGACTTGCCCAATTTTGTGTATCCAAATGATTAGAATAGATACTGAATCTTGCTCTAAGTCCCATGCCTCAGTCTTAATCTCAGGGTCATTCATGCTTGTCCGTTTATTCAGCTTTCACATTCCTACAGCAGAATGCACAATTTGCGTTCCTCAGAGGGCAGAACTGACGAAAAAAAGTTTTCTGCTCTACTGTTGAGTTTTCAGCTTGAACTGTTACCAGTTGAAGCTGAGAGCATTTTGCAGTTGGTCGTGGGCAGCCACACTGAAGTATGTGGCCTTACAGGTTACAACCATGTCAATTTTAAGTACTGGATAGCACACAGTCTGTACTGTTCACTCAGGGCAATGGTTGATTCACTCCAGATTGCAGCCTGAAAATTAAATAGTATGCTTGCACTGTGGATGAGAACTCAGGCAGTGAAATAGGATTGAACCAATTTGACCATATAAGTGCTGCCTTATATTTAGTAAAACAAAAAGTGAAGTTTTCAAGTTATTAAAGGAAGTGTGTTTTAGAACATTGATCCAGTAGAAAAATAAGGATATAAAATTATTTGAAATTTGCATTTAACCAGTTCTTGAAAGTAATGATAATGCAGTTTGTTGATATAGGAAAAGACATAGATAAGATGATCCAGGAGGTTCACTGTAGCTCTGCCTTTCTGGAAAGTCCCATAATGCTTATCTTCAATCTAATATTTTGCCCTTTCCAAACAGGGCCGTTCTCATATTTCGTGTATGCCAGGAACAGTTCGACGCTGGAACTATCCATCTCCTCTCTGCATTGGTATGGATACTTTCCTTTTTTCAGGGTGTTCAGTGTTCCCTGGCTTTGCCATGCCTTCACTTAATTTTATTTCTTATTTCCTTCACTCAATTCTATTTCTTTCAGAAGTTTTTGAATTTCCATTTTTGTTAGTGAAATAAAAAGAAATTACAATAAAATGTTTCTGTATATATATATATATTGCATATGCTATTAAAAAAAATATTGTGACCATGGGCATAGAGGAAACCCAAATGTTTATTGTTTCAGCTAGTCCTCAATCGGGCTGAATGTTCATCAGAAGGGAGAGGAAGTTAACATGCTTCTTTAGCAGTGTGCTCATCTTGGAGAACCTTCTCAATAACAAGGCAGGTCATGCAGGAGACTTCTCAAAGAAGCAGGCAATCTGTTAGCAGTGGAGAGCAGCTCTGAAGCCAAGGTTTTTGGGGTGGTGGAACGAAACAGAGTTTTAAAGTTTCCAGAAAGGCTGGCTCTTTTCATCTGACAAAGCTGTTAAATGATGCTGAGTTAACAAGTAAAGCTAAAAATAACTTGGTTTTTAAGCACACTAGGACCTTACCCAATAGATGAGTTTTCCCTATGTAAATAATAATCTTGTTCTGCTATATTGTTTTCTTGATTAAAGAAAGTTTAAGAGAGTCAAGATTCTGGTATCTTTTGGCCTGTGTATTTCAATGAATAGAGAGGGAAGCAGCACAGCTCCTTCATAATGTTCTTTCACTTCAGCTTTGAAATACATTCTCCAGTGAATGCTTTTAACTTTAATATTTAGTCCGCAAAGCAGTTCCTTTGAGTTTCATATCTAAGAGGAATTAAACAGATTGGGATGATATGAGGAATGTTAATATGAAATGGTTTCAAAGATTCCTTGTCAAGTTTGGTCTATGTTTTATTCCGTATTGTCAGCTTCTACAGAAGCAATAATTTCTGATTATTATGAAAGCAGTGCAGTTCCTTCAAATCAATTTTAGAAATGAAATTTTGGAGTTGAGGTGGAGTGGCTTTTGTGATAATGCTGTGTTTCACCTTGTATATTAAATGTAGATTCTACCTACAAATATTGTAGCCATTGATTTATTTTTATTTTTTTTTCCATGTAGTTAATGAAATTTCACTGTCCTTAATGCTAAAATACCCCCAAAGAAAGCAAACAAACCCTTGACACATGACCCCTGCTTCACCTGCAGCCAACTCAAACTGTTGTTCCTTTCTAGAAATACAAAACAGTCTGTTCTTTTTACTAAGTAATGTCTTAAACATTTCAGGGAGCCAAAGATATTTAAGATGTTTGAGACTTATTTTGTGGTCTAAACAGTAGAATATTGAATTTCATGCAGTACAATTATCACTATGCACAGTATCACAATTCTCTTATTGGGCCATACATCCCTGTCATATCTGGCGTGAAGACTCATAGGCTTTAAAATAATTATTCCTCAAATAGTAAATATAAATTACAATATTTAAATTTGATTTCTTGAATTATTTTTCCTTCATATTATTGTCATTGTGAAGGCATAAATTCAGCCACTTCAAGTTATTTCACATATTCATACTTTAGGTCTGTCCTATCCTAGATGCAAATGGCTATTCAAATTCCAAATACGTGAAATTGCTGAAGAAAAGCATACAGATAGGAAGAAAATAGTAATTCTGTTATGTAGCTAGTTTATCCTGTGGGGTTATTTTTAGTTTACTTTGTTTTTTAAACTCAGGTATGTTTTAGCTGTCCTAACTGGTAGATCTGTAGCTTTTTCATGGATCAGTGTCAGAATTCAGTTTGATTTCAAATATTTCCCTCTAATTATGAAGGAACCAGAAGGCACCAACATGGCACCAGAAGTTTATAATCATAATTGACAAGCTGAGACAATGAGTTACCCAGTCTATATGTGCAACTGCACATTTGCTGTAAAATCACAGTGAACATATTGAATGAAGTAAGCATTTCACTCCAGCTTCAATTTTTTTCTTGTCTTTTTTCCCCTTCATGAGGAGTGTCTTGACTGTGATGAATTTCAGTGCTTTTAAAAAATTATTCATGTGCCAAATATTGAGAAATAATATTATTAAAATATATAGTGATTTTGTTTTTATTTTTAATAGCTAAATGTGGGGGAACACTAACAAACATGAGTGGTGTGATCTTGAGCCCAGGTTTTCCTGGAAATTATCCCAGTAACTTGGATTGTACATGGAAAATTTCATTGCCTGTTGGATATGGTAAGTAAACTTGCATTTGAAAAGCAATTAATTTAATCATCATATTTAAATATATATATAAGAATATTCCCTTTTCTAGTACAGCATAGATTTTATTCAGTGAATGTATTGTGAGCCCCTTACATAGTTATTCACTTTATCTGCTGCATGAAGATATATCAGGTGAAACAGGTAATGTAACCTCTAAATTGTTTAGTGGTCTTCTGTTTAATGACCTTTCATTGTACTTCTAGTGACTTTTTAACAGTATTTCTTATGTTCTAAGAAAATGGACAAAATCTCATTTCTAGCTCTGTGAATTTTGTTAAAAACATTCTATATTTCAAGCCCCTACCTGTTGCTGGTTTAGAAATTTTCTAGGTTTGCATTAAAACTACTTTCACACAAAAATATGTTCACAAATAACTAATAATCTGAAAAAGTAATCATGCATTCTAAGTGCACAGTTAAAGCATAATCTTCTATCAGTTTTAGAAATAAAGGAATGCATTTTCTTGATGTTAAATATTGTGCTCCATACTGTGAATTAAATGCTAATGTGCAAATGAGAAAATTAATTTTAAAAGCTTATTATTAAATTCAATATAGCTGTGTCTCTATAAATGAATTTATTCTCTGTACTTTCTCTTTGCATTCATAGGAGGGATTTCTATAGTAAGCTATTCTATTTACATGATGAGAATTTTACTAAGTTAATTTGTAGAAGTACTGTGCTATTATTTAGAATAGTGCCCTGGTAGAAGAGATCCATCACAGTTTTGGATAGCATTAGTAGCCTTACATATCCTTGTAGCCTTACAAAAGTATAAACAGGCTATCCTTGGCTAATTTGACATTCTAGAAGCTATTAATTATAAGCAACTCTTCTGAAGCAATGCCATCTTAATTAGGTCATTGGATTCCATTGTAGAGTGTAGTTTCGCTTGTAAATACAGCTTCCATTTGCTTTCCCGATTGAGTTGAGCTGAGTTTTTGTTAATGCTGGTGGGCTAAACTACCATATTACAATAGTAGTGACAAAAATAGTCATTTGTCTTTCTCAGACTTGCTCTTTTTCTTTAAACAATTTAATGAAATTGTTTCATGAATTACACAAATGTCTTGTATCCTATTATTATCCCTTTCCCTTCTTGGAAATTTGCTGGTAGTGGTAATTCTATACATACAAAGGATAAGCTTGTCTATCTAAGAGCTGTTTGACTACATTCACAGTATCACTGTATCATGGTACATTAGAGGTTGGAAGGGACCTTCAGAGATCATTGGGTCCAGTGCCCCTGCCAAAGCAGGATTACCTAGGGTAGTCTGCACAGGGTTTTGAATGTGTTCAGAGAAGGGGATTCCACAACCTCTCTGGGCAGCCTGTTCCAGTGCTCCATCCCCCTCACTGTAAAGAAGTTTGTCCTCATGTTGAGGTGAAATCTTCTATGTTCAAGCTTGTACCCATTTGTATTGTATTAAAATAAGTACATGAAATCACTGAAATGTAGAAAATATTTCCAAATTTGAATAATGAATTATTCTGGAAGCATTTAAAAGTGATACCGAATGAGTTAGAATCAGCACTGTGCACATAAACATTCATATGCATATAATGATTGATTCAAATTCCACTGAAATAGGTAACCTTTCAGAGACTTTATGTCTCAGTAAGTGTTCCTTTATTCCCAGTCATTTATTCAGACTTTGTAATTGAATCAAACCTGTGATATTGTTGACACAGGTGTGCTTAAACAATCCAGCAATTGTGGAAGCTCAGTATGTCCCAAACTGTAGTGCTCTCTTCATTGCATGAGAATATACTGATCATGTAAAAGAGGACACTACTAAAATCCAAATATTTTAAACAGACAGAAAGTGCATCTTTTCAAGTGATTTGTGGTGATTTACAATTATTTCAGACAGTTATTAATTGATTAACATCTGTGAAAAATATTAGCTCAGCTTGGAATACTGTTTATTTATAATCTATTCAAGTGAGAGTAGAAGTCCTGTTGAGATTGTATCACAGTATCACAGTATCGCTAAGGTTGGAAGAGACCTTGAAGATCATCGAGTCCAACATGTCACCACAGACCCCAGAGCAGAAAGTAGTATAATTATAGTTTGACCAGATAGTAAACTATTTCCTTAGCTATCAGTTTTATTCTGGATAATTTTATGTAAGAATTTTTTTATTGTAAAAATGTTAAATGCTTTCTTTGACATATCAAATTGACAATTGTAAGTTGTATGAACCTAAAGCCTGAGTGACACATACAGTAAGTTCTGTAATTGAAATTAGCACCTTTGAAAAACATTTAAGAAAGAAAATACGAGTATGTCTAAAATATGGCTATCTTAGGTAGTTTGTTTTGTTTTGGTGGGCTTTTTTTAAAGTTACTGGTAAATCTGTTTGTGTTGCCTTTTTTTTTTTTTACCTCTAAAATACAAGTATTTTTTATCCCAAATATTTAAAACTAATAATTTAAAATCCTTCTCAGTAATTAAATGATTCCATTTTAAAGATACTCTGTGGCTCATCAGACTATTTCAGAACAGTAGGTTTATTTAAATACCAAAACAATGATTTTGGATCTGCATTAACATATCTAATTTAATTAGTTTCTTCTCACTTCAGAAAGTTAAGTGGCTGCTCAATTCTGTAAAATTTCTGTGCTGCTGCTATCCAGTCTCTAGTAGGAAACAACTAAAGACTGATACTTAAGATATTTCCAAGATTCTTGGTGTCCTACCTTATCTTAAATCCTGAGAGCATTGTGAAGTTAGTGACTTCACTCATCAGACTGTATCAGATACAAGAGATGGCTGATAGTGAGACTTTTCTCTTGACACTGTTTTCATATCTCCCATTCTACAAAAAGTAAGAGAAATACTGGAGACAAATATCCCACATTCTTGCATGTGCTCTGAAACAATCAGTTTACTTAGTGGATTACTTAGTTTCTCCTATAGAGGGGAAAAAAAAAAAGAAAAAAAGAAGTGATTAGATATCAAACCACAGGGGCAAAGGAATGAGCTACAGAGAATGATTGAGTGAATGACTTCCCTTATAGATTAATCACCAGGGTATTCTCCTGGAATGAAGAATATGTCTCAACTGCTAAATGTGAATGTCAAACAGAGACTTAAGGCATTGGATATTTTACACTGCTTTGTTGGTTTATTCAGTAATTCTGGTTTATTCTATTCCAGCTAGTTCTTCATAATCTATCAGAGCAAGGCTAGACCCAAACAATGAGGTTGAAAGCTACTTGGTACCAATCGGCTTTCAAACCAGTTCATTTGCATTCCTCTTTTGAGGTTATGCATACATACAGTTTCTGAAACCTGAATTGTTCAGCATTTTGGGAGTCATCTTTCTGTCCCTTTCATTTTGTGAGAAAGTTCTGTTTAACCACCTGATTTCTGGAGATGGTTTGAGGAGATCAGACTTGATGTGGTCCTGGGAAGCCTGATCTAGCTGTCCCTGCTCACTGCAGGGGTTGGACAACAAGCCGTATGAGGAGAGGCTGAGGGAGCTGGAGTTGTTTAGCCTGGAGAAAGGGAGGCTCAGGGGAGAGCTTACTGCTATCTACAACTCCCTGAAGGGAGATTGTAGCCAGGTGGGGGCAACCAGCACCAGAACAAGAGGACACAGTCTCAAGCTACACCAGGGGAAGTTTAGGCTTGAGGTGAGAAGAAAGTTCTTCACAGAAAGAGTTGTTTTCCATTATAATGTCCTGCCCAGGGAGGTGGTAGAGTCACCATCCCTGGAGGTGTTCAAGAAGGGACTGGACATGGCACTTGAAGCCATGGTTTAGTTAATCATGACATGTTGGCCTCTTCTCCCTGGCAGCCAGCACCAGAACAAGGGGACACAGTCTCAAGATGCAACAGGGGAAGTTTAGGCTCGAGGTGAGGAGAAAGGTCTTCACCGAGAGAGTGATTCGTCATTGGAATGCACTGCCCGGGGAGGTGGTTGAGTCGCCGTCCCTGGAGGTGTTCAGGAGGGGACTGGATGTGGCACTTGGTGCCATGGTCTAGTCGTGAGGTTTGTGGTTGCAGGTTGGACTCGATGACCTTCGAGGTCTCTTCCAACCTTGGTAATACTGATGTTGGGTGACAGGTTGGACTCGATGATCTCTGAGGTCTTTTCCAACCTTATTGATTCTATGATTCTATGACAAGATGACCTTTGAGGGTCCCTTCCAACCCAATGCAATCTATAAACCTGTGAATCTGTAGACAGGTAAATTTCTGCCAATGAAAGGTACTCTATTGGTATCTTTCCTGGGTGCTGAGCTGATCTAACCCTCTAGGATAGGCTCAAATTCTTGCAACACGTAGCAGCTATTCACTTAAGCATCACACTTTGAATGGTGACTAAAATATAAATGTAGTGCCTTTGTATTTGCATATGGCACCATTAAGCAACATGAGTTATAAACAACTCTGGGTTTAATTTTTTTTTTTTTTCATTCTTAATGCTGCAGGTGCACACATTCAGTTTCTGAATTTCTCTACTGAAGCTAATCATGACTTCCTTGAAATTCAAAATGGACCTTACCACACCAGCTCCATGATTGGACAATTTAGTGGAATGGAACTTCCATCACCCTTGCTAAGTACTACTCATGAAACACTTGTCCATTTTTACAGTGATCACTCGGAAAACAGGCAAGGATTTAAGTTGATGTACCAAGGTATGTAGGAACTAGCACAGTGAACTAATTTTAAGGGGATTTTATTCTAAAAAATATTTTAAACATATTAAAGTGTTATATAACATGTAGTAACCACTGCAGCATTTTTCAATCTGTGGATTGTTTGATCCATTGCTTGTATGTCTTTTACAACAGAAATTGCGTTGAAATGGAATCTTTATTTTACTGATCTAAAAATCTGAACCCAAGGTGGTGTCATTTACCAAATGTTACACAGCACATAATCCTTTCCATCCCATCAAGGTGTGCCGCTCATATTAACTATCTTGCTTTCCAATTTATGTATTTTTGTATATATTTAATGTAACAAAAGGGGCTATTTTAAATATTCAAATTTTTTTATAATTCTTATGTTTTTGCAGACTAGAGTTACGAGAAAATTAAGAGGAAATTAAAAGACACCAGACAACACATTCTGTTATCTGTATTTTCAAATACATATAGTCAATATTTGAATATGTGAACTTCTTGTGATATTGTGCTGCTGGCATTTTTTTTTTTTCAACTTTGTTTGGTTTTGTGGATTTTTTTTTCTTTCTTTGTTTTGGTGGTGGTGGTGGTGTTGTAGTGACAACTAAACATCATTAACTAAAGTTAAAATAATCTTACTCTTTGTAGAATCTGAATAGTAAAATGGAATGGCTTACTGAAATTTCATCTAACTGCAGTTTGTGAGATCCATACCATCTTATTATGGGCTCTTAATTTAGATAACTCGCTTAAGTGTACATATATATGTCTATCAGCCTATATGTTTCTATAAAAATATATGTATTGTGGCTCTATCCTGGTGGACAGTTAAGCACCATGCATCTGCTTATTCACTTCTCCCCCACTTTCAGTGGAAGCAAAGCTTGCCCACGAAGAGGTTCACATCTCTTTATTGCCTGTGAGGTTTTATTCTGTCAGACAGAAGTAGGGAATACTCTCACAACATCACACCAGTGTAATACTTTTGAGCAGCCAAGGGTAATTGTTATTGAACAGATAACTCTGGAAAGACAAAATAGTGGCAAATTTCAGAAATGCCAAATAATGAAAATGTGAAGGCACGTGGTATGTATTCTGTATATCCTCCTCCTTCTAGTTCTAATTAGTGTAGTTTTCCTTGTGATAACAAGACCTTCCTCAATGGTATATATTCTTTACAGGGTTAGCTACATGTGATGAACTACAGCATTTGCTGTCATAAAAGGAATTGTTAAAGTTGTTATGATTTTCTATATTTAGGCTATGTCAGGCAGATTTAGTTACCTTTAACTTATTCCCTAATATTTAAGCAATATCTGCATATCACTGGAAACTTATTTTGCCAATATTGTTTATTTCCCATTAGAGCAACTTTGTATGCTCAGTGGTTAAAAAACTGAGGCAAGGGAATCAATCATACGGTGTTCAGCTGTGCCAAAGAAGATTACATATATGTTCAGAAGCTAGGCTGATTGTTGTAACTCATGGTCTAAAAATCAGATGAAATCTTGGACTTACTCAAGCTAACAGTTGTGTTAATTATTTCAGTTAAACCACGACTTCATTGTTTATCTTTTTGCCTGATACAAGCATCATTCTTCTATTGAGCCATGACAAACTGCTGAAAAAATCTCGTCATCTATGTCCAGTCTGAGGTTGCCATTAAGATGGTAGCTTTCATAATGCAGAATTCCATTATACTAATGCATGAAATTTATTCTATATTTTGAAAAGGCTGATGAACTAAGATCATAATTCCTCCTCTTTTCTATTCTTCCCTTCCCTACTGTGTCCAGTAGGATTATTCAGGTCAGAACAAAATGGGAGCATACAAAAGAACGTGTTAATTTTTTGTGTTCACTCACTTGATTATTAGATAAGTTCCTTTCTTTCTGCTTCTCCCAAATGCAACTTGCCAACTGACAGCAAAACTGATATCATAACTAGCTCATTGGCAGTGTAAAATGTTATCCTATTTTGTAAATAGAGGAAAATCAGTGCACCTAAAACCAAAACCATCTATTATGAAATATTAAAAAATGTAGTTTAGGTGGTCTTTATAATAAAATACTGCGATAAAAATTGTGTAGTAGCATTCTGAGAATGAAAAGTATCTGTCAAACAAAAGTGTGTTCATAGAAATTCAGAAACTTGTAGAAGTATTTTGGAAATATTTATATAAAAAATGGAGAAAAAAAAAAAATCTTCTCAAAACCATGAATAATTTGATAGGAATTTCCTTACTTCAGGTTTTAACCTAATAGTTATAATAGTAGATAGAAAACACAGACCCAAGAAAGAGTTTAATTGCTAATTGAATCATTCTAATGTCAAAGTAAAAATAAATGTATTTATTACATTGTTTCTCAGAAAGTGTAGTTATAGATGTACTTGAATTACCAAATGCATATACATCCATCCAGTATTTGACTGCTGCCAGCATTGGAATTAAATATTTTGATCAGATTTCCTTTACATTGGTCTTAATTTCCAGCATACACTAGAGCTTTTTCTGCTGTAGAATAGTATATCATTTTTAAAGCTCAACACCAAACAAGTCTTTGGGCATGGCACTCATAAAAATGGCTTTCTTTTGTGAGTGTGACATCAAGATTTGTGGGTAGTATTTGATAGTGATGACTGAATAAGGGATTGCCCTGTTAAATCACGTATAGTAGTTGCATATATCAAAAGAACAGAGAAGAATATAATTCATATTTATATTAAAACTATAAAACATATTCACTGAGTGGCCTTTAAATCATTATATCATAGTCAGATGGATCACCTGACTTAGTTACTACAATAATTTGTGAGTCACCTATAGGATTTATACCAGAAGTCACATGCAGAAAGTATCTTCACATTTTGCACCTGTTTTTTTGTTTGTTTGTTTGCTTTAAAGAAACCAAAGCAACAAGCAATTATGCTCTGCAAGTGCTTTCACCTCTGACTGACCTTCAAATTTATGGTAAACTGCTTTAGGCAGGTTCTATGTACCAGAACAAACACTAGAAGTTTCTGTGTGTTGATGTTACAACAGCAGAAAACCATATATATATCTCAGTAAACGTTAATTAGATTTTTTTAAAGTTAAGGTTTATTTTTTAGATAACAAGACAAGAGATTTTAGGGGATGATGTACAAGTCACAGGGACTGACATGTTTATGTGTTTTCAGGATTTCCTCTTTCACCCAAGGTGTTTCTGATTTTTTATTCTCATGTTGTTGTCAGCTATTGGGCAATGCAGTGCTGCATCTTGTCAATAAATCTGTGAGATCCGCTGACTCTCTAGAATGATCTTCTATTGTATTTTTAATATAATTTGTTAAATAGCTTTTTTAAATAATTCATTATATTAGTCTTAATATGTCCTGTACTCTTAAATAATCTTCTAGTGCTCTAATTTGTATAAAGATGTTGATAATAATATTATCTGTAGTAGTACTAGATGAATAATGAAATCAGGAGTAATAATAGCATTAAAAATTAATGAGCCATTACTAGATTTAGCACAAAAATTTAATGAACCATAATTTAGGTGGAATAAAACTTATTTCCTTTCCAGGAGCAATTAATTCTGGTTGTTAAATTTTCATTTTCTTTTCTTAATTTTTTGTTATGTAGGCAAATTGGAGTCTGATTTATTAGAGTAGTTTAGATTATTTATCATACCTCTACATCTCTTTCTTCTTTGTAATGTTACAAACACTGGATTCTGGATTCACTGAATGAATTGGGGAAAAGATGAAGGCATTCTCAAAATTTATTTCATAGCATGACCGTCAGCAGTGGCTAAAAAAAAACTCATGACAGTAGCTGTGCTTCAGTAATGAAATTAAATAGAAACATCACTTTAAGTAAGCACCTAAGTTAAAGGTTTAGCTTAATCTTGCTGAAATAGCTTGTTTAAATAATATATTTGATAAATATATACTTCTAGGATGAACACATCCATATTGGAATGATTACCTTCAAAGAAAAACCAAACTCAAACAAAATACTTTATTCAAGACTATGTTCTCCATCTCGCTTACTGTATTTTAGAGCTTGGACTTAATGGCATGTGTTAATATTAAGCACAATGGTATTACTGCTTTTATTTGAACTTTCTTGTCTTCTGTCAGAAGTATTTCATAACTGGAAATGGAATGCTCAGATAAGGAATGGCATTCATCTTCTAGATAATTATTTCTTCAATGGTATTTATGTGCTATCTTGTCTATGTGAAGCTTTCTGGATTATTCTAAATAACATTTTAATAAAGCCACCTTTCATTTTTGTGTCCTATGGAAATAGTTGTCATTTAAATATTCGAAGGAAATATATCTTCAATATGGAAATATGTAGTTTTAAATTGTATTTCTATCTCAGTAAGTGTTATTAATGACAGCTCACTGCATTTTCATCACACTATTATGCATGAATTAAGTATGCTTATCTGAATAATGTTTTGTGGCCCTTGAAAACATAAACCTTGACATTAAATATGATGAATAATTTCTGTAGTTTTTAATATTGGTATATATCTAATTTTATCCTTTGTAGATTTCTGTCACTTCTCTTGATCTTTCTGGTGCTCTGTGACTCTATTATTTAAGACCATTGAGTCCATCTAACTCTACCAAAGCTGGTGCTGAACCATGTCCCTCAGCACTACATCTCTGCATCTTTGAAACATCTCCTGAGATTGAGACTCAACCACCTCCCTAGGGAGCCTGGAAATTTCTGATGAAGATGGCAATTCATTCTATCCCATATATTGATTTTTCATATACTTTGTCTCTAGAACTAATGTTTTTAATTTCTTTTTCAAGACCTGGATAGTCCCAATGAATGATTTATTTCTCACTATGTGTTAATCACCCCATTACCAGAGTTTGACATTTCATGTGTGTTTGTTTATTGTGCAATCCAGTATAGAATTTATATTAATATTTACTTTCTTTGTTGAGATCTACCTAAGTGATAAAAAGTACTTCTTTTCTCCTCCAGCTTACGAGTTACAGAACTGCCCTGATCCTCCCCCTTTTTTGAATGGATATATAGTTAACTCTGATTACAGTGTGGGTCAGTCAGTATCATTTGAATGCTATCCTGGATATGTTTTGAGAGGTCAGCCTGTTCTGACATGCCAGCATGGAATCAACCGAAATTGGAACTACCATTTTCCCAGATGTGAAGGTAACTTTCTAGGAGTACTTTGGTTCAGAGCTCACAATACTTTCTGATTTTTGTTTACTTGTTCGCGTGTGTGTTTGTAATGCAGCTTTTGCTGATAAACAGCATCTTTACCCCAACCTGTAGTGTAAGCAGCTCAAGCCAGAACACTATGTGCTTTTATAAATCATAAATATTTTATGAATCATGTGCCTCAGCAGTGATTTATTGTTCCTATCTGTCCTGTCAGCTGTGTGTATTGCTTATTTTATTAGTGTTTCATTACCTGTAACACTTCCTTTTCTTTTAGAGAATTTATTGATCCCATTTGGCTAACAATAAGAGGAATTAGACTGTCTTTCCTGCAATACAATCAATCTGCATTCTTTGTAGAGAATTAGAGAATAGAAGAGGCACAATAAAAAGTGTATGCAATCATTAACAATACTAACAAATCTGTAAAAAATACACTAAATTCAAAATATGTTTAAGTATAGAAATTCTGTTAGAAAAATCCTGTATGTTAACTAGAACTTACAGGATTTTCCACTATTAGTCTCCAGAAGTGCATTTCAATGTAGTAAGCATACTTATCAAAGCAGCCTTTTAACTGTGAACATGTGTACACTTCAGAGAACAGACTAGATTTTGGAGAACATGCAAACTAAGCATGGCATAAATGTAGGGGATTAGAGAAAAAATGGCCTCAAGTTATATTTACTTCATAGAATCATCAGACCTGATAGACATTGCCACCTGCCCTTGGACTGTGCATACAGCTGGGAATCAGAGTGAACCAACCTTTCATTTTCCTTAGCTCATTTGCTTCCTGTAGCACTAAAGGGTGGTTTGGGAACAGATGCTGTCCTGTTCTAAGGTGGGAAGATGTGCTAAATGCATCATAATAGCTAGTGCTGATATGGATGAAGAAACTGGAGGTTCTAAAGCCTCCTTAACTTATCCTATAAATTCAGTGAATATTAAAAGGATTCTTCCAAAAAAAGGGGCTACTCCTCAGCTAGCCAGATGATCCTTCTATCCCAGAGGTATATCAACTTTAAACCATACGAGAAATTCTTCTGTATTTCTAAGTCCTTTTTCATTTTTGCTTTTTATTTTTTTCCATTTTCTATGCATTTTTTCCTTTTGTTGGTTGTTTGTTTTTTGTTTGGTTGTTTTTTTTTTCTTTCCGTTTTTCTGTTTCATCACTTGTTGAAAGCTGAAAAACAAATGAAGAGGGTCTGAAAGTGAGTAATAGGAACCTTGACAATAATAAACTAAGCATTATGGTAAGAACTAATGAGAAGTTCCAGAGCTACGCTGAGTGCCCACAGATGAGATTACGGTCTCACTCATTAGAGTGAGACTCATTAGTTTGCACTAATGGCTGTGTGTCTACTCAGCTTCATGCTTGCATCCATAACCAGCCAATTTCCTCCAACAGAAACTCAAAAGAGAGCACATTATTACATATTTGCTGCCCTTAAATTAAATCGACTAACTTTCCATTGCACCGATTTGACTACAGATCGAATTTAGCAAATATATGCTCATTTGTATTTCTACCACCGCATTAATTGTCAGAAGAATAATCAGCATGCAAACTGCAACTGAAGTACCATTAAGCATGGCTTAATACTGTCAGCAATAGAGTAGTTTTGGGGTACTGAAAGAACAATTGGCTTTTTTATTTTCTCAGAATTGTGTTCCAGTTCAGTTAGGGTTCCGTTGTATGGAAAAACGCTTGTTTATTTGTTTCTTAATCTTGAATATCAGCAAAGGTGCCCCTTTCTAAAAGTGTGGTAACATAGTTTTAAGAATTCTCTATAAATGGCCCAGAGAAGGGCCACGAGGATGATCAGAGGGCTGGAGCACCTCTCCTATAAGGACAGACTGAAGGAGTTGGGGCTGTTCAGTCTGGAGAAAAGAAGGCTCCGAGGTGACCTTATTGTGGCCTTCCAGTGTCTGAAGGGGGCCTACAAGAAGGCTGGGGAGGGACTTCTCAGGATCTCAGGTAGTGATAGGACTAGGGGGAATGGAATGAAGCTGGAGGTGGGGAGATTCAGGCTGGACATGAGGGAGAGGTTCTTCACCATGAGAGTGGTGAAGCCCTGGAATGGGTTGTGCAGGGAGGTGGTTGAGGCCCTATCCCTGGAGGTGTTTAAGACCAGGCTGGATGAGGCTCTGGCCGGCCTGATCTAGTGTGGGGTGTCCCTGCCCATGGCAGGGGGGGTTGGAAGTAGATGATCCTTGTGGTCCCTTCCAACCCTGACAGATTCTATGATGCTATGATACTATGAAAAGCGGTATTCCCAGTGCATTTTGATGGGTTTCAAGAAATGAAATCTGGAAGACATCAGGAAGAGTTATTTCTTAGAAATATCAATGCTTTCTGTCTCTGAGGAACAACTAACCAGGACAAACGTGTTTTTTAAGACTTAAGTTTTCTTGTCCTGTGGAGCTTGTAAAATTTGGAAGCATTTTGATATACCATTTGTAATATGAAAATGTACGTTTCTCCTACTAATTTTTTGTCTGTTTTCTTTTCAGCTCCATGTGGCTATAATGTAACTGCTCAAAATGGTACAGTTTATTCCCCAGGATTCCCAGATGAATATCCAAATTCCAAAGATTGTACTTGGTTAATTATTGTACCTCCAGGCCATGGGATTTATATCAACTTTACCTTACTCCAAACCGAACCTGTGAATGACTACATTGCAGTTTGGTATGCAATTTTCAAAGCAAAAGTGATTATTCTTTTTCTGATTGTTTTATCAGATCTCACTGTCCCAAGCTACAGCTTCTGCTTGTTTAGATTGTCATATACGTTCTTTGTTCTTCAGGTTGTCATATGTGCTGAAGAACAGCATAAAACAGGCTCTGCAATTACATGGAAAAAATAATATTAGATATCACTGCATGAATTATTTAAGAATATTGTTTCAAAAGTACTTGAAAAAAAAAAAAAAAAGCTTTGAAACTCAGACTCAGTTATCAATGAGGTTTTCTTTGAACTCTCTGTTTTCTATGTGAGGCCATGTGAGATCCAAGTGATGTAACAATCTGCATTATATGGAATTATATGTTCCATAAACATATGAGGCAATATAAATTTTTTTGTAGCAAAACTTTTTGACATCTTAAGACATTAACTAATTTAAGCATTGATTAGAATTTTCTTAAATTTTCTTAATATCTTATTTTGGCTGGTAGTCATAGCCTCTACAGTTCTCAAGCCAGGATTTCAGCCCTTGTACTTCTGTGTCTTTATGATTCATATTTTATGTCGCCCTTCTCTGAATTTGTATTTCTTATTCCCAAAACACATCTCAGCTTTGTGTCCTCAGCTGTGGGAAGAGTTTTCAGAGCTATCTAAAACTTTATATAAGAATTTACTGCACTGAAGAGCAGGCATAGATGCTGAAGCTGTTGCATATTTTCTCATCTATGGCTAACCTTGGTCCTTACCCCACACAGCATGCAAGATGACTTCTCTCTCACATAAATATGCTGCAGATACTTCAGCAAAAGGATGGCTTGCACAGAAAATCAGATGTAACTTACTCTGTGTGAGTCAGCTGCTCCCATCTCCTAGGCAGTCCACTGTTCCTACATGGCATCACTAAGGAAATACACTTTTATGGCAAGTCACCTGTAGTTTATTTTTTGGCACTAATACCAGAGTACAAATTGGAAGTCTAGATAGCCCCACAAAACTGCACAAGAGAAAAATAATTAATTTAAATTACATTTTTTAAAATACATGTTGCATCTAAAATTATATGTGTGGCATGAATTCTTTTAAAACTTGAGGCAGAGTTTTCCATACAGTGAATTTTTCTTTATATGAACCAATTATTTTATCATAGAATCATAGAATCAGTCGGGGTTGGAAGGGACCACAAGGATCATCTACTTCCAACCCCTGCCATGGGCAGGGACACCCCACACTAGATCAGGCTGGCCAGAGCCTCGTCCAGCCTGGTCTTAAACACCTCCAGGGACGGGGCCTCAACCACCTCCCTGGACAAACCCATTCCAGGGCTTCACCACTCTCATGGTGAAGAACTTCTCCCTCACATCCAGCCTGAATCTCCCCACCTCCAGCTTCATTCCATTCCCCCTAGTCCTATCACTACCTGAGATCCTGAGAAGTCCCTCCCCAGCCTTCTTGTAGGCCCCCTTCAGATACTGGAAGGCCACAATGAGGTCACCTTGGAGCCTTCTCTTCTCCAGACTGAACAGCCCCAACTCCTTCAGTCTGTCCTTATAGGAGAGGTGCTCCAGGCCTCTGATCATCCTCGTGGCCCTTCTCTGGACACGTTCCAGCATGTCCATATCCCTCTTGTAATAGGGGCTCTTGAACTGGACACAGTCCTCCAGGTGGGGTCTCACCAGAGCTGAAAGGTTGATAGGTTTGAGATAAAAATTAGCTAATGCTTGCTTTTTGAATGCTTGATCAGCTGAGCTGAGCAAATATCCCATTGAATTTAAAGCAGTGAAAACTCAAAAGCTAACAGCTTTCAGGGAGGTTTCAGAAGGCTCCAGTCTTCTAAAATACATATCACAAAAGACTTTTATTCAGTTTGGAGTCATTGCATGTGACATACAGAAAGACGGGAAGTAAGTGTTGCAGAGCACACAGATTTTTTTTGTGTATTCATTTATTCTGCTTGTTCAGGCCTTAATGTTTTACATGATGATGCTGAAAATTATGCAACCTGAAATGACTGAAGTATATTTCTCTTTGGGTGTCTGCTCATACACACCTTTTTGTCTCTCTTTTTTTTTTTTTTTTTTTTTATCCTGGTACCTTTGAGTCTTTGGAATTAATTTAAATGTAAAAGTAACTTTTGCCTTCCACATGCTATATGCATTAGTCATGAGAAAAGACTTGTAGAATCTACGTAAAAAAAAGTTAGAAATATATTTAGATTGGAAGAGTTTCTTAGATTTTTTTTTTTTAAACTATTATTATTTTCAGTGGATGTATATGTGAGAATTTTTGGCAGGAACAGACAGAGAAAATTTCAGTCAGCCAATAAATTTCTTGCCCACGGTGATATAAAAGCTACTATAAAGTTTTTCTGGTTTCTCAAAATATACAAGGCTTTACAATACAATACAATACAATACAATACAATACAATAAACCAATAAACCAGGTTGGAAGAGACCTTCAAGATCATTGCGTCTAACCCATCAACCAATCCAACCCACCCAAAAACTAGACCATGGCACCAAGCACCCCATCAAGTCTCCTCCTGAACACCTCCAATGATGGTGACTCCACCACCTCCATGGGCAGTCCATTCCAGTGGGCAATCACTCTCTCTGTATAGAACTTCTTCCTAACATCCAGTCTAAACCTACCCTGGTGCAGCTTGAGACTGTGTCCTCTTGTTCTGGTACTGGCTGCCTGGGAGAAGAGACCAACCTCCACCTGTCCACAGCCTCTCTTCAGGTAGTTGTAGAGAGCAATAAGGTCACCCCTGAGTCTTCTCTTCTCCAGGCTAAGCAACCCCAGCTCCCTCAGCCTTTCCTCATAGGGCTTGTGTTCTAAACCCCTCACCAACTTCATTGCCCTTCTCTGGACACGTTCCAGCAAGTCAACATCCTTCCTAAACTGAGGGGTCCAGAACTGGACACAGTACTCAAGGCTTTGAAGTTAGAGAGAGTATTCTGTGTTTCTAGGTAAAAAAACAAAACCAGAAAAAAACAGCAAATTCATTTTGAATCACTAGGAAAAACATCTTTTACAAAAATTCAACTGACTGTCCAGAGAACACAGACTGTTCATTTAAATGTTAAATACAGTATTTCTTCAGCTGATTTGTTATTTTACATATTTCTTCCTAGGGATGGTCCTGACCATAATTCACCTCAGCTGGGAGTTTTCAGTGGCAACACAGCTTTGGAAACAGCTTACAGTTCCACCAATCAAGTCCTCCTCAAATTTCACAGTGACTTTTCAACGGGAGGATTCTTTGTTCTCAATTTTCATGGTCAGTTTGCTTTATATCATTAACATTTAATGACCAGAAGCAATTAGTTTGTTTTAAAAATGCCTCATAACTTTGTGATGTGCTGAATGTTTTTAAATAAATTTACCATGATTCATGGACTTTCTCTGTTTTGGCTTTTCCTAAGTAGTGGTACAAATTAGCTTGTAAAAACATGCCTTAAAAACATCTTAAGAGTGTTAGTTGGTATCTTTGAATAAACTACATTTTATCTTTAATGTTAATCATCATTATCTAATATTAAGCTTTTACTTTTTTCAATTATATTGTCCCACTTATTAGTTGGCTCGCTTTTAACCTTCTGTAATACAGTTTTTCACCTGTTGACCATGGTAGGGCTCATGATTGATGGGATGTTTGGGGCGGGTTGAACAGCTTTCAGACTGGTATCTCATAAAATAGTTTGTTCCACATCAGGGCTGCAAGAAATACAAGTTAGGCATCCAACTCAGATGTGAAATTTTATTTATAATTCAGTTTCTAACTAATTCACTTAAATTATGTGTGCTGAGTAGAAGGTTGTTAGCTTTCTGGACTGTAATTCAAAAAGATATGTTGAATTGATTCATAAGGACAAGAGGAAGTGCCACAGAAAGAGTATACCTGAAGGTATATTTGCATGGAAAAGGTTTTTATGAAACTAGTATGGAGTCAGATAGATATTTCTTGTCCATGATTTTCTCCTAAATGAAATTGTTATTGCTGGCAACCTGTTTAGTGTCCATTTCTTAGACTTGTCATTACAGATGTCTAAGCAGTTTGCAAAGCTTTTTTTATGAGGTGTTTTCTGTCTCCAGAAAACCTGATGCTATTAGGTGTATATAATAGGTGTATATAGGTGTGTAGGTATATATAGGTGTATATACAGGTATTAGGTATATATAATAATGATTACACTTAATTCATTGCTAATTATTAAATATTGTAGTAAAAACATACATAATTTCCTCCTTCCTGTCCTTGGAAACTCTACATGGTTGAAACAAAACCCAAAAACTCTCTATGGATGGGAAACTCTGGGATTTTTTTTCCTCCTTGTACTATTGCTTTACAGTAATGGGCTATAGAAATTTATGCAGAAGATAAGGGCTAATTCTCAATATTTTGTTTCTTCTACTTTGCAAAACCAGCAAGTGGATAGGATTATCAAGTTACCAAGAGAATCTGTGTTCTCTTGGTAGTGATTTAGTTCAAAGAAGAGGAGATATCTTCTATAGTGTGATCACAATCTGAAATCTCGTTTGGATTTTTTATCCAGAACTGGATTCATCAGTAGGCATTCTACTCCATTTTAGAAACATGTCTATCATTGTACTGGTCACCTTCCTCATGAGATTGCTCAGAATTTGTTGAAACAGATTTGAAGAGTAGAGAAGAGATTTTGTTTTAAAGTCATTGTTTTGTTTTTTGTTCTTTAATGTTTGTTTTGGGTTTTTTGGGGGTGTAACTTTTTGTTTATTATTATTATTGCCATTTCTCCTTAAAGTTAATATATATACCTGTATCCTAAGAAATATTAACTCCAAATATGCTTAAATTAAGAATGAGTATTACATGCCAGATATCTGACAGGTAGTTACAGATTTTCCAGAAAATCTAAGTAATCTGTGATTTGTAACTATTTGCCCCATAGCATGAATGAAGACAGCCACAAGAAACATCAGCCTTGTAGCTGCAAAAGTCTTGTTGTAGACATCACAAATGTGTCCAATTCTACAGTAGATCTATAACAATCTAACCAGAGTAATGTACTATCTATACTGATTTAAAAATACATATTTTAAAGATAACAAGTAACATCATTCTGTCTAAATTGGAAAATGTTTTAACTGAGAGACCATGAGAGCACTGTGGTAATTTGTGAAGTATGAATAGGAAATAAATTTTCTGTAAAATAATTAGCATGCTAGTATTTAATATCTTTTTTTTTCCACTTAAATTTGCAGCTTATCAGCTGAAGAAGTGCCAGCCTCCACCAACAGTTCCACATGCAGATATATTTACAGAGGATGATGACTTTGAAATAGGTGAAAAAAATATCTTTAGTTTGTTTCCTTGCTTTCACTTGAATTCTAAATAAAACTATTCATGTATTTCATCTTCCACCTGAGATTTTTGGTATACCTCTGTTTGAGGGTTGTTTTGAGGGTTAACATTTTTGTCAATGACTTTTTCAGGAGATTTTGTGAAGTACAAGTGCCATCCTGGTTTTACCCTTGTTGGGCAAGATATATTAACCTGCAAACTGAATGCACAGTTGCAGTTTGAAGGAACTTCTCCGTTATGTGAAGGTAAATATACGCTCCCATGGTCTGCATATCATTAGCATGCATCTTTTTTATCTTCATATATGTTAAGCATCAAATTTTTGAGCATTGCTTTTTCATCTGCGTTTAAAAGTTTGCGTGTATTTGTTCAGTAGCTAAGAAATGCACACATTTTCATCAGAAGTAATAGAAGAGTTAAGTTTAGTAGCTTTGTCAAGCCTTCCCCAAAAGAACCAAATCAGATTTTTCCAAAAGACAGGTAAGGTAATCTTTTTGTTGACACTAGGATATTATAGGAGTGTTACACTGTCTTGCAGAATAACTTTTCTTGTGACACTGCCTCATCACATTCAATTACAATGTGACTGTTTACCATAAAGCTCTTTGTTATTTCCTGTTGTTTTTCTGTAAGCATTGCCTGTATGAATGAATTTAAGAAAACTAACTAATAACAGGACTCGGAGTTTACATATGCAGCAATATGATTAAAAATGAACATACAATGGATTGGATATGTCCTCCCATATGCAGAAACAAGGAGAGTTGGTTTTTTTCCACTATCGATTGCTGTTTACCTTTCCAGACCATTTTAAAATTCATGGGATGTACTTGTAAACAAGTATGGCACAAGTGTTTAATTCTAGGTTTTTTCAGCTCACATTTTCTTGATTGTTAAACTCCATATCCATTCCAATACTCATAAATATGTAGGGAGTTTGATCATTCTGTAACTTAGGTGACAGAAGAGAGTCCAGAAATTATGAAATGTAATACTGAAGAATATAATATGAATGTTGTTAGTGGATTGGCAAATAAAATAAACTTCATTAACAGCAGAATATGTATGCCTCAACTGAAACAATTTGTCTGACTTTGTATCTAAGAGTATTCTGTTTTGAAGTATCATGCTAAAACTGAGAGCTGATATTACACAACAAAAGGGTTCATGCAGCTGGTTCTTAAAAGGAAATTTATAGTGCACCCATTTGGAAATAATACATGTGGGAACTTGGGTGTAAGATCACCCATATAAAGGGCTGTGGTAATGACCTTTTAGATTACCCCAGCTGTAAACTTTTGTGGGAGAATCTACCATCATACTTTCTAACTGATGAGACCACCCAGCTTTAGTTTTGTCTGGACTGAATCTGTACAATGTCCAGATTGTTTTTGTAGGTCCTAAACTGAATGAGTATTAAATTCTTTCATAAGTCATTTGACAAATGGTCATTTCCATAACTCCCTAAAATGCTGAGGAAAAGCAGGCAACAAAAGGCAGTTGTATTCTTAGCATACCTGCTGTAAGATTTTAGATATGATGTGTTTAGTAAAACTACTCCAGCACTACTTGCTGTGTTCTTTTGTGTTCCTTACAAATGTCATCTGCTTTGCAGCTACTTTTGTGATGTGTTTAGTTGATTGCAGCATTCCTTAAAGTATAGTTTACCCAAAGAAGAGTTAGTTTTCCAGTGCTGAAAAGAATCACTGTCTCACAGTGAAAAGTCTGACAGTTTTACTGATTCCTCCAGAATACTTGAAATTTAAGACTCAGAGAACCAGTTCTTAATTTACAGGCTGCTTTGGTAGACTTGAACTTTATAAAGAACATTCAAATGAAGACAATGCTGGATCAGTAAAAGAATTTTATTTTTATCTTTTCTTAAAGATACTCTTGTAACCTAAGCAAATGGTACTACATGGTAAAGCAGACTGTAAAACTGTGTCATGTCAGCAACTCCTCATCACCAATGTGCCATATAGTTAATCAAACTTCTGCTCAGGAATAACTCTCATGCACTTAACAAAGGGAAAATAGTTGTCATTATCTGACAATATGTTTCTGCCCAGTGTGCTATGATAATTTCATAGTATACTTGCACATTCTGCATATCCGTATGTAAGAGCACTTAATCAACAAGTTATTCTCTTATTCTGAAGAATATAGGAAGTCAAAGTAACAGTGTGTTTAATTTTAAGGTAATGACAAGCTAATTGTCATCAAATACATGCAAACCTATATTCTTACATAGAAGCTTGCGTGAAATTTTTTGGGTGTAATCTGACTACAAGTGGTTTTATCTCAAGAATTAATTCCTAAATTAAAATTGTCAGGAGTATTCTTACTACTTTATATACCATTACCCCATGGATTCTCTTAGGATGTACTCTATGAAAAATGGCTTTATCTCTTAAAACTACTGTCTGCTATAGGCAAAGTTGTCAAATTATAACAGAAAGGGGCACATGTCAAAGAAAAGAGAGGAAGAGATGGTTCAAAATGTCAATATTTCTTCCTGCATTTTCTGTCATAATAATGCTACATATTCTCCAATCTGTTAGAGCAGAATAAAGACAAGGTTATGACAAAATTGAGTAATAAATAGTTTTTACTTTTTCCCCCTTCTTATATCCATAAATAATCAGAATGGATATTAGATAAGTATTTTGTAATTTGTGGTATAAAGTTTAACAAAATCACAGCTGAAGAAGAATCTATACAGAAGCTGAAGAATTCTATACAGAAGCCTCAACCTATAAGTAGATCTAGAGAAATCTTGGAGCAGTCAGAAAATTATTTATTTTTTTTCCTTCTGAACCTTAGGGCCATTAAGAAATTAGTAGTCCTCAGAAGATGATTATTAAGTTTCAAACTCATATTTTTCTCACTTAAGGTATCACTATTTAAAATATTGTAAAGAATGTTTGTTTCTGATTGTTTGTTTTCCCCCCGTAACATATTTTTTCCTCTGATCATATCTTCTCTCTTATAATTTTACCCTGCCTATAACCTTTACTTCATGCATGTACAGTTTTCAGAAATGCAATTCTGTAAATCTACAAAAACCAAAACAAAACAGAAAACAAAACA
This sequence comes from Picus viridis, assembly GCA_033816785.1. Lineage (NCBI taxonomy): Eukaryota > Metazoa > Chordata > Aves > Piciformes > Picidae > Picus > Picus viridis. The sequence continues at coordinate 24,356,496 of CM066576.1, forward strand.
AAATAAAACAAACCCCCAACACCCCTAACGAACCGTTATTAAATTGCACATATGTTATAAAAGTCTGGGCAAAATATTTCAGATTTCAACAGCAAATAAGCATGAAAAAAATCAGACCTGCATGAGAGGTAAAGTGTTAAAGACAAATGTGGCCAACAAAAGAATTTTTTAATAAACCCCAACAATTATTATACATTTTTTACAGCATTTTGATGTACTATGCCCTTTTGTCATATGCAGAGATCATAAATGCCTATGAAGACCAAATGAAGCTGTTTGTAAACTTTTGTAAGTTCAAAGTTTAAGTAACAGGGGATGTGGTTTCTGAGAAGATCTCACTTGGATGCTTTGAAGTATCCTATACCCAAAATAAACACTTTGTACAAATCATATGACCTGCTGAGTTCCAATAAGTTGTCATGTTCACGTAAAAGATTTCATCCTTAAAGATTTCCTTCTTAAAGTCTTTCTGCTGTGATGTCTTCCTGGATCTTTTACTATAATTAGTATCCTGTTTCATAAATGCAAGATTTATAATTTGTTCTTTATGTTTAGAATATGATTTTAGCATGCTTTTATTTGGAAAATGAACCTGAAGTATACACATCTCTGAAAAATAACATTTTTTGATGGAAAAGGAACACTTAATTTCATTTCTCTTCTTGTTGCTCTTGTTGTGTGTTCTTCTTAGCACAATGTCCAGCAAATGAAATCCGTACAGAATCATCGGGCGTGATCCTCAGTCCAGGTTACCCAGGCACCTATCCCAACTCTCAGACCTGTTCTTGGACTATAAAGGTTGAACCAGGATACAACATCTCAATCTTTGTAGATATGTTTCAAAGTGAAAAGCAATTTGATGAGCTGGAGGTATTTGATGGTAAGAGAGATTTAAATATTATGTAACTACAAATATCAGTTTGAGTGGGGCTTGTTTTACAGTTGTTGCTCATAATGCAGCAATACACCTGAAACACAAATGGTCCAGTATTTCTATTACTTTTGGCTTTTTCTAGTCAATAACAATTTTTATGGATGTGTTCAAGACAAAGAAGCTTTTCAGTTTTCTTAGGTATTGTTAGCGGAGGAGCAATAGCAGATGCAACATCCCAGTCTTATTTCCTACTGGATTCTGAGCTTATTATCACCTTTTCTGTTCTCCTTATTGATGAGAATAATTAGTCTCTGATTGTACTTTAATATATTTTTATTCATTTGGACACTGTTATTAAATCTGCCCTCATTAACCAAGAATATATAACTGTGATAGAACTGATTAATATTCACTATGGGAGTTTTCTAGCATGAAAAATAATACAAGGTCATATCTTTTGAGGTACATTACTGTCTTTTTCTTAAGTTGTAGGCTTTTAATGTTTGTTTTTTTCCCCCTGTTTTGATAGCAACATTCAGACCACAATATTTTCATTCTTGTAAAAATTCTGGTTAGTAAGTGTATCTATATATAGATATAGGTAAACGCTTTCTTCTCCCCCCCCCCCCCCCCCAGCCTTTTATAATGTCTGTATAGGTCTGTGTGAGATTAGTGGTGAAAATAGTGTGAAAAAAATCCTATTAAGACTGTCTTTTCCTTCACTCTAGTTTATATTTAACATCAAGAAAACATGCAGTGTTCCTGGAACTTTTCTAGTGGTCTTACCATTTTGTTTCCTTTTGAGAAATTTTGTTGAAACTGCTTAGTGTCCTTCATGAATATTTTTGTTGTCTTTCTTATGCATTTAAATTTAGTGAAACCAGATTATCAATAATAGATCTGAGAGAAGAATTATCATAGTCATTGCATCTTTAAGCATTGTCATTTCATGACAGGAAATCACACCCTTACAAATTTATCTCTAGTGCAGCTCTGCTGAAGTAATGTTTTCTACCACCTACCAGCAAACTTAAATGAGAAAGATAATGGCATATTTATAACCTCTCAATACAGTGCCATGTAGAGATTCCTGAGCTAGCTCTCCACAAGTTGATATTTAAATACAGCGCATTGCAGTGCCTTGCAGAGATACTTGTTTGTGTCCCTGTGGCCACATTAGCAGTATGCTTTGCTAGGCTAATTAGTTCTACATCTCAGCATGATGAGTTTGTTTGGGGCAGAAGGCAATGCTGATGTGGCTTTAGAGTTTACAGTAAAGGATATAATTCAGATTAGCTTGTTTAGAGCTATCTTAGGCATTTCCCAATATTGCTGCATTTTACAATAAATGTGTATCATGTCCATACCTGTGGTTCAAAACAGTATACCTTTATATACCTTTATTTAAGTTAGTAGAATTGCACTGATCTATCTACACAAGGAAATTACGCCTCACCAGACTTTACACAGAAGCTATGTAAAGATCAGCGAAGCAACCTTTAGAGAGAGAGTGTTTGCCAAGGCACAACTCTCCAATTACTTTATAAGGCAGCTTCAGATTGCAAACCAAAATAGTAACTACACCTAACCTAATACATTGTAAATTCTGGTGCTTCAGCAGCTATGTGATGATTGTTACATGCATAGAGTTGATGAAGTCACACTGGTCAGCTGGGAGCAATAAACCCATTAGCCATTCCCACTTATCAGTCATACCCTTAGGAAATCCCAACTGCATTCCAAACCAGACAACCACAAGTGTACCATGAATATAATTATGAAAAGCATTTGAACTTGAAAACACTGTGTTCAAGCTACTTACACCGAATAGTGTCCATTTATTACAGCGAATATATTTTGTTTCTTTTTTCTCTCTGAAATAAACTAATACAATTCTGTGATTGAAAACAGGCAGAAATGTCAACTTTTACTTCAGTTTTAGGAAAGCATCATGTGACAGGTCAGTCCACCAGAAGCTGAGTATTTATTTCTTTATATAGATAAACTCTGAAATAATAAAAAAGGATAATAGTGGTTGGAAGGGACCTCTGGAGATCATGGAGTCCAACCCCAGAGAAAGTTGCACAGGATGGCATCCAGGCAGGATTTGAAAGTTTTATGAGAAGGAGACTTCATGATATCTATGGACAGCATGTACCAGTGCTATACCACCCTCAAAATTCCTCCTCATGTTTAGATGGAACTTTATATTTTTTGCCTGTTGTCTCTTCTCATGTCACTGGGCACCACTGATAAAACATTGATTCCATCCTTCTGACACCCACCCTTTAAGTATTTGTAAGCATTGATAATTTATCTCAGCATTCCTCACATTTGTCCTACACTGCAATCATCCAGCTCTGTCTCCCTAATATGAAAAATAAATAAGCCGCAGAACATTTTTGAGGGCACGCTGGGCAACTTGTGCTTAGACCTATGCTTATTGGCTCTTTCCTGTATATGTATGTATTATTTGGAATTTATTTAGTAAAACTATTTTGGTTGCAGTGTTGTCATTATGGTGACTGAACTGCATTTAATAAAAACTGGGAGGTTGTCTTAATCATTATGGCTTGCTATGGCTTCTATAACCTCCCTTGTGTGTCTGAAGTCTCCCAAACAGAAAATGCACTACATTGTTTTGGACTGAAGGGGCAGGAGGCTGTCAGCAATTGTATTCAATATTTAGGTGTCAATTGATTTGGTTTTTGGGTTTGTGTTTGAATGCAACATAAGAAGAGCTGATCAGGCAGCAGCTGCTCAGACCCAGGGGAAAAAAAAAACCAACAATCAAGCAGCCTCTTTCTTTGAAATAACTGCTGTGGTCACAATAATGGCTTTCCTAAACTTGAAAAGCATGGAGCAAAAGACCTAGTGAGCATGTGAGAGGGAGGAAGAGTTCAGCTGGAAATAACGTTCATATGAAGGAAGAAGACACAATTTTGTGGTTTAGAAAGCTTTCAGTTGGAGATTGATTTGAGATACAGGTTGTTTTTTTTTTTTCTTCTGTAATAAGCACACTATCTTTTAACAGAATCAAGCCTAATGAAGTACATATTGGAAATTCATAGCATAGTGAAACTGATGATCTTAAATGTGCCTGAACATTTTTCAGCTGTTTTCACTATGTAATATGATGGTCTTGGAAAAGAGCTTAAGTACATAGAAGATACAAGAGGACAAGCAGTAGAAACATAGCCTCATTCAAAGTAGTTGTCCCATATAGAAACGAATCTTAAAACCCCAAATCCACTATTTTTTGTTTATGGCAAAAATACTAATTGTTTTCTATTTCAGTTTGTTTGTACCTCTAGTAAAAACTGAAAACTGGGTGCATAGTTTAAATAAAGATCACACAACTTTCACTGGAAATGATGTGTGAAGTTCTTTCCTTTTCTTCCATTGTATATTCAGATTTAGATCTGAGTTAAAATATAGAAAGGATTACTTAAACTGGTAGTACTCAAAAACTTTGATAGTTTCTTTACTTATTTCTGAAGGTTCTTCTGGACAAAGCCCCTTACTGGTTGCTTTAAGTGGAAATCATACTGGACAATTGAACTTCACAAGCAAAATGAATCAGCTATATCTTCGTTGGTCAACTGATCATGCAACCAGCAAGAAAGGTTTCAAGATCCGTTACTCAGGTAACTATTAATGCTTTCCATTAAATTATACTTTGTGGTTACATATGCTATTTAGCATGACATTTTGACTTGTAATATGTCTTTTTCTCTGAAGATTATTTATTATAATGTACATACTGAGGATGTGTAGTAATGGGTGACTTCAACCTGCCTGATATCTGCTGGGATCTCAACACAGCAGAGAGGAGGCAGTCTAGGAGGTTCTTAGAGTGCATGGAGGACAGCTTCTTATCCCAGGTGCTGCATGAGCCTACCAGGGGTAAGGCTATGCTTGACCTCCTCTTCACCAACAGGGAAGGGCTGGTGGGTGATGTGGTGGTCGGAGGGTGTTTAGGCACCAGTGACCACAACATAATAGAGTTTTCGGTATGCAGCCAAGCCAAGAGGGGGAGCAAGAAGACCTCCACTCTGGACTTCAGGAGGGCAGACTTCAGGCTACTCAAGGAACTAATTCAGAAGGTTCCTTGGGAATCAGCCCTTAAAAACAAAGGGGTGCAGGAGAGCTGGACCTAATTCAAGGAAGAACTATTGAAGGGGCAAGAACAGGCTGTGCCGGTGTGCTGGAAGATGAGCCGCCGGGGCAGACGGCCAGCCTGGATGGGTAATGAACTTTTAATAGAACTTAGGGAAAAAAGAGGGTGTATCATCTTTGGAAGAAAGGGGAGGCAACCTACGGAATGTTTAGGGATGTTGCTAGGACATGCAGGAAGAAAATTAGGGAGGCAAAAGCCCATTTAGAACTTAGAGTGGCCTCTGCTGTGAAGGACAACAAAAAGTCCTTCTATAAATACATCAATAGCAAGAAGAAGGGCAAGGACAACCTCCACTCCTTGGTTGACACAGAGGGGAACGTTGTAACAAAGGATGAGGAAAAGGCAGAGGTACTTAACACCTTCTTTGCCTCAGTTTTCACTAGCAGGGCAGAACGTCTTCCAGACAGCTGGCCTGCAGAGCTGGCAGAAAGAGACAGAGAGCTGCATAGTTTCCCACTGCTCCAAGAGGAAGTTAGAGATCTACTGAGCCGCTTGGACCCCCACAAGGCCATTGGACCGGATGGGATCCATCCTAGGGTGCTGAGATTGCTGACAGATGAGCTCGCCAAGTTGCTCTCCATCATTTTTCAGCAGTCCTGGCTCACTGGAGAGGTCCCAGAAGACTGGAAGCTGGCCAACGTGGTGCCCATCCACAAGAAGGGCCGGTTGGATGAGCCAGGGAATTATAGGCCTGTCAGCCTGACCTCAGTGCCAGGCAAGATTATGGAGCAGGTCATCTTGTGTGCGATCACACAGCACTTACAGGATGGCCAGGAGCTCAGGCCTAGCCAGCATGGATTTAGGAGGGGCAGGTCCTGCCTGACCAACCTGATCTCCTTCTATGATCAGGTGACCCACCTGGTGGATGTGGGGAGGCCTGTGGATGTGGTCTACCTGGACCTCAGCAAGGCCTTTGACACCGTTCCCCACAGCAAACTCCTGGCCAAGCTGGCAGCCCATGGCTTGGACAGGATCACACTGTGTTGGGTTAGGAACTGGCTGGAGGGCCAAGCCCAGAGAGTGATGGTGAATGGCGCCACATCCACCTGGCGGCCTGTCACTAGTGGTGTGCCCCAAGGATCAGTGCTGGGCCCCATGCTCTTCAACATCTTTATTGATGATCTGGATGAGGGCATTGAGTCCATCATCAGTAAATTTGCAGATGACACCAAGCTGGGGGCAGCAGTTGATTTGCTGGAGGGCAGAGAGGCTTTGCAGAGGGACCTCGACAGGCTGGACAGATGGGCAGAGTCCAACGGCATGAGATTTAACACATCCAAGTGCCGGGTTCTGCACATTGGCCACAACAACCCCAGGCAGTGCTACAGGCTGGGGTCAGAGTGGCTGGAGAGTGGCCAGGCAGAGAGGGACCTGGGGGTACTTGTTGATTGTAGGCTGAACATGAGCCTGCAGTGTGCCCAGGCAGCCAAGAAGGCCAATGGCATCCTGGCTTGCATCAGGAACAGTGTGGCCAGCAGGAGCAGGGAGGTCATTGTGCCCCTGTACACTGCACTGGTTAGGCCACACCTTGAGTACTGTGTCCAGTTCTGGGCCCCTCAGTTTAGGAAGGATGTTGACTTGCTGGAACGTGTCCAGAGAAGGGCAACTAAGCTGGTGAGGGGTTTGGAACACAAGCCCTATGAGGAAAGGCTGAGGGAGCTGGGGTTGCTTAGCCTGGAGAAGAGGAGACTGAGGGGTGACCTTCTTGCTCTCTACAACTACCTGAAGGGAGGTTGTGGACAGGTGGAGGTTGGTCTCTTCTCCCAGCCAGCCAGTACCAGAACAAGAGGACACAGTCTCAGGCTGCGCCAGGGCAGGTTTAGGCTGGATGTTAGGAAGAAGTTCTACACGGAGAGAGCGATTGCCCATTGGAATCGGCTGCCCGTGGAGGTGGTGGAGTCACCTTCACTGGAGGTGTTCAGGAGAAGACTTGATGGGGTGCTTGGCTGTATGGTCTAGTTGTTGGGTGGGTTGGACTGTTTGATGGGTTGGACGCGATGATCTTGAAGGTCTCTTCCAACCTGGTGTATTGTATTGTATTGTATTGTATTGTATTGTATTGTAATTCTATTACAAGTTCAAAGCACAGGGCATGGACTCTCCTTTTTTCTCCATTTGCCAAAGATCTCCAGATCAATACTTTTCCAAAGAACACTTCTCTCTGCAACCTGCTATCTTGTCTTACCAAACCTGGAGCAAAACTTTTGAAATGTAGTGGAAGGGATAGCCCTTGGATTTACCCAGTGTGAATTTTTGATCCTGAAGTGATTTTTGGTACTCCACCTGCAATTCAGTACACAAATATTAAGTTTACAGTTCCTTGAGTTGCAGCTCACAATTCTTATGACCATGCTTTTCTTCTTATACAAATAAAAGGAAAACCGAGGGGGGGGTGGGTGGGAAATCCCTTATTTCTTCAACAGGCTGCACACAAATCTGCTATTGTGGTGACATGAAAATGTGTAAGTGGTCTATCTAAACAGTTTTATGAATTCTCTGCCTTATTAAGAAAAACATAAATTAGTTACCAGTATTGCAATACTGGATTATACTCAACATATTGACCCTTTCTCACTTTGCAGCCTGTTTAAAATGTTTTCATACATACATCAGTAGATAAACTGCTCCTGGAAGGTTTGATTTAGGGGTTATTTATGTGGTGCTAAGAGTAAAGGTGACAATTACTGTCTGTTGTTAACATTTGCTTTTTCTGTGTATGTATTTGATTAGCAGTGTAAAGGTTGTGTGTTTTAATTTTGGCAGATGATAATTCTCAATATAATCTAAGGAGAGAATGCTAAGAATGTTTTAGAAGAACATTTTGTCAAGCACAAGGTATCTCCCAATTAGTTAGGCTAAAGGCTGTTTTCACACAGCTCACTCCTTTCCTATATAATCCATGTGCTGTCTCTAACCTCTGGAGTGTTTCTCTTGCTACTGAAATAGAAGATCAGGGCTGAGCTCAGAGCATAATGATGATCATTATTTTGGGGAATTTAAGTAGAACTACGAACAGTCAGGAAAAAAAATACAAAAAAAACTCTAAAAGCTTTATCTCCAACTTGCAAGCGGCCTTTGGACAATTACTACAGAGAAAGTGAAACTCAGGGACAGGGGAATGGGAAGTTGTTTTCAAACATACTTGAGATTCATTAAGTTTTTCATAGGAAAAAGGCAATTGCAACATCTAATAGATGGATTGAGAATGTAGAAGAAGGAATAAAGAGAATCTCTCATGTGATAACCCTCAGACATGTGGCAGTGAAGGGTATGGGCCTTCTCTCATGAATTGAAAGTGAGCAAGTGCCATCAGGGTTACATTAATAGACTTTATGCAGAGGATTTATTTTGCAAGTATCAAATTATTAAGGAGACTGGATTTTGAGGAATGAGAGAATATTGTACACTTTTGCTTTTATGCAAAATATGCTTGCAGGAGGGAATAAGTGGTCTGTCCAATTGCTAGGCTCTAGTCATTAACTATTATCACACTAGCTGCAACTAATAACAAAATTGGGGGACTGGAGAGAGATATGTAACCCTTATGGCTATATTTTAGGAACAAACAACTGATTTCCCCCACCCTGCTTCACTAGCAGTCAGCGTCTGCATTTTTCTCTAAACTTCTGTACATTTTACATGAGATTCAATGGAAATAATCAGCATGAAAGAAGAGTAACTGTGAGCGGCAGCATGAACAATGGGATTTGAATCTTAATGAGGGAAAGCAGGAAAAATACAAGATCCCCAAAAGGCTATTGATATCCTGGCAGCTGTGACTGAGCCAGCAGGCTTCTTCATAATGAAGAACCTATTGAAATGAACTACTGCCCTCCCACAACCCTCCCCTTCTTCTCCAGCTATGCCTGTACACAAAATTTTGAAAATTGTAGTTTTGTCACAGCTAGCTTTCATTTATAGATACAAATTTTCTTCAGAAGCTTTCAAAGGAATACTTGGTATTTTCTTTAGCATACAACCCTACTTGTGTAAGCTATTTGTGTAATGTTGCGTGTGTGGTTTCTACTTGTGTGTTTTCTGTCTTGCGCTTTAAAGTCTTTTTGCCAAATCTTAGTAGAAAAGAGCTATAGCATTACAGCAGAGGAGTAAGTAATATTTTGTAAGGTTTTTTTTTGCATATTACAGAGGCACTAGCATGGTTTTAATCCGAATAATAATTTTCCTTACTGCACTAACACCTTCATATTAAAGCATCTCATTCTTAATCTCGTGAGTATTTGTATGGCATAGTCGAACTAGGAGGAGAAACATGGATTAAAATTTCTTGCAGCTAGCTCTAGAGAAGAAATCCCTCTTTTCTTTGAAAGGGATGTAAAATCACTAAAATGGATACCAATAATATATATAAAAAAATTGTTGTGTGCTGAAATATTTTATTTTATTTTTTAATGATTGCTTGGTGTTCTGTAGTGCTTTAACCTGGCTTCCTTATACAGCTGGTTTCCGCCAAATCTGTACAATTTATTACAAATGGGAAAGATCTGCAAGTGCAGAAAGTGAAACCTGATGAGCCCAGCCCAAGAAACTTGCTTTCTATGAGGTAGCATCATAGTATCATAGAATCAGTCAGGGTTGGAAGGGACCACAAGGGTCATCTAGTTCCAACCCCCTGCCATGGGCAGGGACACCCTACACTAGATCAGGATGACCAGAGCCTCATCCAGCCTGGTCTTAAACACCTCCAGGGATGGGGCCCCAACCACCTCCCTGGACAACCCATTCCAGGGCTTCACCACTCTCATGGTGAAGAACCTCCTCACATCCAGCCTGAATCTCCCCACCTCCAGCTTCATTCCATTCCCCCTAGTCCTATCGCTACCTGAGATCCTGAGAAGTCCCTCCCCAGCCTTCTTGTAGGCCCCCTTCAGATACTGGAAGGCCACAATGAGGTCACCTCGGAGCCTTCTTTTCTCCAGACTGAACAGCCCCAACTCTCTCAGTCTGTCCTCATAGGAGAGGACACCTGATCATCCTCATGGCCCTTCTCTGGACATGTTCAGAGATGACAGTTTGAAACTGCTTTGAAAGACACCTGCCAAACATGCTCCTTGGCTTTGTTCTCCAGTAACTCTTCATTCTTACCCAAGCAAGGTAGCATAAAAAAGAAGAGGTGAATTTATATTTTAGGGGTGGAAAGGTACACTACAGTACTTCGTACATCTACTGGACAAATGGTGACTTGAGAAGCAGAGGCGTACTTAGCTTACTACACTGAAATTTGACATTGCCGCTGTGACATTTACCAGCTTTGGTTTAGTCATTCAAGAGTAAGTAAGGCAAGTGATTACTTTGCTAATTTGTAATTGCCTACCTATAGACCTATAGATATATATATTTAAAAACCCATTCATAAATATCTATTTGACCATATATTGAGTTTGTGTGGAAAGGTTTGAGTAGTGGGAGGGTAACAGTGGCTTCTGCAAGAAGCTTCCACTTTGTCTGATCGAATCAATGCCAGCCAGCTCCAAGATGGACCCACCATTGGCTAATTCAAGCCCATTAGTGATGGTGGTAGCACCTCTGTGATAATGTATTTAAGAAGACAGAAAAAGTTACTGTGCAAGAGTAATTGCAGCTGGAAAGAAGACTGAGAATATGTAAGACAATCAACTCTGCAGACACCAAGTTCGGAGAAGAAGGAGGAATAGTAGGTGCTCCAGGTGCCAGAGCCCTAATACCCCTATAGCCTGTAGTGAAAAACATAGTGATGCAGGCTGTTTTCATGCAGCCCATGGAGGCTAACAATGGAGCAGATATCTACCTGCAGCCCATGGAAGATCCCATGCTGGAGTAGGTCTATGCCTGAAGGTGACTGTGACCCTGTGAGAAGCCCATGCTGGAGAAGGCTTCTGGGAGGACCCATGGACCTATGAAGATCACACTGGAGCAGATTTACTGTCAGGACTTGTGACTCTGTGGAAAGCAGCCATGCTGGAGCAGGTTGTGAAGAACTACAGCTCATGGAAAGGACTCACATTGGATAAGTTTGTTGATGGCTGTCTTGAACAGAAGAGATGCAGCACTTGAAAAGAGGACTATTATGAGAAGTCCTGCCCCTGAGGAGGAAGGAGCAGCAGAAATGACAAGTGATGAACTGACTAAAATACTCATTTCCAATCCCCTTGTGCTGCTGGGGGTAAGAGGCAGAGAAAATGGGGAGTGAAATTGAGCCTGAGAAAAGGAAAGGACTTGGGGAAGGTGCTATAAGATTTAGTTCTGTTTCTCATTACCTTACTCTGATTTGATTGTCAAACAAATAAATCCTTTTTCTGAGATCAAGCATGTTTTGCCCATGACACTAATTCTTGTCTTGACCAATGAGCCTTTCTTTATGTATTTTCTGTCTCCTGTCCACTTGATGAAAAGATTGATATAGTGGCTTTGGTGGACAACTTCCAGCCAGCCAGAGTCAATCCATCACACCTTTATTCTGCTCTTGTAGCTTCATCTGTTAATAGAAGAAACTTAATTCCTTAGCATTCATTTAATCTTCTATTAAATATTCTACCTGTCAAACAAACACTCCTACTTCCTCTCTCTGTCAGTTTAGGAGAAAAAGCTATTGATTGGTTTGGTTTTATCTTTACATTTTCCAGTAGTGAGTTAGAAGTGACAAGAAGTTCTTCTAACTCTTTATATGTTTATTTTGTTTCCTATGATTCCTAAACTTTTAGGTGGTGATTTGGTGTAGTAAATACAGCAGGAAAGTAGAGGTTGATAAAGTTCTTTTAGTCAAGAGAAATATGAACAGGATCATTTATTACTCAGTAAGAGTATCTGTGCTATAAGTAACAATTTATTTAGTTAGATATTTAAGTATTGAGGAGGTGGACATTCATAATTACATCAATAAAGATGGAACAAACCTTTGTAAATTTAGCTTGTTGTAGTAATATTTTTTCTCTGTTAGATTTAAAGATAAACTGCAAATGAAAAATAATAACAAATAAACCTGTTGTTGTTGTTGTTGTTACTTGGTTGTGTATTTTTCTCCTTTGTTATACTGTACGTTCTGAAGTGAAAAAAAAATATGTATGTAACTGATAGTTTTAAGGAAATGTTTTCATAATCAGAAGTAGTACATTTAGTTTTCTCGTGTGACCTTTCCTAATTACTTAAGCCAGCATTTGATTTCTAATCTATAAAGTAAGAATGTCTAAAGTGAGAATGATAGAAAACCTCTGCCCCACTGGATATTTAAAGAACAGCAGCACAAAGGACATAAGATCCCCAGGTAATATGATGATGAAGACAAGGAAGTATCCAATAGTGAAAGTTAGAAGGAGGCATTGGAATAAGCTATGATATTTTTTCTGTCAACAAAAAACAATCTATTATATAAGCTAAACAAGGACAACATGGAATCTGAAGGAAGGTGCATTGTTTAGAATTTCAAACAGGATTGTTACAGTGAGCAGTGGAAGTCTCTCCTTCCAATAAGTTTTTTGAATATTGGTCAGAGATACTGCAGGGAAATTAAGTCCTTTGCTGGATAAATTCCTAGAGAAAATATCATTCGCTGTAAGGTTGACAAAATCATCTTGGGGTTTTGGACATCCACTTTCAGAGAATTTCAATTTGTAATGGGAAATTGTTTTATTGATCTTCCTTTAGACAGAATTTCTCAAACAGCATGAATGTTTAAATGTTCTTGCTCTTAAGGGAATATATTTTGTGAAAGGAAGAGCATGGTCATGCAGATACAAAATCAGTTTTTATCTGTGCTGCTGTCCACACGTCAGTTGACTAGTGATATAGGTATAGGTGATCCTGCTTTGGCATGGGGGTTGGACTAGATGATCACTTGAGGTCCCTTCTAACCCCTGACACTGTGTGATATGTGATTTAGCTAGGCAGTTGTTACCCCTCTGGTTTTCAGTTGCAAATGATAAATGGATGTTGTGATTGTAAGTGAGCTGAAAATGTTCATTATGTTGCCTTGCCACTGGTGTTTAGGATGCCTTGAAAGAATGTCTGCTCCATCATTTGGAAAAATAAATGACATCTGTACATGTAGAGCTACTTCAGGTTGCTGGAATGACTTCAGAGGAGTTTTTCACATTTTGTGGAAAAACACTGTCATTCCCAAATAAGAGCACTCCTGTGTCATTGCACTGATGTCAGCTAAACTTTATGGAGTTCTGGGACAGATGCTCTCAGAAACTGTCAGGGAGAAAACAAATTTTTTTTTAATCCTTGATGCACTCCTTAAGATTTCCTGCTTAAGCCCAGAATTTTCACTCAGCTGACAATGGCTGTAGTTTTCAGTCTGACATTCTTCAAACATTTGCTTACACACCAGATATTCAGACATTTTTAATTTGTTCCTTTGTGTTTAGTTCTGCAATTATATATTCAGTTTTTGCTCCTAGAAGATGACATGTTTTATTCAGCCAGCAGTCTGAAGAGAGCTCTGTTTAATGAACACTTTAAAAATTGCTAAACTGTAGATTAAGAAGTGAATTGTGTGGAGTCTTATCAGTATTCCTTTACTGTCTCAATAAAGTCTTCAAGAAGATTTTTCAGAATTGTGAAGTCAAAATCCGTCTTCAGAATTCTAGATGATTTGCTTCAGACATCCTTTTCATGCTATGTATAGCTTAGACATAGTTATTTGAGTATCAGCCTTTTCTATTCATATTTCTCTGCCTTTGCATTGTGAATACCATGACTTTTGGTAGAGTTTTTATGGGTATGAGGACTACAGATGCTGCTTGCCTGTATCATTGCTGCTGTTTTCTGACATGCTGACTGCTTACTGGCATTAGTTTAAAATGTTATTAATAAACATTTGTGTAAGAGTAGGTGGTTCTGGTCTATATTAAATAGCTTTTTTAAACATAATTTATCCAAACATGTGATTCATGTTACAAAATGCACATTATTATGGGTTTCAGAGACACTGTTAACAGTCATGGAATTTTAAAGATGGGTAACCTATGGGCAATGCCCCTTTCTTGTATGTGGGATCTTTTCTGCCCTCTGTTGAACTATTCTATGTTCAATTCAAGAAAATCACCTCTTTTCATGTAGTCCCATTACTCTATTTACCCATGCCTAGTTTGTCCCAGACCTCACGCTCATTCCAGTCAAAATACCTCTGCCAAGCCAGTCTGTCTGTGCTCCTCAACCTTTCCATCTTATCTCTGTCTTGTCAAACTCTCCCTACAAATCAGTCTGCTTTACTAGTTCTTTGCTAGAAAATATAGAATCATAGAATACACTGGGTTAAAAGGAACCTTTAAAGGTCATCTAGTCCAACTCTGCTGTAGTAAATGGATAGATAAAGAACCATTTTATAGTTCTTTATCCAGCTCTTGACAATCTTTCTCTCCCTTCTACTTTCTCATCTTAGTTTTGCTTGCTTCCTCTTTCAGTGCCTCTCCTGATTCCTTGCTTCAGTCCATAACCTTCTCCTTCTCTGTCTCTCACTAATTAATTTCCATTTATTTTCTGTGGTTTTATTCCAGTTTTTATTTCCCTGAATCACACATGTTTTCCTTGCAATACATTTTACACTAAACACGATCTCTGATACATCTTTTTGATGACACTTCTAATAACTAAACAGATCCTTTTTCTCATTTCCTTCACTGGCTCTTAGCCTCCCATCTCTGCCTTCCAGTTTCCTGTCTCAATGCATAATCTCTTATGAATGCTCTTCTTCTAGACTCTTAAACCAAGTACCTTTGTGGGTACCCAGTACCTTAGTATTCTTTCTCACTTTTCTCGGGTATAGCCTTCCTACCTAGTCAAATACAGTTTGTAGCTTTACTTTCTTACTTGAACCTCTGCCTTTAACTTTCCAAATGTCAAATGATCACAAAGCTTAACCAAAACATCTTGATTTCCAGATCTCATATTCCCTCTTTTTAATGCAACTATTCATAATTATTTTTTGTATTGTATATCTCAAAGAGCATTTCTATATTTATAAATTTATCAAATTTGAAGTACAGTTTACTAGCTGTGAGTTAACTTACTGAACAATCGTATCTTTCATGATTGTAGCTTCTTCATGTACAACAATATAAACCGTTTTTTGATTATAAACTATTTGTGAACTTTATGATATTTCTGCTTAAGAAGTATGAATTTTCATTGAGGATTTCAAAAGGAATACCAAGGGTTCTCATCTAATTTTAATGGTGTTCATAGTTTGCCTATACTATAAATAATGTGAACTGTGTAAATTGTGTTTATGTATTTCTAATAATGTCCTTTTTATTTTTAGCTCCCTATTGCAGCCTAAACACTGTCTTAAGGAATGGTGGAATTGTAAATAAAACAGGTGGTCCTGCAGGAAGTAAAGTTCGCTATTACTGCAAACCTGGGTACAGAATGATTGGTCACAACAATGCAACATGTAGACGTCACCAAAATGGCATGTATCAATGGGATTCTCCTATGCCAATCTGCCAAGGTAAATTGAGTATGCTTCTGTGGTTTCATTGCAAAGACTATTTTACATAACTAAGACCATTCTCAATACTGCTGTATTAGCATCATCTGCTTATTCAAATACGTATAGACTTGTGTACATAGTATGTGAAAGCTGAAAATTGTAATTGAGCACCTCAGTCTTCTCTGTATCCATCATGACCAGGTCTCCATTCTCCTTCTGGGGAATTCAATTAATTTGAAAACATAACTTGTAACTTTTTTTTAATGTTGATCGAGTTAGGCTTTACTTCAGTTTGCTCCATACATGTATTAAGAGTAGTTATTATTTGTCAAATGTTTATAATGTTCCAAGGCCAACTGAGATTTGGCATGAGGCTTACTCTTCTGTTGAGGGTATGTTATGTGCAAGAAAATTAAAAGACTGCAAATATTTGGCTACAGTTGAAGAAACTGAAGTAGTAGAGTTCACATCTTTTCTATAGAGTGATTTGTTAGATAAATATGTATTCAGGATGAGCATTTTCATGCCTGGATAAGCTATATGAGCACACCTCTTCCATACTCCTGGCTGTTTTCTGATCCCATGTACCATAATGTGTTATGGCATATGATGCTGTTGTACCTTCCTGAAGGTCACCAAAACATGGGAGAATCTGTGTGTGAGCTGAGCATAAGGCAGGGTTAAGGACATATGCTTTATTTGGACTTACTTTAAGCATATTGTAGGTGCAGTCTCTGATGCTATCATAATAATTGAAATATCAGAAATATTTTGCGCTAAAGAACCTGGAATGAAGACCATTTGTACTGCTTTTCCATCAGGAAAGTGGAGGATATAATTCTGTTCAAGATTAAGGCTAATCTTGAGCAGAATAGAATAATTCACAGAAAGAGGGAGGGAAAATGTGCAGATGTGTGCAGGACCTTACAGGAGGTCCCAGGACTTGATCATGGATCACCAAAAAGTCCCAGAAAGTAATCAGTTAAGAACAAAAATTAAGTATATTCATGAAAAGAAAAAAAAAATATTCAGACAGTGTTTCTGTCTTTGTTATTTTACTACTATGTTAAAGAAATGAGGGTGGTGAGACACTGGAACAGGTTGCTCAGGGAGGTGGTAGAAACCCCATCCCTGGAGGTTTTTAAGGCCAGGCTGGATGTGGCTCTGAGCAACCTGATCTAGTGTGAAGTGTCCCTGCCCATGGCAGGGGGTTGGAACTAGATGATTCTTGAGGTCCCTTCCAACCCTAGCAATTCTATGATTCTATTATTCTATGATATAACATTGACATTTCAGCAATGCATCACATTAGCAAGTACTTTTTTTCTTTAATATCTTTAATATTTTAATTAGTCCATATTTACTATTTCAGCAATATATGTGTCTCCAGGTATGTAGAGTGAGTTTTACTAGAAATTTCTTATTAATATAGGATCCCTCAATTTTAATATATCACATTTACAGCTCACAATCAATTATTCCAACTTGTATCTCCAAGTAGAGCTTATATTTTTTCAATAAACTTTGAAATGGAAAGCATGTTTCTAAATTGATTAATTATCTGTTATCAGAATACATGCATTCTCTTTGAAAATTAATTACAATTACACACTTGGTCCAGCTAATTACAGAATGTTTCCAAATAAAAATGCCTTTGAATAAGTTTGAAATTTCTGTAAAACCAGTCCTGCAGGGTTAAATTTATAATCAGTATCTTGACTGTGTCAGAATTAATGTTTGAAATAAAATTGTATCATTAAAAAAAAAAGTTACTGTTTGCATATTTAATATAATAATATCCATTTATAAATTGAAAACATCTCAAATGGGTTAATCTGGTAGGGTCAGAAGATCTTTTTCAGTTTCAGTCTTATCAAGTGCAGATGTGTATAATTAGGTTTTGAACAAAGTTCAAAAGGAGGCTAGAGCTTTCATTTCATCTGTGAAGGAAAGAGGAGAAATCTGAGTCATGCTTTGTTCAAAATATTTATAGTTGTAAAAAATTAAAAATAGCAGTAGATAGCGCTTAAGAGGCAGTAATATTAACTATAATAGTAATCATCCTGGCAGACATGTATGTTGTCTGCTCTTAGCTCATGTCACTGTTTAGCTCATGTACAGACCCCCATGCTGGGGAAAGTAGGAAAAAAAGGCTGAGGGTCAGATTTGGGAAGATAAAAGAAAATAAGCTAAAAGCTTGGCAAGAAAAGAACTACTACTCCTACTATTATTATTATTATTATTATTATTATTATTATTATTATTATTATTATTAAAAAAAATAACCAAGGCAAGTTGTCAGAGTCAGTAAGGATAAGGATTGCTGGGTTGCAGATGTATTGAGGCTGAGACATGGTGGTAGTGAGAGTTTAGCTGAGTGGCTGTGCTCCTCTGAGAGACATGAGCAAACACCCCTCTTTATCCCACTTGTTCTTCATGTGTAAGGCTCAGCATTCAATTTTATTCTTGCTGATTTTCCCCAACTTATTCCTAAAAGAGTTTAAAATAATGTTTAAAAATCTGGAAGAGCACTGGGCTGCTCCTCAGCATTTGAGTTACTTCCTAGTAGTTTTAAAAAGAAAACTGGAGGTACCTACTTGAAGGAAGAAACTCTTGTATTGTTGGTACTTGGAAAGGCTCCAACCTGTGACAGAATCATAACACAAATATAGCTGAAGGCATAGGCATTTTTATGATATAGCAAAACAAAGTGATAGTTTAACTTTATGTCAGTTCAGTATGCAGACAAATGTTCAGCAAGTGTAAAATTCTGCTTACATGACAGAGTTAAAACTGGTTCTACCTGTAGGTAAAGGATTAGGAAGGATATTAGGGGAGTAGATAGAGCACTGAACCAGATGCAGTTCTGCTGCCCAGTTTGTGTACACTGGAGACATGTAAAGCTATGACTCTTGTTGCAGTCACTTTGTGAGGATTGACTCACAAAACAAAGACCTGCTCCCAAAAGCAGCAGAATTTGATTTTATGCTTCCATTCTCCACTTTCTTTAATATCATTGAGAGCAATAAGCATGGTTCTCCAGAATGCCTTCCCCCATCACCTCTCTCCCCTTCTCTGTCCCCTAGAGCCAGAATGCCACTTTGCCACTGAGGGAGAAATGCTCCGTTTCACTAAGACAAACACAGTACTGGTTAGAGAGCAAAAACTGCCAAGAAGTTGTATTACAGAAGCAGCAGCTTATTTTTGAACATCTCTACAGTTCTACTCCTATTAACAATTTGACAGATTCCAGATGGAAGCAAACAACTGAAATGAGCTAAGCATTCATCACTTTATAATGCTTACCTCTCCTCATTTTAATAATATGCAAAGTACTGTGTTGTATTTAATTTAAATGCATCAAATGTGACAACTTGGGATTACTGGAAAAAGAAAAGAGAATTGTTTTTATGGTAATATGACAATAGGTTGTGAAATTAATAATTTACATTGAATAGCCTAAATAATAATAAAAATTAGATTAAAACAAACAAACAAACCCCAATGAAACTTCAGACAAAGACTGTTATTTATTATTTTGAAGATAGTGGCTTTGTTAAAATATTAAAACTTCTCATTGTCAAACATTGCTAAATTCATTAATTGCTTCTCACAATTGACTATGTATATGGAAAAGACATTTTAATTTGAAAAGCTCCACATTTTATTGGTAAATATTTAGAAAGTAAACCTTCAAAGATGCATTGCATTCAGTGTACATACTGAAGAGCAATAAACTGCATGCCAAACTCAAACCATCTAGTGATTCTGTACTGACATACATTGGTTTACATGAACTCTTTAAAGAGATTCATTGTAATGATGTGAAGGGTTCTTTGCTCCAAGTTATTAGTTTTGCAGAAAATAATATTCTTTCAGAAAAAATAGAACTATTGCTTTCCCTTCAGAAGTGCCATGGGGCAAATATAAAATCTTTAGCAACTTTACTGACTTATTCAAGCACCTAGAGTTAATCTCTGTTCATAGAGAGCTATTTTAAAATAAATTATTCCATTAAAATAAATTTAGAAAAGGAATAATGAAGATTTTTCTTTCTTCTTTAATAAAATCAAGGGAGCTGTCAGAAAACAGTCCTGCCTTGGAGACATGATAGTGCCTGGTAGTGACTGAAATAAATACATTTATAATTATACTCTGCTCTAAAGTTGTATGGTATGAGATACTCTTCAATGAAGTGTACTGAGGTCTGGTTAAACAAACAAATAAACAAACAAATAAAAGAAGAAAATCTAACCACTAAGTTGAAAATAAACTAGGTTTTGTGTGTTTAAAAGAATAAATGCTTGTCTGGAGACAAATTCTGAAGGAGCAAACAAAATTTTCAATTCAGCAAGCAATTTCCTTCATGATATTTAGAAATCTGAATGAATTAGTCAAGTATGTAAATAGGTCTTTAAATATCTGAATAATGCCCCTAAGTTCAGTGGAACTATACCTTGTCTGTTCATATTTGGTGCTTTGTATGATTATTTGAAAATGTTACATTGAATTCTTAAATGTCATTGCTTTGTATGTATAGAACAAGCCTTTTTTATTGCAGTGCAGGAATGAAAGAAACCCTGAGAGAATGGAAGTAGACTATTAGAAAACGTTTAAGAATTTTCCAATTCATTGTTTCATGGACCAAATAATTTTGGACACTTTCTTGATGTTTTCCCTAGCAGATTAACCATTGCCCTTGGCCCGCGTTGATATTTCTGTCTCTACAGTGAAAATGATTGTCTGTATTAGATGCACTTCTAAGTGTTTATCGAGGTTTTAAATATGGTTGCATTTATCATAATGTTGTAAATAAGATAGAAAAGTAATTTCAGTCATGAATTCACTAGGACAGGCTGCCCAGAGAGGTTGTAGAACACCCTTCTCTGGTGATTTTCAAAACTTGCCTGGATATTTTCCTGTGCAACCTGCTTTGGCAAAGGGGTTGGACTTGATTATGTCCAGAGGACCCTTACGACTCCTACCATTCTATGATGCATCCAAATTACTAATCTATATTTCTTATTTCAATGGTGGGACTACAATATCAATACTTTATCTTTTCATTTCCTTCCTTTTCAGCTGTATCTTGTGGTATTCCTGATTCCCCTGGGAATGGCTCAGTTATAGGTAATGAATTCACTCTGGGCAGTAGATTGATATATGAATGTAATGAAGGCTTCAAGCTGGAATCTAGTCAACAAGCAACAGCAGTGTGTCAAGAAGATGGATTATGGAGCAACAAAGGAAGGCCACCTGTTTGCAAATGTAAGTGGGCATGTATTTCTCAAGCATATTTCCCTTGAACTTTCTCAGGAAAAGTCTTTGCTGGTTGTGTTTATGTTTTATACATACATATGCACCCTATTGGCCATTCTGGAATATAACCAGTTACCATTAAGTAAAGTAGGAGAGACCCATAAATTTTTATAATAAATAAAACCCCTTGTTCATTTTCTTAAAAAACTCTGAATTATTAGATAATTCAGTTTCATGTATATTTTCTTATTATGAATAATGTCCTCTTCTCCATGCTCACGGTAAAAATTACAACCACCAATTTTAATTCATTTACTATAGCTTCTAAAGTAACCAAATCAAAAACTATTTATTAAAATACTGCTAGTGTGGACAGTTATGCTGGATAATGTACTCTTTTTTTGCCTCCTTTTGCCTAGCCCTTTGTGATGCAGACTCCACTACTATGTGACATGGCCTTTGGTTTGCACTGGGCAACCACTGCCTGTCAATGCACTGGTTCAAAGCAATAATTAGCTGAGCCTTACTTCAAGTATGTGACTTGAAATACCCATTTAGGACATAATCTTAAAATTACTAATATCTGTAATAGTGTGCACAAACTTTTTGAGAGTTAAATCAGAATCTTGAACTAATCAACAGAATGTGTGTGTGCTTTCTAGATTATGAATTTGAAAAGAACTTTGGGTTTACAAACACATACATTTCAAGTTATTTTTAAAGAAATAGTAAAATGGAGTAATATTTGTGAATTTATATGTAATAGTGAAATGGGTTTCATTTATTTGAATCAATTCATAGCAAAGAGTAAGAAAATATTACTTCAAGAGGTCTACTAAGTACCTCTGAGACACGACTACTTAACCTAATCTAGGAGACTTTCCTGCATACTTTATTTCAGTTATTTACTGTTTTTCCCCTGGAAATGTTTTCCCTAGGGCCTATAATTTGAATCTGGGTTTCAGTGTATAAATGCTTTTATTTCATTTTGTATCCACAGTGGAAAAACAGAACTTATTTTATTCTCATTGAATTCTTTTTTAATGTGTTTAAAGCTGTTGTATTTTCAGTGTGATGGTTTGTCCTTGGTCAGCAACCATACTCTCACTAAGCTGTTCACTCAATTGCTCTT
This sequence comes from Picus viridis, assembly GCA_033816785.1. NCBI lineage: Eukaryota > Metazoa > Chordata > Aves > Piciformes > Picidae > Picus > Picus viridis. The sequence continues at coordinate 24,378,370 of CM066576.1, forward strand.
TTCAACCAGAGGTAAAAATAGGGTGAAAAATCTCATGGACTGTGATAGATAAGGGTAGAGGTATTACTGTCACTAGACTGAATTTGGGAAAGTTAATTTAATGCAGGATTAAATGTATTTTTTAAAAAATACACTTTCCTCCTTCCTATTGCCAGGGTCCACTTCACTCCTTTGCTCTTGACTCTTCCCACTCCAAGCAGTGTGGGCAGATGGGTGTTGTGGTCAGTTTATGAAAAGTTCCTCCCTGTTTGCACTTTTACTCTGCTCCAGCGAAGGTCTTTTCCATGGGTCATGGTCATTTAGAGTAAACTTGCTCTAGTGTGGGTGCTCAATCTGCTGCAGTTCCTTCAGAAAACATCCACCTGCCTCTCCATGGGCTGCAGCACTGGGTCCTGGAGTATCTCCTCTTCTGTATCTAGTAACCTTAGTGTTCCCTCTGCTGCTTCTAAGTCTTTTTGTTTCTTCCTCCTCTGCCTGTAAAATGGTTTACCTTTTCCTAAATACTTTCCCAGTGGTGCCACCATCTTGGCTGATGAACTCAGCTGTTTCCTGTGGTAGGTCCTCTGGAAACCTCTCTTCACACAGGCCACCCCTGCAGCACCTGCTTTCTTGCCAGCCTCTTGACTTCTGCACCCAGTATACTCTGTCACCTCTTCTGTAGAGGTAATTGTCTTACTCTGATTCAATCCCACTCTTTCTTCAAACTTCTTTTTTTGGCTGGTGATTCTCATTACTGTCCTCTTAACTATCTTCAATTGATCTACAACTTTCTTGAAGGTCAGTAGCTAACACTGAACACAGCAGTTCCACTGAGTACATAAGAAGGATTATTTAAAACCAGCTGTGATCACACAGGCATGCTCTGAATTTAGGGACCTGTGAGGAGCAAAGGTAGCGCTCCAATGTATTGAACTGTTCTTCACTCTCTCAGAAAAAGAAATGACAGAGTACCATGAATATAGCTTGAATGATTGATAAGCAGAAATATCAACAGAATTTTTAGAGATTAAAGGCTAGTTAAACTAACTGGGGATTAAAAATACTGAATGGATGTCATATCTACACTGGAAAAAATATAGAAGAAAAGCTTATATTATTTAAATTATCAAACTTATCCAGTGACCACTCTTAATTATTAAATTCTAGCACGACTTTCAACATTAAAAGGTTCTTTTTTTTCATATTTATAACAGCCCACAAAATATATATGTAACACTTTTTTACCCTTTTCCTTTTCTAAAAATCTATTCAGTTTGAAAAAGAATTCCATACATCTAAAACCAGAAGTGCTAATTTAAAATGCCAGTAATCTGCATGACAATATTAAAGTCAGTATTTTAAAAATGGATTGCTCTTCAGAGACAGGCATGCTTTACCCAAGATTTCATACTTGCAAAGTGCAGAAAAGCTTAGACAATCTGCATAACAAACCGATTTTGTCGTATTGCGGTGGTAAGGATAAATGTATTTAGTCTCCAGAGATAGAAACATCTCAGGCTTGATGAGCAGCAAATGCAGCACAGGAAGGTAAATAGTAAATAAATTAGTTCATTTTATCCCAAATCTATTAATCTGAAATTCTATTCTATTCTACTCTACTCTACTCTACTCTACTCTACTCTACTCTACTCTACTCTACTCTACTCTACTCTACTCTATTCTATTCTATTCTATTCTATTCATCTGAAATCAGTGCAGTTTGTTTTGCAAAATATCTGATAATATAATGCTTCAGGCAGCTGCTTGAAACGACTTTTTTTTGCAATAAAAGGATTTACATGAGATTGGAATCATGAGAAATACCATTCGTGCTCGTTGTACAGAAAGACACAGATAGATCATGTTTATTAGGCTATTGAATTTAATTACTTGAAATACCAATTAGCAGATATTTATTAAGAAAGCTTAACTGAATGACAAGTAAGTAGCTTCCTTTAGTTATTCTACATAGAGATCTCTAGCACACAATGAAGGGTACTAGAGATGCCTATCCCCATTGCTATTTGAAAGTCTTCATGGGGTAATCCTTTAAGTCAAACCAGTACTCTCCATAGAGAATGACCATATGAGTACAAGTCACTGTGTGAAGTAGGCATAAACTTTCTACTTAAGCCTGATAATTAGTAGGTTACTGTTGGTCAGAGAAGATAATGTGATACACAGTTCCAAAGAACGTCCCATCCAGAAAGCGTAGACATCTGATTAGATCAAAAAACTGATCTCAAACTGATGAGCACTGTTTCTGCCATGGTTCTTTCCTTACTGCATGTCATATAAACTGCCACTGGTGTCATTAACTCCAACTTTTCTTTCTTCAGAATATATACCATAAAGTGTAGAGGAATAAGGTCTTCCAAAGCAGAGACTGAAAGATTGAAACAGAAAAGGACTTGGCAAAATTAAGATATGCTCCTCCCTAAATTTATTCCAGAGCCACACTTACATACCAAGTTATTTATTAAATAGAGATTCAATAAATAGAGAGAGAGATTCATGCTTGCAACAGTACCCATAGCTATTTTGTAAAGAATCAAAGCCATCTAAGAGTGTTGGTGAGGGTCAATCCATTTTCCTTTGGAGGTAGATTTTAATATTTATATTTTTAAAATATTTTCACCATGTCTTTGTTTTCCTGTTGTGTCTTTATCTTTCCTCTAATTTTATCTTTTTATAATTCCTCTAATTTAGAAATCTAGATTTTTCAGTGTTCTAGAATTGATTTTCCTTTTTCATCTTGTGCAGAGGTTTTTAACTCCACAGCAATCAAACTTCTTAGTTGATTCCATTAATGTCTGTTCCTAGGTTGAATCTGAATGCTTATTTTTTCTCTGAGTAATATAAACAGTTGCTTTAGACCAGTTTTAAGAACTGAAAAGCCAGAAAGCACAAGTTGTCCCTGATTAGTAGTAGAAAATGCATGGTGCAATAAGAGAAAATTACTGAAAAAAATTGGTAAGAGATCTGAATCAGAGAAGGAGGTCATACTAAGTCTGTTCTGAAGGCAAGGAGAACTTTATTATCTGTTTAGTATGCATACTTCAATGATTTTAGAGTTTGTATTTCTTTCTTCCAAAATTCTTGTTCCATGAAAGAAATCTCAGTAAAGAATTTACTTTGACAAAAAGTGACCTGCAGTACTGGAAATTTCTGCTAGTTGGAAATGTGGTTAAGTCCCAGTGTTTGTCATATGGGGAGTTTAAATATGTATGATGCATCTAAGAGGAACTATGGTGGTGAACATTAGCACATAACTCTGAAAGTCAAGCCTCACTATTTTCCATGACAAAGCAACACAAAAAGAATAGCATAGCATAGCATAGCATAGCATAGCATAGCATAGCATAGCATAGCATAGCATAGCATAGAATAGAATAGAATAGAATAGAATAGACCAGGTTGGAAGAGACCTTCAAGATCATCGCGTCCAACCTATCATCCAACCCATCTGATCAACTAAAGCATGCAACCAAGCACAGCTATCAAATCTCCTCCTGAACACCTCCAATGATAGTGACTCCACCACCTCCCCGGGCAGCCCATTCCAATGGGCAATCACTCCCTCTGTGTAGATCTTCCTCCTAACCTCCAGCCCAGAAACATTTAATTTTATTTTTTAAAAAATACAGATAATTTTGCATGCTAAAAAATGCCTAATGTAAATTGAGAAGAATATTAAAATTGTGATTAGTATCCAGTTTTAGCGTTTTGTTAAACATGTGATATTAGAATTGCCCTAAGAAATATGCAGTAAAATATAATTAAGGTAGTATCTGCTTAATGCAAAGCTGAACTTTGAGTTCTGTGTGTTCCAGTGCTTTTTGACCAGATCTAGGGAACTGTGCCAGAGAGTGAAAAAATAATGATGGCAAATGTTATGATTTACTTCTGTTTCTCTTGAGATCAGAAGACTGATTATATTCACTTATTGCAAGGTCAGAATGTCTTTTTTTTCCCCCTGATTATGCCAACATACTCAGCCAGTTCTCTGAAGTCTAAGTATCATGATTTCCAAACCAAGGGTATGAATATTTACAGTATTATTCTATATTTCTATATAGGTATGTACAGGTACCCATATGGGTTATTCTCCATATGTGTCAGTGCCAATGTGAGGACCAGTATGTGTTTATTAACAGAAATGCTGAAATAGGATAATTTGTTAGCCTCTTTTCTTACTTGCTTTCCTTTTCGTGGACATAAGTGTATGCATAACCTAGGAAAATGAGTTTGTGCTTAAATTTTCTAACATTTTAATTGCCTGGGATGGTCCCTGTAACTGCAGAGACCCCCATTATCCCTTTAATATACTCATTCAGAGATTTAAATTGGGCTCTTCATTGGTTTATGGTAATTTCTCCAATATCGAATATATTAAAGAGCAGCTAATGATACCTTTGCATAATCTGCAGATTGCACTGTAGGTATTTTTGGAAGCTATGTTGTGCTGATCTGTAACAGTGATGGTTCACACATTGCTTTTTATCCAGAAGTTAATTGAAAAATAATTAGAAATTTTAGAAACCTCCTTTAGAATTTGTAATATTTTTTTACAATATCTATTTATAGAACTATGAATCATAAGTAGTTCTGGAATAAAGCATCAATGCAAAAATGAATTTGTTAGGATAAATAGGAAAAGATCTGATGCAACCTCATCATAGATATTGGGCAATTGCTGGGGTTTATGTGAGTTAAGACATTAAGAACCATACCAAATAATTGTCCTACATTTTCTTTAATAAATCCTGAGGCCAGTAAGTAATTTTTGGGGTATGTTTTCAAGGTTTGGTATGTAACATGGACTACTTATCAAGGCTTAGTAATTATTTAGGGAACTATAGTAAAAGAGTTAATTAGTATAGGCAATTTATATTTTTCCAGATACATGAGACTAATAACAGATTGATATGATGTAATGTACTGGATTGATGACTCATTCTGAATACCATGGGATCCTTTTCTTTATCTGTTGTGAAGTTTTGAACCTTTTTGCACGTTGAATGACAAGAAGTGCTTGATTATATTTTATTTTAGTTTTTTTAATTAGCATACTGAAACTCTAAACTTGCTCACGTGATGCTGTTTTGGTATTAGGTCTTTGTTCTTTGATTCCATGGTATATGGGATTATTTGGTTTCCTTCTTATTCTGTTTAGCATCTTATTTTGGTTTCCTTCTTGTTTTGCTAATTCTTATGAATTCAAATCATGCTAGTCTCTTAAGCATAATACATGACTTGATAATAAACTTGATCTTTTAAAGGTAATAGTGAATTTAGCTTAAAAAAAGCAGCATATATTTGAACATATTTTAGTTCCAAGTATTGCATTTTAAGTCCACAATACAGTAAGACAAAAATGCCCTTTCCCTTCCTTTGTGATTACCTACCTGCTTATGAGCAGCAATCAAATATGAGATGCCATTACATTTGCAAATAATAGTAACAAGGTCCTGTAACTGATACATTTTTCATATTTTTCCATCATATGCATTGCACTTGGGTTTCTTTGGTGTTGTTTGTTTGTTGGGTTTTTTTTTTTTTTTTTTTTTTTTTTGGGGGGGGGTGTTTTTTTTTTTTTTTCCCCTTAAAACAATTATTACATTCAGAGAGACATACATTTAGAGAGAAATAAATTTATGCACTCATTCTTAAACCATGTGGACAAAATCGAGCATCATTTAGTATTCCTTTTTTGTTGTTGCTGTTTCTTGAAGGATGGGGAAAGCAATAAATCAAAATCAGTCCCTGTAAAATTAAAACTTTTCAAGCACCAGTTTTATTTGATTACATCAACACAGTATATAAGTGTATTCAGAACTCTGTAACATCTTCAGCTGGAAATTGTGCAATCATGTATCAGAATCTGATAGGTTTTTGAAAAGTGTACACAAGATCCTAAGTGTATTTGTAGCTAAAGAAAGAATAAATTATGTACTAATCTCAGTATGGAGAGGAAATAGCTATGTGGCTTATTTACATATACTGAAATAACTGAGCCTCTTTAAGTATCTTAAGATATCACTTATGGTGAAGACAAAAATTTTTGCTGTTAGGCAAAATAAGAAGGTTGCTTTAGTCTTTAAAAGAACCAATAAAACTATTACTTGAAAGGATAAATGAGAAAAATGTTGAAGTTGAGGCATATTTTGTCTTATGTATGATTTTCACTCCAAGATGTCAAGTGAAGCACTTTAGTACACTTGTGTTAACAGCAAATAATGAAAAAGTTGGCTTATAAATTATGATATTTGAGTAGCTATAAAACACATTTCAGTATCAGTATCATATTAAATAATATTAGGAAATGGTGAATCCTCCTTTAACCTGGGATGCTGTTCATAACTAGTCAGAGCATTGTTATAAAGGCCAAAGTGAAGATCTGTTATGTTTCAAAGCCATTGTACACTGGCACTCATTCCTAGGATATATTGAAAAAGGCTAAGAAAATGCTCTACAATTCCAACTCATTGTAACCTTATAATATGTCATTTAGATGGTTTAATTCATGCTTGTGATAAAATCACTTAATACCTCTCAGGCAGTGTAAAGTCCACAGAAAGTGTAACTAGTTTTTGTCAGCTTTATTAGTTCTTTCCCTGGTGGAATGGTGTAAATTTATTATAGCACAGATCATACTCTATTTCATCAGTATATTTTGGGGTATTTGGACACTTCCTCCATGCTTTTTTTCTTACAATACACAGTATGGTGACTTGAACGTATGGGACCACATGTCAGAGGTAATGACTCCTAAGTATATGAGATATTTAAAATGTGTATTGCGTTTATTTACCAACGTATACAGAAAACAAAAGAAGAACAACTAAATTTCTGTTATATTTCTTTTGATTTATTTTGCCTCAAAAAAATAGAGCTTTTCTCAAGTGTTGCTGTGGCAGTAGTTTTTTCTAAGGTATTCTTTGGGGTCACTAATTCATTCAGATTTTTTCTATAGTGGAGAAATTCTGTAACATACCAAATACAGATGTTTTTAAATAATAAATGTTTTCATAAAACTAGTCTAATCTCTACAGATTCACAGACACATTAGGATCAAATTCATATTAATGTGGTAAATATTCTGTGCACATCTTCTTAAATTGCAGGGCATCAGACTGAAACTGGGAAATATTTTTAAGTGCTAGATATGGTTGGTAGCTATATTAAAACTTAGGAAAAACATAAACAAGAGTTCTTCTCTACTGGCAGTAACTGCATTCTTTTATGAAATGTGAAACACTGAAAACAAAAGAATTGAAATTACTCAAAATCTCTCAAAATGTTGTCTTTATTTTTGTTGTCAAGTGTTCTAAACTGAAAGGTAATAATTTTTCTGGATAACCACGGTATCTCATTTTATAGAAATTACCATTTAAATGTGTGCTAACAGCTTTTATGGCAGCCTGGTTTAAGAACTATGTAGAGCTTTTCTGAAGTGAGTGTCGTGGATAGAAAAACAAAGCACCACTTGAGCCTCTGCAAAAATTACGTACCATTATTTGCTTTCCCTTTCACATCCACTGCAGGCTGATCTGTGTTTTCTCTCTGAAATTTTTAAATGAATTGCATGAGTGTATGCCATTGTTCCATAGCATCTCAATAAATGAAATTGTACTGCAAATTCCTGGGCAGTTTGTAATACTCAGTATATGGTGTTCATGTTTTTTCCTAGAACTTCTATTTCATCAGGGCTTACAATAGCCTCTATTTTACATTGCAAAACTTCTGTCACTAATACAAGACATGAAGATAGGGAAGAATGCTAATATTTAAGTGTCCTTTCTTTGCAGCTGTAATTTGCCCCAACATAGAAACTCTACTCTCAGAACATGTTGTCTGGAGACTGATTTCTGGGTCACTGAATGAGTATGGAGCTCAAGTCATGCTTAGCTGCACTCCTGGATATTATTTACTGGGTCAAAGACTCATACAGTGCAGGAATAATGGAACCTGGAATGTAGGCAATGAAAGGCCGAGTTGTAAGGGTAAGAATATCCTATTTTTTTTTAATACATGTTATATTTTATGAATAGTTTAAAGCAGTTTTAAAAAATATTTTGCCATCAATCTCCTCTAAGCAAGCAAATATGAAATTTTCACTAATTTGTTGAAATTAACTGATTCATGTATAAAATAGAATGTAGTTCATCCAAGAGTTAATAAAGTAGTACCAGATCAATATGGATTATGATCTATGTCTGACTATGAATTTATTCAACTACATAAGTATCTCCATCATGTTTATCAATATGTACATGTGAATAGTATCTCAAAAGGAACTATAAAACATAAAATGAAGGGGGCTCTGCTTTAACAGATACCTAAGTAGTACATCCCTTTGTTATGCTAAACAGCTGCCTAACAAATCATAAGGTGGCTCATTATTCATGGAGTTTACCTATTTTAATTGGAATCAGTGTAATAAAAAATAATTTGTTTAGAACAATTCATTCAATTGCATTTTAGATTTGATTATATTTTTTTCAACATATGCATAACTAATTAATATTCAACATTAGCATTAGAAGCTACAGTGTTAGGCTACTTCACAAATTACATTAGCTTGACTTGACTGTAGTCAAAAGGAATCTTTCCACTTCTGGAAACCTTAAGTGTATAAGAAACTTTGATCACATATATTCTAATTATGACTAAGTTAACTGCACAGTGGTACGTACTCAATTTTATCCAACTTCTACCCAGTTGCATGTTGTTTTCTATACTGAAGTATTTCCATATTTCAGTTTGTTTTGTTGTTTGGGCTTTTTTTCTAGTTATCTCCTGTGGTGGCCTCCCATCTCCACCAAATGGAAATAAGATTGGAACATTAACAGTGTATGGAGCTACTGCAATATTCACCTGTAACACAGGATACACACTAGTTGGTTCTCACGTGAGAGAATGTTTGGCAAACGGTCTCTGGAGTGGTACTGAAACCCAATGCCTAGGTAAAAAAAAATGAATAAATAAAAAATTGTGAGTTTCTGTTTGGTTTTAAATAAATCCAGTATCAAGTACTGGAATTTAGTGGTTATCAAGCAACAGCATTTTTAATTCAGTGAAAAATAAAGATATCTTAAAATTGTGTAGTGCATATGATTCTATACTGCTCTACTAGCATATAACTTTTTGTTAGAATTTAAATTATATTTGATGCTTTTCAGACCAGAGGGATTTTCAAGTGGCTTGATTGCCCAGATTTACAGTACTTAGATTTGCTTTGTGGACTAGTCACAGGGTGCATGATGAAACTAAGCTGGAAGATGAACTTCAGTTCAGGAGTATTTCTGATGCTTTCCAATTATAAATGAGTTTCAGCATATTCATCATTCAGTCAAGGGAAGTAAAGAAGAGACAGTCCAAACTAAAGCAAACCCAACACCCTGCCAGACCTTGAAATATATAGAGTTCAGAACTTACACTCTCACTTTATTTCTTTTATTCTTCAGGTATACTGTTTTTTTCAGTCACCTTTGAGGCTCAGCAGTACATGTATTACTGGATGTGGACAGTATATTTACTTCTGGAATCTACCTGATTTTGCAGATTCTCTTTTTGCCTTACAGCTGGATGTATTCAGTTTCTCTCAGGAAAGGAAGAATCTCTTTTCTTGTCCATAATTCAAATTCACTTAAAGAGCAACTTCTCTGCTGCCTAGCCACATCTTTTTATCAAAACACATAGTATTCCACGCCTATCTAGTAGATTTTAAACAAAATTGTTTGGCCATCTATTATATGCAAGAATTGAATTGCTTTACAGAGGAAATTAATTTAAAAATGAAGAAACAAATTTAAACCCTTAGGGTAACATAGTTCAGAATAACCCATATTCCTGCTTTTTTTCAGCAGTGGAACAGTAAAGGCATAATTTTGTAAGGAAATGGTAATAACTGTAAGAAATTGTCAGAAATTATTCTCTATCCAGAACTCGCTTCTTGTAAAACTGTCAAGTAGGCTTGAGCTAATTAGTTACATGTCTAAAAGTAACATTTCACTTAATAAATAAACCTGGCGTCTACATTTACAATAAGTCAGTGCCAATATGAATTTGTGAGAAAGAAGCTTTACAGGTACCTAAAGAACAGATAATGAAAGGTTGCTGAGCATTCCTTGAAACTGAATCCATTCTTAACCTTCTCAATGTTAATAGTTTAATATTCCTTCTGTGTTCAGATAGACATACATATATGATCTTTTCATGCCAGATTGCTGGTGCTCATTACTACATACCTATAAGTGATAAGAAGGTAATTACTCTACTTTGTCTAAATTTTCTAAGCCAAGTTACTTCATCATAATGGGTATTTTCAGTGCACACTGTTACCATGGTGCAAAACTGGAAAAAAAATGATATGGCTACAGTTTCTCTGGGCAAAACATAGAATATCAGAGCGTCGTTTTAAAATACAGAAACATTCATCTGGTAGGATATTCTATTAATAGCAAAAACTAACATCTGCATTACAATAATCCAGTGTGACTGCATGCCTCCTCAATCATGGTTTCTTAAAGAGAAAGAATTTTCAAGTATCATAAATTTCATCTCAGAAGTTTATTAAGAAAAAAAGTATGGAAAGTGTCATTAGATAAACATGATTTTTAACAGAGTACTTAGGGACAGCATCCTGCATTTCTGGAGATTTTTAATGCCTGAAAATGCTTTTAGAGAAAATATTTTGAAGTTGCAACCCACAAGACAGTAATGCACTGACAGAAGCATAATAATTTAATCTTGATGAAACGAAACGTGGAGTTATCAACTGCCTATTAACTCCATTCATCAGTATAGAGCAGTTTGATGTGGTATAGGTGAAATGCAAGAAATATGCAAACTGTGTTGCAAAAGAAGAGCTACTATCTTTTTTTTTTTTTTTAGATTTTTATTCTATTCATTACCAGACTATTGCCCAACACCTGCATTTAATAATTTCAGACATAAAAATGTCTTAGTATTTATTCCTTTTAACTAACCTGAAATACCCCTTTGTCTGATCAATAATCTACCTATTTCTGCTTTTCCTTTTGAAAAGACTATACACACGGGATAATTTGGCTGCCAACATGTGCAAACTAAATATAGAATCATAGAATCAACAAGGTTGGAAAAGACCTCAAAGATCATCAAGTCCAATCTGTCACCACAGACCTCATGACTAAACCATGGCACCAAGTGCCATGTCCAATCCCCTCTTGAACACCTCCAGGGACGGGGACTCCACCACCTCCCTGGGCAGGCCATTCCAATGGCTAACAACTCTCAGTGCAGAACTTTCTCCTCACCTCGAGCCTAAACTTCCCCTGGCACAGCTTGAGACTGTGTCCTCTAGTATACAAATCTCAGTGATTTCTGCTTGCATTATAAATAACCCTTGCCTGTGGAAGTCTGGAAAAAATAAATTTTTCTTCTATTCTGACTCCTGAGAAATCTATTTTAGCACTGAATACCCCAGAAGATTAACTCTTGTAGCCATAAATTTAAATTCAAATTGTATAGAGATGAAGAAGAGCTGGACTAGCACAGTGAACAATTTCACTTTGTTCTCAAAGTCATTTTAAAGGCTACATGCTGTGTAGCTTTTAACTATTTGGGAAACAGCTAATAAGTTTACTGGATCTCATAGTTTAAAAAAGTCTGTGTCTGTATACAGCTTGATTTTAATTTATATAAAGTAATCCTTTTCTTATCATGGAGTTATTTGCCTCATTTTGTCTGTTGTCTTGATTTCGTCTATTCCTTTTTTTTTCCCCCTCACAAGTGACACTGAAATTGGTGTGCGTGCCTATCATCTTATACCTTTGGTCATAATTAAAAACTCTTCCACCTGACTATTTGTATTTTAAATTATTTCTACAGATCTATAGCTGCTTGTAATGAACACAGGAATTCTTTCATGAACTATTACTGCAGTAAGAGCAATGCTTGCCTTATACTTCCTAATTCTTCAAAAAAAAAATTGATGGATGTTGGTTTCCATTTCGTTGATTGTATTTTGAATGCAGCCCTATGCTTAAGCTGTTTGTCATGGATTAAGTTGAACCTGCTGCAGTTATTCATACCATGCTGCAGGCACTCCAGCTTCAAAAATTAAAGTGCTAACTGAAGCATGGATCTACCTTACTAGACAAAGAAGATCACATTTAGAGCTGGAAGACTGTTAATCACTGTTTAGCCTTTGCTGTTTCAAAATCAGACAAGCTCTACAGTACCAAAAATGCTGCATAGCACTGAGTGTGAAAGTGTAAATTTGAGTTATCACAAGCATTCTGCAGAGGTCGTATTTCTGCTACTAAACCTCTTCCCGCCTCTACATTGTCTCACATAAGAAATATTTACACCATTTATTTGGCTGCAATTTAGAGCCCAATTTAAGATCCTAAATTTCCAAGAAGGTCAATGGAACTGTGCAAGCTACTCCAGAGAACAATTCAGGAAAGATAAATTCTTAGATTTTAAAGCTAGATGATGTGAATGCCACCAGTTGTGTATTCCTAAATTTCAAGGACAGCATGCACCAAATTTATTTCTAAGGTGCCTTTTGGACTTACCTGAATTCTTTTAAATTCAGGAGGCAAACACCCGGTGAGTTATGAATGAGCTTTTCCATTTCAAAGGAATGATAATGAGTCAGAGATGCTTTTTACCTACACTGTACCTGCAAGAATATAACTCAGGATAGCTATTGATGAAAATAGGTATAACTTTATGTTACCCACTGGTCTGTGTAGAATCAATTTATGATTTCAGACCATCTGAGTACACTAATTCCTATATTTCAGGAAAGGGTTTGTCAAAGACTTATTATTTGTCTCAAAAGAAAGCTAAAACCAATGACTGCAGTTAATGAGTCCAAAGGTAAATATGAGTGAAGTCTTCAGGTGGTTGGTATTAAATGTATTTGTTTTTCATAATTATACAAAGATAAACATGAGTCATTAGGCAAGTTCTTTTTCCAGTTTCACTCACTCACACTGCTGATATTTCACATCTCTTCTTTTTTTCCTTCCAAGTATAATCACAGAAAACATACCTGTTTGTGTGCATGCTTTGTGTATTTGAGTGATGCACATGTGGGGAATAGAGCAAATTGGAAGCATTTAAGTTTTCTTAACTCCATCTCAAGTATTGGTTGCATTTAATCATGGACTAAAGTATTTTCTTAACATTTTTTTCCTGAGTTTTTTGACTTTCATGTGGAAAATTATATATAAACAAGTCAAGGGCATACCTTAAACCCTAAACTTAACTATAATCCACTCCATACCCTTTTAATGAGTTTTTAGTAATCCATATCTCATGTAATTTTATAATTCTCTACATTAATCACTATTCTACTGCTTACCGTGCCTGTGTAAAAACATATGATCCTGTATTTAATATCTCATAGATAAACTGCAGTATGATATTGGCTTGTATTTCAAATTCTTATTACAGAAAAAGTATCCTGTTTTAGTTTGTTCCACTTACTGAACCTGCCTTGAACCATGTGGAGAATTTCCTTAATTCTCGAGAACGTATTCTATTAAAAAATCCACTAACAGCTTATTTAATTTTCTTTTAATGTAGTTTTAATTGGTTGGGAAATTACAGACATTTTGTGTTATTGCTGTGCTCTTTCAGTTCTTGAGTTGTAAGGATATTTAATTTAAATGAGCCAAAATTCCCAGAAAAATCATTAAACCCACTAGCTGGAATGATCTGTAAATGAAATGACTAGCATAATAAGTCCAACAACTTGTTAAATCCCCTAGCAAGTGCATGATACCTTGTATTTTACATGATGCCAGTTGATACTGCTCGTCTGTCTTTCCTTTTGAAATTTCCTCTGTTTCCATGTGTTTGGGTTTACTTCAGCAACTGATTTCAATTTTGCACTGTTTAGATGTAGAATTTTTTTAAAGATCTAATGTGTTCCATTCCATTTAATATAGATATAGTTTCTCTTATTCTGTTTTTCTACTGTTTTCATAGATTTGCTTTTCCAAAATCTGCAGTTTTCCCAGTTGTCTGAATGACAGATTTCAGAATTGACCCAATACCTGAATATTTATGGCCATGCAAAGTTGTTTTCTTTGGAAGAAACTCTGAAGTGAGGGCATATGTCATTGTTCTGCTACTTCTGACCATGCTTGAAAGATGGGAGCAACTGCAGTTACTGGAAAAATAAAAATAAATTACAAACTCAGATTTTCAATGAAGGCAAGATGCTATTTCAATTCAGTCCCTGGGAAAAAAATAGGGAGCAAGTGTTAGGAACTAATGTCACATCCAGACACAGGCAAAACAAAAAAATAATTTGCAGCAGACAGGATAGAACAATCAAAAGCAAACTTTAAATAACCTTACTGTCTTTTTCTGATGACTGTCTCATTGGTGGTAGATTCCGGCAGTAGATTTCTTTCATTTCATATTGTAGCAAAACTTCTAAACCAGTCTCTTGCAGTATCCTTGTAGCCAAGAAAATGGGGGCTGGATGGGGAAAGTATAAAATGGGCAGAAAAGTAATGGAACAATACAATTTTTATTAAATATTTTTCCCATTTTTTAAAATGAGCTTTGATTTACCTTTCCCTCCCTCCCCCGCTTTGTTTTGTTTGCTGCTTTTGGTTTGGTTTGTGGAGGGATTTTGGGGGTATTTGTGTGTTTGGTTTTTTTGTTCCTTTTTATGTTATTACCCTTTTAGGATCTGTCTTCTAATGTCCAAAGGTCTGCTGGTGAGAAATCAGTGATTTGCTAAATATGTATAATAACAAGGACTATGTTTTTCTAATAAAATAACACCAGGACATGCAAATAAGCATGAAACTTCATTATCTCTCCTGTTAAATCATTACAACAATGCTTGGACATATGTTTGGCTAAGAATCTCCAAGACAATTTCCAAGAATAATTTGAGTTAGCTTAAACCAGTACTGATCCTGGTAGGCAGTTTGCTAGCAGCTGTGCCCATTTGGAGGGCCCAAGATTTTCTTCTTTTGGATGTAGATTTCTTTGTGTTGGATGGTGCCTGCCAGAAAATGGTCACAACCATGTTCAGCATATCAGCCCCAGGCAAATAATGAATAAAAGAAATGAAAAGTCCATGATGAAATAATAGTGTGAGTTTGAAAGTTACAAGTCTTTTCATTCACACTGCTTTGAGGAACCTTTTCACCTTGCTAAGGTAAAAGGAACAAAAGTATCTATGCTAAAATTGTCAGTTTCTAGCAATTAAATGGAATGATTTATAATGTCAGACATTTGCAATTTACATTTCCCAGACATTCTTCTGACAAATGTGTCATTTCTTCAACTATAAATATGAAAATAAAAACTCTTTGAATACCACTTCACCCCCAAAAAATAGTAGGAGAAATGTGATCTGTAGTTTTGACACCTAGGAGCATCTTTTTCTGTACAGTGCCATATTTGATTCTAATATATTGTTTGTCATGAGCAAGGAAAAAAGTTCATTTTCCTATCAGCATTCTTGTAAATGTTAGCAACATTTGTAAGAATATATGGTTTTGATGGGTGGTTCTTTTATTGTAGCTGGTCACTGTGGTTCTCCGGACCCAATTGTAAATGGTCATATCAGTGGAGATGGTTTCAGTTATCGTGATACTGTGGTCTACCAGTGTAATCCTGGCTTTCGTCTTGTTGGTACATCAGTCAGAATTTGCCTACAGGATCACAAGTGGTCTGGACAAACTCCTGTCTGTGTCCGTAAGTATCATTAATTTCTCAATGAATTCTTACAGTGATTGACAGTGGATTAGATGTTCAAAGCTGTTTGAGGTACTCACATCACATCTTATTAACTTGGTTTTAATTACAGAGGTCATTACGATAACCTGTTTAGCTCAGTTTCCAATCTAGGGCAGACTGAATAACTATCTCCACTAATTTCAGATTTCCATTGATTGAGAAACAGAATGACAGGCATTGAAGTGGGTTGAACAACAGACTGCAGCTGTATAAATTCATCTATCTCTTTGTCTCTCTTGCTCCAGGCATAATTTCCATGCCAAGTGAGGGCTCATGAGACTTTCCCCTATTTTTTTCACCAGGAATGGATAAAAGTGGAATAGTGTTCATCTGTGCAGTTTTGATGGTAACTGCCCATGTTTCCAAATTGGCCTTCTAATATTTACCAGTGTAAGCCCAGGCATGTTCTTTGATTATACCATGTCTGTTACTGGAAAAAAAAAGTTTGCTTTTTAAATACCCTGTAGAAGGATTTTAATTTTTTTGTCTCTTAATTCACCTGCTTTTGAAAATCCCATTCAACAACCAGTAGGGTCAAATTTCAGCCAAATGCTTTTCAGAAGATCTTTTTACTTGCTGGTTACTTTTACTTGCTAGATAACAAGAAATATGAAGTCACCCACAAGGACAAGGTCTGATGATCTTGAGACAGCCTCCCGTTGCTTATAGAGTATTTCATCAAAGTCTTCATCCTGGTTAGGTGATCTATAACAGACTCCAACCAGGATGTCAGTTTTGTTAGCCTCCCTCTGATTTTAACCCACAGGCACTCAGTTCTTTTATCCTCCACCTCAAGTTCTGTGGCATCAACAGATTCCCTAATATACAGGGCCACCACTCCTCCTCTTCTCCCTTGCCTGTCTCACCTAAAGAGCTTGCAACCATCCAGTGCAGTACTCCAATTGTGTGAACTGTCCCACCATGTTTCTCTAATGGCAACTACATCACAGTTTTCCTGGTGAAGCAAGACTTCCAGTTCCACGATCTGAGACAGATGTGTTATTAAAGACTGTAGTATATAGTTGAAATTTCTGTTACATTAAGTAGTTTGATTTTGCAATGTAGTGGGCAAATGTGTAATTCCTTATCAAGTATTGATTTCAGACATGCCAAGTGTATCAGCTTTCCCATGATACCTTAAATATGTGTGTGGATACACCTGCATTTGTGTGCATACATGCATAGGGCAGTTATTTGTATAAGGATGAAGAAGGCAACTTGTAATTCACCATTTAGATGGTGTAAAGCCAATAGCAGTAAACTGTATTTGAAATGTCATGGCCACTGCTTAGGTAGACAGCATTAAATTAATTGCACAAATCCTAGTGGTGATTGAAAACACTGTTATGCCAAAATTTACTTTGTTGATTTGATGATTTATTTTTAGGAAAGATGCTTTTAATAACTTGTTACTGTGTGAATCCACCTTTTGCAGTGGATCAGGTAAATGATACTTAGGGACTATCATGGAACACTGGCAAAACTAGAGAACTAGGTACAGTGCTTAAGATGCCGGTGTCTGAGATCTTTAGTTACTGAAAGGTGTTATAAAAAACAGTGTCCTGTCAAGAGTAATGAGTTCTAAACAGAACTGACCTAATAGGGTATGCTTTTGTTGAAAGGGGCAACTGAATGCAATTAGCTTTCAAGATAACTAAAGTTCATTTTGTTAAAAACTAAGAATTTGTTCAGAGGTTTTTTTGTGTGTGATGTTTTGTTTGCGTCTTTTTGTTTGGTTGATTTTGTTTAGTTTTGGTTTGTTTTGTTTTTAATTAGAATTATATTAACTGATTTACTGTGACCCTGGAAATTCCTTGGTATATTGAAACTTGATTATCTGTAAGAATTTAAAAATTCAGTAACTAGGCAAGCATAATGTTGATCCTACACATGTAGTAATATTTTATTCTGGTGTATGGGGCTTCATCTCCAAATGCTGTAAATGAGATGGTACAGGAAGGATTCAAGTAACTTAAGTAGATTTATTTACACAATTTAAGGGATAAAGACATATGTTGATATGCAGAAAGTGTCCTATTTAATTCCCAAATATAATGGGAAAGATTTGCTCCCAAGAATGATTTCTCTATCGCTATAAGAAAATATGATCAAAATGATCACTACTGCGGCAAAGCAATGCAAGAACTTGGGAATATGAATGCTTCAGAACTCCGGAATACTCTGAAACAGTCCATGGAATTAAGCTTGTTTTGTCTGACTACATTTTGAAGATTGCAAGGAAAAACTAATTTTTTTTTTTTTTTTCTTCCTAATTTATGTTGAGGAAATATAGTAAACTCTTTTTTTAAGGTCTCACATGTATCAGATGGGTGTAAAGATGTATGCTTGTGTATATATGTATATATATAATTATTTATATTGCAACTTTCAATGTAAGGTAAAAAATAGATTAAGTTTTATTAAAAACTTAAATTTTTTCTCCTAGAAATATGGGATTCTGCATAAATACATCCTATTTTTCTCTTAAATTCAGAAGGGAAAAGAAAGCACCATAAGAGCTCCACTTACAAGAGATTCCATGGACAAGACCTTTCATATAGATGCTAAACTCCTTATTTTTCTTTAAACAGCAATTACATGTGGACATCCTGGGAATCCAGCTCATGGAATGACAAATGGCAGTGAATTCAATTTAAATGATGTTGTAAATTTTACTTGCAACACTGGGTACTTACTTCAGGGTGCTTCTCGAGCACAGTGCCGAAGCAATGGGCAGTGGAGTAGCCCTTTACCCAACTGCCGAGGTAAGAAACTTTCATATATTCTCTGCTCTCTAATGACTTATTTCAGGCGTGATCCTTTATCTTGCCTTCAAAACACTGGAATACAATTCAGACACCTGACCTTTCAGAACATATGGTCACTTTTATTGAGTTTTTGCATTTCTATACTGGAAAATGGAGTTAGGGATGAGTATTGGGGAAGCTTAGCCTTTTCACTATTTTACCTCAAAATTTTCAGTCTGCAATTCCTAACACTCAGTTTATAGACATATAAGGTGTACTTCATATCACAAAAGTTAGATTACATTAACAAATTACAATTGGTTAACTGGCCTGAATTACTTGCCCTAGAGTATGGTTTCCATAAATGGTCCATTACTTCTACTTAAACATGCTTACACAAATGAATATTTATGCATTAGGAAAAAAAAATCTATTAATTCTTCTGTATTTCTGAAGGGTGTTCATGACTGTAGCCTGAATTTTCTTGCCAAAAAAAAAAGGCAAGGGAAAAAAAAGAGTAAAATTTAGGTTGTTCTTTGGCTTTGTTTTTTGTCTGTTTGTTTGTTTTGCAAAGACAAGTCTGAGCTTGGCTACTTATACAGTTTGGGTAAAATGTTTAAGAGGTGAGAATGAAGCAAGGTTTTTTGTTACATACCTGTGTATCGAATGTATATATTAGAAAAGGACAAAAAGAAACCATTTAAAACAATAATCCAAAGTTCTCAGATTTCATTGTGCCTTTATAATTTATTTGTCCAGATGCCAGTAATGTAATTAAGATTAAAAGGGAAATAATACCTTTATCATAGCACTAAAATCTCTTTATTAATCTGTTGTTTGTATGTTGTATGCCCCAAATAGGTTGTATTGGTGCAGTACATGCCTTCTCAGTGAAATCCAATAGCATGTTGATGATGTTTAATAATATTGTGAAATGCTTTCTTCTGAATCCCTGAGGCATATTGCATACCTTCTGGCTATAAAAGAGTAAAATTGTCAGCAAGGTGAAAGACAGGGGATGAGGTAAATCATGTAAGATATACTGAATGATTTCAAAAGCTTGGAGAAAAGTTTTTTGAGATACTGTATATGCTCCGTTGCTCTTTTTGTGAAGGCTTCAGAAGGAAATGTATTTTAATGGATCTCATTTTAAAAAGATGTTCCTGCTTATATTCCCTTTTCAAAGCTGGAATTGTCTAGGTCCATTCATAACTTCTAACAACAGCACTGAATTCCAAATAAAAAACAAACTAAAAAATGCTTAGTCTTGTAGAAAACCTATGGAATATGCCATGAAATAGAACACAAAGGTCAATTATTGATCAATTTATCTCTGTATACATGTATGCATGTACATATTAAAAATTTTATCTTATACCTAAGATAGATTTTTGAGTGTTAGATTGGAATTGGCAAGGCTGGCAAGATTTTCTTTTTGTGACATAATTTGGCAAATCTTTTCTGAATCATGCATCCTCTGAAAGGAATATCATACAGGCCACTTAGGTTTTTCCTTAGGCTGATGACTCTTCCAGTTCTTCTGCACAAATTACATGTCATGCCTGAAAGCTGACTACAAAATTAAGAAGATAAAGATTACTTTACAAATTCAAAACCCCATGATTTTTAAAGTAATCTCATTTTTCACTGTTCAGAATCCAAGTCATTAACTCTATTGTTCTAGACAGGTCAGTAAGTTAGACAACTTACTGAAAAGGGAGCTAACACCAAAGCAGATAAAATAATTTTTCGAGGAATGCAGTTGATAATAAGCTTTTCTTGAGTATTTTCTTTCACTGGAAAAATGATCATGAAAATGTTAGACCAATGTAAGTACTATGCTTTTCATGCTTTGTAACTTGTCTTTAATGTGCTGAAAGAAATTCCAGTTAACAGAATTGGAAATTGTGCTAAGGATATTCATGTTGGGACTAAAAATCGTCTAATAAGGAGTTAGCTTCAGCTCTTGGTAGTTTTACTATCTCCACCTGTTGGTTTATTAAAAGTCATATTTTATTACCATGTTTGTTCCTAACAATAATAATTAACTTTGGTGATTAGCTCATCATATATATAGCTGATGCAATTTCAAGCTCAGTATGTGTGGAATGAGATCTTGCCTTCTCATTAAAATAATACAGAGCTGGCAATTCCCTCATTCACCAGGCTTAGAATTTATTCAATTGACTTAACTAGCATAGCGATATCGTTATTGAAATGGAGAAACAGGAATTAGCAAACTGTTCCTTTTAGGTTCATGTACTCCCCCCACACACACACCTTTTTACTGTTGTGCCTCCTGTATACTTTCATTTTCCTTTTTAATTCATCACATGAATTTGAGTTTGATCCAGAACAATCTATGGTCTGAAGTCTTGTTTAGGAAAATTGTTTTTTTCTGAAAGTAATGAGTATTATAAATGCAACTCTAAAAAGATCCATTCACTTAAGCATGTCAAACTTCTACCAGAATGGAGCAGTCCAGTGTTACCTCCGTTGAGTGTCTACAATTTAGTCTGTTATCATACAGGTTTGCCTTTCATTCAGTACCTCTTCAGTCTTCCCTTTATTTAGTATTTCTTTCTCTAAAGCAATTTTTGTTGCTTCTTTTTTCCAGTTACTGTCTTGTATCTCTTCCATCATGAGCTGTGTCCACCTAATCATGTCACCTACTGTTTGTCATTGACTCACTGTATTACAAAGCATAAAGTTGTTTAAGAGTTGCAATTACAAGGATTTAAATGTTCTTGAAATCACTGTGACTTAAATATTTGTATAACTACAGCTTGCAATAGTGGTCAGTACAGGGAATGAATTGGTTTTTACACTGAAATGATTGATAATGATGCTTTTTATTTATAATTTGACATAGTTTGGATTAAAGGATGAATCTGCATAGTTCAGAATGACTAGAGATTCTTTTTGCAACAAAGAAAAAATGTTTAAAAGGTTAAATCTTGAGTTATGTTCTTTACATAATAAAAAACAAATCCAAAAGTTCCTTATTGATTAGATTTAAGAAATAATAAAGTGCATCTCAGTGATAAAATTGTACCAAAATGGTAATTTTACATCTACAGTTTAAAAAGATATAAAATCAAAATTCTACCAAGTAAATGGCTTATAAGCATTTTTCTGTTAAAGAATTGGTTAGAACTTACCTAAAGGAAGTAATAGAATTTCTTCTGGCATAAAACATTCCTGCTAAAATTGCCAGTTACCTAATAGGTGAAAACCATTTGTATTGAGGTCCATTTTTAGTGATGAATTATGAATTTGTTTAAGAAAGTAAATCTTGCAGCTCCTTAAATATACTGTTGGGAAGCAATTGATGTTTCTGGCAAACCTGTATCATTTAATTCCACAGAGATTTTATGTATGACCTTTCTTTCAAACCTCGGTTGAGTTCAATTGAGTCAAATAATGAACTTGGCTTCACTTCACTGAGACTCTGCATGCAGTTACCACAAAATACAGAGTACTGCTTGAAGCTATTGCAGATTATTATTTTATTTTATTTTATTTTATTTTATTTTATTTTATTTTATTTTATTTTATTTTATTTTATTTTATTTTATTGTATTTTATTTTATTTTGCAGCTGAGCTATTATTTATGCAAGGGAAACATTTTCAGAAAGTAAGGCTGAGTAGTTCTCAGGCCATCTTTTGGAATTATGCATTACTTCTATTTGTTGTGTCAGTACTAGGTTAAGTAAGTCATTTTCAGGATATTTGCCAAAGAAATTATATGAGGTTTTCTGCCTGACAAAACATTGGTGCACCCAAGAGGTCATTTTTTGCTGCTCCAGCGTCATGTGATAAAACACTTTTGTGAAAGAAAGCATTTAAATCTATTTGTCTATTCTAAATGTACTGAAAGCATTGAACTGCTTTACAACAGTATTTTACCCCCACTCCAGAATTCTGATAACCTAATAATTATTTCATCTCTTCTGGTAAACTGTTTTGACACAGCAAGTAAAACCCCTAATTCATTAAAATGAACACTTTTTAATACTGAATTTTGAATATTTCTTCTGAGGTAATATAATAATTAAAACATCTATGTCTTTGGAAAAATTATTTTCCCACTGTTTCTTTCACAAGTGGGGAAAAAAACCAACAACAACCCCTGGTGGGGTACTTTGTGAGATACAAACCAAAACAACCCACCTTTTTTAAATAATTGAAACAATAATATATCTTTAAAATTTATATTCAAATGTTTCAGAGTTTTTCAATAGTCTTTCTGGAATGTTGAGGTCACTGAAGAATGATTTTAAAATCATAATTTGTGAGATATGACATTTTCATTTCCACACAGACTCTACCTTTGCTTTTATTTATTGGACAAAGAACATGTTAAGTGGTCAGTTTGTTTGCCTTTAAACTGACATCAAATGTAATTGGAAAAATTCTCATAGCCAAACCTCTGTTCTTGCAAGCAAACTTGCACGAGTAAGACTTGGTGCAGCGTGAATGTTCTTCCCCAGAACTAGCTATGAAAATATCAAATCCTAAACCAAATATATTCGACATGGATTTTTTTCCCATTCAGCAAGCTGAAACTGCTTCACATTTTGTCTTTGGAAGTGCAGAAAGCCAATCTCTGCACTTTGTAGTTTTCATAATAATTCTTAACCACCAAAATGAGAACTGAATCAGATGGCCTCATCAGGGCTCTGCAGTGCTGATTGCACTGCAGGTCATTTTTCCATACATTATCCTTGAAGAGCTGCTGTATTAAACATCACATTTGACCACATCTTCTAGAATGCAAGTATTTACAAGGAGATTTTCTTGCTCTGATTACTTAGCTTTGGCACTGGATAAACCATCCAATCACTTGCTGCTAGTCCTTAAGTTAGTGTTAGGTTCATTATATATGTCAAGAAAAGTGTAGATCCTGTTCCTTTCAGAGTCCATTATATTTTCTTGTAAATGAGTTTTAAGAGCCTATGTCCTATTAAAAACTTGTTACTTAAAACCAGAAATGTTTTACTGAGAAAATTGATTTGGCATAGTTGCAGAGGTTTGAGCTGGCTCACATTCTCATCTGTGTCAGTAAGTCCAGACTATTTTATAGTGATATAGAATTCAGGTCTCTTTTTGTTAATTTATACTGATTTTGCAATGAGTTTCTATTTGTAACAATTTTCCTTTCTTTATGCCATTACTGACAGATTCTTTAAAAGTTTCATTTGACTTTTTGTCTTATCAGGAATCTGATAACTACAAGGAAAAGTCAATTTTGGTGTGTGTTTGTGGTGGAGTAGGAAGGTTCCCCCACACACACAAAAGAATTCCACAGCTAACTCAGCCGGAGAAGCAGATGAAAGCTGTATTTTACAAGCAGATATGGAGTGCAATGAATATGTACAAAAATATACAATATTTACAATATATACAGAAGTATACAGCAATGTATGTAATACAGGAAACCTTTCCCCAACCCCCCTGTGGCCAGGGGGTTCGGCCTGCCCCTCCCTTCTCCCTCCCTACCTCCCCTTTTTCCCAAAAGGGTTAGAGAGAAAGAGAAAGGAAGGTAATTAAAAGGATGAAAACTTGTTAAAGCTCAAAGCGGATGCAAAAGTTAGTTTTCTCTTATCTGGTTAGCAAGAATCGTAGAGAGAAACGAGCCAGCTCACAGTACAGGGGGAAGAAGAAGACGACTGACTGCCCCCTCGACTGAAAGACTAAACAAGAACCTACAGCTGGGTTCCACCAATGAAATTGGATTAGCATATCTCTTGTTTTCATTTATATACCAAAATATTCGGCCAGAGTGTTCAGAAAGTGTCCTTCTCTTAAAGGCACAGCCTAAACCGGTCACAGTGTTCTTTAGTGTTAATATGTTCTGCTCCTTCCCTGAAAAGAAAAATAAAGTTTTTGGTGGGACAGATTAAGACTGATGACCAATTCTTTTAATCCAAAGATAAATAACTTCTGAATTTAATCAGTTCTCAATCTATGGTGGTATCAAGGATTCATATGAGCTGAGAAACATGATATCAGGACCTTTGATTTTGGACAGATTTTAATAATGTACATAAAAATACAAAACACTGTGCTTCCTAAATGGATAGCTTAGTTCTATGGTTTACATGGCTAAAATTTCTAAGATACTATCTCTCTCCACCTAGCCCACACTGAAAAAATACCAATAAGAACAGATTTCTATGTATTTGAGGCTTTTGCAAATTGAAGTTGTAAACAGCAAATTTTTTTGTTTATTTTCTTTGGGGTTTTTGCTTGTTTTTTTTGTTGTGTTTTTTTTTCCCCCTTCCCTGAGCAGGTAAAGGTTATGTATTGCTGACTTCACACTGAACTTCACTAAAAATCCAATCATATGTTCACAAGCAGTGAAAATGTTTCTCAGAATTTGTCATAAATTTGGAGTGAATCATCTACACATTCATTCTGAGTGCCTGTCCCTATACATGTTCTAGATACCAATATTCATTAAATACTTTTCAAATAAAAAAGTTTACAAACACTGTTGATCAGATATGGAAGCTTGTTTCTGTCAAGGAAAAAAAAAAAAAAAAAAAAAAAAGAAGAGAGAGTGAGAACAAGAAATGGTGCGAGTTATGTACTTTTGCATGATCATTTGACTTTTAAACAGAAAACTGCCTCAGGTACTCTGTCAGAGTCTTTTCATTTCTTGTCCTCAAGGGTTTGACTCTACTCAGTGTGAGGTTCCAAAGTTTTCAGGGCAGACTTGAAGCATTCTTCTGCTTTTCTCAACAGACTAAATTAAGAGTGCCAGAATTCATTTCCCATGTAACCCTTGACAGCTGTCATTGAGAGAAAGCAATCTCCATCTACTCTCACCATGATTTACAACTGAGTCCCCAGGGTGAAAGGCAATCAGGGAAACTACTGCCTTGGTTTTGTATGCTGACCAACTAAAATTCTATTCTAAAGTGCTCCTTACTGCAGCCCTTCACAGAAACAGCACACTCAGATGTATATATTTAACAATTTAGAGCTGTTCTTAAATGACACTGGAGAAATCATTTTGTTTACATTTTAGGTTGATGGACAATGTTCTCTTGCATGATCATTTGATAAGACTTCATGTATGATGCAAGAATTTTGTTGCACAGTGCACACACTTAAATCATGCATTCAGTGAGCTGCCTAAATAGATACTGCTGGTACAGGAATAAGAACACTGGATCACACAAATTGATAGTGGTGAATTAGTCACAAGTGATGTGGAAAAGGCTGAGGTACTCAATCACTTCTTTACCTCAGTCTTCACTGCAAGGGCCTCCAGCCACACTCCTGGTGTCATGGCAGACGATGCCAGGGACGGGGAGGAAGAACTGCCCATCATAAGTGAAGCTCAGGTTCGTGATCACCTGAAGAACCTGAAAGTGTTCAAGTCCATGGGACCCGACGGGATACACCCACGGGTGCTGAGAGAACTGGCAGATGAGGTTGCCAAGGCCCTCTCTATTATATTCCAGAAGTCATGGCAGACTGGGGAAGTCCCCACAGACTGGAAAAGGGGAAACATTACTCCCATTTTCAAAAAGGGCAAGAAGGAGGAACCGGGGAACTACAGGCCAGTCAGTCTCACCTCTGTGCCCGGAAAGATCATGGAGCAGATCCTCCTGGAGGCACTAATGACTCAGAAGAATAGTGAAGAGGTGATTGGGAATAGTCAGCATGGCTTTGCCAAGGGCAAATCCTGCCTGACAAACCTGGTGGCCTTCTATGATCAGGTGACAGCATTAATAGATGAGGGGCGAGCAACTGATGTCATTTACCTGGACTTGAGCAAAGCCTTTGACACTGTCCCGCACCACCTCCTGGTCTCCAAGCTGGCGACACATGGGTTTGATGGATGGACCACTAGATGGATAAAGAATTGGCTTGATGGCCGCACCCAAAGAGTGGCTGTCAACGGGTCCATGTCCCAGTGGAGGCCAGTGACAAGCGGAGTCCCTCAGGGATCAGTCCTGGGACCTGTCTTGTTCAACATCTTTGTGGGTGACATGGACAGTGGCATCGAGTGCACCCTCAGCAAGTTTGCTGATGACACCAAGCTGCGTGGTGCAGTGGACACGCTGGAGGGAAGGGATGCCATCCAGAGGGACCTGGACAGGCTGGAGAGGTGGGCACAAGCCAACCTCATGAGCTTCAACAAGACCAAGTGCAGGGTCCTGCATCTGGGTCGAGGCAATCCCAGGCACAAATCCAGGCTGGGCAGTGACTGGCTGGAGAGCAGCCCTGAGGAGAGAGACTTGGGGGTGCTGGTGGACGAGAAGCTCGACATGAGCTCTCAATGTGCGCTTGCAGCCCGGAAAGCCAATCAGATCCTGGGCTGCATCAGGAGAAGTGTGGCCAGCAGGTCAAGGGAGGTGCTTCTCCCCCTCTACTCAGCTCTGGTGAGACCCCACCTGGAGTACTGCGTCCAGTTCTGGAGCCCATATTACAGGAGAGATGTGGACGTGCTGGAGCGTGTCCAGAGAAGGGCCACGAGGATGATCAGAGGGCTGGAGCACCTCTCCTATGAGGACAGACTGAAGGAGTTGGGGCTGTTCAGTCTGGAGAAGAGAAGGCTCCGAGGTGACCTCATTGTGGCCTTCCAGTATCTGAAGGGGGCCTACAGGAAGGCTGGGGAGGGACTTCTCAGGATCTCAGGTAGTGATAGGACTAGGGGGAACGGAATGAAGCTGGAAATGGGGAGATTCAGGCTAGATGTGAGGAAGAAGTTCTTCCCCATGAGAGTGGTGAAGCCCTGGAATGGGTTGTCCAGGGAGGTGGTTGAGGCCCAGTCCCTGGAGGTGTTTCAGACCAGGCTGGACGAGGCTCTGGCCAGCGTGATCTAGTGTAGGGTGTCCCTGCCCATGGCAGGGGGTTGGAACTAGATGATCCTTGTGGTCCCTTCCAACCCTGACTGATTCTATGATTCTATGATACTTTGGGACTATAATATATTCCTTGAACATTCCATATGTCTGGTCTACATGGGGAATTGATTTTCTATTCTACCTATTGTATTTCAAAGAGAGTTCAGATAGAATTGGTTTTTGGTAGCTTTAGGGCAACATGTCTTCATGAAACTCTCTTCTTTTTTTCTTGATTTCGTATATTGGCTTTTAAGAAGCAGGCTTACCCATTAAACCAATGTTTCTGTTTTAAGCATTTACATTTTGTTTTATTTTAATTTCAACTGTACTAAATGATAAGGACAGGTCTTGTGAATGCTTGGTAAAATTTAAGCATAGAGAAAGACTGTGTGATCCATACAAAGGGAAGATTTTTATTTAGTTGTATTTGTGAATGTGCAAATCCTTCAATAAGGGTGAGAAACCTTTATAAGTGCAAGAATTTTGAAATATGCTTCATTCTTTGATTCAATTTCAATAGAATATTCTGATTTTAAGGTGGGAAGAATTTGGCCAAATATTTTCAATGTTCTGTTTCAAATAAGCCAATGTTTATTTGAGTGCAGTAACAATAATTTTCACTAAATCATACAGAAAAAAAGATGATTTTGCTCTTTCTTTTGAACAAATTCTAAAATTCAGTTTTACTGTTTCTTTTACTGTTTTTGGTTTTGTTTTTTTTTTATTAGAATGAAATATTTATCCAGTATGTCACTCTCTGTTTTTAAATAAAGCAGTTTATTACTTTGAGCTACAAATAAAAGAAGGTTTCAGTCTTATGGTTAAAGAAATAGTACTTTCTGACATTCTGGTGTTCTCATCTCACTGATGAGATTTCCACATCCCTGATAGTCTATGGAGCCATGGTGCATTTTCTTCAATTTTGCTCTGGAAAGCCTTTTTCATTTTTTTTTTCTCAAAGTGAGTGTATATTCCTTGTGCCCTCCTAATTCCAGCAAAAGAGTACTAGCACATCTACTGCATTTCTGTCCCTCTTTCAGAACTCCAGGCCACGCATTTTTGCCCCAGAGCAGCCTTAGCTTGAAAGCACGGTGTGAAGATAGCAAGCAGTGTTCCTAACATCCATTCTGTCTTCATGAAGACTCTTGAGAAAACATATCAATATATTTTTAAGATGGTGGTGGTAGACAAGCTTTACTTAGGATGTGATAAAAATCTAAGCTCTTAATTTGTTTGAAGATTATCAAAGCAACTTTTAAGGACTGCCCTGGGTTCTGGTGGTGGCTATTCTTTATGGCTCCTGTTCATTGTTTGTGAAAAGCAGAAGATTTATATTCTTTTTGGGGTCAGAATAAGGCATAAGAGGCATATTATCCTCTAACTTAGTCCTTAGCACCTTCAATTACAATAAAGAGATAGACTCCAGAAACTGCTTTGAAGACTGTTTGTTTTATGTTGCTGTTTAATATTAAGAAAAAAAAATATGAAAAGGTTTGTATTTTCTTGTCAATGGAGAACTGTCAGAATCATGAAACTAAGGAAGAGCTTAGATCTATAGACAGTCTTTTGATTCAAAGACATACAGCAGGCATAATAATGCTACTGTACCCTCTTGCCAGAGCTGAAATAAGATGTGCAGTTAAGCTCTGATGTGTCCTAGAAGCAGTGAAAGGCAAAAGAAGCATTATGTTACTCTTGCATATTCAGGTATTTGAAACTGATAACCTTCATTTACAGGGAATTAGGTTGCCTGTGTATCCATATCATGAAGTAAAGTAAAAATATAAATTTTAGAGGCTTCCTGTAAAAGAAATTTTGATATCACAAGAAACTAAGTTAGGTAGACAAACAACACAAATCTTGTCCTAGAGCTTGGGAAACAGAGTCTAGTGATATGTGTGCAGTTTTCCACTAATTTTGTGGGTTTTTTAATGAAATCTCACTGTAAAAGTATATGTACTGTTTAAACTGCACATGGCTAATTTCTAATGCTACGGTGTGTGGATAATATTAAATGAAGGCTACTAGATGTGCACCTGTACTGTAGATCTGTGTTAGTAAAATAAGGTCCTACTTGCACCATGATCAAATTTCTAATGCACAAAAGTTTTAAATATGATTAACAAAGTGATGTTAATTCACCTGTGAACTGCTAGAGTTTTGGGGTATTTTCTGGAGGGCTTCTACCTTCATAAAAGAAAATTAACTACCATATGTTTTTGCATGTATAGAGATTATTTTACAAAAGAGGTGTTCTGGTAGTCAAGATTACAACTAAAATAGGTAGCTGCCAGTAAAATAGAAAAATGTTATTTTGCTGTAGTTACTTTCAGGTATGCAGTTTCATTATGAAGTGGTGTAGTGATTACAGTGTGGAGAGAGGTCACCAAGGACCCGAATACAGTTGTGCACCACTGAAAATGTTCCATAAAACCTTAGACATGAAGTAGTGATATGATGGGTCACAGTACTGATATTGTGCTATAGTGAAATTGGAGATCAAAACTGCATTGCTATATAAAAGTAATTTTAGGTAAATGGACTGTGAAATTTTGCATTTGCATTTTCAAATGCTTTTGTATTTGAAATTAATTGTATCTGTATTTTTAAACTCAATTGTGCCTAGGCATGGGAACTTAATTGCCTTTACTAATTAAGAAGATTCTCAAAAAATGTTTCCATTTGAACCAATCCACGTATCTGCAGCATATCCACAGGAATTGTTTGGAGCATGGTTCAGAGGTTAGCACAGGCAGCAGGACCACTCCTGATGAGCAGTTCAGAGAAATTCACCCAAGTCTGGAAGGCAGCAGAGCACTACAGCATAGGCATGGCCACTGTCTGCTGCCCTCATGCCAAAAAACAAGTGCTGTTGTTTCTTTTTTTCATTGATATAGGTGTAGCTTCAAATGCTAGGGAAAAATATATACATATGTAATGAGATTACAATTAAGGATATTTTTGTACAAGGCAACTTATAACTGTGCAGAGGATGTAGGCTGGTTCCAAACCCAGAAACTTTACAGCAGCATCTATGCAGCACTACACCATGCATACTTGCCTAAGAATCAGGGTTAATTGGGATGCAGTGTGCATTGCTTCTGAGGGCTATGCTAGTTTCTGTAACAAAGAATTGCACTGTGAATACAGACATATGACTCCTTCAGATCCACTTCAACATTTTCACAGACCTTCATGTCAATGGGCTGTATGTTTATGTACTTTTGTTTGTGTCCCTATTCTACAGTGATAGTTATATTGCCAGTGAAATAATTATTCTTAGTTGAAAGTGATTACTTAATAATGGGGAAAAAGCAGTAATAAAGGATGTGTAATGTAAAAAGAATAAAGCTTTTTCTATTGATAGCATGCTTAAACAGAGGTCCCCAGAAGCAGAAATTTTCAGAGTTCTTGAAAGTACATACAGAGACGCAGACATCCACATCCAAATCTTTCAACACTTCCAAAAAGCAATGAGATTTTAGGACTTTGTATTTTAGGACTTGTGCATTAGTGACTCTGTGTATCTTACTTCTAAAATGAGAATGCTATCTGACTTTCTTCATGAAAATTCATTTGAACTAGATTGTATACTTGAAATATTAATAGTATTGTAAGTTTGTTTATTTATACCATTATGTTTAGAGACAGGGGAGGGATGGTGAAGTCATTTATAGCCTTTCAAATAGCTTTCAGATGAATAGACAGCAAGACTGAGAGTTTGCAATGGAGACCTCAGCATATCATCTTGATGTACCAACAAGCCATCATGTTCACTGCAGAGTGTAAAATGGAGGATTTAGGAGGGCAGATATATCTTACTAAACAGTCATGACAAACCCCATAATTTTTTGGGTGTTTAGCTGCTGTCTGAAAAATAACTTCATTAGTTTTGGTGCTTACCCTCACTTCTGCTATCAAATATTTGATTTTTCACCATCTTCCTTTTACATATTAATAGCTGAAAATGTCCTCGTTAATGTTAGAAACAATTTTTCTCATTACAGGTAATTAAAAAAGAAAATCAAGTATTATTTAAATTATGCACTGATTTGATTTGAACTTGGTTTCCTTCACTGAAAACTTTCACAGAAGACCAAAGTAACCTGAACAAGAGAATGAGAGAAAATTCCTCAAATTTCTCTTCTACCTTAAACCACTTGTATCTCCAAGAGTATTGCAAGAACTGGAATAAAATCATAGTATTACTTTCAGAATGCAAATATCTAGAGACTTACTGAGGAGTCAGCATATCTGGTATTCAAATCAAATAAAAAACACAAGGGATATCAAATGTACCACAGTCATGAGGGGCTAGTAAATTAACAAAACCAGCACTGTTCTGCTGATGAACACTGTTTGTCTTACAGTGGTGAACTGTTCTGATCCTGGCTTTGTGGAAAATGCAATTCGGCACGGACAGCAGAATTATCCTGAAAGTTTCAAATATGGAACAAGTGTGGCATACCATTGCAAGAAGGGCTTTTACCTGTTGGGCTCATCTGCTTTGACCTGTAAAGCTAACGGCTTATGGGATAGATCACTACCAAAGTGTTTGTGTAAGTACTCGTTCGGTCCAAATAACCATTAAGAGTAGTGCATAGATAGACATTGATAGACAAAAAATAATGTATAGCCATCTGTTGAAGAACAAAAAACCTCTAGGATGAATCTACTGCAAATTGTACAGCTGAGTAAGAACATGTTGACAAAATGTCATGGAACTTGCCACTAACAACTAGCTTACATGGAACTCTGAAGCTATTATTTCAAATGCCACAAAGTTAGTATTCATTTCCCTTTTTGGTGTGTGGTTAACATAACTGAAAACAACTAGGCAAATACAAATTTATTATTTAAATGTTATCATATTGTGTTCTATCACTCTCACAGTGAAAAAGTATTTCCTTGTGTTCACGTGGAGCCTTCTGTACTCCAGGTTGCACCCATTGCCCCTTGTCCTATCATTACATATCACTGAGAAGAGGCTAGCTCTATCCTTCTGATGCTTGCCCTTTACATATTTATAAACACTTATGAGGTCACCCCTCCTCCAAGCTAAAGAGACCCATCTCTCTCAGCCTTTCCTCAAAAGGGAGATGTTCCACTCCTTAATTATTTTTGTGGCTCTGCACTGGACTCTTTCAAGCAGTTCCCTGTCCTTTTTGAACTGAGGGGTCCAGAATTCGACATAATATTCCAGATGTGTCCTCACCAGGGCAAGAGAACCTCTCTCGATCCTTCTAATACACCCCATGATGCCATTGACCTTCTTTGCCACAAGGGCACACTGCTGGCTCATGGTCATTCTTCTGTCCACTAGGACCCCTATATCCCTTTCCCCTATGCTGCTTTTTGACGAGTTATTCCCCAACCTATACTGGCCCATGGGGTTGTTCTTCCCCAGATGCAGGACTCTATACTTGTACTTGTATTTCATTAAATTTCTTTCCCTTAAGAAAAACTCAGTGACATGAATAGGGCTCTTTCTACAAGAAAGACCTGTTCATGCATAAGGCAGAGTCTTTTCAAGTATTATGAGAGAGACATAACTATCAAATGGTATGAAATTATCAAATATCAGTAACAATCCCTTTTTAAAAAGATTGCTTTAGGTGATTTCTTCTTTCCCATCCTTAACAGAAATCAAGTGTATTATTTGCAGCAAAGAACAGTGAACAGGAATTAATGAGGAAAGAGAATTGTGTATATTTTCAGTGAAAGGCTAAACTGGATGGGTTAGTTTTACATGTAATTTTATGTTTAATCTTACAGATGATGAGTAAATCATCTATAGCAAAAACAAGGCTGAAAATATGAAATTGATACCCTGACAGAAATTTATATTGTGTGAAACTAGCTTCATATTTAAAGATTTTTCTTCTCTCTGCCATGAAAGCATCTTACAATATTGTGCTCTTTTCTCTGTTAGCCATTTCTTGTGGACATCCTGGGGTACCTGCCAATGCAGTTCTTTCAGGAGACAAATTTACGTATGGCTCTATAATTCACTATTCCTGCACAGCAGGTCGAAGGCTCATAGGAAATTCTACTAGGGAGTGCCAAGAAGACAGCCACTGGAGTGGGACTCTCCCTCACTGTTCAGGTACTTGTAGCAACAAACGTCTGAATGTCAGTTTCTAATTACATGAATAAGGCTACTCTCAAGCAATTTTAAACTTCAGTCAGATCTTTGTTTTGTTTCTTTTCCAAGTACATTTCAATTTCACCAACAGCCAGTCAGCTGGATTATAGACATTTACTGCAATGTTCTTATACTCTCTTTGTCATTCTGTAGTTGTATATACTGCAGTATGTAGTGCCACCAAGAAAACTACTTAAACCCTGGCATAGTTCTGCTTAAAAAGGGTGTATATGTAAAATTTTACTTTTGTGAACACTGTTTTGTGTAAAAAAAAAAAAAGGGTCAACCCATAGGAAAATGTGCATTACAAAACACCACATCAAAGGTACCCAATAGTAAACTTCATACATCATGTTCCTCTTCTCACGTACACAAATATTTTGTATTAGTACCACATTGCACAAATACCGTAAACCTCTCCAATGTTCTTGGTGCTCTTAGGAGGTGCAGTATCAGTTTGTTCTCCCTTGTATGAACTGTGCAAATATAGAAGAAACCATAATACATTTCACAATTTCACTGAAATCAAGAGCTCAAATGAGTGTTGGCTACTAGGGACATCCACAGTGTGTGAATACATTTTTTAAGGGAAACAAGTCAACACCTCCTGGGACAGATTTGCAACCTAACCCTGCTCCAGGAGAAAGGCCTCAGCACTTCCCACAGCCTGAGGTCTAGACAGCAGCCTCTTTCTTTGCCATTTCCATCTGGATGGATGCTTGGGCCAAGCTGTGGGGTGGATGGTGCAGCCCCCTGTCCAGAGTTGAAGCCTTTGCCTTCTGAAGAGTGCTCACCATTCTGCCTTAAAGGTCAGGTAGAATGAGTGTCCTTGACCAGCTCAGCCAGTCACAGAACACTGCCCTATTACTGGGTTACATATATTTCTCAGTAAGTATTCATTGAAAATAGTCTTTTCATAAGCTTGTCCTACAGTGTTTGAAACACTGAGGAAAGGAAGTGAATTTAAATCACTAATATTTTTGTGTTCTCTGCTGATCAAGGAGAAGAGAGTTTACTTAGTCCTCTCACACTACTAGATGTCACTGCCATCATCGTCTCTATGCCTAGATCTGCAGGATAATTATAAGGATAATTTCCACATGGGGTTGGCCTTTCCTTGCTTATCTTAGGGCCACATTTAAGACTTTAAATTTTTTAAGGTCAGACTCCTCTAGTACTGTTACTCAACTAGACTCAGTAGTGATCCCTGGGGAGCAGCGCTGACCACAGGCTTCCAGCTGGACTCTGCACCACTGATCACAGCTCTCTGAACTCTGTTGTGGAGCCAGTTACTAATTCACCTCACAGTCCAATCATCTAATCCACTTTTTCTGAGTTTACCTATGAGGATGTTATGGAAGACAGTATTAAAAGCCTTGCTGAAGTCAAGATAGGTGATATCCACTGCTCTCCCTTCATCTATCCTGTCAGTCATGCCTTTGTAGAAGGCTAGCTACTCTTGATAACCCTCTTTTCATTAATGTGGTTAAAGATGGCCTCCAGTACTTGCATAGCAATTTAGAGGATAAGGAAAATTGTAAGGTATCATTTAATCTTCTTTGTGGATCTGTTTCAAACACATTTCTTGAGAAATTTGAATATGTTTCTCTTTGCTCTTGCTGCTGCCTAATTATTAGTAGCAGCAAAGTTGGACAATAAAATACAATGTTTAGAAAATATGTATGTCAAAGAGGCAACAAATTTATTGGATTCACCAAAAAAAATGCTTCTTGTGTTCACTATTCATCTTTTAGTTATGTCTGTTTGTCTAGGTCTTAGATAAGAAGTATGTTAAAAAGACAGGTTATTTTCATCCTTGGCTTTGGTTTCACACTCTTGTACTGAAAGAAAAGCAATTGTTTCTTATAGAAAAAAAAAATGCTGTTAGCACTATTATTCACAAAGGAGTATTGTTATCACCACTCTATTCACACATAATGTCTGCCAATAATGCTGCTCCGTTGTGTTTTACAGGAAATAATCC
This sequence comes from Picus viridis, assembly GCA_033816785.1. Classification (NCBI taxonomy): domain Eukaryota; kingdom Metazoa; phylum Chordata; class Aves; order Piciformes; family Picidae; genus Picus; species Picus viridis. The sequence goes on from CM066576.1 coordinate 24,413,858, forward strand.
TGGCTATTGTGATGATCCGGGAGTACCAGCTCATGGGTCTAGACTAGGGGATGAGTTCAAAATAAAAAGTCTGCTACGTTTCTCATGTGAAATGGGTTATCAGCTGAGAGGGTCTGCGGAACGAACATGCCTGCTTAATGGTTCCTGGTCAGGTATACAGCCTGTGTGCGAAGGTAGGTATTGATACTGTTGCCATTTATGATACATTTGGTCTCATAATTCTTTAATTAAAAACAAATTCTGTGCTTTTATAGTGCTCTGCAGAAATTTGATATAAAAGAGTTACTAAGCAGTTCATGTTTTACTCTAAAACCTAAATCCAAACTGTACTGGAGTGTGTATTTATAGCAAGACTGTGAGAAAATAATTCTAGTTTTACAAATACTGAGCCTGAAAATAGAGAACAGGTGTCTGACTTCAATGAGAAATTAAACAAATGCTTCTGATCAAAGATATGAAAATGAAGCAATAAATAAATGTCATTCATCTTCTAACAATACTATAATCTTTATGTATAATGTCAAAGCTTCAAGGACTGGACAGATGATAAAATAATGTTGTATTCTTAACTACCTGTGAATTAATTTTTATTTCTCCACACAAGTTAGACTAATTTTTTATGAGATCTGCTATTTTTGTGGTAGTTCTTTCAGAAGAAGAATATTTCAGGAAATCAAATTTTAGAATACGAGAAAAGTAATATAAAGATTTTTTTACTTATGCACTGTCAGAAATAGAAGCAGTAATAGGTCTCTTCCAACCTTGGCGATACTGTGAAGAGTCAGTTTTAAAACTACTGATTTTTCAAGACCTTTTGAAATGTTACTTTGCCCAGTTCACTAGAGTTGATGGCTTCTGTAGTATCTGTTGTCTGCTACACTAAATGATAAAACTCAAGATAGGATAAAATATTTATAGCATTCATTTTTTTTTTTCCCCCAGGGGTTTTACCACAGTATCCTCATCTAACAATTGTTCTTTTGCAGTATTCTTCAGCACAGACTAATCTCCTGTCAGTGTAGATATCACCATAACTGTATTAAATTGGCAGCTGACACAGGATCATTATTTTCAGCAGAAAATCAAAGTTTTGCAATGTCCTCCCTTTGCATGAAGACTTTAAGTATAGTAGGACAACAGCACTCAGTGGTAATTTACCATGTTTGAAATGCCACTGTTTTTTGTCTTTTTATTTTCCCTCCAACCTTCTGTTTTCAGGAAAACAAAACAAAAAACCAACAAAGAAACAAGAAAAAACCACAAATAAATAGCAACAAAAGAAAAGAGAAAAGCCTCTTTCGTTCAATTTTTTCCCCCTCTCTCCTTCAATTATTTCCTGCTTAGTATAAATAAGGTTGAGATTAGGAGGAGAATATCCCTACACGTTCATGTTCAAACCTAGTGAATTTTCCTTTCAGTATTTGAAACTTTTATACATAAAATGTATAGTGCTTGATTGGATTCCCTTCATAGGTGCATTCCAATCTCCATCCTTCTGTGTTCTTTAATTCAGTGATTCACATAAATAGGAAAATGAAATAAATTGAATTAAAAAATTATGAGGACTAAGTACTATACTTAGTGTAAGGATTATTTTACAGTAAAACTTGGTATAACTATTTAAAAAAATTGGTCATTAACATGTTTGGTTTTTTTTTCCTGTCACTTGTCATGGAATTACTGTTTTGTTTTGGTTTTTTTTTTTAAACATTTTCTTCACAGCTGTCTCTTGTGGGAACCCTGGCACCCCAGCCAATGGTATGATAATATACACTGATGGAATATTATTCTCCAGCTCAGTCATTTATGCCTGTTGGGAAGGTTACAAAACTTCAGGGCTAACTACCAGACATTGTACTGCTAATGGGACATGGACTGGCACTGCTCCAGACTGCACAGGTCAGAAATAAACTTTCTTCCTCTAAAGCTAGTTAATCATTTAGCCTGCCTACTGAAAAAATCAGTATTCTGTAAGAGAAAATAACACCTTTATTTTCATTTTTTAATACACATCAGGCATTTCCAGAACTATCATTTATTGATGGATAAATAATAACTCTTTTGTAATTGTTTACCTCCTGAACATCAACACTGAAAGTATAACATTCCTAAGGACAGGTGTTTCTCTAAAGTTTCCTTTAGTGCTCTTTTTGGTTTTGTTTTGGTTGTTTGGGTTGGTTTTTTTGTTTGTCTGTTTTGGCTTTTTTGTTTCTTTGGTTTTGTTTTAGTTATTTGTTTGTATTTTTTTGTGGTTTATATACTAAGGATGAACTTCTGGTAGTAATAAATCAGATTTTTCCCAACTGAACACATTACTATATGCAATTGTGAGCCAAACAAGCCAGATCTGGCTGACAGCCATTGTGCTAAGGACCACGAACCAGGGATCAGCAAGGTTTGGCTGCTTTATTAGGAAAGCAAGCAGGTAGCAGAGGTGTGCTGTAAAGACAGGCAAACCAGGAGCCTTGAAGACAAGGCCAGACCAACAACACATCAATAGAGTGGTACAAAAGAAGACAGGAATTTCATAATTCTGCTGGAACTTCATTATAACATCCACATTAGACACAAAATACCTGTCAAAGCTACCTATTGCAGTAACAATAGGGCATACCAGCTTAAGCTAGTACATGTAAGCAACACAATATTTGGCCCATGCTACTGCAATGATCCAGGTATATGACTTTTGGCTAAAAAGTAGAGATTACATTTTTGGTTTTGTGTGAAATATATTGATCTTTTCTTTTTTCTTGTTTTTTGTGCAGTTAAGGAAAATAGCTATACACAGGAATGTTTTATTACAAATGTATTGAAAAAAACTTTTGTTTTACTTGCTAGTGATCAGCTGTGGGGATCCAGGTGCATTAGCAAATGGCATTCAGTTTGGAAATGATTTCACCTTTAACAAGACTGTAAGCTATCAGTGCAATCCAGGATACTTGATGGAACCTGCTAGTTCGTCTACCATGCGTTGTATAAAAGACAGCACTTGGAACCAGAGTAAACCAATTTGTAAAGGTAGGCTTTTGAAATTAAATAGTTTGCAAATACTCTTTTGATACTATACAAGAAATTAATTAATCAATATACAGGAAATTAATTAATCCATTTTTATTAATTTTTTTAAAATGTCAGAATGTTCTCTGGGATAATTAACATGAATATAAAACATGAACATAAAATATTTAGCTAAATATTTGTGCAACACTTTATTTTGCACATATGCTGGGGTATAATATCACTAGGGATAGCATAATTCATGAATACAGTAGAACCAAATTACTCTGTAATGAAGATTATCAGTTTAAAATGCTCAAAATTAAGCACCCATTTCCCTTTTTGTTCCCTTTTATCTTGGATTAGATGGCCAAAGCACTTTCAAGAGTTTCTGCAACCCAGATCTTCTATAAAAGAATCCCTTGTTGCAGCAGCGTATTCATAGAATCATAGAATCAGTCAGGGTTGGAAGGGACCACAAGGATCATCTAGTTCCAACCCCTGCCATGGGCAGGGACACCCTACACTAGATCACGCTGGCCAGAGCCTCGTCCAGCCTGGTCTTAAACACCTCCAGGGACTGGGCCTCAACCACCTCCCTGGATAACCCATTCCAGGGCTTCACCACTCTCATGGGGAAGAACTTCTTCCTCACATCTAGCCTGAATCTCCCCATTTCCAGCTTCATTCCATTCCCCCTAGTCCTATCACTACCTGAGATCCTGAGAAGTCCCTCCCCAGCCTTCCTGTAGGCCCCCTTCAGATACTGGAAGGCCACAATGAGGTCACCTCGGAGCCTTCTCTTCTCCAGACTGAACAGCCCCAACTCCTTCAGTCTGTCCTCATAGGAGAGGTGCTCCAGCCCTCTGATCATCCTCATGGCCCTTCTCTGGACACGTTCCAGCACGTCCACATCCCTCCTGTAATAGGGGCTCCAGAACTGGACGCAGTACTCCAGGTGGGGTCTCACCAGAGCTGAGTAGAGAGGGAGAATCACCTCCCTGACCTGCTGGCCACACTTCTCCTGATGCAGCCCAGGATCTGATTGGCTTTCCGGGCTGCAAGCGCACATTGAGAGCTCATGTTGAGCTTCTTGTCCACCAGCACCCCCAAGTCTCTCTCCTCAGGGCTGCTCTCCAGCCAGTCACTGCCCAGCCTGTATTTGTGCCTGGGATTGCCTCGACCCAGATGCAGGACCCTGCATCATAAATAGCCAAAAAGATGCTTCACAAATAGCTAATTACAAGTACTAACATAAAGTTCATAGGGGGGATCAGGCTGAAAGGCAAATACCACAGCCTGGTGAAAATTGCTAACATTACTACAGCTGCTCGGGGGAAAAAATTAACAGCTTAGGGGATCTTCTGCTTGTAAAGAGCCTAGACTGCCAACTCATCTAGCACTGCTTTAAAGTGATGTTTAAGTCTAGCCTGCTAATTAAATTTTGGCATATGTATTCAGCCGACTATTTTCTGTTGTAAAAATCACTGAGAGTGTTCTTTGCTGAAAGAACTGATGTCTTAATGTAGAAATGGTCATTCCCAATTTCAGAGTTTTGGCCATTTTTTTCCAGAAGACGGAAAACATCAGAATATTTTTAAAGAGTTGCAGCCACTATTTACCAATAAAAGCAATGTCCATTATGTACTGAAAGCCTTAGAAAATGAGCAGGTGAATTAACAAAGTCATAGTAAGGGGTTTAAGTAGTATTGCAAAATTAGTTGAAAATAAAATGCAAATATTTAGAATCACAGAATCATAGAAACATATTTATTGAAAAAAATCTTATATATTGAAAAGTGTTACCTAGCTCAGTAGCCTGTTGCACCAATGATCAGTAATGAGCATGTAGGAAAAAGATTCAGAACTGTGTGAGCTGCATACACTTCTGGCTTCTAACAACATAGAGCTCAGGGACTTCCTAAGCCTAGAGGTGGTATTTTTTGTATTTAAATTGGTTTCCTGCCTGTTGCAGTCTGCTTGGTCAACAAATGAATGCCTTGTTGGAACTGAACAGCATGATACTGATTTTAATTTTTTGTCTTAAAAATATGAGTAGGTTTTTGTTGCATTCTTCTTTAGTCTTGAAAATACAACTTTTCTTTCTCTGACACAGCTATTACCTGTGGCCCCCCTCCACCAGTACTCTATGGGAAAGTGGAAGGATCTGATTATCGCTGGGGTGCCAGTGTGAGTTACAGCTGTGCAGAAGGCTATCAGCTGTCTCACACAGCTATTCTCTCCTGTGAGGGTCAAGGAGTTTGGCGGGGAGACATCCCACAATGTTTGCGTAAGTTTTCAGGATATAGTTGTGCTGGGCTTCACCAAAGCTGCAATCAGTTGTCTCAGGCTGCAGTAAGTTTCTCACAGTTTAAAAGGGGACTCAACTACATCAGGTAATATACAGGCTGCTGCAGGATTCTCCCTCCTTATTCCAAAAAGCATATGAAATTGCATGGTTCTGCCCATTTAAGGTCATGGTCTTCTTCGTATCCCCAAAAGTCACTTCCATCCCTTACTGCACTATTGGGCACTGCGCCACTTGCCTTTCTGATAATCTTTCTGAATGTTCACAATTTGATTTGTGATGGTCATGATTAAAATTTTCCTTTACACTTTTCTTTTTTCTACCCTATTTCCATTTCAGTTAAGAGGTGAAAACAAGGGTCTTAACCTTTAATCTCATATTCTTGCTCTTCTTTCTAATTCTTGTTTTCTTTCCTGGAGGCAAGTAGATATCCTTATATCTTTGTTTGCATTTGCTTTTCAGCTTCTTCTATATCTGTCAAGTTACTTTTTCAGTGCTTGAAATCTTGTCAGGACTCTGACAAATATTTTTTTCTTTTTATTTAATCAGAGCAAAAATTTCCAACCTATTCATCTGAGAGTGAATGATGGTAAAACTGAATAAATTTTGAAGCAATACAGTATGGCATCATCTACTTAAAGATTACTTTGTCATCCAAATCTAATCAGTTTTAAGTGTCTCAATTAAAAGGTCTAATTCTCCAGGTTAAGTTTTAACATTATAATAACTGTAACAGTGACAATTAATTTTAAATGGCTGTAAAAATTTTATCTGAGCTATAATACTACACAGATAAGTGAATATAGCACTTGCACTCATGTTCAATATGTCTGATTTACATATAAAACCATGTGAAATACTTCAGCTGAAGTATGTGAAGATTTTAATAATTATTTTCTTTCTTTTTGTCTGTATTAGCTGTGTTTTGTGGTGATCCTGGTACTCCAGCAGAGGGACGCCTCAATGGAAAAAGTTTCACCTATAGATCTGAAGTTAGCTTTCAGTGCAGACCCCCTTTTATTCTGATAGGCTCTTCAAGAAGATTCTGTCAAGCAGATGGTACTTGGAGTGGAATTCAGCCAACATGCATAGGTAATAACTACCACTACTTATGCTTTTTCTCCTAGGAATATTCCTGATAAACTTTTACAGTATCAGAAATGTAGTAATTGGCTTTCCAAATATAGAAAATGTCTGTGTAATATAAAAAGAACTAGATAAATAAGGTTATATTTTGAGTATAAAAATCTTAGGATAAACACAATCACATATGAAGCCATTTGTAAATTTACATGATTGCTCGTCTGGTGGAAATGCAGAATGTCAATGATGTAAGCGCATAAAATTATTCCCTCTATTTTTAGAATCTTTTAGCGATGCAGAAGAACTTGGCAGATTAAAGACCATATTCTGTCACTGGAGGGTTACAGAATACAGAATTAACCGGGTTGGAAAAGACCTCTGAGATCATCAAGTTCAAACTATCACCCAACACCATCTAATCAACTAAACCATGGCACTAAGTGCCTCATCCAGGCTCTTTTTTAAGCACCTCCAGTGGTGGTGACTCCACCACCTCCCTGGGCAGCCCATTCCAATGGCAAATCACTCCTTCCATGAAGAGCTTCTTCCTAACATCCAGCCTAAACCTCCTCTGGCACAGTTTGAGACTGTGTCCTCTTGTTCTGTCACAGGTTGTCTGGGAGAAGAGACTGACCCCCACCTGCCTACAGTCTCCCTTCAGGTAGTTGTAGACAGCAATAAGGTCTCCCCTGAGCCTCCTTTTCTCCAGGTCACACCAGGCTAAGCAACCCCAGCTCCCTCAGCCTCTCCTCATAGGGCTTGTGCTCCAAACCCCTCACCAGCTTTGTTGCCCTTCTCTGGACACATTCCAGCAACTGGACACAGGACTCAAGGTGTGGCCTAACCAGTGCTGAGTACAGGGGCCAAATGACTTCTCTGCTCCTGCTGGCCACACTGTTCCTGATCCAGGCCAGGATGCCATTGGCCTTCTTTGCCACCCGGGCACACTGCTGCCTCATGTTCAGCCTACTATAAACCAGTACCCCCAGGTCCCTTTCTGCCTGGAAGCTCTCCAGCCACTGTAGAACCTGGCACTTAGATGTGTTAAATCTCATGCCAATGGACTCTGCCCATCTCTCCAGCCTGTCAAGGTCCCACTGCAGAGCCTTCTTACCTTCTAACAGACCAATACCTGCCCCCAGCTTGGTGTCATCTGCACATTTACTGATGGACTCAATCCCCTTGTTCAGATCATCAGTAAAGATATTGAACCAGATGGGGCCCAGCACTAATCCCTGGGGGACACCACTAGTCACTGGACTCCAGCTGGATGTGGCACCATTCACCACCACTCTCTGGGCTCGGCACTCCAGCCAGTTCCTAACCCAGTGCAGAGTGCTGTTGTCCAAGCCATGAGCTGCCAGCTTGGCCAGGAGTTTGCTGTGGGGAATAGTGTCAGAGGCCTTGCAGAGGTCCAGGTAGTCTACATCCACAGCCTTCCCCACATCCACCAGGTGGGTCATCTGATCTTAGAAGCAGATCAGGTTGGTCAGGCAGGACCTGCCCTTCCTAAATCCATGCTGGCTGGGCCTGATCCCTTGGCCATCCTGGAAGTGCTGTGTGATTGCACTCAAGATGACTTGTTCCATATTCTTGCCTGGCACTGAGGTCAGGCTGACAGCTCTGTAATTCCCTGGCTCATCCAACCAGCCTTTCTTGTGGATGGGCATCACGTTGGCCAGCTTCTAGTCATCTGAGTCCTCTCCAGTGAGCCAGGACTGTTGAAAAATGATGGAGAGCAACTTGGCGAGCTCATCTGCCAGCTCTCTCAGCACCCTAGGATGGATCCCATCCGGTCCCATGGACTTGTGGGGATCCAAGTGGCTGAGCAGGTCTCTAATTGCTTCCTCCTGGATTACAGAGGAATTATACTGGTCCCTGACTCCATCTGCTAGCTCAAAAGGCCAGTTCTCTGGAAAACAACCTATCTTGCTATTAAAAATTGAGGCAAAGAAGGTGTTAAGTACCTCTGACTTTTCCTCATCTTTTGTTACAATATTCCCCTCCATGTCCACTAAGGAGTGGAGGTTGTCCTTGCACCTCCACTTGCCATTAATACACTTATAAAAGCATTTTTTGTTGTCCTTCACAGCAGTGGCCAGTCTAAGCTCTAAATGGGCTTTTGCCTCTCTGTTTTTTTCCCTACATGACCTAGCACCATGCTTAAACATTTCATTGGTTACCTCTCCTTTCTTCCAAAGACGATACACCCTCTGTTTTCCCCTTAATTTGTTCAGAAGTTCATTGCCCATCCAGGCTGGCCATCTGCCCCGGCGGCTCATCTTCTGCCACATTGGCACAGCCTGTTCCTGTGCCTTCAAGATTTCTTTCTTGAAGTAGGTCCAGCCCTCCTGGACCCCTTTGTTTTTAAGGTCTGTTTTCCAAAGTACCTTCTGAGTTAGTTCCCTGAATAACCTGAAGTCTGCCCTCCAGAAGTCCAGAGTGGAGGTTTTGTTGATGCCCCTCCTAGCTTGACTGCACTTTGAAAACTCAATTATTTCATGGCCACTGGACCCCAGTGACCTCCAACCACCACATCTCCCACCAGCCCTTCTCTGTTTGTAAAAAGAAGGTCAAGCAAAGCCTTACCCCTGGTAGGCTCACACAGCAGCTGGGATAAGAAGCTGTCCTCCATACATTCTAAGAACCTTCCAGACTGCTTTCTCTCTGCTGTGTTAAGTTCCCAGCAGATATCTGGCAGGTTAAAACTGCCCATAAGAACAAGGTCTGGTGATCTTGAGACAGCCTCTAGCTGCCTATAGAATAATTCATCAACCTCTTCATCCTGGTTTGGTGGTCTGTAACGGACTTCAACCAGGATGTCAGTCTTGTTGGCCTTCTCTCTAATTCTCACCCACAGGCACTCCACCTGATCATCCTTAATCTCTAGTTCCATGGCATCTAGAGCCTCCCTGATGTACAGGGCCACCCCTCCACCCCTTCTCCCTTGCCTGTCTCTCCTGAAGAGTCTGTAGCCATCAATTACAGTGCTCCAGTCATGTGAGTCATCCCACCATGTCTCTGTGATGGCAACTACATCATAACTTTCCTGCTGTAAAAAGGCTTCCAGCTCCTCTTGTTTGTTACCCATACATTAGTGTACATGCACTTCAGCTGGGCTGCTGGTTTCACCCCTGACTCCAGCTTACCACCCTCAGACACCTGTCTGGGGGGACTGGTTTCAGGCCCTTCCCCCTTCAAATCTAGATTAAAGCCCTGTCAATGAGTCCTGCCAACTCCCTTCCCAAAACCCTTTTCCCTCTGTGGGATAGGCTATTCTCATGTGTTAGGATCTTTCTCCCCTTTGAGACAGATATACTCCATGTGTTGCTAGCTGACCTGGTGCCATAGAAAGTTCCCCAAGATCAAAAAATCCAAAATTGTGTTGGTAGCACCAGCCTCTGAGCCACTTGTTAATTACAGCTGCTTTCCTGTTCCTTTCAGTATTCTTTCCTGCAACTAAGGATATTGATGAAAAAATTACTTGTGCCCCTGAACCCTCAACCAGTTTTCCCAGAGCCTTGAAGTCCTCTTTGATTGCCTTTGGACCTCTGTTTTCAACCTCATTGCTGCCCACCTGCATAACTATCAAGGGATTGTAATCAGTGGACTGTACAAGACTAGGCAGCTCACATGACTCAGCACCTCCCTCCCTCTGGTGAAAGCACCTCTGCTGCAGCAGTCTCCATCCATGCCATACCAGCCTCTCAGGAGGGAAAAGCTGGCTTGGTGGGATGGGGGGAACATGCCGCCCCACACAATGTGCTGCCCCAGTGCTGCCTCTGTGCACTGCAGTTGCAGTTAAAGGCATTTTTCTCAATCAATCCTAAATCAAAAGGCACTTTGGACTTTGTGAAAGTGTACACATCCTTTTGACTTGTACAGCTCAAAAGGATGAAGCATGCTGGGGCTAATCTTTTGAAATTCTGATAAACTGACAAGTGCTATCAGTTTCTCATTGCCTGATGTGCAACTGATAGGCTTTTAGTGTGTTACATAATCATACTAGCTGAGAGAAATACTAGACACCTGTAACTCCCACTGGCACCAGAATGTGATCCAAATTAGGATGACATGCTAGAGGAAATTATTTTGGTATTATAATAGAAAAATCCTTTTGGTATTCCTAAACAAAGATAGTCAGATGTAGATGGTAGGCCATTTAAATATTTTATTGTAGTTGAGGTATTATCTGTATAGAAAAGATGGGGTGGTGACTCTGGGTAAAGGTAGTAAACATGGTTATTGAAAGCAGCCTGTCTGTAAATTAGGACATAGTACTCAATATAATTATGTGGTATGAATTCACATCTTCTGTCCATATCTTTCATGAACTGGGCAATGAATCTGGCATCTGTATTTTATAACAAAAGCAATAATGTTTACAAAAGCTAAATCTTGTGTCTACTGTGAAGAAACACATTTGAAATTGTCATAATGACATTTCTGTTTATATTTATGTGGCCTAATATAGAAGTACAGGGAAAGTACTGCATCAAAGACGCTTTTACATTATAGTGTTTGTGTTCTTGTAAAAGGAAAATATTAGAGTCTAAAATAATGCTAAACAAATTTAAAATTAAGATCAGTGAGCAATAGCTGGAACTATTCTTAGAAATAATATATGATGGCAAATGATAGCAAGCTTTTCTATTTCTTGATATTGATGATTTCCTTAAAAGACTTTCAGAATTCTTCCTTTTTTTTTTCACCATCATTTATGTCTATTATTATCAATGACATTCTAGCCGATGATAATTTGTGAAAAGTTCTTGAACTGTTAATAAAAATCAAGGTCAGGAGAATGTCTGGCTTTTAGTCTCACATGTTAGGTCAATATCCATCTAACTTTTTAAGCCTTTGATAAATATCAGTCCAGTTGAATTGTTATGCTCTATTGACAGCAAACATTGCAAATGGAAGATGACCTACAGTAAAATGACATATCACATTATTCTATGTGATAAATTCCATTTTCCCTCCATAGAAAACCAAAATGGTTGCAGATTATATTTTTTGTAATGCAGTCTTGGCACAAAAGAAGACTTGGTTACCAAGAGGGAATCACATAGTGCAGAAAGATCCATCAGATCAAGTGCTGAGCTGGTGGATGTGACTGCACAAGCCTAAAGCAAATACACCACCAGAATGTGAAGGGGGCATTAATCAATCCAAAATAGTTTCAGGCTGCTTTAAATTACACTCCTGAAACTATTAACCTGTTAATTATACTCTTTTGGCATACCTTTTTTTTTTTTTTTGAGGGCTGTTTTTTCATTCTCCAGCAATCCTGGACTACTACTGAAGTAGTAGTCCTTTAGAAGCTTATGTTTTCTTGGTGGCATAGGAAAAAAAAAAAATCAAAAAATTAATTATTTCACTTGCTATAAGAAAGCAGGTCGATTTGGAATTAATTTTGTTGGGGGGGTGCATTTTTATTTTTATATATTACTTAATGGTGAAGCTGTTCATTGGGAAAGGAGAAAAACTTTTCCTTGTATGTTGCATCAGCTCTGCGAATAGTGGGATATACTATGTTTTTGAGAACTTCAAAAAGGATAAGCTTATCACAAATTGGTGCAATCCTAACTAAAGTCTACACTGCCAAAGATACCTCAAAAATACCCTTCAATAATGGCTATGTACTGAAGCAAAGTACTGTGATATATCTTGAAAATTTAATCAGAAATACAACTATAACGTATAAAAATGCACACATCCATTAAAAATTCAGTTCTTGTTGTCAGTAGACATTTATGGAGTTATTTAATCTTTACAAAGAATTATTATTTCCATATGTTAATAATATCTGTCATGTTTCACATTTTATATTAGATCCAGCTCACAATACATGTACAGACCCTGGTACTCCACATTTCGGAATACAAAACAGTTCCAGAGGTTATGAGGTAATTCTTTATTTTGTTTTATCAGCTTTCTAGAATGAAGATGCAATTAATAATTGAATCTATAACAAATTATCTGTAGACTTGAATGTCTGATGTGAACCTTAGTAAATTTCCACTCCTTTTTTACTAAAAACTCATACTTTATTCATTTTCCTTTTTCCTTTTTTTTTTTTTTAGATATATAGCTTAAGGAAAGAACTTCTAACCTTACAGTATATTATGTGTGCAGTTCTTTAGGACACTTCAGTATAGAGGATTATTTTAAAAGTGATGGCCAAATACAATGCAACATGATTTAATTACTTTTCTTTATGATTATAATGCTTTCATACACTGATGAATAGTCAGTAGATACCTAACAACCAAAGACCTGTCTGATCCAAAGGCCATGTAGTCCTTGTCAAAAATTCAGCAAGTGGCTTTATTAAATTAGCAATTCATGTTACATTTTATTCAGTCAGAGAAAATACAATTATCCTAAGTGTTAGATCCAGGTTCTCTGTGATTAATGTTCTTTCTGTAATTTCTAAATTCCTCACAGGTTATTAGTTTACCAAGTGACAGTCCAAAAAGTAACTGATAAAATGAAAGTAGATGCACAGTGACCAGTCCACAGTTATCATTTACATTGATTTACCTCATGTGGATAGATATAAATGTTTACAATTGGAATCTACCATGTGTTCTGTTTGGGTTTCCTGCTTACTTCTGAACCTAGGGCAGTGGGCCACGTTGTAATACAATTAACTCAGTATAACTATTTTTCAAAAATCCTTTCTGTAAGTCCTTCTGGTTATTGGCAGCCTGCAATAGTGCTATCTCTTTGCTGTGACTGTCAGCTCTTTTCTTCTGCTTCTGCCCTGCGGATCACAGATTCCAAGGCACTTCTTCCTAGCTACATCTGGTGGCCTCATTCATAATGTGCTGCTTCTAGTCATAGGCACCTTTCTCTCTATTGTCTCATCTTGATCCTGTACTTGTCCCCACCATCACTTCAGAATTAATCTTTGTACCTAAACTGATCAAGGATTTGCTTTTTCACTCTTCCTTTTTATCTGTCTGAGAAGTTATCTTTAATACCAGCACTGCAATGGTCACTGTTCTAATATCAGTTGAACATGACAGCTAATTTTCTCTTCTCACTCTCCTCTAGAGGCATCTTCTGTATATAGTGTTTCTGAAGTATGTGCTTTTAGATCACTTTCTGGTACAACAGGGTGTAGACCTCTCCATTTGCTAGTGAAATAGGTTTGGTTTTTAGAATAATATATGATTAGTGGGACTTCCTGACTGTACGACTTAGTGAAGCTTCTATAAAGCAGCTTTTAACAGGTTTTTCCTCATTACAGAAAGGTGCGATGTGAGACAGTAGATTTTTGAAGGGCTTTTCCCTATCTACTAGCATCCTTTCCTACCCTGATGTCCTTCCCATCCTGAAGCACTCTATGTGCTTTTTGTACTTCATTTTGCTGTGACTAGTACAAATGCCTTCAATGTTTTTCACCCAAGTATTATGCCTCTAAAATGAGAAAGAAATATAACTCTGCATCTACCTTGAATATAGACATTATTTTCTTTTAGTTTAGCTTTTCCATCAGGAAGGAAAGAGTTGCAGTTCATTATTTATTGATGCCAGAACTGAGAGTTTCACAAGATGCAGGAAGACTTAGGGCCATGACCAACCATACTTTGTGTTTTGGACTCTACCACAGACGTGCTGTGTGATTGGCAAGATAAGAAAACAAATATGTTTTAAAATAATTAAAAAGAGATAAGTTTGCAAAGCCATATTAGTAATTTGACCTATAAAAATACTAGAGAATTTCAAAGCCACTTCAAAAAGAACTGGTGCTGCATTTGCTGAATATCTATCACAATAATCTTCTGAGTATATAGTTAATAGGTAGCCACTTTTGAAGATAGCTGCCCTGTTAAAGTCTTTCTATGAAAACTGCTGTGTAGGACTATCTGCATTCATACATCTGCAAGCTGTGTTATTAATATGCGTTGATCAGTACTCTGTTGCAACTTACTTGCATTTGTCCATGTGATATGTTACTTTATTAATAGACATAAAATTTTGAATAATATTATTGTGGGGGCTTTTAAATTTAATCTGATCATATTTATTACCAAGATGTTTCATTCAAAACAAAAGAAATCCTTTACTAGTCAGCCTTGCATCTTTAATAGCGTGGTCTGGAATAGTATTCTGATTACTTTTGCCAATATCATCAATAAATCCATCTTGCTAGAAATTTCCACACATTCTCTTTCTTTTTTTAGAACATTTTTCATTACATGCAATTTCATCTCTGGTTTGCATACTTTTCTATTCTCAGTAGAAGTCTGAAGAGAGTTTTCTCAGTTACTTTACATTTTCTTCTGAGGAAGACCATATTACAGTTGACCAGAGGAAGGCTTACCGTAGCATTACTCTGATCGTTGCATATCTCAAGTAAAACTCATGTAGCTTATAGTAACAAACGCAATGTAAGGAATTGTGACCTGGAGTTTTCTCTAGTGAATTTATTTGTAGCTGGAATGTTTGTTTTGTTGGTCTTTTTCCCCCAATTATTTTCCTTTCTTTTTCCTTGTTCTACTTTTAGTCAAATCACATACTGAGAAACATTTGAAATGGACTTGATGATTGAGTTCTATTGAAATATATGCAGTGATGTACAGGAAAGGGAGACATCTCAATCATTTAGCTGGGTTCTGTCATACCAACAAACTCATAAGCTGAAGAGTTTGAGTGTCATTCCTTTCCATGTGCACAGAGTTGTCAATATTTTTCCATTTACTGCATTCAAAAAAGATTGCAAAGAATCACTTGATCAAAATATACATCAGATTTAAAAAAAAAAAAAAAAAAAAGAAGAAAAAAAAAAATGAACCAAAAAATCCCAACCCAAACCCCACTAAAAAACTCTAGAAATTGTAAAAAGCTGCCATTTTTATTTTTGAAAATATTTGTCTGGTAGATTATCATGGCCTTGATATATGACTACGTGTGATGGGTACTTTTTTTGTCTGATATGTTTCGATCTTTAGGTTGGAAGCACAGTCTTTTTCAGATGCAGGAAAGGTTACCACATACAGGGATCTACCACCCGTTCCTGTCTTGCTAACTTAACCTGGAGTGGCATACAGTCTGAATGCATTCGTAAGTCTGGTTTCCTATCTAATGAGTTAGAGTATTGTGCAATTTCAAAAGAAATACAAAGTCATGCGTGTGGAAATTTGTAGCAAATGATATGCTACAAAAAGTAAACTTTATTTAAACATTATTTAAATAGTTTTCATTTCCTACAAGGATGTAGTTGGAATATTAAGTTGAAATATTTTTCACTTTTTTTTGTTTTCAATGTTCACAATGATTTTAGCAATTTTACTCAAAAAAAGTCTGCACTCTCTAACCCACTGATTTAGCTCCTTCAAATTAATCTTGGTTTTTTTTTCATGTATTGCATAATTAGGGAACAAAAGTGGCCTGAAATATGCATGGGGCTGTTTTGTTGGCTAGTATTCTGTGAATCATAATATAGAACTCAGCAAAATGCTGCTTTTCTGGGCTATGCATGGGTATGTAAATTATTAGTGTATTTATAACTCTGTATAGGATAAAGGACATCAAGTAAGTATTGTATTAAAATACACTGATATAAGATAAAGGGAGTTCATTAGAGTGAATTTAGATTCTTATCCTAGTTCAAATTTCTTTGGGTTATTATAAATGGAAGCCACTGAGTACAAAGAGGTG
Organism: Picus viridis; assembly: GCA_033816785.1. Lineage (NCBI taxonomy): Eukaryota > Metazoa > Chordata > Aves > Piciformes > Picidae > Picus > Picus viridis. The sequence continues at coordinate 24,429,918 of CM066576.1, forward strand.
TAGTGAGCAACTATATCTCTTACAATCAATGTACTATAACAAACCCTTTCTACAGAAGCTTTATTTCAATGTATGTTTATAAAGAATTTATTTAGCAAAATAACTGCTGTGTAATTTTCAAAACATTGAGTATGTGTGATACTTGAAGCTGTAACAGTACAGTAATTCACAGGACTGATCACTGCATCCTGTACAATGGCATGTATTTCCCTTCATCTTAACTCTTCTGTTCCTTACCATGATTTCATTTTGGTGACTTGTTTAAAGATATTTTCATTTCTGTCTTCCCACACTAGTAAAACTACACAGTCAGAGTGTTGTTTTTACAGTTAATAACTACTTGACATTTCTAAAAGATGTACAAAGTTTACATAATGCAAGACAATAAACTGGCATGCATTTATTTAAAACTGCATACTCTAATCCTATGGAAATGCTATACCACTTTCTCTAACTCCAAAAAACCCTTTACAGCTCATGCTTGCAGGCAGCCGGAGACACCAGCACATGTAGATGTGAAAGCAATAGACCTACCTACTTTAGGGTATACTTTGGTGTATACCTGTCAACCAGGATTTTTTCTTGCTGGTGGATCAGAGCATCGGACATGTAAACCAGATATGAAATGGACAGGAAAATCACCTATCTGTAAAAGTAAGTCATTCCTCAAGTGATATGTTGGGCCCTACTTTGTTGGATTTAATTTTCCCTGATGTTTTTATTTTATATAGCAGGATTAATTTTTCCCACTTACTATTTAAAGATGCATTTGACACACTTACTTTATGAAAGAAAGGGTAAAGAAATCAGAGTGAGCATAGCATCTAGACCTCATGGAGGAAAACATGGGGATATGTGTACATAAATGAACAGGCACACATGTGTAAGTTTACCCCTAGCAACAGCAAACAAAACCTAAACAATATAAAATATTACTTTTAACTGTAATTATCTTTATGTCACAATTTTGAAGAGTGTTTCAATGTATTCAGTGTTTAGTGTACGATTATTTATTAGGAACAAAAAAAGGCTGTTAGATTCACCTAGGTGTACTTTCTAAGAAAATCTTCTAAAATACAAATTAACAATAAAAAAAGTTCTTTTCACCAGATTCCACTTTTTATTTATATCCATGCAAATTTCATGTAATTTTGCTAGTGTAACTTGAAGTATGTATTTACAAGGGCAAAATTTGCTGTTCACATGCAAATAAACATAGCTACAAGTTCCCAATTCAGAAAAGTAAACCAAAATTATATTTAGAACATGAATGAAGAAAAACTAGTCAGATGCTGTGGGAAAGTTGCTTGCAACATGATTTTAAATACTAATATATCAAAGAACACAAAATAGATTTGATGTTTGAACAATATTTGATTTTTCTTTAATCGATGTGCAGAGTTCTTTGTTTCAACACTGTCAAGGAATATGATCTTCAAATAAAAATGTGTCTTATTCTAGTTCCCTAAAGAGTGATTTTTTTCGTAGATACTATACAATCAATAATTTGTGATAAACAATTTTGTATGATTTTTGTTCTTTTTTTAAATAAAATGCAGAAAAGTTTTCTATCAGCAAGTTTTTTATTATTATTTGCCATTTTTAGATGTAATTCTTCTTGAATGTCCCACAGTTTTTGTGCTTTCTTAGCACTTAAGCAGTCTTACCACTATCTGCTCATAAAGAAACAAACCAAACATGCAAAACCAAATCTTCCTACAGGATGTTAATTTTTTTTGAAGTGACTAATGATATGAGGCCAAAACTGGAGCTGGGATCAATGAACACACCTCTACTGAGTGTACCAGAAATACAGCAAATGGCAGCAGTTGTGATCCTTTCTCATGATGTCTGATCCTGCCATCTTAATCCAGCTATCTGGCTTTTGCTAATTTGTGACAAAAATGTATCAACCTTTATTAACACCTACTGAACTTAAAATATTATTATTTATAATTAGATATAGTAATTTTCCCCTCTATAAGGCTCTCTTTTATAGCACTGGGACTGATATAAAAATTTTTGGCCTAAATGTATGGCTTGCCAAAAAACTTTCCACAGTACAATAATTTGCTTAAATAATTTTCTGATAGCTTTAAGTAAGTATTCAGGTTTGAACATGTGAAATATTCAAGACCAATTATTTCTGTTTTAAATGTGGCTCTATTGAATAAGAGATGATTGCATCCATCAGGCATTGTTTTAGCATTCTATTAAAAAAAATGTTCATGGAAATGATAATTTGTCTTTTTACTTGTAGGTAAAGGAGTGAGAGAAGTTAATGAAACAATAACTAAAACTCCAGGTTTGTATACAAGAAGAGTTTTAGATCTAAATAAATTAAAATTATTTCCATCCTAGATTGTTATGGATAATAAAACTATTTCTAATATTTAACTTAAGTATATCTTTCTCATTTCAGAAGAATGTAAATGATGAGGTTTACAGGTGCCATGTAAAACTTATTCAATGTAATTCATTCGCAAACAACATTAAAAAAAATTCTGCAGTATTACTTTTGAGAATTGCACAAAACCCCCTGTAAAGCCAAAAGCTTGTACACACAAACCCCAGATTTGGTGTAGTTTTATATCAGAGAGATTGCTATAATGGAGAGCCTTATAAGGAGTATAGACAATAGTCACAGGGATGAGGTTAAGTCAAAGTTCTGCCCTTTACATTACAAACCACAAAAAACCCCAAAACCACCACTGAAACACCAAACACTCCCACATCCACCCCCACATGCCCTCCAAATCCCATCCCCTCCACCCCCCAAAATTAAAACAAAAACAAACAAAGCAGAAAAAAATGAACAGTTTTGAAAATTTTGTTGACCTTTAATTCATGGCAACTGTCAAGGTATTCTAAGATAGGATTTCCTGCATCGTACAGACCATCCACAGCAGGCAAATATTACCTCTGCTTTTCTATGCCTCCTCATGAGCATGGATGCAGTGAACCCTCTCCTCCTGACAGTGAAAAAAATAGACAAATGCATCTGAGAAATTATAGATGTAGATCTTTGTAGGTACAATAATTTTGAAGAAAATATAGTGCCTATCTTTATTTTTTTTTTTAACAATAAGAAAAGTTTTCATCAAATAAATGAATTTGCAACTCAGTATTCTGATTTTTAGCTAGCTGCAGGGGAAAAAATAGTTCACACTCTTGGCAGTTCATAGAAATACTCTGTAGAGTATGTGAGATAAAAGGGTATTTCTGCTAATAATTAACCTTCCTGGTGAGTTTGTTAATGAGAGTGTCAGGTGACACCATAAATGAGTGCTTCTCAAATGCATTACTTCTACAAACTTACAATAAAGCAGGTTACAATGTGCATTCATTAGAATTAATACACAGTCTTCATTTATTGGTGGATTCACTTCACAGAACACCTGAACTTTGTATTAACCTGCTACCACACTGGTTTTGAAGTTTAAATGCCAAATTAAAATGTAGATAGTCTCCAAACATATGCACTATGCAGAGCATCGGTATCAAGTCCCTTATAACTAGTCTTGATAAGTGACTACTTGGGAAAAGCATTTTTTAAATGAGATTTTATGAGGGAAAATGCAAATAATAGCAAACAGAGAACTGAAACTGTGTAACAAATAACAGGAATTAACAATGAAAGTTTTAAGATGCTTTTAAAAACTAGGTTTGCACTAATACTGTCCTTTCAAATTGTGAATTCTCTTTAGTATAGAACACCATGTATTTTGGAGCATTTTCTTTTCTTTGGTAGAATTCCATTTGCTGCTACCTGTATTTTGAATGGAATGGAGCTAATGTTGTTAAACTAGAATTTTTATAACAGAATAGATTGGTGTTGTGATTTCCCACCTTTGGACATCTGAATAAAAATTGTTTATTATTGCTTATTAAAATACTGTTGGTAGAGGGTTTTTTGGGGGCAAAATTAATGTTTTCATAAGCAATAATAGCCATCGCTTTTACAGTAATTGTAATTAAATATAAATTGCAACTAAAGAATCCTCACAATATTTATGCTAAGTTTAAGACCTAAAATATTCTGGTTCCCATAATTCTCACTGCTTTATACAGTCTTCACAAAAGAAGGACTCTGTTTAAGTGCATAGTCATGTATTTGCCTATTCGTTACATCTGAAAAGAATCTACAGCTGGTGCAGTAGTAATTAAATAACACTGTTAATTTTTCTCATTTTGCATATTCCCACAGTGGGTGGGAAAGGCAGGGACCTAGTAAAGGCTTGGTAGGATTGGGTCAGAGACACTCTGTTTCCTCAGGAGTATCCATGGGACTGCAGTACTTCCATTTTAACCTTATATGAACGTGACTGGGGGAGCAGAAATCTATTTTCTTACCTTACTGCTTCTGGCCATTTGCAGTAAGTGCAAATTCTGTAAGGGTACTGTTTCACAGAGATTAACAGCTGTTACTGACAGAGTGGTTAGAGAAACTAAGTACTGAAGCATTGCATATGGTGAAAGTTTGGTGTCTGATCCATTGTAAAAGTTACATAACACATAGGTGTTTCATATCAGTAATACCAGATGTTCACCTTTGTGACACTAACTTCAGACACAATATTAATTAAAAACAAACAAACAAATGTAATATATTTTTGAACGCCAAGTTTCAAACTTAATTTATGTCATTCTTGAGAAAAGCAGTGAGAAGTATGTAGGAAAAAGAGTCTGTAATACCGTTTACAGAATTCATATATTTGCAGAAAATTATGAGTACTGTGAGATACTAAATGAGATTGAAAGCTTCCAAACTTTAGTATTGGGATTAAGTGTAACATTCCAGTCCTGTACTGGGTTTTGCTTTGCAAAGGGAGCACTTAAGGTTCTTTGAAACTGTTGCACTCAGAGACATACTTTGAGACTCCAGTTTCTTGGAATCCAGTGGTAGCACAGACAATATGATAGCGATGTTTTTATATATTGCCTCATTGAGTTTGAAATTTCAGTTGTGGCTTTTGCACAATTTGAAGGCTAAAGGCGCTGGAAAACTCTATGCTTACGAAAAGTGTGCTAAGCATAATAATACAATTAAAAGATAGTCAACATAATCATTCATCAGATTTTCAGATGTACTGCCTGTCACTATGTTTTGTTGGGAATATATGGCACTGTGGACATGGGTTTCTTTTTAATTAATTTTTGCAACAAATGATTAGGGGGAAAATAACATATCCATGTAGTTTATTAAGAATGGGTACACAGGATACCTACAATGATGAATTTCCTTCAATACAGACAAACTGCCTTTACATGTGCTCAGTTTGATAAAATGCAAAAATCCAATACTGTATTTAAAAAGTTTAGTTAAAAGATACCAGTCTTCAGCTATTTAGCAAGTACTATCTGTAGTGATCATAGTAGAGGGTGAATTTTGCAGTTGCTAGGGCTGTAATTTTGTCAAGATATGTGATTGGCTAAAAAACTGTTTTGTGAAATTGTATTTTGATTCTTAAAGCTTTACTTCTCAGTTTGTAATGGGAGAAAAAGTTTAGGAATAACTGGAGAAATTTCTATTTTCATTTGTCAGAAGCTGCCAGGAAACTGGGTGCTGCCTGTCCAGAGGGAGAGATGGTGTCCTTAGGCCAAATTAACTGTTTATTTAACTTAAGTATCATGTTTGGCAGGAGTCTTCCTCAAATTTTGTAGTAGCAAAGTATATGAAAGAAATACAGCAACTTCTTCTAAAGGAGAAATGAATGTTCAAGACACAGCACCATGTAAATATATGACATGAAATGTTCTCTTAAGATTTTTTTTCTCTTCTATTTTTCCCTTTTAATTGATGTTAATATTGAAGATGTTTTTCAATGAGAGACTTTTTATACTTTGTTGGTGATTGAACCAAATATTTAAATTCAATGTTTCATGATTTTTTTCACTGTAGTGAAAACAAATTACCCAAATAATTTGTGCTTCATTTAATAGGGATTTTACTTCAGATGATTCAAAATGCAGTTTCTGAGACAAAGCTTTATTTTATATCAGAAAAAGTTATGTGCTCTGAAAACTTCACAGTTCACAAGTGTAGCAGTATTGTATATAGAACAAATGTGAAGCATAAAAATGGCTGACAAGAAACTTATGCTAAAATGTATCTGAAATTCAATTAAGTTTAATATTTAGTTATTGAGTTGAAAATCACGCATAGTGCTGCTTCAGTAGATTCATGAAACAAAAGAGAGAACCTGAGACAAGGGTCTTCCCTGCATCCCTGACTTCAGGATATTATTCTGCCTTTTTTTTTTTCTCCTTTTCTCATAACTTAAAACTGCAAAGTTTTGGGGGCAGATTCCATTGTTTTTCATGGTCTTGAGAAGATTCATTGAAGCACACAAGCTATGAAGTGTGAGGTTGTTTAAGAACATATACTGTCATGGGCAAGTGTAGTATATTATGGGCAGTTGTGTGGAAAGGCTATTAAATATATTGTCTTTACTGTGTTAGAAGTTTTACCATAATACCTCCTTAGAGCAGTGGATTGATGCTATAATGTAAAAAATGAAGATCACAAGAATGGCTGGTAAGATTGCTACTTTGTTGTAGTAAATAACTCCCTCGTTTTTTTCTTTGTTCACTTTTATTTAGTTCCCTCAGATGTGTTTTTTATAAATTCACTGTGGAAAGGTTTTTATGAATATTTAGGAAAAAGACAGCCTGCCACTTTGACTGTGGATTGGTTCAATACGACAAGCAGCAAAGTGAATGCCACATTCATTGAGGCGTCCAACATACAACTAAAACTATCAGGTAGGTTCTGAAATTGTTGTTAAAAAAAAGCTGGTTTGTTTGTATATGGTTTGACTTTGGGGTTTTGCTCTGTTTGGTTGGTTTGGTTTCCAACTGTTCAGTTTGGCTTGATTTTTCATACAATGCAAAATGAAACAAAACCGTTGTGGTTTCACTAAAAACCTTTTCCTGCTTATTTTGCAAAAGGAAAGATCCTAATGTAATGGCCAGAACAGGTTACCCTTCTATTTTCCCCTTATATTTCAAATAAATATCGAGGTAGGGCTTTTTCATCTCAAACTGTTGGCTGACATTGATGTGTTGAACTCACAGGTAATATTGAAGTGACAGATTATTTTTATATAGGCATTTTAAGAACTGTACCATTGAAAAGCTCCATTATTCAGTAGTGATCAATATTTGCCTTAAAACAGTATGGTCTTGATAATGTCATAACATAAAATAAGCACATATAATTAAATAATAAATTATGCATAACTTTTAATTAATGTCATGCATTCTTTTCTGCAAATCTGTGAAGATTTGTTTTAGACTGTTATATACAGGTATATTTGAAAAGAGCATTATCAGCTACCAGTACCTTTTAAGGTCAGGAGCTAAGAGAGAATTTCAGTAGTTCACTGCCATATAGCATATTTTCTTTCACTACACTATTGGTATTTATTCTAGCACTATACTGTTGTGATGTGAGTAAAATCCATGTTTTTCTGGTTCAAGGAAACTACAGGAAAGGAATTCTGTCTGCATTCAGAATTATTGAAGTACTGTGTAAAAGCACAAAAGTTCTTGCCTATTTTTTATGCATAAAATTAAACAATACTAAACTATGTTTGCGTCCTATTATCAAGTATGAAATAGCAATAAAATAAGATCCTACTACTACAGCACTTTAAATCTTTTTTTTTTTTTTTTTTTTTTTTTTTTTTAACCAGGTCATAAAATTCTGCATTTACAGAATGTTTCATATGAAATATTTTAGCTCTGAAGCAGTATGTGTAGCTTTGAAAAGATACTTGAACAAACTGGTTGAAAAATTGTTAAAAAGGCATGTGTTACCTCCTTGTGTTAACAGGTGTTTACAAGAAAGAAGAAGCCCATTTACTCCTGAAAGTGTTTCAGATTAAAGGATCTAGTGACATTTTTGTAAGCAAGTTTGAAAATGACAACTGGGCACTAGATGGTTATGTAAGTAAGCAGACTCGTGGATAAAGCTTGCTGAGTTTAAACTTGAGTAATTTATAATTTTATATGTAACTCTATCCAACTTCTTACATTACAAATATGGAACACAGCACTCAATGTTACTGTGGAGATCACGTAATTTTTCTTTTCAGAAATACATATACAAACTTCAGTCTGCCACAATCATTAACATTTTCAGTTTACCGAGGGCAAGTTAAAGTGAATTAGCATATTTTGCCATGGTTTTGTCCTGTTTTCTTAGATGAGAAGAGGAATTTTGCCTTTAGAAATATTGCCCTTTTTTTGATTTGGTAAATAGTTCTCTACAATAAAATTAGATTTAATCTTGAAGAAGAAGAGACGTACTTTACTCTTTGCAGTTCTCCTGCTGCAGCTCTCCACTGTAGAGATCCCAGCCCCACCTTCATGTCTTCTATCCTTTAGATATTTATATGTGTTTATAAGATCTTCTCTCAGTCTTTTCCAGGCTGAAGAGACCCAGGTTACTCAGCCTCTCCTCATAAGAGAGATACTTCAGTGCCCTAATCATCATTGTGTGGCCTCCACTGGATTCTTTCCATTAGTTCCCTGTCCCTCTGGGGCCCAAAACTAGGTATACAATTCTCCAAATGAGGCCTCACCAGGGTAGAACAGAGGGGAAAGAGAATCTCCTTCAGCCTGCTGGCCATGCTTTTCTTCATGCACCCCACAATACTGCTGGCCTTCTTGGTCATGAGGGCACATTGCTGGCTAATGGTGAACTAGTCCGCCAGTCCTCCTAGATCCTCCAGAGAGATCCTTTTCAGCAGGAAACCCCTTAATATGTACTGGTACACATTATTATTCTCCTCATGAGCAGGACTATACATTTGCCTTGTTAAACTTCATGAGGTTGTGTAGGTGTAGAAAATTCTCAGGGGAGACCTTATTGCTCTCTACAACTACCTGAAGGAGGTCATAGACAGGCAGGGGCTGGTCTCCTCTCCCAGGCAACCAGCACCAGAACAAGAGGATACAGTCCCAAGCTGTGCCAGGGGAAGTTTAGACTAGATGTTAGGAAGAAATTCTTCATAGAGAGAGTGACTGCCCATTGGGATGGGCTGCCCGGGGAGGTGGTGGAGTCGCCATCATTGGAGGTGTTTAGAAGGAGACTTTATGGGGTGCTTGGTTGCATGGTTTAGTTGATTAGATGGTGTTGGATGATGGATTGGATGCAATGATCTTGAAGCTTTCTTCCAACCTGGTCTATTCTATTCTATGCTATTCTATGCTATTCTATACTATTTCTAGTCTTAAAGGATAAAAGTGAAAACCTGTCCCTCATGTATCTACTATAAATCATGAAAACAAATGGTTAAGCATTCATCTGTATTTGTTTCTGATTTGTTTTTTCCTGTTTCAACATATTCTAGGTATCCTCAGGGCTTGAAAGAGGTGTTTTTACCTATCAAGGTGACATACATGGAAAAGACTTTGGAAAATTTATGCTCCAAAGACAAGGTAAATTATTTCATAGAGCCTTAACATGCATAATCTGTTTGGGTCTTGCAAGAGTGAATTCACAAATGGCTCAGCTATCTAGATGAAGTAAGCATGTTTATTTCATGTCATTGCTATTATAAAAGATGGATTGAAATGCTCATATGAAATATACAGTTCAAACTTTTTTTGTAATATAGTCATGTTTTCTAGCATATCAGCCTAGTAAAATGACTGCTGAATGGTCTTAAAGAAAGTGCCATTACAACTGTTTTCTTTTCTGATGTCTTTTCAAAAGTAACAGAGACGTCTTGCAATGAAAAGACATTTTCTGCTGAAATGTACAAATTTCAGCCAGATTTGTACAGGAGCTGTTAAAAGAAGGAATCAACAGTCATTTTAATAGTTTTGTGAAGCATATACTAATGATATATTTCCTCATGAAATATTTTTGACAAATATCAAGTGTAAACTACTGCATTTCTTGATCCTAGTACAGCGTATATATACAGCAGCTTATATACTTGGTATAAAGAAGAAGGGCTGGTTGGATGAGCCAGGGAATTATAGGCCTGTCAGCCTGACCTCAGTGCCAGGCAAGACTATGGAACAGGTCATCTTGAGTGCAATCACACAGCACTTCCAGGATGGCCAAGGGATCAGGCCCAGCCAGCATGGATTTAGGAAGGGCAGGTCCTGCCTCACCAACCTGATCTCCTTCTATGATCAGGTGACCCACCTGGCGGATGTGGGGAGGCCTGTGGATGTAGACTACCTGGACTTCAGCAAGGCCTTTGACACTGTCCCCCACAGCAAACTCCTGGCCAAGCTGTCATCCCATGGCTTGGACAGGATCACACTGCATTGGGTTAGGAACTGGCTGGAGGGCAGAGCCCAGAGAGTGGTGGAGGTGGTGGAGTCACCATCATTGGAGGTGTTCAGGAGGAGACTTGATGGGGTGCTTGGTGCCATGGTTTAGTTGTTTAGGTGGGTTGGATTGGTTGATGGGTTGGACGCGATGATCTTGAAAGTCTCTTCCAACCTGGTCTATTCTATTCTATTCTATTCTATTCTATTCTATTCTATTCTATTCTATTCTAAATATATATATAAATAAAGTATGTAATTATAAGTGTGTGTGTATATATATATATGTATGTTTACGCCAATATATAAATGGCTATTTATGGGACTGGGTGGAGGAGACAGCCTAGCCAATATATCTATAGGAGACGGTATCTACATTCTATAAATTGACTTGGTTCCATTAACTTCATCGATGCTTTATCCAATGAACTTTAAAGTTCTGCTAATTATCTCTTGTATTTATTTGCTCTATTAACTACCATAATAGTACTTATGCAATGGATTTGTTCATCCTGGCCACCTCTCAAAACGCTATGTATGTTTAGTCACAAGAGGTAGAAACTTTACTCTTCAGAATCTCAGCCTAACTACTAATTACTGAAGCCGCATATAATTTCAGTCTTCAGAGTAAATTCATGTGGGACATATTATTTGTCTGCTAGTACTTCTATGTAATCCTTATCACTGTAATATCCATGCTGCTTTTTCTTTCTGATTTTAACAAGAGCACTGTAGAAGTAAAGCATTATGATTTGTTGGAACATCTGTCTTGTTTAGTAGCTTTTGGTATCTTGAAACAGTGAGAATACAGTTTGTTAGGTTTGTTTGTGGTGTGCATGTGTTTTTATTGTTTTGTTATTTTGTTTTTTTAAGCCATGCCAAAAACCGAGATAACCATGGTTTCTTAGCTACCTAATAAAAGTTTGAATTCATCTGGTTTAGCATTGGAATAATTTAACTCATGGGGTAAATTAAGAACCAGCAAGCTGGCAATTCAAAAGTTGTATCATTCTCCAGTGGATGTGTGCTATAGTAATGGAAAGCATTGTCTGGATCACTGTTTAGAGCTGCAATATGAGAGCACATTTGTGTATTCCCAATGCTGGCAATGAGCCAAAGTGTCCAGGTTACACATATGCTCCTAGATCTAGTTGGTCTCCAGCTTTGACATCTCAGCAGGGAACTTACTACAAATGCAGATATTGTCTCTTTTAGAAGATTTCTTTATGTGATTGCTAAATAGACACTGATTTTCTGTAGATTGCTTGTTCTCTCTTGAAGAATCTACAGTTAAAAGAAAACAGCAAATTTGCAACCAACACAGGTCATAATACTTGTCCATATTCTCTCATAATCAAGGATAACTTGCTTTGATTTTTAAATCTGTTCTGTTCATGAATATCCTGCTGAGGTAATGATCTCATATGTCCTCCAGCTGAAGACATATTTCTGTTTCTTTAGGAAGTTAAATTATTTGCTGCCTTTACACTAAGCCAGAACTATGCATGCACTGGTGCGTGCATAATGCAATGTGAAATTCATCTGCAACCATGCTGCAAAGAACAGCATTTACTGAGAAATACTTGGCTAAGTGCGAAACACCAATCTATTTGATGAAGAATGCCCTATCAGACAATACTAGAGAAAGACCAGGCTCAGTGGATATGCCCAGTCTATGAACATAATGACATGAAAACAAAGAACTTGTGTCTCGAAGTACTGCTTTTCCTTTTATTTTCAGAATTTCCTTGTAACTTAGACATTAACCCTAAGGACACAAAGATTGGTTTTTAGTTTGCCAAGAGAATTAGAACAGTATCTGAGATTGCTTAAGAGGCTACTGTGTCCAATTCTGGGCCCCTTAGTTTAAGAAGGACATTGAGACACTTGAACGTGTCCAGAGAAGGGCAACGAGGCTGGGGAGAGGCCTCGAGCACAAGCCCTACAAGGAGAAGCTGAGGGAGCTGGGGTTGTTTAGCCTGGAGAAGTGAAAGCTCAGGGGAGACCTTATTGCTGTCTACATCTACCTGAAGGGTGGTTGTAGCCAGGAGGGGGTTGGTCTCTTCTCCCAGTCAACCAACACCAGAACAAGAGGACACAGTCTCAAGCTGCGCCAGGGGAAGTTTAGGCTTGAGGTGAGGTGAAAGCAACTTATTCACTGAGAGAGTCGTTAGCCATTGGAATGGGCTGCCCAGGGAGGTGGTGGAGTCACCATCCCTGAAGGGTTTCAAGAGGGGATTGGACGTGGCACTTGGTGCCATGGTTTAGTCATGAGGTCTGTGGTGACAGGTTGGACTTGATGAACTTTGAGGTCTCTTCCAACCTTGGTGATTCTTTGATTGTGTAAAGTTTGACACCAAATTATTTAACCTGTTGTTTGGGTTTTGTTTTTTTTTTTCTTTTTTTCAAGTAATCAGTCATTGCTGGGTTTTTTGTTTGTTTGTTTTGTTATGTTTTAATAACTTGGTCTCTGTGACTGCAAGTCTGGGGTTAGGTTCAGTTTCTAAAATTGTTTCACCACTACAGTTCTAAAAGATGCTTGTTTTAAAATCTTTACCTTGTTCATTCCAGTTTGGTCTGCCCTTTAAAAGTGTACCAGAAGGTGGCTTTGTAAGAAATGATACTTCACAAAATTATTATTTTCCTATATTTATTTCCTCTGAAGAAACTGAATAACTACTTTTTTTCTTTCTTCTAAGTACTTTTTTAGCTTCTCTAGATTGAGATAACAAATATAGACAATAAATACGAAATATTGATAACTCATTTATACCTGTGATATATTCAATCAATGGCTGTGAAATATATGTTAATGTCTTAAAAATAATCAGTTCTTAAAAGCATTGATTATCCTGAGACTTGTGATTTTTAAATTTCACTTTATAAAAGTGTCATGCCTTACATATAATTTCACACAGATTTTGTCATTCATGAAGAAAGTCTACATCTAAGCAGGTTACTCACAGCTTCAGAGTACAAAAGAGTTTTGCATTAGCTAAGGCAGCAATAGATAATTAGGACTAATGAGCTATAAAACTATATATAAACACACTACTCAGAGCCAATGAGGCACTCAATGAGTCTTTGCTATCCAGTGCTGGTCAGGTAAAGAAGGTCCATCTTCTCTTGCTCCTCAAGAGCTGCTGACATGCTTTTGTAGTCTGCTTTTTTTTTTCTCTTAAATCCTTGAGCTTCTAGCCATGCTTGTCTCAGAAATTACTCTTTTGTCTGTAATTCTCCTTTTATTGTCTTGTACAGCTTTGCTGTTATGCCATATCCCACTTCAGCAGCAGCTCGTTTTAGCAAAATTTTGCTATGCTGTGCTGATTCTGGAGAAATGAAACCTTGAAGTTACAGGAGAAAAACATTTGAAAGCTCAAAACAATGATGGGAAATTGCTTTTAGTTTATATTGTTATGGTTATTAGACATGAATTATGATTTATGAAATATTAATAATATTAAGAATAATTGAAATTATTAACCTTTTAACTGTCTAGATATATGCTGATTCTAGTGTACAATCATGGATATATTCTTGATAAATTGGTACAGTTCAACAATTTTGAACCAAATTAGAAAAATACAAAACAATGATTCAATAAGAACCGGAGTGCAGTTTTGCCATTCATCCACCAGGGGCCGACTTGGCAGGCACCTGGTGGCTGAATTACAGTGGCAAGGCTAGGTGTCAGGCACATACAATTTTAAAGGAACCTTTCAAAGACACTTAAACCAATTTTCTCTCATGAATTATAACCCCAGGCATACCAGGAGCTGCTGCAGATAATCCGCAGGTTACGATACCACACAGGCTAAGGCACGGGGATTTTAAACAGAACCAAAGCTGGTGTTAAACATACGAACACTGGAAAGATACAGTTTCACTTGCTAAACTGGTTGAAGCTGGCTGGCAGGGGTAGTCCCTTCCTCAGGTGGTGGAGGCAGCTTTCTCCCCTGGCTGCGGGGGTGTGGCATGAACACCTTGAACAGGCTCTTGGGTGATTCCCTCGGCATCTGTGGTCCTGCAGAATCTGCCAGGTGCTGTGGATGCCCAGGACACTCATGGGCGATCTCAGCAGGGCATGGATGGAGAATGTGGTGGAAAGGCAGTGTGAAGCAGCTTTCCACATGGCTCAGTTCAGAAATGGGTGAGCATTGCCTATTGCTCTCTGCAGCTGCATTTCCTGGGACTTCTCAGTGCTGTGGCAGCTGGGTTGCCCTGGCACTTAGGCTCTCAGGTGTAGAGTGACAGGCAGCTCCTTCTCCCACAACTCAGCAGCCAGCACACAGGATACAGCTGGGCATAGTTCTGGCTTTGTGAGTGGCACACAGATGGCAGCTTTGGCTTGCAGGTCTGCAGCTTTGTGCAACAGACACTTGGAACTGTGAAAGGGATTCGGGCAAGTTCGGGCAAGTTCTCCCCAGTTGACAACACTTAGCCAACAGGGTCTCTGGCCCTTCAGGGCATGGTTAGAATCATAGAATCATAGAATCAGTCAGGGTTGGAAGGGACCACAAGGATCATCTAGTTCCAACCTCCCTGCCATGGGCAGGGACACCCTACACTAGATCAGGCTGGCCAGAGCCTCGTCCAGCCTGGTCTTAAACACATCCAGGGATGGGGCCTCAACCACCTCCCTGGACAACCCATTCCATGGCTTCACCACTCTCATGGTGAAGAACTTCTTCCTCACATCTAGCCTGAATCTCCCCATTTCCAGCTTCATTCCATTCCCCCTAGTCCTATCACTACCTGAGAGGCAGCTTCTTCCTGCTGGTAGGACTGGAGTATGATGCAAAGCTAACTGTAGTTCAGTGAAGCTTACATGAAGGACTCTTTGCTGGTTTCTGGGTAAACTGAGGCAAAACGTCACTTCCTGGTTAGCAGACAAATGCAGAATGTGTGCACAAGAGCAGAGCACATTGAAAGAGCAAGAGAGCAATACAAGAGCTTAATAGCGAAAGAGCAAGTTGTTTACAATTTGGGTAATATTTATAATTTGCTTGAGGCTTGGATTTAGCAAGCTGATTTTGGTCAGCACATTAGCCAATAGTAAAGCATATACCAGAATATGCTCATATTTGGAAGAAGCATAAGCACAGCACAAGCATCCCATAAGGTGAGTGCATGCTCTTTTTTTTACCCCCAAAAGGCAGGTTGGGTTGTTTACCCCAGCTGGCCGACTCCTGACCCTTTGTTCTCTCAGCTCAGGTTGAGTACCCACTCCAGAAAGGAGAGGGAAGGAGGGGTTGAGCAAAACATGTAGGAACAAAATTTGACAATATTTGGGGCATAATTCTGGGCCTAATGCAGCCTTTGCCACAACTGTCTTGCAAGAAGTACTATTTTCTAGTATGCATAAAGGACAAAACTAGCCATCTAAAGGGTAGAAGTATGCAACCTGCATGATAATGAACGTCACATGACTGCTGCTGGTTTTAAGAGGCTAAAGAAACCCTTGTTATTCTGTGAAATGCTTGAAAATCAGTTATATTCAGTAAGATTATCCCTGTATTAAATTTCAGTGACAAAGTCTGCCTCTTCTAATGAAAAGTAAACCAATCTACCTCTTGCCTTTTTTTTTTTCCTCCTTTTCTGTCAGCATCTAGACATTTACAGTTTAGTGGAACTTAACACTAGTTTTAGCTGTGGTAGCAATCATTATCTAAATTAGAGCAGTACAACAGGCTTTCCCATTTCTCACCATGATAATATTATCAAAAGAAATACAAAGTTCACATCAGGATGCATTTAATGACAAACAGCTCTGAAAATTACTGTAATAAGTAGATAAGGCTGTGTTGAAGTTATATTGAATCTCTTACATCAAATTATCCAGAATTGTGGCAATGGTTTTCTTCCAAAATGGAAAGCACATCCGATGCACAGACCAAATCTGGTCGGTGCATCTCCAATGCCTATTAAAGGTTATAATCAGTTAAAAATTTCAAACTTGGTTATTCTAAATAGTGGTTCTTTAAAAACTGTAAAGTTATCAAACATTCCATTACCTCTAATAGGAATTTTGAATACTAACAATGAGTCATAGAATCATGGAATGGTGGGAGTGAATTGTGGTTCAGTTACCAGAGATAACTTAAAAAGAAATTATCTAAAGTTTTAAATCTTCAGCAACATGAATATTGTATTTAATTAAAAAAAAAAAAAAACTATATAAAAACTTCATCTCAAGGATTGTATGTTATGAATTTCAAATTGCTGTACTCCATTATGCTGCTTATAAATTAAAATCTATCTGTCATGTGCTATAATAATAAATTTGAGATATAAAGTATTACTTCATTAATCATACATATTTGTATTTGTTTCAGTACTTGCTTGGAATATTAATTTCACTTTTTTGGTGATATAAGATGAGTTGATTATCACCATAATTTTTATTATTTACTCCAAAGAATTGGAAAAACAGATGGGGATTATAGTAGTAAAGAAAGACTGATAATGGCATTCAGTTGTTATAAACTTCTATCGCTTGTTCCAACCAACTAAAAATTCAAAGGGGCACTTAACACTTCTTAAACATTCTAACTGTGGTAGCTACTTGATTCTATCTGTCTTTAATTTAGATTGGTTGGAGAATGTCCAGTACATGTGCAATATGATAAAAATACAAAAATTTACACCAGCAGGCCTTTTACACCTTGAGTTTTAGGATAGATCTTGATTGCTAAAAGTAAAAAAAATTTTGTAATACACTGATTATACTCTACAACATCTTAGTCTTGATTACTGCTGTGCAGTAGTACAATAGGGCTCATAACATTACTTTGAAACCAATGTCTCCTATTCTTCTCTGCTATCATCAACAAAAAATATCCCAGAATAGCAAGCCCAGATATCTGCTTTCCTGCCTGATCCTCACTGTACTTTCCCCCTGTTCTGGTCTCCCCTCCTTTGATAGAATGTATATATTGCCCTCCAAAGAGCTATGAGTTCAAACTGGCAACATGGAGTTGGCTTTCAAAATTTTTTCTATTAAAATTTTCTATATTTTTCCACTATAAAGTTATCTTTAGTCTTTCATAACATGAATTGTCAAGCTGGACACCTGTTGAAGCAATTTAACAACATCTACCTTTACAAGGATGAAAAAATGGGTTCTGCAGAATGCCCTACAGTTTAGGCTATTTGAATGTCCACAACAGAAAACCAGCAAGGCCATGCCACTGGCAGATGCCTTGGCATTCTCTACATCTTGGTTTTACCCCAGTGCAAACACAGCTGTCAGAGGCATTAAACCATGTTCATATCTCACCCCAAAAGCAGCACAGGTGAACAGACTTGGGAGTCCTTCTGAGCTGAGCAGAACCATTTTTGTTTGTTGCTGTTATCTCAGTTATCCTTTTTCGTATTTGATGTGGTTTCATGTTGCTGCTTGTTTCTAGGCTGAATATTAAGACTGCAGGCACAGAATACTTTCTGAGGTACTAATAAGTATTTAGCAGAAGGCATATGGCATAACTATTAAATTAGTGACTCATGAGAGGTGTAGTTCATAATTATTTTACTTGCTGAATAATATTTTTGAATAATTTTGATAGTTTTTAATATATTAATAAGTGTTATTAATAAGATTTATACTATGATACTAAATGCTATTTATTTCATGGTTTAAAATAGAATTATTTCATTCAGACTCAATTTTATTCCATTCTTGAATAAAAATAGACATGTAAGATAGAAAACTGGAGAATTTTATTTCTGCCTTTTTTTGTTTCATTTCAGGTCCTTTAAGTGCAGACACAGATCTTTCAAATCACTACTACGGTACAAACAGCAGTTCTGTTGCAGCTGCCATCCTGGTACCATTCTTTGCTCTAATATTATCAGGGTTTGCATTTTACCTCTACAAACACAGGTACTGTATGTGTTATTTATTCAGTAACTTACTAAGCTTTTTGTTTTAATTTCATTAGGTAAGTGTAACTAGAAAACACAATGCTAAAGCTTTCAAGAATATCTTTAGTCTAGAAAGGCAAATATTTCTAAGTATTCCCAGTACAGGGTAGTTCTTGATAGTACACAATTAGAAAAATTAGTCACTGTGTTAAGGGGAAAAGAAGTGTCAAGCTTCTTGGGTCATTAGGCTGAATTTGATTGAAATCTCAGGTCACATATTTTTTATTTTCCATTTTAATGCTTTATTAAATTGCCTGTATGCTGTATCTTTCAAAGTGCTTATGACTATTAATTATGCAAGCTGAAAAATCTGTAAATCTGTGGCAGGGTGAGTGAGTTCTCCCCCACACACAAAGAAACCGCAGCTAACCGGTCACAAAATCCCATGAGAGAACAGCCCAGAACAAGACTATTTCAGTACATGCTGAATAAGCTAGTGGATACTGCTAGAACTGGCACTACTTCAGCTCATATGAAACTTACATGTCATAGAACCATAGAATCTTTTGTGTTGGAAAAGACCTTAAAGCTCATTGAGTACAACCATTATCTAACACTACCAAGTCTGGTGTTAAACCAAGTCACTTAACACTACATCTATGTGTCATTTAAACATCTCCAGGGATGGTGATTCAACCACCTCCCTGTTATTAGCTAATATAATAAATTCAACCATTTTGACTGAAATTTGAATTAAAAGCTGATGTCTGTGTATCTTTTGGACATTGTTAATTCCAAGTGCTAATTGACAAGAGCTTTTTTGAGACCAAAAGTGTTAGAAATCACAGAGACAAAAGTGAAGTTCACCTTTGCCCAGGACTGTCCACCTACCTCAGCAATACCTGATTTGAGAAAAAGAAACAGAAGTGGGGCTTGAACTTGTAAACTCCATTTAAAATGATTCATGTCCTGAAATGTAATACAGACTTTTGTTAAAAATCTATTCAGGAAGACCTCTTACCGCTGTCAGAATATGTTAATGTAAAATGCCTTTCTGATGCCTACAGATCTGCATTCTCAGATAGCTCCTGTTCTGCAAGAGGGGGCACCCAAACAGCAGAATGAAAGCGTAGGCAATCAGATTAGGCAAAGAAGTGGAACAGAAAGAGGAGATTGTGATCAATCTGATCTTAGAGTAGGCAAACTCTTTCTTTAATAGAAGTCTTTCGTGACATAGGGATACAGGAGCAGTAGAGATTTTGTTTTCTATTTAGCAGAAAGATTTATGTCTTCATACGAACAGCTATAATCCCAATGTTGATGGTGCAGCATTGCAGTTGTACATACCTTAATCTGATTTGAATAGCACTAGATAGTTGAAAAAGGAGATCATATGATCATAGAATGCATCAGGTTGGAAGGGACCCTTGAAGAGTGTGTTACTCATAACTTAATCTATCAAAGAATATTCTTCTTTTTTATATTTGCAAACAATTTCTTCCATTAAACCACAGCTTATAGAGGGGTTAATAGTGTTGTCTTGACATAGAAAGTGAACAGTTTGATTACTGATGTAAAGTAACCTTAAGTCAGCTTTATTTTCTTCAAAACAAACAATATTCCAAAGGAAATAGAACAGAATCTATGATATCTGAAGGGACTTTCTTGAAATTACCTTAACAACCAGAATAACAGCATGAAATGCTTACAGTGATGTGATAGTAGTTATGCCTCTAAAGGCTCTCTATATCAGAGAATTTCAAGGTCTTATTAGGGACAATTTCATGGATGTTTCTGCTGTGCTTATGTCAGATTAATATATCCTAATTATAACCAGGGTGGGGTTTTTTGTTTGTTTTTTTAACAGTTTTATCTGTCAGATGGGAATTGCTTCAGGAATAAACACATCATCTCAGTCTTTCTGAACAAAACTCAAATATATTTAAAATTACACTTAGGAAATCTCCTAGTTAAGATTTCTAGGCATTTCTTGTTGCTTCTAAAATGAAAATATGCAGAAAAAGACATATTTTTGAGAAACAGAATGATTTGTAGGGTGTCACTTCCCACTAGTTAGTTCTTTTCATATCAAAAATATAATAATTTTCTAAAAAAAAAATAAATCTCAATAATTCTTTTCTGAAGTTTTATCATAAGTTTCTTTTCTAAATTGTTTTATATTTATTAAGCAGCAAGCATCTACATTTTGTACTCCTTCATGCTCTTTCTTGTCCTATTTCAAATACATTTATAAAATTATATTCTGAACCTCCTTTATGTGTTTGTTTAGATACTTTTAGATGCTAAGAGATTTAAGGCTTATATTGTAAAATACAATATCATAGGCTGTGATTTTGATGGATATATGCAAAATCTGCACAATCCTATTCTGGTTTTCATTTCTTTATTGACTTTAGTATGTTCTAACAAATCTTTACACAAAAAATGTGAACATCCTTGAAGTTTTGATAAAACGTTACCCAGAGCAGAAGAGTGGTTAATAAAAGATAATTACTTGCATTCTTTGACATTAATATGTAAATGTTGGTGTGAATATTAGTTAGGATTTATCAGTCTGATTACATACATTTGGACATATCTCTCCAAATAGAATTAGTACTGTTTGTTCTTGGAAACATTCATGGAGGTAACCAGGCATGCTATGGCAAGTATGTCTGGAATAACTGAAATTACAGATCCTTTTCTGAAGTATCTCTAACTGCAACATATTCTGGACACTTCCTATGTCCATGCAGGATTTGCCAGATTGAAGCTATGCTGTCTGACTTTGTGCTGACTTAGATTTAGTAGTAC
The DNA here is from genome assembly GCA_033816785.1 of Picus viridis. Taxonomy (NCBI): domain Eukaryota; kingdom Metazoa; phylum Chordata; class Aves; order Piciformes; family Picidae; genus Picus; species Picus viridis. The sequence goes on from CM066576.1 coordinate 24,450,888, forward strand.
CCAGGAGGCCTGTTACAGCACTTCAATGGTGCAATGCTAACTGCCTGCTCAGAAATGGTAATAAACTACTGATAGAAGAAGGAGCTACTCACTGTCCTCTTTCTATGCACACCTACTCTTCTTCTCCAGTTAGGTCTTCTTAAATGGAGAATTTGTATTGCTCTCCATCAGAACATTTCCACAGATGGTCCACATTCCTTCCTAAAGCATACTATAAAAATTAGTGTGGGTAAAAATCCCGAATTTCCAGTGAGATGGTGCCCAAATTAAATTCACTAACTAAAGCTGCTACCTTACTTTTGGCGTTAATACGAGTGCTTTAGAAAGGCAAGGATATGTATTTACAAACTGATAATTTAGTAAAGCTGTAATAAGTGTTTCCACTCTGTGCAGGGATTCTTATATGGTCAGACTAGCAATATAACACTTAAAATGTCATCAGAAAATACCAGAATTCTTACTACTGTAAGAAAATGTTATGTTATCTTTATTTTTGTATTCTTGTTGCATGTGACTTTACTTATGTCTGCCAATTTTGGCAGTCAACAAGCTATGAAATTGTCATTCTTTTGACATTTGTGTAATGGGAAGTGCATATCTATATTTTGCCTATATTGTCTCTGTTCTTTCTAGCATAATTTTTTCCATTAGGAATTTGTTTCTTCTTTATTTCTCTCTTGAAGCTCTCTCTCCTCTTCATTTTTTCACTAATAACTTCCAGACAAATTTGTCTTGCTTTTTAAGTTCCTGCAACATCCTTTATGTGTTTCTTTTCGTCATTTTTATACAGTCATGCAACTCCTGTGTAGGCCTGATGGAAATATTGTAGATAAATTTGCAATAATTGTAAAATATTTATTTTCAAAGGTTACTAACGATAATTTATTGACTTCTTCCCCCCCCAGAACAAGACCAAAAGTACAGTACAATGGATATGCTGGACATGAAAACAGTAATGGACAGGCTTCATTTGAAAATCCCATGTATGACACAAACTTAAAACCCACAGAGGCAAAGGCTGTGAGGTTTGATACGACTCTGAACACAGTTTGTACAGTGGTATAGCCTTCAGTGCCCAATATGACTGATTCATAGCCATACCTCTGATGGACAAGCAGTAATTCCTTTGGTGCCATATACCAGTTTCCCTTTTTCTCTTGGCTTTGCTGCTGTAATCTTTAACATCTTCTGTCAGCCTACATGCAGCTAAATTTTTTGGTAAAAAGGTGTCAGTCTTCTGGGGATCAGACAAAGAATATTTTTTCACCTTAAAGTTGGATCAAATTGCCTGGCTGCATCTGCTTCAGATCAAGGCACACTTGAAGGAAGACTGCCGAATCATGCCAATTTGTCATATTTGATGCCTCAGACTTTCATATTTGTCTGGATGCCTTTCAATGCATTCTTCTGGGCAACTGGATAAATCCTTCGAGTACTGTGACACCACATGTTATCCCCGGGAATGTTCAGAAGAAATAGAGCTCTCTTGAAGGAGAAGACAACCTTCCTTGAGGTTGCATACACCTGAAATGCTTTACCATTGAAATATTGCTAAAATTAAAGAAATTCACAGTGTATTTCATACATAGGGCAGTTAACCAATTTCCCAATCAGCCGTTATATTGCAAAATGTTACTGCACAATTTTTTTGCACTAGAGTGTTATGGATGACTGCGTAAGATACTGGTAAAAATATACAGGGTTTTTATACACTGTCCATTGTATATAGACATTCACTCACTCTTTGCCAAGCAAAATATTACACAATAAATTTACTTGAAATTTTAAATTATGAGCCCCATGCTTAGCACCAGTTAAAATCTTGTGTGATAGAGAACAGTATTTCTTCTGTCAATTTCTGACTAAATTTCTTTGTAAACATGATTACAAGTCAGTGGAGACTTTCAGCCAGAAAAAGAGCCCGTTTCTAAGAAACTTTCATTGCCAGTATTGTTTTATTCTGAAATCAGTCATCAATCACCATTGTCAGTATCATAATATTTAACAGCAGGGGGTTAGCAGCTATTGCTGCTTGCCATGTACAAATGTGAATAGTAATTTATTTTTAGATAGCTCATAAAGCCTGTGAGCCTGTGCTCATAATACAGTCTTCCCTTTTGCATTTTTTTCCATTTTTCCTGTAATATGACATCATTTTCTGATGTTACATGGAACGATACCACATTACAGTAGCACACGTAAGCCCTGTGCAAATTGTCTATAACATTCTGTTTCTACTTTGAACAGTAGGAAATGTTCAACTACCTTTGATTTCTGTTTCTTTTCAGATTTTTAAACACACTGCTCACTGCTTTTGTACTTACACAGTTTGACAGAGAAAGTTTGACTTTTGTACAAATGAATGGTTGAGTATATCATTAACACTTCCTTAGAATTAGAGGCTTTAGTGGATGAAAATATACTACAACAACAACAAAAGTAAAAAAGATGCCATTGGGCAGATTAATTATACTGAGTTTTAAAATTATGAAGTTACAGGAAGTAATGATTTTAGTCAATGACATTGAGCTCAGAAACCAGGAAAGTTCCTTTGATTTTCTTTGAAGGTCAGGTTTACTTTGTATTGTCTTATTTTAGTTTTCTGAATTTCAAACTGTCCTTAGGTCTAGTTGCAATCGATCATTATATGTGTAGGTTTGGCTGTTATACACAAAAGAAACATGTAAGTCAACAGGTTTTTGAGCTAATGTGACAGAACCCAACAAAAATTTCAAAGTCAACTCTTGGTCAGCCTATCAACTCTACATCTGTTAGACAATAAACACCAGCAATATAATACACTATTGTAGGGCCTCCAGATGTTATATTCTTCATACAAATGAGAAACTCTGAAGATAATTTAATAAATAATCCTCTCCAGTCAGTTCCTTGTTCATTTTGTTAGTAGTTTTTTGCTTTCTTTTTTGTTTCTTTCTGAGGGTTTTGTGCAGTAAGTTTCGTTTAGCTGTCACATCTCAGAGCCCTTCATATTTCTTGAGAAAGACCAGTCATTAGATCAAAGTTGTTGTTCTGATCCTCTCTGACACAGAGGATGTCTCTCTATAAATCAAGAGCTTTCATAGGAACAGTGGGCCAGGGAGGGAATCTGTTGTGTGACTAAAGTTTTTGACAGGTGTTCACAATTGACATTTCTGCTTTGGAAGTAATTCTGTAGTGGCAATGGAAGAAAAAAAAAAAATATTGAAAACGAGCTAAGAAGCTATTATTGATGTTTTCTCCTCTTGCCCTTACAGTGTATTCTTCAGTGACCTGTCTCGCTGTGACCACCGTGGAATGTGTTGGAGGAAAGGTCCCAGAAAAGATAATAGTTTAATATGTGATCATTTGTGTTAGCTCAGATCCTGTGAATCATTTATCCGGTGGTTTATTTCGGAGAGGTTATGCAAGAGTGTTTTTCCTGAGCGAGTGTTCTTCGATCAGGGACACTCAAAATTGGAGCACACTGACAAATTATCCCAACATGCTTGTTTGGAATATTGATTTCACAAGAGGTTCAGACTGGAATCCAAGTAAAACAAACCTGTTGTACTTTTATCATTTCTGTCCACGTCCTTCTCCACTTTTCCTTCTCTGCTATGTTTGAGTCTTCTGTTCAACTTGAATCTCTTTCTCCTGAAGTTATTTTACAGAGGGCTGTGTATGCATGCACTTCTCTATGGTGCTTCATCAGAATAAGACTCTTTAAATGTTGTGCAGTGGCAGGTAATGGCAGCCAGGAAATCTGCTTTCTGAGATATATGCAGAAGACTTTCCCCCCAGTGTTGACCAGATCATTATGACGGGCTAATAATACATGCTATTTTCATTTTTTCTTTAAAAAAAAAACAAACAGGTTATGTGCTTCAAAGCTGTTAAAAACTGCTGCTTGTATCACACATCTTGCCTTTCTCCAGGCTAGCTGCAATAATTTTTTTTCTTGTGTAAAATATTTTGTAAACAAAGAAAAGCTGTTATTAAACATTAAATAAAAAAAATAAATAAAAATAAAAATGAAAAAAAAAAAAAAAAAAAAAAAAAAAGTGGGGGGTAAGGGTGGGGGGACCAGGGAAGAAGGCTGGCATTATGATCAAGTCAAATCTAATTTTCATTCCCAGTATTTCATTCTGCCATTTCACTACATGCTGCTGTGACATGAAGTAGGTGCAAAAGAACTTTTTGTACAGAGATATATTTTTTATGAAAAATTTGTAAAATTATTAAATATGCTGTACTTTTTTGATTAATGTAGGTAAATTGTTAAAAATAAATGTTTTTACAATACAAACAAGAATTGTAATTTTCCCAATAATGTAAAATTTGCCATCTTTAGCTGATTTTCAGTTCTGATCCTAGTACACATATATTAATATTAAAGTGGCCTGTTCAAATAAACAGTATTCTGTTTGGAGGGAAAAAAACAAAACAAAAACAAACCACCACTATAAAAGATTGTAATGTAGCCTGTGCAATGCCACCTACCTTGAAAGCAAAATCAGAGTTCTAATTAAATATTTAATTTTTGATTTTCAGCTTTTGTGTGACCTAATCAATTTTCCCCCCTTCTATTTAATGTTGTACTTTTAAGTCTCAGATCATGGGGTTTTTTTCATTGCAGTAGATTGTTCAGTAGAGCCATTTGCTTGGTTTATTCTTCCACAAGCCTGTACCTACCTGTGAAAGTGATGGATCTCATGGAGTCAGAGGTATTTCTGGTTGTAATTTCCGAGAGCTAGTTCTGCCATCACTTATGTAGACCTACTGAAATGAGAATTCTTACAGATATAGACACAAAGAATTTCTTCCACAATCAAGGCCTGAAATTCTGAATATTTGAAAAATAATATATTGTTTTGCTCTGTATTCATGTAACAGATATATGTATTTCATTTACTTGTTGACAGCTTAGAAAAGGATGAGTCAGGGTTCAAGAATATTCTACTGATTATTCCTTTGGGAATCAATAGTAATGTATGACTGTGGGTCACTTTTAGAAGAAATTGATATGCGTATGTCCGTTCTTTCTCATCTTCACTGTATGTTCTCATAATATCTTATGGAGAGTTGTTAAAAATTCTTTTCTCTCAGAAAGATCTGATTTTCCTTTGACACTAAGCTTTAAGCTATAATCACTAGCACTATCAATGAAGATATTGAGGCAGTATATGAAAAGGAGTCATGATTTTTTAGTCATCACAAATAATAATCTAACACACACAGAACGAGTGAACTGCTGTTGTTTTCACTATTCTGAACTGCAATGTCAGCTTTCAAAACTTATGTCCCTTTAAGCTCTACTGAAAAATGTAACATGCTATATTTATTTCCAGATTCTAGGCAAACCATTTATAGAAAATAAATCTTTTCTGTTGAGGATAGAGTTATGAGCCACCATCACCTAAATCTGTAAAGAACAAAAATACTTGGTTTTCAGCTGGCATCTACTAGCTCTGTAGTAGCAATGAGGTCATAAACGATAGCAAAGGGGTAGCATACCTGTTGGTATGATTTACCCAAAATGGAGAATGCTTTTCCATTTAAAGCTGCTTTTAATTTCAAAGTCCAATAAACAACATAAAATGCACTGCCACCTGTTCCATCATGATTACTAACTCAAAATCACAGGAGAAAGCAATGCTTTAGAGATCCATCCATGAGGTCTTATTTTTTTAGAGTCAACAGTAAAGTTGACAGTTTCAAAATCATCTCAATGATGTTCTTTCACAAAATGCTCTCCACCAAGAAGCACAGGATTGTAGTCTGGACCTCACTATGGCAGGTTAAAACAAACCCAAAACCCAAAAAATGGCTGACATATGCACAGTGATTAGTTATCAGGACTTGATTATGGTGTAAGGAAACAGAAGAACCATCTAAACAGTTATATTTGTGTATGTAGTATTATAATTATTTTATGTTACAGACATATGAAGTAAATATAATGTGAATTTGCTTGGAGCCTAATTACAGGGAATCTTGAGCTCAGTTTTCCAGTGTTAAATTTTCAGATGTGTTTGTTGATGCTGAAAATTTTGGCAAGCATGTTATATGTCTATGCTCCATGAAGAAATTATGAGAGAGGTAAGAATTTGCATATAAGATCCACAGAGGATCCGCAGGTTGAGTTACACTCAGCAGTAAGAAATATTAAGCATCTCAAGTTTGGCCTGAGGAAAATATATATCTTTCCACTAGGATTCACAAGAGAAATCAAAGTTGGGCAAGTTAGTCATATCGCTTCGGGGGTGGTTGGTTTTTGGTTGGTTGGTTGGTTTTGGTTTTGTTTTTTTCTTTCAGCCAGGAAATTCTAAACCAATGGATAGTTAATGCTCCTTTTCTCTCTTACACTCCATGGTATGCTGGTTTGTGTGGTCAACTTCTGCATGAAAGGTCAGAGTTCAGATAACTTCCTTAGCTGACGGAGAAACACTAGGTTGTTGATCATAAAGAAGATTGGTACAAGCACCCAGCTGTTGGGAGCAAGTGCTGGTAAATTACCTCTCTCTCCTTGCAGTGCTGTATTTGAACTAGCAAAAAATTCCAAGAATTTGTTTTGTGTTGTGACAATTCCTGGTTTGGGAATTCTTTTAACCATGGTGTGAGTTAATTTGCCATGAAGAAGAAACTGGTGGTCTTGACAGGAAGAAACACTGGTACCTTAGCTGGGTTGAAGATCAAACAGCAGCTGGAGGATGGTTTTCAGGATATAGATGTCTATTAAGAAATAACTCTCAAGCAGACAACAGGGAATTGTGATTGAAAAAGGCAATGCTGGAAAAAGGCCATGGTTCTGCTGCTCCTCCTGATACTGCTTAGGAATGATGTGTAGATAAGCATAAATCTTGTTGACAAAAAATGTAGGTAATATAAGTGATTGCAGAATGATAAATGATAATGAAAAAAGTCTTGTGGCACCTTTGGTCTGGTTGGTAAGTTAAGTCTGTTTAAACAGTGTTCTTAACATAACCTCAAGAACACTTGAAAATAAGCAATACTGGCATTGAGGCCGTATTTATAAAATGGTTTTTAGATCCTGAAAAGTAGTATCCTCTTGAAAGGATTTACAAGCATGTTAACTGCAATGTTGTGGCAAAATTGGAGGTGTTGAATCACTGGATGTAAAACAGGAGTACTGAACAGGAACAGAGAAGTTTTGGGGGTTTTTTGTCTTGCTGCATATGAAGCTATATTAGATTCTGCATATATTTCTGCAGTTCACTTTGGAAATAGGACGTCAGAAAAAATTGAAAGGATGTATAACAACATACCAATATAATTTAAGGTCTAGAAGAAATTTTAATCTTCTTAATAAAAAAGATCAACAGTGAACTACACTGCATTTATTGGATTGCTAAACTGCCCTTTCATTTATATATAAAAGGTGTAACAGAAACCTTAGTAGACTTGAAATTGGAGCAAGAAAAATTAAAAGAAAAATTAGGCACACACATTTATGAGTGGAGAAAATAAATCCATGAATTAATTTGCCACCAAAAAAAAGTAAATGTATTTCCTATCTCTTAATTCCGTTGTCTTAAGCCTGGATGTTTTCATGTAAGATAGACATTAGTTCTACATTACAAAATCTCATGATTCTTTCATGTTTCAGCTCTCTGAATAAAATTTAAAACAAACAACAGCAACAAAAAACCAAACCACAAGGCAAAATTTAAATTAACTCAGCCCAAGTTCTATAAAAGATAAGGCATTTAATTTAGCTTTTAGAATTCTCTATTCCAATAATTTAAATAATTCATCTTCCACCTCAATCTATTGAGTTATGTCAATACCAGGAAATTAAGTGCTCTGACACCGAGGGCAGTTAACACAGATCAGCTCACACCCACACTAAGAATCTCTTTTGGATTCCAAAAAGTGTGACCCTATCGACACTAACAACTCTAAAACATCACTGCTTTGATACCTGTGAAATATCTGGGACAGTGCTTTTTGACCTAGGTAACACCATACTTACTGCTTAACAATATGAATGAACAAACTGGAGGAAGCTTGGTGTTGATCTAAATCATTAGGTAGGGAAAATAGTTTCAGGAGAGGAAGCAAGGAATATGAATCAGAAGAGGTGTGCATAGAGGAAGAGTTTTCTGTTATCTCAGGGTTTCCACAGGACACAATACTTTTACTGGGACACAGTGGTTACAGACTTCACGGTGTACCTCACACTGGTATACTTCTACAGCAGTAATCCATTTGTGAACGTATCAATGTGGGTAATTCATAAATGGCAGACCTGAATGTTCACAGACATTGCATGGCAGCAGTTTGACTGCCTGATGTAGACAGCCCTCCACTTACCCGCTAGATATTCAACTCTTTCCTCAGTGCACTTGACAGAACATGACATGCTGGATCCCTGCATACACAAAGCGGGTTGCAATAACAAAGAAAAGAAATTTACATGGATTAACATTTTCTGTCTGATATGCTTCTTTCACAGAAACATCTGAAGAGAAGGTCTTGATCACAAGAAGGGATTGACCTGAGGAGCTATGCAGAAGCAAGTTAGATTGTCAACTAAAAAGTCTTATCAAGGGACAGAAGGATAAGATTCTGTTTAGAGTCCTCTGGAAGTGGAACAATACTCAGGAGAGGTGACAAGGGGTCAGTTGTCAGTCCTGATGTTCTTTGTTGTCGAGTCATTTGTAAGCCAAGGTGGAGGTGTGAACCAAGAAGCATGACAACAACAAGTTTCTTTAGAAATCCTTTGTTTTGGAAGGACTAGGTGAAGATACTCCAGGAGCTCCTGAATCCTTTGAAGAGACAGCTTGAGAATCCTCAAAACTGCCAGGTTTATAGTCCTCATCTTGACATTGGTGAGAAAATGAAATAGAAAAACAGGAGTTCAATTCCCCTTCTCCACACAAATAACTTTTTCTAGTGCATGATAATTTGCCTTTGTTTTCTGATTTTGTTTTCTAATAATCCCCTTCCTTTATTATACCCCCACACTTCACACACACCCCCTTCTTTCCCTGTAACTCACCCTACACTTTATAAGTAAAATTTTAATTAATAAAGATTTTGTTTGAGATCTGTCATTTCAGGGAACAGGAAAGTCTGTTGAAGGTAAGAGACATATCTGAGTGGTTGGGAGAAGTGGGTTCAGAGCTTGATGTGCTTAGGCAAGGTTGAAGAATAAGCAAAGGGATGGAGTCAAGTAGGTTGGGAAAAGCTATGTGTATGAGCAAAGGGAAGGTGAATAATTTTCTCCATTTGTGGAGGTTGTCTGTTGTTTTTAATTACTGCTGTAATGGAGCAGGCATGGTGAACTGTGTAACTACACTTTTGAAGGTTGTGACTGTACTAGCTATACCATCTGAAGCTGGAGAGGATAAGCAACATCTGCCATGCTGGAGACTACTCTTGGCGAAGGGAGGTCTCAAGTGCTCCTTCTGGGAGGGAAAAAGATGCTGTGGAATAAAAAGGCTCTTCTAAAGTGCCTGTGGTCAATACAGCAGGATATCTTGTCCATGAGTCTTCTCAAGTGCTGTGCAAAAGTGTGTGAAATGAGGAAAATAACAGAACCTGTAAATATATTTTGTAAATAAATGACGGTGGTATCTGAAATATTAAATGTAAAATATATAAGCATAAATGTAAAAATATATAAGCATAACCTCTCTGAGCAACTTGTTCCAGTGCTCAGCCACCCTCAAAGCAAAGCAGCCTTTCCTGATGTTCAAACAGCCTTTCCTGTGCCTCAGTATGTGCCCATTGCCTGCCTCTCGTCTCATCTGTTGCGTCCATAGCATAGGAGATCTTGTGGGTCACAATCTCAAAAACCTTACTGAATTCAAGGTAGATGGTACCCACTTCTCCTTTGTCTGCCAAGGCAGTAATTTCATCATGGGAGCTTATAAACTTAGTCAAGCATGACTTCCCCATAGTAATTCTGTACTGACTACTCTTGATCACTTTACTGTCCTTCATATCACTGGAAATGTTATCTAGGCTGTTCCATTTCTTAATTGTTCCATCCACATAGTTGCACCATCATTCTGTTTTAAGGCTATCTTAGAAATAAAATGTATTAGTAGCTTTCCTTTGGCTACTTTGAAGTCTAAAGGATGGTGAGAAAATGCCAGCCCTTCAGTTCCCAAATATCTCAGTGAAATTTGCTTAAGATTCACCTCCTGTATTATTTTTTTTCATATCAAGAACCTGCTCAAGTGACATTCACTTATTAACTTTTGCTTAAGGAAAGCATTTCTGTGTGTGCCCTTGTTAGCTCTTGCTCTTTCTCTGTCACAGACTAACAAACACATACGCATTTACTTTGCATTTTGTTAAGAGAACAAATCCAGACATGGTTCCTTCTTCTTGTAATCTCATAGTAGCTGAAAAACATATATGCTGGCAGTAAGGAAGCAAAACCATATTTTTCAGTCCTGAAAACTGCTTCTTATAAAGGAGATAGTGTTTTGCTACTATCAGCAATATTGTTTTTAGTAAAATGCATTTAATGACAACTTATTCTGTTATTAATCTTAAGAAGTTATCCTTGGAGGATGTCCATCAGGTAGTCTACAGTAACCTGCTTATTGTCCCATTTGCTCTTTCTAGAATCCCTTTTCTGTGTATCATAATTATGACAGTTTCTAAAGTTTATTCCTAGTGCCATGAATGGGATGAGAAGTTGTATGCAAAGAAAACCTGCTTCCTCATATTCTTCCTTACTTTTCTTCCATTTTTTTCTTCAATGAATCATTTCTTTTCAAGAAATTTCTATGATACTGGTGTTGCTCATGCTCCAGCTGTTGACAAAAGGCTTATACAAGACTTAAGACCACAATTTGCTAAGGATACAGATCTTTCCTAATCAGGGTATCATTGTGGTTTTATTTATTTGATTTATTTTAAAAGTTATTAAGTTCTACTTTCATGTGAAGGCAGTGCAAATATGTCTGTCTTCATATAGGGTGTATGGAAGGTAATATCTCCAGGCCTGCTGATCCGCAGAATGACAGACTCAGGTAGGTTAAAGGATACCACCTGGCTCAACCTTCAGCTTAAAGCAAGGCCGGTTTGAGTATGCCAGGGCCATGTCCAGGTGAGTTCTGAATATCTGCAAGAATGGAATTTTCACAGCCTCTCTGGGAAACTTTCCCATGTTATGCTGGTTCTCACATTAGGTCAGAATTGTCCATATTCCAGTTTATGTCTGTTATCTCTCACCCTACCACTGTGAAAAGACTCTGGTTTTGTCCTCTATACCCCTTCATTAGCTGATTGAAAGTAGCATAAAGATGTCTTTAGGATTTCTTTTAAGGCTCTTAAGTTCTCCTAGCTTTTCTTCATGTGTGATAAGATCCAGATAGTGTTTGAAAGTAAAACCAAAAGGCACCATCTGCGCTATTAATTAATACAGTACTAGGGAGCACTCTCTATTTCTGAAGACAAGCTGCTGTAGCAGGGATTGAACCTGTATATATGGAAATCAACTCTGAGACTGAAAGGGGAGCAGAGAGATACATCGCAGGATGTTAATTCATCTTAAAAATATCAAGCCCACTTGTAGACTGGGGGTCATTCAAGACTTTTCCTTGTTCAGAATCTTTTATTTATGATGCCTTTTGTTGTTTGTTTGTTTGCTTGTTTGTTTTGTTTTTCCAGGTACATTAACTGGTAGTCTGGTAGTTGATTCCACTGCTTCATTTCTCACAGATCTCTTTCAAGTACTATTTTTATACTTGTAAGCAAGGATGATTTTAAAGGTCATGTTAAGCTGAACCATTAATCAGTGCTTACCCAGTAATGTCTAATAGCACACCAGCTACATTTACTTTCAGGTTTTCCATAATGACCTGAACTACCAAACCAGTATTTCACAGAATGGAATTTTCATACAATATTATAAGTGATGAAAGAAATGAGCTATTCTATGTACAGTAGCAATGTTGTGACGTCTACTCATTATCATAAACTATATGGAAAACTCTCAATTGTAGAAATATTTAGAGCACTGCTCTATTTGTAATTGCTTTTACTTACACTCTGTAAGTTTAAATTTCTGGTACTTTCAGTTCTAGTGCTTTGTTACATAGGCTTTATTAAAAAGTTACTAAATCTGGTAGAAGAAATATTTCACCTTGATATTTATTGTATGTTTCTTTCAGTAATAGGGAATAAATCTTCACTCCATTTCAGAGCAATTAAGAGAAAGAGATTATTGTAAAATACTTAATACATACTTACACCATTCTGGTTTTTAATTACATGGTTATGGCATTGTAGTGGCTTGAGCCTTAACTGGAATTTAAGAGCTCACATGGTAGCAAATTGAGAATTCCTTCCCCATCCCTCTCCTTTTCCCTGATAAGGAAAAGGAGAGAAAGAAAAACAAAAAGGAGCAGGGGAAAAGAGAAGGAGGTAAATCTACCAAAAAATAATCTAGAGTCAGTTTGGATATAGCAGTAACAGGGAGGATTTACAAGGGCAAGGAATAAGGACGAATAGGAAAATACACAAAACCAAATTTGGATGGCCTTGTATCTTATTTTCTATCTTGTAGATAGAAAATAGTTGTCAAGAGAGAGAAAACGTGGACCATATCCAGAGTACATTTGAAAATTAATATTACCTAGGACTGCTTTTACATCAGTGTTAGTCCCACCAAATTTTTATGTCTGCACAATGTAACTGTATTCTGGTTTTGAGACTTGGCCTACTCAGACCAAGAGATCTGAACTTATTTTTTAAAAAAAATTAATAATTTTTTCTTCCAAAGTCAAGGTCCTACTTGGAATTTGGTGTAATTCTTAAAAATCATTATATAGGTAGAAGAGTCATAGAACCAATGATTTGGATTGGAAGGGACCTTAAAAATTCCAACCCCACTGCGATGGGCTGGGAAAACTTCCACCAGATCTGCTTGCTCAAAGCCTAATCCAGCCTGGCCTTGAACACCTCCAAGGAATAAGCATCTACAGCTGGACAACAGACTCCAGTGCCTCAGCACTCACACAGTAAAGAATTTCTTCCTAATAGTTAATCTAAATCTACCCTCTTTCAGTTTGAAACTCATCTTCATCCTATCACTACACTCCCTGATAATCTCTCCCCATCTTTCCTGTAGGCTCCCTTTAGGTACTGGACGTTTGCTAAAAGGTCTCCCCTAAGTTTTATCTTCCTTGGGCTAATTAACCCCGATTCTCACAGCCTGTCCTTACAGGGGAGGTGCTCCAGCCATTCTTTGTCCCTCCTCTGAACTTTCTTGAGCAGGTCCATGTCTTTCTCATGTTATGCTTCAGAGCTGAATACAGCACTGCAGGTGAAGGGGAGAATCACCTTCTTCAACCCCTGGCCACACTTCTCCTGATGCAGCCCAGGATGATTTGCTGCATCCCATAAATTATTTCAAAACCTGCTAGTGTGGAAATATGCACCTTTGCACATTTCAATTGGTATTAGCAAATCTCATCATCATTAATCAGCAGCTAAAATCCATTGTGCATGCCCACAATACATATAGAATGCACAGCATTCTCAAATATTTGCACCTGTTTTGTGCAATGCATGTGCTTTCCTAAAACAGAAGGCAAAGAAGAACCAAGCCTCAGATTTTTAGATGAGACCAGTTATTTGTATCATAGCTTCATTTTGCAGAAGTGGATCTTTAGTTGAAATGATTTTGCTGTCCAGTGTCTCTAATAGCTTTCACTCCATCAAAATTCTTCCTTTATTATATACATATCTGATACTTGAGGAAATGTCAAGTTATGTTTAAATGAAATAATTGATATAGAATATTTATAAATTATCATCTTATATAAATGCAAAGATTCATAAACTTATGAACATAACATGGTGATTTCCCCCCCACCTTGTCTTTCCATTTAGAATAATATTTTTAAAACATGTTGTAGAATTCTCTTTTTTTTTTTTTTCCTTCGTATTTTATAGTAATTTCCAATATTCTTGCATGCTATGTGGTTATAGAAGCAGAAATAATCCTTATTAAACGTTTATTTGCATGTCTCTTCATTTCAGCATAGAGTTGGTCTGGGAAGCTTATTGTCGCCTAATATTAGGAAGCATAACTCATTCAGTTGTGGCATAATGAGCGGCAGAGATTTCTGTGAAACATCACTAGTTACTTTGTGTGTAGTTTTCTCAGAAACTTGGGGTAACTGCATGCATGGTTTCACAGTTTTTCAAATAGTTTCAATCCACTCAAAATATAGGAGTTACAGTGAAGGTTTGATGGAGCACTGGTACATGCTGCCCAGAGAGTTTGTGGAGTCTCCTTCTCTGGAGGCTTTGAAAACTCGTCTGGATGCATTCCTGTGCAACCTGCATCGTGTGATCCTGGTTGGGCAGGGGTGCTGGACTTGATCTCTGGGGCTCTCTTCCAACCTCTAACATTCTGTGATTCTGTGAATTCTATCGTCAACTGCAACAAAGAAATCATCACTCTTTTCTCCTCAAAAAGGTTTAGTTATTTTGGGGTTGTTTATTAGATAACATTGCTCAAATTGTTTCGAAAGCGAGCATCTTCTATTCCTACAAGGATGTGTGTATAAGATTTGAAAGAGGTTTTTTAAGCAATTGTGTTAGGGCAAGTGGTAATGGTGCTTGTCTTTGTGAACATTTAAAAGTGCTGACACATTGATTCCATTACTGAATGTGTAATTTAAGACCTAATGGAAATATTAACTTTCTGTTGCTGTATCTGTCAATATGTTGGCTTCAGAAAGCAGTTATGCTTTACTTTCCTTGTGTTGCAAGAGTATAATTTGAACTTGTGGTTACAAGTGGGTGAATGCAGCCTCTAAATCTCATCATTCCGACTCATGCATAGTATGTAAGCTCAGAACTTTGAAATGCAAGTGGTTTAAATCCTCAGACTTAAATGCTTTGTAACCTAATACCTTTAGATGTGAAATTTAGGTAATATAAACATATCCCTTCTGCCTTTGAATCCTGTAGGAGTGGACAGTTATGGCTTGTGCAGTTCTGTACAAGTACTGGAACAAGTTGCCCAAGGAGTCTATGGAATCTCTGGTTTTGGAAATACTAAAATGCTGATCAGACGCTGTCCTGAGCAGCCTGCTATGATTGTCCCTGCTCTGAGCAGTGATTTGAACTAGATAACCTCCAGAGATGCTTTCCAATTTCAATCAGTCTGTGGTTCCAAGATTCTGTGATATGTCAGGTGTCACTGTGGGAGCAGGGCTCAAATGCATTCTGAAGAGCTTCATCTTTCCCTCGATGTATCTATAGACTCATGTTGCTCCAGTAGATGCCTATGGTTAATCTGCATACAACCCAGCACCTGCAAAAGTAGGTTTTGGGGTTTATGTGATACACATAGTTCTGAAAAAATCTGCCCAAGATGGATGTCTTTATGACCAGTTCAGCTTTCATGTCTATTAGTTCTATGAAAGATACAGGACCAACAGTCTGGTAGTGCTAGCTGTTGTTGCATACTGCTCATGTTATGTTATAGATGAAAGAACACATATATACACACACATATACACCCACATATATATATATCACAGAATGTTAGGGGCTGGAAGGGACCTCGAGAGATCACCTAGTCCAGCCCTCCTGCCAGACCAGGATCACCTATACCACATCACACAGGAACTCATCCAGGTGGGTCTTGAATTTCTCCAGAGAGGGAGATACTATATATATATGTATATATATATTTACGTTTACTTGTATCTGACATCTCAAAATGGGAAAAATAACTTTTCAGTCTGTCTCAGTGGTAAGAGCAATTTAGAATGGCTACATAAACACCCATGAGCCAGTTTTAGGGAATGAAAGATACCAAACGGTTGTCCTTTTTTGGAATTCATTATATACTGTGCCCTGCTAAAACAGTACCATGAGCTCACAGTCTTTCTTATGCCACATACTACTTCTCTAACTTTTGATTCAGTACCTCACATGATCCATTGATCTTTCCTGTTATTGGTATTGATATGCAGTAAAGCTAACTCTTTAATCTGATGAATACCTCTGAATACCCTCCTCATTCCCCACAACAAAACCCATATGGGTCATTTCACAGACTCTAAATGAATTGGCTTGTTCATAACTGAAGTGAAAAAAAATTAATTAGAATGCATTTGTTTATGTGATTAAATACACAAGTTTTGTTTCTCCTTGGTATCCCTAGATCTGTCACAGAATACCTTAGAGAGAGAAACCATGAAATCCTGTATTTATTTTGAGATTGCTGTCCCTAGTGAAAAATGGCACATCAACTAAAAGTAACCAAATAGTTCACTTACAGAAGATTAAAGTGGTTTTCTTTTGTTTGTCTTATTTTTTCTCAGCATCACAGAAACATTTCCAAATAAGGAAAACTAAAACTAAACCAAACCAAACTCAAACATGAAAAAACAAGACAAAACAAACCAAACAAAAACCAACAAAGCAAAGAAAAGAGGCTGCAAATTCCTGAAACGGGAAGAGCATTTTCCTAGCGAGAAAATGCAAATTCCTAAACCAGCCAAACTAACTGTGTGAAATACCTATTGAGTAAAGGTAAACTTCAGTACTTTGAAAACATATTTTGGAGAAAAAACTTGCTTACAATATCAACAATTATTTTTGGTTTTAAGTAAGTTGTTATCTCAACAAACACTCTAAGGTAGTCACTTATTTTTGAAAATGCATAGATGTTGGGATGCTAGACACATTTATTCTTTCCAGCAATCAAAATGTATTTACTGATACAGGTATGAGAATGTCAAAAGTGCTTGTAAAGGTGAGATGGGAAGAAATTTAAGCTACAGAAATAACAGCAACAGTGTTCTAACAGGTAAAGACATTTCTAAGTCCCTTCATCAAGAAAAATAATCAGTTTTTAACTACTGTGTTTTTCACTAATAACATGAGATTGAATAGAATTGCATATTATGCACCATATTGCAAGTGTATATATCCTGTCCAACACACAATATGATCTTTGATTAGACTCTAAAGACCAGATTCAACCTTGAAGGCTTTCCCTCAGCTTTGCAGTCCAACAGTGAAGCTCCTTCTCCTTCTTTCAGTTTAGCTTCACTAATTTTATGAATGTTTAGAGGGAAAACAAATTTGCCTTTGTGTTCTTCAGTTGGCTTCTACTCAAAATGAAGAAAAGTGGTGTCTTTTGTAAATTATGCAGTTATATTGAAAGACACTTTCCTCCAAGGTACTGGCTTCTTGTTCTTTCAAAACTTTATCCTCTGGAGCTTCACCACACACAAAAAAAAATAATAAAAAAAATATATTAGGACATTGGCAGCACTATCATTTATACATGCTATCAAAGTGAGACTTCCTGCTTTAAGCACAAAATAAATTGCCGTTCTCAGTGGTTGAACTCAAAATGAAAGACAAGACACTCTATTTATATTCAGAAGTAAAGGTCCCCCTTCTGTCCTGTCAGGTAGTTTTTCAGAAGTCTGTTCACTTCAGGAACATTTTTCAATGATGATTTTTGCCAGCTATCATTCTTCTGCTATTTGATCTCATGATAATGTATCTATGTAATCATTTTGCTGTACAGAGTAGCTATTTCTTTGCTTTTACCTTGGTTTTGATTGTTGCCTTTCATCATTTATGCAAGTGCAGTTCCATCATCTTTCTCTTATTTCTTAGTGGTAGTGCTTCTGTCCACTCTTTTAGCGATGATAACTGCCTTTTTAACAACTATTTTGACCCAAGCTGCTTTACCAATAGTGACCTTGCTCTGGTCAAATATTAAATCCTTTTTCTTTATATTTTTATAATCTTGACAGACCTCTAAAGATAAACTATTTTCTATTGCAAAAGTGTACTTTTTTTTTTTTTTTTGTGTCCATTTCATCTGGGTAGGTCAGTGGGTCCCTGTCAGTCAGTGCTGACTTCGGCAGTCACTGACTTTTCTTTTGCAGATTTCTCTTTTCTGATAGTCACCAAATAAGTGAACAGCAGCCTAAATGTTCTGATGCTGAACTCAATTTAATTTTTGTTATCTTGGAATAGTTAGAAGTGAAGCTTCTCTGTGTAATTTAGATATCAATCTTCCTTAAGCACTTGAACTTGATCCTGTTGAAATTAATTAAAAAAAAAAAAAGTCCTGTAGTTGCTCATTTTCAAAGTGGTGTTGTGCACATATGTCTGCTTATGGATGTCAAAGATGAAGATGGGTACAAGTGCACACATATGCACACTATGTTTAACCTTTCACAGATGAGGGGTTATGTTTATACATCTAAACAAAGTGGCTCTGTTTCATGAGTGTGAAATGAAACAGATGTATTAGTTGTAAAGCTGGTAAGTTTTACAATGTAATTCTTTAGGGTTTTTCAGTATCAGCAGATGAAAATGATAATGTGAAACATTTTTATTTACTGCTTTTATTTCCCTTAATTTTAATATTATGAAATACATATATCAAAATACAACTAGACCAATACTTCATTATGTGCTATGATATGATGACGAGGATGTAAGGTCTAACTTCTGTCTCAAAGCTGGTACCAGGACACTAACCAGAATATAAATACAATTCTTCTATAGGGAGGGTAGAACTTTCTATAGTATATGTGCATTTTCTGTGAGGTCATCTTCATATAAAAATCTGATGCAGTCATGGAAACACAAGAATCAACAACTTCTGCAGGCAGCTCACTGTCTAGCAGTTTATTTTAGCTCTTAGAATATTTGCTCAGAAAATGGGAATGTTAGCTTTACCTGCTTTATCCACAGGCTAAACAATGTTGAATCCCCAGATCCTTCATCCCTGGCAAGTGATGTAAGCTCCTTTTCCATAGGACCTCTGTCTTCCATCACAACATGTGGTGTAGATGTGAAAATGAAAGAGGCAAAAAAAAAGGGCCTAAGAATGAACAGTGAAGTAAAAAATACATGGAAATCTAAAATATTCATTCTATGTATGCAATGACTTTTGCAACATCGTTCAGACAAAATTATCTCTTTCAGAAAAAAGTATGCTACATGTTTATTGACAGCCTTCTGGCAACAGCATGGTGACAAAAATCCGAATTAATATGTATTAGTCAAAGAAACGAAAGGAAGCATGGCAAGATTTTATATATAGATTTCATGGGAAATAAACAGAGAAAGAAACATTGGCCAAATGACAAAGAAGTCTCAAAGCACTGTTACAAAAGAAAAAAAAATCTGAGAGGGTGGACTATTACAAAAGAGGAAGAATGAAGGTAAGAAGTGTAGACAGTGAATTGACAATAAAAGGCTTAAAAAAGGAGCTTTTGCTCAACAGCTGGTAATGAAGTGTCTACCCCCCTAACACAGGTTGAATTTTGATTACTTAACTGGGGAAGAAAAACATCCTACTGGTTTGCACAGCTAGTGAAAATTGCATGTCTTGTACATCTCTAGCATGTCATGACATACTGTGTTTTAGAGACACCATCCTGATATGAAAACTGGAGAAGGCTAGCCTTGGTATACAGGGAATGGGTAAATATCCCGAATAAAATCCACAAAATGACCTGAGCAAACCACAAAATAAAGGCTGTGGACAGATGCTATCTATGGGACTAAAGCAATCTGTGACTGTCAGCTGCATATGTGACTTGAGAATTTTTACCAAGGTGAATGCTGAAGCCATCATTCTGCACGCCTTTATTTGTCTGTCTGAATGAAGACAAGTCAGCTTAAACACAGAAGTAATCAATTCTGTCTGCTCATCCAGACAGGAAAATTATTCCTATTTAAAATATTTATCAGGGAAGCTGGGTACTTTATTTTCAATCTCCTACTGGGGACAGAAGACACTTCCAATTTGTGGTATGTATCAACAATACATCATAATTTCATTACATGCCCTAGGTAAATGAGATTTTTGTATTTGACACGGGGGCGGGGAGAGGGGGAAAGGAAGAATTCTTTATTGCAGAAGACTTTTCTAATTTGGAGGTTTGGAGAACTGTTATAGCTATAGATATAAACTCAGTAAGACAGGAAAAAAATGCGGTATTTCTTTGGCTTTGGGTTTAAGTTCCTTGATGACTATGCATTAGTATGAAATCATCTAGACTGACATTTTCAGAACTTATTGCTTTGTTCTCAAAAGTGACAGTACAAAGTTACAGACACTGTTCTGTCAGAACACACCAATCCTTCCTACTGAGTAAGGGAACAGGATCTCTTGAGTGACATCCTCAGCTGAAGGAAAGATATTCTCAAATGCTGAAAATATTAGCATCTTTGAACTTGTCCATTGTGTGAATCAGAAAGATGTTCCCTTCTTTTTGCTCTCTTATTTTTTTATGACAAATCTGGACTGATCCTGCAGTCAATACTCACATTAATGCTTGGACAATTTTAATAGTGGTGTTCACCATTCACTATGTGCTCATGAAGATTTCTAAGTATTAGTTTAGGAGTTCTCAGTGTTTTATTAGACTCCTTCAGGAAGCTGATTAGGATGTCTGCTATAGTGTCCTGCACCAGTGGCACTGGTGAAGCGGTACAGTTTGAAGCTGGCATCATCAGTGATTCTGGCAAAAGGAGTTTTACATTAGTCAAACAAAATACGCAATTGATGGCAATAGGAAAATTAAAGACTAAACTGCAGTACTGAGAAAATACATTTCTGTACAAGGTATTAACTTAAATATCCATCCAAAGCTTACTACTCTTGCGTTAAAAGAATAAAAACAATCCTGGGTGTAACAGGTGAGGTCATAGTGGTGATGATCTTTATGCATTAGAAAACAATCTCATTGTTTTGGGAATGTGAGTTTATAATTCAATGTCTGGACTACTGACACTTCAAAGAATTACTTTTGTCTGATTTTTTAAGAAACAAGCAGAAAAGGAGAAAGTCAAAATAAGAGCAGGTTAGTTAACCTTTCACCCTGAACACAAATCCCTGGAGAATGCAAAAAGTATACTATAATAAGGCATGAGAATTTTTCTTGTAAAGTATCTCATCAGGAGTGAGAGCAATCATGGTTATCTGCAGAAGCTAAGGAAATCTAATCATTTGTTGAAGTGCTTAGCAAATGGCTTATATTAAGTGGTTCAATTCACAAGTCACTTAAGGATGACAACACGGTAGCACATGAAGGAGGGACTGGCTAGACAAATCAGGATAAAAGTGATCAGTGGTATTTAATGGAGGCAAACCAATACAATGATGATTCCTTTGCAAATGGACCTTAAATGCAACAGCACCTGCATGTTAAAACACATTATGGGAAGCCCTATTAATACTGTCCTCAGTGTCTACATGTCAAGATGCAATATTTATTATGGCTGTTACTTTCTATCACTATCACAACAGGAGACTCACAGTGACAAATGTTGGTAGAGTTTTACATCCTAAATTTTTTGAACACTGAAAATTATATGCTCAGAACATTAGAGTTACTTCCAAAAGAGTTGTAAAAATATTGTCTGCTTAATTTATGGACTGGTTTTGGCTGGAATAGAGTTAATTTTCTTCATAGTAGCTGCATTTTGCATTTATGATGAAAACAGTGTTGGTAACACAGGGATGCATTATGAATTGCTGAACGGTGTTCACATGATGTCAAGGATGTCTGTGTTTCTCATACTACCCACCCCTGTGAGTAGGCTAGGGGGCAATAGAGGTTGAGAGGGGAGGCAGCTGGGACAGCTGACCCAAACTAAAGATAGCTCATACCACACGAAGTCTCAGCAATAAGAGCTCAGGGCAAGGATCTTCTTCTTAGGCAATTTATAATGAAGATGGTAAAAGAAAAATGAAGGGTTTAAGAAAGACACAAACAAAACAAAACAGAAACAAACCTCTAAACCCATATATACAATGATCAAGTGGTGCTCATAGTACTTTTATTCTCTCTCTGTCCCCAAATTCCTGATGGCAGAGTTTTGGATGACAAAATAAAATTCTGTGCTCTTCAATCTATTGCTTTTTGTTAAGTATTTTAAGTCTAAAGACAGGCAGTGATGTAATTGGAAATTCAGTTCCATTTAAGACTATTCACAGTAGACAATTTTATTTATTGTATTTATTGTGTGTATATATATATATATATATGGTGACAAATTAATAACAATATATGAATGAGGCATATCTATTTTCTTTCTTGGGGGAAATTTTCAATAGCATTTACTGATCAGAAAAACTGAAAACATTCTATTGTGTTGTGATTTTAGTGCACAAATTATTCACATGCAAAATGAATACTTTAGGAAATGTCTAATTAGCAGAATACCTAAAATATGAACCAGTTAACAGTCCAGAACATATTTAATTGTCTATTTCAGATTAAAGACAATTACAATGCCAATTAGTTATGGATAATTTAACAATGCTAGCTGCCATATGCAACATTTTGACTTAGATGTCAAGACACAGTTATAGTGGTTCATCAGAAGATCCTGTTTTACATATTTATTTTTCTACCCATTGTAAATAGCTGATTTATAAATGTTACTCTTCACTTCTCTTATTTTAATTAGAAGCTTTTCTCCCAAGAAAACAAGCAGGTGTTATTCACTGATTGACTGAAATTGTTTAGAAATTTCAGTCTTCACTGAGTTTGTGGCACACTGTTGTGACATGTATTTGAAGTGGGAAATGCTAGAAGACATCAGTGTAGTGATTATGGACATCGTTAATGGTGGAGAAATGTCTTATTTCTTATGAAACCTGTATCTCTAGTTTTACCCTGCTGGAAATACGACATTAGAACAAACATTGCAATTGAGCAGATTAGAAAAAGTGATTTGTTCCCTTCTAAGACCAAGTGTGCATATATATATTTTTTAAATTATATATGCAAATTAAGTTCACATAGCATTGCTTGTGCTAGATGTTTCTCCCAGTTTTTAAAAGATCATCCCCCATGGCTTTCAGAGTGGTCTTCAGCAAATCATTGTAATGTACAATCTTCCCTGCAGCTGGTGCATAGTAGGGAATGTGGAATATCCACTTGATGCCGTGCTCTTTGGCCCATTTTTTTATGAGATTGTTTTTGAAATGAGTTCCATTGTCTGACTCAATCCTCCCTGGAGTTCCTCGTCTCCACAGGATTTGTATCTGTAGACCAAGAATGGTGCTGTGTGCAGTTGCATGTGGAACTGCGTAAGTTTCCAACCATCCAGTGTTTGCCTCTACCATAGTCAGCACATATCGTTTACCACATTGAGAATGAGGTAGGAGTGATGTAATCAATCTGCCACACCTCACCATACTTGGACCTTTGGCCACAAGGGCTTGATTTGCTTTGCCCGCTTAGTAGCAGCACAAATGTCACAGTCACAGATGACTTGCATGATAGCATCCATGGAAATGTCAATGGATCTGTCATGAACCCACTGGTAGGTTGCATCTCTGCTTTGGTGTCCTGATGAATCATGAGCCCACTGAGCTGAAAAGATCAGAGTTTGTATCTACTTGAGAAACTTTTGCAGCTAAATCTGCCTGATGGTTGTATTACTGTTCCTCAGTATCTTTGCTCTTAGGTATGTAATCATCAATGTGTCTACCCTTCACTGGAATTCTCTCGATTCAATCAGCAAGGTCCTGCTACAGATCAGCAGCCCAAATAGGCTTTCCTTTTCTCTGCCATCCATTCTTTTTCCAGTCCTTTAGCCAACCCCACAGAGCATTGGCTACCATCCATGTATCAGTGTAGAGATAAAGCGCTGGCCATCTCTCATGTTCAGTTACATCGAGATCTAGCTGGACAGCTTCTATCTCTGCAAATTGGCTGGATTCTCCTTCTCCATAGAATCATAGAATCATAGAATCAGTCAGGGTTGGAAGGGACTGCAAGGATCATCTAGTTCAACCCCCTGCCATGGGCAGGGACACCCCACACTAGATCAGGCTGGCCAGAGCCTCATCCAGCCTGCTCTGAGGGATGGGGCCTCAACCATCTCCCTGGACAACCCATTCCATGGCTTCACCACTGTCATGGTGAAGAACTTCCTCCTCACATCCAGCCTGAATCTCCCTATTTCCAGCTTCATTCCATTCCCCCTAGTCCTATCACTACCTGAGATCCTGAGAAGTCCCTCCCCAGCCTTCCTGTAGGCCCCCTTCAGATACTGGAAGGCCACAATGAGGTCACCTCGGAGCCTTCTCTTCTCCAGACATCTTTTGCCTCTGCAACTCTGCATGTTGGACTCTGCACTGCAGACGTCCATCTCCGCTTGTTTCCAACAGGAACCGTCTGTGAACAAAGCATATTTATTTTCATCATCAGAAAGATCACTGTAAGAAGGAGCTTCCTCAGCACTAGTTACTCCCTCCTCTCTAGGTTTTGTGCAGTCAGCACCTTCTGGGCAATCTGTGATCAATTCCACCAGACCAGGTCTTTCAAGATACCCCATTCGAGCTCTCTGTGTTATCAGAGGCATCCATTTAGACCATGTGGAATCTGTGGCATGATGTGGTGAAGAACCTCTACCTTTGAACATCCAATTCAAAACTGGCAATCTAGGAGCTAGAAGAAGTTGTGACTCAGTTCCAATTATTTCAGAAGCAGCTTTCACTCCTTCATAGGAAGCTAATGTCTCCTTCACAGTTGGAGTATAATTTACCTCTGAGCCTTTCTAGCCATGACTCCAGAAACCAAGTGGATGTCCGTATGTCTCACCTGGAGCTCTTTGCCATAAGCATCAGATTGAGCCATTGTCACTTCCAGCTGTGTACAGAATGTTCTTAGT
This sequence comes from Picus viridis, assembly GCA_033816785.1. Taxonomy (NCBI): domain Eukaryota; kingdom Metazoa; phylum Chordata; class Aves; order Piciformes; family Picidae; genus Picus; species Picus viridis. The sequence goes on from CM066576.1 coordinate 24,475,548, forward strand.
GTCTGGTCCAGTTCGGACAGGTCCCAGACCCATTGCTTGGACTACTTCTTGCTTTATCTGGTCAAAGGCTGCTTGTTGCTCAGGACTCCACTGGAATCTATTTCTCTTTGAGTCACATCATAAAGAGGTTTGACAATCTAACTGTAACCTGGATCATGCAGTCTCCAGAATCCCACTGTGCCTAAGAAATGTAGAGTTTCTTTCATGTTGATGGGATCTGACATGGTAGAGACTCTGTTTATCACATCCATTGGAATGTGATGGCAACCATCCTGCCACTGCACTCTGGCAGGTCCTTTCACCATGTCTCGCTTAATGGTGAAACCTGCTTTCAAGAGAATGTCAAAGATTTTGTTACCTTTCTTGAAGACTTCTTCAGCAGTTTTACCCCAGAAGATAATGTCATTGAACTGGATGTGTTCTGGAGCTCCACCTTTCTCCAAAGTATCATGGCTCACTGCATGTTGAACTGTGAATCCACCCCTGGGGCAAACTGTATACCTCTCCAGGTGAAAGGTAACTGAGGCCTGCATTCCTCTCCTATGGGAATAGAGAAGAAAGCATTAGGAATATTAGAAATGTCTGTGGTAGCATACCATTTTCCCTTCTTGGATTCCAGCTCCCACTGGAGTTCCATCATGTCTGGTACAGCCACATTCATGGGTGGAGTTACTTCGTTCAGGGCACAGAGGTTAACTGTCGGACACCAGTCTCCATTTGGCTTTTGCACAGGCCAGTTTGGACTGTTGAAAGGTGAATGAGTTTTGCTGATGACAATCTGACCTTCCAACTGATGAATCAAGTTGTGTATGGGCACCAAAGAGTCACAGTTGGTTCTGTTAGTGATTTATTTACATTTTACCCCTTTCTGTTCAAGATCTGTGAAAAATTTTAAAGGCATAGCCTAAAACTACCTACATATATATATATATACACACATATATATATTTATAAATTATTTATACAAATTAAGCTCACATAACAAGAGTTCTTTCTGTCATTGCTCTAAAACTGATGTTGTAAATTAACCAAGTAAATACAACAACATGAGACTGTCACCCACAATAGAAATATGCGCAGATATAGAAAATCTCTTAGTTGGACTAGAGCAGGGCAATGAATTGAAATATTAGAGGGGTAGGGGGCTGGAAACAACAAACAAAAAACCCAACTGAATAATGGAAAGCTCACAAACAGTAAAAAGAACTGAGAAT